>CAXKWD010000011.1:60868092-62271677 GCA_964059195.1 Ectobius pallidus
ACAAATTATGTTCCTGCTCCATAAGACTGAGTTCAACATTCCAATTACTTTCCTCCCATTATTTATCTTTTGATTGATATCCATGTCTGATGTTCCCCCTTTTTCTAAATAGCAGAAGTTGTTAACCTTTTTTATTCTTTCCCCTTCGATGTACAATTCATCTGTATCATTGGTTAAGTATTCTGTTTTTTTATAATTGATCTTCAAACCCCATTTTTTGTATTCCTTCAATAGTCGGTTACACATGTAGTTGGCATCTTCTCCATCTTGTGCAATAACCACTTGGTCATCTGCGAAAAGTAAGTGATGTACATATTTTCCATCTGCTATTTCTAGTCCCTGTTGCATTTCCGAGACCACTGCCTCAGACTAATATCTATATAAATTTTAAATAGTATTGGTGACATAGGGCAACCATGTAGTAGTCCTTATGAACAAACTGAATGTATTAGAAATGGATTTTTGGAGAAGATCAGCCAGAGTCTCACGAAGAGACAAAATAAGGAATGCAGAAATACGAAGGAGGATAGAAGTGGAAGAAGACATTAACAATACTATTGAGCGGAAGAGACTACAGTGGTATGGTCACGTACGAAGGATGGAAGAAGGAAGGATACCAAAATATATACTTGAATGGGAAATTGGAAGGAGAAGAAGAAGAGGGCGTCCTGCGACTACATGTATCAACAATGCACAGATATCAATGGGAAGAGTTGATGCAGTGGAAGAAGATACACAGGACAGAGAAAAATGGAGACAGATTATTAACAAATGATGACAAGCTCAGAAAAGTGTACTGATTGTGTTGAAATGTGATATGTGGATACTTTGTTTTAATTTGTTTGCATTGTTTGGTTGGAGGACAGCCTCTGTATTGAGGGGAAACTCAGAATGTATGTATGTATGTATGATTTAATTATATTTTCTTTATGTATTTTGTAATTTGTATTTTGTAATGTAAATGGCTGAACTGTGCCCGAGCACGAGCGCATGCTCATTCGGGTGGTCTTGTTTTGTTTTGTATAAATATAAATAAATAAATAATCAATTTGTAATTAGTTAAAAAAAAATAGTAATGCTTGGATAGCATTATATGCAAGTACATAATGGGTGCAGCGAGTATAGCTAACAGGTACTTCGGATAACTGATATAGCCAATATGTAGGGTAAGGTGGTACATTTTCGAACACTTAACAAATATTCTTATTTTATGAACACAGTAAACTTAAGACAAGTTCAACTGTATCGTAATCACAAAGTTGGCAATGTAGTTGACCCTTCAAAAAAATATGGAAGTCAAACAGCTGTAAAATTGGTCATGGCAATCAATCTTTCATTTCCGGAATATCGTTCGAAAATGTACCACAGTAGGTACAATTCTAAACACCAGTGGGTACTATTTCGAACAGTGGCATTTTCAACGAACGAATTGCTTTCTTCCAAATATTATATATTATTATTATTATTTATCAATAATATGAGCGTAATAATGAACTGTCACGTTTTGAATAGGCAGATGATAGGTTTCGGGCATGTGGTCAGCATGCTGACTCCTACGTCAGTTATTGATGGCTTACTGAACCGGAGCCGCAACTTTTTTATAAATTAGCTCTTCGGTTGGTGTCAGGAGGCTGAATGCACCCCGTTCCAAATCGCCCTACCTCAGAAAAATTCGAGGAGGTAACGGGGATCGAACCCAGACTTGCGGGTCCGTAGTCAGCAACCACTAGACCATGCAGGCGGGTCTGTCATAACATCAAGAGCAATAATAAAATATACTTAACAACTCCAGAACGATTTCTGTTTGCTATTCTGTATTTCATAATTGCTGAGATGTAATAGCAATCCAGAGGAAGTGCAGGTCATAAATTTTCGTTGAAATAATACCACTGTTGAAAGCTATGTGAATGCTATCCTTTAAATATTTGACTGGCACAGTTAATAATAATAAACATGCAGAATGCTGTGATGGCAAAACAGCTTTTCCATGCAAGCGATCGCGGGTTAAAGTACTGTTCGAAATTGTACCTAAAATCCGTTCGTATTTGTACCTCGAGCTAGTTTTTGTAAATTATACATAGTTGCAAATTCCGCTCACGAATGACCATTGTTGTGCCAATGACTTATGTATTAAAGACTACGCTATTTGTTGGTATGCGTTAAAAATTGGTCCTCAACAATGTATTCCAGTAACACAACGTGGGATTATAAGCAATTTTATAACGTGCCATTTTTCCAGCATGGAGTTCTTAACTTCGATTGGAAAATAATATTTTAGGGCCGAATGAGTCAACTTAAAACATCATTCTCGCGGATACAAATCAACAAAACAATCAGTATGGACGCTATATTTTTAAAAAGAGGTTGGCTAACATTTGAAACCCAAAAATGGATAAAAATCTTAGTCCGTTCAGAATTGTACCATGTTCGAAAATGTACCACCTTACCCTACTTGATAAATCTAATATAACTGTACCACTGGGTACAAATGATGTGGCCTGTTTGTACTTAATAGAACTAATATAGCTGTAAGTATATGTCATATGCCTAATGCTATCTTGATATAAATTACGTGAGTAGGTACTTGATACAGATTATATAGATCTACATACGAGGGTAAGTCAATAAGTATCCACACTTTTTGTTTAATCTTTTGTAGGTTGGAGGTACCGCTTTGTGTTCGCGCACGACGACATGTTCGTTATCTCCGCTTGTGGAATGTTTGACCGTTATGACTCCGCTACGTGTTGCGCTGTTTCACATTAAACATGGCTGCACCGCTCAGCGTTTGCACCAAAGAAGAACAGCGTGGAGTGATATATATATATTTTTTTTTTCGTCTGAAGGTGTACCAGGAACCGAAATCCATCGAAGACTTTCCGCACAATATGGGGGCAATATTTTACCACGGCATAAGCGCGTACGAATAACTTGAAAAGTTCAAAAATGGTCGAACAAGTGAGAAGGACGAGAAAAGAACAGGACGCCCCTCTATATCCACTAGTGACGCCAACATTGAGCAAATGCGTATCATGATTCAGACAAACCGAAGTATAAAAGTTTTCTATTGCTGTTGCAATACATTTTAAAAAGAGAGTGAGGATACTAGTTAACTTGTACTCGTACTTTGTAAGATGATATGGTAGAGCTGTTGAAGCAAGAACATTATTTATATAGGCCTAGAGTAAAACCTGTGTAAGTTGACCACCGTCGGTTCGGGTCAGATTTGGTCATATATAGAAGTGGTCATGTTACAACATTTTAACTGCATAGGTGTATCTAATACGGTAATGTAGATATAACTTAACAAGACAAAATGCAGTAAAAACTGATCTTATCTTATATTAAAATTTTAAAAATTCATGGTGAATTTTAATTAGATTATTATTATACTAAGCTATCATTACCGTCATCGTCATCATCTCGTACTCTCTTCTTATATGTTGACCACAGTACTTTTTCATATATTAAAATTTAAATGGTGAAGCTACATTTCTCTGGGTTAGACCTTTCCCTATAACTTCTTTCTTTTGCGTATCATTAATTCATTACATGATTTATGCTTTTTTTTAAAGAGAGAAATACAACATGAGAACATCAAACCACGCTCAGCCAGTCTTTCAATTTTACTTGTGGCTTTTCTTTTACGGCAATACAGAATAAAACAATCTCCGGTACACTCTCGAAATGTTTACAGTTTACTGGCTAAATTTAACACCTAGGTAAAATATGTTTCAGGAACCTTCCTAATTAGCTTTCAGGTTCTGCAACTGAAGAGATTTGTACATGAACCCTAACAACAGTTAGCTGGTAGTGCCCAATACTGCTGTTTCTTTTAGTGCTAATGGCTGGGGGTAAGATTGAAGGATGGTTACAAGTTAGCCTCACAAGGAATTTCTGTACAGCACTTCACAAAAATTTTGACATCAGCCATTAGTGTGTTCAAGTTTTGCAGGTTAAAGTTCTTAATATTATTTCTGACTGCGGTCAAGATAGAAGTTACACAAGTTGTTAACTTACAGAGTATCTTATACATATAAAAAATATGAATTTGCCGGTTCCGTGAAAATGTGTTCAATTAAGGCAGGTAGTCGTTTTGCCAGAGGTTGTCAATCTCACAGGTTTATTGTACCTAGAACTGCAAAACTCTCTTGAAGTATCTGATGGAGGCAGCACATGCTTATTAACCGATATAGCAAAAGTATACTTTGTATAATTAATGTAGGCAGTACACGCATGACAATACTAATAAAGCAAAGACATACTTGATATAAATTATAATAGCAAGGACATCATTTGTATAGCTGATATGACAAGGATATAGGCTACTTGGTGTAACCGATATAGCAAAAGATACTTGTAAACTTGTGAAACCGATGTAGAAAAACTTAAGTGGTGCAACTGATGTAGGGAGATGTAATTCTTGTATGTTGTACAAACTTAAGTGTTACTGATATAACGAGAACACGCTTGGTGTATTTGTTGTACACAGTACAAATTTTGTATAATTTACACAGTGAGACAGTGAGAACATACTTTGTGTAACACTCTCATACAGCAAGGGCATTTGGAGTACATAATGTAGTGAGCTCATACTCGGTACTGGCATGTTTAATTGCTTTACAGCAGGTGCAGCAAGGATATATTTGGTGTAATTGATAATATCACTCATACAGCAAGGGCTTACTTAGTGTAATTAATGTAACGAGGGTATATCTTGTGTCACTGATATAACAAGACTACACTTGGTGCAACAAATATTGGAAATTTATATGTTGTATCACTGAAAAGAACACAGAAAGGGTATACTTTGTATCACTGAATTAGCAAGCCATACTATAAATAACTAATATACCAAGTACCTCTTTAATGAAACTGAAATAGCCCGTAAAAGATTGTTAAAATTGATATGGCAATGGCATACTTGTTGTGACTAATATAGCAAGGGCATACTGGTATACCTAATAGAGAAAGGGTATACTTGATGTAAATAATATACATGGTTTAACTAATACAGCAAGGGCATATTTGGTGAAACTGATATAACCACTACAAACATGGTAGGCTATCAATGATACTTGTTATCATTCATATACCAAAGGACATACTTGATATTACCGTTATAGCATGGGAATATTTGGTCAAACGGACACTTGGTGAAACCGAAATAGCCAATACAAACTTTGAAAAGATGATATAGCAAGGGCATACTAGGATAATTGAAACTGGAAGAGTATACCTGGTGAAACTTGTACGAGAAAATAATTGGGAATGTCGTGTGTTAAGAGAGTGGATTTATTCTACAAACAAGTCGCATTATTTGATTCATCCCACACCACGAACCTTACTACTCTAGATAAATGCATTGATAAATTAGTAAATTAGAGTGGTTGCCACTTTTTAAAGACTCTTTTTCCAAGAAGTTCCCGCCGCCCTAATCCTCTTCGACCTGTCAAACAGTGAATAGAAAGATAATTAGGCACATTCACTCTTGTCTGCAGTCCAGTAAAACGTACCACAGCACTTACTTTACTTAAGAAGTAGTGAATGACAGTGGCAACACTGGGGAAAGTGACGCGACTACCAGAGAACTCGTTCTTTGTCGGTGCAGATTTTCGGATTAGTGAACAAAGCTATTATATTCTTTTGTACATAGATGATGGTTTGGGACGAGGCCTTCTTAAAATGGCACCAACCGTACGTATAGTGGAGGCAACTTCTACATATACAACTTTCTTCAAAGCAATGCCGACAGACCCTTATAATCCGCAGTAAATAACTTGAAATGAGGGTGTCTTGGACAATAGAGTTGTATATTCTGGATTTTCAGTGTGTTTTCTTGGCGTTGAATTTGCCTGACAGCCAATAGAATTTCGTGTGCAACCAATCAGTGCTCATTTCTGAATTTTTGACATTTTAGCTATGACTCCACGTGGGGCACCAGACGATTGCCGTTCAGTCAGTACCATACCACTCCTTAAGTGCCAGACAATGGCTTAATCCTCAAAGCATCCCGACTGTCTACATAGGTCTAGCCTCCACTATAGATGCCATGCTATTCTTTGCAAATCTACCGCCTGAACTTACTACTGGGTGGGAAAGTGTTGTGCCACTAGAAAATCTGTCAGCTGTTCTAATCGACATTCACATACTGATATGCTATTTTTTTATGAGACCCGAGAAAGCAAAATAACATTGTGAGCCACAGATAATTAAATTAATAAGTTTTTGAAATGGTCACACGATTATTAGATCTAGGTGGTGTAAATTAGTGGTAGGGGTACATGGAGGTTCACTTACCTCGTGTCCCCCTCTCTTCCTCACGATCATTATTCTCACAAATCCCACTCAAGATCTCTGAAAGACAAGAAAAACTTTATGACGTTCACGCCATAACAGAGGCGATCACCGAAACAGTGAAAACCATTCCCCTGATCTGCTATCACTAATGGATTATGGACTGTAAACGAGGGCAAGTCAGTAAGTATCCACTGTCTCTTCTTCAAATTCATTGCAACAACAATCAGTTATCTTATTTTTCAACATAGTCCCCTTGCTTCTCAATGCACTTGATCCAGCGTTGCACAAGCTTCCTGATGCCCTCAGAAAAAAAGCTCTTTTCAGCTGAGTAGCAAGCCACGTATGCACGGCTTCATCTAGTTCTTGGTCTGTTGTGCATCGATGGCCTCTTAGGACACCTTTAAGTGGGCCAAAAACATGAAAATCTGACAAGGTGAGATCGGGATTGTACGCAGGATGCTCTAAGACCTCAAAACCCAGTTTTTCAATAGTCTGAACAGTGTGGGTGGCTGTATGTGGGCGCGCATTGTCATTTCGACAATAGGCCTCGACTTTTGGTCGAATTGCAAGCCTCAACTCGTTGCCCAACATCTCACTGTAACGTGCACTGTTTACTGTTGAGTCCTTCTCTCCAAGTAATGTTGGCCCTTGTGAGTCCTAGAAAAGTGTGAGCATCCTGCGGATGGTTGGTTCTTGAATTTCTTTTGATTAGAGATTCAGTTTGTTTGCATTCCATGCTTTGGCGTTTCCTTTCAGGCTCAAAGCGATGGGTCCACGTTTCGTCTCCAGTGACTATTCGTTTCAAAAAAAAAACTTTCATCATCTTTAAGCATGGCGGTCCAGTAAGTGTTGACAGATGGACACACGATTGTGTTTATGCTGTTCAGTGAGCTGTTTTGGGACCCACCTTGCACAGACTTTATGAAAGTCAAGCACGTTGCGAATAATGTCATATGCAGAACCATGGCTAATTCGCATAAGGTTTGCTATTTCATTGACAGTCACTCTTTGGTTTGTCTGAATTATGATACGCGCTTGCTCAATGGTGGCGTCACTGGTGGATGTGGATGTGGATGTGCGTCCTCTTCTTTCCTCGTCCTTCACACCAGTCCGACCATTTTTGAACTTTTCAATCCATTCGTACATGCTTCGCCGTCGTAAAATATTGCCCCCATATTGTGCGGAAAGTCTTTGATGGATTTCGGTTCCTGGTACACCTTCAGATGACAAAAAACGGATCACTGCATACTGCTGTTCTTTGATGCAACCGTGTTTAATGTGCAACAGCGCAACTTCAGTGGAGTCATAACGGTCAAACATTCCACAAGCGGGGACAAATGAACAGCATGCCGACGTGCGCGAGCACAAAGCGGTACAGCCAACCTACAAAATATTAAACAAAAGTGCGGATACTTATTGACTTACCCTCGTACAAACAATAAAGCACGAGTATATTTCATTCTGAGACACTTAACATATACAGAGATCGCATTTTTGTACGGCTTAGAGTATGTATTTTTTATTTATGCTGGTGAAGTTATGAATATAAGGTCTTCCTTTCCACCAGAAACATTATAAAATCAACTTATTAGAAACAATAAAACATATTTTAATAAAATGGGTAAATTCCAACATTGGTAGGGAACCTGAAATAATAACCAACTGACGTATACGTAATGCTAATAATAATAATAATAATAATAATAATAATAATAATAATAATAATATATTTCCATTAAGATCCTTTGGCTGTGGGAAACGTTAATATACATTAAATGGTGATACAAAACTCTCATAAAAACTAAAAGAAACTAATAAATTACATGCTACATAATATTAAAACATATGTTCAATTAATGAATATGGGCAGATTTCAATTAATAATTCTTTAACCTCCTTCTTGAAATTTCTCAGTCGTCCAATATTCTTTATACACTGAGGCAAACTATTGTATATTTTCACTCCAACAATCATTGGCGTTTTGCTGTATACTGCTAAATTATGTTTCCCAATAATAAAATGATCTCTATTAGGTTACCCTAGCGTAGATATGTGACGGAATAGATTACAAAACACCAAATTAAAGGGCTTACAAATACATGGTACCTGTGACAGCAACTAAAAATGTTATATCACATGGTAAAAGCATTATCAGTTGAGTAAATAGCTCAGGAACAATGTTAATTTTGTTTTTTGGATGAAGAAAATTAAATTTTTAAATAATAAAACATAACAAATACCCTTTCTTGATATATTCACGTAACTGGGAGAACTTTTACCACGATTATAAAATGTTCAGTTGTTGTTCAGCTGTACCATATATTTTTCTGAGCCCTTTCAATTGATCTTATAACATCATATAAAATTAGAATACATAGTGTAATAAATGAAATAAATGTTTCACATATATTGTACTTCATTTTAATCACTGACTAATGACATTAATAATTTTAAATCGTAACGCATTTCGACGGTCTATGACCTAAGCAAAAAATTTCAAAGAGAGACATAGAGATACTGAAGATGAAGAATCATGTTGTATGCCGAGGCATGAGCAGTAAGTTATACAAACCGAAGGTGCAACGAGATTGCAAATAAGCAGCAGAAGAAGTGAGAAGAAGAAAGGTGAGAGAATAGATTCTTCGTTGTTTGATGCGTACCCATGATAACGTGGCCAAATTGTCTGATGTTAGAGGTAAATCGTACACAAGTATTATGAACATGCCGAAATATGTTAGTTGGGTTGGTAATTAAATTAATCAGCAAACGGTACCGCCAATACGAGTACTTCGATAAGATTGTTCTTCGGAACTCCAGGAAGAAAGTCGTTAACATTTTTCGAGAATGTATGGTATGGTATGATTCAGGGGCTGAGCCCTGACGGGCTCGCGCAAGTAGGCCACATGGGCGGGCCCTTTTTGCACCCCCTAGGAGATGGAATGATGTGCATGGCCTAAGGCCCCCCTGTCAACAGACTCCACCACCAGCCCCCACGGAGCTCCCCTACATCCAACAAGGACCAGGTACCACTCCACGTGCACCGTACCCAGGGTCCCTCCTACTTTTATTTTCTTTTTTTTTTAACAATTTTTAAATTGTTGTGTAAGTTTTCTACTGCTATTATTAATTTTAATGGGCAACTATTTTCTATCATAATTTACTCTTGTTAACACTATCAAATGCCTTTTCAGTATATATAAAGGCCATATGCGTAGGTAAATTTTGTTCTCGCCTTTTTTCTATTATCTGTTGCAATATAAATATGTGATCTGCTTTCTATCTACCTTTCCTGAAACCACTTTGTTCTAAAGATATAGTTTAATCTTTTATTTATTATTCTTGCATAGGCCTATAACTTATAGCTGTTTTTAAGAAGTCTTATGCCTCTATAATTCTTACAACTTTTACGTCCAACCTTATAAAAAGGGATATTACTTCTGCTGTTGTCCATATCTTTGGTATCTTATTTTCTTTCCAACATTGATTAATAATATGTAATATTCTCCAATCGAGCAATATATCCCTGTATTTCAACGGATCTGCATTAATTATGTTCAATCTTGTAGCTTTCCTATTTTTTTAAATTCTTTTGGTGCTGCTTGTAGTTTCTCTATTGTTATATGATATGTATTTTCATGATTATTAGTTTTGTAATAACTTCCTGAAAATTTTTCGGCTATTCCTTCTTCTTTACACTGTTGCTTCTTATATGTTCTATTCATTCTTTTTCTTATATTACATTTATCCTTGCTATCTTTTTCAGATTTATAACAAAGTTTAATCACATTATATGCGAAATTTTGATGACCATGAATGTCGTGTTCTATTTCTGATATGAATGTATCTATCCTGTGTTTATTGGTATGCAAGTTGTACAATTTCTTACACTATTACGTTCTATTTTATAATTTTCTCTACTTTCAATATTTTGTTACAATCATTTTCTATATGCTTCTTGTTTCTCTTTTATTGCTGTTTTAATCTCCTTATTCCATATTCGTAACCCTTTTCTGCTCCTATTCTTTTCATTTTACCAAGTGCTTCGTGTGCAGCTTTTCTAATACATATTTGGATATTATCCCATTCTATTGTTTCTCTAGTTGGATTTTCTAATAGGTAATTTTGTAATCTTGCTTAGTATAGAGCTCATCGTGTGTCTGGCTACTCCTATCTTTAACAATTTTCTATCTTTCCCAAAAGGTAAATTTTGCTTGCAAAAGAAAATGGTCTGATGATACATCGCATCCTCTATATACTCTTACATCTTTTAGCTGTGATCTTAATTTGTCATTTACTAAAAAAAATAATCTAACTTATTATTGATCTTAATCCCCTTGCACACCTAGTAAATTTGTTAAGCTCTCTCTTTCTGGAAAATGTACTTGCTATTTTGAGATGATTCATGCATGCAAACTGCATTAGAGCAACATTTCAATAGTGGTAACTTCCCAGATAAAATCAGTTCGCACAAAACACGTGCAGCAATCCTTGCCTGTACCTTCCAAATCTGCAGAACGTACACTTAAATATGGTATGTAACTGGATAATCTGTTAGTTAACACATGCCGCAAACCATGAATGGATCTTCCGAATCTGGAGGAATACAAACTATCCTGTATGATGTGTCATCAGAGAATCAAATAGTTCATTACACATACGCAATTCCAAATCAATTGATAGGGTGTTAACATAGGGCGGGAAGGAATGCAATTTAGAGGTTTCAGCAAAACTATTTCACACAAGATGACTTCTCCGGCAGGCCTCTATTTTTGTTACTTCAAAAACCTAAATTCCTTCTCACAAGATTTTAAGGTAGGTAGACCTGTAATATTTGGGTATTCCAATAACCCAATTTCATTGTCACAGACTTTACGAGTGGGCCTGTAATTTCTGCACTAACACTAAAATTTAACTCTCAAAGAATTTGGGGGGAATGCCCGTAACTTGAACACTAAAAAGTCCTGGTTACATTCCCAGGGAATTTGGCCAAAACAACACAATTTCCCTCTAATACACGTTCTTGCCTACTTTGGTAACTTCAGTAAACCTGCTTAACAGACTCTTATTGTGGGCTTGTAACATCCAACTTCACTCTCGCAGACTTCAAAGTGCAGCAGTATAACAGCCCAATTTCATTCTAACAAACGTGAAGGTAGCCCGTAATTTCGTCCCTAAACAAGTCAACTGCATCCTCAAAGAACAGCAAGTTCGTCAATTCAACCAGCCAATTTCACTCTCGCATACTTTAAAGGTGGCCCTGTGATTTGGCCAACTCGATATACGGTTTCTAGACTTACAAATGTGGGCTTATGGTTTGGCCACCTGAACAACAAAATTTCAAGCTCAAATTGTGGTCTGGTCTTGTGATCTGGCAACTTCGAAAACCTAGTACGATTCTCGCAGGAACTTCACAATTTAGTCACTAAAATAACCTTATTTTCCGGAATTTATGTGCGGATTTGTACGGTTGACCACTTCAGTAACAGTACTTCACTTCTATTTGGCCACTCCGGTAGGACTATTTCACAAATCTTTTAACGTGGTCACATTAATAACCATACCAGCAGACTTCTACTGCTAGCCTGTAACCTTGTCACTTCAGTAAGTCTGTTTCACGCAGGCCATTACACCTCAAATATTATTAGCGTAAACTTGAAATTTGGCCATTCCAGTATGCCATGCCATATCTAGTGATAGCCTGTAGGCTACTTTTGCTATTTCAGTAATCCTAGGAAAAGACTTAACGTGTTCTCTACTTTGCCCTCTTCAGTTACCACATTTAATTCCCACATAAGCATGTTCTTTTATGCGGGCCTGCAATTATGCCGCTTGAATAACCCTACTTTACAGATTCTTAGCGTCGGCGTGTATTTTGGCCACATCAGTAAACCACTTTAATAAGCCTATTCCACAGATTTCTACTTTGAATTTGTACTGTGTCTACAGTAGTGGGAAACCATACCACTTGAGAATCCCAGTTTTACTCTTATAATATATTTTTAACCTAGGCCATTAATGGGTCGGGCAATGAAATCCTCACAGACTGAAATTAAGCAATTATTGTTACCAGACCTGCAGAACAAGAACTTTTTTCACGTCATATGATAGTTCTGAGCTATTACTGCATTTCGGTATAGCGAAAGTGTTCTTTCCTCAGGGTGCTACTGCCTCCAACTCAGGCAAAATTCTCGTTCATCCGTCCAGGTCACTTATTCTTGGGAGTTAATGCACCTTGAGGAATGTCGAGTGTCCAGGTGTGTAATTTTCTTATTACTGATGTTCCCAGACCCTTAACAACCGAGATCTATCTCCTGAAATATCTAATTAGTTTAACCCTAGAAATACCAGTGTGGGAAGGATCAAAAGTAGGTATTTTTTGTACATTTATCATAAATATTTGGAATAGAAACCGAAAAAATCACCGGCAGTAAGACATCCTGCATACTAAAATGCTCCGACAGATTTAATATATTTTCTCTATGATGATTAAAAAAAATACTATACTTTTCAATAAATCATTTTGAGGGGCACCATAAATCTACTCCTAGCTGTATGAGTTTGAGCCAAAATTTTTCATGGAAAGATTATTTTTAACAACTCTGACTTTTTCTTGGTGTTTGGTTGTAGACATATTTCATAGTCAAGAAAAAATTGGAAGGAAAACAATTAAAAATGGTTTTGGTCAACCAATACTAGATAAATAAATTCTAAAACTTAAGAGAGGATGCAGTTATTAATATAATTACGTATACAGATCATAAGCACAATAGATCTATTTTAGTAAATACGTTAAAATTTTTATTTAAGGGCCTCAGTACTACCGTAACACATAACAAAAAAAATAGCTTCGTATTGCTGAGATTACGATATTAACAAGTGTCCTTGCGGGCTTGTCTACTACCTAGGGAGATTGTTGTCGCATCCTGTCATCTTAAATTTCACACAAGCTTACACCTTTCATAGAATTTACCTAACTGCATTTTTATTTCCTACAAGATGGGAATGTACCTGCAATAACAAATGATGACAAATCCGCCTACTTAATTGTTTTGAGGATTCAGTCGATATTCCACGTTACTTTAGAAGGTGTTATAAATTTATTTCCTTACATAAACAATGCCTTAGTGGAATCGATATATCTCTTTTGGGTAATTGTTTCGCAATTGTTTATACTTTGAGAGTGAATGACTGCGACAGTAAAATGGAGTTTTATATTGTCTTTCATAAATTTATTAAGTTGGGTATAAAACAATCTGGTATATTAGTAGTACTGAGTTCATAGTAGTGGAAGAATATTTTTCGCTTATAGTGAATTACAATGTTTCGTAGCTGTAAGAATTCCCCTAAGCTATGTTAGATACGATCAGAGTTTTGTAGGATTATCACAAGCCTACTCATACAAAATTGTACTATATAAATTGGAATTTCAGTAAATTTGGCGATCAAAGTAAATAATAATGCTCAATTCCTACTGTACGAACTATTATTAAATTTATATTTCTCTCTTTCTCTCTCTCTCTCTCTCTCTCTCTCTCTCTCTCTCTCTCTCTCTCTCTCTCTCAGGTCCAGGATTATGGAGGGAACAGAAGAATCATGTTAGTGACTTATCTTTGTGGAACACCACCCAGAATGCTTGCTTATTTCTGCCAACTTGTAACAATAGTTCCAGAGCCCTGTAATGTGGCCACTTCATCGACTCTGTTCAACCTCGCAGATTTTTAGTGTGGGCAAATTTATTTCAAAACAAATATGTTTAGTGTGAGCTTTTGATGTGACTACTTCAGCATTTCTCCTGCAATCTCATAGATTTTTACGGAAATCAGTGAAATTTTAGGGAAGCCTCTAAAAATATACCGAGTAAGTAGGAGAAAACAAACCGATGCCACGAGGAACTAATTTTAATGATTGGAAATGTTTACAATTTTAGTCACAAAGAAAATCTACAAGAATGTTACAAGATAGAGAGCCTGACATTAATTTCGCAAAGAGCGAGGTGAAAGAAAACATTTCTACATTTGCAAATGAATCTCTGGGAGACTTGTTGTTGGCATTAAGTAGAAATGGAAATAGCGCTTCCTTCTGTTATTGTAATCCCATTGATTTAATTACCCAAAGGGATTTTCCCTTTTATTTTATTTCGGAAATGGTAACGGCCGGTAGCTCAGGGCTTATTTGAAAAGGGGCTGGGGCTGGGGGTGGGGGAGCGAGACTAAGTTCTACTCTGGGTGCTAGCCAAATTTCCTTCCCCTAGTCTCCCACTAGAAGTATACCACCCTTGCAAGATATTCCAACTGCTCAACCATCGATCAATAAGCATTGCTAATGCCATGGATTGATTTTTCTAGTCATAATATGCATTAAGCGTTATTCCAACATTCATAAGCAACAAATGCAGAACTATAATAAGATTTTTGTTATATTTTCGAATTCTATAGAAATGTAAATTCATTTTTGGGGGAATGAATTTGGGTTGTGAATGCTGATGGTAGGTAAGTATGTTTGTAATGGGAATTTAAAGACGGCTGTAGGCAGGTAACGGTCGCTGCAGTGCAAAACTATTAATACCATCGCGAGAGCAATTTGCTCATAACAAGAAATAATGTTGTGCGTTTTACGGAAAGACATTCGCATTTTCGGGACACAACAACAAAACTAATGACAACAGGGGAAAAGTCGGTATGTTCGAAACTGTAACTATTGAAGGATAAGATTGCACGGTTATTTAACGATGGCTGTGCCTGTAAAGCTACAGACATGGGCCTGCCACATTTATGCCTTACAGTGGGCCGGGATCGAACTATCTACCATGGGCACAGAAAGCCAGCGCGATACTCACTACGCCAGGAGACGGTTATTCTGCATTATGACATTAGCATCACCAATGGGGGACAGGTTGTGGCAGCCAGGTTGACATCTTTGACGTTAGTTTTAACAGTAGCGTGCCTCAATTTTTGGGAAACCATACAAGCCCAGTAAACAAAAATTACCTATATATGGCGAATGCTAGTATGTTAATATCTCAGACAAAGTATATTACTAGGGCGATAGTCTTGTTAAATCTACAGATATGAGGCTGCTACCTCTAAGCACAAATAAATATCATCTGAGTATTCCCATCAAGGTAAGGTTTGGGAAAATGCAAGAAGACGCTACATATACTGAGGAAGCTCATATAACGTGACACAATATTTCGGTATTTTGAAATTAGAAATTGTGTACCTAAAACAAGAGTTCGAAATAAGCATCTCGTTTTTCCCAAACACTGGAGTTAGTACAGCCAGCTGCAAAAAAGGATGTTCCGTACAAAAATGATAAGTTCCAGTTACAGAATACTACGCAAACTCATTTCGTCATCCCCTGCATACACTGAACTATTGAAACACGCAATTTTTTGTTTTAAGAGTCTATTTTTTTTTATTTAATCGAATGCAGAGCCGATGTGGATACACTAGGTTATTTTAAGATTTAAATAAGAATACAGCTGAGCAACATAGAATCCATTGGAGTCATTATTGAATTATACAGCCATGAATTATTATTACAGCCATGGATTTATTAAGATAAAGTAAGTTTATGACAAGAGAAAGCGAGTTTCCATCATTTTCATACAAGTATCTTAATTACCATTATAGGCAAGTTGCATTAAATGTTCTAATTTTAAAATTTCAGATTCATAATAAAATTGAAATCTAGTAACCGCGGCGGCAATCGGTTGTTAGCAAGTTCCCGTAGTTCTTGTCTTCTGCGATCCATGATAGCTGATGGCATACGGTCAAGTCGATACTTGCTCTTGGCCGTTTCATTGAAACGAACGGATTTTTACAAGTTGAAATGAACTCTTTTTAGTATACCTAATGCTAAAATTAACACGCTTGATTTTAAACTTATTTAAAATAAAATTTGTTTAATACGCAATTTCATTTGCAGCTCTCCGCGTCTGATAATAATCGATACCACACATTATGATACCGTTACGTCATATGTAAAGGTCGAACAAAGATCAGTATATTTATTTCAGTCTTTTCAGGAAGATCGCTTTATAAATGGCCTATTAACAGCCCAGAGTATTTCAAAAGACTATTGTTTATTAAACAATTAAAGGCACTTGTAAATCACTTCAAAGAACTTTATTTCCTAACTAAAAAGAGTCAGCCCGGCATTGACTAAAGCAGGGGAAGTCAACTACGTCTTGTGATGACGTTTGTGGAGCAAGAGCATGCGGATCCCTTGTGTGTGACGTCAGCAAGAGCGCACGGTAGTAGGGGTGTTTAGAGTACGCTAGAGCTAGGTACTAGAGGACCTATTCACTTTAGCTCTGTGGGTAGAACAACTTCTGGTTGGAAATACGGAGCATTTTTCAAAGTTATTGCAAGTACGCGATCCTGATAGTGTTCTCTCTGCAGAACATGTGTTAGTTCTGCAAAACATTCTTCTTCAGTTCGAATCGAGGTTTCAGGATGTGGAAAACATTTCTCCAATATTTAAACTTTTTGCTACCCCATATTTAGTTAATGTCAAAGAAGTTCCTTGCCCGTATCAGTTGGAACTGCTAAACTTACAATGCGACGATCTGTTAAAGGACAAATACGAACGTAAAGTGGTCTTGGGTAACTTTTACAGAAATTTCTCTGAAACCAGATTCCCGAAACTTGCCGCACGAATATTATGTAATTTTGGATCGACATATGTGGCCGAACAATTTTTTTCACTAATGAAATGTGCAAAGCTCAAATCAAGAAGTACATTGTCAAATCACAACCTAAATGTAGTCTTCGATTAAATATTGCTCAAACTTTACGTCCCAACATTGATAAACTTGTTAAAGAAAAAAGAGACAGGAAAGTCAGAAAATTGTTACTGTAATCTTGTATCGTCTAAGGTGCAGACGAGCTTGTATGGTAATTAATTCAGTTCATTTTTTAAATTATTTTTATAGTAGTGAATTATGTTAATTCAAATGATAGTATTGTCTATTTTTGTCAAAGAACATAAATTTTGTGGAAAGGCAATTGTTCTCACAGAATAGAAAAATAGAATCATTTATAATATGTTAAACTACTGTGCTGTAATTAACCGATAAACTATCAAGAAAATCGATTGATGTTTCATTAACTCGGAAACACGTATTACGTAAGTTCTAACCCCCTAAATTCCCCCTGCCCGCAATACTAATACCCCTCTCTTCCCCCCTGTTCACTGATGCCTACATTTCACATACTCCTCGCAGAGGTACAACGCGAGCAGTGAGAGCAGAAAGCAGTGACGTCACAGAGCATCCTTCTGTCTTCCCCTGGACTAAAGCCAGTGCCTCACAAACCTCAACTAAGCGCCTAATTAAAAATCACGAGTTTATGTAATAAGCAATCATCACCAGCACTCACCGTGGCTGTTGATGAAGTTGGCCAGATAGAGGTCTAGCTCACGGACGGAAACGTTGATGTGATAAGGGTTGACACAGAGCCCGGGATGAGCACATTCTGGGGACTTCTCAAGTCGTTCACCATCAGTACTCTCGAGAGGAATCGCTTTGAACAGGATCACCATAACCAAGTCGAGGCGCCATACCTGGAACACAAATAGGAAAATGCAGGTCTTGACAAAATCTCTTTTATACAAATCTACATCGAATGTAAAGGATACCAAAAAAACGGGACTTATGAAAGACAGCGTAAAGGATAATTAACCTGGTCTTTCTAAATAAAAAGTTTTCTAATCTTGGATATATACTTCTCGGGTTTCCAGCCAGGTGAGTAGTCGTTTCATACGCTGGCCTCCATGCATATATATAATATTAATCTCATAATATTATATTATAATAGCCCCATCCTTCATTAAAATGATTTATTTTAATCGAAATTCCCGCCTAACTGCCTGTAGTGCGTGGTCATAAGCACAGCCAAAATCGGCAGACATTCTTTCCACAGAAGTTGTTTGAGTTCTAAATTTAAAATGACATAGCCTAATATAAATAGAAGAAGCAACGAGATTTTAACTCTTTAACTCCATAAATATCTACATTAATTTTACAACAATTATCGTTCATTGTGAAAACTGACCAATACAAGCCGTTAAAATAGAGTTTTCACCAAGTTTGTCCACGACGTAATAATAATAACTTTCTACACAAATGAGACTACATTTTTAAAAATTGGATTTAATGACTTGCCTAATTCCCTTTGGTGACAATAATACCCAATAGTCCGTTAATAAGACAGTATATGAACTATTTTCTATGTAATAATTATGTCTATTTCAATTAATCTAATTCTAAAATTTACTATCAAGTAGCTTATGGTATTGTAGAATCAATATTTCTGATAATTAACACATTTTGACATAAATGTCATACGAACAGGACGCAAAACAGTAATTAATAATTAATCAGTCTTAGGAGATATATTTATTTGGATTTGTTAAAAAATTCACGTCGAGCACACTTCACTAATCTTTAACGGAGACACCTGAATAATAATATCATTCTTCATTTATTACTTTCCCGCCAAATCTCCGTTATTGAAGACTCATGCATACAAATTATATCGTGCCGGCAGGTACATAATTGATTACGACTTACCTGTGTGAAAATATAAATTGTATAATATGTATTATTACTCTATAACTCTGAAATTGTAACGAGCTCTAAAGCCATAAGAATTGGGATTATCCTATGCTGTAATATTCATAGGATACTGGGACTAAAAAGGGCATCTTATCTGATTTTCCTGTATTCTAAAGCTCAAATGACGTTTTTTCATCAGTAGAAGCTTAATTGTCAACAATGACCGAAGCTGACCTAAAATGTCTGACTGTATTTCACTCAATATAATCCTCTAGTTCCTGATGAGGTCAGTGATAACCGGGGCTCGGTCTAGGATACCCAAGTCAAGAAAGTTAAGGACGTCCGGACCATTGCTTTATGAAGGTTGAGGCGAAGTGGAGATGGAGCGTGCAGTCGTAGTAGGGCATATTTACAGGAATAAATACATGCATTACATTTCTACTTTAGAAATGATTTGCCTAGCATTATGTGTTTCAATTTACGTTATAATCTACATGTTTCAATAATCCGAAATAATTTTTGGCGAAAAGATAATAAGTTATACAGGACGATTCACGATTCACGAAGAATGGATAATATTTTGGGAATTATTTCGTCACGTTAAAAAGTTAATGTGAACATGGGTTCGATTTTTCATATTAAACAAGTTATTACGTCCACAATGTTGAGATTAATTCGGGAGAAAGAAAAGGTTAACTTGAATAGCGACTTATGAATGACCATGCAGTCGCGTGGCGTTGCCAATTTTCTCCCGTTCTTGACAGATTTGCTCGGCGGCGGCATGAATGCGTTGTACCAATTAATCTCTTGGGCTCACTCTTATACTGTAAATAATATCCTTCATCCGTCCCAAGAAACAATAGTCAAGTGGATTTAAATCGGGAGATCTAGCTGGCCAAGCAATGGGTGCATTACGTCCAATCCACCGCCTTCCAAATCTTTCATTAAGTTCACTACATTTCGTGAAAAATGTGCAAGTGCCCCATCGTGTTGGAAGTTCTCTGTCGTGTGTGTAATGTTTGCTTTCCAAATATTCTGTATATATTTCAGAATTCCGTTATGAACTTAGTGTGTGGAAAACAGACAATAGTATTTTATTAATATGACACAATAGTTATAGATAGTAAAGAACTTCCGGGCATAAATGTGTAAATATTTTTTTCTATTGTCAATAATATTTTAGAAATAATTTTGGTTCTAAATATCATATATAGCTACGTATAATACATCCTACTTCAAAATTATAGCTGTCAATTTTTTGTGTGAAAAATAAATACCAATAATAGTATTTGAACAGTGTAACATAATAGTAACAGAATGCTCTTTTTATAAAATCAATGCAATTTAAAACAAGCTGGAATGTCAAAATAATGTAATGAAGTATTAATGGTTTTCTTGTGATTATAACTATAGGCATAAATGCGTGAATATTTGAACGTCAATTTTTTAAGAAATATCCGTAACATAGATTCATAATATATATCAGAGAAATGTTATTCATTGTACTGGGTTCTCACGTGCTGATCATTCAAAATATTTTTTCCTCTTCCATTCGAGTTAAAATACCTAAGTGCATCAGTAATTCCAGTTCTAATATCGTGTTAAAATGTCATTAATATATGTTATAAAAGTAAGTTGTATTTAATATTATTGTAGTTGATTTCTTGTATTTATTTATTTATTTATTTAACCTGGCGGAGATAAGGCCATAAGGCCTTCTCTACTACTCAGCCAGGGCAAAAACATGAAATACTAAATAATAATAACAATAATAATAATAATTATAATAATAAATTAAAACAAGCAGTGATATACCTGGATACAAGTAACGTACATTAAATACAAAGAAAAAATTCAAACATTAAGTACTTGAATAATATATAATACAAATGACTAAAATAAAGAAATTAAAAAAAAGATGAAAGACTAAACAAGTACATTCTTAGTTATTACAAAATATAATGAAAATTTAAAAAAAATTACCATTAAGCATCAATTCCTAAATGTTATTGTATACTAAATTTATTAAATGGCGCTTGAACTGTGAAATCGTTTGGCAGCTCCTGAGATAGCTAGGCAGTGAATTCCAGTGACGAATAGCTGTTGTTGTAAACGAATAATGTGTAGTTGTAAACGAATAATGTGTAGTTCTGTAAAGAGGCATGGATAGTAAGGGGTCAAGCTGAGAGCGCGTGCCCAAGTATTTAGAGGAAAACGAAAGAAATAGCCAGCGGCAATCGCCAGTATACAAATGAAAAATTTGTTTTGACAAATCCCTTCTTTATAATAAATATTTTTAAAAATTGTCAAATTACAAGTAGCACCAATGCATGTAAGAATAATTTACTTTTGCAACTGTTTCAACTGTTTTAATGTTTGCATTGAAAAAACCTTAAAAATTCCGTTTAAACAAAATATTCATAATTTTCATATAAAAATTATAATAAGTATGGAATAAATATGAATAACCTAACAGAGTAGAGATAATTTTTTTTAATGAAGTTAATAAATTAAGTTGTATTTACCAAATACCGTCCATACTTTTTAAGGGGTAATTTTGGATCATAGTTTGAAAGGGAACAAAATGGGCGAATTTCTTGCTGGGCGAACTATTTGATTCTAGCAATTGCACGTAAGTGAATCTTATCCATGTGGTGAAAATATTGGAAACTTTATCTTCTGTTGTAGATAATGAGCAGGGCCCGGATTCTAATGACATGTCATCTTTTTAACGATGCTGCATAGACATTGCCAACTTGCAGATAAATCCTAATCATGGCCCCTAGATTATAGAAATACATTTTTATTAGGTCATTATTTTGTCATTTTCTTCCTTATTTAGTCATTTTCTTGTGTTTACATTGAGTGTATTAACTTTTTTCGTCGCTAGCGGTGCTGCCTTTGAAGTGTTGTTTGTTTAGCGCAAAAAGGAAAAATTCGGCGTTAAAGTGTTGTCATGTCTCAGTCGGAAATGGGAATCAAAGGAACGCCAAAATTTTGTATTATAATACTATTGTTATTAGATTGACTTGGCACCAGAGTCTGTCACCTGCTTGGATCTCAGAGTGCAAACTACTGTTTACCCTCAATAAAGAACAATATAATCCGGCAGACCACAAAAAGAATTGTCGAATTTTGACTCACCAGTGCTTCAGCGCCAGTATAAATTTCTGTGAGAAAAAAACATTCACAACATTACAGTTTTTAGTCTATAACTGTGTGCACAATAATAATTTTTTATAAATAAAATATCAGTTTTTAGGTCATTTTTTATAATTATTAAGTCATTTTCTTTAAAATTTAGGGTCATTTTATAGGTTATTTTTCAAACAATTTTAGGTCATCAGAATCCGGGCCCTGATAATGAGAATGCTACTTCTTGGTAAGTTTTATTCTGTGCAAAATTATTAAGATAATGATTAAATTGTAAGGATTTGTAACTGTTCACACAGCAGATTTGAAAGTACTCACAGACTATTAACTATTACCATCCGTTTAACCTTTTTTTATATTTTATAACCATAGTTTTCGTAAACCACATGTTTTACATAGAGGATCACCACAACATGTTTTCTGGCATTCTGATTGATTCCGTTACGTGCAATGCACCGAAGACGACTGCAGCTGCCACCTATTGGGAGGTTCCCTTGCAAATGGCAAATTGGAACGATGCATAAGAAATAAAAGGAAAATAAAAGAATAATCATTCGATTATCCAATCCCCTGAGTAAGAAAACATATAAATTATTCCAGCATATCATTTATTACTTGTATCGTTGGACCTTTGGACCACACTTCACAGAGAATGTCTGCTGGAAGGCTCGTTTCACCACAGGATGTGAATTTTCTTATTCCCAGATATGGCTATTCTGACTGTTGAACATGTCTCCTCTAGTCAACATGCCTCGTCTGTGAACAGTATCGTAGCAAAAAATGTTGGTTGCAATTGTCAGGAGATGATGAGTAGTTTCATTGGTGGCGGACTTGACTAAGCTCTCCTACAGCAGTGAAAATGTTGTGGTTTGTTTGGAAACAATCATGTTCCGATTATACAGATACAGAGGTAGTTAGGTTAAAAAATAAAGCAATGAATTTACTCAGTAACGACTAATGAGCCACCGGACACCAAGGGTTCCTTGTATCAAAACTCTCAGAAAACATCCCTGAACAATTTCTGAAGGTTTTTCGGTGGAGTTCTGGTTCACTCTGTAGAAAAATTGGGAGAATAGCAAAATTCAAGATGTCACAAAATCTACTGAAGATAGAAGAAAATGTTGGATAGAACATATAACCATGCTAGACAGAATAGGAGAAGATTGGCTAATGAGAAACCTAAAGAAGATAGGCCCTTAGATGGGAAGAGAGAAGGAGTAAAACCTCCGAAGAGGTGGGCAGAGAGTAATATGCACATCTTCAGAGGAAGACGCTTTAACGGGGAAACAAACAGGATCAGGATCCTACTGTCAACGAAGAAGAAGAAGAAGAAGAAGAAGAAGAAGACAATCCTTTCACAGCTACGAAACTAAAAGTTCATACAAAACAAACAGAATGAAAATAAAAATTGAAGGATTATGTAAACCCTTACGAAAATATTGGAAAGAGGTTAGTCATGTTGATGAACGGTGCAAAACGATCCATACCGCGTGCCATTTTTAAAGGTAAATGAATTAATGGCATTTGGAAACACAACCGTAAGTGTTGCAAGTAAGTTATTTTACCACCTGCAGATACCACTTGGAACTTACAAGCTTTTTAATACTTATTAAAATAATTTATAACACGTCACATTAATGTTGTCATACAGATCAGCAAGACACAGAGCAACCTCTCACATAATGTAAATGAATTATCAATAAGAGAGGTGGGGGACTTATGCGGTGTTAGTCCCTCACTTTATAGGTCACACAGAAAGTTCAGCCAAATATCACTGCGTCATACAAAACAACAGATGGTTTCATGTTAGTTCAGGATATCTCTATGTGTAACAATCCAACATAAAAATATCACTGCTTCACACAAAACAGCTGGTTTTATGCTACTTCAGGATTCCAGAGTAACACATATAGCGTGAAACGAAAGGGCAGTTGGTTTCATGAAAGTTCAGGATATTTATGTGTTTAATACTCGAACAAATAGCTTTGCGTCACACGAAACAACAACGGTTTCTATAAAACTTCAGGATATCTCTGTCTCCAGTATTCCAATGCAATATAAATAATTCGTTGCGTTACACTAAGTAAAAATATTGACGGCTTAGTACACACGTTTTAGTACAATTTTGGAGTTAAATGTGTTAAGTGCAATTTTGGATAAAACTTGGAATGGTTGCTTATCTTTGGAGACCCGTAAATTATACTTTATGAAGAATAAAGTTTCAAAGGTCATAAAAACATCCATCTTCCAGCTAGGGGTAAAATTTCTGTATTAGAATGCTCAGAATTTTATGCTGAAGTTGAATCCATTCAAAAAGATTTTTTTCGACTTACAGTCGAGTTTTCCTGGCAGTGTCACATATGTTTTTATCATATACTTTGACACTGAAATGTGGCAGTGTAAAATATGTCACATTGAATTAGCAAGTGGTAAACATGTTATATATCGCTTTTCTGCACTTATTCCGCTTATTACAGATCTCCACTAAAAGTAAGTTTCAAATTTTGCTATCGTTTGGTGATCATGGAAAGGAAGGGAAAGTGTTATTGTCCATTAGGTCCTTCGAATCGCGAGCAACCATAGTGATCCCAGAGGATTTATTGCCGCGTGCGCCTATCACTAAGTTATATGAACATAAACCTAGGCCAACATAAGGACAGTTCATACTTACCATGGGATAGCTATTCACTGAAGAAAAATCCCACAGCAGCCCAGGAATGGAACCCAAAACCCCTAGGTTAATAGTATTGCTAACCACTCGGCGAAGCGACTGGACTAGAGTATACTTATTACTATTGGATGAATGTCAAAATTTAACGAACCAGTATGCTGAGTATCACGAAATTTAGGCATTAATTTTTTTATTTAACTTAAATTAAATTAATTTTTAACAATCTGCTTTAGTTACTTTAGTACTCTTAAAAGAAGTCTTTTATTATCCTTACGTCATTTTATATTAGACATGCTGTAGTCTACTTACTAACAGTTGCAAAATTAACTCGAACCTTCAAATTCCATTTTAATGCATGTTTTAAATGTTATCATTTTGTATAGTAAAAAATGTGGTATGTGTTTCAAAAAGCCGTCTTTGTAAGTGAAAGAAATGTTAACATGAAATTTGAAAGCTTAATTTTACAACAATAAAATCGGAGTATCGCCAGACCCTCCAGTGGGCCCCTCCCGAACAAAAATTCTGGATACGTTTCAGCTAATGCAAGGGAAATAGGCAAACATGTTAAAGAACGTTTAGGAAAAGAGTGTTCTTCTCATTACACTAACCATTAGGCCTAAATGAAAAATCACAAATCGGCGGTCAAAAAGATACAGAGACAGAAACAAATGACACAGAGTGATAGAGATAAGAGACAGATAGAGAGAGAGAGAGAGGGAGTGAGAGAGAGAGAGAGAGGGAGTGAGAGAGAGAGAGAGAGAGAGAGAGATGAAGATGAAGATGAAGAAGAAGAAGAAGAAGAAGAAGAAGAAGAAGAAGAAGCAGAAGAAGACGTGGGGTGTTTAGAATAAAGGAAGTAAAATTAAGGCCCGCCAAGGTAGCTAATGTTATACAAGTTCGGTGAAACAATTTATTTAAAAACTATAGTCTGTCAGTCTCTTTTTCTGTTAAACTCTTCCTGACATTAAGGGGGGACTGAAATAAAAAAATATATATTATTAAGCTAAAGATAGCAGAACTATTCTCAATAGAGGCTATTATACAAAGAAAATTACTTCAAGATTCAGAGAGGATATTTCACGTAATGTGATATACCATGAGATATTTCGAGACTGATTGAGTGATTGAACTTATGAAAGCCTGTGGTTGCTTTTCAAACATGTCCTTCGGAATAAAATCAAGGTGAAATACAGGAAATTCAAATCTCTTTTTTGGATGTTGATTGGATACCCAGCATACTTCAGAACAAATATGAGCCTTCTATCACTACGAATGCCTTCACAGTAACCAGAAGAAATTGAGCTGGCTCTATCAACAGGTCTAAAATGAATTTTGGATCTGACAGAAAGTCAATGGTTAAAAATAATTCAATACCATAAAATTATTCTTGATTTACAAATAATATGCAATAACATAATATAACTGTTTCAAGATTGGCTAAAAAAGTTTACTCATTATGATGAATGATTCGGTTTACACATGATTCAACCTCCGCCAATAATAATCATAACGAGTAAACTTTTTTAACCAATCTTGAAACAGTTATATTATGTTATTGCATATTATTGTGGATCAAGAATAATTTTAAGGTATCAAACTATTTTTAATCGGCCTTCTGTCAGATCCAAAATTCATTTTAGATCGGCTGATAGAGCCAGCTCAATTTCTCCTGGTTACTGTGAAGGCGTTCGTAGTGATAGAAGACTCCTGTTTGCTCTGAAGTATGCTGGATATCCAACCAACATCCAACAAAAGGAATTTGATCTTCCTGTAATTCACCTTGATTTTATAGATGCGTTGCCACTATTAAACTTCCAATCCTCCTATTATAAGGGTATGTAAACAAAACATCCGGCCTTTCCTGCATCAGTTATATGGTTTATTCAGGGGTGGGGAACGTTAATGCAATCAGTTCACGCTCCTGTCTAACTTGTTATTTCACAATAATTGTGTATTATTCAGGCTTTAAAACTTAGTGCCCGAACCCACAGAGGGAGTTGATTCCGGTTACCAACAACCTGAGTATAGGGGGTGGGGGGTGATTGCGTAGGCTGATAAGACAGTCATTGATAGTAGTACTCTCGTAGTACGGTGCCTCTCAAATTGGTCAACAGTGTACCTTGTCATTGTGCGTGTTTAAATTTATAATACGTGTTCGGAATGCCGAAAGTAAAGTGTTCTAAAACGCAAAAATATATTGAAACATTTGGGAGGGACTATTATACACAAACAGGAGAAAGTATCGTTTTGCATGTTTGTAATGTGAGTTTAGATAATGAGAAGTTATTTTGTGGTCTTCCTATATCTGTATCCGGTTTGTTTACTAACACGTGAACTAGCATATGGTAGCTAGGGCATACGCCGAGCAAAGTCTGTACAGTACGGTTGCTGTTAACATATTCGATCGGGCACTAAGTTTTAAAGCCTGTATTACATTGTACTTTGTAGCAGTGAGACTACGTGATATCAATACATACTTTGTCGGCTTGGCGAAGGCAGTCGATCCGTCGCATCTTGCCTTTCTGGTCGGGATTAGACAGGACACACATCGCAGGCTTCTTTCCTGTGATGCTTAGTACAAAGTCTTCTCTACACTCCTGCGTGATGTCCTTCCTCAGCTTCCCCAGCAATCGCGATGCCCACTTCTGCTTCACTTCTACCTTCTCGTTCTGGAACACATAATAATAATAATAATGCTTCGAATGGGAAATGAAGACTAGAGTCTATTGTGACATGTACCTAGCATGACGCCACTATGTACAGACAAACACTCTATTTAAATACGTTTATTAAATACTGTACACAAGAAAGAAATATGTCATAAAGTGGACTAAAAATGATCATTTTTTTAAACTGGAAATTCGCGTTATTGCCCACGAGTGGTCCGTTTTATGGATATTTAACACCGTCGCCGGTGTGACGGAATTATATAAAATTACGTAACTATCCATTTTCTGTTGACTGTCTGAGACCAATTGCACGAACATTTTTTCTCGTAAACATAATGTTCACAGAAATATTAAGAAACTACAAAACATTTAATAAATGAATATTTAAAAAGCTGTACTGCTTTCAAGCATTACCTTCAGTTTGAAATTCCTACAATAATACTGAACACGACACATTTGTTTATAATTCAGCAACGGCTACCAAAAAACTTGCCCACGGGAAAAGAATCAACAGGAACTCGAACCTCGAGTACAGACGGTATAATTCCTAAGTAGATCAAGAATACTCCTAGAATAAAAATGGAAATTTTAAAGCTTAAGACTGTCGACTCTTTGGGATAGATATCATAGAAAAGTTTATCGTTTAACGCGATCAACCATGAAACGCCAATTCAACGTTCTTTTTTCTTGTGTGGCTGTGCCACGAAGTATCCTGGGGGCTCAGCTAAGCCAGTGAATATCGGCCTAAACCAAAAGGAAACTCATTTTTACCATCCAAGTGACCAACATACAAAGCGAATAGCCTAAAAGTAAGGCAAGGTCGCGTAAGTAGACACAGAACATGTTACTGTACAGTCCAGTGCACAGAATCTTTCCGATATAATGCGCAATGGCTCTTTCTTGTAAGGGAATACTAAACAGCCTCCGCCACACCCGGTCCCCACCCCTGCCACTGCCGCTATCCTCTTCTCGCGATCTCCGATACGCAGCATAGATGAAGAGCCGAGGAAGATCGTAATCATTTCAGAATTAATCTCACCTTAATTTAATAATATTATCAGAATTGTTCGAGTAAAATAATTGACTTTCGATATCAAACCAATTTGAGTCGGGCTCATCCAGGTGTTGTTGAGGGAAATCGTTGTGACGCAAGCCTGCTAGCCATTCAAACGAAATACATTTCATACTACGCTTTCTTTCGTTACTCACCTAGGCTTGAGCGTTTTCCATAGGCTAAAGCGTCTGGTCAGACTTAAATTCAAACAAATATGAGACCGAGAGCTGGTGCAAGGAGATTCAGTGCCAACTTTAAATAAAGAAAAACAGGAGAAGAAATCAAAAGCATCGAAAAGTTTCCGTGCACACGAGTGACAGAATTGACCGCAAGTTCTAGGGCAATAGGCCTAACACGGGCGTCAGGGACACAGTCTTGAAGGCTCCTAAATATGGCAGCGGAGTGCTTTCCACAGTTTGGAGTGCGGGTGATCGCTTGAAAGATTTTTATTAATGAATTATATCCACCGGAAAAAGTTTTAAATCACAAATGAATATTTCGTTTAGTGTTTTATTTTAACGGATTTTTATAACAAGTATTCTACGGTGCAATCAAGAATTCGCTAAGAAACTAATTCCAGTTTACAGTGCTAGCTTACGGTTGTAATGTTCTGCTACATTCATTTATGAAGTAGTCTAAGATATAAAATAACATAAAACTCACCTTTTTGCAGAAGATGTTGAAAATGCTTATCGTTTTGAAAATGACACAAGTTCACTCACTTCAATTTATTTTTGAAAACATTAATTAAACATTTAATATGATTACTTATTCTAATTTTTACCTTATCAGCAATAGCAAACAGAAGCACGTCAATATCAACATGGCTTATTCTGCTATAGGAATCTGAAAGGAAGGTAAGGACAACACCAACCCTAGCATGGGTGGCGAACATAACCACAGCTCTGGAGAGATTTAATGAGGTGCATTCAGTAATGAAAAATGTTTCAAAATTAATAAATTAACCTATTTTGATCTCCTGTTTTCTCATACCTGCCAAACAGAAACAAAAATGAAAATTACCTTTACATTTTCCAAAACTAGTGAGAACGTTGGGTAGCACTGAAACTGCCGCTAAAAGCATGTTTGAGAAAAATAAGGGTGAAGCTGAAAAACTGCAACAATGAAAAAAGAATGAGTATGAGCACATCTTTAAAAGTTTCTATGTTTAAAATACCACTTATAGGAACGTACAAGTAAGATTCGGCACATAATGAAGGCAGTAAGGCCAGCACTTTGTTCCTGCCCCCTTTTACCTCCAGGATGGAAGAGAAAAATCCCCTGCCATTGCTTGGGGTCGAACTCGCGCCCTGCAACTACGACCGATAGCTTTAAGATGCGGTCACAACGGCTCGAAGTTTGAAGTATGTTTGAAACGAGCATGAAGGTTGGAATCCCGCGAGATGTAGGGGAGATATTTTCTGGCATTCACGAATTATACTCAGCATTTTTCACGGTCCAACTGTTTGGCTCCTGTTCTGCTCAGCAAAGCCGCGATCAAGAAGAAAACGGTTGGGACCACGGTGAATTTGTTTGCGCGAGAATGTGAATAGGGTAGCCTTGCCAAAATTTACACAAAGAAAAAGGACAAAAGGAATTAGTGTTACCTCATGACGTCTGATACATAGAATAGGGTTTCCTAGCTTGGTGTTCACTAAGTGGCGTTTTAAGCTTGCATACAGACTAATAAATAATAAACAATTTTTAAGAAAACTTCACATAAAAACCCTGATTCATGATACGTTATGTACTTGGATTTCAGAACTCAATGCTTCAACCCTACCACCGGATGCTCAAACAAGAGTGAGGTGGAAGAAATCAACCTTTAAAAGAATTCCTGTGCTCACTTAAAAATATATATATAGTATACTATATAAATATATGTATAGTAGAAACATCAGGGCACATGTATATGTATATATATATATATATATATATATATATATATATATATATATATATATATATATATATATATATATATACATATACAAGTGTCCTGATGTTTCTACTCAGGGTTTTCAAACTTTGTACGTACATAAACACTGTTCGCTTTTTAACAAACAAGTTAAGCAGTAAATATTGCCATACAGATTGTTAAAAATATTCATATTTACTAGAAAGGAATCGTGTCACGAAAGTGAACTTCTTTCTCCATAATTTTTTTTTAATTCATGAATACCTGTCTGTTATTTTATTATTCTATGAACGAAAAGTTTGCATGAATTATTTGAATTTTTCTCGGCGAATACTACCGATAAGTCCTTCTCGGGCTATCAGCCGAGTCGAAGTTTTATAAGGTCCCGAGCTTTCGAACTCCAGACGCTCAGATCACTAAATCACTAGAAGGGCTGACCGTGACGATCTCATCTATACAAGTTTACATGTGGAGTGATTTAATTTTATTTTTTCCCCCCTTTTTCGGTTTATTTTCTGTTTAAACTCAATGTATCCTGACTCACAGTTCAGTAAATTATAAACTTACTGAATTTATTCTAGTCCTAGAAGTTAAGTCAGCGTCACAAACAAATCCCGACATTTTTAAAGCTCAAGTTCAAGTGGTCGCAGAGTCAAGCCGAAAAAAAAGTTTTCTAATAATATGCTCAAGAATAGGCATTTAATTGTTTTTGACAGATTTCTAGTTGATATTCACAAACTCTGGAGAGAGAAAGTAAACACGATAAAGAACAGATATACACAATAATGAAAATTATTTATTTATATTCATTACTGACATCCCATCCTTTAAAACATTTTCTTCTATGTAGAATGTATTTCTTCCTTTAATGTATTGAAAACATAATTGTGTGTATAATACCTTTACAATAAATTGTGGTCGTAAATCTTAATTTGTGTCACCTGCTAGTTCCCTTTATATTGTTTTTTTCTTCTTTCCGTTACATGTAATTCTAACGAGCACTTACGTGAAACGAGTTTTTAAACTTTTTTTTTGCCCCAGATCTCATTACCAAACGATTTTTAAAAGCGTCAATCCCCTAGTAACTTATTTTCCTTACTCAAATTAATACGTTTGTGCAGTACTCGATTCAAGTGCTAGATACAATACTAGAAAATGCAATAGAACAATCAAATCGAACATTGGGAGCTATTGGTTTAAAAATGACTCAAGAAACTGTAATAAAATACTGCACACTTATAAAGCTAGACTACCAGAGTGTATGAAAATATATCCCATGCAGTTTTATTGGCTTAAAAAAAACTAAATTTCATCCATTCTGTACAAAATCTGAAATATTTTCAATAAACATGCAAAGATCATGGTGCATGTTGCTCTTGTGGTTATTACTAATAATTCTATAAAAGATCTATTAATTCATTAAAATGACGGAGAATAAAAGCATGTAGCATGCTATCGGATTTCCCATATGCTTGAAAAATTACGTCTAAGGTCTACAAATTCAATGTACATCTAGTGCAGATGCCAAATTCCATTTATGTAAGTCTTCGTGTTCTGGAAATATAAATTTTACAAGAGTTAATGGTGTAACTTTTACTGAAGCCTGGATTATATGGAACCAAATATATGACGACTCTGGCACAATTAACAAAGAAAAGTAATGCAGCAAAAGAGTAATCTGATAATTTAAGAAATTACAGAACAAATTAATTGCTGAAGCAGTTTTACCTCTCCCTTTTAGGATTTAAGCGACCCAAGCCGCCCGGGCCTTACAGGGCCGCGACCTGTCTGGAGAGGGATTATCTTTGGATCACATACATATTTTTTTGACCAGACAAGGACATGGAGGGCCTCCCCGGATGAGCGATCAGCCCAATGCCGGGGCCACCTCCAAGACGACACAAACACATAGGACGAGACACACCATTCACACACACACTCCAAACAAGGCGAGGATGGGATGAAGACGATAGCCTATTTGGGGACCACAAGGGCCTAAAGTTACCCGATATTTGTCTCACACGCGAGGAAAAACCCCACCTAGGTAACTTGTCCCGACCAGGAATCGAATCCGGGCCCGCTGCGTGAGAGGAGCGAACGCATCCCCTACGCCACAACGGTGGACAGGAACATTTTTCCGCTGAGTCTAAATTCTATGCTTCATATTCTTTTAGCAATCCTCAAACCTAATAGCAGGTATCAACGGCCGAAAGTGCCTGATCAAATTTGAGACACCAAGGATGAAGTTTCTATTCCTTAAACCGATATTAGATAGAAATTATTAACAGAAAGAAACCATATGAAGAATAACGAGTGGAAAAACTCTCAACGTCAAATTATTACTGATACGTCCAGTATAACACAGTTATGCTGAGGAAATATCTATGCACTTAAGATGGCTGAAGAAAGTATCTTTTGATTATCCTGTTCTGCGCATGTGTCTGTGAAAGCTCTGTTTTAGGTCCTACCATTCATTTCTTTCTTCATCCATGCACAACACGCTCAAACTGTTGAAACGCCCGTGCATACAAGCTACACATTACTTCAAGTTTAAGTATAAACATGGTATGTGACTTTGGGAACAAACACACTCATGTATCAGGCATTTCTAATTTTAAGTACTGACACCCATAGATAATGCATTTCTAAGCTTAAGTAACAACATTAATTCCTAAAATATAAGTAAGTTTAGTTACGAACGTCCTTTCATATCTGGTTATTTCTAAATGTAATTAAAGATCTACGCTCAACGTATTTCTGAATTTAGGTACAGTTTAGGCACTTTATTTTATCAAACGAACAAAAACACTAATAATTAATCAATCTACATAACAAACCAATTCCCATGTCGACATATCTGCATTTAGAACAGAAAGCACGGCCAGTGTCGAACCTGAGTGTAACGAAGATCGATACAACGATAAACCCGCATTTAAATTTTTTTTTTTCCGGGGCAAATTAACCATCTTAATAGTGTTAAATGTCACTCACTACAATGCTGAGGATATTCTAGAAAACCCTTTTATAACAATATTTTGAAATTGAATTATTGCAAACCTGTGGATAAGCCCTGCTATTGGTAGGAGTTAGCAGATTCGTGCCCTTTCAAGCCATTAACTCTTTTCTGCCGGCTTGAAATTTCCTGCATTACCTACAAAGGGAATGGGTCAGTAGAGAGTGAATAGGGTCGACTACAAGTGCAACACATAAATGAGATCGGTTACTTTTGCCACACCGACCAAATGGTTTTGTTTTACTTTAGATATCTGACGAACTTTATTTTCCTTCTATCTTTCCAATGTCTTTGAGGTTAAAATTTTTTAGCTAGGCTCAAAGCTTAGCATGACTCATAAAGTTACAATCTTCCTATTAATTTTTCGGTAGTTATGATGACTTCTCACTGTAAATAAGTAAATCTGAATACAAAATTATCGCTCTTAAATGATTTGGATATGTGATTAACTGATTCAGGTTCATTTTGTATTTCATGTCTGTTCCTTGAATTATCCTGTAGATCCCACAAATTCTACAAAAATCTTCCTATTATGTGACAGATTATAGCCTCTTAATATAACAATAACCCTTGTATAACAATACAACCTGCTATCGTTATATGGAACTTTGAATGTAGTACGTAAATTTAAATTAAACGAAAACCTGTATGGCCCATCTTTCTTGTTTATTTCCAGTTACTCCTTCCGATGTTTATATCTATTAATTTATTTATTTCCCTCTAATAACCTAATTTAAGAATAGATAAGAGAAAAATATGATTATATATGGGTGATTCTTCAAATAGGCCTACGGGAAAATTTGGAGTGTCTAAGATCCAAACTTTTTATTTTGTTTTTTAAATCTTTAAAAAATTACTAAAATACTTCAGGGGTTACTTGATTATAATAAGACACCAGCAGAGCTTAAATGATTATATTTTTATTTATTTTAATTTCTTTATTTTTTTAAAGCCATGTGGATGACATCCGTGTACATGTGGATGGCAGAAGGCCACATTAATGACTAACTTTGGCAACAATCTGCTTTTCTTTATGTGATTTCATATTTTTCTCAGTTTGCTAAGTTGATTTCGCACCAAATTTGCGAATTTGTGTATACTCGGGAATCAATGTAATTTTAACTAGACTGTGCTTTTATGGTTGGGGTGGGGGGAGGAAATCAAGCAGAAATTCATTTAATCGGTTTTAAGATTTTAAGTAAAGGTCACAGACACCACAAACACAATAGTACCCTACATTTATCATCTACATGACTTGAGAGTCATGCACATACCCCTTCATGAGGCATGTGGATGACAAAAAAAGGAGTTTAAGTGTTCTCAAAAAGCCATTCATAATCCTCTGTAGGCTCAACTTCAGTCAGGTACTTTGAAATGGAAGGTTTATCATAGTGCATAATCAAAATTAATTAATATTCACTTTCTGCCTACTTTCTAGAAGTCATGTTAATGACGGGGAATTCCTTGAAAATGATGCAAAATCCTTTGCTAATCCCAAACTGTTTGTAAGCAAGCAAAATTCAACCTTACAATTCAACCACAAGCTGCCCTGTTGTCTTTCTAACCCTGTTGCAAGTTATACAAATTTCTCATTCCTGCAGAAAAAATTCCATTCTTTTCAGCCATGCGGATGACCAAAAACCCTTGGGACATACTTTATGTTCATTAGGTGGGGTGACAATTTTATTTCATTTTATTTTTTAGTGGTTAATATTCTTCACACATACATACTCATTGGCAGGAAAGAAGTTGAAAAGGAAATAACATTTTAGAATATACAAAACCGGAGTATGGGACAGGGCATGTGGATGACATTTAATTGAATTAAATTTGGTTTTAGAATATCAGAATTTAAAGTTAGTGACATTTCAAAGTGATAGTTGTGGTATGAAAGTAGTAGAATTTTTTTTTTTCTTTAAGTTGAATTTGAAAGGAAACATCAATCCGGAACACAAATTTTCCCGTATTTGAAGAATCACCCATACAGAAACATACACTGATTAAAGCTATGACTAAAACCAAATTAAATTATAATATTGAAATTCAATATGGTACGTAGAAGGAATGAAAAATAAAAGCGAAAAATGACTGAAACAATACAAAAGTATAAATATTTTAACATGTAAACAGTTTAAGTTACGGATATTAATTATTGGTGGTCAAGCGATCAACTAATATAATTTTGAACGATCTGAGGGTTCGATAAGCCTTTACATCCTCAGGTAAGGAAATACACAGACGAGTTTTCCTGATAGTGACGGATGAAGAACAATATACAGTACTGTGAGGGAGCATAGATAGATAGAATTCTGATGGGATCTTGTTCTGAGATCGTGATATTTTGATAAGTGATGAAAACAGCAGGCCAAGTATGGGAGGGTTTCTTTTCAGCGTTCAAGAAGAGGTAGTAGCCATGACAAGAACTCAAAAGAGGGTGATACATGATCATACGATAAAATCGCTGAAGGCTATGTGAGAGAGTCACAGTTTATACTTAATCACCAGGATATTTTCTAAGGCCTAAGTGGAAATAGAGAAAGTTGAGCAATACAGGGAAAAAGAATCAGTTCCGGAAACGATCAACGGAATGAAAACTACGACAAACACGACACACAAGAGAACGTCAGTGCAGTCAAAAGTTGCAGTGATTTAAGTAGGGTAACAATTCTTCGACAAGTTTCATTTTTCCGGCTGAGCTTAATTATAAAATGTATAGTAACCAGCATTAGCTAAATATTGCTTCTTCTTTATTATATAATTATGTAGCCTACATAAGTTAAAATCATTATCACTTCACAAATCCCTCGTACATACGAACTATAAAACATGTGAACTGTGTTTTTAACTTACGTACATAATCATATGATGAAGAAAAAACAATATAGAGCTAATGGTGGTTACTGGCAATAATGCCGTTTTATTCAACCAGAATTTTAAAAGTTTTAACGATTTAAAACTTTAAAACCTCAAATAAATAAATGGAGATGCAGAGGTGGAAGCGATTGTGCTCGTTGCTATCACCAAACAGCAGAAAAATCTAAATTTGAATTGAAATTGTTAGTATTCGGCTGCTTTCATCAAACGTGTATCTTGGTTAAATGCTGTTTAAAACAGATGTGTCTTCAATAGTTGCCCAGTTGCTATTTCATACTTGAAGTCTTATCAAATATTTTCGCCATATTGCCAATAATACTCGTCACTGTTTTCTCTGCATAGAGACAATTTAATGACACATTTTATATGTAAAGCCGCGTAAAATTTACATCTGCGCTCCGCTCCAAAAGCTTCACTGTGTATTTTGTGCTAGGTAATTTTGTTAATAATTAGGGAAAAGGTATTGCAAATCATAGGTATTTATAAATCATAGGTATTTATAAATCAAAATCTCTACTCTGGGGTCCTAAACATAAGGGCCATTTTTAAAAAATTAAAGGAGGATGCCCGGAGAGAAATAGGTCAGCGGATTAATGCAAGAAGAAAATAAGTTTGCTGTCTTCTAACCGGCGTGAGAAACATAAACAAAACATCGGATGCCATGTTAAACATTTTCTAATCCAGCCATCTGATGATGGAATGGAAAGACGCAGGTAGATGTGGCAGTGGTCGGATCGAGTTAGTTGCATGTTAACACATAGTGGTAATAATAATGAGAATAATAATAATGAAAAATAGTCTACATTAATTTATAAGCACGGAAATAAACATAACCATAAGATTACATAAATAGAATAATAATCCAATTTTACGAAAGAAAAACTAATGTCAAGTGTAGAATTTTAAAATATAGACGCAAACAGATGGCTTGCTCCTCATTAGTATTCTGGACTTGCATAAGCAACTAGGTGTTAAAATGAGGAACTGTAGCCACAGGTAAATTGCTATAATTATGTCGCTCCTAATATATACTCGATGGATTAACGCAGAGTTCGACGCCCTCATAACCCAACCTGTCTCAACCAATCAAACAAGGAGGGTTGGAATCGTCGGTTTAGGCAGATTAATAACGAGTGCTTAGAACGCTTGCCTTAAGAAGAGAGGTAATGCCGAAGGTTCCGGGTACTGAAGTTACTGAGTTCGTTCCCCCGTACAGTCGGATTGCGACATACACGACTAGCATGGGAGAAAACTATAGAATCTCCTTGGTTTAAGAATACTCCACCACAACGCCAGTAAGTGATGCTATGAGCAACAAACGCTATTTTTAAAGGTATCCTTCTCCTGCTGCATTTTTCAAAACTTGTTCCCTTTATAGATAGCATAAAAATATCAGCAACTGTTCTACATCAGTGGCTGATGATAATTGGCACCATTGTTAGCCAGGTGTCATAGGTAGATTATTACAATATCATTATTGTTACTTGGTGAAAATAGCTCAGTTAATTACCAGAAACGACAATTGTTTTTATATTGAAGTACGGCAACGATTAGGCATATTATACTGACATTACTGTTCGCTTGGTATCATGCAAGTCAACATGATCATTATATTGGCATCATTGTTTTATTGGCATGTTTCGTATTTTCTGGCCTTATGACACCTTGTGTAATACAAGATGCTTAGTTTTAATGAACTGATGCTTTCTCTTCCTTATCTATGTAATGAAAAACAATCGTACCGATGCAATACTCGATAATCAACTAATTGTCGAAAGCTCAGCTCCACGCGGTAAGTAATTGGTACGGTAAATTTAGATGATCTTCTTAGTTCGACGATACTATAATATGTAACAGTATCTTCATTACAGCCATTAAAGTGCAGATTTTCATTATAACACTGGTGCGGTATCGATTATTATCGAACAAGGAACAATTTTTAAGCCTTGAGTGCATCAAATCAAACTGCACAATAAAAACCTGTATTTCAAATAAAATCAATTCTGCTCGTGTTAATTTTAATATTATACTACAATGAGTTCATTTCGTGACTAAAAATTATTTAGTTTGCGGCTAAAACTACAAAAGAAGCTCCGATTCCCCGCACGCCATGAGCTGCCATCTGCCGCAAAACTTACTAACTGCTGATAGCCAACGTCAGCCGTCTCTTTGAATCTGGAAATTACGATCAAACAAAGACAGTTATATGCAACTTGTCTATAGCCTAATGGTAATTAATAAGACACCCATATGAAAATTATTAAACGAGCGAAGCTAGTATTAATAAATGCTACTATTATATGTCCTGTAATTCGATGGCCTAGTGCATACATGTGTTAAGTACAATTTTGGAGTTAAATGTCACAAATTATTTGAGGTCTAATATCTCCACTCTATACAAGGTAAAAGGTGAAAAACAGAAGATTAATATATTTTCTGCTGGGAAAAATGTGGGTGCACTTTCGTGATAATTAGGTAATAAAATGGATTTATTAAAATCCATAACACAAGTAGGCTATGCACTAAGTCATCAATTTGATTCCTGAATAAATTACCCAAAAATGCAAGTTGTAGGCCTACTTGAGTCTTTCCTGGTGATTGGCACATTTTATTAGCTCTCCTCTGTATGGTTCGAACGCCGTCAAATATCTCTAGTTAATGCAGAAGGTGGTACTTTTCGCGTGAGATTCGAACGTTGGTAGTTCCGTGGGCTATGCCTTCAAGGGGACGGGGGAAATTCGCTCAGGTTTTCTTGTCCTCTGTTACGGGACACGATGTAAGCTAAATGCAGGAGACGGCAACATCGCTTTCTTTTTCTTTCTTCAACAAAATGAAATCCGCGAGTTTTTAGAACCGCCTCCTTGCCTGTTCCAGATGACATAGAGTCTGGCTCAGCAGCGATACCATTTAAATCTCCTTCCAACGCCCGCCCTTTAAAAATTGCATTTTAATTACAGGTCCCCCTTACTTTCGTTCACACTCCCCCTCCAAGTATGCGTGTATCTTCCCCGCACCATTCAAATTTGAATGCAAATGGGTAAGGAAGCTATTCCATTTCAGCTCTATTAAATTCATGCACCATTTTTCTTTTGAGAGGGGGTTTTATGGCGCCTGCAGAAACTGGCTTTGACAGTGGAGAAGACAGCCAAGACGCGACATGACAATATGCACATAACATAACAGAAACAGAAATCCTTTCTTGCCTCCCCCTCCCCCTCCTTATTCAACAAACGTGTATTTATTGCTTTTCAGGCCGAATGTGTCGATGATATGTAAACAGAACTCAAAACATCTCCAAGGTCAGTTCCTTTTCATTATAATATTACTTGTTGGAGGAAACGATATTATAACGAATCTGATTTACATTATAACTTCGGTGTGCTATCGATGATTATAGAACACGGAACGATCTTGAGATCTTGATAGTAGCAGATGAAGACTGCGTATTTGAAATACAATCAATTCTGTTCATGTTAATTTATTATCAGACTAAAATCAATTCATTTCGTATTGTTAGAAACCGTTGGCTTCAAGAAAAAACTTCGATTTGACAACGCGGCCGATGGTTGAGTGAATTTAAAATGCACTTCTAGAAATCCTACACTTCCTTGTAAGAATTTTGTTAAGATGAAGCCCACTCTCAACTAACACCACCAAAAGAATGCAATATTGATAATGAACGAAGGTTGGACGCGATAAGTTCTTTCTTTCTTTCTTTCTTTCTTTCTTTCTTTCTTTCTTTCTTTCTTTCTTTCTTTATCTTAGTTTTTATCTCCCTTTGAGGATTTAAGCGACCCAACCCGCCCGGGACTTACAGGGCCGCGACCTGTCGGGAGAAGGATTATCTTTGGATCACATACATAATTTTTTGACCAGACAAGGACATGGAGGGCCTCCCTGGATGAGTGATCAGCCCAATTCCGCGGCCACCTTCGAGACAACACGAACACATAGGACGAGACACACCATTCACACACACACTCACTCCAAACAAGGCGAGGATGGGATGAAGATGATAATGACGGCCAGATGATATCTGGGGACCACAAGGGCCTGAAGGCCTCAAGTTACCCGACATTTGTCTCACAGGTGAGAAAAAACCCCACCTAGGTAACTTGTCCCGACAGGAATCGAACCCGGGCCCGCTGCGTGAGAGGAGCGAACGCATCCCCTGCACCACAGCGGTGAACCCGATAAGCTCAGTGTTCCAAAAATTAGTTCAGAGAAAAAATTCAGATTAGTAAGAAATGCCAACTGGAACAATGAACTGTAATAGCCTATTACTATCCATGTTCTATGGCTTACATGATGAAAATAACAACGATAAATGAATCATGCCGTATACTGAAAACGAGCCTAGGTTGGGCAACGAAGTCATCAACTATTTAAAAGAGGAGAACAATTTGGAAGACTAACAATTTGTTCGTGGACAAAGGATAGAGACGTAAAAATGAGGCCACGTCTGGTCACCCTCAGAAGTTTCGTCCCTGAACACTGAACTTACTTCAAAATTCCTCAATATTATCTACCATATAAAATATATTAGGGTACCGATATTGTATATTCCCGCGAAAATTATTAATTTTAATTTTTCAAAAGCCTGTTTACAAGATTCTCTTCCTTCAAAAAATTACTCTAATTGCTGTTTTTGTATGTTAACATTTTTCTCTAGGGCAACTCCAGAATTGCGATCCTCATTTCAATTGATTCTTATAAGAGTGAACAACACTTTTAATGTATTTATTTAAGTGTTGTTATTTATTTATGAAGGTCGAGTGTGAATTCCACCCAGTTAAACGTATGATTATTTTTTTCCAAACTTTTAATATAAAAATATACCATGTTGTAAGAGAAAATTCAAAACCCTTAAAGCAAAACATGCTAAACTCAGTTTTGGAATAAACAATTAAAAATGTACCCTCCAGTCAAGATTTCGGGCAATTATTAATCCAAAAACTCCTAGGGATAATTTCAATAAATGTCATTCTATTAGCTTTAATCCATATTCCATTTGTAAAAACCACTGTCAATGCTAAGAAATGTTCCTCTGCTTTTCATGTTTCAAGCACATTATCATCCGCAAAAAGTAATACCTTCATTTAGTCGCTTAGATTACGAGTTAATCATTGATGTTTGTTAGACCACCGTACAAATCTGTCAAAGCTCCATATTCGCATGTTGAAGAGGTGCGACACTACCACGTAACTTACATCTTACTCAACGGACTTTCTAAGGGTCAACATAACATAAAAAAATAATACTATTTACGAGGTACGGAGGAGGAGGAGGAGGAGGAGGAGGAGGAGGAGGAGGAGGAGGAGGAGGAGAAACCCTATCTTACCGCGCTTCAGTTGACCCTCGCTGAGGCTCTGTGATTTATATACAAATATGAACTCACTGATCAGAGACCAAGTGAGCCACAACACCACAAATTTAAGCGTGAGGATGTTTAACACGCGCCTGCATCGCCCGGTGCAATCGATACCATGTCATGGCTTTTGAAAAATTCTTTCATATCTTTACGTTTCATGCCACCGCCCGTTCAAAAGTTTATATATATACACGCTAGCGGCCGGAATTTTGAAGATATTTGAACCAAATTTTATTATGTCATTTCTAGGCCCAATAGTTCGGACAAGTTCGTTAATGAGCAAAATTGGCCCGGGGGCGGGGGGGGCTTTCTAGACGTGTCGATTTCTCGAAGCTTCGCGGCATTGTGACAACATATATTTTTGGAAATTATCATGGAAACTGCATTTTGTGACGACAGTTACTCGTAATGAAAATACTCTGGTACGCAATTGCAGAAGTGGTCATTAAAGAGCATGTCAGATTTCTAGGTTACGTGTAGAGCAATGCACTACTGGAAAAAAAAAACCCCGTATGTCCCCTCTTAAATACTTGATCGAAAATACAGAAGTGAAAGATAATTCACGGCGTATTTAACAGGCCATTATAAGAATAGTTTTACAAGAAAACGCGAATTTCTATTGCGTGAACATGTTTCTTTGTTCTGTTAGGCTTTAATGTTATTTTGTCAGTTGTAGGCTACCTGAAAGGGAAGGGGGTGACAATTCTATTTTCCCCATTTCCACTGCTCTTACCCGAAAAAACGCAGGTCACAGGCCTGCTACTATAATATATAAATATATATTATTTTACTCTAGTCCAAATATAAAACCACCTCCGGTTTGGATTCCTAAACTAATTACTTCGCAAAACAAATGTACATGCTAGAAAATTTAATTGTTACCATCTCTAACTTCCCTCATGCAGAGGTGGCAACGGAGTAGAAGAAGCAGACAAAAAGAGATTTCTTTGTGTAATCTCTCCCCGCATGGGGTGTAAAGCGATTACAGCGCACAGAAGTTCTGGTGGATTTCAAAAATATAATGGATACCGAGCGACCTAACTCTGGAATCTCAGGTTCGATCATTTCGAACATTTCTGGTTACGGATATCTCAAATTGTGAGGACAAGCGAGGAACTATTTAATAAAGAAGTAGCGGCCAAAAGTAACCATGAAGTCGGCATGCACGGCCATCAATTTTGACATCCGCCGTTAAAAAAAGGCAGATGATGAATTTGTCTGAGGATAGGAACTGTTTCCACGGGATGGACTATAGAAAAATATGAGTTAGTTATGTATAGGCTTGGCATGTTGACACAAGGAGCGGTTAGGTTCTATAGCAGTGTGGTGCAATTGCCAGATGACACTTTCAAATTATTTCGCTGGCCGGAATAATATATTAGACTAATAATTAAAATTACATTATTATAATATTAGAAACTGAAAACAAATACGATACATCAAAAAAGATTGCCTTAGAGGCCTATTTTACAAAGTCACATAATAAAAAAGATACAAACAAACACTTAATGAGAAATTGAGCTATGTGTTGGTTTACTACAGGTTCAATATCTGCTGTACTTCCATTTGATTAATGGGAAGCCGCTGTAAAGATTTCAGTAAATCTTGTGATAACTTGTTTCTCTGCTTAGTTTTTAACGATTTCACAGTAGAAAATGCATAGGTCTACTCGGACATATTTGTACTACCAAAGCACAATTCCGTAAGTTTGGATACTGCTTCTTGTTAACTCTTTCCAAAACTCGTTAGGGTGGCAATTTCTCATTGAAATAAGAAAATTTTCACTCTGTAGGTCACATAGGTATTGCCGCCGCCATTAGTGCTACAAGACAGTGCCCGTCGATTACAAATAAATTTTAAAAATTGGGGAGATTTATTAACGAACGTGGACCGGACCTGGCCCGCGGGCTGCCAAATGGCCGACAGTGCTCTATAGGAAGGGGTGGGCGATGACAAGAATGAGCTCAGGTCTAGTCGGGTAAAAATACAAATTGAACAGGTTCCACATTGCTTTTTTAACGAAGGCTTTGTCGAATTTGTATTTAAATCAGATCTCTTGCTAAATCGGTAACTGGTTACTCATCTTAAGCATTCATATTTTATATGTAATTCATAGACTTCATAAATTTATGACATTTTCTCGTAATAGTACATCGCTGTGGCTGTTCGCTCCTTTCATACAGCAGGCCCGGGTTCGATTCCTTTTTCGGGACATATTACCTAGGAGTGGGTTTTCCCTCACCTGTGAGACATATGTCGGGTAACTTTAGGCCCTTGTGGTACCCGGATATCATCTGGTCGTCATTATCATCTTCATTCCATACACGCCTTGTCCTTAATTGCTCGTGTTGTCTCGGAGATGTCCTCGGCATTGGGCTGATCACTCATTCGGGGAGCCCTTCCATGTCCTTCTCTGGTCAAAAAAGTAGGTGTAAGATCCAAAGAAACTTCCTTCACCGACAGGTCGAGGTTCTGTAAGGCCCGGGCGTCTTTACAAGAGAGAGAAAGAAAAAAATTGTCTCCTAATTTGTATGCCTTTCATGTTTTATAACTCTGTGATTAATCTTTTGTATTTTTGAATAACGCTATTTCATAGAAGTCTTATAAGATTACGATTTTTTCATAAATCGTAAAATTCCCACATTTCATCATAAATCTGTGGATGATTAATGGATTACTTAAGTTTTCGTACTGGGAACTAAATTTTCTGTGAATTTATTATCTGAAGCGTTTTCTGTGTTGTTTCCATATTTAGAACAGTGAATAGTAAATTGAACTACAAGATGCAAAAAGGGCATATCTAACAAAGCTCTCAACAAATTTGTTGCATCAATCGATAGCTGTAAAAACACATATTCCCACTAGAACAGAGTTTCTCTTTATCTCTTGAATGGGGTAAATTTAACTTAGTTTTCTGTGTCTACTGAGATTTTTCATTTTTGTTGGGTACGCCCTTTCTGCATCTTGTAGTTCAATTTACGGTTGTGAGGTAGGCCTATATCTGGAGTCATGTGGAACTGTATCGGACTAATGTTTATTTCCTGCGTTTTGCGTAATTGCACATTTTTATAGGTTTTTATAAATGAAATTGAAAATATATTTAAGGATAACGCGGGCAAACTCAGTTGACTAGAAATAATAATATGCTTGTGCCACCTTGCATAAAGACGGTAAGGATCGCTGTTGTCAGATTAATGCTTGTCCCCTCCCCTCCTTTTTGCTGCTCCTGAACACAGGGATGAGCACCACACAATATTTTTCAAGATTTACGAGATCTCATTTAGCGCATTATATTCCAGTGGAATGCACATACTACCTTCGCATGCGTTTTTCACACTGGCTCGGCAAATAGAAATCCAATAGAGAGGCCGTGGAGCCTGTACTTGAATCACTTTTCCAATGCAGATAAGCCACTGGAGCTTCCGGATCTCAGATTCAAATCTAAGTTTCTGGGATATAAATTATTTGGGAACTTAACTAAGAATTGAATCTCGCGTTGGATTCGAATCTCAAATTAGATTCGATTCGGTTTTCTAGCCGCATCTTAATTCTATCACGAAGTCCAACAAAGCGTAGTAAGAGACTTTCGGTGCCGGAGCTAGTTTTCTATCTCGATAGTCGCATATTCAAACTCGGCCAAAATCCTGAGCACAAGTTCTCCGGGACGGAATGTCGTAAACCAACTCCAAGCCGAATTTCGACCGTCTCCAGAAAAATTATCCAGCCCTTTCTGTCGATCTGTCCTAGGAAATAAGCGTAACTAAATTTGTCATCATAAGCGAAAACTTCACCTGAAAGACCTAAGCCCCATGCATGGAGCGACAAGGATATTATTCGATTATTTTATCATAAGCATTGAATTGGACATTTCGATCGCCGAATTAATATAATTAGGCCCTACAGTCAATACTGAAGGCTCATACATTATGCAACGTGCCTATTATGGCATTTATTAAGACAACCTATGTTTATGAAACGCAAGTGTCTTATTTACAATTATAGGCAAGTTGCATGCGAGTTTATGTTTCGAGGGGTGTAGTTTCCTTTATTACGAACTTCACACACTTCCGCCCAAGCACTATCAATTAACTTTCGATTCTAGGGCAGTGGCTTGTGTTAGCGACATGCAGAGCTAGGTTTGTTGCAGTTAAGCTAGGAATTTTGATGTACTTTTCCCAGCGTTTCGGACACTTTCCAGAAAAACTAAAGTATTAGGTTTCTATGAATTGTGAAGAACACAAGAAGCTAAAAATCACCGATTTTGAAGTTTCATTCTGTAAATAAACATACGACTTACCCCAAAGATCAGCTGTTAGTAAGCTATCGCCGTTCTCAACTTTTGCGATATAGGCGAGAGGGGAAATCGGATCTTCTCTAGTCGCTTTATCCTCAAACCAAAGGATTTCATACACGAAATGAACTCAATTTAGTACAATTTAACATGACATTATTACGCAGTTTGATTTGCTGATCTCCACACTTCGAGACTGTTCCGTGTTCGACATTAATCGACACCATACCAATATTATAATGAAAATCTGTACTTTAACGTATGTCATTACGAAACTGTTACGTCCCTTATAATAAGGATCGAACAAAAGGATATTCATTTGCTACTGCAATGTTAACAGAACGAGTTTATAGAATACACAGTAGTGAAGTTATACAAGGTGGAAGCTGAATTACTATAGGCCTACACATTTTAATATCGGGTTCCATCGATAAAAGAAATTCATACAACATGTTTGTTCCAAGTGAGAAGGCCGATTTTTCTCAGGAAAAAATTTGGCCCCAAAAAGGATTTTTTTTTTTTTTTTTTACTTGATAAAATTGTTTTTACATTAGGGGAGTAAAGAACAAGTAATAAAATTTCCCATTGCGGCTTTTCAATCAAGTTTCCCTTTTTTTGCAGATTAAATACAACGATTATTACGTGGATCACATACTCCACGAAGCATGGCAACGTCAAGGTGAGTGTCTTTCGTCACGTAGTGGATTTGTTTCCAGATAGGTTATTAATACCTTATGATCAGTGATCTGACCTTAGCTGTTTCAATTCTTCATAAACAATAATCTCACTATCCATATAATTAATCGCAAAAAAAAAGGTTTTTATGTTTATTTTAATGTAATCAATTGCCCCCTTCAATCTGAATATTTCCACTCTGTATATACATATAAGAAAAATAATACATCGGTAATTATAATCGAATTTACAATAGGACTAAAAGAACCTTATTCTGTTAACTATATTCTCCCATTGTACGTTGCTAGGCATTTTCTACAATATGTCAATTTCGGACATTGCTGGCAACAATGAACGACAATGGATAATTTTATTAACATTAGTGGTACGGTTTTGAAGAGCCTTTCAAAGTCCCGCCAATGCGTATGACGCAAGCTCTCAGATTAGTTTATTTTGAGTCTTATTAACGTTTCTCAAACATGAAAAATTACGGGTCTCCTTCGTTACGAACTTCACACACTTCTGAGTTTGTTCACACAGCACTAAAAATACCAAATTGCGTCAGATCTATGCTTGCCATAATTGAATTTCATTGGCTGACGCAGATCGGGAATCTCATTGGTTTCCCATTATGAGCGCTGCCAGTGCATTTTTTGTGCGGTGATTCAAAGCACACGTTTCCCGAGCTATTCACCCGGGATTCTAGGTAATTTGCAGTTAGGATAGAAATAGTGATATTAGTGTTGGTGAAATGTAGAGCTGGTTTGTGGCATTAAGGTTAGGAATAATATATTAGTGTTAATGACATGTAGAGCTAAGTTTATGGCAGTTAGGTTAGGAATGTCGCCATGAAGTTTACAGCTCTGTTTCTGGATCATGTGATCCATGCCCAACTCAATTTCAAAGCCATTTTCTGTCCACGATTGTCATTTACAGGTTAGAAAAGTCACATCTTCATTCTCATTTACCTAATGTTTCGGATAATATAAAAAAAAGTAAATTATTATATGGCTTCTATGGTTTACGAAGACCACAAGAAGCTAAAAATCATCGAAATTTAACTTTTTTTATATCCATAAACATAGCGCCTAATGATCGACAAAAAACAAACAAACAAACAAATACAAACATACAAATACAAACACAAATACAATACGTATAATACCAATTAGAAGTTTAGGATTTAACAAAAATAATTTACACTAGAAGGAGCAAAATGCTCGGGCTCGGATGCAGTTCAGTTCCAGTTAAAAAGTGAAAAGATCTATATTTATTGGTGGGACCTTCCGCTTCATGTACAGTAACGAGTTCTTTATAACCTCGAAAGTAATGGTCATCGTATACAGCATATATACTTAGTTTAATTAACATAGATTAGACCTAATCAGCCAAGTACCGAAGCCACAATTTTTAAGTTCGCTTGCCCTCTCACTTAAATAATAAAATCTCTTCCAGTTATTTCTTATTTTCTGTCCAATTAGTATTACTTGATCTACTTCATTATGATTTTGTCCCAGACAGCTTTCAACGATTTCATTTTAAAATATATCAACTTGATAAAACACTTACATGATTTCACACACCAGCCTACCACGAAATATCGCTCTTCAGATCCTTGTGGTATCGACAATTATGTCCAATTATTATTTCAAACACTATTCATCTGCCACTGACTCCACGGAGAATACAGGACTGACAGCTAAGTAACTACTGCTGTCCAAACCAAAGAACTTCCGTATGAGGAGGAATGAGTAGAATGTAACCTTTACGCGCGCAACAAGCCGGCAACTCACCTCCTCCTGCACCACTGAAGCATCGCCCCTCCAAACAGCAGTGCACCCCTCAGGGATGTTATTCGCTTTGGACAACAGTAGAGGTAAATCATTTTCGTAACATCTCTGGGTTTCTCTAGCTGGACAGTGAGCGATCCTAGCAATGCGCCGAAGGGTGGGGGATGTGCAGGGCTAACTGCTCAGTAGTCAGTAGTCTCGCATTCCATGATAGGTATTGTTCATTCGCAAAACTGCTCTACCTGCTTCACAAAAGAAGGGGATGGCACTATGGTATTACAGTTGATTTTTAACAATACAGTGCACTTGTGCTCAAATTTCAAGATAGTGAAGAAGAATAATTACACAGCGTTGTACAAATGAAAAGCACAAAAATACAGAGTAAAAGTTTAATGTTTCGCAGAACAGTTCGCATTTTAGTACGTTATTGGAGAAAACATAAAGGCTCTCTAAAAATGCAAAAACTTACAGTAGGGCATTTCGTGGTCTGGAAGGTGGGAAATATCTCACTATAGCTTCTACTTTAGTTTGTAGAACTGAGAAACGAAAAGTCCGCATATTTTAAGCATGCATTTGTTATTTTTTTCGGTGACCTAAACTGTATTAAAAAACTGCTCAAATTATGTGAATAAATACTTTAAATTATTCCTTGCGTAGCAATATTTAATCAATTGCTTTGAAATGTTCAACCAAGTTCTTAGACTTATCAGTGGTAAAATTAACTCAACGAATAGTTAATTAAAAACAATTAGCTATTTATGCCTTTATAATATATAGTTTATGATTTAAACTCGACAAAATTAAGTAAAATAACGTTAACTTTTATTTCTAAAAGAAATAGTAAACTATCAGCTTTTTGGTTTTGACTTGCGTAGAGATGAAATATGCAAATTTGCAATTCGGTTCCAAAATTTTGAAAATTGAACTCCAAGGATCTTTTACCATGAAACCCAATAAAATCACAAAATATCAGTATATTTTTTCAAGATTAAATAAACTAACAGCTCTCAAAATTTTAGGGATTATCCTAAATGCTTCCGGGGTCAGGTAAAACAAATGAAGAAAATGGAATGAAAAATGTAGAAATTTTAAATATTTCACAGATCGGTCCCCATAAGTGCGTGTACTCATGCATAACTTTCATTTCCTGAGGATGCCTTTATTTTAATTTCATTAACAGTGTTTTTAATATTATAAATATAAATATCGAGTGTAAACAATTTTAACGTGTTCGTTTCAATAGAACATGTTTATAACAATAACTCAAATCTTCATTTAAGCTATTTCGTGAATAGGTTTACTCCTTAAAATGTTGATATTTTAATTTGTTGTACCTTATCCCTATAATATAAAGCCACACGGCTGACTGACTGACTGACTGACTGACTGACTGACTGACTGACTGACTGACTCACTCACTCACTCACTCACTGACATTAATGTTTGCCCACTTCCAGATGAGCTAGAAAATTGAAATTTGGTACACATATAGCTTTTAGGCTGTAAACGACAGGAAAATTCCTAAAACTTAAGTTTTTTATTTTTTAGCTCTAAAAACCCCGAAAAAGTGCTCGGCTCGGCTCACGGACATTAATGTTTGCCCACTTCCAGATGAGCTAGAAACTTTAAATTTGGTACACGTATAGCTTTTAGGCTATAAATCACAGGAAAATTCCAAAAAGTAAATTTTTTAAATTTTTAGCCCTAAAAACCCCCGAAAAAGGGCTCGGTTTCCATGGCAACGGTATTATCTAACTGTGTTCACGTATGGCTCTGAAAGTTTAGAAATAATTATTTCCGTAAACCTAACGGGGTGGTCGAGATAGTAACGTCTTGGACTTGCGTTCTGAAGTCTCAGGTTCATAACAATTAAATCCAATTAACATATTTTTGTCCAGAACTAACAAAAGTTTCTTCTATCTGTTAAAGAAATTTCATAATTTATATTCTTTAATAATAACTCGGAGATGAAATCCCGCATTCTTTACAACATATTACAACCAATTTTACTTGTATTTTTCTATGATTTCCGAGGTCGTAAAGGCAAATGCCAAATTGAATACTTTACAAACCATGAATCTTAGTCGCTATTTCATCTTGTATCATGTCCATTTCAGTTGAAATTTACTCCATGAAATACACCATAAATGTATGTACACTGCCAGTTGATCTAGAAAACTACACTTGGCAAACTGATACCTTTTAGCTTGCAACCGATGGGAAAATTCCGAAAAAAAAACCCAAAGTCTTCCCACATTTATTTTTTCAGGTTTATTGTGGCAAAAAAGGTAATAGCCAATACAGCATACTAAATACACGCACTCTATCTCCATTGATCTTTTAAAAAACCTTTCCCGAGAACCTCAGCGGGGGTTTGGGGGCGCAGCCCCCAATGAGCGAAGCGAGTTGCTTAAGCCTTAATGAAATAAATTTAACATCTACAATAATAATGCATGTTATGTTCATTAAAAATACCAAATATTTAAGATGAAAGTACGAAAATATATTTTCCTTACAAAAATTTGTTTTATGCTATTTTTTAAGCTGATGTTCAGTTATTAAGAAGAAGCATTGCACTATCTGGACATTACTATTAAAGAAACTTTAATGAATTAATTTAGTAAGTATCGTATACGATTTTATGATTTTTTCTTTCTTTCATACTTCGTATTTTCGGCTTAAAACCCCTTACACCGGTAAAAGGTGGCTGGCTGTTGGCAATACGAATAGATAGGCTCACGGCATAAACAGAGGTGAAAACTATTTGAACAACAGCTAGTAAAGACGAAAGTTTTATTTCAGTTACGACAAAAAATTAAATACGGTATGAGAAATAAGTATTGTAGATTGACCATTGCTATTTGAAAAAGGCGCCTCTTGTGCTCTGAAACCTGTTCCGATGGTCTCGCCTGTTCGTTGGCGAAGTGTTTGGAGGAAGGGGCGGGGAGTCAGCTGCGTGCTAGACTCCAGACTCGCACTCAACCTACCCATAACAGATCCCAGAGATGTTACGGAAATGATTTACCTCTACTAGTACCCTCGTGTTTACAATGCCTTTTAGCACATTTTAAATATAATTTTTGATGGCCAGTGGCCAATTTCTCGAAATAATTTTTCCTTCTTTTTATGATTATCTAGTTTTCAGTTTGTCTGTTTACTTATTAACGCACATAAACATCCAAGCCCACGGCGGGACTCTAACCCGCAGTCTCCTGCACCATGGCTAGCGAGCGATGCCTTAGTTGCCGTGGCCAAACATCAAAGGCAGCACTTAAAACATCAATAACTGAATACAATGTTAGGTTATTAACTTTCTCGCCTTTCTCTGTGACGCCACATCCCTTGTGGGGTAGGGCCTAACATCCGATTGCTACCTCATCCACCATGGGTAGATGGCAGGATTGAAGGCATATGGTTAGCAATTTTTTTTCTTATATCTTTAAATTATTTAATATTTTTGGGGAGTAAAGATTGTTTTCCTTTCCTTTCCTATTTAGTGAATTGTACTGAGTCAAGTGATTGCGAGATTTTAAATCCTTAATTTATGTTCTCAAACCTTCAAACTTCAGACGCCAAGGCCGTTATTGATGACTTTCGTTGTCACCGCCGCTAATTCTTTATTACGTAGCTCTTCAGTTGTCATCAAGAGGCTGACAAACCTCCCTACCTCAGAAGAATCCGAGAAGGTATGGCCTGCAGTTCCGAAGTAAGCGATGCTTACTATTAAACTACGCAGGCAGTCAATGATATTCTACATATAATAAAATGTATTTTAACAATGTGGTATGCTAACTTAAATAAATTAATCAATTAACAACATACTGTACATATCATTGTCACGACAGAAAACTGCATCACTACTACTATCCTGCATACAACTCAAGTAAGACATGAAGTCATGCTCACATTTTTTCTACCAATATGAACTAATCCCTATTAATTAAACATGTACTGATGATATTTTTAATTGTAAATATTAAAAAAAATATTTTATACCTTAACTTCCAAAGGAATTACCGATATACTGCACTGATCTTTAAATCGTATGAAACTCAGTTAAATAACTTTCGAAAGGAACTATTTATATTTGAAAAGCAGGGTGAATCTACAAACGTATTTATTTTCAGTAGGCCTACACATGTTTTTTTTTTTTGGGGGGGGGGGGGCGGAACTGACATGGTGCCATCATTTTAGTTTGATATTTTATTCATATATTTTTATATTTGTATATATTACAGACAAAAAAGATAAAATGAAAATTAATAAAATTATTATAACTCAGTTTTAAGAATATTATAAAACTTCTTTCAGCGTATATTAAAAGATACCATAAATAAACTGGCTTTAATTTTTTCTGAGCGTTACCGACAGCTTTGAACTTGACACTTTTTTATTTTATGGTCAGTCATTTGCATATCAGCCGTTATTTCAGCGTGTGCAGTACATAAAGTATCAAAACTTTACTGAGTCAATATATTCCGCAATATCATTGCCGCCTGTCAGATGCAAAATCATAGGAATCCGGGTGTTTTTAGAATTGCCTTATTTATGCCTGATCTGTTGCTTTTATTTTTTGCATATGGTATTTCTTCGAAATTTATTCATACTTGTCCCTGTGAGTCATTGGTAAACATAAGATCCTTAGGTCCTAAAAATAAGCTTATGGTGGTTAGGCCTATATAAGAAAGGGAAAATTTAGAAAAATGCATTATTCTGTTTTAAAACAGGCGCAAAAAGGTATCGAATAGCCTACACCTTAAGATAGGTTTACCAGATTCATTTTATGAAATGAAGGACAATAGTGGTCTAAAAATTAGGACATTGCAGAAGAATATTAAATGTAGGGAAATTAGACTCACAACAAAATTACTATCCAAACGTGTGCATTCGCCTAATCGTCAGTAACTTACATTTTCTCTTGTTTTCGCACTCTGCAACAAAAAGAAAATGCACCACTCCAGCAAGCTTCCTTGTAGCTATATTCCTCAAAATGTAGAACATTCCAGATTTTCAGAAAGACATAAGTTTAAAATTTCGGGCATATCCGAATAAATCTTATAATATAACAATTACTAAAGTAGAATACATTTTAGTTTGATAACTTTTTCATTATATTATCATAAATATATTTTTTTCTCTTTCGTAGTTTTACCTCTCCCTTGTAGGGACCTTTTGCGGCCCGCGCCACCCGGGCCTTACCGGGCCGCGACCTGTCGGGAGAGGAATGAACTATGGATCACAACACAGACAGACATACTTTTTTGACCAGACAAGGACATGGAGGGCCTCCCCGGATGAGTGATCAGCCCAATGCCGGGGCCACCTCCGAGACAACACGAACACATAGGACGATACACATCATTCACACACACACACACACACACATTCACTCAGAACAAGGCGAGGATGGGGATGAAGATGATAATGACGGCCAGATGATATCCGGGGACCACAAGGGCCAAAAGTTACCTGACACACAGGTGAGGGAAAACCCCGGAAAAAACCTCTCCTAGGTAACTTGTCCCGACCAGGAATCGAACCCGGGCCCGCTGCGTGAGAGGATTGGACGCATCCCTTGAGCCACAGCGGTGGACATCATAAATATAAGTATAACAAATCTTATGTGAACCACACTTCCTCTACCCTTATTATTCCTGTGTAAAGTACACGAATGTATTGTCTCAGCCTCAATTAAGGTCTCATTATTTGTGAGGCAAGTTTGTGTATGAAATGAGTAGCTTGTTAGTCCTTTAGAGAATTTTCTTTAAAAAAAACCTCTTAAACAGAATTTAAACAAAATCGTTAGAGCCATTTTAGACAAAATGGCAACAACAAAAAACTAAATTATCTTCACGTAAAGCGGCTTTAAATGTCAGATAAAGTCGTCGCCAATTTTCGTGTGACATCCTCAGAACGCACCTACCCCAAATTTAACATTTTGTATTTACACGATTTTTCTTCCTCACGCTACGCTGTTCAGACACACACACAGACAGGTTTCCGAAAATAGTATTTTTGGATTCAGGAAACCTGAAAACGTGTACTTATGCTAAAAACTCAACTTGGAATTTTTGGGTCGAAAGCAATACTTCCTCTACCTATAGTACGGAACATAGGTAGTCAAAATAGGTGCATTGGTTAACATGCAGTGTGACAAGTGGCTGTTCAGCATAAGACCAACTTTATTCACTGATCATTCAAATGGTCGTAAAAACACGAAACTGCAAGCAACTGCCTTATTGTAACAGTGATCATATATTTTTATTAAGCACTGTATAGCACCAGCACAAGGATCACATGACTTGAATTTATAGCATCAGCTGTTTTGATACTATGTATAAAAATTTGGATGTTGCGACGAATATCCCATGGTTACATAGGCCTACATCAATTTCTTGATAACGTATTTTTATCTGGCTTGCCGCCGTAAATAAAAGACCGATAGATTTTCTACAGTATTGTCGATTAGTCCATTTACTTGACGTACTTAAACATAATGTTTTGTTATATGGCGAAGAGTTCAAACCTTCATCCGGGCTTACGGGCCGTGGTCGACCAGTTTTGCTGGCTGGCGTTTCGCCGCGAGCTGCGTCGGTCATCTTCAGAGCGTGTCTATGGATTTCTGGTGTCAACTGCTGCTGTTTAGACCATAGACCAAATAAGCTAACTGAGGTCAGAGCATTGCGATGACCTCGACCCCGATTCCATACCTGCATACGACACTTTTTCTGACAAGGACATGGAGGGCCTTTCCGAATGAGTGATCAGCCCAATGCCGGGGCCACCTCGAGACAACACGAAAATACAGGACGAGAAACATCGGTCGCACACGCACACACACACACACACACACACACACACACACACTCACACCGAATAAAGCGGGATTGTAACTTGTCCCGATCAGGAATCGAACTCGAGCCCGCTGTGGGAGAGGAGCAAATGCTTCCTCTGCGCCCCAACAATGTACTGGATAACATTTTGGTATTGCAACTCAATTTTTAGAATCTTTAAAATTTTCATTTTTAATTTGTAATTAAAAATCTACGCAAAATACATATTTTGTAAAATAACATAAAACTGAAAAAATCTGTTAAAATTGTATACTACAACATCCGAACGATATTCTTTGTTTAACTCAATTATATTTTACAGTTTCTGAGTTATTTCACTCTAAGGACTGAAAAAGTAAGGATTTTCCTTTACAAGAAATGGAGAAATAAACTCAACCGTGATTTAATTTTCCATATGCACCTCTATTTTAAATTACCTTCCGATCAGCTGTTCAGCGCTGCCAAATGCAGTGTTGTTTTTATTTTTAACAATTCAGTCCAGATTGCTTAAACAATAATTTCTACGATAATTTTAAAATTGATTTTTAGTCCTTGTTTTTACAGATTTTATAATCCCCCTTAGCAAAATTACTACTGGATTTCTAAGGGCTGTTATAGGTGTAGAAAATCACAAACAGACAGTGAAGTGAAAACAGATTCATATAGGTACTATAAAATTCCATTATTGTAACTAGTGTAGGTACGTCAATACATATAAATGTCGCTGAAGAACTGATCACACGCGCTAATGACGTAACATGCAGAAAGTGGCATTAGTATCGCCACACCAGTTAATCCTGTGTACAATAAATATAAACAACTTGACAATATCCTCTACAAACACGTGAGTAATCGGAATGATATTGCAAAAAAAATATCAATGGAAACAGGCCGTGCAAGATGTGTCTTCTACACATTTTAGAGAACAGTTTTAACAATATAATAATTTTTTGAAATAATAAACTTTATGGCCAAATTTCACCATCGTTGCCCTATATTCTATTTCTGTACCAAATAGAGGTGTGTTAAGGAGGGCATAGACAGGCAGGTTTACTTTATACCAGTAGGAGTTTCTATTAACATGAATTTATTTGAGAGAAGATTTTTTCATGAAAACGATTCCACTAGTTGTTCGATAAAAGGATATTTCTAAATTAAAGCGAGGTGGCCAGGTACCAGAACGAGAGCCTGGAGTTGCGAAACCACATAAAGGCGTGTGCCCTGGTAAAGGTCAAACTACGATACATTTAATCAACACTAGTGAAAGTAGACTTCTCATTACACAGCATGCGATTCCTATAACATGTAGCCTACATGGAATTCAATTATGAAACATAGCCTATTTTTAATACTAACACCGAACCGGAATCATCCTCGGTCTGTCTGACTAGTTTATGAAAGCACTCATCGTATGCTAATGCTAAAATGTGTACAAGACAAAAGAAATAACGGAAAATTTATGGTTTCATTTTACATATTGCTGCATATTTTCTTAGTTTTGCGATAATGCATCATATTTTTGCACATTTTAATAAATTTGTTACATTTTTACGGCACGTTTCTGACAGATTTTAAATACTGTGCATAACTCTGTTAATTCAAACATTTAGGCTACAGCATATTTGGATAAATAAATGTTTTGAGAAGGACTGTACAGTGGCCTACATGACAGCACATAGCCAAATGGTACCGGAATTGATAGTATAATATTAAAGCGACGTTTCACTTCACTAGTTTACAATTTGCTAAAATTTATTGCATTGATATTGTTTTTAAAAAGTATTTTATACAACTTCCACTATTTTTGTAATTCAGCTAATAGGAGAACGTAAAGTATTAACATTACTTAAATGGTAGAGCATTAAAAAGTTGAGAGTATATTTGCATGCATAATTCGTCTTCTTATAGGGCATTAATGCCTTTCTGTTCCCAAGTTTGTGTGCCATGCTTCTGTATTTATACGCACGTGTGGGACAGAATGCCAGCACACAACCGACGGTTGCATGTCTAAGTAGGAGTGCAGAACCGTCGTTTAATAACAACACACAAACACGATCTCCTGTTCATGTCAGAATAACTGGCTATGGGATCTGAGCTCCGGATCTCTTGACTGTACGTACTGTAAAGACTAACGATTATTCTGTAGTGAACATTCAGTTCATTCGGTTCTACATTAATTTACTATATACCAGCTTCTGATTGTGTAGGAGACAAAGCGTAAGGATTCAGAAAATCCATGGAAAAGACTCCCGGTTGGTCCGTCAAGCTACTGGTGCACAAGTAAGATTCCCCAATAGGCTACTGTGGCGAAATGGTAGGTTTTATATTTTTTACTTTGGAAATGTTTTCCCAAAAATACGAAAGTATTAGTGGCTTTTGCTGAGAATATTACCATAAATCTTATCAATAAAATAAAAATAACGAAAGGTGAGAGAATGTCGGAATGATTAAATAAAATTAATGACAATATGCAATTCCATATTAAAAATTAGTAGATCCACAATAAAATATAACTTTGGAACTGCTGCGATATCTACCATGGGCATATGGTCAGAATGTCGACTCCCACGGCCGCTACTTCTTTACCGAGTACCACCAAAGATACCCTTACTGGGCTTAGAGCACCCCGTCCCAGACCTTCCTATCTAAAAAGAACGAGATACTGGGGATCGAATTCCAATACTGAAATACTTTTCACTGACGGCGAGTTTTCGGTGATAATCGACTAAACATATTTATATTATATTCTGCTGAGGGAAATTTGACCTAAGAGCTTCTGCTTCTTTATCATATAGCTCCTTAGTTACCCTCACAAGGCTCAGGGGATCCCGTTCCAGACCTCCCTACCTCAAAGAAAGAGGAGATACCGGGAATTGAACTCCTATACGCCTACTCAAAAACTTTACACTGACGGTAAGTTTTCAGTGACTATTCCATTCACACGCCGCATGTTTGATATTGACCAATAACATTTAACAATTCCTTGGATATAGACCAATCACGATCGTTTATCCTATAAAATGCGTCCTAGGGTCGCAAGCAAACATTTTTTTTGATACAACGTCAGCTCATTCTGGACACTTAAGGCATCGACGTGCGGTGAATTATACGGCACATGCTGTCAGTGAACAGAATGAAAACACAACATAATTTGTTTGGAAATTGAAATAATATAAATGTCCATTGATTTAAAACACAATTTCGATTCGGTGCAAGCCAGTTCGTGTGCTTTTATAACGATTTGATGTGAGCAACTACATTGGGAACTCTAATCGGTTCATCGAATAGACTTTTCATTCATTTTGTACGGCTGACAGAAAACTGACAACAAACTAAGAAAATCCGTTGCATCTTATTCATGAAATAAAGGCTAAAATTTTATTCTGATATCATAATTTGTTTTTGGGATATTAATTTAATTGATTCTTCAAATCAAAGTTGAAATCCTTTTCCTCTGACAGATTCTAAAATATGAACCTCAATTTTTATGTAAGATTCTTTAATTCTTGCTTTACAAATTGACAGATTTTTTATATATTTTATAATTTTTGTTAAAAATATTTTTCCCAGAAAAATGAAAAAAAAAAGTCCTGCCATTATATTAAAAAAAATAACTATACAGAAAGCCTATACAGAAAATATTATTGCACATAGAGAAAAAAATCGTATCTATATCTAATTTTTTGTGGGACAGGTAGATTTTTAAGGTGGCAAAATAACATGGAAATTTAAGTTGAGAAAGCTGCGATTAAAGTTGGCATGTATAAGCAGTTGGAAGCGCACTCAGGTTTAAAAATGGCTGTTCTATGCATCGTGCTAACCATGACAGAAACAACAAACCAGGTTAAAATACAAAATGAACTGACTGGAAGTTTTGACACTAGACAAGGGCTGAAACAAGGTGATGGGTTAGCACCCCTTCTATTTAACTTTATTCTTGAGCATGTAATAAGACAAACAACAATAGAGGCGAATAGCACAATAGCATACAAATCCTCGCAGATATTGGCATATGCTGATGATATAGCTATAGTGTCCAGATCCATGAAGGCAGTTGGAGAGGTCTATAAAGAGATAAAAGCAAGTGCAAGGACCGTGGGATTAGAGATAAATCTGAGTAAGACAAAAAGCATGATACAATCACGTAAACAATATCTGCAGAAGAACAAGATAAGGATAGATGATGACGAGATAGAAATGGTGGAAGAATTTATATATCTGGGATCCGTATTTCGAAAGGATGGAGATGGTAGTGGTGAAATAAAGAGGAGAATAGGCTTGGCTAATAAAGCCTATTTCTCACTACAGTCAGCATTCAAATGCAAAGATGTACATAGGTCCACTAAAATGAGATTATATAAAACCATGATAAGACCAACATTGTGGTATGCATGTGAGAGCTGGACTCTTAATAAAAAAGATGAAAATGCTCTCAACACTTTTGAAAGAAAGATCTTAAGACGCATTTTAGGACCAATAAATGAAAATGGAATATGGAGGCTCAGGTATAATAAAGAAGTTTATGACAGGTTTAAGGAGCCCTGCATCTCAACAACGATTAAATTCAAAAGACTGCAGTGGGTTGGACATGTAATTCGCATGGGAAAGGAACGGATACCACTTAAAATCATGCAGAATGAATTTGGGGGCAGGAGACCAGCAGGCAAACCGAAAAATAGATGGCTGGATGCAGTGGAGATGGATGTGAGACAACTTATGGAACTCAGAAATTGGAGGAGGACAGCCCTGGATAGACAAGGATGGAGAGGTTTATTACGGGAGGCCAAGGCCCGACATCGGGCTGTAGCGCCATAGAAGAGAGAGAGAGTTCTATGCATCGAAACCTCTTAAAAATTTGCACACGTACGCTTTAGGGTATGCTTTATTTTTTGACACTAAAATAACAAAACTGCATTTTTTTTTACCAAAATGCCTAAATCGACATTTCTATCATCACTTAACAAAACTTTCAGTGCTAGGCCTATTAGGTTTTCAATCACATCTCACTGAAAACCTGTCATCTCAATGAAGAAATTGACATGTCACAAATTGAGGAAAGTTTAGAAGGTAAAACGTGTAATTCAGCGGCATACTTACAATTAAAGTCGTTTATAGAAATTTTGTGAAAGGAACCTTTCAGTCTGCTTGATTCTACAATCGTAGTTCATCGCTTACGGAGAGGAAGGCCCAAGGGACAAATGATCCCAGGGTCCTTCTTTGATGATACAAAGTTCTAGAACTTGCCGGCAAGCTGCACATTTTGGCGTCACACCCTTAGCTGAATTTTCACAAACTGAAGAAAGAAATACGGAATAACCAAGAGATTATCAAACTATATTTTGGCTAGAGTGTTGTAAATTTACTATTACTAGTCCATCGGGTCGCGAGCGACCCTTGGTGATCCCCTAACCCCTTAAGGGGACTATCTTAAAGGATTTGTTTCCGTGACGCGCCAGTCCCTTACCTAAAACACAAAAACCAAATCCTGAACCAGGGAAAGAGATTTTTCACTACTGAAAAATAACCCACCCGGCCGGGAATCGAACCCAGGCCGCCGGGGTGGAAGGCAAGTATGCTACCGACTCGCCCACAGCCGTGGACGTGATGAATTTAAAATCAAACAAATTAGAATTCTATGCATTTCTTCTCTCTTCTCTCTCACCTCGCCCTTTTAGGATTTAAGCGACCCAAGCCGCCCGGGCCTTACAGGACCGCGACCTGTCGGGAGAGGGATTATCTTTGGATCACATACATACTTTTTTGACCAGACAAGGACATGGAGGGCCTCCCCGGATGAGTGATCAGCCAAATGCCGAAGCCACCTCCGAGACAGCACGAACACATAGGACGAGACACACCATTCACACACACACACTCATTCCAAACAAGGCGAGGATGGGGTGAAGATGATAATCTGAGGACCACAAAGGCCTAAAGTTACCCGACATTTGTCTCAAAGGTGAGGAAAAACCCCAGAAAAAACCCCACCTAGGTAACTTGTCCCGACAGGAATCGAACCCGGGCCCGCTGTGTGAGAGGATTGAACGCATCCCTGAGCCACATAACCACTCTAGAAACACGTACACCCTAGAAACCCACGATCAGAATACCTAAATGATGCATCCCTAAAACCATTAGCTTTCAAGGTCATCTAATAAGTTATTCCAAACAGAAAGAAAACTAATTAACTAGTACAAATTCGTTTGCAACTAGAAATATAAAGTTAAGACTAGACTACTTTCCGTGAATGAACATACAATGAACCCAGCGAAAGCGGTTCAGCTTCTTCCACTTACATATTTATACATGATAATAACTTCCAAGTCAGAATATGACTTACTAGTTTACAAAAACACCAACAGAACATTAATAGCAACAAGTGTGCACAATATTACCATAGCCTAACACACTTACAGACATAGCTTATAAAATAGTGCATACCTAGTGGACTAAAGATACATGCAATTATGCCGAAATGCGCATCTTCTGACGAAGGAAAAATGAGGAAAGTCCAAGGATACAACGTTTGCATAATGCTAGTGTGCATTAATTATAAGATTTTAAAATAATGTTATCCAGTAGGGCTATATTGTAACAGCCATCAACCCCATGTGCAAGCAACGTACATCATAAGAACATACAATACGATTATAACAATTAAACCATATGCCAACAGTACACAATCAGCAGCAAAGAAAGAATACAACAATATTATTATAACCTAACACACTTATAGAAATACTGTATATAAAATAGTGTATAACTAGTGTATGGTATTAACTGTAGCCTATATGAAATTATTTTAATACTATTCGGTATTTAGTAGAGAGTAGAGTGCTTTTTAGTAGGTAATAAGCACATACAATTAATCATCTGTCTTTTTTTTTAGCATCTAATAAATTATTTCTTCTTCTTTTCCCTAGTTTTGCCTCTTTCTTTTAGGGACGCTTGAGACGCCGTCCTGGTAAAAAAAATCATTATTTATAATTTCTTTAATTTAGCAAAACAAGGTTAATATATCTAACCAATGTGTTTGGACGTTAGTTAAATAACTTTAGCTAGATAACACTAAACATATTTTTTTAAAAAGAGCTATAACTTATAGAACTTGAATATGCACTTGTGCAAGAATTTGAGAAACTGTTTATGCACAGAAGTCTTATAACAATTATGTTAAATACTGCTTATGAAGCTGAAAAGTATAAATATATTCTAAAAGGTTTAGATTTAAAAAACAAAATCGTAATGTTACACTGAATACAGTGATTTTTCTGCGTAGTAATTTACGATATAAAGTGGAGTCTCCTTTTCTCAATAAACGGTAGTTTATATTTAAAAAAAAAAAAAAGTTGTTTACTGATGTAAATCGATAATTTCGAGTCAATACCGTATAATCTGAAGCAAATGGATGAATGAAACCCATACCTGAAGTTCTTCCTTGCAGCGTCGCTCCTCCTCCAGCGACATGCGCTTCTCGTGCTTTTTGAAGTACTTGCGCTTTGCTGCCTGCAGGTTGAACCACGTGTACGAGAAAGACTTGACGTACGGCAGCAGGGCTTCGATGAAAGGATGGAACTCATCCTGCAAGAAAACCAATTTCCAATTTCAAAACAAACATGACTTATGACTACACCTGAAGAGCCGAAACAATGGGCCAAGTGAATAAAAGACATAAATGCTGTTACTGCAAAATTTTAAGTAAATACTAACATTTTACTGAATAAAATATTTCAATAAATAATGTTGCTTATTAGTAATTGGTGCATACTACATCAAGGAGGACCTACTGGGAAATATGTGAAAAACACTTATCAATACCAGTAAATACTGTGAAATGTCCCAATGTGGTATAGACCTTGCTTAAGGTTGGAAGCAGTGTTGTAATGCCTTATCTGAAATGTTTGCTTTTATAAGAATTAGGGAGCACAAAATGTACAGAGAGCAAATGAGGCTCAAGAAGATGATTATCATGATTATCACAATTTATTTAGATTGAGAAAGGAAAATGTGGAGTGGCTTGTTTCACATTTCGTGGAAGAAAATGTTAAAAGACATTGAGGTTAACAAAGCGGCAGAAGATATAAATTTTTCATTTTTAAGTGACAAGGCTACCAGAGTCAGAATTCATAGTACTTATTTATGTTTGAAAAATGTATCTGTGTTTATCTAAACAGATTAACAATTTTGTTTTGTTTTTATTTAATGAGCATGGCCCATCGTATGTAGTATTCAGGTTTTAAATCTCGCAATTTTATTTTGTTTTAATTTAAATTCCATGTGTCCGTGGCTTCGCCCGTGTTTATTAATAAGTTATAATTACTAGATGCTATCTTAATAATACATTCAACAGAAAAAATTAAACTTTTGTTTATTAAATCTGACATAGTTTTAAAGAAATCGAATTAATGCCATAATTTTGTTTTCAATTGTACTGCTAGACGTAGTAAATAAATAATTAAAACAACTAAAACGAATCATGGGCAAACGATGTTCAAGAATACTTAAAATCGAGATATACAAATAGAATAGAGCAACTTAGTATAATTGTACGGTATGATATAAATGTATGGTTATTAGTGTAATCTGTAAGTTAAGCCTATACTTTGTTCTTTTAGTGTATGGTATGGTATGGTTCAGGGGCTGAGCCCTGACGGGCTCGCGTACGGAGGCCACATAGGCGGGCCCATTGTACACCCCCTAGGAAACGAATGATGTGCATGCCCTAAGGCCCCCCAGTCAACAGACTCCACCACGAGCCCCCACGGAGCTCCCCTACATCCAACAAGGACCTGGTACCACTCCACGTGCACCGTTCCCAGGGTCCCTCGTACAAGAGCCCCATAGGCGCGGCACAGCCAGACATGCGCCACTAACCCAGGGTCCCTCTGAGAGCCCCAAAGGCACGGTACACCACCAGCAACTCTTGACCACAAGCAGCGGGGCAGGACGGGGGAGGCCCGCAGCAGAGTCTGGCCCGAAAACCAGTAAAGGGGAACGGGATGATAATGAGGGGGGAAAGGAAGTTGAAGTGGAGAGTGTTGGTGGAATGAATGAAGGGGGAAACGGGAGGATCCCCGAGAAAAACCCCCAAAGGTCACGGCTTTGTCCACCACAAATGACACGCCCGCCAGTCCCGAGATTTGAACTCGGGACCGCTAGCATGCCAGGCCCACGCGCTAAGCATGAGCCACCGTGACAGCCTCTTTTAGTGTAACTTAATATATGGTATTACATTGATGGGATGTCAAAGGCGTTCTGTGAACTTTGGCTAAAGAATGAAGGTCTGCCAACACGGGATAGCCTATTTGAATTATACGTGTGGTTTGGTAAAGAAAGAGGGTTGAATAAGGATAAAATATTAGATGACCTAAGAACATTGGGGTATTATTTCCACAATATCAGAGAAGAAAGACTCCACAAGGAAAGAGTAAGAACAAACTACAAGTTATGAAAGATAAGGATAGGCACTATTAATGTTAAGGGGACACTGGAGCAATACTTTGTAAGCAAAGGTGGCCCATTAGTTGATATATATATGTTGTTTGTGAACTTCTGAATATTTAATAAATTAATAACATTAATAATATATGGTATTAGTATAACTTAGACTATAAATTATGATAGATTGTATTAGCATAGCTTAGGTTGTTGATATGTATTTCTGTAAATAGCTAACGTGGCCGATTGCAGTTTGGTACTGCCTACAGGTATTTTAAATAAATTTGAAATTAAAAAAAATGATATACAGATTGAAAATGAAATGATTAAATCGAATCATAGAATTATGAACCATAGCCTTATGTGCAAATCATTCATAACAAGTGTGCATTCCACGATTAGGATGCGCCGTCCGGGAAGGAACGATCTCAGATTCCAGTTCCTGCCCCCCCCCCCAATTGTGAGTTTCGTCCAAATCGAACAGTGTTTTCCCATTTAGACCTACATATGATCTCCCTTCCGTCCACCTATGTTAAAAAGTTCAGATCTCTTCGTGCTGCAATGTTAAAAACAAATAAATCAAGCAGAGCGGGCTAACAAAACTGATGCGATCGACGTATCCATGCGTTATGTTGAAAAAATATATATTTCCACGATGCTCTTCCTCTCCAGATGATATGTCAAAAGAGCAAGGCCATATTAATTTCACAATTGCAAAGCATTGCTAAAATCCGGTGCTGCAATAGTGAAAAAAAAAAATCACGTTATCTCTGCCAGTTTTTTCTTGGGGGGGGGGGCTCATAATTCGCGAACGACACAAAAACATTGATAATCTGACTTCACGGTGCATTCGGACACCCTTCAATCCATCTGTGTAAAGAATTTAAGATATCTGACTGCCCTAGATTTATAACGTTTATCCAATTTTAACTTATAAGTACTAGTATAACGTTATTCACTCAAAATTAAGTAATAGTATGAATCAATAATAATATGAATTAACAATCGATGAATCGCTTCGAGTTACCAAATTCTAATCAATGCTACCAATATTGCATATGAGAAATAATTATCTAATTGAGATAAGCTAACACCAGAACAGAATGAAATCACACGAACTGCTTTGCACCCAATCGAAATTGTCTTTTTAATCAATTTACATTTTTACTATTTTCATTTCAAAACTAGTTATGTTGTATAAAGTAACGTTTTCATTCGGTTCACTGGCAGTATGCGACGTACTCATTTCTAGTAATGAGATGACGTTTTTTCAGATAAAATTGCATCCTTGTTTCCTTAGCAAATATATCATAAGATAAACGATCGTGATTGGTCGATAACCAAGGAAATCGTTATTGGTCAATATCAAACACCAACCGTACGAATGGAATAGTCATAAATTTGCTATGCCTAAGGATCCTCCAGTTGAGGTGTTCCACGGATACGGTATGGATAGTCCAGGAAGGAGTCGGTGAACTTGTTTGTAAACAAGCAATGCTGCCAACTGCTGGACTTGTTGACGTAGGTACTTAGTAATGATCCACACTGGAGCCAACTTTTATTGTGAATGTGCCACTTGGCCCAGTGGCCAGGCTGTGCAGTGGCCTTCACCTCCTTCATTCCCGTCTTACAATTTAACATCTGAACGATGTCAGTTGACAACAATGCAATTATATCAATACTGTATATAAATATCACATTTTTCTGATAATGAAAATCGGTAAGGGCCGTACAATGACAATATTCCAGTAGCTCTTTTGATACCACTGCTGAGCAGGCATATAACATTTCTATTAGTTCTGTACCACACTAGAAAGTGTGTTATTATACAAAACCTGGAGGAGATTGCAGTCAGATTCGTTTGACTCTTTTCTCGAAACTAGAGGGTCTAACTCATAAACATAGCAACTATGATTTTCAGAGGTGACGGTCAAATGTTTGCGACATATTCATTCTACCTTTCAGAAGAACAGTTGACATTTTTCACATAAGAAGGTTATTGAAAACATTTCGTCGTGATTTAGACTGGATGGGCAAGTAATCATGTGGCCGCATCTGGCGACTTCTATGACCCAGAGAATAACAATTAACTATAATTAAATATCTGTCGACGGTTAATCCACGTGTAAATAACATCCAAATAACTATGTGTTCAAATCAAAGTTCACTGTTTTACCTTCTTAGCAATTAGCTGTCTGTCCAGTTAACCGTTATCCAGCTCGATTCGAAACCCATCCCCACAGAGTAAAGCACAGAGCAGTCAAGCCGGAGGTTACATCAATATATAGTTAACGGGTGGCAAACCAGGTAGCAATTCACTCGAACGACCATATTATACGAAGAAATTCCTGATCGAAGGCGTAAATTCACCAAGCTCCACCAACGCCTTCCAGTGCATTGGGACTTCTCACCAAGGATCTTCAAACCATGATTCTTGTCTTGTCTCCCCGGTTATAGTAACAGGCAGACCAAGAAACATGATCTCTGATGCTACCTCCAGAAGGAGGACTGCTCTGCTTATCTTACATAGATATTCCTTTCGACCCCTATCGTTTTCAGCGCGTGCTATTGATAATTTCTACATTGAATCCTGAACCTTCAGTGTTTAAGCTTTGATTTGTTTCCGGATGACGCTGCATTTTCTAAGAATGGGTTGGGGTTCACAGAAATGTTAGTTTTTTTCGTAGGCCAGTACATAATCGTACGTTTCTTAAATATCTTATACACTTTTGGCTTATTAACTTACACTTTAAAATACAGTAATTGATGTACCCTAATCTTAATATCAATATAATAATTTAGATACCTTATATTTTAAACGTGCTATAATTTACATACCATAAACAATTTTACTATATATTTGGATATTTATATTTACACAAAAACTCTACGAATTTCTGATATTAACGTCAACTTTCGATCGAGTATAAGCCTACTAGAACCGAAAAAAATAACAAAATTTTAAAATAAGTAGGCCTACAATAATTATGACAGTAGTTATTAGGGAAAACTTTGTAAATATACAAAGGGCACTTTCAAAAATAACGTAAAACTGTGCGGAATTAGTTGATGCGCTTTGGGTTGGGGCAACAGTCACATCCAAAGTATTTACTGGTGATGGGTTTCGAGATATCCGAGGCTTTGCCACTGTGCGCGAATTCCAGAAATTCTATGAAAGAGGAGGGGATTCATAAAAAAAACCTGTGCGATGCACTTGAGTTTAAGCCATGTCTCGAAACCCATCCCTACTATTTACCCGTGATGGTATTTTGAATTTCCACAACTGCCAACGTCAATCCTCATAAAGCGAACGAGTCACGACAACACCAGCGTTTGGATTCCATCATGCTACTACGCGATTGTTAACATTCTGTGCATACAGGCTGCAAAGAACGAAGTTTATTTCGTTCAATGAGAATACTGTAATAAATACGGCCTTACGTTATATTCCTAAACAGGCCCTGTAAAGCATACCTAAGCTAAAATTCGGCAAATAAGATAAAAATTTAACATTTTCTATTTTAGTATTTTTCGGATACTCACATAGGGAAAATCAGGCACAGGTTTTGACGCATCTATGAAGGGATATTTGTCTGCTCAAGACTATTTTAAGAATCATAAAATATTAATACTCCGGACTTGAAAATAATAATATGCTAGTAACAAAGAAAATGTCATGCTCAAAACGAGAAGGAAAAATACCAACGTATGTCATATCTGTTATTTTGTGTGGTTTCACGTGGTTAAAATTTCAGAACTGATTATAATTTGGGAATTCTGACTTACAGTATGGGCTTGCCTCAACTACGAACGGAATGAATGGACAAGAAAAAGAAAGCCTTAGTTCCTGCTACCTTATAGCTATATTTGGGTGCGTTGTAACGGTCTTCTTTTCCAAGCAGTCAATCCATCCCACCGGTTCCGGGAACACTTGCCCTTTTCTAACGATTGTGAGCCGCCAGCAGTAGAGTCAAGAGAGAGGATCGTGTCTTTTCCACAATAACTCGCAAAGAAAAGAAATAGAGGCAATATTAAATTGGTTAGTTGTTAATGTCATTTTGCGAAGGGAGTGTACTGCATGCGAGACATGTGGCCGTGGCCGTCACCGACGTGCCGGATTTTGCCCATTTTTATATGCCTGTACATCTTTCTAGACATAGGATGGTTACATTTATGCAAATATAGGCCTAAATGCCATCGACCTGGGCCGGGATCAATCCAGCGACACCAGACACATAAAGCCAGTACCACACCGACTGCGTTACACAAACTTCTGTGCAGAATCAGTAGAGATTTTCGTAGTGAGCAATACTTTTGTAATATTTTTTTTTTATTAAAAACATGGTTTTTGGCGAGGCCAACTGACTAACTATAATTCTATTCAGTCTTAGGAGATGTAATTTTTATCAGAGCCTGCAACGTTTTTCCCCCCGTAGTTAGACCACTGTTGAACTGAAATTTATTTGTACTTCAGAAACGGAAAAAAAAATTCAATAACCGTTTGACTTCTTAAAGATAATGAAGCATCATTTAATGGGCACAGTTTTGTATGAGGTTTCGTTAGAAGTTCCCAAGACATAAAATCTACACATCTGGTTCATCAAAAACTTCATCATCGTTCTCAACATTTCCTGCCCCATTTTCCTAGGTTACAGGAATCAAGATAGTAATAAAATTAATGCTTAGTAGGCGGTATACCTTTCAGAACATTATTATTATCCTCAAGTTTCTTCAGGAATATTGGACTTGATTTTAAAAGTTTTGTAGCACTTTTAAAAAATGAGTTTTATTCCATCAAATAAATTTGCAGCTACAACGTTGGCACCAATGTCGAAGGGGAACACCACTAACGCGCTGACCCCTCGAGATAGGCTATGTACTAAAATTTAGATATGGGGGTCAATCCATACCAAGTGGTCCAGCACTGGTTGCTTGACCATCTCAGAAAAATTTGATCTTTGCTGGGTTAGTTCCCCAATGTTTAGTGGTCACAAAAATATTTTTTAAAAATATTTATTGTTTATTATTTTGAAACGGCAGCCATTTTTGTTCCAGGCCGCATGCGTTTTTTGGCATTTGCAAGCATCTACATTTTTTAAAATTATTCAGTAGTGGATTGTCCTAAGCCTTTCAGATAAAATGCATTTAGTTCAACACACTCTGGCCTACAAATTAACATCATTGTCACTTAGCTGAATGTATTTTTTAATATATTTTTAATAGTTCAAAGTTCTCAGCTACAAATTAAAAAAACTCAAATTTTGAACAGTATTTTTCCAAACAAAGAGTAACTTCTCAGCTTTAATATTTCTTGTGCTATTACTCTGCATAGTATAGTTACTTTTTGTAGAGTATCAATGGTGAGCAGCTTACACTTAAAAAATTACACTATTTTAAAAAATGGATTTTTTGAATTTTTCCATTTTCTGGCCTGCAATATCTTTGTTGGGGGACCAGATAAAAATCTGAAAATTACACAGTTAATAGATCTTTATGATATCGAACTTCAGTATAAATTTCAACTTTGAGATTCAATTGGAAGTATGGAAAAAAAATTACAAACATGAGTCAAAAATACGTTTTTTAACATCTGCGATATCTAGGCTAATGGAATAAAATATATCAATTACAGTATATAATTTAATCATATCTATGATTACTTTTTTTTAATTGAAAATGAGCCAACTACTTACATTATATTGTTATCATGTTATTTGTTTTTAGTACATCGCTCATTGAACATTTGAGAAATTTCTTCACTCAATTTGGGTGTGAGATTAAAAGTTCGCCCAGTCACAGTTGTAAATTCCTTGGGAGACAGCTTCTCAACTTTTTTAATAGATGTCCTTGGTCCTGGAGGGTGGTAAAAAAAAACATGCACATCTTGGTTTTGACAATCAAAATCAACTTCGGCAATCCACCACTGTTCATCGTAAACACAAGCCACTATGTCTTTATTTTGAAGAGCCAGTTGTACAAGTTTTCCACACTGATGAAATTCACTATCAGGCGATGTTGATGTGATCTTACACTTCAGCAAGTCGTGTGAATGGGGTACAAAACAATGAAAAGATCGAGTGCATTTAATCTTCTGACAAGTGTTGAACCTTTCCTTCAAGACATTGGCATAGACTTCTTGTATTTCCTCACATTTTACAAAAACATAGGTAATTCCTTTTATATGTTCTTTACAGAATTTAAACATCTCTTGAGGTGTTATGATTGTCATCGGTCCTCTGCAGGTCCTATGTTTTTGTATAATGTGAGGAAATTCAAGAAGTCTATGCCAATGTCTTGAAGGAAAGGTTCAACACTTGTCAGAAGATTAAATGCACTCGATCTTTTCATTGTTTTGTACCCCATTCACACGACTTGCTGAAGTGTAAGATCACATCAACATCGCCTGATAGTTAACTTCATCAGTGTGGAAAACTTGTACAACTGGCTCTTCAAAATAAAGACATAGTGGCTTGTGTTTACGATGAACAGTGGTGGATTGCCGAAGTTGATAATATTGATTGTCAAAACCAAGATGTGCATGTTCTTTTTACCACCCTCCAGGACCAAGGACATCTTTTTAAAAAGTTGAGAAGCTGTCTCCCATGGAATTTACAACTGTGACTGGGCGAACTTTTAATCGCACACCCAAATTGAGTGAAGAAATTTCTCAAATGTTCAATGAGCGATGTACTAAAAACAAATAACATGATAACAATATAATGTAAGTAGTTGGCTCATTTTCAATTAAAAAAAAAGTAATCATAGATATGATTAAATTATATACTGTAATTGATATATTTTATTCCATTAGCCTAGATATCGCAGATGTTAAAAAACGTATTTTTGACTCATGTTTGTAATTTTTTTCCATGCTTCCAATTGAATCTCAAAGTTGAAATTTATACTGAAGTGTGATATCATAAAGATCTATTAACTGCGTAATTTTCATATTTTTATCTGGTCCCCCAACAAAGATATTGCAGGCCAGAAAATGGAAAAATTCAAAACATCCATTTTTTAAAATAGTGTAATTTTTTAAGTGTAAGCTGCTCACCATTGATTCTCTATAAAAAGTAACTATACTATACAGAGTAATAGCACAAAAAATATTAAAGCTGAGAAGTTACTCTTTGTTTGGAAAAATACTGTTCAAAAATTGAGTTTTTTTTAATTTGTAGCTGAGAACTTTGAACTATTAAAAATATATTAAAAAATACATTCAGCTCCGTGATAATGATGTTAATTTGTAGGCCAGAGTGTGTTGAACTAAATGCATTTTATCTGAAAGGCTTAGGACAATCCACTACTGAATAATTTTAAAAAATGCAGATGCTTGCAAATGCCAAAAAAACGCATGCGGCCTGGAACAAAAATGGCTGCCGTTTCAAAATAATAAACAATAAATATTTTTTAAAAATATTTTTGAAACTACCAAACATTGGGGAATTCATCCAGCAAATATAAAGTTTTTCTGAGATGGTCAAGCAACTGATTATTTTTTCCCTGGACCACTTGGTATGGATTGACCCATAGGCCTAGTACGAGGGAGAATCAAATGAAAACAGCTATTTTACTGCAGGAAGAATGTTTGCTTCTACATTATTTTTTACGTAGTCCCCTCCCAATTGAATGCACTTATGCCACCAGATTGGAAGTGCTTCGATACCGCATGAGAAAAATTATTCTCGTTGAAACTCTAGGCACTCATGCACCGCCGATTGGATGTCTTCATCAGACTTGAACTTCTGTCCACCAAGGTGCTCCTTTTTTAATGGACTAAAGATGTAGAAATCTGATAGTGCTAAACCTTGCAAGTATGGCAGATGTGGGAGGCACTTGAATCATATGTCGTCGATATGAGGACGAGAGTTAGAGTAGGATTACCTCCACATAGTCTCTGGGTTTTTACGTATATACCTTAGGAGCGAGTCTCACCGCTCGTAGAGTTCCTGGCTAGGGGAGGAAGCTGCACCCTGATTGGCTATCCCACTCCACGCGTTGTCTGTATCTGTCTCTGCGGCATTATCCCTCCACTCAACTATTAATATGCAGCATGATCTTTACTCTCTGCCCGTCAGTAGGTCACTGATCTTACGCGCAGCGAATCCGCGCATCTTGGTAACGAGACGTAACGAGAAGCTCGCTGGCTGGGTTAGTCTTCAAGGCCAGAGACGTTGTGGGAGTAATCCTTTATCATGTTGAAGCAAAACACCTGCTATCAGCAACCCCCTTCGCTTTGTCACCATCAGATTTCCAAATCTTTGGTCCGTTAAAGCGTCTCCTTGGAGGGCAGAAGTTCATATCTGATGAAGACGTCCAATCGATGGAGCAGGAGTGGCTACAGCGTCATGCGGTATCGAAGATCTTCCTATCCAATGGCGTAAGTGCATTGAACTGGGAGGGGACTATGTAGAAAATAAAGTACAAGCAAACATTCTTCCTGCAGTAAAATAGTGGAAAAAAATTAATTGCAGTTTTCATTTGATTCTCCCTCGTACATATGGAATTGGGGTAGGAGTTTTTCAATTGTCCTAATCCTTCTGGAGGCACTATGGCCCTGGGGTCGACTCAGCCTCTCACAGAAACGAGTACCAGGAGCAATCCTTGGGGCAAAGACGGGCAGTGTGTAAGGCCCACAACGTTACCACCTTCACGTGCCGAATGTCTAAATCCTGGGAGCCTCAACCCCCTGGAACCCTCTGGAATGTGAGAAATTGCACATAAACATTTTTCGAACAGATAATAAAACAACACAGTACACTCAGCCAAGTGTCCTTGATCTCTTGGTTAAGTCCCCGTCAGTTGAGTTGTGCACCACCAGACACTAACAAAGGTGGTTGTTCAAATTGGAAGTACAGATGAAAACAGCTGCATTCCATCAGTATGGAAAATAACAAGTAGACATGATGCAGATTTGTCTAATATGAAGAAAATTACTGTCATTAGTATCATCTGTATAAATACAAATAAGGATAGATTTTAGCTTCCCACTCTGTCCGCCCAATGTTACTGACTAGGAGAGAAGAGACGGCAATAATAACTAAGATTCACGTTTATGTGCAACCAGAGTTCCTACCGAGGTTCAGGCGGAGTTGGTATCATCAGCCCTTACACCATTGTCGAACGGTACCACTGAAATGAAGGACTAACTGGAACGACTTCTGAGGCCCTGTGTGTGTGTGTGTGTGTGTGTGTGTGTGTGTGTGTGTGTGACGAGCAATTCCAATTCTGCTTGATTTTGTTCGACTTGTGCTGGAAACCTAATTTTTTTGTAGCTCGATTAAGTTTACACTTCCTGTACAGCATTTTTGTTCTTTGTATAAACTTGCTTAATTATGCTGTACATCGTTTTTGTATAATGCTAGATAAGTGTGCGGTATACCATACATCAATCACTTAAAAACACGTTCAAGAATATTTAAACAAAAACGAATTTGCTTCAATCAGTTTTACTCGATAAGTGTGCGCTCAGCCCAAGCGACCTTCATTAGGAAGGGACTCATTGTAAACTCAGCCTTGGCCTCTGGCAGTGGAGTGAGACGAGGCTCTCACGTTTTGGAAAGAACTAGGTCTATACCAGTACACGGGAAAGTTTTGCTTACAAATTTTGTCAAGCTCGATAAATAGGACGAGTTCTCACTTTAAACCATATAAATATTTCCTTAAAGCTTTGCAGATGGGTTGTGAATCCCGAGACAAGCTGCCAGCCTTCTCTGCCCTCAAAGTGGGACATCTCTCTCTCTCTCTCTCTCTGTCTCTCTGTCTCTCTCTCTCTCTCTCTCTCTCTCTCTATATATATATATATATATATATATATAAATAAGGCTTTGTCCAGACTGACTGACTTAATGATAGAGAATCAATGCAGAGCCTAATCTATAATAGATAGGGACTTGGAATTTTGACAGTACCTTCGTTTCATGATGTAAGTGCTCACTAAGAAAGTATTTTGCAAAATTTTTATTTTAAATGCCAAAAATTAAATGTTTGTGAGAATACTTAATCCCTTTTTACACAGAATTATCAAATCCAAATCACAGTTCACATGGCAACATGTTGTTGCCAATGGTCTCGGATGGGTTTGGAAATAAATGAAATGGGAGTTTTACAAATTAGAGAAGCTACCAATATAATTCATGTTATAAATAAATATTAAAGAATGAAATCCACGGAAAATAATGCAGTCACATAACTTTCTCTACCCTGGACATATAGAAAACAATACGAGGTATGGTAATATGTATATTATTATATCGCAGGTTTTTGGAGAGAGAAGTATGAATGTGATATTGAATTTATTTTTAATTTCATCCCCTGTATGGTAACATGAGGGTGAGAAATAAAATATTCCGCAAAGACTTACAATCTTCCGGAATTTCTGTTTCTTCTTATTTGAACCCTTACCAGGCTTGCTGTGTACAAGCGATGGGATGCAAAATTCTATATCCTCTTTGAGCCATAAAAAACTATACCAAGCGTTTACTTAGGGAATAGTTTGAGTGTGATAAGTCGTTCTTCCTATTTCAAATTATAAATACCTATATAATGACCTATAATTTAAAAATCGAAAGTCCTTCATAAGATAATTTCCAATTACAAAATAAAAAACCCGGCCGACGCCGGGCCTTTTAAGCTAGTATTTTATATTTAATTATTGAACAATCTAATTATAATGTGTTCACACTATTGTTAACATAATGATAACTTCGACTGAGGTGTTAGTGAGTTTTTAAGTTTCGTAATAATAATAATAATAATAATAATAACAACAACAAATAAATGCTATTGACGTAAACTAAGATGGTCTATTTTCAACATACTATTTTGAAATTTTTATTAATTAGTTTGTTTATTTACTTACTTTATTATATTATTTATTCAATATTTCCATAAATGATACGTAGGTTGCTCTTGAAACCCGGAAAGAGCAGGAGCTGGTGCTCGCGGTAATTCCAGTAGGCCTATTACATTTATGTAAGTTTTACAATAAAAGTGATATGTCAACCTGACCTTAAAGCTAAGAAGTAGACGAATTAAATTTTCTCTTTTCCTTCATTGACAAAGATGTTTCTCTGAGTTAACATTAATGCATGGGGATTCATTGCGACAAAATCGCCGACAATATCGCTGCCTTTGACTAAGATTGCCGCAGTTTGTGTATATAGTAGGTCAGGGAAAACAAAAGACCGATGGGGAAAAGCCTCCCTTATGGGGGACATTTGACATTTCCCCTATTCTCCCCCAGTCACTACGCAAGGGCGATGCTGAGTCTGAAACATTAAGTAATACAATTGCCGACGCCGACGGTTCTGTACAAAATGTTCATCCTGTAAGATCGATCATTTAAGCTTTTTTTTAGTGATTATAAGAATAAGTTACCTTAGGGATAACAGCGTAATCTTTTTTGAGAGTTCATATCGATAAAAAGGTTTGCGACCTCGATGTTGGATTAAGATAAATTATAGGTGAAGAAGTTTATTAAATTAGGTCTGTTCGACCTTTAAAATCTTACATGATCTGAGTTCAAATCGGCGTGAGCCAGGATTTAATATTAATTGTGTAGTTTTAAAACTAATTTTCATATTTTAAAGGGACCAAGCAGTATAACTATTTTAAATATATATATATAACTATATAATAATAAGCCTACAAAATTACTAATTCGTTTGAATTTTTAATGTATCTTGTGTTAAAAATTGTATCTACATTACGTAGATACTTAGATACTTATTCGGTTATAAGTGTGTTAAAAATTGAATCTACATTAAGTACATACTTATATACTTATTCGGTTATAAGTGCAGCGGTTTTCGAGTTTTGATTTTCTTAAGTTACAATTTCTCATCATATCTGAAATTAAAAAGAATTTCTATGTATCCATACAAGGTTGCTAATGGTCGTTGTAATAAAGGAACAACATTGTTGCTGAAACATTCATTATGTAGGCCTATTTAAATGCATTTACCAGCTCGGCTGACCGAAATATGTATCTAACGGCAATTTCTGCATAGCAATTTTGAATTTTGAATATGCTAATGCTAATTCAAACTTTTTGACCACTCTCTCCAAGTAGCCTATATTATATTGGGGAGACTACTAACAATCACATCGTAAGGAGCATTTTAACATTAAACAGTATAATACAAAACTAAAAAAGAGAAAAATTCATTTCACAGATTGAGTACAAAACGCTGACCTTTAGCATTGTTCACACTTTCTTCGACCCTTGGATTTGGAGAATAACATTGCTAATTTTAAAATGAGCTGAGTAAAGAAAATCCTAGGAAAGTTGCGATTTAAGTGACACGCTCATCCATGCAAACGTTACGTGAAAGGAAACAGAATGATTTATTCTAAAGGATCACACTTATTAATGGGCACGTAACTTAAAAAAAAAAAAAAATTAAATCACTTTGTCAATTTCTTATTGGTTAGTCCTCCTAATCTCGTCAGCTGTTCGGGAGAAAGGAACGACGGTCGTTTCAGAAAAAAGTAATCAATAATAAAACTGAACCGAGCCGCTATATTTCAGGTTATTCTAGACCCTATCGAAGGGTGTATCCGACCGATGTTACAGGGATGAAAAGGATGAGATGATTCTGTGGGCCCGAAATTTCTCTAAGTAATAAGAAGAACCTTAAGAAGATACATTAATTTGACCCAAACGGGATGTGAACCAACGACTATCGCCTGAGCCACAAACTGTCACATGAGCTAGTAGTTCGAATCTATATAAGGAAGAAGAGAAAAAAAGGACGGAGAAGAGAAAAAAAGGACGGAGAAGAGAAGAATTGAAAATTCTGACAAACCACACAATAGTTTGTATTTACATCCAAGAGACTGTAGGCCTACGCTAATGCAATAACGTAATGGCTTCCTCAACTGCACAGTTTAAAATGCTTAATTATTTTACTCATAGACTCTCTTATTTATCTGGACACTAACGTGTCACATTGTTCTTTATGTCTCCTCTAATGCCGAGGTGTTATCACACCCTCGATTTACTTCTACTTCCGTATCAAGCGATTCGAAGCATCTAACGTGGGGACTATGCTCATCAAACGACCCGCATTCTGAGGGTCAACCTAAAATCGTTACGCGGAGGACACGGAGGACACTAACTGCCCAGCTTCTACTGTGAACTATGTTATTATTTTTAAGCTTTGCTGAAATTTTAAGCATGGAAACAGATTTCAGTGCTGCTCCTAGCGTGGAGTCTACGAACTGGCGTTGGTTACACCGGTTAGGCGAATTTGAGAATTCTAAGAACTCAGTATTCAGCGTAGCAGCATAATATCACTTCAAACAGTTCTAAATCTGAGCATGTGATTGGTTACATTTGAACGTGATTCCGTCAGAAAGTCTTTTCATTAAATAAACCGTTGGTTATTAACATTATCAGTTTATGGTGGTTTCTCTTTCGCTTAAGTATGTTCGTGGTTGGAAAATAATTAAATTAATTTTCTTAAAATGGATCTTGTTGTGGTCAATATAGTAATAATGTGAAAATTATGAAAGAAAACAAACAACTTTTCGGTAAAATGCAAAAGTGTCTTTGCATGTATAATATCTAACAGCAAATTAAAGGATCGTAGGCCTACGTATGCAATAATCCCAAATGATATTCACGAAGCTTTCTTTAGTCATTCAGTATAGGTCACGGCGGAATTATTGACATTACAAATCATGGAGAGGTGAAAGAATATCAAAAGAATGCTAGTTTAACCATTCAGAATAATACCATTATTTAGTTTTTTGATTCGGTGCTCCAGATGTGCTAAACGAATGAGAAAGTATTAGAGATAAGTTGCTTTGTTCTTGAAATTCGACTAATCCTTTCATTTGTAATCTTGTCCCTCAAAGTGGTAATTTTTAACATTTTTTTAAATCACTGATTTGGTCATCTTAATAGGCATTCACAACTTTAACACGAAAAGAACTCTACACGTATCTTTAATAATTCATCGCAGAAGATAAAAGTTCTGATTACAATTTCAAAAACATTATTCTAATTTTATTGGTTATTGAAATCAGGTGGAATTCAAGTTCTACCTCTCCTACAGTTACACCTCTGTAACAGCCGATACGCTTCTATGCGATCGATCAATAAAATGTTTTCTTGAAGTGGTATGAATGTCAGTATTTTTCTCAGCTTTCTGCTGTTTCAGTAAGAATATAAATCAGCGTTCATGCCTACTGTGCTTTATTTATTTTATTTTATCCGTGACATAATCGTTAAAATGCAACACGTACTTATTACTATACGTTTGATGAGCAACCAGTTCAGTTGTGAAGACGCGGTCAAACTGCAATTCTTCACAGTAGCGATTTCTATGTTCGCAATTTTTATTATATTCGGAAGGATGCAATGTAACTATCAGATGACTGACTCTCAATTTTATTTCATATCGGTAGTTTCTGTTACAAGTCATCAAGCAACTTACAGATCAAATAATAATAATAATTTTGAGTTCATGTCTACATATGCATAGACGTGACCCACTGAGTGATGAGGAAGCTCACGAACAAAGACGTTTGTGCCAAGAATACAAATCGGTCCGCGCGCGGTTTCACCGGACACGTCCCTCCTCGCATACCTGAGTTTTGCTTTTCACACCGGTACAAACTCCACTGTGGGAATCGGCAGACAACTAAAACACAGTTAAGGTCAAAAGCAAATAAAGGTGCCAGATAACTTGACGGTAGTTAAGGTTACCTAAACCCAGTTTACGAAAAGAGATCAAAAGACAGTAAAGTAAGAATAGCGTGAAATCGCAAACTCTACATTGCAATAAATGTAAAGCCATACAACAGACAATGCATTAGAACTAATAATATGTCGTAAGCAAAGAGATAAACGACATAAAGGAGACGGAATTCAAATGGTAACGCAGCACATTAATACACGAAACCCGGACTTCGTCCAAAGCTTGGTAGTTAGTTTTTGGGTATTATGGATGGTATGGATCCACCGCATGGATTAATTTACATAGTAAGTAAGGCTTGGGCAGTAAGTATAATGTGTAAGTAAGGCTTGAGGAATTATTCATGACCATTGGTTGCAATAAAGGAATTATAACCAAAACGTACAAGTACGTATGCATTCCTCCTTACGGGTAACTTACGTAACTCTGGACCGTACCTAAGACATTAAAGTATCTTATTTCATAGCAACCCTGCTAGAGCATTTTCATTATCTGAAGGGCTATTATAACAAGCTTATATTGTGAAATAAAATAAAAGGAACAAACAAAACCATCAGCTCAACAACATTTATTTTATGTTCCCTAGGCCCTTCGACACCCTTCTGTCATCTCCAGGGCGCCTTCCTGTTGTAGATTATTTAACGATTAAAAACAAAGATGAAATTGTCCTGTAATCGGGTCATGCTGTTAAAATAATTCAAATCTTCAAAGTTTCATTAAAAACTAGCACCGAAACATTTCTTCAACCTCTTGCTTCTTCTTGAGTGTTCCACGTTGTCAAGAAGAAGCAGGAAGTTGAAAAATGTATCAGTGTTAGTTTTTAATAAAACTTTTCGAAGATTTTAATTATTTTATCTCGAATGGGATTTATGAAGACTATTCCATGAATAAAATGTAGCGAGTTGTGTAAATAATTATTTTCTTTACTTTGTTGTCAATCTTCTGTTAGCTGTGAGATCATTCCATACTGAATTAATGAACAGTCGATGATTCGATTGTAATCAATGGTACCAATAATGCATACCGCACGACTGAGAGCGTCGCCGTGGTTGCTAACATCAGAACAGAAAATAATCCCATGAACTGGTTTGCACCGAATGGAAACCGTTTATATTATTTCAACTTCCAAACATGTTATGTTGTACAAAGGAATGTGTTTTATTCTGTTCGCTGGCAGCATATGACGCATTAATCACTGCGTATACATGCTTTAAGTATCTAGCAACGAGCTGACTTTTTATCAGATAAAATCGTATCCTCGTGTTCATAGCAAGCATATTACAAGATAAACGATCGTGACAGGTCGATATCCGAGGAATAGCTAAATGTTATGGGTCAATATCAAATGCCCGTCATATAAATGGATTATACAGAATAACAAGATTACAAGGCAGTGGCATTGTAATTTTTAATCGTTAATGAATTTAAGCCAGTACAGGAAGATGAAATAAGAGTGTCGAGCAAAATAAAAAGGTTGTTGACTTACACATTTTGTTTTATTTTATTGATCGCGGAAAAGCCTTGCGTTTGTTTCGCCCAAAATCCAAGCAGTTGAAGACCACCGATCTACATAGCAATAAATATATTGCATACTGGTACTCATGTCAGCAATTTATCAAAGACGACCTTGATCCGAGTCTCATGGGACTTCGGATTATTTAGCAAACTAACGTGACTTACGGGAAGATGTCAATGGAATTTAATAATAAATTATTAATTATGCAATTTTATAGTTCCGGATGTAAACGTACAACCTAGAGATGTGGAAAAATGGATTTAAGTTTTAAAAATCTCAGTTTCCAGTTTGCAAAATTCCCGTATCCTCATTTTTCTAGCTAAGGTTTTCAAGCAATGTATAGATGTATACTGTGCACCCTTTCTAATACAAAATAGATAGTAAATATTGCCATGTAGGATTTTCAAGGCATTCATATTCGTTAGAAGGGAACCGCACCATGAAATTTTACTTTTTTTGCATAACGACCGAGATTAAAAATGATTGTTTTTATTCACAATATATGCATATAATTGTATTCTACGAATTAGAAGTTCATGGATTGAGTGGTTATATCCATGCAAGGCGTAGGAAAGAACAAAGATTTGTTAGCACATAATAAGACATACTAACGAATGAACCCTTGCTTTTCTTATATTTCTAGTAAATATATCGCAATGAAATTTTAGCGTGTTAAAATGGACACTACAAGCATTAGAAGAACAACACAATAAAAATGATCTTCCATATTTTACCATTGAGATTCCACTTTAAATATGTAAGATGTGGAAACGTCTATAACGTTCACAAAATATAGGAAATTATATAACCAGCCGTTTTCTTCATTACCGATAAATATGACTACGAAAAATATGTACGAGGAAAGAAGACGAACACAGCAGTTTCCCATCATGCAACATGGTTAACATTCTCTTCGTCTAGTCGCAGCAGATTCTCACTAGAGGTTAAGCCCAGGCGACTATTTTGATAATATTGCTCAACACGCTTATTTCCTCATGTGCTACACACACCTCTGCGTGTCTTACATTCGCGAGAGATGCCGGGAAGGAAATATCATCACGACATGTTCTATTCATTTAGCAGAAATAAAATCAAGAACATCGTTAACAGGAAAATTTTACTTTACAGTATTTGATTACTCATTTTGTCGACGTTCACCTCTATCTTTATCTATCATAAACACCGCATTCAAACTAAAATAAGGAACACCATATTACACTCATTACAAATCCTCTTTAAACACTGTTTAGCATACTTTCTTTAAATAAATGAAGACCTTCTCCTTACAAGGACACTCATGAAGAACACCCACCTTATACGTTTTATAGTCGACTCTGTATCAAATCCATGAAGAACACCCTCCTAACACATTTTTTTAGTTAACTCTGCATTCAAACCTAGGAAGAAAACTCTCCTTTCAAATTTTCAATCCACCCTGTATACAATTCTTTGAGTAACTCCCTCGTCTCTACTCCATATCAAAATCCATGAAGAACACTCCCCATCATCAACATTCTCAGTCCGCCATTAATTCCATTCTATAACAGTTCCTTGGGAACTGTTTATCAATTATGTATTCAAATATACGGAGAATGCTATCCTTGCAAGCTTTTAATCCGCTCTGTATTATAACTTACGATTTATGAAGAACGCTTTTCAGCCCACTCTGTACTTAAAGCCAATAACAACACTGTCCTTAAACACTCTTTCTCCACTCTGTATTCATACCTATGTAGAACACTCTTTATAGTCGCTTTTTCTTCCACTTTGTATTCAAATTCACGAAGAACACTTTTCTTACACGGTTTTAATCACTCTGTATTCAAATCTATGAAGAACGCCCTTCTCACAATCATTTTAGTCAACTCTGTATCAGATCCATTAAGACCACCCTCCTAACTTGCTGACTGGGTTGTGCTTTAATGGTAGAGGGAAAAACCTCGGCAACTGTGTTCAAGAAACAAGCTCGTTATCGTTTGTGCCACTGGAGTTAAGGTTTCAATGAAATATTGAAATCTTACATCCATTTTCATTTGTTCCTTTACGAAAAACATACACCATACTTTCCAATAATTACAAGAATATTTTCATAGCTTTAACCTTACGTGCTCAAAACGTACGGGGAAACTTCCCCCCCCTCCCCCCCCAAAAAAGAAAAGTAAAGCAACCACTAGGTACAGATGAAATTTCAATGTTCTTCATTGAAATCAAATATAATTTAAACAATACAAGTCAATTCAACAATTTCTCTCATTATGTCTTATTTGAAACTTACCTGAAATCTTTTGAATGCGAATTTGTGAATGATAAAAATGTTAAGTAAACTTAGTTTTCAATGTGTAACTATAAATGAGGTATCTAATTTCGACACAGGCCTAACTGTGCCCTTAAAAAGTAATGCTTGACAAAAACTTACGTGAGCTGTGGCGGAAGCGTTCCCTTTGTGGGCAACACAACACATGATCGATCATGAAATGAATCTAGGTAGGCCTACGATATGTAATGCAACAAATCGAAGTTCTTAGTTTTTTTAATTAATAACAGTAAATCTCAGTAATGTACTCAGCAATGTTTCTACACCAAAAGGTTTGTACTGAGCAAAGGAATGTTTATGGTAGGAATACGAGACTCGCTAATAAAGCATAGTTACTTGAGCTGTGGGGCAACCACACTTCGACTTTGAAATTCTTAACTCTCCAGAAAAGAGCTGTGGCGTTCCTTCGATAACTCACTGTAAGCCACTTTTTACAGAAATAGGACCTTGCCGTCAGTGTTTCAAATGGACTGTCTTCTGTTCGTTAATGGAAGTAGTTCTGATTGCTTAAGATACAATTTATTTACTTTGTATAAGACGCTTTTTTTATTGGAAGTCAAATATACTTAATATATTAAGTGAAGTCGGGTTCCACCAGCACCAGATTAAGTATTTACTTAATAAAAATTAATACAGCACAATAATAAATAGCTCTTTTTTTGTGTATGTCCAATTTTTTAACTTATTACCGACTGAAATAAGAAATATGTCGTCTTATACGTTTAACAGATCAGTGAGAAAGACGTTGTTGAAACCAACTGAATTGTGTTATGACTAAGTTTTAAACATTTATTTAATTTGTTCTTCCATTAATATCAACATCATCCTCAAGGTTTGGGCCTGTTGACCCATTCCGCCCCCAAAGGTAAAATAATACAATCATTGATCAGTCCATCTCTTTTTCGTTGTGCCTACACTTATTATACCTGTTGGTCTAAATGTTAGCATTCTGTATGGTATTCTGTTTTTTTATGGTTTATATCAAATATCTTCAATTCATTCCTTTTGAATACTTGTATTTGCGCTAATGAAGACCTTGCTAATTGAAGGATTGCAATTGTTATTGCAATTAAAATTTTACAAAGTAATGGCCGTACCCATTCTAATGTATGGTTCGGAGACGTGAACACTTACGGCACAGGACAAGAAAAATATTCAGTCAGCAGAGATGAGATTCTTAAGGTCTGTTCTTCCATTAATATTATGCCTTTAATTAACTGTATAGCAAAGTACGGCAAGTCAAGTACGGCAATGAGGAAATTTATTATTATTATTATTATTATTATTGTTATTATTATTATTATTATTATTATTATTATTATTATTATTATTATTATTATTATTATTATTATTATTACACGTCACGTAATTTTTGCTAAGCCATAGAGTCGCAAACAAATGGAGTCATCGCAGAAGCAAAGAAGTTCCTTCCTTGACCCAGTTGTGAATACTAAGTAGATGAGGGTGATACTAACCCGAAACGCTGTTTTCATTTGGGGTGAAAATCCAATTTAGAATGTAGCATAAGTGATCTTCTTGGATAATTTCGGTGGGTGGTTTTAGGTCATATTGCACTACGGTCTAGATCCTGCTGAGGCCATTAGCGCAAATAATGTTTAGTTTTATTGCAATTTAACGACGAGGGTGTACCGCTATTTCGGCCTGTGACCGTCGGAGGTGTGCCCGAATTTTATCCAGCAGGAGTTTATTTGCATACCTGTCACATTTGGATAGATGGATGATATATATCCTGTTCACTCCGTTTACCTCCACAGGTTAATTTACGAGATCGGCTTATTTTAACCGTGAAGGAATGGGAAAGGTCCTGTCGCATAATTGTCAACAACCTGACTCGGAATCCAGCCCAAATATCCAGGCATACTGGCTACAAATTGTCGCCAGTCCCTATATCTAGATTCACATAATAATTTTGAGTTGCAAAGGCCTAATTACAAATAAATGACATAATTAAAATTAAAATAGGATACCTTATTATTTAATTAGTGACACTTTATTTCACTAAAGCTGAACACTTGCTGAAAAATTTAAACAATAATGGAAAATAATGTATCATACATATAAAAAAATCTCTCAGTTAGTTTAGTATATTAAATTAACATATTTTTCAACGATGCAGATATGCAATTGTCTTTCATTGAGATAGACCATTAAGGGCAGTCAGTCAAAGGTGAGATTCCATCTGGCGCTGTGAATGGAACTGGCTAGATAGAGAATAGCACAGAAAGCCTAAAGTCATGAGTTCGAGTCCCAATGTCAAAGGAAATTTCTCCTAAAATATTGTAATATTTTTCAAACTTATTTCGCGGGGAGCAAGAAAAGGTTTCGCGAGCCGCTAGTTGGAGACCCCTGTTCTAGCACCCTTGGACATAATAAAATTTAATATACGTCCCTCTGACATTATTGGAGCTGTAGAAGTTGGGTGGGAGGGTTAAATTAGGGCATATTTCCAAAATATATCTCCTTGTACAAACTGTAACTAGGTCTATATCGAAGGCAGCTAAAAAGCGATTAGCAACTGACCAAGTAGTCACTATATTAATAAAGAAGAAAGGTGCACTCGAAAGAGCATAGTCACTATGCAACCCACAATGCAACTCTTTCATCCCCTCGATCTCCATGTACGAGCTTCGTAATATGTTCACCACCACCAATGCGGCGGCTATAAATTTAGGTCTGAACAATGATCCCATCTACGCCAATAACATTTACAACACATTTACTGTGGATGTGCTGACAATGTAATGACCCTCTCGCGGATATTTTGAAGCAATACACAGTCATTACCTTACATCTCAATTTCAAATAGGGAGATCTGAAAGCTATTCTTTATTTTAATACAGTATAAGCTAATGTCTTTTGATCCATTATTTTAGAATTAAATCCTGCAAGGAGCTCTGTTCTTCACAAATATATGATCCTTCCCTAACACGATTCGCTCAGATAATAACTAATCAGAATGCACGTTTAAATGTTTCCTTCACCTTATAATACGACGACCCTTTCGCGTATATACAGTAATTAATTACATGTCAATTTCAAATAGGAATATCGGGAAGCAAATTTTTGACATTGTATTTTGATTCATAATTTTATGATCAAATCCTGCCCTAACACATTTTGCTAAGATAAAATTTTAATGTGTGTTTCCTTTGCGACAGAATAAAATTAATCTGTTCTCAAAATTTAATTTACTTATATCTGTTATTCATAATTCATTACTTGTCATTTATTTTGAGTCATATTAATAATATAACATTATTCACTTATATCTAAGGATGCTGTACATAGTTACCATTTACATCACAAATTGTAAAATACAGATGTCCGCCTTATATCCTGAACATATCTTTGAAGAAAATACTCTTACATAGTAGGCCTAGGTCTATTTGCTATACAGTATACATGTTTGTTTATATTTTTTTTTTAATTCTATGCGCACTCAGGTACAAGGCCTACACATTTTTACTAGGGCTGTACCGATTAATCGATTAAACATTTAATCGTCGATCAATTACATTTTCCGATTAATCGGTTTAGTCGAATTCCGAAAAACTCGCTTCTCCGGCCTTGGCACAACATGTGTCATTCAGCCTATTGTGTCCAAACAATTCCCGTTATTCAGAAACCTGAAGGGTAGTTTAGTTTTGCAAGTTTTGGCTGAAAAAGTAACCGGAAATGTAAGTTTTGTATATATTTTTTCACTAGTTAACTAATAATGGTATTAATTAATTCAGGATTTCTTCTTGATTATCTGTAGTGTAGTAGTTATTAAACGTGTAAAACAATATTAAATGTACACTTGGGTTTCGTTTAAAATACCAACCTGTTTGTCGATTAATCAGTCGATTAATCGGTCGATTAATCGATTAAAGTCAAGCGTTAACTCGATTGGAAATTTTAATCGATTTTCAGCCCTAATTTTTACACGTAAGATCACATGTTTGTACTTTAAACATTTGGGCCTACAGCATTTAAACAATATCTTATTTTCAATTTCACACTGTTTTCTAATGCGTATATGCTTCTAAATACTTGTTCTTGCCTATTAATTTGCTGTTATTTGTAATAAACTTTGCTTTCACATAATTTTTGTACTGTTTCCACAAGTCTCTTGGTTACTTTTCTTGCCTTATCTTATCAAGGGGTATAAGGAGCATCCTTTCAAATACTTTCTACGTATAGTATTATTCCACCCGGGGGAAGGGTATTTTCTTAAATTTTTTGAGCGTAATGGTTCATGCTTGTCATAGAACTGGTTATATATTCATTCAATTTTATCATCAACAGATTTTAACGTCCATATAGCTTCCCATTGTATTGATATTGCATATCAGGATAAGTTACTTTCCTGGGTGTGGATTTTGAACAGTTGAGATTATATGCAAGATAATCCATTTCATGGTTTTGAAATACCAGAAGCCACACATTATCTATGAGTCAGTACTCTGTCAGGTTTATTGGTAATTATCAGGACCCGGATTCTGATGACCTAAAATTGTTTGAAAAATGGTCTATAAAATGACCCTGAATTTTAAAGAAAATGACTTAATAATTATAAGGAATGACCTAAAACTGATATTTTATTTATAACAAATTATTATTGTACACACAAAGTTATAGACTAATTTGTACATAACTGTAAAAACTGTAAATGCTGAAAGGATGTAGTAGGTCTAAAAATTTTGTTCTTTGTTCTTGATTGGAGCATTTGAGAAGAAAAGTAAGAAAACTGTTTTTAAAGTAGACCGTACAAAAATGTTGCATTATAATAACCTAGTGATTTATTTACATATTACCCGTATGGAAAAAAAAGCTTGTAAACCCCATCTTATCAGCATTGCGGTAAATCAATCAGCATGTGGAGATTATCGAAGGTAAATTACCTCTGACTGTCTGAAAAGATACATTTATACAAGGAGAAACTCCTCTCCGCATCCACCGAAAATATGGGTACATACTTGAAATATGGTAAAAAGTAAAAAATAAAATCACACTGCTAACTGTAACTGTAACTGTTGTGAATGCTCTTTCCTCACGTAAATATACACTGGCACTGAGGCACTGGCGAGTCAAACTTCGGCGTTTCCTTTTGTGGTCTGCCGGAAAATATTATTTGTTGACGGTAAACAGTAGTTTGCACTGTCAAATCCAAGTAGGTGGCACACCCTGGTGCCAAGTCAATCTAATAACAGTAATATAATACAACATTTTGGCGTTTCTTTGATTCTCGTTTCCGACTGAGACATGACAACACTTCAACACCGAGTGTGTCCTTATTCTATTAAACAAACAACACTTCAAAGACAGCACCGCTGGGGACGATGCTAGCTAGACGACAAAAAAGTTAATATACCGTACTCAATGTAAATGCATGAAAGTGACTAAATAAGGAAGCAAATGACACAAAACTGACAAAATAATGACGTAAAATTGAAATAATTGCCCTAAAAATATGATTTCATAAAATGACAAAAATGAACTAATAAAAATGCATTTCTATAATCTAGAGACTATGTTTAGGATTTAGGCCTATCAAGAAGTTGGCAAAGTCTAAGCAGTATCAATAAAAAGACGACATGTCATTAGAATCCGGGCCCTGGTAATTATTATGTCAAGTAAAGTATCAGTATTGTGAGTGTGATGAGTCGGATTGAGAGGAAGGGCAGTCATATCGCAAGCATGGAGCATTGTTAGTGATTGTTACGTATTGTTGCAGTCAGTATCAAGTAAATTAATGTTTGGGTCACCCATTATAATCACGTGATCATAATTTGCATGTGCATTTTCAATTTAAATTAAATCGTTAATATTTGGAGGCTGACAGCAAACGCAGAGTAAACATTTTTGAAAAAGAGTTCTTATTTCTAAACGCATAATTTCATCCTTCGCGTTATATTCGCCGGGCAAAGCGTAGATAACTTTTGGGTTAAGATGAGACCTGACATATCCTGCAACGCCGGTCATTCCGTACTAAAGAAAATCCATCTAGCTGGAATGAAGAAGGCAACGTAGATTTTAGCCACGATTCCAAAATCAAGATGACTTGTACATTTAAAACAGAAAAATTGCATGAATTTCATCATAATAAGCAAACAGGCTCTGAGCGTTCAAATGCACCGCTAAGAGTGAGTAGGGGTGGGTGATATTGGAAAGACTTGTCATCCCCTAAGGCCCTCCGATCAACAGAATGCATCCAACCATTACCAACCCCTTGATCCCTCACAGAGCCCCAGGGCGCGGGAGGCCCGAAACAAGGACAGAAGATCGGGATGATAATGAGGGGGAAAGGGTTGGTGGAACGAATGAATTATCGAAAGGGGAAAACGGGAGGATCCCGATAAAAGAAAACCCGAAGTCACGGCTTCGTCCACGACGAATGACACACCCGCCTGCCCCGGGATCTGAAATATTAGAGGTAGGGTTGTGGTAGTTAGGAACAGATATATTAGTGTTGATCGCCGTCAAGTTTGCAGCCCTGTTTTTCAATCACCTGTTTTCACGTCACCAAATGACTACCTCCCCTTCCACAGCTGAGCAGACGATTCTCATAAATAAGCTTCACTTTATAGTGCCATTTTAGGTTAATTCTGTTTGAACTTCTTAGCAATTTTATATTTATAATACTCCTACAACAAAAAGGTGCTTATATATATATATATATATGAATTCTATAGGTTTTGAATAAGAAAATAAGGGGAAATTTTACTACTTTTAAAAGAGAAATATAAAAAAGGATCCAGATGAAATAAAAGAATATATGGTACAGTTACTTTGCCATAAAGGATATGTATTCTTGATAAACATTACTTATGTAAATCACTGGCTGCAAAAGTTTGGATAATACAATGCTTTAAGGGCACAAGAATGGCAGCAATAGCAGTATTTATGTAGTTTTACTGCTCCTTCAAAACTCTTCTAACATTACATTAAATACTACAATTATGATAAGTCGTGTAGTCAGGAGTCACACAAACACTGAAGTGGTGGAATCGAGGCAAAAAGGTCGCTGGGAAGTGAAGATGAAATAGAAATATTATTCTGTCTGAAACTGTAACGCTAATTTCTCTACTGTTAATTTTTCGACATTTTAACTCACTATAAATGTTCCTTGTAAACGATTTTCTGTAAGATTTTATAAAAACTGTATCTTTAAAAAATAAAAGAACGACATATCGAATTAATTTATTAAACCTATTGTTTTTAAAACTATAAAGTTTCGAATGCATGACTCTTGAAAAAATTAAAGAATGAAATTGAGGGGTTAACTAAAAAATGTTATTTATAATAAAAGTCACTGAAATATTAAAATGATACGTCACTTTGTGAAATGGTCTTCCTAACCATAAAAAATGTTGTAGATATGCTAGTCATCTTCTATGAGAGACAATAATTATGTCACCACAACAAAACAAAGCATTCAAAACTATTCAGTTCAAGTTTGAATATATATATATATATATATATATGTGTGTAAACTGTAGGTTTAGGCAATTTCACACACGTATTCCTAAGTGTTTCCGAATAAGATGTGTGCCCTACGTATGCTTATTAAACTCAATATTTCTGCATCCTTCGTCTCTCTCTCTCTCTCTCAACCCCCTTCCCGTCTTATTTCAATAGATGTCTGTTCTAAGCAAATAACTTACTTACTTCACTAGGCTAGACAAGCAATTCTGTAGTGTTAAAAGGTTTATGTTTTCGGAATCCCGATAAAGCCACAAAGGGCTGGATTTGGAAGGATTCCCAGAGCAGAGTGAGACGGACCACACTAAGTGGGACAGAAGCTCTTGTGCATTACTTGGTTAATAACAAAAGTATTGATCCCTCTCGACCATACAAAACGATCCTAATGAACCTATAACACACAAAGTCAGAATATTCCTCTGAATCAGCAAGTAAAACAAAATACAACATTGATCAATAACAACAGAGTCCATACCAGATCTCATATCTCGCCGTAATAATTCTACCACGCGTAGAGTATGCACCAATGCATTGTTGTAATATTGCCACTGTCACTCGCGTTCACTGTTGGCAACAACATCCCTCGTGGCATGCCTCAATACAGCTTTGCGACATTGCCACTCATGGGGTATGGCTCAATTCAATGTTGTAACAATGTTATTCCTGGAGTATACCTTATACACAGCTGTTACACACACCATTCTTTGAGTATTTCCCCACTCCTAGGGTATGTCTCTATACACTGTTGTAACACTGCCACTCGTGAAATATGTTTCAATGCAGAGTTCTTACTTACCATTCATGGGAGGTTTCTCGATACTCTCTTGTTAAAAAAGAACCACTCGTAGAGTATGCCTCAATATTTGATTGTGTAACTTCCACTCCCGGAGTATGCCTCCAAGCACTGTTGTAACCTTGTCACTTAGGGAATATGCCTCAATATACCATTTCCACTCATGAAGTATAATGCCGTAATAATGTCACTCGTATCCAGTATGCCCCAATGCACTGTGCAACGGAATTCACTGGTGCTTCCAAAATCCAGAAGCTTAACATAGTTGTTATTACTCTTCTTCTTGTTCAGCTCTTCCCACTGCAATAGGATATCTCTTTTAATTTGAAGAAACAAACGCTTGTGTGAAATGCGAAACTTCGCAAAGTCTTACTCCGGTTGTAGGTCGGTACGTTACTTTATCACAACAAAATAACTGCAGCTGGGCTACAATAACAAATACATTAATATATAGATAATAAACAATTATTATCGATTTTGCAATTTCAGTTAACAACAGGATTGAATGCGGTGTTTAGAAAAACGGTAAACTACTAATTTATCAATAAAAAATATAAAATAAACCAAAAAATGACATAAGACAGATATTACTTGATTCAAGTCACATAATTATTAATAAAAGAAACTAGTCACAAGCTGATATATTTCTAAATTCAACTGACGAATCATGAAAGTGTTAGAGTGGATTCTGCGGTATTGTTATGGGGAATCGCAGCGCCGCCTGAGCGACGCCAAACTGCAGCAGCAGAGACGCGCGTGCCACTACACTTTTCTTCAGCTTCAACCCAACATTAAGTCCTTCAAAGTATGGAATACATACAAGCTTATAAAAATACATAAATGCATAGATATATGTACACACACATGATACATTTACATATATGCATACGTACATACATACATACACATATACATACATACATACATACATACATACATACATACATACATACATACATACACTTTTGGCACCATATTGTAATCAAATTTTATCCTGATCAAAGTTATTTTATGAACAAACAAAATTGTAAAATAGAACAAAAACAGTTGTAGAAGAGAAAGAAATGCATGTAGTATTACCTGTAATGGAACATGGAGTAAATAAAGTGAATTAAAAAAATACATACATACATACATACGATCTAACAGAATGTTACAAGAAGATACCGAAAAGTGTAATATCCAGTGAAGTGAGAGCTCTTAGTGTTACCATCTGGGACAAATCAACCAAAGGAGGGCTAACAAAAACTTTCATCCCAACAATAGCAGAGAGACTAAAATACAAAATTAATTTAACCCCTAATGTAACTGCAATGATAACTGGTCACGGCAAGACTAGACCTTATCTACACAGATTTAAAATTATAGAAAACCCCACATGCCCTTGCGACAACGACCTGCAAACAGTAGACCACCTATTATACGACTGCAAATTAATCGAAACAGAACTAAAGACTGAAAACTGGCCCAACAAAAAAAAGAAGATCTATTAAAAATATACTTCAAGAACTTTAATAAATTCGCAAACAGTTTACCTTTTGGCACCATATTGTAATCAAATTTATCTTGACCAAAGTTAGTTTATGAACAAACAAAATTGTAAAATAGAACAAAAACAGTTTTAGAATATAAAGAAATACATGTAGTATTACCTGTAATGGAACATGTAAATAAAGTGAATTAACAAAAAATACATACATACATACATGCATACAAAACATACAAAACATACATAACATACAAAACATACAAAACATAGAAAACATACATAACATAGATAACATAGATAACATAGATAACATATATAACATATATAACATATATAACATATAATATAACATACATAACATACATAACATAGATACATACATACATATATATATTATATACTTACAAGAGTAAACTTAGAGGGCGACTTATGGCTATTCAAATATTAGTTGAAAACCACCTTAGAAGAACATTTTAAATTTGTGAATAGTAGACCTTGGTTTTTAGCACAGGTTAAGTAAAGTCAATACATAACAATATTTTTCTGAACCCATTTTACGTCCCCTTTCAGAAGGTTTACACATCCTTACATGTAGAGAAGCGAGGAAATTCTGGGTCAACATTAAATTAGAAACGGAGGAACTCCCTGGTGAGGGACCAACTTCACGCAGGACCTCCTCCTAGGAAGAAACAGATATGACAATGGGAAGAACATTCTAGGTGGATGGAAAGTAAATTGCAACCTTCCATTTACCTTTGCGAGGCAGGAAACCACCTTTAAAGAAACACGCTCAGATTTTCAGGCCGCGGGTTTAAGCCTCGGCCACTTCACTGAGTGTAATTAACGGTAATTACTAGGCCTACTAAAATCGTAAAATGTGAAAGAAAAGAAACTGCATTCATTGAGAGAATAACAATATTATTTATCTTAAGGAAAAAAATTATTAAAACTAGAGGTGAGTAACGTGTCGACGAGAGTCGGATTCCCAAACCCGCCCACGTTAAATTTCGAGATTTCATGTTCCTTTTCGCTGGTGCTCCTAATCACAGGTTTAATAAATGAACATACATGAGCTTTTATAGATTGACCTAATATTCATTATTTTTCTCTTCTTACTATTTTTTCTTCAGAAATTGATAAAAATTGTGTTATATATTTCCTTCCAAGCCGTATAGAAGGAAATCCTTAAGTCTAAATGTAACCAACTACATTCTGGACATATGATGCACAAATCTGAATGATCTATGTTTATTGGATGCTAAGAACAAGGAACATGAATACGGAAAGTAACAAGTTTACAGAGAAACAGGTTTAAAATGAATAGGCTATGTGTATTGTAACATACAGAGCTTCCTATAATAAGTTTAAATTTGTAAGCTCATTCTTCCTATTGTTTTCTATACCTTCAAAACCTTTTGGATGAGAAGACAATTGCAATTTGTATTATGTACAAAGAATATAAAATAAAAATTTGACATAGTTGATAAATTTAAATTATAGCATATTATATAACATTTTAAAGTTTAAATTCTTATGATTCATATGCAATTAAAAGTAGAAATTGACAATTTCACTATTTATGGCCATTTCGACTCCCCTTAAACTTAAAACGAAGAATCAACAACTAAGGAAAGAAAATCACGATATGCAGTATTACTTCATACAATGGAGATTTCTGATTGACCGAGCGATGTTTTAACTCGACCTTTCGATATTTCTTTCGTCTGTGTGTCTATAAATTTGTTTGTCATGCGGTTAGGACCAAGCGTGTAGGTCAATTTTCTTCCAATCTGGCGTGAATGTTCCTTGAAATCACTAAAATTGAAGTATGCAGTATGCACAATGGATTCCGTTTGAAGATGGTCATTTTAACGTCCCAGCTTCTTTCAACGATTCTAGCCAAACATATCATGCTACAAAAATCTGAACACACCTGCAGGCTCTAGTGTAACATTTTCTACAGCTTTGTTCCAGTACATTTTTGACATGACTGACATTTCCTCTGTCTGTCTGTCTGTTACTTAGTCACGACCAAACGAGTTCGATTTTCTTCCAATCATACATTTTAAACGCTGTAGTCATCAGTGTGATGATGAAAATTTAAATAAACATTTATATTTTAGAAGTAATGTTTGTAACACAAGGATAACGATATACATTTTAACAAAAAGCAATACTATATATCTATATTTTATAACAGTCGTTTCTTGTTGGCACATTTAAGCAAATTTTCATCGTAGTCATGGCCACAGCAGTTAAAAGGTTAAAAATGATGTATGAGCAAAGGTCTGTTTTTAACATGAAGAATAGATCTTAGATTTTTTGGAGGCGAAGTCTACTGTTCACATAACTACTAGTAGTAAATACAAATTGGTACATACATAAGCCTATATACATATAGCTACCTATATACTATAGTCCTATATACACACATATACGCATTAACATGCACACAGGCCTACAGACAATATATACGCAAAGAAACGTATTATATGCATTTGTAATAAATAAATAAATAATATAAATTACATACATAGCATGCATACAAAACATACATAGTGCATACATACATACATACCTACACACACATACTTATACATACATGCATGCATATGTACGGAAATTGCTAATTATAAAAGGAAAAGTGTAGACATTTTAAAGTACATTCTAAAAAGGAACGCAACCATAAAAAAAACATTCCAATCAACGTGAATTGCAGAGAACGCCTATAAAACTAGGCCTGGGTTTTCTTCTCTTCAACATGAATATCATTGTAAACTAATAAGGGTGAGTCCTGCCGGTGCTATTTCTGACAGCGCGGCAGCTGCGCCCGCGTCACAACCTCGTCGTATTTCAGGGCGCTCATAATTATGTGAGCTATTCCTAGATAGAATAAGGAGGCTGCAGAGCGACCACAACCCACTAGGCAACAGAGACAATTCAGGGAAAAAATGAATTAAGCAAAGTAAATGAGTAGATACATAGATGAAGACAGTAAAGAAGGTGTTAACGTAAGGAGAAAAGGAAAGAAATGCATGAAGACCAAGGAAAAGAACCGGTTAAAGACAGAATAAGACCTTAAGAAGTAACCCTAGAAATACCAAAACGGAGGGGGGGGGGGCTCAGAGCGACATACTTCTGTTTTTGTGTGCGTTTCATAAATAGGCCTACTGGATTAATACTCTGACAAATAATTATCGTTAATGCAGGAAAAACTTTAAACATAATAATAAAATAGTAATAGAGTTGTTATGGGCCTGAGAGGCCTTGGTAACATAAGCGACCGAAAATTCTTTTCGTGCATTTTATTTTGTTTCCGTTCGTTGTGAAACATTTTAAATAGTTTCATTTTTATCAAAATGGTATTACTAGTATTCACGTGACTTTTTCTTGAAGTTCATGCGTAAACTTCTTTCCTTTCACAAAAAGTTAATAATTCTAAAGAATACTTGTACATCAAATAATTCTTATGTGCAACTTACTGTCTTGTAACGAAAACACCGTAAAAGGGACAAAATCGAATTTGAATAAGTTATATTATATATGAAAAGTTTATTAGCATTTATAAACAAGAGCGAAAATGAGAGGAGAAGATAAAGTTTGAAATGAAATAAACAAAGGAGAAATGAATAAATCGAAGAAGGAAAAAAATTATTTAAAAATAAACATAAGAAATATGTAAGGAGAAAGAATATAATTACGAATATATTTCAAAAATATTTTGGTAATGCTTCGTAGGAATAGTATCCTAGGACACCATTCGGACAGATATATTATAATGACTGTCATCTTAATCAAGTCTCCCCCTGAAAATAAAATTCAAATAATTTAGCCATTAAAAGTTTACAAGAGTTGCATTACATCCCACATTTATGAATAGACTAGTCGCCGAACTTTGATGATGTGCTTTGGACCTCAATATTTATAACTAAGGCCAGGAAGTTAATGCTCTTTCAGAAGAAGAAATATGCATGCCCTTATGCTCTAACATTTCTAAAATATGCTCCGGAATCAATGAAGTATAGTCTATCATTGAGCTAATTTTAATACTGACGTAGGTGGGAGGACAATCTTAGAACGGATTTAACAGAAGTAGGATTTGTGAGGGATGACTGGATGGATTTAGCACAGAATAGGGTTGAATGGCGGACTCAGGTAAGCGCGGCAATGAACCTTCGGGTTCCATAAAATGGATAATATTCCTTTGGCTTGCTGAGGAATTGTATATTGCCATTGAGTGAGTGAGTGAGTGAGTGAGTGAGTAAGTAAGTAAGTAAGTAAGTAAGTAAGTAAGTAAGTAAGTAAGTAAGTAAGTAAGTAAGTAAGTTACGTTCTCTTAGCAAACTTATATTATCAACTTAAAAAAAATGTAGAATTCGTATAAATTACATTACAAAACTTAAATAAACAAGGTCAATGAAACAAATTGAGTAAATTGAAAACTAATAAAGCGAAACTTCGCTTTAATGTTATAAAATTAGTACTGTCAATTTATTGTACTCGGTTCTGAAAACATTCACTTAGCAAAGTATTCTGTAGATGTTTGAATTAACAAAGATACTCAGACTGATAAAAAAACTGTTATGAATATGCCGTTAAAAATGTAACTAATTAATGAAGTATGCAAAAATAGTTTAATAGCAAGCAAATATGATAACTGTCGCAAAACTAATAAAGTACGCGACAATATGCAAAATGAAACCATCAATTTTCTGTTATTTCTTCATTTCTTCTACAAATTTTAACACTAGCATGTAATAAAGTGCATGATTAAAAATGCGATTTTTTATAATAACTGTCAGTACCATGTTTATTTCCAATTTATATTTCTTATCTTAACTAGCACTTAATTTTAACAATAGATGAACATTTTTTTATTATTATTAACACTGTTGTTTAAACTTTGAGTATTTACTACTCCTCTATTCGTGGTGCTATATCCCTTATAGGGACAAGGTCTATCTTCCAACAACTCCTTGAACTACTTATTTTTACTTCGTTGGCGAGTGGCGAGTGGCGACTGACATAACGGTTATTAACAGGCTTTCTTGGATCGACTTTCTGTATTCAAATTTAAGACCTCGGTTGAAGGAACACCGTTTCAGACTTTATGTCTCGGAAAGATCCGAATTCAAATCCGTAGAGAGCAAAGATAACCGATGGGCCACGGAGGCTGTGAGAAGTTAGATCTTATTCAAACTCCCCACGTGACTCCCCGCCTACGTGAGTGTAGCATCAAAATAGAAACATCTCCCGTTCAGCAGATGTTGTACTGCACATGCGCGTAGTCCTTATGCAAAATTCGTCTTATTAAATCCAATCGACTTCTAGCAGATAATACAATATTTTTTTTTTTATATCAAATTTAAAATTTGTTCGAACACTGTCACGTTTTGATCGTTTTGGAACACAGTAACTTCAATATAAATTTGATGAGTTTTACTTTAAACCCGCTCTATAATTTTTTTTATTAAGGTTGACAACCTAACAACCCGAGTTTTAAATTAAAGGAAATTTAAACTTTAAAATATATTACACACACGTGTGTTACTTACAATCCTATAATTTTTAGTAAATCCATTTTAATACCTAATTATCAGGAATGTTTGACCCAGGAAAAGTACAAACAACACTTTGCCCAAGTATAAAATATACTAAGCTTTCGTTTTTCACTTGCCTCAGGAGCTTCCAAATTTGCATTTAACACATTTAAAAATTGTACTCGACACATCTGTGCACAAAACCATCCACAACCTGACTTAAAAGATATGATTTTAAAAACAGTTTTTCAAGCATTTACAGGTTTAACGTTAACAATTGAGGTAACTGATTTAAACAAAAAGTATAAAATTTTAAATCAAGCACAGAACCATAGGACTTAAGTTTTTTGGTCTAAGAACTCTGACGGTAAACACATGAATGGAATCCATAAGGCCATATCGGAATATGAATGGTATAGGAGACAGGAGAAACCAGTGCCCGACAAGCCTTCGTCTGTTGTGAATTCCCCTGACCACTAGAAGTAGGCTATATGCACAACGCTAAACTTGTATTTCCAGTATAACTTAACACAAAACTTGCAGAGAACTCTCTAAATAAATGGTCAAGGACCGTGAATGTGTCAAACACTGCACGAACCATTTGAGCAAATTTTAACCACTTGACGCGATATGACTACTGTTGTTAAGGCGTTTAAAAAGAAACCAACATCGATGACATGACACCACATTAAATGGGAATCGCGAGCTTACACTTTTACAGTAACACTGAAAATTGATCTGAGAAGTTGAATTAGTCAATAACCGTGACACTATCGCTTTCCTTATACATTAATATAACATAGGCCTACTGGAAATGTTCCTACACCGTTTATATATCAATCCTAGCTTCCACATGCAAATATGTTAAACGAATAATTGGGACGTTTCAGTCGGCCCTGAACACAAATGTGTACCAGGGGCTGCAAAAAGGATGGGCCGACTCTGCCTATGCTAGAAAATTTAAGTTCTATGGAACGGTTCTTAAGTGTAAACGAACTTGCATCGATCAATGACAGAACGTCGCTTGTTAATTTGTTAATAAATAACGTTATGCTAGTTTGAACTTCCTTAAATAAATCTGAAATAAATAAACAGATTTTATTTTAACACTAAAATAAACAAATGCCATAAGCAACATGTTGAGATTAGTATCTTGTTCCTTGGCTTGATATTTGAATGCTTTTGTATATATTATGTTAGTTTAGAACAAAAAAGTAAAATATGCATTATGTAATTATAAACACATGTTCACATCAAATATTATAGTTAGTAATAAAATACAACTAGGCCTACTACACTTATTAAAACCTATGACATAGTTCTACATTTGCTCCAATGTATTTTACATTGCTCAACTAAATTCTTATTTAAATCTACAGATAACCTAGTGTATGCAGGATTGCCTGAGCTCCAATACGAGGGATAATCAAATGACTATTGAAACAATAATAATAAATATACATATTACTATGGTATTTTCTGTACTACACTGTCCTGCCTTGCAGGGGCAGAGGCACGTTGGCCACATCTGCGGGCCCTTGGGAATGGGATGATTGGCATGCCCAAAGGCCCCCTTAAGCAGATTCCACCGCGAGCCCCCACATCCAGCTAGAACCAGAAGCCATACCACGCGCCCAGGTTCCCTCACGAAGTCGCGGACACCACAGAGGCCTTGCAATCTACATATTATACTTCTAATTCCTAGCCTACGGAGGGGAATGACGACGTGATCTAGCATCGTATGTTACGTGCAATGTAGGTGCTTTAATACCGAAAACACATTACTTTCAAATTCTTTTTTATATTCATGGAAGAAGTGTTTGCTAATGGCTACATGCCAAAATGAGGGGTGGGGGAAGCTGTGCTTACCTGATGTGTAAATTTTATGAATTATGTACGCCGTTCCTACGTGCTCAGCAAGACGTAACCAATCTTAATTTTGAATGCTATTAAAGTTTCAAGCTCCGGAATATTTTCCATAAGGAGATACAGATGAATTACTATTATTCTTATTCTTTTATTATTATTATTACTAATACCTAGTATTATTATTACAACTACTACTATTATTATCATCATCATCATCATCATCGTCGTCGTCATCATTATTACACCTAAGGTTTATGGTGCCACAAGACATTAGGCCAGTTGAAAGATCGTAATACCTTATCGGCACTGAACTTGGGATCTTCTGGTTCGAAGTGTATTGCCTTAACAAACTGCATCTCTTCGTACCGCAATGATAATGATAATAATGATAATAATAATAATAATAATAATAATAATAATAATAATAATAATAATAATAATAATAATAATAATGTTCAAAATTCGATGGTGACCAATGATGACTGTGTCTTCTTCAGGATTTAGTTTGGATCAATATTTGGCTGACCAGAGTGAGAGAAACCGTAGATCGTTGTTATCTGATTAATTGTATCGTCCAGCAGTTCAGCAGTAATGTGTGTGTAAATCTCGGCACGTTAAAAATAAAATTTAAAAAAATAAAAAATAAAACTCTATACCGAAATTAAAGGCTACAGAATAAATTTCCCGGCCCTTTGACGTCAAAGTAACATCATTATTTCTCTTAGAGGGCTATCAAGTCTATGTGCCCTCTACAGGAAAATAGCGTTAACAAAATTATCCTTCGATATCGAAACATCCCCCAGTAGGCCCCGATATTTGCGGTACCGAGTATGGGTTGACTGAATGATAAAAATTAAAAAAGAATACCAAAACTTAATGGAGCTCAGAACTCCGAACAGGGGTATATAGTAAGCGTTTTCTTCAACACTAAAAGGGAAGTAAGCCTGCCCTATCTCGCCATTGTTAGTTTTTTTTATTTTTCAGGAACACTTTACTCAAAACTGAATTTCAACATTAACTTCAACTTATACCACTTATAATTTCAACCTTTCTTTGTAAGAATAAGAAGCAGTTTTCTGAAACTATGACAGGTTGCCAAGATATATTTCTATATTATTCTAATTATTATTTAAAATATGTTTTAAATGAAACTTTCGTATTTAAAAAACTACAAGTTTAACTTTTTTTTTGTTAGTTTATATGTTGGGAATATGTAGCATAAATTTAATCTCTGTATTGTCAACGATGTGGGCGAAATCTATACCAGGTATAAAATGTCGTCGTACGGTACTTAAAAGAATTGCTTTCTTAAACCTTTAACGTATTTAAAACTGCCCTGGCCCACATTCTCCATTCTCCTAGTCTTCTTTAGTCTTTCTGTTGTTTCTTCTCTCCTTTCTTGCATTTGCTCCACAATTCTGTCTATTCTCTTGATTCTTCAAGCTGCACACTTGTACTGTAATCTGGATCAAAGTGACATCATTTTACAAGTCATTAAGAAACAAACCTTAAATATTAGAATATACATTTCATTTTTCAAAACGATTTTTATCACTTATCAGAGATGCAAAAGCAGTCTATCTCAATTTTGATATCTGGATACAATTTTACCTGGCTTTACTTCACTTTACGCAATGAGGACAAGAAATTGCTGATTTTTTTTAAATCTCGTACAACGTATTGCATAGGTACCTATCCTTGTGGTATTTCATGTATATAAAACCTAATTGAAATCATTATTTTACCAAGAATTTAAACATACGATAGATCGTACACCTTGAATTAGTAAGATTCCAATCAAGTAAGCGCAATTCTGAACGTTTCCTACCTGAACTTAGACTCAAGTGTGCACTGTGCACTGAAGTATGCAAAACCAAGCTTGTATAATGCGGATCGAGTCACCGTCAATACTAGTGTGATGCAAATGTACGGAGATTACCTGGACCACATATCACGTGCGAAAGTAAGGGAACGAAACATATTCAGGACCATCGAAATTCCATGTACATTTAATTGCAATGTTATAGTGGGCTCAGGGAGAGGAAAGACATATCTCATAAATAGGGACCGGATTTTTAGGTTTCTAAAAACACTGTTTTAGGTTTTCCATTAGGTGAAATAGTTTTTTTTAGGTTTTTTGTCCAAAATATCGTTTACGGGTAGAGTAATTGGTTTAATGAATTTGAATGTGCTGCATAGAATTCAATACATAATACTTGTAATGTTTAACTTAACAAAATTGACATAATTTGTGTCAACTTGCTTTAGGACAATATTATACAACTGAAGAAAGAAAGCATAAACAATCAAAAGAAGCAGAGAACATAAGATTGCCTCACATTTCCTGGTTACAGTATATCACTAAATATCTTTCAAGATTCTTAACTGTGAAGTTCTTCCTGTTATCTCTTCGTTAATAGTTAATACTGTATCTGGACACTACCCTTCTCAGGATTCGAATCCGATGCTTCTAGTTTAGTGAGTAAAATACTTTATGGTTGGATGCGGATAATGTGAAACTGATTATTTTCCTTTCTTCGGTTGTTATTTATCCTAACCGCACAACAGATCAACTAGGGACGAAAACTTCCCCCTTTTCTAGAAAGGTAAATAATACTTACGTAGCCTATTTCTGGCAGGCTTGCAAAAATATTACTTTGCCATCTGTAGTGAAATTCAGGTCGTCGCCAATCCACTGCAGTAATAAATTCGATTTCATATGTTTCGGCATAATTAACACGTTTTCTTAAAACTCACAGTGTGACCACTAAGTATGAATAACAGGGCAGTAATAAAAGCAAACAAGCGCTTTAAAACACAGAAATCTATATCCTTGTTCAAGCACGGCAACAATGGTTGTTCGTACGAATATTTTAAAAGGAATACGCCGGTACTTCCTCTCTGGATGCTGTCCATCCTAGATGACAATGGGTTGAACGAAACCCGACAAACATTGTCTCTCCGCAAAATATCGATTTCTCAACTGGTGACAAACAAAAAAGACAATAAAGTAGCCTAAATTAGATGTTTTAGGTTTTATATCCCGTTTAGGTATATTTAGGTTTTTATACCCCATTTAGGTATTTTTAGGTGCCACAGAATTAATGTGGGTGAATCCTATGGACATGATTCGAAAAAAGTGTATGAGCGCTTTTTGTTTTGGAAGTAAGGAAAAAAATAGGTAAAAACCTAAGAATCCGGTCCCTACTCATAAATACTGGCTGGAGACACGAAGAGAAAAGACCACTTGGAAGATCTAGACGTAGATGGGAGGTCGCGGGTTCGATCCCCGATGAGGTCGTTGAAGTTTTTCAATTGACCTAATCCTTCTGGTGGCACTATGGCTCTGGGGTCGACTCAGCCGCCAACAGAAATGAGTACTAGGAACAATCCTGGGGGTAAAGGCGGCCGGTGTGTAAGGCTGACAACCTTATCACCTTCATGTTCCGATGTCTAAAAATCTGGGAGGCTCAACCTCCTGGAACCCTCTGGGCCTCCATGGCCTGTAATGGGGAACACACACACTATACAGTACTGGTACATGTTATAAAAATTAAAAATTGAAATAAAAGTAAAATGAGCAATGGCCACCCTACTCCACATGTAGCAGATAATACTTTCTGTCAAAAATATTTTATTGAATATTTTAATAACGACATGGATAAGACTGACTGTTTAAAATAAATAATAAAACACTTATAAACTGCATTTCTTTTCATTTCAGATCTATTTCTTGACTCTGTTGAACACATCTGCTACAACCCATGTTATTGCGAAAGATTAATTAGGTGAACGTTATGCACAATTTTCGTTGTCGAGAACCTGTTTTCCGAGCAAAGAGCACAACTGCTTGCACCGAGTGGCCATGAGTTGGAGATGTCTGATCTAGAAAATCTGTTTGGAATTTAACAGTCAAATATGAATATCCGTTGTACTTTTTGAAGAGTTTTTATTTTAGGTAAGCAGCAGCTGACTTTCGTTAATCAATTATAATTAGTTTTCCAGTGTTCTGCATAGTACATTTATACATTTTCCTGGATTGTATCTTCAATTGATATTTTTTCTTGACTTTCACAAAAAACAGTTAAAAGGATAAGGATTGAAAAAGGTTAAATGATGAACGCAGATAGTAAGAATGTAATGGTACAGCAAAAGGAAAATAATAAAGGCAGTACACAGAAATGTACCTCTCCAACCGCCCACTTTTAATATTTAATTTTTTTTAATTCACAATTTAAAAATATATAGGATATGCTCAAAAAATGTAGGGAATACAGGAAAATACAGGAACAGGACAAGTGGGGACCCTGAATAAGAGACATAATAACATGCAAATAATTACATGGCAAACCTTTCACCACACCCTTACCACAGTAGGGTAAATAGGTCCCTTTGTAAGCAACTTCCACTACTGTAAGAACCTTATCACTAGGGCCCGGATTTTGATGAAAGTCACCTTTCTTCTGAGTAGTCAGAGACAATGCTTAATGGCAATTAGGCCTAAAAGTATTCGGCAAAAATAATATTAGATAGGGTTTTTTAAAATAATTAAAATTCTTTTTTTCACATTTCCTAGAATAATAGCTAGTTATGTATCAAGTACCCAACGCACGACTATAGGCAGAAGAATCTAGTATTTCGGACGAGACGTAGCCGAGTCTGAAATGCTAGATGAGTCCGCTAAAGTTTTTGCGTACTTGGTGCACACAATAGTTTATAGTAAAAGTTCTCTAATTTTACTACTAGCAAGCTCATTTTCAATGATCCAGGGAAAACAAAGCAAGTAGCAACAGCGCATGTTTATAAACTTTGCTTGCTAGGAATTTGTTTATTTTTCTTAAAAATACTTTTAAAATAATAATTTCTATGAAGTAAACTAAATTTTTTACTTGAATTGAAATTAAACGTCATTTCTATCATATTTTCCGCAACAAAACTTATCAGGATATGTCAAAACTAGCTATTGCTACGATAAGAAGCTAATCTGAACACGCACGCAGTGTGATCTAGTGGTCATTGTCACGGCATAGAGATACAGAGATGGCGAGGCAGGTTTTTATGAAATCATTTCTTGAAATACAAAATATCTTAATGACAAGGTTTTCGATCCCTCTTATTAACATTAAACTATAAGCTTAAAGTGCATACAAAATAGTCTTCAAGAGATATCTAGGTGTCATAGTTGGAATTACGTCACCTAAAGGTTACCATAGCAACTTTAGCGACCTAGGCCGATAAAGTGCTATTTTTCGGGTGTTAACAGTCCGAGAAGCTGCTGTTTTAGAGAGCGTGTACAAAAAAATCATATTTTAACATATAGGTTGATTTTATGTCATTTTATTCAAGTTCATACTTTTATAGGTATTTTTATCGCGACTGATTAAATTTTCAGTTTCATGTGTGAGTGTTCTTTTTTAAGTAGTCATCCGAATTTCTGTGGTGGTGTATTGCATTGCTAACTAAGGTATATTTAGGTAGTAAGGTACTAATATATTTTTTCATTTCATTTTAGTACACATGAAATGACAAAGTGATATTATTATTAATTTACTAACCGTAGTAATTAATTTTATTTAACATTACAGTTATTCTAACCACGTACTCATTATATATCCAAAATAGTTATTATGAAATTAAATTATATTTTTTAATACGGTTTTTTTATATTTCAGGTCATTTTTGAGGGAATTTTAGAAGCATTTTATAGTTCATTTTTCGACAAATATAAGTTGAACATCCGGGTCCTACTTTTAAAAAAAATATATAATTTTTCAGGTAGATTTAAAGGCAAACATAATGGAAGTGGCAGTAAGTTCAAGAATGAACTGATAGGAAAATGTTTGGAATAAATAATTTTATCGAATGAGCAAATACGTTGGAATGGCCTACATGCGACAGAAAGAAGCCAAGCAGAGATAATGGACGCTTGGTCTTGTCCCAGGCAAGATGTTGAACGAATTGTTTTGGTATTAATTAGAGAAGAGGGTCCGCACACACTCGTAAAGTGAAACGGCGAATCGGTGCCTCCCTTCCAATGTCCTCTGTGAAGAACAGGCCCAGCCTTTCACTTGCTAGCTTCCCTAATACAAGATACAGGAGCGTACATTCATCAACTTGCCGCGAACACACGCCCACCTAAGTGCACACACCGTCCTCCAATCCCCTTGGCGCCCGCTGCCAACATCCAGAGCAAAACTCACAGGTACGTTCCCACTCCACACCAATGTTACTACTGGAGACACCAAAGCATTGCAAAATTAATACAGAATTTATTCTGTCCATTATATTATAAGGCAAATGAACAGCACAAGTTAGGCTCAAGTCATACGGAAACCACGACGTTACAGGAGTAGCATTAATTAGGAGAGACTATTTTTATTTTTTAAATTGTATTTTAATTGTAAATTTAATTTAATTTAATTGTAAAATTGTATTTTTAAAATTGAATTCCATTTATTCACATAATTAGTGTATGGTGAAGGTATGTACGCTGCTAGTTGGTGTGCAACTGAAATATGTATACTCCTATAATGGATGTTGAAACAAACAAGCAACATTAGGAACAATATGATGTCTTTCCTTGTTCACCAGTGACCAAGATTTGCCAGGTTTACCTGTTTGTATGTACGGTTAGGGACTAAAATACTGAGCTGGTGGAAAATCACTAAGTTTCTGAGTTACTAGTACAGAGGCGTATATTCTCATGCTTAGTTTACATTCAGTCAAGTATCGCTTTATCTCACACTAAATTTAATGTTTATTATTTGAAGTGTTATTTCGATGTGTTCTTCGCGCGAGTTCGAATCTATCCACAATTTTTGAAACTGAGTAATTTTAATCATGTTCTTCAACATTCATTGCTAATTCAAATTGATTTTATAATTTCAATATCAATCTATTAATAGGCTATTTCAACTGAATAAGAATTTCATTTTAATTTAGCGAGCAAATAAAATCAATATCTATGTAATTTGTTTACATAATTTAATATTTTGAATGTGTCATTTCATTAACTATACAAAGCCGGTGGTCATGTGATTACTAAAAAGATCCAAGGGTACTCAATCCCTAATGCTTAGTTGTATAAGGTCTAATCCGTTCGACATAGAACTCATGGTAACTTGTATAGATTACGGTTCTGACCATAGGCTTTTTAAACTAACTATATGCATTGACTTATTACTGAGCTTTCAATATTATAGGGAGCAACGCGTAGGCCTATTCCATATAAGTGAGAAAAATTAAATCTAAAATAATCAATGTAAAATGATTCTGTGGAAAATAAAAATACAAGTTTTAATGAATATGATAGTGAAGTATAGTGTTATAATTCCCTAAACTGTAACCTGGTTTGTGAAAATTAGATGAAAGGAACAGGAAGAAAATTATTGCAAATGAAAAGGGAATTTAGAAGGGAGATGTAATGCTTACATCGTAGTGTAAATGGACTAAAACTGGATTTCTGCATACATTTTCTTTTGACCAATATCCCTCTTATAATTATGTGTCATTAAGTATTACCGTGTCTACTGTGGTAGTGACCGGTAGACTTCTTTTGTAATCTTTGTACGATCAACATACAAACATATTATCGTTAAATCGTGTCCCTATCAGGAACACGTTGCAGCAGATGCAATTAAGTGAGAAATCTGCAACGAAACCCAGACCTGTTAGTCAATGTGTCTCACCAAACTCTTCATAACCAGGGCCCGGATTCTGATGACCTCAAATTGTTTAAAAAAACACCTATAAAATGACCCTAAATTTTAATGAAAATGACTTAATAATATTATAAAGAATGACCTAAAAACTGATATTTTCTTTAAAACAAATTATTATTGTACACACAAAGGTATAGACTAATTCGTACATGATTTTAAAAACTGTAATTGCAGAAAGGATGTTGTAGGTCTAAAAACTTTGTTCTTTGTTCTTGATTGGAGCAATTGAGATGAAAAGTAAGAAAATTGTTCTTAAAGTACATACTACAAAAAGTTGCTTTACAGCAACCTAGTAATCTAATTAAATATTAACCCTGTGGGAAAAAAAAAAAAAAAAAAAAGCTTGTAAGTGACCTCCGATTGATTGAAAGGTCTGCCGAAGTATATTGAGGGTAAACAGGTTGCACTCTCAAATCCAAGCAGGTGGCAAACTCTGGTGCCAAGTCAATCTAATAACAATAGCAATATATAATACAAAATTTTGGCGTTTCTTTGATTCTCATTTCCGATTGAGACATTGCAACACTTCAACAGCAAATGTGTCCTTCTTGCATTAAAATAAAAACATTTCAAAGACAGCACCGCTGGGGACGACAAAACTAAGTTAATACACTCAATGTAAATGCATGAAAATGACTAAATAAGGAAGCAAATGACAAGAAAATGACAAAATAAATACGTAAAATCGAAATAAATGCCCTAAAAATATAAAATTGCACAAAATGCCAAAAAATGACCTAGTAAAAATGCATTTCTATAATCTAGAGGCCATGATTAGAACGTATCTACAAGTTGGCAATGTCTATGCAGCATCAATAAAAAGATGACATGTCATTAGAATCCGGGCTCTGTTGATAACATTGTTTGGGATATAAATACAGAAAATCTTTGACTTCTTCCAGGAAGCAACAGAATCGTTCAACTGTTTTTTCCACCACTATGCATTCAAACAGTACATTATGCAACGAGCCTATTAAGACACGAGTGTGCTTATGAAACGAGCATAGCGATGTCTAAATTTTGGGTTTTTATCATACATCATAACTGATAAAGCAAACGACTCTCGGCGATCAGCTGTTAGTAGTTATCGTCTTCTGCGACAGATAGTAGGCGACAAGGCATGCAGGCCGCAGGGCTTCTTTTGACGTGTTAACCTCAGACAACGCATATTAATACATGCAATGAATTCAATTTAGTATAATATTAAAATTAACATGATGCAGATTGTTTATTATGCAGTTTGAATTGCTACTTTCAACATTTGAAGATTGTTACGTGTTCAATATTAATCGATACATCTTAATGGATACCATGGAGAGGCGATGTCTCTCTGCCCTCTCTCGGAACATAAGCGTAACAAAATTAGTATAGGTAATGAAATCTCCACTTGGAGGCCCTATGCCCCACCATAGGGATTACAGGAACAAGTCAGTCGGTCAGTCAATGGATATCATTAGGGGACTATTATGTCACATGTAATAAGCGTACTATACATTTTTGCAATGTGTCGAGAACGCACAGTCCACGCGGCGGCCTGGAAGCAAGACGTCGGCCGGTAAAGGCTCATGTATATAACACCTCAATTCAAGCGCACGGATTTCTGAATTAGGCCTAAAGTTAGAAAAATCACCTACCTTTGTCATAGAAGATGTTGAAAACGGTCTCCGTCTACCGACACACATTAATGACGTCTTTAAAGAAAGTTTGCATTAAGTTCCCTGGGACTCGAATGCCCATCATGGGGTTTGGGGTAGCTCCAACGTCAACGCCAGAGGATAGGCTCTTGTGAACTACATAAGTATAATGGATTTGGAAACCCTGAATAACGGTGAACCTACGTACTGTAACAACAGAAGGGAGGAGGCTATAGATATAACACTAGGATCCATAGGAATTCTGGAGAAGATTTCTGACCACAGGCATACAGAATTTCGGTCGGCAGGCTCCCTTGATCCGAGAACTTTCAGGGACCCCAAGAGAACCATTTGGGACTCTTATAGGGAGAACCTCAAGGGCAGAATCGCAGGGGGAATGCATAGAAATTCTTATAACAAGGAAAACTTGGGGGTCTGCATTGATTGGATTAGTTGCGGCCCTCAGATCTTCCTTTGAGGATAACTGTCCAGTAAGTAAATGAGATGTTCCGTTGGAGCTCGACTCTGAACAACATTCGGGACTCCACTAGACGGTTTTACAGTAGAGCTAAAGGTAAAAAAAGATACTGAGAACTGGAATCTGCTTAGGGATTCACAGCGTAAGTATAAGAAGTCCTCCAGGTAAGCCTGGAGAGATTTCTGTCCGAGTATTAACGATCTACCAAGTGCGGCGGCTAGATTGCATAACGTCCTAATGCGAGACTCTAGAGCAAAATTGGGCTCACTAAGGACCCCCTCTGGGATATATACTCATACTTTGAGGATCAATAGGAGAAGGATACTTTGCGACTCTTGCTTGGGATACATTTTCCTGAATAACAGGTAGTTAACGAGGAAGCGGTAATTCAATTCATCCATTTGCCCTTTTTAAAAATCCAAGGATGGATGGGATTTACCCGCCTCTGGTTCAGTAGGGATAGGATTTACTCATTCCAAACCTGGTAAAAATTTTCAGATCTTGCCTGGGGATGGGATTTCTTCACTCGTCGTGGAGGCAGGCAAAATTAATCTTCATTCCTAAACCTGGTAGGGGTTCTTACCTCGGACCCAAGGATTTTCGACCTATTGATCTGATTTCATTTCTTATAAAGGCTTCGGTGAGGCTAATACATAGATATATCAGAGGACTTTCCTGAATAGAAACACATGACTGTCAGGCTGGCAAATCTGTGGAAACGGAGCTTCCAGCTGATTTCAAGGGTTAAGGAAGTGCTTGATCATGGCGAGCAGGCCATGACAGTGTTTTTGGACATAGGGGGCCATTAATTTTATTTCATGTGGCTCTATCTCTAGAGGACTGATTAGACATGGAGTTAAGCTTTGCATAACTCGATGTATTATAGCATCCCTGGAGAGCCGCCGGGGAATAGGTCTCTTACCAGTGCAAGGTGAAGTGCACTATGCCCAGAGGCTGTCCCAGGGAGGAGATTTGTCTCCACTTATTCGGTGCCTGGTGGTGAACGAATTACTTGTCAGGCTCAATGAAAGTGGAGTAGCCTATATGCCCAAGGTTATGCAGGCGATATCTGCATTGTGGTGTGGGGTAAATTCGCCGATACAGTTTGGAGCCTTATACAATGTGCCCTAGAAGCTGTTGAAAGGTGGTGTCGTGAGGTAGAATTGTCAGAGACTAACCTCATTGGTTTTACAAGGCAGAAACGGCTTGACGGTTTACATTAACCAATCTTCTTTGGGAAGAAGCTACTTCAATTTACGTCGGTCGAGTGTCTGGGAATTATCCTGGATTCTAGGCTGACTTGGAGAGAGCACTTTGAAAACAAGGTGAGTAATGCCTGCAATATTTTGTGGGTCTATCGGAGGTGGGAACTTTAACCATGTGTGGTGTATTGGCTCTATGTCTCCATCATTAGGCCTTCCATCACCTATGCTTCGGTTGTGTGGTAGCCATGTGTTAAGACACAGGCAACCAAGAATAAACTAAATAAAATCCAACGCTTAGCGTGTTTGGGGATTACCGGAGCTTTGCTGACCACTCCGCTCAGTGCCCTGGAGGCGCTGCTTCGCTTAGCTCCATTGGATTTGGCCATTCAAGGAGAGGCCGGAGTGATTGCTATTTTGGCCTGTGTTCGTTATGTTCTAGGGTTGCCTTGACTGCGTGGTCGGATTTGTATCTGTTCTGACAGCCAGGCTGCCATGAAGGCACTATGTGCCAGTAAAACAAGATCAAGGTTGGTACTGGAGTGCCAAAGAACTTTGGATATTCTCTGTTCCTGCTGTTCAGTCCAGCTATGCTGGGTTCCTGGGCATGCGGGAATCAGGTAACGAACTAGCTGATAAGCTAGCAAGGGAGGGGGAGGCCAATGTTTTTATTGGACCGGAACCTGCCCTTCGTATTGCTCCAAGAAGGGCCAGAGGTGAGGTCTTGATTGGATGTCACAACAGCATGGCATTTTTTGGAGTTATCTTACTACTGCTAGGCTCGCTCGGTCCGTGATCGAGGGACCTTGTAAGAAGAATGGCAGGATAATGCTAATCCTTAACCGGGTACAACTTAGAAATATAGTTGGCCTAACTGGACACAACAACCTAAAGAAACACCTACATGTGATGGAAGCTCAGTGCGGATCCCACACGTAGGAAGTGTGGTAGAGAAAATTAGTCTTCTCTACACATACTGTGTGATTGTGAAGCATTGTCCACAATCAGACATTTTCTCTTGGGATAGGATAAACTGAGACCAGATAACATAAGGAGAATGAATCCGAGATCAATCCTGTCCTTGAAGGCGACGGAACTTGAATGAATTCTCCACTAAGAGGGGCACAATGGGCCCAATTATGTGGCCCACGTGCGCGGGACGGAAAGGGCCCGACCCATTTATTTTAATTTATTCCCATTTATTTTAATTTAATCATTCATGGTGTTCCACAAGGACCTGTCCTTGGTACCTACTTTTCTCTATTTGTTAATGACTTAGACCATAATGTAACTGCTGATCATCTCAGTATGTGTGCCGATGATATGTCAATTGTAATAACTGCAGACATTATTGATAACATAAAATAAAAAATTTGTAACGCTTAACTGAATGTTAACACTGGCGTAATGTGAATAATCTCATTATTATGTTGACTATCCCACTCATATGCCGCGTGTTTGATATAGACCAATAACGTTTAGCAATTCCTCGGTTATAGACCAATCACGGCCGTTATCTTACAATATTCTTGTAGGAATCGCGAGGAGGCTGTTTTATCGGGGTAAAATCGTGTTCTCGTTACTGGGCATGTAAGTATCACTGTGCAGTGATTGCTGCCACTAAACGGCACGAAAACAGATTATTGTATACAACATAACTTGTTTGGAAATTGAAATAATAGAAATGTACATTGATTAAGAACACAATTTCGATTCGGTGCAAGCCAGTTCGTGTGCTTTTATTCTGTTCTGCTTAGCTTACCTGAATGTAGTTAACTATGTCTTATATGCGCCGTTGGTAGTACTGATTATACCAGGGTAGCTCGAATCGATTCATGGATGGTTGATTCACAGTATGCCGTGATCTCACAACTGTTAGTCTTGTTTTTATACAACAAAGCACGAAAGTAATTATTATTTATATAATCCGTTACATTTTATTCATTGAATAGTCTTCATAAATCCAACTCGAGTTGACGAGTTCTATCAGATAAATTCGCTCCTACTGCGCAGTCGCGAATCTATCGATAAACTCGTCAACTCTCGTGGGATTACCTATGATAAGACTGTCTGTTTACAATTTCAAAATAAAAATAATACCCAAATGTCTGTCCAGTGCGACAATTTTATTTGAATTTCATCAGATTCATGTAATTTTTTAGGTATTTATTAGGACTGTAAATTAATTTATAATTTAGAAATTGATAAAGTTTGTTGTAAATTAAGCAAGGAATGTTTTGCTATCAGATGTTTAAAGAGTTATGTTCACATAAATTGTTTGTTAAATGTGTACTTTGCTTCTGTACAGTCTACGAATTTTGTAATATACTGGTATGGGGTTCTGCATCTGATATCCAAAGGGCAAAAATAATTTAAGAGTAATATTTCATCTTAAACCCAGAGATTCCTTACGGGAATATTTTAAACTATATAATATTCTAATTGTTACAAGCGCTTTAATTTATAAAGCTGGCGTATTTTATAAGAATTCCAAAATTTTAGACAATATTGATATACATAATCATAAAGAAATAATATACCGGTACACACATCTCTTTACTCAGCTACAAAGTCGCAAAAACTCCAACTAAGTTAGTCTAATTATTAGGATATTAAATAAACTTCCAAGCAGTATTTTTAGCATTAATAATCTTCGTGTAAATAAGTTAAGAGAGAGACATTTTATGGAATAATTCGTTTTGTGATCTAAATGATTTTTTCAGTTTTTAATAATTGTATTGTATTGTATTGTTCTTGTTATTATTATTGCATTTTACTGACGATTCTATCTGTACTATGTACGGCTAACAGATAATAAATCATATATATCTATAAATATCGGGGTACGCCGTAGCGTAGCGGTTGAGGCGCTGCGCTACAAACCGGAAGGTCGCGGGTTCGATTCCCGATGAGGTCATTGAGATTTTTCAATTGGCCTAATCCTTCTGGTGGCCCTGGGGTTGACTCAGCCTCTAACAGAAATGAGTACCAGGAGCATTCCTGGGGTAAAGGCGGCCGGTGCGTAAGGCTGACAACCTTACCACCTTCATGTGCCGAATGTCCAAAATCTGGGAGCCTCAACCTTCTGGAACCCTCTGGGCCTTCATGGCCTGTATAGGGATCACTTTACTTTACACTATCTATAAATATCTGTATAGAAAGTTAAGTCACAGTTGAATTTCCTTTTTCCTTTTTCCTTTTTCCTTTCTCTCAAAGAAAAATATTTACTTTTGCATTCTCGAAGGTGAAATACCTCTGGCACTATTAAGGGGATACGGAATGGATTTTCTGGTGAAAAAGTGATTTTTTTATTTCAGAGAAGACTCCGGGATGAGTATGAAGATGGTGCAGGCAACCCGAGCTATGGAGCGACGATGCATTGATGTTACAACTTCGCGGCTCGTTTTCCGTAATTTTACTTTTTTCATACAAAAGGAAGGTTTTCTCAGCTCCTAATAGACATAGAGGTTTGAAATTTTCAGTACTCCATCATATTAATGCTTTACACATACTGAAACAACAGTTTTGGAATTGAGTAATTTTTAAGAATTTTATACATGAAAATGAATTGAAATTATGATTTTTTTAAATTCATAAAAAGATAAAATTATCTCAGCCAGTATTCAGTCTTATTAAACATTGTTGTTTCAGTATTAATATAAGGTCTATGGCTATAACCTGTAAAAAATAAAAAGGCTAGCTACAGTAGTTTCTGAGAAAAAGTTCATTTTCTAAGGGATAATTTAACATTGTAAGGATAGGGCATTCCGTATCCCCTTAAATACAATATTGGAGTTATACTTATGAACAATTCTACAAGATTTTTTGTTTAAAATTCATGTTTCAATCCGAAACACGAAATTAAAGAATTTGTATATGTATGTATTTATTTAGAAATTTAAATCAGAAACATTAAAAGATATTTAAAAATAGCAGAATTACATTATCAAATATTCACCAGGTAGAATTTTTGTGGAGATTATAAGCTTTTATTGAAGCCCAATTAAAAATCTCCAAATAAAATTGTATTGAAGTTGTTTCATTTTGCATCTGCTCCTACTGCACTATTGTTTTCTTAATCTGGGTAAAGAATCCTGGAACCTAGACGAATGCAATAAACCTGATTTATATTCTACTTGCATATTATTACACATTAAAAATATCTCCTAAGTACAAAAGTAAAAAGAAAAGTATTTTGAATGGTTTCCCGTTCCCTCGACAGAAATGGAAAGGAGTCTGTGGATTTTTAAAAAAAGTCTGGCGTTTTTGTTTTATTGTTCAAAATATTTCTGACTTCAAATTACAGTACTTTTAAAAATTGACAAAGTTTCAAGTTGATCAGCGAGGGGTGTCAGAAACAGAAGACGCTGCACTGGCTGCCCTTACCCCCATTGGGGCGGCAACTTCTCTGTCATTGAAGAAACGCGGGTAGCCTAGAGAATAGCAGCAGGGGAATATCACCTGCGTTTCGCCCATTCGGGTGCGCAATTTCCTTAACAAATAGAGCAACACACTGAAGCTATATAACAGGAAGAAAACCAAATATTTAAATGAGCGTGAAAGAGTAAAAGTATTACAAATGCGGAAGCGAAATTACGAGGGAAAAAGCAATATGCATGGAAATACACCATTTATTACATTGTATATTTTAACGATGAACTAACCCTTGGTTGTGAGGAAATAAGCGACTCATGTAACAAGCAATGCCATCTATAACTTAAGAGTTATTCATAAAACGATTAAGTTATTAATGGAGAAGGAGCTTTGGTAGATTTAGAAGAACAGCTGTTCGTAAATGTGAACAGGAGTAATGAGACGTATTGTGAATATGTTAGATGGAACTAGGGTTTTAGAATGCGGAATACAATCTAACTTCGTCGGGAAATGAGTTTTCTTATAACCCACAAAGAACAGGAAAATACTTCTCTCCATTTTCCACGTATCTTTCTGTTGTCCATGTATATTGCATTTATTCAACTAGCTTTACATTTTCTTGCGTTAGGCTAATATATTTAAAAGATTACAGTTCGTATGGTATTATAATTACTATACAGAATGTCATTGTTAGTTGTTCATATTAAGTAGCACAGACTAAATATTTCAAGTAAATGTTTTCAAAGTTAAAGCATTTTATTCTAACATTTTTGTAACCATAACGGTAATGTAATTTCGAGTTAAATTAGATTTTAGAAATTGTATATCAAATAAACCATATATTATATTTTAACAATTTGCTGCTCGGCACTTCCTCACCTGCGTATTGGAATGTACCACGTCCATGAAGGTAATGTTCGAGGAAATAATGAAATATGTTAGGCTTAATGTAACGTGACATTTTGCTATTTAGAGACTTACAAATAAATAGTTTGTTTTGCAAAAATAAATATAGTACATCAGTACTCAGCTTACGACTTCTCCTTTCTTTCTGGTGGAGTATTTTAAGCCCTATTGCTTCAGAGTTACGAAATTTTCACAATGTCACCATAGCGACAACAAGTAGGATTCTCATATAAACCAATAATTCTGTAATTTGTAATTCATTCATTGAAGCTTAATTTATTCGTTATTTATAGCTTTCTCTCTATCTCACATACCCAGTGCCTTAAATTATACATTCTAATGTACTACCTACCCAGCTCTACTAATACAACAAAAAATATTTTTTCTTCTGTGTCTAGGAGATCTTTTAATGTATGGTAATATTCAATAATCACGTTTATTGCATTAATTTCGGTCGCAGGATTACCCGTTCTTTGCCCACATTAAGAAAACAACAAAACAGTAGGAGCAGATGCAAAATGAAACAACTTCAATACAATTTTACGTGGAAACATTTACCTGGGCTTCAATAAAACTTACAATCTCCACAGAAAACCTACCAGATGAAATTTTGATAATGTAATTCTTCTATTTTAATATTTCTGTTTAAGTTTCTTATATTAATATATAATTTTATATATATATATATATATATATATATATATATAAACACACACAAATACTTCAATTTCGTGTTTTGGATATAAATGTGAAGTTGAAAGAAAAATTTGTGGGATTGTTCAATTATCATATTGACACCAATGATAGGCCTATATCTTTCTAAATAAATATAAAATATCCCTTGTCCCCCAAAATATTCACTTTATTTTACCTAAGAGCTATTTTTAAACAATTTACAGAGCTGTTATTAAAATAAGACAAAATAATTCTTCCTATGCGTATGACATCTTCACTTAGCTAAAAATTCGTGCCGATGTATGACCCCTTCAAGACTGCTCGTGGGAAGAGCGATAGGCGGTTCCATAGAGCAGAGAACTGTCCCATTATTTTGGGGTACCAGCTACTATAGTAGCCGGGACAAGCTTTGTGTGAAATCCGAACCACGATGCTTGAATTAACATGAATGTTCAATGGCAAAGACAGTGGTCACACATCTAAATAACAATGCTTAACCCGGTGAACAAATTGGAACCAGTATGACCACTAGTCTTCTTCTTATTATTATTATTATTATTATTATTATTATCATTATCATCATCATCATCATCATCATCGTCATCGTCATCATCATCATCATAACCACCACCAGTTTACCTCGACATAATTATGTAGCAGACTACGAGCCATTTCACGAATGATCGTAGCAACTAAAGAGAAGATCCGCATTCTTGCTGGTTGACAACTACTAAAGCTGTTTCTACAGTAGCTAGAACTTGCAGCTTAATGTTGAATCCGAAAATACCACTGCTTAACCCGGTGAAGGGCTTGGAAGTTGGAGTGGAGGAGACGGTGATATTAGGATATTAGGATTATGATTTTCTTTTGTCAGTGTGTCAAGACTCGTTGTCACGGTCACAACATTAGGCCTACTCTCTCTCTCTCTCTCTCTCTCTCTCTCTCTCTCTCTCTCTCTCTCTCTTTTTATTTTTATTATTATTTATTTTTATTTTTTTACTGGCTCGCTTGTTCGCTCTTGTACATAGGACGGCTCTGTGTCTCTCGGACTTTCCCATAGGTGCAAGATCACCCCATTAATAATCGCCCAGAAGTACTCACAAATACTCACAAGTGCACATACTTGCAAGAAAAGAATACTTTATTACGTAATTGTAGATAATAACTGGTTTACTGGATGAAATTACATCACTGTCCAACTATCAGAATAACTATAAGAGTCTTTAAGTGGGTAAAGGAAAACAATGTTTATCTCAGCAATTAAAATCCTCAGTTAACCAGTTAATATTCTCCAGATAATTCCAGGAATGTCCTGAGATATCTGTACCGAGAGATGGGTGAGGAGTTTCCGGTAGATAATTATTCATTTCCGTACACATAGTCCGGGACTATCATCAGTTGGGAGGTGTTGGTGGTGGACAACTCTTATTCTTTTATTCATGCAGCAAACTTAAGAACGAACTGCGGTTTCGTTATTCATAGACTACGACAAAACTTAAATACTAATCTGAGTTGACATTAGTGACTTCAACTAGGCGACATCCACATTTCTTTAGAACCAAACTGAATTAGTAGTAGAAAAGCTAATTTAACTTGATTTTCGATACTCTATTCTGCAATTGATGTAACGACTTCACTCTTAATAACTTTTCACATTAGCACCCCGTTATTTACAAACTTTTACAAGTTCCGTTTGAAACTAATCAACTTAAACCTAAATGGGTTTCACAAATAATTAAAAAAGGGGCAAACGGTTTCCACTTAAAGAGAAGGTCCAAAAAGAAATGGGGACTTAAAGTGAAATGGAATTACGTAGACAGGTAGATAGGTCGCCATGCGTAAGTTGTAATACCAATTATGAAATATGTCTTATCATACATAACATGCAATTCAGAAGTCCTGCCTGCTTTTCTTGTTTTACGGAAGAAGGTATATTTGTAAGGTTGTACAAATAATATTTCTTCTGACATTTTCCTCTTTATTCCGGTGATACTACGTACTTTCTTATATATCATCATAAACTGTGAGCATCGCCTGTTTTCCGTCCGTTAAATTTGCAAGTTCGTCGTTTTCCGTAACTTTCAGTTTTACACAAAGCACTTACATCACTGCAATTATGTTTTGCAAGCTTGTTCTGTTGAGCTATCCGAACAAAATATACTAGGATTTTTTTGTATTGTTATCCGCCTTATACCTTCAAATATATAAACAAAAATCTATCCTTACAAAGTAGGCCTAGATATATTTGTTAAATATTAACACATGTTTGTCATAATCTGAAGTTCAAATATTTTTTTTTGTGATATAATGTCAGAATGCGGTATAATGAACACGCATTAGATTTTAAATATAAAAACTAAATCAGCTTTCGCCAAACATCTAATAAATACAGGCCACAAATTTAACGATATTGAAAATACGATGGCAATTCTATATATACAGGATGGAAGTAATGGATTAAACAGTTCAAACATTATATAGTCGATGAAAAAGTAATAGATGACAAGCCTCTTTTTTTTTAACTCTTCTCCAGAAGTCCTAAATTAAAAAAGTAAAACATGTGCATCTGGGTACAGGATATAACTACTGACAAAGGTTAGTGCATAGGCCTATATCCTACCACTTACTAATACTTTTATTATAACTTACTAGCTTAATTTGAAAATCTAATCTCTATAGGTCTGAACATGGCCTACTTAGGTTAAAATGCGCAAATCGGTTTTAACACCAATAGAGAAGGAGCCTGCATAGATACACAAGATTTTTAACATTTGAATTATATGGCAGCACTTTTGTCAGAAGACTTCCTGCATATTTTCTAATATTTTAAATTTATGACGAGTATATTGTACAATTTTTAGGAGTTCAAGAGTTAAGATTATGACAAACATGTGATAGGCTAATGTGTAACAAATAGATTTAGGCTAACTATGATGCTTTTATAGGACCTAAAATTGCCTATTTTGATGTTAGAGCCTAATGCTGCGATTTTGCAAGTTTGAAGTTCCAAATGAGGTATTTTTGGGCATTTTTATTATTAATTCTACAATTTACTTTCGGTTCATACTGAATTTATAGCAGCAATGCCTTGTCCATGAAAATAATATTCCTTTGTTGTAAAAGTCTCTTACACAAATATTGCCATTAGAACATTCCATCAGAATCCACCATATAACAAAATTATTCAACTGGTATGGAGCGCTTTTCACTAGAAATTCCAGAAAAAGTGTTAATAATTTATTGTGAAGCCAATTATTGACAAGAATTATAAGAAATTAACTAATGTTGTTTATATGCCTATTACTTAATTAAGGTTATCTTCTTAACTGTATGTACTATATGAAGTTCTCATTTAAAGTATTTTTTACATAACAGTGACAGCAACATGGGCTCGAGTAATATGCTTGTTTATTTTCGTGTAGCAAATTGTATGTCAGTGTTAATCATGATTGTTGATAAGTGGGCGTATTAATAAATATAGTTATGTATCTTAATTAAGAAAATTGACAATTTAAATGGTATTAACGATTTTATAATAGAGCCTATTTTCCGATTTTTAGAACTTATTTCAAAATCATTTAGACGCCTAAATTGAATTTTAGCAACCTAAAAGTCGGAAGTTCGGGGCTTTCAGACTCCAGCTCTGGGATATAAAACTTGGACTCGCCTGATAGCCCTTGAACTTATCAATTATATTATTAGAAAAAAATTTTTCTTCAGCAGATATGGAAAATGTTCTAGTATAGGTTTTAGATGCGGGTGTAGGCTACTCAATGCAATATCTAAAAAATAATTAAACGAGCTTAACTAAATAAGCTAACATACGAGGGCGGATCGGAAAGTAACGCACAATAATTCTTTCCTGCGTTGGTATTGCAACCGGGATGTTGAACTTTCACCAAGATGGAGTTTGAAGCTTCCGCTACGGACGCTATTTTGTTCTCATGTGTAGCTCTAGAGAGAGAAGCGTGAACTATGCAACAAACATGGCGCGCATGTTATTATCGTTCGCTTGTGAAGAGCAGCGAGGTATAGTGCGATTTTTATGGGCTAAAGGACATAACCCGAGTGAAGTTATCAGGGACATGCGTGGCGTGTATGGGGACGACTGTATGGACTGTAGCAATGTCTCCAGGTGGTCTGCATTCTTCGAAGATGGGTGTGATCAACAAATTTGGTTGGGAGGTGTTCCAGCATCCTCCATACGGTCCAAACCTGACACCGTCGGACTTTCATTTGTTTGGTCCCATGAAGAAATTCCTGGCCGGTAAACGCTTTGCGTCAGATGCAGAAGTGAAAACAGCAGACCGCAGATGGCTATACTCCAACCGAACGGACTTCTATGAACAGGGTATTTTGAAACTGGTATCACGATGGGAGAAATGAGTTGAGATACTTGGCGACTATATATAAAAATAGACAAAAGATGTCCCTTCATGTGTGCAATTGTTTGTAATTTTACCTATTACACTTTTTGTAAAAAAATATTGAGCGTTACTTTTCGATCCACCCTCGTATAAACGCTGTCGGCCTGAAATAATTCAATGCTACATTTAAATGATTTTAACACGATTTAAAACAGTATTTCAAAATATATGGTTATAAAGTATCCAAAAATGTCGACTTAATTCAGATTAATCATATAATATTTGATCTAATTTTGTCGACATGATTTTGAATTGTAAAGTTCTTTAATATGCCAGTAGTCCCTCCCTGAAAACTATTAAAATTTAAATACGTAGTAGAGGCCATTCAAATTCCCGGATTTTTAGAGTAAGTTAATTAGAAAATGTTGGTAGGAAGTTTCTAGAGTGTTTAGACGTGAACCACTCTAGAACGAAAATTACTTTAGTTATCGCATGTTAACATGGTCTTCCCAGCTGATACTTCACTACTTTAGATATTTCTTGAATAGTCCAAAGGATTAATATTTTTTTTCTGCAATGAAAGACATCGACAATAAGACAATTAGCTGGAGTTTGGAAGTGTTAAATTTTGTCAATATAGCCTAATCCTTGAGAAAGTCTCTTGGAACTAAGATACTCAAGTACTGTAATATGATTTTAGTTCCCGACTTGATGGAGTTCATCACGTAATTAAGTTCAAAACTATCACATTATCCTTTGTGCTGAGTACTTGGAGAGTTCCATTAATCCCAATTAGGCCTATGCCTATTATCCCTACCAGTGTCTAGGGGAAAGACAGATGCCCATAAATTTTAAACGTCGTTCATTAAACTACAAATTTGAAAATAAAATTCATTCATTCTGCTTACGAAATAGGCTACTAAAACAGATTTAAAACATTTTTATCGTTAAAATCGTTTTTAATGACGGTTCCGAATTTTATCTTAAAAGAATCTGGAACTGGAGATATAATTATTGTGACTATTTAGGGAATATTCACAGAATTAACCCTTTCAAAGCTGAATTTATATTCTAATGTAAGCCTAAGCATGCACCAAATGTCGGCGGTCTCGCCTCTAGATCCGAAGGTCGCAGGATCAAATCCGGCTGCACTCGATGGATTTTTCAGGACGGAAAAAAAAAACCTGAGCACAGAGTCCTTCGGGAGAGACTTTAAGCTGGAGGGCCCGTAAAGAACTCCAAGCCTAAATTAGAGCCTCTGGACAAAATATCTCGGCCGTTTCACGTCCAAGCAATACCTTAGTTTCCGGGGGGAGGGGTGAAGCAATGGGCTTACTACCTGTCATTCTGCTCTCTATCGGGAAATAATAAGCGTAACAAAATTCAAATAGGTAACAGAAACCTCCACCTGGGAGCAATATGAGATATCACGATACATCAAGTAAAATCACTAATGGGTTTGATATAAACTAACTTAGGAAAATTTTAGTGAAACAGCTGGTTTCCATAAATGACAATTTTAATAAGCAGATAATGTCTTCACATGTTAAGATAAAGCACTAATGCATTAAGTTCACATATCAGTCAGTACACAATTTTTGCTGCCATGGAAATGCAGGCCTACAACAACAGCAGTGAAAAAGTTGTGCATGTAATGAATAATAAAACAAGACAAAATGAACAAAATGACGCTATTTGTAACACTTTAGGAGAGATACTCTATGGCCAAACAATCGATATATTATAATACATCGACTGCAGTGGCACTTCGGGCGACTTTTCAACAGCTGTAAGTTGTTATAATTTTTAGATTAACCTCATTCCTAAAATAATATCGTATTACTAATATTGTATTTATTATTGGAGATAAAAAATACTTCACACACACACACACACACACACATATATATATATATATATATATTTATACAATATTTTCATGTCATTTTGCTCATACGCAACTTATATAATACCCAGTCGCTGTGTCGATTATGAATTTCGTAAACTGCGTTTGATCAAAGAAGCTAAAGGCGTGAAGATGTTTCAGTCTTCATTGTTTGTAAATTTACGTAAAAACATGTGGACGTAGGTGGGATAAAACGAATGTGATAAAAATAGAACGATAAAACCATGACAATTGAGATTTGCGATTAGTTGAAATTCCACATATTCTTATACTGGATTGGTCACTGCTACATGAGCTAAATAGTCTGTAAAATAATTGAAGAAACCTAACAATTTTTGTTTTTAACTTTTGCTTTAGATTTATTCTAAATTATAAGTCCGATTGATTTGTAAAGAAATCAAATAACATTTGAATTATTTTGTATCGACAATGATATTTACTCACTGCCACCGGGTTGCTGACCCACTTGCAGTCCAACAAAATAAATAATAAATAAATAAATATCGTATGAATTTTTCTTGGTACATATGCTTAGACATCTTTCTATTCACAAAACGTGCATCATTATATCAAACATTATTTTAAAACAATGATTTCTATGAGAATTCTATTAAGTTTTAAGAAAAACTATTATATTATTAATTAAAACTATAAGACCGATTAAAATAAATTTTAACAAATGTAGGCCTAACGAAATATTTTTTATGGACCTCAGTAACAACAAATGAATTGGTATTGCTAAATTTAAAATTTCCATAAACAGGGCAGGATATTTGCTGTGCTTTTTGACGAAACTTTTATAGATAAAGGCAGCACAAACCACATCTCAAATACGAGAATCAAGTACTGAAGAATGAATAGCTATATCGCACAAGTTGCTTAGCTACCAGGGTATACTGGCAATATTGCTTATGTGTGGAAGCTATACAAGTAAAAATATAATTTTTCAAACAAACCCTATATAATAATTGCTGCATTACTAATGCAGGCCTACCTGGTTGCGTTTAAGTCATATTTTAACATAAAGCACGTGCGTAGGCCTACTTGATTGCATACGTTTCAATATTTTTCAAGTACATTTATTTTTTGTGTGCCTTGAAATTTCATCTCCAAGAGTTGGCAACCCTAACGCAGGGACTACGTGAAACAAAATCAGTTCAGCAATTCATCTTTTCCACGAAAAAGTGCTAAACTTTTATGGCCGAGACAAGCTTGCAAACTAATGAATAGCACCATACATCTTGTATAGGAGGGAGAGAAAGTAAGAACATACCAAGATTCAAAATAAAATCAATTGCAAGCTACGATATTCCTACACAAGCTACAAAGCAAATCAATTCCTGTAATATCTGCGATTTAAACACGTTTTGCAGATAAAAGACATGCGACAAATTAAAAAGAAAAAAACACGAAACGTAACCAATGATATTCGTCTCTTCGTTTTTTGTACACTGAAATCATAATTTCATTTATAGTTTGGCTACCCCGTGGAATAATTCACAAACGTTGTCATGTTAGTCCAGCATCACGGCTGAGTTCGTAACACTACTAAGTTACTGTATATTTCATGTAGTCCTGTAGCGTATGATCAAATTCATTAGTCTCCTAACTCATAACAGGCTTCATGTTAGTCCTATATGGGGCATTGCAGTCATTTATTGGTTTAATTCATTGAAGGTAGTTGCTTATAAACGAAGGGAATATCCTGGGGACGAGTTCATAACAGCTGTATTTCATGGCCGAGTACATGGTAGTCACGTAGCTCAAAACAAAGCCGACATTACGTTATTCCTGAATTTCATGGTTAGGCTAAAATTAGTGCTGTATCTCATGACCAAACTCATTAGCGAAAGGCTGAATTTCCCAGTAACGGCACTGTACAATAAATGAAATGAAATAGGCCTATATAACGTACAGGATTATTTTTATTCTGCCACCCGGGCCATTAACAAAATATTTTAACTGGCCGTCGCTAGCAGCGGTGTGCTCTATTGACATGGATACACCACTGCTGCGAAGAGCACTACGGGTGCAGTTGACTCTACTTAGCCTACATGGAATGACCATGGGGATGCAGTTGCTATAGCAAAAACCGGTGTAACTTACCGAACGCGCGTCAACATCGTATGTTAGGCAGCATTCAACATACCTCCCTACCGCGGAGGTATGTTCTAACCGGTCGGCCATTTAGTACATTGTATCTATAATCTAGAAACATACATTAATGTATGGGGCAATACAATGCCCCATGTAGTGAGCAGTGTAGAGTTCTGAATGGTGGTATCATATTTTGTGTGTCAGGATGAGTTATGTGATAGTGCTTGATTGTTGTATTTGTTTGGTTGGAGACAAACCTCTGTTTTGAGGAAATTTCTCATTTAATAATAAATAATACATTAATGGAGAAGGGGAGTGGTACAGCGGTACAGAATAGAAGCAAATTAACTTCAGCTTTCTTTGCAACGTTGTAGTCAATAGAATTTGACAGTCTTCAAAAGGAACATAAGTAGCATATTCCTGTAGGAAAGAGTAAAAATTCTTCTTACTATTATAGGCTTAGGGTCTTGTTTGTTTCGCAAAATTTACAAAGGCAGACCAAGTACTATTTGAGTCGCCCAGTTGCAAATCTCGTAAAGTGCTTTTTTTTCAGAAATTGCAAAAAAATTGTTAATAAGCGAATGTAAATTTTTATTATGGTTTTACTTTATTATCATCTATTATTACAACAACATATATGGGCAGTCACTGAAAAATATCTTGTGATACATAGGGGTGGTTTTAAGGGGGGTTTAACTTAGACATAACGACTTTTGGTACAGAATGCTGGAGAAAATGGGTTCTACTGCATTAGGCCTATATTCACGAGGAAATAGAAGTAAACAAACAACAATTAAGAATATGTGTTTCGTTTAACAAACACATTTGTCAAAAAGAAATATAGAAGATGTAGCCGTGATTGAGTTGAGAGCCCCATCACATTCTGATAACGTAATGCATAAAACGTAACACATTAATTAAGTTATAGCTGATTTACCACTGAGAAAGGAATGCTTCCATTTGTTGCCAATTCTAATGGTGGACTATTTAACGCTGAAAAAGGCATGCTTGCAGTTGTTCCTTATTTCATATGATAGCCTATTTATCCATAGGCCATTGCTTTGACATCCTGATCCTGTTCCGAAACTCAATATCGTCAAAGATTTATATTACGGGTAATTCTTTCAGGGAATATTTTTGCTTTATACATCTCTAGGCCTAATTATCGTCTCAGGATGAAGATGACGAGAAAGAAGATGATTATGTATTAATATTCGTGCTGTAAAAAGGCAATATTTTCTTCATAAAGTGTTGCACCAGAAAATAATATTAATATAGGCTACTTAATCTACATTTTTTCCAAAACTGAATATCATCGTACTTCTCAAAAATATTGCTTTATTTCTTTCAGGGAATAGGCCTACTTACTTCTACAGGGTGAGGCAGTGAAACGGTACTATTTCAAGGTACCTTAAAATGGCGAAAAAATATTGTACTTGTTATTTAATGTACCAAATGATTTGAGCACAAGTGGAAATTACACAAATGTTTCATTTTTTGAGAATCACTTGAGAAAGGTGGCGACCATCATTGTCTATACACATTCTGAGTCTATAAGAAAAACTGTCACAGACACGTTGCAGTAGCGCCGGTGTTATTGCAGAATTTTTAAGTCCTCTGTTGTTGCTGGGCGAGTCTCGTAAACCTTCTTCTTGAGATATCCCCATAAAAAGTAATCACAAGAGCTGAGATCAGGGGATCGAGTTGGCCACAGAACATCTCCAAACTTACTGATGAGACGGTTCGGGAAAAGACCTCTCAAAACATCAATTGACATACTGACTATGTGACAAGTGTTCTCATACAGTAGATAGTGTTGGAGTTCTGGAATGAGGAAGTCGTGTTGCTGTCACTGTTACTGATCGTCCACGGGCCGATAATTCCATTGGCAGAGATCGCGCACCACACTGTCACTTTGGGCGAACGGAGAGGTTATTCATGAAGTTCTTGGGGGTTGGCAGCGGCCCAATAACGAAAATTTTGTTTGTTCACACATCCGCTTAGGTGAAAATGAGCCTCATCGCTCATCCATAGGTTTAGGCGTGGGTCTTTTTTAAGAAGCTGTAGCATGTGAAGATAATCGCCAGGGTTTAAAGCATGGGCCATTTGCATCTTATATGGGTGAAGATGCAGGTCATTATGTAAAATTCTCTTTACGGTTCGATTGGACAGTCCGAGAGCAATGCTTAGTGCATATCTTCGAGGGCTTCTTGGGAGTGCCTGTTGTACAGCCACGGCAATCTCCGGTGTCCTAGCAGTTCTTGGACTACCACCTCGCCTTAATACAGTCTTAGCCCAAACGTTAATAGCTTGCCTACTCGGTGCAAGAGCACGAAAATGTCGGCGGAAGTCTCGTTGCGCTCGTATGTAACTGCGGCCATTTTCTAAAAACGCTGTAACAGCGAAATCACGTTGTTCTCCGGACCAACGCTGCATGATTACTAAACTTCCCCCTGTATGGAACTAGAAGGTCATTGCCTACTACCCCCACTATACACACCCCCGCCATACGAGCGTCAGGAAATAGTACAGCTTTACTGCCCCACCCTGTATATAGACCTAGGCCTTATACGATCTGACAATGGAGATGACCGGCAAGAAAATATGAATATTCGCGATGTGTTCATAAAAGTGTTACAACAGAAAACAGTGGCGGCTCGTGGCCGGAAAATTAGGTGAAGAGAAAAAAGTGTCACATGCTTATGTTAATAGCGGAATTCACCTATGTCTTGTATACCAAAACAATCCTTCGGTAGCCCTTTAAGGCTGCAAACTTGTCGATAATATCATCTTAGAATCGCTGCTTTTCTTCTAGCTGCAGTAGAAGTTCATTCTGAATTGGAATATTCGCTAAACAAGATACTTGTCAGATTAGTATCTGGCAACATTTTTTATTCTTCATTTATTAGGCCTACGTCGTGATCCGGCAGCTGACACAATGATGATTTGATTTTAAACAATGCGGGTAAGAATGTAGTTATTATTTATAAAATCTGATACATTTTATTCATGGAATACCCTTAAATCCCACTCGGGATTATGAGTTTCATGAGATAAATTCGATCCTGCTTCTCCGCCGCGAATGTATCTATGTTTATCGTAATTATTATTCTCCTAATCAGATTATTCAGAATATTCCATTCATGCGATGCGGACTTGGTATTGACTAATAATCTTTAGCAATCGACCAATGACTGTTGTTTATCTTGTAGGCTAAGTTAATATGCTTGCGAGGGTCGGAAAGATGCAATTTTATCTGATAAACTTCAGCTCGTTACTGGATACTTCAAGGCATTAATATGCAGTGATTAATATGTCCCATGTCGTATGAATACCTATGAAAAAATATGCAATGTAGGAATGAAACGTCATGATGCACGTTCTCTTTGGCAAATGGATTGGGATTAGAAGAACAATTACAGTGCAATTATCTAATTATATTTGTTGTGTTCAACGTGTTAACATCAAGGCTGTGATGGATAATATATGTGCTTTATGAACCCTATATTCAAGTGCAAACGTGCCCACCTGTTTCTCCGAGCTGACAGTGTGAGGTACTGGCGAAGAAAATGCCTGAATACGAGGGACGGCTTCATGGGTAGTCTGTTCGCGTCGGTATGGGGACGTGGGATAAGCGAGAAAACTGCTGCTTGCCATCCTCACTTGGAGTGGATCATACTACCCATGCACCGGAGGGAATGCTAACCAGTTCCGCTTCGCCACGGCCACTTGAAGCACTTGCAGGATCTCAGTGTCTCCTAGCTTTGACACCAGGTGGTGACGTGGCGGGCAATTCAAAAATACAGATACATTTATACTAAAAACCAACATTCGTGATATGGAAAATAAACTTTAAAAATACGTATTGTAAAGGAAAAATACTGGTGAAGTGCTACTTCACCTACTTCCCCTGAATAGCCGCCACTGACAGAAAATGAAATTAATACAAGTAAAGATGGATACATTAATACACTAAGCTGTAACAAAGTTCATCCAACCGATAATATACAATTTTTCTCGTATTATGAATTATTTCACACACAAATTAATAACCAATGCCAGCTTCATTACTACTTTTCATTTTAATACCATAACAAGCTAGTAACATCATGTAGGATAAAATGCTAACATAATTACGAAACATACATCAACATAAATGTATCGCATGTCCGCCATATTGAATGTTTATCTGGAGTTTCGTGAGCTATCTAGTGATCTGTCTACCGATAATTTATCGAGTGTTTCATTGAACGGATAACCGTCATCTGACGTTTCAGAAACACTTATCGATGAATTAGCCTAATGTAATCTAATAGATATCTAACGTTTCAGAAACCCGGCCTAAATGACCAGGACTTTTTCCGCATCATCAATGTCACCGATGTCAGAATCGTCATTTTCTTGTCATTCACAGAGGAATTTTTGCTAGTCAAACAGCTTTAAAAAATATACGATCCCCATTTTCACTCCACTCATTGGTGGGGGGTTTTGCTAAAAGAGTATTTAAGTCTTTTAATTTCAGCTTTTTTTTATGACAACGCCTTTCCTGTTTTGGTTTTCTAGTTGACCGCAGTTTGAACGTCTTTGGGTTCTTTGACAACTTGAGAAGTTGCCTCTTTCCAATCAGACAGTGCACTCTTCTCCTAAACGAATGACAGTTGCACATGACTAAAAAATTTCGACATAGTTGTGGTCAGTTAAACGTGTGTGTGTGTTTTTTTTAAATTTATTATTTTAGACTCTATCCGTCCAAACACCCTATCAGGGGGAATAAAAGATTGCCCAACAATAGGAAAGTGCGAAGTTATTTTTCTTGATAATCGGTGAAACAGCTTGAGATAAAAACTTAACATTCCGATGACAATTTTGTTTTTATTCTAGCCACCCAATCATCAGTGGCCACTTTGATGGTTTGTACTTAAATCAGATTTGTATTCAAAAGACGGTGGTACAGAGTAGAAGCGAATTCATTTCAGCTTTATTGGTACGAATTTCCTTGCCAAACGTACGAAGAAACGTACGATAATTGTATAGTCTATATTCAGTTTGGGTAGGTCAGGAGCTTCTAGATGTTTTATTTCAAATTTAATCATATCTTGTAGGTAATAAGATGTCTAATCAGGAATTTCAGGGGTGATCTGGAACGGGCAATCAAAACAGAAGGTGATTTCACCATCTCTACCTCTTTAAGTACTATAGAACTAATTTGCCCTTCTTTTTATGAACATTAAGTTCCGTAGGTCCCTACAATTTCACATTATTTCAACTCAGAATAATAGTAAAATTTGCTCACAAACTAAAATCAAATAGGCCCACATCGAAGTGGGCATAACGAACTACGCAGCAGTTTAGTTGAGGATGATTTAGTTTACATTGGGACATGACGAATTTCGCACCAGTTTAATAAGGGGGACAACAGAAATTAGCTGCACTACTAGGCTATCTGTGGTTAACTCGAGTTTTGCAGAACGTATTCATTTTCACATTAGTTTTAACAGGGTGGAAAACAATTTCTGCGTTCTGATTTTATTGTTTTGTTTTTGGACATAGGCGATTCAACTCAAGAAAATGGCGGTGTTATCTCAATTTCACAACAACAAAAAATGGACGACACGAGTTATGAAACTCGATGAATGATGAATTCGCTTCACTTCACACACAATGCTTAAGCGGCTTACGTTTTGTAAGTTAGATGTTTTAATGCACGATACTATTCAAATATCATACTAATCAGGAATAATACGTTAATTCCAGCTTCAGGACCATCCGTTCATTACCCACATGAAAAGAAAAGAGAAAAGTTGGTGCAGATTAAAGTGAAAAAACTTCAAAATAATTTTACGCAGACATGTGTACAACAATACAAGATTATAACGCCACACAAATCTACAAGATGAATTTTTGATACTGCAATTCTAATTTTTTATATCTTTAACATTTCCCGTCCTAATTTCTAATTAAAAATCTACTTTATATAATTACATAAAAACAGATATTTAATAAGTAAAGCCCGGATTTTCATGCACTATCAAACTTAAAAATATGCATGCATTCATGCACTATCGTATCTCTAAATATGCACAATGAAGGGCAAAACATGCACTATCGAATTCCATGTCTTTTACATTTTCTCCACATAATACGTCTTTCACGTTTTCAGAAGTTTAAGATCAGGGTTTGAACTAAGTACCTTCTTAAGTTTTTCCCTGACTGTCACACCCGTTTCTCCACAACACGATTCTAAAATATTCAAAGCCTTCAACAATGGCTAGTGACTGACAAATTCAAGCAGTGAACAATCTGTTTAGCAGTTTTCTTTCAATGGAAGGTGGCGGTGGTCTGCAAGTCGGCATTTTCTTTTGTAGTCTGGTGTATTATATTACTGTTTATTTAGGGTAAACAGTAGCTTGCACTCTCAAATTCATGCAGGTGGCAGACTCTGTTGCCAAGTCAATCAAAATATAACAATGGTAATGCAATACAACATTTTTACGTTTCTTTGAAAAGCCAAGATTTTAGGGAGGCATATTCATAATATGCACAGTTATGCATGGTAACTTGATATTATGCACTAAAACCAGAAAATGCGGGTTTATATGCATTAAAAACGTCTGAATATGCTACATTAAACCCAAAAAATCCAAAACATGCATTATGCATTAATTTTACCATAAAAAGGCCGAAATATGCAAACATGCACGGAAAAAATATGTTTATTTGGAATCCATAAGTCATGTAATGTGAAACTACAAAGTTTGAGAAGTGTAACCAAAGTATATAAAATCATGCATTTGCATGGAAATCCGGGCTCTATTAATAAGTAATGTAAGTTTGAAAGAAAAGTCTGGCGGAACTGCTAATTAAAACATCTTAAAGATGCCTCGCAAATCTCACAAAATAATTATATTCAATACAGTTTGACTTATTCATCTTGAAGACGGACACATTACACAGCCAAAAGTGAAAAATCTTTTTGAATGAATTTGCCCTATTCTTACGGTTTTTAGTGTCCTGAATCCAAATATGATGTTTAAAAAAGCTGTATCACAAACATTTTTTCATTTCAGAACTAAATATAAGGAAATTAAATATGTAACAAATTAAACGGTACTTTGTACACTACTTAAATAGTTAAATTGGTTTAAATTAAGACAGCAGCGGTTGTAGCATATATGGACAGTAATATCACGACATTAGGGCAAGGGATCAACATTGGTCCAGAAAAAACTTGCCTTCAAAAAGGAATTTCTGCGCAAGAACCTCATGGAATTGGAAAACATTCTGCAGCCACCTCTACGCATAAAATTAGGGATAATGAAACGATTCTTGAAAACCTTATCCAAAGATGGGCATTGTTTCAAGTATCTCTGTGAGAACTTCCCTAGCTTATCAGAAGCAAAAGTTGAAAGATGACGTATTTGTTGGACCTGACATCCGAAAAATCATCTTCTATTCCAACTTATTCAAACATGAAAGTCAGTGAGGGAGGTTTGGCTTCGCTCAAGTGGGTTGTTACCACATTCTTGGGCGACAAAAAGAACCCACATTACATTTCTATTATTGTCAACATACTGGAGAAACAAAATGATGGAAAGAAGGTACAGTATCAGGGCCGCTGAAATACCATTATGATGGGAGACGACTGCTGGTCATTTCACCGACAAGTTCTGCAAGCGTCTCACAGGAGAAAAAGCTATAGGCCTACCAGAAACTTTAAGGAGGAGAGGGAAAGGAAGTATAAGGAAATAGATAACCTATATAATAAAGAGGTTTTTCACGTTTATACTTAGAGAAAAGCTTGTTACATATTGTAATATTAATTTAGTTTTCATTTCTTTAGCAAGTTCCGCTAATTTTCTAGTATGTAACGAAATCACATTGTGACGAAACTGAGGATGATAGAAAAAAATTTATGTCAGATAAGGAATCAGCAACAAAAATACCATAAGAATCGCTTTAAAAAGTTTTTAAAACGTATTTTTTGGTGGCCTGTGAATAAATTTTCCTTTGCAGGAAATGGAAGAAAGACATTCAACTCTTGACTTAATGTGCACATGCACGGCTAGTTTGAATTGCTGCCAATCGGTTATTCAGCATCGTATTTTACTGAAATACGGATTTAAACAATTAAAAATAACATCTATGTAATAACTTATAATCTTTTACCAAGATACATGAAACATTCAAGTTTTTCGTTTAAATTTTTATTGATCTCATGAATTAATTTTCCAGGCGCACCTATATTTTAAATTGGCTACCAATCAACTGTTCAGCGTCCTATTACGATGGTGTTTTAAAAAATTGTTAAAATAAATTTTTGCAATGGTAAAAGGAAATTTCAATTTTGGTCCACGTATTTACTGACCACTAAACGACAAAGGACCGAATAAAAAGTAAAGTAACGTTGATCTATTAAAAGAAAAATGCATTTATTTTTATGTTCAGCTGGATTCTAAGCCTACCAGAATGTTCTCTAACCGTTGGAGTACAAACCCGTTATATGCTTTATTCTGCAACTCTCCAATAGCATTGTGTTCCACTGAGAAGGATTCACCTCTCCTGCGAAGTGCACTGTGGGAGCAGTTACATTATAGCAATGCGCTCTACTGACATGGATTTGCCACCACTGCGATAGAGTTAGGGCACGTTTCTAAAGTCATCGATTAATTTCAACGATGCCATCGTAGGTCCGACATCAGGGTGTTTGTGAAGTCAGCGGAGAATCGACCGGAAAAGCACCAGGCTGCTTGAAAATTCACCGGCGTTTGTATGATGAAAGTCATCGATTGCAATCAGATGCTTCTTAGATGACAAACGTGACGAAGCAGAGAAGCAGACGACAGTTGCCCTAGCATAAATAGATCGAGTTTATTTTCGTGCGAATGTTAATGATCAGGGCTAATCAAAGTGTGAATCCTATGAAAATGAAAGCGATGAGTTGATTTTAAAAATATATTAATTAATGCTGGTTTCCAAATATCTCGAAACTGACAGAATAGGTTATTCGTAATTGCCCGTTGAGGTTAAGTACTATATTCAAATATGAAAAATGCATTATGGATTTTAATATGCTCAAAACATGATTTATAAGAATGGTAGCACTCAGATATTAGTTCCCTGCCTATCATATATTATAATTTCTACTTCTTGCACATTCATGAAACAATAATTACTATACAACTCGAATTATCCCGACGAAATCTATGAACCTGTTCACATAGTAAACAGTAATCAGGAGCTGGTCACAAAATCATTTGACGTAATCGGCATTAATCGGACTTTTCCACCGGTGGATTTATAGATTGCTCTAGAAAAGTGCTCATAATATCAATAATCTCTAGAACTCTAGCAATGAGACAGTGATTCACAACTGCTGTAAAGTGCATTCTGGATGCAGTTACTACAATGTTGCAATACGTCATTGCGCTCTTCTGACACGAAAAACAGCCGAAGCACCCTATTAACGCAATGTGCTATCGTGACACGGGATACAAGGTTGCCACAAAGATCACTATGGGTGAAGTTACTATAATGTCGTAGCTACAGATATTAGGAACTGTGAGGCATGAACATCCCATTTTAAATTAAATATGAGTAAAACGTTGAAAAGATATATACTCTACAAGGAAGAAGCAAGGGTACCTTCATGCAATGTAGCAGGAGTCAAGAATAAGTGAAATTACATATCGGTTCTCAACAGAATAAGAAAGCGTTATATGGACTCTATGATCAAAAAAACCACGGAGGGAAAAGTTTTGTAGCTTTATATGCACTTGGAAAAGTTGTGAGGAACGTTGAGGATGAGGTGTGAAGTGGAACAAGAGAGAGTGTGAAAAAAATCTGAGGCAATGCGCAGGGAGAAACCGTATGAAAAGAATTCATTGAAAAAATTAGCAGCAGGAATCAAGGAAAATAATGGCATAACCTACATACTGATGAAACGTTATAAACCTACTATCTGTTGTCTGTTGTCTAAAATTAGTAAACAAAACGAAGAAACTTAATTACGAACGTGAATTATGATAACGGCCATATCCACACAAAGCAGTTTTATTAATCATATTGTATCAAACAAAGCGACACCACAGAAAGCAACAACTGACTGTTGAACAATGCAAATTAAATTACGTAAAATAAATGTTTATTAAGCTGACCAGACATCCCGATTTTCGGGAATACCCTCAATTTTGGACTGCAGTCGTAGAGCAAAAGTCCTCAGAAAAAAATAATCCGAACGGGGTTTCGAATTAAATAAATAAATAAAAAAGTAATTTTGTGGGAAACCAAATGGCGAAGAACGATATGAAATTTTTCAGCATTTCATGAAAGAAATTCATCCCACGACTTTCCTTTACATCGAACTCAATCTCGATTGATGAAAAGTCACTTTTTGTAGGAAAAGCTTAACGTAAAGCTGGTTTTCTAGTTGTTCACGAGTTTTGTAAAGCGTGCAGTATAGAACAAAGATGTGTTGCGTGTGATGCACTTGTTTTATGTGATTAAAATTGTTGCTCGTGACCAGAACTATGATTTCTCTTGCTGTAGCATACGACAAGACTGTTCGACAACAAATGACTACTGCTTGTAAGGGAACCGTTGCCTGTTGCAGGTTATGTGCTACAAGAACGTGGTGTGTGTGACATCGATGTTACGTGACAGGACTATGGCATGCGACATGATTATGAGATGTAAAGGGACTATGGTTATTAACGGGGATTGTTCGTTGTGAATGGACGGTTGCAAGTGACAAAACTATTTTTTGGGGGCAAGACTGTTGCAGGTGAGAGGAATGCTCCATGTAACAAGGCTGTTGCTTAGTTATGAGAAGATTATCTATGTTCCAGGTCTATCACACATGATTCGACTCTAGTAAGTGATAAAACGATGTCGTGTGGTAAAACTGTGGCATGTGATAGGACTGTTGACGTGACACGAGTCCTGATAGTTGCCTTAACAGGACTGTTGCATCAGACACACACTTGCAAGCGACAGCTGTTGTACGTGGCAGGACTGTTGCATGTGACAGGAAAGGGGTGTCTATGAATGACTGTCCTTGTAGGAGGACTGATGTCTTTGATAGGACTGTGGCACGCGAGAGGATTGTTCGTGACGAGACTGTGTCATGTTATAGGGTTGTCGATTTTGACATTGGATGTGAAAGGACTATTGCTTTTGCCAGGACTGAGTCTTTTGAACCGCTTGTTACTTGTGACAGAAATGTCTGTTGACATTTAAATGTTCGTTGTTATAGGTCAACGGTTTGTGATAGGACTATTCCGTGCGACAGGAAAAGGCAGCTGCATGTGCATAGACTATTCCTTCTGGCAGCAGGTCTATGGAGAGACTTTTTTTTATGAAAGGATTATGGTTTACGAGAGAGGAAGTGAAAGTCTGCAGCATGTGAAATGGCGGACGGTGTGAGATGACTGTAGTGAAATGACTGCAGCTTGTGAGAGGACTCTAGTATCCGGCAGGGCTCGTGTTTGTGATAAGCTTATTCACCCAGGCAGGACTGTTGTTACAGTACTGTTGCTAGTTAGATGTCTGCCTGAGAGGACTGTTTCTTGAGATAGGATTGCTGAATGTGCTGACTGTTGTACAGTATGTGACAAGTATGTTCATGGAAACGGTCGTTGCTTATAACAGGAATAATGATGTGATAGCAAAGAATTATTCTATGTGACAGGAAACCTGCGTGTAACAGCATTTTGACATGCAAAAGGACTGATTCTTCTATGTGACAGGAATCCTGCATGTAACAGTATTTTGACATGCAAAAGGACTGTCGTTTGCGATAGTAGTTTGGCTTGTCACAGAATTGGGACAAATTAAAGGACTTCTGCTTGTGACAAAACCGTTTATGTGACAGTATAACTGCTTGTGATTGGCCTCTTCCTTGTGACAGGACTCTTGCAAATGACAGGAATTTGACTTGTGATACTATAATTACGAGTAACAGGAATGGTGCACGTGAAAGGATAATTCCATGCGATAGAATTTTTCCATAAGGCAAGACCATTGCTTGTAGTTGTATTGGTCCTTGTCAGACGATCGTTGCCTGTAGCAGGATAGTTCCATTGATATTACTTTTACGTGCACTGTTCCATGTGAAAGAACTTTTGCTTGTAGTAAAAACTGTTTTCGTGACTTATCATTTGCCTGTAAAGGACTGTTGCATGTAACACATTCATGCATGAGACACGTCTGTTGTACGTGGCAGGAATGTAGGAATGTGGTATGTGACGCGACTGTCGCATGCGACATTACAGTTTACTGTAGCTAGACTTACTTGCTGCAAAATTGATGCATTTGGCAGGAATTTGGCATTTAATAGCAATGTTGCAAGTGGCAGGACTGTGACATGCAACAAGAATGCTGCATGTAATGGTGCGGTTTAATATGACAGAAATTTTTCTTGTGATGTAATTTCACGAGTCAAGGATATTTCTCAATTTTTGAGGCTTCCAACTTTCCACACTGATACTACAGTGAGTCCCACGCAAGAGTTGGCCAATGATGCGGGGTTATGCGTCGCGGCGGGCCCAGCTCCACCTCCCGAGCGATCGGGTGAAATATCTACGCTAATAAAGCTGCGATCGGTGTAATGATTCGGGTTCTCACAATTACAGCCGCGACGCAGAAACCCGCGTCATTGGCCAACTCTTGCGTGGGACTCACTGTAGTTCATCTCTCGAGCTTTGATGGTGTCGACATGAGGTAGGGCTACGTTGTGTCCATAATGGTGTCAACAGTACTCTCACGTTGCTGATTTCAGTTTGACTTTATTGTCTCATTCTAAGTTACTCTAATTCGCTTATCACTGAGAACTTTACTAACTGACATACTGAGTAGTAATAACTAAATCGCCGCGTCTTTCTCTAGGCACAGATGATTCTCTTATTCCAATCTATAAAATATCTCCCTATTCTCTTCTATAGGGTTTCCTTGTTAAAATTCTATATACTTTATAATAGTCACATAACACTATTATGTAGCTCACATCACAACTAGTGCCTGAATCGAGATGGACACCAATAATGTGACTCAGTTTGCACAGATGAAAATTTTGCTTGAATCGATATGGCCACAGTAATGTAGCTCAATTTGAACACAAGAAGACATTACCTGATAGAGGTCGCCACAGTAATGTGATTCAGAAAACAAAGATATATGGACATCTAGGCCTACTCCATTAATTTTGCTTTAGAAATGCAATATCAATAAATCTAGATAAATCGTTTATCAAACAGATTCGTTTTACCAATTTAAGAAAGAATTAGAACTATAAAATTGTAGGATAGGACTAATATCTCAGGTCTATAAAAACCGGACAAAGCATGTTTTCTTTAGGTGGAACTACAAAGTAATTCTAACGGAACAAACCTATTAATTTACTAGAGAGCAAAATCACAGTGTTAATTTAGGTCTAATACTGTAAAACAAAAATTATTTAGAATCTTCGGACGTTAGTAGTGCTAAAAACATAACCATTGTAAGCTTAAGGTGCATAAAAATTAAAGACAGAATGCTAGGTGATAAGGCCAAACGTGAAATCAAAGTTAACCACTAGTTTTATTATGGCTGTTTAGGAGTAATAACAATGATCAAACCTTTTCTTTTAGACAAATAGTGGAAGAGAAACTTTACTACCGGTACTTTCTGTAAAACTTCTCAATATATACGGACAGGTAAACTGTGACGGGAAATAAACTGGACAGTTGTAATTATAGTAAAACAGTTGCAATACTACCGCCGTTCAGCAGTACTTCAATAAAAAGACTTAAACTTGTAGTAAATAATATATTATAGCCTATTTCCCGATAATTGTTAAATCTACTTTTCCCTCCTATTATTTTCCATAAAGATGTGTTCACAATTAAGGCCTAAATGTGTAATAGATCATAGATCATGTAGTGTTGCATTTACATAATCTATATTTGTTCTATTTTCTACTTCTAGATGTTTCAATGTTACTTTCATTTTTGAAATCTTAAAATCATGTTTAAAATCTGTACAAATATCTGATTATCTAACTTAATTTACTACTTTAAAAATGTAAAATGTGTCCTTTATTAATTTTATTATAGTTATTATTATCATCATCATTTACAGTTAATCTTCTGTATTATTTCAATTATTTGTATTTTATAGCTTAATTTTTTCGTTGTGTTATTACTCGTATATTTGAGATAGTGTTATATTTTTTATTCATATTTTAATTTTCTGTATTCGGTTATTGTATTCTGTACGTTCAAATTGAATTGAATTCGAGCATCCGTTCAATCGGTTGCCTATTCGCTTGTGTATAAAAATATTAAAAAAAATTACTTTTATTAACTAAAAATATATAAATATAATAGAGTCCTTCCTTATGGAATTCCTAATATCGATCCTAGAGACACAGACAATCTCCATATAATTTTAGCTTGACCAACCCGTTTTCATTTCATTATGAATGCATTAAACTTTAATTGCGTCCCCAATGAAATAAAATTGTTAGAATAAAATAACTACTTTACAAAACCGCTCTTAGGCCTCTTCAAATTTTCGATTCAGTTGGTTTTGCGGATGGATCTGTGGAAGGTAATAAAATCTTATTGAATCTTATCGGCCTGTAAGTATCACAATTCTTACGCAATTGGGCGTAAATTTTTGGGTACACCTCAACTGTTAGACAACAAATGTACTTTTTTTTTGTAAGATGAATCAACACTTTTCATTTGCTTATGTAACGGAACAAAAACATTTGGTTAATTATGCACGATTTTGGTAGCATTAATCAATTAAGATAATAAAAGAAAACTGGTAAATTTCTGAGAGAAACAGAATGTGAGCCTACGGTTGTTTAAGGGATATGTAACAGGACAACCATGTTAGATATGCCGTAAGAGGAATGAATGGCGTGTTCTCCCACAGACTTCAAGTGTAAATGCCAATTAGTAGGCTTAAAATACATTCTAAAAAGGCCCAAACGTAAGTTCAAGCAACTTTAAACAAGAAAGTATATTCATCCTTACGTACAGTTATCAATTGGAATTATCGTTGCAAGCTTTTTGTTGACTTGACGGATATAAAACAGATTTCACATTTTGATGATAATTACCAAACAATATCCTAACTTATCCCAACCAAATAAAACTGAAATCTTTTTTCGTCCAACAATAAAAATAATTATGGAAGTTACAACAATAAAAAATAAAACTATTAATAGTTTATACTTGTAATGCTACAGGGCCAGGTCTGGGCACTTTTTCTAAAACCTTTACAGCATAAGCCAAGATAAGCCTATAACAACTAATAATCTAAGATAGGCTATAGGCACTGTTTCTCTGACAATCTCAGCATAGGCCTAAGCCAAGCTAATATTGTTTCTAGGTACTACTGTAGCATAACCAAAACCATACGCCCTATTTCATGGGACTGTTATGGCATAAAACATGCACTATTTCCAGGAGCTGTTATAGCACAACTTATGGTCTGATACAGAATATTAAGCTAAAAAATGCGCACTATTTCTAGGAACTGTATCAGCTAAGCTAATGTATAGCCTATTTTAGTCTATACACTATTTCCATGGTTGATACAGCACATTCAGCTAAGATATAGCCTAACCACTATCTGTAGGAACAGTTGCAACTACACCAAGCTATATTTTACGCACTATTTCCATGGTAAGTTATACGCTCTATTTCTAGGAATTGCAGCAGCTAAGCCAACGAATAGCCTATTATATGCACTATTTCCATGGGCTGATAACAAAATATTAAGCAAAGTTATACGCACCATTTCTTGGAACTGTAGCAGGTAAGTGAAGGTTTATTTTATGCGCTATTCCTAGGGGCTGTTTCAGCATAAGACCGACATTTGACATCGATATCAAGTTAACATGAGAACCGCCTAAGGGAATTGTGAAGAAGTGTGTAATGGCAATGACTGTATTATTTGAGCCACGGTGAGAGCTGTGAAATTAAACTATTTTATTCCCATGGAGGTCAATGTAAAAGGGTGTGATTCGCTATGTAACTGATGTTGAAGCGGAATGACAATCTCATTCATTTTTTTTTTAACTACAATCAGATCACTTGTATCACAAGTAAACTACGATCTCCTTGGGCAGAAAGATTTGCTTTATCATCACACGATGTGACTAAATAAAAATAAACAAAGAAAACAAATAAAGATCCTTTATTTTTCAATGTAAATAACAAAATATAGCCAAGAATCCAATAAGGGTTTCCCCCAGCTAAGAATAAGCTATGCATAGGCGAATCTTACACTCTAAATATAGGACTAGGCTATAAAAAACCAGATAGGTGTATATTTAAGCATTAACTGTCATCCAACTGTCCATGTAGGCCTACGTTTGATGATTTCATAAGTCTGAGTCTCCAGTGGTTCAAAATAATTCTCAGGTAAGCTTGGACCTATATGACGAAAATATTATCAAAAATTAAAAGGAATGACACTTCAGAACACTATAGGCTATAGACTCTTGCATAGAGAGATTCGAAGCCAGTATCCAGACCGAGAAGCAAGAACTTTGTATAACTGCGTCGTCCTCAATACTTATGACCAAAGGGATGACAGGCACATTCCTCCTACAGATGTCAAGTTAACAATGACTCTTGGTCTAACCAAACTCACAGGGGGCAAAATTCAGAACAAAAAACATACCCTTAGACATAATGCCTAAACTAACGAGGTTGGTGCAACTGATAATGCAAGACTTTACACACAAGCACGTTACTATGTTAGAAGTGATTAAATATTAGGGTGGTCTAAAAAGGGGGTATAGACTGTACACAACGGATAAAACTGCGAATTACGACACACGGACTCTACGAGAATTCTACGCGGGAACCAGCAAAAGTAAATTAATAATAATAAATAAAAATAATAAAATAAAATAAAATAAATGCAGGCTCAAAATCAGAGACTTGGGTTTTTAAAGATTACACGATCACGTGAATAGGCTTTCTGGCAAAATGAAACCAGGAATGGAAATATTATATAAATGTGCATTCATGCAATGTGTGAGAGTAAAATACGGCGCACCTGGCCTGAAGACGGCGCCTGAAGGTATGTCGAGACGTCAGGTTCGACCATGCAGCTGCGAAGTGTATCCGGGATAAACATTGTGTCGCTACACTAGCCCCGTGCACACTGACCAGACAAGCGAAGAGGTTGCAGGCGCGACCCATCCGAGTGAAGGGCGGGGCGTACGGGCCGGCCCCCCCGAGCCTGACACACCCCCCACGTGCGTTCCCTCCCCACCTACCTTACTTACCTTAGTAAAACAAATCTATAGCCTCTTGTATTGTAATGCATTTTGCAGCCCTTGTAAATCCACAATAAATGCATAATAGAGATCCTAGCAAAAATGCCATCCGATTTTGGGCAAAATTCATATTTTTTAGGACTATGCAGATATTCTGAGAGATCTGGGAACAATTATTGTGTATCAGATAGTCTGAGAAAGAAGAAATCTGCTAAAATAACAGAAGCCTTCTTACAGAATTTTTACCAATAATTTGAGTTAAACATACCGACCGGGGTAAATATGATTATTTATATTTTCGTCACTTCAAAATTTTATGACGTTTTTGCTCTGTGGATGTACAAGACTTTTAAGATATGTAAAAGATTTATCATGTTATGCAATAAAAGGTTTTCTATGTGTGTTACTTCAATTTAATTAATCTAAATTTCTCCCTCATTTTATCAAAATTGTGTAAAAAAAATAACAAATTTAGCCATTTAAAATATACTTAGGCCTACATGGTAATTATGCTGCATGGCTCTGCAATCAAATTAATGAGTAAGGTTTTAAACCTGAAAAAATTATCTGAAAACTAAATAAAGTATTCTTGCAATTTTAAACTATAAAATATCAGGAAAAATGAATCGATCTCTAAACAAAATATATTAGACATTCTTAAATGTTTAAGATTGATAAGTCCTGAGAATGAAACAAAAAATTATTGGTTTTAGAAGTTGAATAACAATGTGGAAAACAAACATTCCTTCTATAACTAACAAACTGTAGCTCCTTTTTTGTCCTAACTTTAACAGAAAAAGTTTGCCTATGAAGAAAGAAATATTAAATTGAAATATCTAAGTAAAAATGTTATTACTTCCTCAGGTCGTGAAAAAAATTTAACACTTTGTGTTGTAGCCTGTTAATCTGAATGGTATCCTTACGATTCTAAAATTAAAACATATTATAAAATCGTATGACAGCACATTAGTACAAATCCTGCAATGAAAATTTTTAATTTGAAAATTAAACAAGTTCTTAACTTATGAGAATAAATAACTTATATTAACTATTATAAATTGTTAAATAATAATATTATAAATAAAAATAATATTAATATTAATAACATAAATAAGCATTACAAAAACTTGTAATAGGCCTAACATACCATCGATAAATCACTAAATGTTTAATGATAGAAATGCATGTCACCCTTTTAACTGTCTTTACTTTTAAATATTTTCAAAAGTTTTACATTTCTTAAGGATTTATTTTGCACCTAGGTTTAAAAATATGATCACAAACCACCGGCTAGAAGTAAAATATGGTTGTCAGTAGAGTATTATACTCGTCACCAGGATCAAAAATTTCTGTAGATTATGGTTGTCAATACAGTAAGCACTTTGCCATTTCTACGAAACGATGTTACGAGGATACGAATTTAATATGGCTGACAGTATAAGTTAGTAACTTAAGCATAATGGCAACGTTAAAAAGGCATCATTACCCGATATAGTGGATTATGCATAAAGACGACCAATGAAAGGGTGATATGACTGTGTCCAAAACGGTTTCAGTGTAGTAACCATGATTATGATATAAGGGTGGGACAGATTAGAGGATAAATTAGGACTATAAAATATGAGACGAAAGACGAGTTTATTCTATTTCCGATAAAAGTGAAAATAATAGTCGCTAACAACAGCTAGTCTGAAATTGTAAGAGATACGAACCTTGAAAAGTACATGCATATATTAAGAAATCGAAAGGAAGTAAAGACACAGGTAAGTTTGGGGTGATAGTGAACTCCCGCACGGTTGGTCCTTTTTATTTTTACATACATATTTTTTTAATGCATGAATATTGTGCCCGTGTAAAGTACGACACGCGTATTTGAGACGTAAAATGCAGTGCAGACGTCAAGTCCCACAAGTAATGTTATTATATTACTGTGGTTTAGCCTACTACTACATAACTTAAGTGAGAGACAGACGCTGAGGGGTCTGTTTGTTTACTTTATTTATTTGACCTTCCTGTTCTGAAAATTGAAAACTTAATGACTCACAGAAGATTTCATGACTTTGAAACCTAATGAAGACAAGTTGGATGAATTTTGTGACTATAGCCTATAGCCTATAGCCTACGTGACAATTACGTCCCTGCATTATGGGGACACGAAAACATTGACGAATGGAAGGAAACCACAAATGCAGTAGGACTCATTTCTAAATCTGATTTCGTTAAAAGAGCAGCTTAAGTAGGCATATTTCTTGGTTGAAATTTTAATTTTTATTAATACCGGTGATGAAGAGTAAAAGTGGCCAACTTTTTTGACCGCATTTCACCAGTGGCCGCCGTGTCACGGCAATACCAAGAGAAAATAAAAAAGAGAAGACTTCATATGTACTGAGCCCCAACAATAGAGAAACAAAATAACACGTGGAAATATTTCGTAAAGTTAACACCAGGCTGACGAAACGCTTGCGACAGTTGGATGGGAGTCTACACACTACCCAATTTATCAGTAGGCCCACAGAACGGAATAAATAAATGTTCGCTTTTTAATTTTGCATGTAGGGGTATATCAGAACAAAATTTATGTTATAATATCATAAACTGACCAATACAAGATGAAGATATATATTTTTGTTTCTAAAGGTTTATTACATGAAAATGATAAGAGAAAGAATATTCATTTGACATCGTACTGACGCTCTTCCAACTGAGCTAGCCAGAATCCGGAAAACCTAATTATTTCAAAGTGTTTAAAAATCATGTTGCTGGGTTGCGTTGAACTCTTCTTCTTAACTTAGTGCCTAGGCCTTTCGGTTTCACTGAACCATCATTACCAGGGTTAGTTATTTCTTATCTCTGGTATTGACACTAGGCACTGCGTTTCACATAGCCAGTCAAGTGGGAAGGAACATTTTACGATGTGGGAGTTGACACACTGCTAGTGTCGGAATTTACGTTACCTGAACGCTGTGTGTATATGCCCGTGCCGTACTTTACCTATTTACAAAAGTTAGAGGTTTTGACATACGGGATACACATATTTGCTACAAATAAAGCAAGCACCGGTTGCAGGAAATTGATGAAAAAGCGCATAACGGAAGTTATGGTAAGATTCTGTTCTCACCCTAGAGACTGACATAAATGTCCCGTTTCAGAGGATTTTAACTCAGGGGTCCTCGCTAGAACCGAAGACAACACGAATGCACTGGCTACTGCTGAGAACAATGACCTTTTTCGTACACGACACGACACAGCATTAGAATTCTGTGCATCATGTGCGCGCACTCTAAGCGGACTACGTTGTAAAGACTTCTAATAAACGAGACTGCTCTGAAAAAATAGCTCAAGATTTTCGATTAACTTAATAGTCGTGTCTCAATAATAATCATTTATCTTAATGAATTTCCATTATGTAGACTACTCTATATGTTTTATGATTAACAAGTTACTACAACAGGTTTATACAAAAGAGACAGTTCTCTACATAAAATAGGCTGGTAAAAATTGGGCGAATTTTTATAAACAAAAACGTACATTTTATTTTATTTTATTTTATTTAGATACCCTAATTCTCGCTACAAATTTTGATGTGACTCACATTTTTATATACTTATTTATTTTTTTTTTACATCAGCTGTTACTTGAATGCACATTCTTTCAATAGTAATAAATTTCGTCTGAGATCCATCATAGAATAACTTACAACAAACCGTTTAATAAGCGTGTGGACTTTTTGTGACAGCATTGTTTTAAGGTGCTTTTTATACACCGTATTCCGCATATAAGTATCATAAAACTATGCATCCAAATGGGTTAAGGTAGGTACGATTTTAAAGAGGAGGCTGGGAATTTTTATTCCATTGTTGTTAATTTTAGACGAGTCACGCATCGCGCGCATGCGCAGATCATTTCATAGCAGAATTCTATCAAGAGACAAAATTATCGCATCTGGGGGTCCGAGAATCCGCGCGTCGTAATTGTACACCAACGGGATTCCGCATATGTGGGGCCACGTGTCACAGAATCATGTTGAGAAGATGGTCACTGCAACCACGTACCTGGATGTGCGAACAATTTTACAGCACTTTGCTACAATGTTTGCATATTCTTACACGAACGATTGCCTGCAAGATAGATCGGAAGAGGATCACCGTAAATCACATGGCCTGCCAGATCAGCAGACCTATCACCACCTGATCTTTCCTCTGGGGTTTGTTAAGTACGTGATTGGACAGCCTTTCAAGAAAAAATGTATGCTGCTGTTAACAATGTCCCACAACAGATGCTTCATAACACATGGAACGAGGTTGAATACCGGTTGGATATTTCCAGTACCACAAATGGCAGCCATGTTGAGTTTATGAGACGTAAGGTAACAAATATTCCTACTTTTAATTCTTTGTAGCAATTGGTTTCATCTATAGATTCATATTCTATTAGGAATTATACCTATTTCTTTTACTGTACTTATAAGCAGAACACCTTGTATAGTCTATGTTATAGGCCTATGTATTTTATTTTATGAATGCTGAAGTGTGGTATGGACCCTGATAAAACAACACAAGGTTGTGCAATTTTTATTGGTTAGAAAAGTTTAGAAACCAGAACAAACCCTAATGAAAGAATAAAATGAAATGTTAGTAACTGAGTACCCTATTAATGTTAAGATAGTCTGATAGTGTAACGCCGGCCTTACATTGGCATGATACTGACCCATGATAAAGCCATAAGAATTAATTTGTTTTTAGATTGCATGATGTCCATCTGAACCTTAAACATTCGAAATTTCGAATATGTGTCGCAATCGGCAGACGATATTAGTAATTAATGTAAAAAAGGAAGGAAATGAAAGAGGTATAGTAATTTTGTAATCATAAGAAATAAATAAAACAATAATGCCTAAAATTTCTTTATATTTGTAACTTAGTACAAATTCTAGAGTATAATACCGGCCTAACATCGGCATTTTATTATAGAATGGTCATTTTAATTAATGAAAATTGATTGATATTAATGCCTCTTAATTAAAATGAAGGGCCGTCATTGATATTACGAAGTAAAAAGAGTACACAATCGAAAAGTAATCAAAATTGACTACTGAGACAAGCTGTTATTCTAAAACGTTATTGACACAAACAATATTGTAAAGCAATACAATGGCTACTGTGATATTTTCCTTTGATAAGTGGTCATTCGAAAGTCATATTAATAATTTAAAACTGTGCATTGTTATTATTATTATTATTATTAATAATAATAATATTATTATTATTAGGCCTATTATTATTAAGTTGTTTTTATTGTTGTTATTATTACACCAGTGTCCAAAATTAAAGCAACAAACCGAAATTTCATCTTTGGGGTTTTATTTTACCACAAAACAGAATAAACAATTGATAGTAACGTATAAACAATATGAGGAATAAAGAAAGTAAAATATTGCAACGTTTGTGCATACCAGTAAAACACAACGCCCTTTTTTCCCCACACGTAATGACTTTCACACACATCCAGAAAAACGCGTTATGGGGTATGACCACTTCTGGCAGCAATAAAGGCCTCACAACGGCGTGGCATGCTGTGAATAATGTCATCACTCTCATTTTGAGGCAATAACGCCCATTCTTCCTGCAGAGCAGCTCGCAAGGCCTGGAGAGTGGTTGGTGGATGTTCACGTAAATCAAGTCGTATCCCTAGTGCATCCCAGATATGCTCTATAGGATTCAAATCTGGAGAGCGAGCAGGCCAATCCATGCGTGCAATATCTTCAGTTTCCAGGAAAACATCCACCACCTGTGCTCTATGAGGACGAGCATTATCACCATCAGTACGAAGTTTAGGCCCACAGCACCCCGAAACAACCGCACATGAGGTGCCAAGATCTCGTCACGATACCTGACAGCAGTTAAACCTTGGCGATTTGCCCGTACAACTTCACGAAGAGGTGTTCGGGTAGTCAACAGAATTCCTGCAAACACCATTATTGATCCACCTCCATAACGGTCTATTTCCACAATGTTTGCGTCCCGAAATCGTGTTCCAGGTTCTTTCCAGATGCGAATCCGCCGAGGATCATTTTCATGACAAAATCTGGACTCATCTGTAAACAGAAGATTGGTCCACTGTTAGACCGTCCAGTTGGCATGTTGATGACTCCACTCTAGATGTACTCATCTGTGAATACGCGTCAGGGGTAGGCCCACACATACAGCAAGTCTCCGACAGTAAAGGCCTCTCTGCCGAAGCCTTCTGTACACTTTTCTTCGATACAATTGTTCCAGTGGATGCTGTGAGGTCAGATGCCAGTTGTCGTGCACTACTACGGCGGTACCGTCGTGCCCTTACAGCCAAATAACGGTCCTCTCTTTCTGATGTCACTCTTGGTCTTCGGGATACATTTTGGGACTCTACAAACTGTTGCCACATCCGAGAAACAACAGAACAATTCACATTAAGCCATCTGGCCACATCAGCTAGAGACTGTCCTGCTTCCATTCTTCCTATGGCCCTCCACCGAAGAGAATCTTGTAGGCGTCTTCTCTGTGCCATCCTGTACCTGCAGTAAATGTTTACACAGCAAACGTTGATATTGGACTAAGCAACAAGCACTATGCTGCAGTGCCCCTTCTGATAGGTGCACTGCCCTTTTGATTGGTGTACTGACGTCATCGTTTGCATGTATGTAAGATGACACGAATGCCATCTTCAGTTTAGAACACGACTGTAAGGACATAGCTTTACATTTTATATGAATATCTCGTATAGCAGACACAGGAAGGAGAAATATCAGTTTGTTGCTTTCATTTTGGACACTAGAATATGATGGACCGCCGGCGTAGTCTTGTGGTTAGCGTCGCTGACTACGGATCCGTCGGCCCGGGTTCGATCCCCGGTACCTCGTCGGATTTTTCTGAGGTAGGGAGGTCTGGTAGGGGTGCACTCAGCCTCGTAATTCAAATTGAGGAGCTACTTGATAGAGAAGTAGCGGCTCCGGTCATGGAAACCACCATTGCCGGCTGTGGGTGTCGGCATGCTGACCACATGCCCCCCAATCCTGCCATCTGCCTATAGGCAGATGATGCAGCGGTCGGGTGGTAGGCCTTTTCCCTTCAGGGATGTAGCGCCACGGAGTTTAGTTTAGTATATTATGAAATCCCTAGAAGCCTTACTTTACCATAAAGACTACATATGTGTGTGGATTGCCATGCCTTTTATGCCCTCATTTCGTTGGATTAATGACATGGCGATTTTTGGCTACTTTTTCTTCTGCAATTAGCTACAGTGGTGACAACCCGATGACAACGAGTGCAGTAGGGATTGGTGCTCCGTGGTTGTCTGACGAGTATGTCTTTTACAGAGAGTGGATGCTCATGGGTATTGAGTATAGTAGGATCATCAAAGCTGAAAAACCAGTACATATAGAGTTCTCCTAGCTGCTTACAAAAGTGGTAGCCTAGTACAATATAGTATTGTCCAAGCTGTGTAGAATGGTGGTATGGTATTATATATGGGATATATAATTGGGTAATCTGCCTTAAATTCATTTCTAACTTATCACGGTCTAGTGTTCCAAGCGGCCATAAAAAAAAGCGGTCAACGCGCTCTGAGTGGATGCATTAGGAACTTTTAACAAACACTGTTCGAATTTCTAGAAATATGCGAGTCTACGAGGTTAATTAAAACTACCAACATAAGGAAAGTAGCCTATTTTCTGCAGTTATTAGAATCTTATTTTAAAGCTTGTTAAGATCCATCTCAAGGATTTTTAGCAATGGACTAAGAATTAACATTGTCTTTTAACAGCATAACCCAGCTTAGGACTATCCTTTTTTCCGACAAAAAGGTGAATTCATGTTTCTAGACATAGACATGGACATTCCAATCACTACCGTCGAATAAGATGTTGAATATATATATATTTCGTTCGCTCACTTAGGCAACCATCTAGAATGAAATACTATAATCATAATCATAATAATATTTATTGAGCCGATAAGTATAGTACAACTGGCCAACATAAAATGCAAACAGTGCTAAAGTCTAAATTAAAAGAAAAAATTATTCAAAATTATACAGATGATTGCAAATAAGCTTTTTTTTTTCATTTTCATCCAAACTATTAAAAGAAGCATTTACAATTCTTTCAGGAAGTGTATTGATTAGTCTAATACCCACATAATTGAAACTTGAGTTTGTGTATGAAGGGATTCAGCTGGATCGAGTTGCATATGAGTAAACAGATGAACTGATAACCTCAATATTATAATTTAGTTTCATGTACTAATAACTCATAATCCGTAATTCCTCTAATTTTGGTCTAGCATCAATTAAGACTCGAAGAGCTTTTTTTAAACAATTTTCCCAAAGAATAATGCCATATTAACAATGGTATGAAGGTATGCATAGTAAGACATTTTAGCCACTGTGCAGGTAGCTGTTTTTAATCTTCTGAACAAGTATATTACTCTACTAATGCCCGGTTGCATAAAAGCTCCAGATATCTTCTAGACAGCTAATGGTTCTATACATCTTATATACTCGATAAACACCTTCCCATTTCCGAAAGCGAAAACGCTCGGTAAATAGCTAATGTCAGATAAATGAGTTTAGCACTTTGTCAATAGATGGAGACACGATGAATACTGTAATATCAAATTGGCCGTGATTGAGTAGCAACCAATGAGAGCGCTTCTTGCTATTGTATTCAAAATGGCTGAATTTTCTGTCTGCTGTTTCTCTGGTAAAATGAATGTAAAACGTGAGAGAAACTTCGGAAATTTCTACTTCGAGACTTGTGCATTAGAGAAAATGTCCCCCATCACATTCTGATAACGTAATGCATAAAACGTAACACATTAATTAAGTTATAGCTGATTTACCACTGAGAAAGGAATGCTTCCATTTGTTGCCAATTCTAATGATGGACTATTTAACGCTGAAAAAGGTATGCTTGCAGTTGTTCCTTATTTCATATGATAGCCTATTTATCCATAGGTCATTGCTTTGACAGCCTGACTCTTTCCGAAACTCAATATCGTCAAAGATCTAATTCTTTCAGGGAATAGCCTATTTTTGCTTTACACATCTCTAGGCCAAATTATTGCTTCAGTATGAAGATGACGAGAAAGAAGATGATTATGTACTAATATTCGTGCTGTAAGAAGGCTATATTCTCTTCACGAAGTGTTGCATCAGAAAATAAAATTAATATACTTAAGCTACATTTCTTCCGAATCAAAGGATTGCTGTATTTCTTTCAGGGAATATTTACTTCTGTATAGATCTAGGCCTTATACGATCTGGCATTGAAGATGACCAGCAAGAAAATATGATGTGAATTAATATTCGCGATGTTTTCCTAAAAGTATTGGAACAGAAAATGAAACTAATACAAATAAACGATGGATACATTAATAGCCTAGGCTATAACAAAGTTCATCTAACCGATAATATACAATTTTTTCTAGTATTATGAATTATTTCAGACACAAATTAATAACCAATGCCAGCTTCAATACTAGTTTTCATTTTAATACCCCAACAAGCTAGTAACATCATGTAAGATAAAATGCTAACATAATAACGAAACATACATCAACATAAATGTATCGCACGTTCGCCATATTGAATGTTTATCTGGAGCTTCGTGAGATATCTAGTGATCTGTTTCAGAAACCCGGCCTAAGTCGAGTACTTAAATTTTCAATTAGATTTCCCCAATTTGACCTGGAATCATTATGTATTCCACCAAGGAATTTCCATTGTTGCCATTAGTGTCATTTAGATTAAAAGCAATCGTCGGAAATATGACAGGGGAACTAAACAACGCTATAAAGCCTACAAGAAAGATATGTCGTCTCTACGTTAGCTTTTGCTTCCGTAAATTTGTATAGGTCTTCTTTTGTAAAATCCCGAAATGTACCACTTTCTTTGGCTATAGTCGTATGAGGTGAATGAGGTCTATTGAAAAGTTATCCTAGTGAACTGTCAATTATCCAAGTACGTTCTGTGCTTTTAGTCATGCAATAAATAACGTGTTTATTGCATTTTGAGTTGTAAGGTTTGATTTAATAAAGGAAATAGTATAAATTCGACTGTTTACAACTTTTCATTACATTGTGCTATTATTTTTCGACAAGAAGAATATACATTGCTGCCAAATTACCGAAGTCTTCCCTACAGTTCGTCCAGTCTTCCATATAGAGTTCTACACACTTGTTCCGACTCAAGTAAGTTTGTGCATCTCTATTCCCTGAAGACACATGTAAACCGCTTGTGTATCCATAACTTGTAGGTCAAAGGGCATTGTAGGCATCTCCCTGCTCTGAAATGGAGTACTGTTTGTATGAAGGGATGTATTACGGTTTATACACTATTGCCGAAAATATTTTACATCGCTGCTGATACTGTTTGTATATCCATGTTCAAGAATGTACCAGTTTCTTAAGGAATGGAATAGAAACATAATATTCCGGCTGCACAACTGAGTCAAGTTTGTACATCCCTGCCGAGGGAATTGGTAGAGTTTGTACATTCCTGCTGGGGGATAGGGTAGTGTTTGTAGATTTATGAATATTTTGTACATTTTTGCTGTGGAATGGAGTTGGGTTTGTCCATCTCTGATAAGGAGTGTGGTAAGGTTAGTACATTCCTTTTGTGGAATAGGGTAGAGTTTGTACATTCCTTACGAGGGAAGGGGTAGCGATTGTACATCCCTTTTGAAAGAGTTTGTACATCCCTGCTGTCGAGTGGGGTGCTGCTCCCTGCTGAGTAATATGCTAGATTTTGTTCAACCCTGTTTGGCGGAAGACAGTAATCTGTACATTTCTGCCTGAGGAACAGGCCCCACGAGAGGGGGCAGCAGCCCGGGGCCCGGGCCCCACCTTCTAAATTAACGTTAAAATAAAATTGGTTGTAAGTCAATAAGTAAAATTAAGTTATGTTTTATCTGCATTCTCCTGTCGTATAACGTGACTCGCAATTAATCAGTTAATCTGAAACGGATGTTTCTTGAAGAAAAATTGCTATTTTTGAAAAGTAGAAGCAGAAATCCTTTTGGACTCAGCAGTAGGCCTCACTAACGTTCGGCATTTAAAATAATAATTTTCAAAAGATTAATTTTAGTACATATAGATTAATTGGTACATACAGATTAAATTGTTCCTAATTAGAACATTTTAACGTAGCCTACTGTACTCTTCAGTTTCAGTTATGCTTCCGAATATATGAATCTTATAGAACCTAAAAAGGGCTAAATCAGACTGAAGGGCCTAAAGGGGGCTAAGGAAGACTTTTGCTGAAAACCCAGGGGCTAAAGAGGTTTTTTTTACGGAAAAACACGATTATTAAATAGATTTTCCAATTAAAGCAAAGGAAAATAAATATGTGAATTTCTGCATTTTAAGAAAAGACATAACACAAATAAATTTATACAACGCACTGAAATTAACAATGTATATGTCGCTTTGTCGCTTATCTTTGTAACTTGAAAATGTGCCGCCTCGCCTTCGCAGGGAATGAAACTTGAGCCGTCTGCAATTTTTGGAAATCTGCAACTAATCCATTGTTGTTTCAATTTTCAAATAACAAGTTGCCGACCGACGACAGAGAAGTGTATTAAAGGAACAAATTCGTGTCATCCCAGTCTACTTATTTTTGTAGATCGGAAGTAAAGTTGCGTGGTGCATTCACCCTTATTGTGCTTAAGATACAGTAGTTTGATATGAATAATCAGAAAACTTCAAAAATAGAACTTTTCCGGCAGTGGATTGAGGAAGACACCAATTTCACAACTGATGATCGAGTAATTTTCTGCCAAGCCTGTCAAAAAAAAGTAAGTAAACATAGCTGTGTTTCAATTATCTACCAGACTTCTTCCTTCGGATTTTGAAATCGAAAGTTAAAATACTTTTACTAACATGCATATGTGGTTCAAATGAAGTTGACATTTTTCTTGAACACATTATTATTATTATTATTATTATTATTTTTTTTTTTTTTTTTTTTAATTATTGCCATCTTCTTAGTCTTCCTTCAATTACAGACTTGTCACTAAAATACTATAAAAAGAAATAACTGTATAAGTAAAGGGTAAATATCTTAATGGTTTATGCCATTTTTCTTGTCCGATGTAAGGAATAGTTACTTGTTTATTTTCTAAAAAAACTAGAATAATTGTGTCAAAATTATAATAGGCCTACAATTTTCGGTGTTAATATTAGTGTTTTATTAAGGGGGCTAAAATCGTTTGTTTAAAACCTAAAACGGGATATTCCACGAAAATAAAACGCTAAAATACCTTTTTTAAAAACCTAAAAATCCGGGCCCTATGTATTACCATAAAATAGGCGCTAAAATGGGCTTTACTCCGGCATCAGTCAACCGATTTGGTCCAAAATCAACAGACCGTCCCATGGGCATTATAAATGCGTATACCAAGTTTTATGAAAATCCCATACAGCGCATTTGAGTTATCGCGCATAAAGACACACGGACAGATAGACAGTCAGGCGGACAGATATTTTCCCGTCTTCCATACACTCTCATAATGTACCGATACCATTCTGGCACTTGATAATTATGTAATATCATTACACAATCTTTTTGTTGCTTACATTATAAAGGGAGAGGTTGGGTTTCATCGATGAATTTAACATTTGACGGGGGCCCGGGAAAATTTGTCCCTGGGGCCCTTGCTTTCTCTCCACGGCCCCGCTGAGGAATGTGGTAGAATTTGTACAGTCATCTGTACTAAAAGGGCGAGGAAGACATTTTACATTCTTTTGAGGAGTGGGGCCCTTCTGAGGTAATAGTGTAGGCTACTCTTTATTCATCTTTGCTAAGTGTTTTGAACATACCTGTCTGAGGATTGGTGTTTGTGATTGTACATACCGGTATAGTAATGTGGTAGAGTTCGTACTTTCTTACTGAAAAATCGGGTAGACATTTGTACATCTCCGCTGTTGTTTTTGCGTTATTGCTAAGGAATTTGGTAACGTTTCATCATCCCTCCTGAGGAGTGGGCTATTGATTATAGGCCTACCTCTACTAAAGAAGAAGCATTTGTATATCCCTGTTGAGAAATATGGTAGTCTTTGCACATTCCTGCTGTTGAGCTTGCAAATACGTTCATAGGAATAAGGTAGCTTTTGTACGCTCAAGTGCACGGAATATTTCCGATATAATACGCAGTGGTTTATGTTGATAAGGTAATTCTAAACAGCCTCCGCGATTGGTTCAGGTGCGCTTTGGAGGTCACGAAGGAAGGGGAAGCAGAGTAGTGACTTCACACCTTCGGAGTACTGCTCGACAGGCCTGCCCTAGATTCGTTGAGAGAGCGAAATTATTTCAGAACTAATTTTAACTGGTTCTGATAAGGGAAAAAACTTCCGTTCTGTTGGTCATGTCATCTGTTCGCTTCAAATGACTATATATAATACAGAAGACACTATTTACAAGGCAATTTCATCCAACCCTCCTCTTAATATAAGTGTCTTATTCTCCCAATCTTTCGATCCGAACCTGAAACCGACCTGTGTTCATAGGTTAATGCTTGAGTGCCAGACCTTTGACATCAAACCAATACGAATCGGGCTCACCCAGGGGCTGGTCTAGACATTCGTTGTGACACCCCTTCCAGACCCTTACACCGTTCACCTCTGTCTGAGTGTTGTTCATGGACTTATGCACGTATTCGGACTTGAACTCAAACCAATAAGAGATTGGCTCACCCAGGGCTGGTGTGGAACACAAATGGGAAGGGGATTCATTGTCATTATTACATAAAGAAAAACATTAGAAGAAACCCGAAGCACTGGAGTGTACGTTGTACGTTTCTGCAGAGGAATGGAACAGAATGTGCTCTTCCCTCGGAGGAAAGATTTCCAATGGAGAAAAGTGTGTATTAATTCCAAATGTGGAATTGTGCAATATTAGTATATCCCTGCTGAGGAATTGGGGAAACTGTGTAGGCCTACTTTTCTTTTGGGAACTGCAGATTAACGGTTTCCCTTTGAAAGCGAAAAAGCATGCATCTCAGTAAAGGTATAGGACAGAGAAACATGACACGTTTTGTATATCCCTATGGAGGAACGCGTCGACTTTGTGCATCCCTGCTGCCTGAATGGGGCCGCCTCAATCCAGCGAGAGCGATGGCGCTGACTTGGCACTAAGGCACAGGGGAAGGAAAAACATCTAGTACCTCCACGATTCTCACTGATTGTGTAAAAACTGAGTTCCCTAGCTTGGGAAATGCAGTTTTACAATGAAGCAAGTCCGCAAAGAATATCTGAGTTCATAAGAACTGTATGGCCAACCGACTGGCGAACTGTTTATTGACTGACATCCTTCTTATTTTGCAACGCTTAGTGTTTCAATAGAACAATTAAATCAGAATATTTTAATATTTCACATTACAGCCGTCTAAATTATATCGCCTTGACATTTATGACCTCAACTTGACAAGTTAACCAAATGGTTCCAGCAGTACCAGAATGTTGGTCCTTTCCGCACCCACACCCCTCGACTACGTATACTGGAATATAACAAATTTTTGTTCCTCCTGCCCAGAATATCCGTAGAAAAGGAATTGCCAAATATGTAACACATTTCCATGTCTATAAGTTTTCCATAACTTCCTTCAGAAGGACTTGAAGAATTAATCAAACACTTAAGAATCAACAATATCTGGGAATGACAAAAACTATGGGAGAAACACAGAAAGGAGCTATTACACAATAATTTTTCTTCGGTGTGAAAAGCAGACAATCAGTCAAAACAATTCTGAAATCAAACTGGACAACAATTATAATGTCTAGTCACGTTTACCGCCTTAAAATTACACGTAGTTCGAGTGTACCCTATAGTCTTTATACTCATAAAATACAAACAGTAAAGGTAAAGGTAAAGTGATCCCTATACAGGCCATGGAGGCCCAGAGGGTTCCAGGAGGTTGAGGCTCCCAGATTTTTGGACACTCGGCACATGGAGGTGGTAAGGTTGTCAGTCTTACGCACCGGCCGCCTTTACCCCCAGGATTGCTCCTGGTACTCATTTCTGTTGGAGGCTGAGTCGACCCCAGGGCCATAGTGCCACCAGAAGGATTAGGCCAATTGAAAAATCTCAACGACCTCATCGGGAATCGAACCCGCGACCTTCCGGTTTGTAGCGCAGCGCCTCAACCACTACGCTACGGCGTACCCCCAAAATACAAACAGTACACCACCTAATTTATGAGTGTGACTTTCTAAAAATTGAAAGACAATATACTAAATAGAATGAAATGGCCAGTGAAGAAGAGCAAATTTTATGGAAACATTTTAAACAATTTACAAAGTATATGAACTCCATAGAGTTTAAAAATTCAATGGAAACCTAGATAAAAACAATCAAACATACAATGACATGTGCAGATGTAAATAGGCTATGGGTCCTCTGGTAATGGAGTATGCTCTATAATAAATTTTTAAAAAGCAAATGAAATAATTAATATGAACTTTAAAAAATAAAGAATAGTAATTTATAAACAGAAAAAAATTCAAATAAACTCTGAGAAAATATTTATGATCGAATTAAACATCGTTAAAATTTATATAGAATCGTATGAACCATTCTCCAAAATAGTATATTTAAATAAAAGGAAGTAAGGGAGAAGTTTCATGTTATATCCTTAAAATATGAATAACTAAACATGAGTAGCCTATATTTTCTTGCGTCCACTCATCCTGTAACTTATAGGCCTACTGTGATGGAAATATGTCACTATCCATACATGTAGCATATTGCGTTATTTCTTGTGATAGATGAAAATTTTCGTTTTAGGAAGAACTAAGTTGCTGGGAAACGCAAACATCGTGACCAGCTAGAACTGTGTCTCACAAAAAGGGAATATGAATGCTAATTCCATTCCCCGTCCGCAATGTTAATGATTCAGGATACAGTCTGTTCGACACGAAATAACTGGAGTCTTAAGAGCCTGGAAGATTTATAGACCCCGTCCTTACCTCCCCCATGCACTTAAACTTTTTTTAATTAATATAATTTGTGTAATGAATACATTGTGCAAGCCTCTCTCTTTCCTTTACATCACACACAAATCCACTTACATTACACATCTTACATACCGGAAAAAATATCTCTGTATTATCGTCTAATTGTGTGATGATTTTGAAAATCGCATTAATAATAAATATCATATCATGAATAAGTCTGTGGGTTTGCAGTACACACTGGAGAAGTACGATCTCAAGACAAGGGTAAGCATTAGGGCCTAACCAATTTTAGTAAACTGCAGGTACTGACCCTCATGTACGCAGACTGCATGTTGGGAATATGTTCACATAATGCGGATAGGCCTATTAGCCCTTACGTTCGGCATATCTACACGTTCGGAATATTTTTACAATTTTTTTACTACAAATTACAATATAAAATTGTGTACAAATGTGAATTTGAACGCCACCCGAAGAAGCAAAGCTTGTGCTCGGGAGCTGTACAATTCAGTACAATGAATTACACTAATATAATACTACAAAAATATTTTAGGACATAGAAGATTATGAGTTAATAATATTTACAGTACGGACAGAACATGTTTTAATTACAACAATGGAAACGTACGAGTTAATACAACAATAATAAATGAAATTTCAAGCTAAATTAATTTTAAGGTAAAGTAATTACATCTATATTTTAAAATAGCATGTAGAAAATGTTAAACTGATGACAGAAGTAAGGAAATGATTTCAGAATTATTTATGTTAAACTTAAATTATTTGTTGTTTGATCCAGTTAATTCAGAGTTGCTGCTAATAAATGAAATGAATAGTCTTGGGCCGAAACTTGAACAGTGCCTATCTCCAGCACTTGTAATTTTTTTTTTTTTTTTTTTTTTTTTTTTTTGGCTCAGTTAATAAATTTAATTGATTCCTTCGCGTGTTATATTCATGACCTTCTGACCTATATTTGTCACGATTTTTATGAAAATAACCCAATAACATTTGTTTTATGTTGAATACGTGAAATTCAGGAAATAATCATTTGGAAGAATATTCTTCGATGAACAACTTATTAATACGCGTTTCTGAAGAAAAATCTTTTTTGGATCATAAGAATAGTTTTTACAACTCCCCCACCTAATTATTCCATACTGAATAATAGAGTGATGCCATAAAAGGGAGAGGTAAAACTAAGGTAAAGAAAGGAGGAGTGAATTAGTGCTAAGTAAACCGTACGGAACACTTGAGCTGGTAAACATGAACGGAGAATAACAAATTCACAATAGCTGCTATTTGTGTATCAAATACGCAAAATAATGTTTTAGCCTAGGCGTAAGCCGTAACCGAAATATTTTGAGTCCGCTAAGCATTTGCGTAGGCTACTTGGTGCATACAATATTTGTTTACTTAAATCTCTGTAAATTATATAAAATGAAATAAAAAGTGCCGTATAATTAATTATAAAAGGCACAGTCAGTCATTCTCACAGCCGCCTGAATCCTATGCTATGAACCTATACGATTTTGAAATTTAAAATTTATTGATTATTTACTAATATAAGTGAATATCTTACAATTTGAATTTCTATACATCTATACAAAATACACCTAGTATACTTAATAAATACAATAAAACACAACAATTGGAGAAAATACATACAAAATCAAATGCTAGTTAATGAAGCTATTCCTAAGTTACAATTACAATTTATTAAATAATTATTATAATTATTGCCTCCGAATGAGCATTGCTCGTGATCGGAGGAGAGAATGTTAAATACAGAGAAAATTGCGAGAAAGAAGTGCAAAATAATAGATTATATAAAAAATATAAAAAAAATTAAGAGCTAGGATTAAAATACTAAATCTAATAAGTTAATATATAAGTACTAAAATGGTAAAGCTAAAATTAGCATAGTTAAAAAATGACAGTTTCATTTTAGGCTGTTAAGTTGTGAGTTACTAATTCTAAAGATTTCTTTAATTCTAATTTTAAATTTGGACATAGGTTTATTTTCTAGATCCGGTTGGTGCGAGAGAAACTTAATATATAGTTTTTTTTTTTTGCCATATTTGGAGCAGTCGTTGAACATTCTGATTCTGTAAAATTTAAAACAGTATTACGGTTATGCCAATAGGTATTGAAGTTTTTTACATGTTTGTGAAAATAAGTTAATAAAGTATAATTGTACAGTTCCTCTATCTTCAAAACGTTAAATTCAGAAAAAATAGGTTTAGTAGAATAATCAATACGTTTTTAAGCAAATATTTATTATTCTTTTCTGTAGTAATTCCAGTGGCTTTCCAGTGTGCATTCTGAAACACTACCCTAACCAATAATACCATAACGGAGTATGGACTCAACCATAGATGATAAATTGTACGTAGGACATTGATAGGTAGGTATGCACGAAGTAACAATTTTCAAATACAATTTTGCGTAATTTGTTGCATAAAAATGCAATGTGTTTATCTTATTTAAGGTACTGGTCAATTTGGATAGGCCTACCTAGATATTTTACTTGTTTGCATTTGCTTAAAGATGGCAGTAACAGTTTGGAAGGAATGTACAATTCTATTTATGAATTTTTACATTAACATTGGAATCTATACTTTCGATATTTTGTGATGTTAGAGAAAAGGGAAGACCCGTTGTTTTAGTAGTGTTTGAGGAGAGATTTTAGTCAAGCCATTTTTTTATTAAATGAAATCCATGGTTTGCATTAAAAAGAGTTTCATTCCAATTCGGGCTGCTAAAAATTGCTATGAATACATACTAAAATTAAATTCCGACAGATCAATTCTTAATAAACTATTAATATATACTAAAACAGGATGGGCCCAAGCACTGTGCCCTGAGGTACACCTATACTTACGTCTTCTATTTCACTAAATTCTGCTTCAATTTTGCATATTTGTGTTTTGTTGCTTAAATATGAGCTAAACAATTCAAAGACGTTATCTCTTAGCCCAATGCTATTTAATTTTTGTAATAATTTATCATGATTAACCGTGTCAAATGCTTTCCTCAAGTCTAAGAATAATCAAATACATTTCTTTCCAGCATCGAATATATGAAATGCGGATGTAGGTGGCAGCGCGGGTTTCTTATGAATAATATAGCTATGTTGACTTAGGCCCACATTTGTTATATTATTAAGTGTTTCGTAAAAAAAAGAAGTTTCTGATTAACGTAAAGAAACAATGTTACCTTATATTCGTTGCTTTATGGTTAATTAACCCGGGTTACTGTTGGTATGATTGGTCACTGCCATCTGGATTTTTCAGTTGCCATGACGACTTTACCGGCTGTTTTACAGAGCGTGTACTAAAAATTATTTTACGTAACCTGCCTCATAAATACAAGATGTACTTGTACCATTTTAAGTGTTGATTATGCCTAGATATTTCACTTGATTCGATTCACTTAAGGAGGACAACCGCAGCTAATAATGCAGCAACTAAATTATGTATTTTTAATATTAAATGACATAATTTTAATTGTTGCAAACCGGTAATTGTTAAAGAGAAGGAATTAGAGGTAAATTTAAATCCAGTCAAGATTTAACGAGATTAATAACTTTGTTCGAATTTTTGTAAGTTTTATTCCACGAAGAACCACTAGAAATTACAATTGTGTCATCAGTAAAGCCCGGATTTTCATGCACTATCAAACTTACAAACATGCATGCATTCATGCACTATCGTATCTTCAAATATGCACAATCAAGGGCGAAACATGCACTATGAAAAATGCGCACTGTACTGCAATATATTTCAATTAAAAACAATATACGAGCTTTTCCAAATTCTCCTCACTTAAACTCGTGCATTTATCAGTTTAGGACATTCTTGAACGCAGAAAAGGATCTTTCTACTTCACAAGAAGTAACAGGTGCATACTTAAGGGAAGAAATTTGACTGAGGGTGATATCGAATTCCATGTCTTTTACATTTTTTTTCCACATAATACGTCTTTCACTGTTTTCAGAAGTTTAAGATCAGGATTTGAACTAAGTAGGCCTACCTTCTTAAGTTTTTCCCTGCCACACCCATTTCTCCACAACATGATTCTAAAGATAATTATTCAACGTCTTCAACAATGGCTAGTGACTGATAAATTCAAGCAATGAACATTCTGTTATAGCAGTTTTCTTTCAATGGAAGGTGGTGGGGGTAAGCGAGTCGGCATTTTCTTTTGTAGCCTGGTGTATTATATTACTGTTTATTGAGTGTAAACAGTAGTTTGCACTCTCAAATTCATGCAGGTGGCAGACTCTGTTGCCAAGTCAATCAAATAACAATGGTAATACAATACAACATTTTTACGTTTCTTAGAATAGCCGAGATTTTAGGGAGGCACATTCATAATACGCACAGTTGTGCATGGTAACTTGATATTATGCACTAAAACCAGAAAATGAGGGTTTATATGCATTAAAAACGTCTGAATATGCTACATTAAACAAAACAAAATCCAAAACATGCATTATGCATGAATTTTGCCATAAAAAGGCCGAAATATGCAAACATGCACGGAAAAAATATGTTTATTTGGAATCCATAAGTCATGTAATGTGTAACTACAAAATTTGAGAAGGTTAACCGAAGTATATAAAAACATGCATTTGCATGAAAATCCGGGCTCTAGTCATCAGAATATGAGTAAATTAAATATATTAAATTAAATATTAAATATATTAAAATTAATGTTATGGAGCTCGTTTCTGTATATTAAAAATATGACGGGACCCAATAGGTCCACTGTGCTCTGAGTACACCGACATATTTTCCGAAAATCACTGGATTATCTATTTTCGTAGCCTGTGTCCTATTACTTAAGTATCACCGGAATAGATTAAATCATTTCCTCTAATGCCTAGAGCATATAATTCTTTTCAGAACAATATTATGGCCTTTTTCTAAATCTAAAAACAAACCTAAACACTTGTTTGCAGATCTAAATCCCTTATGATTTTCGTGGTAACCGTAAAAACGGCATCATCTGTAGATAAGTTAACGCGATTAGGCCTATTAGATAATAGTTTATTTTTATTTACATAATTCACTATCCTATTGTTTATACTTTTTTTTTAATTTTTGAGATGCTTAGCGGAAGGGAAGTTGGCCTATAATTGTTTAATTTATTTCTATTTCCTGTCTTATGAATTGGTACGATTATAGGGTTATAGGAATTTTTAAAATCGGTTGAAAATATACCTTGCGAAAAACATAAATTGAAAATACGAGTCAGCGGTTTAGCCATGTAGTCAATAATTTTCTGTAGAGTTTTGTTCAAAACCAGGAGAAACTTTAAAGTGTCTTAAAAATATTAATTATGTCGTTTTCGCTGACGTGATACAAAAACATGGGAGAAGATAAGCCAGACATTACACTGATGCGTAAGGCATCCTGTCGTAATACATGATACATGATTCAGAACTCATGCCGGTTGTCGACCAAGAGCTAAGCTAACTTAGCTTAGCTTAGCTCACATACAGTGAGGGATTTCATATATAGTTGTGCCGGATTTCATATGTAGTTTTGTTATGTAATCCCGCACTGTATGTGAGGTAAGCTAAACTAACTTAGCTTAGCTCTTGGTCGACAATCGGCATTAAGGTAAGCGTACAGAACATAGTTTTGGAAATATGATTTCAATATGCGTTTTCCGGTCAAGATGTAGGTTAATTTGTAATCCTAAAATTTTATATTACTAATTCCTCCTATGTCTTGTGTCTGATAATTAATAAAAAGGTTTGGGATACATTATGTTTTGTTCTAATTGAATGAAGTGGGTATTATCAATATGAAGTGTCATTTTTATTAGGTCGAAACCATGTATTTCATGCCTGAAAACCTTTGTAGCTACTCTTGCCAAATGTTCCTGGAGTTTTCCTGTTACAAATACAATAGCGTCATCCGCAAAAATCAATACCTTTGTTTCGTCATTTAGGCTAAGTGATGTGGCAAGTCATTGATAAAGATTAAAAATGGCAAAGGTCCTAGTTTCTATCAGACAGGTATGATTTGAAGCACTTCAGTGTAAAATTATCCAGTCCATAATGTTCCAAATTTTTATGTAATACTTCATCGTTTATACAGTCGAATGCTTTACAATATATAAAATAGATATGTATGATATATAAGAATCACAAAATAAGACGTACATAATGAAGCTTGTAGCAATCAGCCATGGCCCCCTCTGCACATATTAGCCCTCATGTTGGGAATATGTACAGGTAGGGGAAAAAAAAGCGGGCCGACTAAAATATCTAAGTTGCCGATATGAGCCACTGCGCATGCCTAGCGGCATTCACAGGATAGCAGGGAATGTATTGAAATTTGTTGTAGTGTCGATAAATTGCTTGAATTGAGAAACAATTTCACGTAATTTGCATTGCTTGTGAAAACAAAGGTTTCCGTACATCTCATGCATTTATTTACGTATCACATGGGCTCTGAAATCAGCTACAAGAGTCGGTCCGCTTTTTTTTCCTACCTGTACATAGGCCTATACCACGTTGAGAATATGTGCGCTACTGAATCAATTTACTCTTGTATACATAAAATTACTCCTACGACAATACTTGTGAGATTGGTATGCTCATGTAGTCACAATTATAGTATAGAGGCTATTAGAAGCAATAAGCTTCGTTGTTTGTGTGTTTTGAATGTGGGAAATGAGCAGTTACTACATTAGAACGCTGAGCATGGCCTGATTGGTAACAAAGCTGTCACTTGGTGGCGTCCAGGGCGCAGGGCAGAGGAATGCTAGGTGTGTATCCGTGTGTATGTCTGTGTGCATGTGTGTGTCGAATGAGCAAGTGAAGGATTCGGACGTGACCACCGACCGTGGGAGAGCGACCTGTCATGGACGATACTAGAATTCATTTCAAACTATTTCTGCTCTTCTTTGCTCATGTTTTGATTACTCTTCACTGAATACAATTACATATCACATTTATGATTAATAATTATTGTAGAACTGCCACTCAAACACAAACCAGAAACAAACTTATTAGATGGACTGAACCACGTGTGTGTATGTGTACACATAGATACATATATTAATTTAAAGACAAAAGCCCTGAAAAAAGCTTTAGTCCGTCAAAAATAAGAAAAATAATAATTATACGATGAAGAGAAAGAAAATAGAAGCTTCGACATCCGACATTCTCTCGTCATACGATTCAAAATAGGATAAGCGGCGAAACTGGTAATGATTCTGGAAAGAAATATCGTAATAGTAGAATTATTCATGTTCTTTTAGATTATTTCTACTATATGTCATAACGAAGAGAATGAGTGCATTATTCCTCTTATGAGGTCGGCCTAAATAAGGCTTAATCAATAACTAAGATGACGTTTGAAGGAAAAAATCTGATGTAAAATTCACATAGCTCTTACTTACTCAATGGCAATAGACAATTCCTCAGCAAGCTAAATGAATATTATCTGTTTTATGGAACCCGGAGGTTCATTGCCGCGCTTATCTGAGCCCGCCATTCAACTCTATTCTGTACTAACTCCATCCAACCATCCCTCGCAAATCCTACTCCCTTTAAATATATCCTAATGTTGTCCTCTCACCTACGTGTAGGTCTTCAAAGTGGTCTTTTTTCCTTCGGGTATACCCAATCAATATTTTTTAGATATGTCTTTCCTCCATGCGTGCAACATGTACAGCCCATTTAATCATCCGTGAGTTAGCTTCTTAGGATAATATAATTATTATGTATGACATTCTCTTCGTGTAAATTGGTTGTAAAAATGATGAGCATATCGTTACCACATCACATCGCATCCCCGAAGGATACATAACCCAAGTAAAATCTTATTAATGTACTTTCGGAAATGTTCTCCTATTGCATCCACACAATACCGGCCCCTTTTTAGGAAATTTTCTTTCACGCGCATAAGTTCAGCTTCCGAGACAGAGATAATTTCTCTTGGGATATTGTCTTTAAGTTCTTCTTACAATATGTGACTATTATTTATGGCGAAACTTAAAAAATAAAGTGTATAGGTCAATTTCCCGTACATTAGGAGAACTTAAAGACAATATCACAAGAGAAATTAACTCTGTCTCGGAAGCTGAACTTATGCGCTTGAAAGAAAATTTCCTAAAAAGGTGCCAGTATTGTGTGGATGCAATAGGAGAACATTTCCAACATCTCTCTGATGCGGTACGTGGTTATTTTCATTGTAATTCCAACTGTAAATGTGAGAACCTGAATCACTACACCGATCGCGGATTTATTGGCGTAGGTATTTCACCCGTTCGCTCGGGAGTTGAGTTGGAGCTGTGCCCGCCGCGACACAGAAACCCGCAAGATTGGCCAACTCTTGCGTGGGACTCATTAAGTAGTGTTGCGTTGTGCGAAGATGGACGCACGTATTACATTCATCTGTTTTCATATCTGTGGAAACATAACATTTTTCCCGTCTCGTGTATGTTTCGGTTCTTTTGGGCCCTTTAAAGTCTGCTGCCCAGTCTGTCTATTGGTAAATGTCATGTACTTGTACAGTACAATGCAGTTGCTGCATTCGAGGCGCGCTCTGTTTATGCTGTGAAGCGATGTCCATACAGCCGGCGACTGTAGTAATGTGCACGGATTATTTTATTGGGCCTGCATAGCTTCACCCCTAACCATTACCATCTAATCGTACGACTCATCCTTCGCTTCTCACAACTAGACCCTACACTTTCCGAGACTTCATTACATGATCAGAAACCGGTAGGCTAGTAGTCTATAAGGAGCGTTGCAAATCTCATCACCACGCCTGTCTTATGAAGCGTTTGTTGTAGTTGTAGTAGTTTGTTTATTTTCTTACACAGTACAGTGTTTTACATATACTTATAAACTACATTTCTTAAAGTTTAACACACACATTTACAAATTAATAATTTACATACAAATATTCAATGCATGTTTAATATTTAAACATGCTACATTTTACATTATTCATTTTAATATTATTTCTAGCTCTATTTTTACAGTATATGAAAGATGAATTATACAAATTGAATGATAAATTTAAGAATATAGTATATACACACTTACAAAGAATAGAGATCACTTATATTATAAAAACAGTTTGATAAAAGAAAGGATTTAAGCATTTTCTTAAATGAAATTTCTGTTTTTTGTGATGTGATATGAGAGGGGAGTGAATTAAATACTTTAGAGCATAAGTAGTATGGAGAAGATTCGAATAGATGGGTAGAGTGTTTCGACAGTGCTATGCTGTTTTTATGTCGGGTGTTGTAAGAGTGGTAGTCAGAATTAACTTTGAAAAGGAGTCTATGAGAATAAGCAAACAGGGCGGCTTCAAAAATAATGATACATGGTAGTGGGAGGATCTTGTGGGTTTTAAATAAAGGTTTGCAGGAATCGAGAGGCTTCGCATTGTAAATGGTACGTATTATGCGTTTTTTGCAGGACAAAGATTCTATTTATGTGGAATTGATCTGCTGATCCCCAAGCAACTAAAGCGAGATATGGTACTAGACAACAGGACAGTGCTTTATCTCACTGGACTCTTTTAAACCAGATATTCGACAATCTTTTGTGTACCCATGGTGGACCTATCTCACGATATGCCAAAAGCTCGACTTAGCGCCATCAAGTTGCGTGTGGCGAAAGAGTACAGTTGCTTTGAACGGATATCTCCCTCCAGAAATGCTGATCCATACGGCATTCAGGTCTGGGGCAACGGTAGCAGCATTCATAATGTTCTGGTACTACAGAAGAAAGCGGTTAGAATATTATCTGGAGCAAAATATGATGACCACTATATGTCTTTATTTAAGAAAGAAAGAATTTTAACAGTAATTAATATGTATATATTTTATACTCTTATTATGATTAAGTTAAACCCGGCCGAGTATGGTTATAGATCAGAGAAGCACCACTACTCTACGAGATTTAATTATTTTCTTGAAGTGCCTCATGTGAGACTTGCCAAATCAAAAAACTGGTGGAAAAATTTAGGAGCATCCCTGTTTAATAAGTTGCCCCAAGTGGCTCACAATGTAGATTTTAAGCAATTCAAGTTTCATTTACATCGTTGGCTGCTTGACAATCCATTTTATGGTGTGCAAGAGTTTTTTGAGGCTCAAATCAATATAACATTCTAGTCTGGGTTTCCTGATTTATTGTTTTACCTATTTATGTATAGTATTCATTTTATTTAATTGACGATGTCTATAGCAGCACAGTGTTGCTAACGACTAATTAGAAAATTAAATTAAATTAAAATCCAACGTGTCCGTGCAATGCTCCACCCGGAAAGGCTCACATAAAATTGTAACCTCCTGCACGCTTACACACCGATAACAGTCAATAAATTCGAACCGAACAGTTTTTGTATTTTGTAACTTTCTATTTTTCTGACATCTCGAACAAGTCACCTTGTGTTATTTAACGAGAGAGCTTGGATTAGTCACGGCGAAATAAATTCTGCTAATTGCAAGATTTGTTAAAAACAACCACACAGTTAGGCGGCAAGCAGAAACCAAAAGTCAGCGGTGCCTGACATAGTTGACGGTTGCAGTTTGGGAATGGGAGGTTTTAAAATCGCTTACCAAGAAGCTGTAAGAGCATGCTGCCTTAGGGAGCGACTATAATCTCAACAATAAATGGCTTTGCTACAGAACTGAAGTCGGGGACACAGAAGCCGTGGAAGATCAGAAGGGGATAGTTGTGGCGATTGCTTTCAAGGAAACAAACATTTGGTCTGAAGTCAGGTCAAGAAAGCATCGGTTTCGTCCAGCTTCTAGTAATAGTAGACATGACAACACCATTAAAATCTAAGAATATTTATAATATTATAACAATTCAATCTAATACATTATTAAATAAGAGATGAACTATCATTTGCATGAATCAGTGAACGTACTACTGACAGTTACAAAATACTAAGCGATAATTAAAATGATATCATAGTTATTCATGGCTAATTGCAGAACCTTTAAATTATACAGTACTGTAGGCTTGTGGCCATTGTAAGTTTGGAACTTCTTATGCCAGTGCAGTAATACTATCTTGTAGACTACCCTTCAAAGCTTGATGCTGATTTACTGCAGTACTAGTCAAATAAAGCAATCAGTTGGTGCCACCTTATTCCCTCAATTACACGGATAATAAGGTAGCCTACATCAGATAGCAAAACTACTCAAAACAGAACAACTTTAAAATAGCTTTTAAAGCAAACAATAAATTACACAATATGAATAATAACAATACAGATAAATTCAGCGGAAACGGTGTATACAAATTAAAATGCGGTAAATATAGGACAGACCGGACGAAAATTCAATCAGAGGTTACATGAACAAATTTAGTGAATAAAAGTCGACATACGCAAAACACCTATTGAACAAAAAACACCAGCTTAACACCACACAATATACACAAGAAATTTTACAAAAGCATAATAAAGGACGTAAACTGAACACTCTAGAATCACTAGAAATATATAAATACAAGCATAAAATGATTAATGGGAATCCTATTGAATATAAATCCCTGTTTGAATTGATTAGAGAACGCAACCGACAGCCATAAATAGTTACTCACCAGGCAGGACCCCTCTATGAATACACTAAGGTTAGTAAACAAATTCTTATGTTACATACATAAGTTACATATTTGGACAATTTATTCGCAATTTTCCTTTTTTGTTAATATTTATTTATTTAGGAACTGAAGATGACACAGCGTGTGCCGAAATGCATTTTCCATTAAATTAGCGCACACGGTTTCAAGAGAATGAATATATCACAACAACTAGCAGATACTGTTCTTCACAGCCTGATGTGGATATGAATGGTTTAATATCATATTAAGAATGTTAATAAAATGTACGGCTACATTAAAAATTAAAGAAAATAAACATAGGTCTAACACAAACATACACCAAGGAATAGGAATTTATTTTGTTTACTATTCATTGCGAAGCTGATAACTTTATTTATATAGGGCCTACCTCAAATAAGTTAATGCGTATATAATGCATAGGCCATTTGTTTACACAAAATATTTTACAAAATAATAATGTTAATATATATATATAATGCATAGAGCATAGTTTTTTTTTACATAAAATGTATCACACAAAAAGAAAAGATAATATTCCAGGCCTAACATAACCAGAACTAAAGCTAATACAAGTGAATGCGTTAATTGCTATGCATTAAAATTAAATTAATATTTGTAAAAATTATTAATAGATTTATGCAAACGAATTTTCTATTTACTTCCTTACAAGCTTCAATGGATGATCCAGATGATCTTGAACAGCATGAAAGGAGAAGTTTTTCCCTCTTGCGCTGACAGTTTTGTTATGAATATTCTACTACAAACTCGGATTTGAAACAATAAACTCTCGCAGAAGAATCAAATCGTTATTTATATTACAAAGAAGTCTTTCCTGTTTTTCGGGATTCGTATCTATTACCGTAAAGCTTCACGCTAATCTTTCCGAAATAATGTGTCACCTTATCAGATATAGCGGAAACCGGCGCAAGCGCAGAGCATCAGTCACGTGACTTTAGCGTTACGCTAACTCAACCTAAGCTGGACAAAAACTTAAATTTCCAGAATAAATCTTAACGTGCCGAGACAATGGTGACGTATGCATAAGTCACTGCTTAGTGCCTACTGAATCTCCGACCTGATAAGTATATAAACGTAAACATCACTTTTCTAGGATGTGACAAACGCAAATTCGATAAATATTGAGTGAATCAGGTCTGTGATTCGCTGATTTCAGACTGGCACAGAATGTCAGCGCTATACAAACTGTTTCACCCAGGCCGATGACATTATCCAAACGGTACAGCTCGTCAAGATTTTAATTCAACTGTTTAACCAAAATGTTTATCATAGGTAATCCAACGAGAGTTGACGAATTTATCTGCTGCAACTCGTCAACTCGAGTTGAATTTATTAAGACTATTCCATGAACAAAATGCAACGGATCATATCAATAATAATTACTTTCGTGCTTTGCTGTATAAAAAAAAAGAGTTGTGAGATCACGGCATACTGTGAATCAACCATCCATGAATCGATTCGAGCTACCATGGTGTATATCACTGTTACCAACGGTGCATATAAGACACAGTTCACTTCATTCAGGTAAGCCAACAGCAGAACAGAATAAAAGCACACGAACTGGCTTGCACCGAATCGAAATTGTGTTCTTAATCAATGTACATTTCTATTATTTCAATTTCCAAAGAACTTATATTGTATAAAATAATCTGTTTTCGTGCCGCTTAGTGGCAGCATCTGACTATTAATCATTGCACACTGATACTCGCGTCTCCAGTAACGAGCAGGCGGTTTTATCGCGAAAAACACCATCCTCGCGATTCCTACAAGAAAATTGCAAGATAAGCGGCCGTGATTGGTCTATATCCGAGGAATTGCTAAACGTTATTGGTCAATATCAAACACGCGGTGTATGAGTTGAATAGTCAAAATTAATTATGTAAATTCGTCAAACCGGGATGTGAAAATCTTTCCAGCGATACCTCAATTATGAGTAGACAATTGACAATTGACAATTGACAACATAAACGAAATACTAGGAGAAAAAGATCGTTATTGTGTGTAAATCTCAGGAATTTTTACTCTAATTCTACAGTCGGTTTATTCCGCTTTTTAGGCGGCTGTGCGTATTAAAAATACCGATGCTTTACCCGGCACATCATTACAACTTATATGAAATCCTTTTCTTAATTAATATAAACCCACCCGTATTGTATAGTTGTATTTGTTTAAGAAGCGTGGGTAGCTACTTTATTGTTATTATGTAGTTGAGTGGAACACCATGTGCATGAGTGGAATAATTATGGCCCTCATTTTCCATAACTACAACGCCCAGTCCGTAAATCTGCCGCCACGCCACTGAACTGATACAAGTATTTCAAAATCTCAATAGCTCTTAATATAAAACAACATATGGCTCTATACAGGTATTATTGATTTCAGAGGATATAACCAGTGCTGCAGTCCCAAATTTACCCAGGGTAGCCTATACCCTAAACAAAGTTTCTGGAAATTTTAGTGAAAGTCATATATTTTAAATGGATGTTTGGACTGCATAGAAGTAGGCCTACTGTAGTCGATACCAGACACTAGTGGTGAAATTATACAAAAATGCAATGTAGACTATTTACTGGTAGTAGCAAGGCACTTTGGTATGTTGTCTAGGATTTCAAAAGAAGAAAGACGTTTTATCGATCAGATTTTTACACGAGGTGTCTATAAAAGTCTATAAACCCTATTCTGATTCAAAGATAAAACCTTCGTGACCTAATCAAAAACACTCCACAGAACCTATTTTGATGGGTTACCATAGCGTTCCGTTCATAGGCTTCTTTCGCATTGATCTCCCGAATCGAATGCAGAATTGTCAAATACGCAAACAAACAAATAAATAAAATATAACCAAACAGAAGATTTACGCTAAGAATTAAGGATACGCTGGGCGCACTCGGCGTATGCCAGCGAGTACCCTTCATTATATCACTGGATATAACGTAAGTTACCGATCAAAACCACACGTAAAGTCTGGCCGTTCTAAGAAGGGAACCTCAAGTAAACAAAAACAAATATAACTGGGTCGCTAGGACCAGATAGCTTATCGTCCGCCGATAGCAATGGAGTAGGAGCAAAAGAGAATGCAAATACTGTACTATTCATTCTAAACTATGCGGTTCATAATAGCCCGTAACTATTGAAAACAAAAATAAAGCGAATAAAGTATTTGTTCTTTTAGTTATGAAATATTATTTAAGTTCGCTATTGGGTCTACAAAAATTCAACGCCAGACATAGTACCGGCGTCATCATCACCAAAATCATCATCCTCTTCATCTGCATCGCTCTCATCTCCCAATTGAATTATAAGCTGTTCTGTTACTGCATCAATGGCCGGTTCTTGGGCAATGTACGTTTCTTCAATGTCTCGAACATGTCGGCATCTTGAAATCCAGTCTTCGGATATCATGGACTGAAATCTCTCTTCTACCAATTGCATTGCAGAGTCCAAAGAAAAATGTATATTTTTCTTTTCTATGTGGTGACTTCCAAATTAATTCTTCAGGGTTTAGGTCAGGGTGGTAAGGTGGAAGTCGTAGAACGGAATGTCCATATTGAGACAGAAGAAGGTCAATTTTGAATATTTTGAAAGCGGGCTTTCTGAGATTAATCAGTGAATATAATTCTGGTTTCAGCATTTTCGAGTGAAATAGAATACCATGACTGCTTTCCTGCATGAGAAATTTGGAGCGGGATTAAGTTCTACGTTGTGGTATGGTGCATTATCGATTACCAGAACAGAGTTTTGGGGAAGGTTGGCTATTAATTTAGTCATAAGCCATTTTCGATAGTTAAAAAATTCATGTCATCGTGGTAATCTCCTGATTTTGTGCCCGACTTAAACATTAGAAGTGCACTGGGCATAAAACCGTCTTCACCTCCTACAAGCACAATTATAGACCGTTGTCCCTTCGAAACCGGAGCTAGCAGTCCCGTGTTACTGTTGTCACTCCATGAGTGTTTTTTGGTGTGCGATGAATGAATGTAGGTCTCGTCCATGTAGATGATTGGTCGCCCTTCTTCCCTGTACGTTGTAAGACATCGTAAATACTTCAGTCTTAAATTACGGATGTCCATTTTTTCAATTAATATCTTCCGGTTATTCACTGTTTTCCTCCACCTGAAATTTAAATCTTTCAACACTTGCCTTAAAGCCCATTTACCTCCAGAAAAATTAATTTTGTTCTTCAGGACAGGTAATAGTGTTTTTAAAGTTGTCTTTCCTAATTTGTTTTGTGTAATTCATTCACCGTCCTTCTAATTACACACTTATCAAAATCATCTCCGTCTGTTTTCACTTTTATCTTCGTCTTTTTTTGGTTGGAGTACTAAATCTCGTTCCACCTTGAACACATTTCTCACCTTCTTTTACAATTCTCTTAATGCTGCGGAATGAAATTCCTGTAGCATCCGAAAGACGCTGCTGAATTGCATATTTAGGGTCATCTTGGTGCACCTGTTTGTAATCCCTATATTTATTCCATACTATTTCCCTACTCTGACTACCACCAACCTTTTTGCTAGAATAACTACATTCGCCTTCCATTGCTCTTATTAACGTATCATACTTCACTATTGAATGCTGTGGGGCTAACTAGGATGTTTTTACACGGTCCGTACATTATGAACTGGCAGGGAAAATCACGTGCTATGAAGGTCAGGCAGGTCTAGATTCCGTCATCGTAGCCACTGCGCATCCGTTTGTTTGGCTCAGGTCTTACGGATCGAGTTATACATCTGTCTCATTCTAGCACATTACTCGTATAACTTAAGAGTGAGACAGACATACTAGTGTTTCTTTACTTCAGGTTCCCTTCTTAGCTTGTTTCAGGTATACAAGAAGGAAGGAAGGATTGAATTTACTGATGTTTTAAGAACATTTTAAGCTTTATTGATTATAAATTAACAATGACATCAATAGTGAAATAGTTTTATTACTTTTAAATATGAATCTACAAAATAAGGAAACATGAAATAAATAAAATCAGGTAAACTGATGTAACAAAGTTCCAGAATGATTTTGTTTAAACAGTGATAATTGCAATTATGATATGTGGAAAATAAGTTATACTTTTAATCTATTTGCGAGTTGAGCTCCAGATTGATTCACTAAGCAGGGCTTACGGAAGAACAAAGGTCTAGTTTGATAAGCATATGTGATGGAATGTGTGAGTAGTGTTATTTGTCAAAGCTAACTGTATTGCAACTTCCAAATCCGTATGTGAACAATGTAAAACAATATATCATGAGAACTGATTAACATTTGATAAATTCCTTCTAATATATTGCCATAAAATAGTCACTAAATTGGGCATTACTCCGGTATCGGTCAACTGATTTGGTCCAAAATCAAGAAGCTTCTTCCTATGGACATTATAAATGAGTATACCAAGTTTCATGAAAATCTGATGAAGCGTATTTGAGTTATCGCGCGTACAGATACGGACAGAGAGACCGACAGACGGACAGACATTTTCCAGTCCACCATACAATCTCAGAAAGTACCATTCTAGCACTTAATAAATAATTCATAAAGGCTTTAAAATCTAAGAACATTAACTCCAACATTATTCTGTTATCTCTTCAACATATATATGTATATATATATATATATATATATATATATATATATATATATATATATGTGTGTGTGTGTGTGTGTAATTTAAAGACGCCCTGATGATGGTTTCACGTAGCCTAAGCCTATTTATTTATTTTGGCAGAGCTAAGGCCATTTGGCCTTTTCTTCCGCTCTACCAGTCAAAAACTACATTACAATTACGTAATACATATACATATTATAGATAATTAATTAATACTTAATACTTAAATACAAAACACTAACATAGCTATTAAAAACATGTAAGCCTAAACACTCTACAAGTTTGTTATATGCCTAATGTAAATTTAAGATTAATTTATAAATTATTACAATGTTTAGAGTGCTATAAAACATTAAATTACAAAAAATAAAAATACTAAAGAAAATAAATACGATTATAGCATAAGATATTTAAAATGATACTAAGGAATACTAAAGAGAAAAATGTATAGTTACAAGAAGTTAGGCTACGGGTTACAAGTATCAAAAAGAGCTCCAGTTAAGATTTCTAGTTACTACGATGAAAAACAAAACTAAATTAAATTGTTTAGAATTAACATGTTGACTTCTCTCTGAAATTGACCAAGAGTTCGACAGCCTCTGACCGTGCAGGGGATGGAATTCCATTGGCGAGCTACTGATACAGAGAATGAGGATGAATAGGATGAAGAGCGGTGGAGAGGGATAGAGAGTACATGACTATGTTCTGATCGTGTATTTAGGGTGTGATGAGATGAGATGACAGGTTAGGGAAGCGGCTAGATAAATATGGTGGTGATGAAGCATGAAGAGGAGACAAAGACAGTGAAATCTTCTTCGGTCATTCAGACGGAGCCTAGGGCCTATGCACACAATATCACTATAAAAGAAGTTGCGATTAGGGTTAATGAATAATTTTATTGATCGAGCTCAAAGGTACAGCAGAACATTCTTTTGGAGGCCGAATGGTTGGTGTCCTGTGGCCGGTCAATTGAATGTGGGTTTTTTAGGATTGCAAGGGCGAAAGCAGAACATTCCCTGTCCGTGGTATGTACAAGCTTGTGATGTCTTTGGGGATGACCTGCGGCATGCTGATCACACAGCAGGGAATCACGTTTTGACTTGTCTGAATATACGTGCGATGCAAATATTTGCCCCACTCTTACGGGCAATGGAGTGTAAGAATAGGTAAACGTATTGTAGTGATACGTAGTCAGCTGGTGTCCTGAAGCTTTTCAAAGTGCCACCCTATATCTTAATCTAAAACTGTATTGGGCTGTATACAGAGCGAAAGGGGTATATTGCATTAATTTTAAAAGCAAATCATTTATGTTGTAGGTAAGAAAATGTCAGATGCTGATTTGGAGTCTGAATAACGGTATAGCTAAGAATATTAATTCGTTTCTGGCGTTTAACCCCTTTATGGCCAAATTATTGGATGCGGTAGTTTGACAGAGATATGGCGACATGATATCAAAGCGAAGAATAACTATATCAAGAAAGTTTACCAGAGATCGGATTAATTAAATAGACAATATTTATCCTAGCTACTGCATGCCACCGAACTGAGCTAGATTTGTCTTGTGGAAAAAGTTCAAAACATTACAGGAAACTTAAATGAATGTATTGATTGCTAGAAGTTTCCAACACATTTATTATCTGAGTACCAATCCCGGACGCCAGCAATTCCTATCACTTTCAATTTGTCAACTTGCATTTCTAAATACAACGGACACGGTTATCTCTGTCGCTAAATGAAATAAAAAGTGATGTGAAAAGGGCACCATTTCCATATTGAGCTTGTGCCAGTGTAAGTGATCCATGCGAAAGGGGAGGATGCGCTGCATGGAATCAAAAAATAAATACATACATGCATATGTACACGATTGAACAAATAAATAAAAGGTAGAATTCTCGATACGGACTGTCACTCACATTATACTAACGTCTGCAGTGTTAACGAGTTTTAGTTTAGGATATCCCGCATTAACAATGGGTGGAGTGAATAAAAGTCAGTAAATGCTTTTACTGCAAAATTTTAAGTAAATACTATCATTTTAGTGAATAAAATATTTCAGTAAATACTGTTGCTTATTAGTAATCAGTACATACTAGATCAAGTAGTACCTACTGCAAAATATGTGAATAATAACAAGTATTTACTTATCAATACCAGTAAATACTGTGAAATTTTCAAGTGTGGTACAGACCTTGCTTAAGATGTCAATGCCTTATCTGAAATGCTTGTTTTTACAAGAATTATGAAGCAAAAAGTGTACAGAGAGCAAATGGAGGCTCAAGAAGATGATTACCACAATTTACTTAGATTCAGAAAGGAAAATATGAAGTGGCATACTTCACGTTTCATGAATGAAACAGGCAGAAGTTATACATTTTTCATTTTTAAGTGATCCAGGCTATCAGAGTCAGAATACATTATAATTTTTCTGTGTACTATTACCTAAACAATTTCACAATTTTCTTTTATTTTTATTTAAGCAGCATGGCCAATCTTATGTAGCATTGAGGTTATGTAGCATTGAGGTTAGCCTAAATATTTTAATTTGTTTTATTTTAAACTAGCAGGTGTCTGTGACTTCGCCCATATTTATTAATATAATTGCTAGATTTTTAATAATAGGCCTACACTTAATAGGAAAAAAATTAAAACTTCATTTATTAAAACTTACACCGTTTTTAAATAAATTGCATTAATTATCTCATTTTATTGTAATTGTATTGTCAGATGTAGTAAATAAATAATTAAAACTACTAAATGAACCATGTGCTGCCATGTGGGCGTACACATTGAAAGTGAAATGATCAAAACGAACCATAGAATTATGAACCTTGAACCGCTTAAATGCAGATCATTCATAAACAATTAAAAGATTAATAATTTTAAAAACGCTTTGGGATGCATTTTATGATTAGAGTACACCATAGGGAATGAAATGATCTCAGATTCGAGTTCCAGGCTCAACCCCCTCCCCTGCACAGTGAGTTTCATCCAAATCGAGCAATGTTTCCCATTCAAACCTACATTCATGATCTCTCTTCCGTCCACCTATGTTAAAAATTTCAGATCTTTGTGCTGTAATGTTATAAAAATAAACCAAGTAGAGCAGGCTAACAAAGTCAAAGCAATCGACATCTCCATGCGTTATGTTGAAAAAATTTATTTCCGCAATGCTCTTCTTCCCCAGTTGCTATGGCAAAAGAGGAAGAGTAATTATTAATTTTACAATTGAAAAGTAGCCTATTACTAGAATCTGATGCTGCAATAGTGGAAAAAATTATGTTTTCTGACAGTTTTTTTTTTTGGGGGGGGGGAGAGCTCATAATTCGCGAACAAACGCAAAAAATTGAAAATCCGGCTTTAAGGTGGATTCAGACATCCTTTAGTCCAGCTATGTTAAAAATGTAAGATCTCTGCATGCCCTAGATTTGGCTGGGTATTGCACACAGACAAACAGACAGACAGAAATTCAAACACTTCCTCTTATTATGTAGATATCATGACCTACTTTAATTAATCACGGTCCACTACAAGTAGTTTGCATAGCTAAGCAGGTAGTAACTACTAATGTTCATCCAGTATTAACTTATAAGTACTAGTATAAGGTCATTCACTCAAAATTAAGTAAAAGCTGGTACTTGTAACTACTGAAAGTAATTACTACTACTAGTACTTATTACTAGTAGTAACTACTCAATTTTTATTCACTCCACCCATTATTTCGATAGGAAATTCATTAGAGGAAAAGTGGAATAGGTTCAGCCTAGGGAGTAGAGATGGCTTCTTTTGTTTGTGGTATCCACAGCACATTATAGTCAACATTGCTCATGTGAAAGAGAAATGGCACGCAGAAAACTCTTGCTCAAGACAGAAAAAAAATTAATGCTCTAAACTGAATTTTAAATCTGAAATAACTGTGTTCATAGGAAGGCGTCGTTAATGTTATTCTTATTATTATATTTATTTTTACTACTGCCATGTTGGATATTTATCAACTCATGTTGGGATATGAACTAAACTCTGTAGGAACCACACAATGCATTATTGTTCTAGGAACTAAACAGGCAGAGTGAATTTGCGAGAACTAGTCACATTACTGATCTCTGAGAGCTACACGTACGACAATCCTGTCTAGAACAGGCATGTCAAACTCAACTTTTACTAAGGGCCAACTCGACTTCATAAATTCTAAAGTGTAAGGGCCACGTGCCGAAATGAAAACATAACCTTTTGATCTCATAAGATTTAAGCATGCAACCACCCGACCTTTACATTTTAACACATATCATTCTTGCCCTTTGATGCTATGTGTATTACAATCAATACATTTTAAATTCAGTACATAGAGAATTATTGTGGATCACTAAAATATCAGGACTTTAACACATAATTACTTACAACTTTTAGTTTTACATGCATTACTTATTAATTAACTCTTATATGTTGGAAGCACAATGACTGAAGCCAGGAGGCAAAGTGGGAATCTTCAAAATATTGATAGGTAGGAAAATTAGATTTGTTTAGGCGTGGAATCCTTTTGGTTCATGACAATGCCTAGCCACTCACAACTCGGCTTTCATCACAGGCGGCACCGTTCTTTGACGAAGGAATATAAAAACCGGTTTCCTTTTACGACTAGTGCCTGAATAACGGCGGTGACTATGTGGAGAAATAGTGTAATGTATAAGGTAATGAACGATATTAAAGTATTTGAAAAATAATGTTCTGTTATTTGTTAAATATCGGTACTTCTTTTAAAAACATGCCTTTCGAAACAAATCTGTGAGAACCATATACTACAGTATTCATCCTCAAACCACATACAGTATTACTGCAATCCACCCTAAATTCTGTAGAGTCACATCAGTATTATTATGTTTTATCAAACGGTGTTAAAAACACAGTTTTAGACCTACTGCACATAAAGAACATTGATAGACTACAGCTTTATTGCTATAAAATCTTAACTCTGTTGGATTGCAATCGAAGGAAACTCTGCATCGGTGCTCTCGAAACTACGGTAAACTTTGTGAGAACCATAGACTTTATACAACAACTGAACTCAGTTACTTACTTTGGATGCTAGTGTACATTCATGGACTCACTTACCTGCAAAAAAAAAAGAAAACATAGCATTAGAATAGAATCCGGTTAAATATAGAGGTGTACAAATCTCGATTTTAGCTTGCCCATACCCGCTTGAACGCCAGGCAAGCAAGTTGCCAGAGTCATAGATAGCAAGCAGGGAGGTTCTTTAAGCTTGAAGGGTCAGGTCAAACCCAACCTAGGCAAGCCAGAATAACCTTGCGACATTCCTATCAGCTAAACGACTGTAGTTGCTAAGTGTAGGTAATACTTTCTTGCTTTTCTACATGCTGGTAGAAGAAATTCATCATGCAGATAAATAAAAGGTGGATAAAGTATTAAAAATCGTTTTAGCGCCTTAACACAATTATTATTTTTATTATTAGATAGATTTCGAAGAAAAGTCTACCTAATGACTTTCAAAAAATTCGTTCATATTTTTACGTTTCATGCCTCCCTAAGTACGAAACCACCGCCTGTTAAAAAAATTGTGATATTTATATTTATATACAGTATATGTATGTATATATATATATATATATATATATATATATATATATATATATATATATATATATATATCTTTACACGCTAGCGGCGAAATTTTGAAGATATTTGAATCAAATTTTATTATGTTATTTCTAGGCCCAATAGTTCAGACAAGTTCGTTAATGAGCAAAATTGGCGCAAGAGGGTGTTCGGGGGTTGAAATTTTAAAACATTTATATCTCGGCCCCTATGAAGTATAGAGGGAGACTTTGATTGAATAAATTAGAGTACTCCTTATGGAGTTCACAGTGCCACCAACGATTCGGGGGTTTTGGGAGTACAAGTGGGGGTGGGGGTATGGGGATGGAAATTCGAAATTTTCGAAACTACGTCTTGTGGGGTATCGTTGAAAAGCTCTTGATGAGTACTCTACAAATCAATAACTAGTTTCTTGATAGTTCTCATATAAGGCGAGATTTGAATGTTTGAAAAAGTTCTCTTCCCTCTTTTTTGCGGTTATTATTGCGGGTTTGTCATGCCAAGGCTAAAGAAGAAGAGTGCTACGCAGCGACAGTAAATTAAAACAAAAGCACTTCGAAATCTACCTCAGCCTGTAGGCTTGCCTAAAGGGATTTTTGTTGTTGTTATTATTAATGATTTTATGATGTTTTCTCGAAAATGTTTGAAAATTTTTCCCATGCCGGACTAGTACCTTTGTTCATTGATAATTCAAACTCTCCACATTTTAGTTTCTCCTCGGCTTCCTTCAGGGTAAAATTCTCTAAACACATCTGAAATTCCTCAACTACGTAACTGCACGACTTACCAGTGCACTGATATACCCAGTTTCATATTCTTTCCGCCAGGCCTTGCAGTTTCCTTAGGTCTTGTGAAACCCACCAAGTTATGAAGAGCTTGTGACTTATAGCGACAGTATTTCTTATCAACGTTGTCAACGTTGTAATCTGGCTTGCTTTCTAGTCAAGCAAGTTAAAAGCTGTGGCTGGTTGCAGAATTTCAAAGGAGCAAGCAAGCTAAAATCAGAATATGTACACCTCTAGTTAAATATATGGTTTAATAAAATTTATTTTTAGTACACGCTCCGCAAAACAGCTGTTTGTCGGACTGTTAACACGCCGAAAAGTAGCACTTTACCAACCTAGTCCGGTAAAGTAATTTTTATCGTACTAGGCCGGTAAAGTCGTCATGGAAACTGAAAAATCCAGATGGCAGTGACCAGTCATACCAACCGTAGCAGGGCTTGAAACAAAATACCTGACCATAAAACAGCAAATATAAGGCAACATTGTTTCTTTACATTAATCATAAATTTTACGAGGCTTTTTTTGTTTAAAAAAACACTTAACAATATAACAACAAATATAGACCTAAGCCGCTAAGCCAAGATTGTATTACGAGGGTTCAGCTTAAGCTCTACAGTCCTGCCATCTACAACCGCATTTTGTATTGGTTCATAGCATAGGTTTCAGGCGGCTGGCTGACAATGCCTTTTATAATTAATTATACGGTATTTTTATTTCACTTCATATAATTTACAGAGTTTTAACTGAACAACATTGTATGCACCATGTACGCAAAAGCTTCAGAGGTCTCGTCCAATATTTCGGCCTCGGCTTCCGCCTAGGCCGTAATTCTTGATTCGTCCGCTAAAGCGTTATTCTGCGTGCTTGATACATCGTCCAAGCCTGTTTCAGGTTATGCTGATTTACTGAATAACGTTGACTACTAATCTCTATTTGCGATATGTTCAGGAAAATTATAATTTGTAACTAAGACGTACTACCACTACATTTGTAGCAGTTATTAGCTGAATTATGATGTACAATGATATGAATTATTATAACATCATGCGGAAATAATCCAACATTTTAAAGAAAATAATTCCATTCTTTATCCGGTTTGTTATTATGATTTTGCAGTTTTATACCAGACTTTTCACCGGGTTATTGCAATTGCCAAACAATGCCCCCTGTTACAAGCATAAAGGAAAATATTTACTAATGTGTGAATTTAAGTAACGATTATAATTTGTTTGCAAATTACATCCTAATTTGCCTTCGTGACGAAATAGGGTTTCCATCCATAGAGATTAAATAATATGAATTACAACAGGACCGTGTACAATCTCATATATCTACAGGCAAGGAGGAAAGATGTGGCTCATACGCGAAGAAATATCTGCTGTGACATAGATCGTTTGTGCACATAAACTTATGACAAAATCCTGTCCTTGTTATAAGAGATTAAGGTTTGATAAGAGCTGCTGTACGCCGTAGCGTAGTGGTTGAGGCGCTGCGCTACAAACCGGAAGGTCGCGGGTTCGATTCCCGATGAGGTCGTTGAGATTTTTCACTTGGCCTAATCCTTCTGGTGGCACTATGGCCCTGGGGTCGACTCAGCCTCTAACAGAAATGAGTACCAGGAGCAATCCTGGGGGTGAAGGCGGCCGGTGCGTAAGGCTGACAACCTTACCACCTTCATATGCCGAATGTCCAAAATCTGGGAGCCTCAACCTCCTGGAACCCTCTGGGCCTCCATGGCCTGTATAGGGATGACTTTACCTTTACCTAAGAGCTGCTGTATTAACAGAAAGCCTACTCATTACCTGTTGCTGACTTGATGCATAACACCATGAAATAGCACCATTTAGATAAAGAATTAACTTTTCTGCATCCCTCTCTCTCTATCATCCACCCTCCTTCGCTCCCATCTCTTTTACATAATCACATTACGAGACTTCTTAATCTAATCTGAAATCTCTTATATACCTAGGTAAAACTGATAACTTTTCACCAAATACGATCAATATTAGAAAATAAAATAATTTAAGTTAATTTCATTTAATTCATTTCATAAAATTTCATTATTTCAATATTCGAAAGTAGAATGAGAGAAATAAACGGAAAATCAAGAAACAGACGATATAGGAATTATTAAGAAAGAAGCGGATACTCATAAAAGGCGTAGTTTATAAAGGCCATCGAGGCCTATAGCATTCAAGGTGTTTGAGTCTCTCGAGGTTTTGCTTTTAGACAGTCAGTACATGAAGGTGGTACAGTTGTCAGATTTATGCAAGAACACATTTACGGGCGGGATTGTTCCTGGTACACGTTTACGTTTGAGGCTGAGTCGACCTCAGAGCCACAATTCCACCAAAAGGATTAGGCAAACGGAAAAACCCTAAAAGGTAAAAGTAGAAAGGAAAAATAGGAACGGAAAGCCAGGCAGGCAGACGGACATACAAACAGACTACCAAAATTAAACGGAAAATCAATTGGAAATAATGCATTATAAATAAATAGGAATGCAGGAAAATGCAAATAAAGGAAATAAGAAACAAGCAGGCACGAAGAAGTAAAGAAGCCAGGGCAAGCGGCCCAATAATGACAGTACAGTAGAGAATATATGATTCTGTTTGAGACAAGGACACCGAGTAAGCGTGAGTTGTTAGGTGGGAATTAATATTCGCAGTGATTTCTAGCTGCCCTTCGCGGAGGTAACTTAGCGATCGGAATTCGACAGTCTTAAGAGGGAAGTAGAAACACCTTTAAAGCAAATATAATAATTTCTTACTTAAATCCTATAGACGTCAAAGCTAATAAGATCTTAGTTCCTTTTAAATTGGTTTGTCCCTGTTCTATGAAAAATTAAACTTAAAAAATGTGTACATAATAAATAACGAGTATTCAAAATACTGAAAGGAAATGTTGCATGCTTACGTAAGTGAACCTTTTTTAACAACAAGCACTGAGGTTTTGTTAGTCAATGTAGTTTTAAATATATTTAGCGAAAAAGGGTTCAAATTTTAATTAAGCTTTATAAAATAAAATGGTGTGAAGATATTAGAGAGATCTTACTCTGTATCATAAATGTAGGCATTCATATTTCATATTGCTCCCAGTCGTGAAGCGTAGGGTCTCCAAGTGGAGGTTACTGTTGCCTATCTGAATTTTGTTACGCTTATTTCCCGAGAGGGGGTAGAGTGACAGGTGGTAAGTCCATTGCCTCACAACCCCCAATCCCCCCCCCCCCGGAAACTAAGATATTATTTGGATGTGAAAGGGCCAAGCAATTTTGTCCAGAGGCTCTAATTTATGCTAAAATACAAGATTTATCAAATAACTGAAACAGTAAACATGTAAACAGTAAACGGGGCTCTCCGCACAACTCTTAAGTCACTTAAAAAATAAAGTTAAAAAGTAAACCAAGGAATAAAAAAGAACAATCAAGTAGCAACGGTAAGCGTACTTTCAATACTGTAACATCATCTTGAAATACGAAATATTAAAACATCCTATTTTACGCTATTGAAACGTGTAGGCCTACTCTCAAGAGTTGAAGGATAGGCCTCCCTCGCCGTGCTCTGACCGACCCTTGGGGGCGATCGCATCATTCAGAGTCGCTTCTCTCCAGCACCCTCAAGCAAGATCCAGTATTACACTATTTCATTCCATCTGAACCAATAACGAGTAAGAATTTGCTTCAAATCAACCAATTTCCATAACATCCAATTACCACACCCTTTAAACCTCTTTTTATTTTGGTTGCGAGAAGTTACCGATATTCTATCGTGTAAAGTATTCATGATGTATTCTGCTATCATAGTGTTGCGCTTACGTCTGTTGAGTTTGCGGCTCGTACCTTTACGGTCGGTCCCTTTTTCTGAGGAATGATCGGGTTTTAATGACAGGGAAATTTGTTCATCGCTCTTTTGTAAATTTTAAAGTTCGGATTTCATTAATTTAAAACTTTACACGAATTATTTTAATTAAAAAAATAGCCTACATAGATCTCGTTAGAAAGAAAATACATTAAAACGAAAAAATCGTGACCATGAGAGTTTTTTTACCAACTGTTTTACCAAATAACAGACTGAGCATGATGGAACATGCAGAAGACAAAAAGGTAAGCATTACGGATACATGTAACAAATAACAGACTGAGCACGAAGGATATAGGAAGCCAACAGGCTGAGTGTGACAGATATAGGCCTACGTAGCAAAATAGAGGCTTGGCATGACGGATAGGCCCTACACATTGTAAAGGCGAGCTTGGTTGATTTATCGATGGCTTAAAAGTCTGTAATGAAAACTCGATGGAGCTTACACAGAAAAAACTTGACTACAATCCACACCAGGAACAGGCATTTCGGTATCCGACGCCAACACGTGGCCAGTCAGCTGTATTACACTACCTGCCAATTGTTACCACAATGGATCAGCTGGTAAACCGCTTTGCCAATTGGCTAGCACTTTTCCGTAATGGCAGTCTCACACAGCATCTTTACTATCAGCTGGAGAAGATCTCTGTGCCAATTGGATTCAATACACCATGCCAACTCCTGACCACCAGCAACTCTATGCATGACGTCACACATACTCAGTCAAGTTAACATTTCTTAGTCTGATCATCTGATTACCCTAAGCAAGGTGTCCAGAGTTATAACCTACATATTGATTTGGAGCTTCGCTTCTAGTAAACACAGATTGTCCACAGACAAAACAACCAGTCATTGGTACATTTCTGTGGTAAGAAGGTTTAGTTTACATGAGCCGCATTTTAAAACACGTAAAAAAATTACAAACGTTTGCAAGCATGATTTTACTTTAGTTCAAAGACTCAGTTTTCTCAGTTACTATTAACAGATACAAAATCGGTGACGTAGTAAAATAAATAACAATAGACTCTCCAGGTACACGCAAAGGAAACTTAATGTAATAAATGTCATTTAAGTATATATTATAGATACTGTTATTTTTGTCTAGCTTACCTCCTCGGCTTATTCTGAGGTAGGAAGGTCTGGAACGGGGTGCACTCAGCCTCGTGATTTAACAGAAGAGCTACTTGATAACAAAAATGTAGCGGCTCCGGTCACGGAAACCAACATTAACGACCGTGGGTGTCGGCATGTTGATCACATGCCCCCCCCCCCCAATCCTGCCATTTCTCTATGGTAGATGACGCAGCGGTCGGATGATAGGCCTAGCCCCTTTAGGGATGCAGCACCACCAAGTTTAATTTCTTGTTATGTACCAGCTAATTTCCAGTCAATCAGAAGGACTATCCCCATTGTTTAAACTGTCACCATCATTATTATGTAGGGACTAACCGCAGACCTACAGAAATTACATTACCATTGCTAGTCTGCAACAGATGTACATTATTCAGTATTTTTATGAATTTGAAATGTCCTTAGGGATGTTGGATGGAAGTTATTTACATAAATTTCTTCCATCCCTACAGCGCTTATTATTTAAATTACTTAATAAATCTTCGCATTGAATTATCCACATTATAAAAAATCCACATACAGCAAATGATAGGATTTTTGTCATATTTCTTTTTATGACGCTGGCCTACTTACCATATTACAGAAGATAATAAAAATATGATATTTCAATGGGCCAACCAATGTTTTAAACTAAAATGGCTACAAAAAATTAGTACTTGTTCAGTCGGCTGAACTACTCACGAATGCATAATTTCATTGTGATGTCATGATTAGTTCTTGCTTTGCAAATTGAAAGTTACGGAACACGAGCGACAAACTTAGCAATTTCAAGTGAACCAGCAGGTGATGCCCAAACGCTTATGACCATAACTCAGAAAGTATTATACGCAGATTGAAACATTTTCACCAAATTAGAAAGACGCATGCAAGACTACAAAGAAAAAAAAAATCATAGACAATCAAAGGTCATCCTCTCTCCTGAATTTGAACGTGCAGCCTCAGTCTAAAGACTAGCTCTAGTTGGAAGTGTTTGTATTGCTATTAAGGTCTGTACTGTAAATGTACGTCTGTAAGTGTATTACAAGTGAGCACTAATTAAATTGAATGTCTGTAATATCCATAACTTAAAATAATACAAAATAAAGTAAAATAAACAAAGGACAGGCATTGGACTGCCGCATATACGCGTATCTAAAAGCTATTCATTTGAATCGGGATCGAACCCGCGAACCTAGGAACAAAAATTAATTCAAGTAATTCATTTATGTGTCTTTTTTTATCACATCTCTTAAAATGAAAAAGGAAATTATTTGTAGCTACACCATAGAGTGCGTACCGTGGTCACATTTCTAGCTATACAGGTGATGTCTGGAGGAGATATATCTCTACGTACTTTTAAAAACTGAAGATGACAGAACTGGTGACCAAATGCTTCTTTTAAATTTTGAGCCATCTGAGATCCAGTACAATCTGATTTTATAAGAAAGAAAACTAGAGCCCATAAGGCGATTTTAAAGTTCTGTCACAGGTTTACTTTATTGTATAATGTGAAATCAACTTTATTCTTTGTTTGAATTAACCTACGAGACAAGGGTAGTGATTCCAGTGACATCAGTGACACCCTATTCCAGTGACACCCTATTCTAGTGACACTAGATCTAAGAGTTATGAACTAATGACTATAGTAATACCTCAGAGACAAAAATAGTGATTTTAATGTTACCCGACGAAAGTTGTGATTCCAGTGACACCAACCTAAAACACAAAAGCAGTAATTTTAGTGACACCAAACCCTAGAGACAAAAGCAGGGTTCTAGCGACACAAGGCTTAAGAGATAAAAGCAACAATTCTTGTGACACCACAGCCTAAATTTAAATGCAGTTATTCTGCTGACACTAGATCTAAGAGATAAAAACTGTAATTCTGGTGAACCCAGACCCATAAGATAAAATCAGTGAACATAATGACACTACACCAACTAGAAAAAAAGCACTGACTTTAGTGACACCAGACTTTTACTGCACCAAATTACTGCACAAGTTCGAAAGTAATGACAAATGTCACCAGTCCCAAAGGGAAAAAGGTGTAAATTAGCACATCAGTACCAACAAACAAAAACTAATTCTATATACACCACACCCTATAACAAAAGCAGTGACTAGTGACACCCAACACAAGAAACAAAATCAGTGACTAGTGGCACCTGACACAAGAGACAAAACAATGAGTAGTGTCTCATGACACGAGAGACAACAGCAGTGACTAGTGTCATCTGACAGGAGAAACAAAACCAGTGACTAGTGACATCTGACATGAGAGACAAAAGCAGTGGCTGGTGATACCTGTCTCGCGAGACAAAAGTAGTGCCTAGACACACATGACACAAAAGACAAGCGCAATGACTAGTGACACGTGACACGAGAGACAAAATCAGTGACTAGTGTCACCTAACATAGGGACAAAAACAGTGACTAATGTCGCTTGACACTAGAGACCAAAGCAGCGACTTGTGATATCTAACACGAGAGACAAAAGTAGCGACTAGTTTCGTCTGACACGAGAGATAAAAGCAGTGACTACTTTCACTAGACAGAGACACACAAGTAGTGACTAGTGACACCTGAGAGACAAACAAAAGCAATGACAAGTGACACCTGACTCGAGAGACAAGGCAGTGACTAGTGACATCTGACATGAGTGTCAAAAGCAGTGACAAGTGACACCTGACACAAGAGACAAAGCAGTGACTAGTGTCACGTGACAGGAAGGACAAAATCAGTGACTAGTGACATCTGACACTAGACACAAAAGTAGTGACTTGTGACATCTGACATGAGAGACAAAAGCAGTGACTAGTGTCGTCTGACACGAAAGGTAAAAGCGGCGACTAGTTTCACTAGACACAGACACACAAGTAGTGACTAGTGACACCTGAGAGATAAACAAAAGCACTGACAAGTGACACCAGACACGAGAGACAAGGCAGTGACTAGTGACATCTGACGTGAGTGGCAAGAGCAGTGACCAGTGACACCTGAGAGATACACAAAAGCAGTGACTAGTGGACACCTGACACGAAAGGCAAACGCAGTGACTAGTGAATACAGACCAGACAGATAATAGGTGTGAATAATTTATCGAAACCAAACCATGGAGACGAAAGCAGTAATAACTTGTGATAAGTTAACTGAACCTTTAAGTAGTGACACTACAATGTAGTTCCAGAGACAAAATACCTTTTTTTGTAATCTGTCCAGTTAAGAGAATAATTATTCTACTCGACTTGAATGAATCAATCAATAACTAAACACATGTAAAAAGTAATAACGGGTACTTCACATTGATTTTATCTAGATGCAGTACGTTTTGTGTTAGTATACGACATAATAGAAATGCAACATTCGTTAACTCACTGGCTTACTGTTCCCAATTTTGCCGCCCCCCAACGAGCTGGGACCCGGGATCGAATCTCGGCAGATCCATTTGGAATCTGTGGTGGACGAAATGAGGTCGGGGCAGGTTTTCTCGGAGTGCTCCTGTTTCCCCTGCCATATATCATTCCACTAGAGCTCCATTCATCAAAATATGATTATTGGTTGTAATAAAGGAATTATTTATGTTCCCAATTTCCTGGGTTTGATAACAGTCGATCTCGATGCTCTTATGTGTGCGTAAATTAGACAGTCCCATATCTTTTTCTGTATGGACCGGTACAAGAACTCTACAGGAGAATATTCTGGTACAGTGGAGAAGGTTACAGGCCTTAGTAATCGTGCACAACCGTCGTTATATAACCCCTCTTACAAACAACCCATTAACGAAATACAAATATCGACATGCGTGAAGAATAGACCAGAAAGAAGGTAAGCACACAATTATTACAACACATATTCCTGAGTTAATCAGTGAACGGCATAACCAGGACATTCATCACGAGAATAAAGTGCCAGGAAAGGTGGGGGAACAACGGTTTTGGCGAACATTGGTGTCCACACAATCAACATTTTGTTTTAATTCTACCCGTCAAAAAGCGTAATATTTATTTGCAAGTACGAAATCATAATTAAAGTAACTGGGACTATTAAGAGATAGCCCGTAAATCAGGGAAACAGAGGGCAACAGAGCGAGGGAGCCGATGCTCTCTGCCTGATTACTGATATTTGTCATACAGTAGGTGACTCAATTACACTTGTCCCAGGATTTATCCAACTAAACTCTGTGACCTCTTCAAGATGCAAGCTCTCGCCAGTCAAAGACTACAGTTCTAGGATTCAAAATACGTTGTTTACTATAACTAGTAGCAATGTAGTCTTAGACACACCTAGGATTTAAAACAAAGAAGCAACGGAGAGTTAAAGGATGAGTCAGAAGATAGAAAGATTTGGTAAAGGGCATCACCATAGGGTGTAGACCTGCCGTAAGACAGAAATAAAATAATAATAATAATAATAATAATAATAATAATAATAATAATAATAATAATAATAATATAATAATAGTAATAATAATAATGTCCAGATATAGGCTACAACATGAACATCACAGCTAGAATTAAAACACTGTGTTAAGCAAAACAACAGTAGCAAAGTAGACTTGGATTCAAAACAAAACGCTTAGGTAATGACTACCAACTAGTAAACTACAGCTCTCGGATTCAAAATACCTACATTAGAAGAACAACAGTAGCAATGTACACTTCGGATTAAAACCAAGGTGTTCTGGTAACTCAATAGTAACCCTAAAGACCTAGGATTTAAAATAGACCTTTAGAGTAATACATAGTAGTAGCAATGTAGACTTAGAAACTGAACAAGATATACAATAACTCCGGGATTCGAAATACGGTAAGTTGATACGTGAAACAGTACTAGCATGCTGACTTGGGGATGAAAACTAAGGTGTTTAGGTAACACATTAGTAATCCTACAGATCTATAATTCAAAATACGTAGGAAAACAACAGTATTTAGGACTCAAAATACGGTAGGATTAATGCACAAATAAGAGAAACGAAGAGGTTAGTAATATAATAAAAAATAAATACAGAATATTTATTAACACGCCTTTAACACGGAAGCTCCGTGATTCAACACACTATGGGATTGAAATCAAGCAGCTAGTAATAGAAAAGCACAGTTGCAGCTCTAGGATTCAAACAACAAAGTTTAAGCAAATACAATCTAGACCAATACAGGACACTTTGCGATATATCGGGGGACAGTGACGTGAGCACCATCTATCAACCCAACCTGGCGACAACTACTGAATGCAGTTGCAGACAAGTGTCGGACCAAATGCAGAAGCAATTTATTAAACTGTGTGTTTCCTAATGTGTTATCCATTATAATCCAGTGCTTAGATTATTGAAGAACATTTTATAATTATGGCAGGGTTAGGGAAAATCTGTGCAGTATTCGGGTGCTATAATTATGAAATTCAGAAGAACTAACGTTCCACGTGATAAGAACCGGTAAGTATTTTTTTTTTATCTTTACAGAGTCTATTAATAAATAGTGTAATTCTTAAAGCATATTGCTTACCTATAGAAGGCACATCTATATTAATAAAAGGAAGTGTCTGTCCTCCGTCTGTCTGTCTATCCGCGATGCCCAGCGAAATCTACTCAACGCAGAGATCTGAAATTTTGCATTATTGGACTATTTAATATTGGGTTTTTGAACGTTTTAATTTTGGATCTTTGAATTTTTAATTGTGTATTTCTTAAATTTTGATTTTTTGTATTTTTAAATTTTGTATTTTAGTTTTTTTAATTTTGGATTTTTTCAATTTAGGTATTTTTGATTTTTTAATTTTAATTTTTTGATTTTTAAATTTTGGTTTTTGGAAAAATTTTGTTTTTTTTTATTGTTTTTTTTATTTTGGATACTTGGATTTTTTATTTTGGATTCTTATTTTTAAAATTTTGGATCTTTGATTATTTTAATTTTGGAATTTTGGATTTTTTAAATTTTGTATCTTTACTTTTTTTATTGTTTGGATTTTTTAAGCGCGGTAATGAACCTCCGGGTTCCATAAAATAGAAAATATATCTTTAGATTGCTTAGGAATTGTCTATTGCCATTGAGCAAGTAAGTATTATTATTATTATTATTATTATTATTATTATTATTATTATTATTATTATTATTACTACTATTACTACTACTACTACTATTCCCATTTGCAGGTCCTGGTGCTAGGTCTGAAAATTTTACTTTGATTACTCCTAATCATTGAGTTGATTGTTTTCTGTGCAGACCCCTCCGAAACATGCAAGTAATTTCGTGACGGTTTTGAGTGTGACACTAATTTCGTTACGATTTTGAATGTGACACTAATTTCGTGACGATTTTTCAGCGTGACACAAGTTCCCGATTTACCACCCGCCGCTAAAGAAGTTTTACTTCAAAAATCAAAATACAATATCAATATTAACTTCAAATAACTCATTAATAGAACAAAATGGACTTAAAGCATGCCAGTCTCTCAATACAGCCTTAAACCTGTTTGATTTAACTGACTGCGCAGCACCCAATCTATTAAACAATTTAATACCTATATTATTAAAGCAATTTATTTGTTTTAGTTAATCTTGTACTTCCTAGTGTCATATTGATGGAGATTATACTGAAAATTTTGACTATGGAGATTAGACAATATTTACACACAAATGTAGATATATTGCAGTGAGAATTTGAAAATTCTGAGACAATGGGAAGATAAATAAATTTCAATTATTATTTAATGTTTAAAAAATTATATTTATGCATGGGAAAGTATTTTTAGTCAGCTTAATCTTCCCATCCTTTCATAAGAATTTGAATTTGGCGCCAAGTATGCAGGTTGTGCCACCAGGAGCGCTGCAGCAACATGTCCCCCATTTTTACGTTGTAAAAGCAGGAAGTGTCCGGTATTGGTCTAGATTGTATTTGGTTTAAGTAACAAAACAGTAACACTAAAGCCCTGCGAACTAAACTATATGTGACAATTTTCCTCCCTGATATTCAGATTTAGGCCTGGGTTTATTTCTTTTAATGATACTGTACTATTCTGCCGGAATCCACGGTTCCGTCCGTATGTTCCATATTTGATCGTTTTTAATTCTGGAAAGTGTCGAATATGAAATTTTTAGGCTAAATGACGATTGATCTTTTCTTTTCGCTTTAAAAATAGTTATCCATTTTACAACGGATGCCACGCCATGACGTATGACTTGTTTTCATGGCAGTGGGTCGTGTCACTACATTTAATGAACTTAAGTCTCGTAAATTCGCACAGCTTCAAACTTGTTTACAGTATACAGCATTCCATGTTCATTGTATGAAATTATGTCCCATGACAGCGTCTCTTTGTACTCCATCTGATGAATTGATGTAGTTTTGATTCACCGCTTCCAATTCGATGTGCTGACGGATCGTTTGGCACGCGTTCGCTGTTTGTATTTTCTTATTTTCGTATTACATTGTTCTCATAACCCCCAGTCCCTACACTACGGACTAATTTACACAATCTCAAATACGTCCACAATACAGTTTAGAACCCGAGATATTTAACATCCGATTATGTTTTCCGCACGGTACAGAAAAAAAAGTGTTAAAATTCCTAAATAGGCTTTAAACCAAGAGGAGATGTAGCTAGACGTCACAAACATAGGTACGCCTAATCGCTTATGCCACCAATGATATCGCTCCCTCAGAATAAAACAAGAACTCCTGGAATGACCCTGAAATGGTAACGAGAACGGAATCCAAGGAGAAATTATAAACTATACTGTATCTCAGGGAACCTGATAGGAAATCATAACATTCTCAGTCCCCACCACGGAACCGGACTGGAGTTCCAATGTGACGAATTGCCGTTCTTTTTACCGCTTTCAACCCCCTACTCACAGCTCTGATATTTACGTTAGAATTTTTTACTACTGGAGTATAAACAACGTAGTATTAATTGAGATGCGATGCGATAACCATCTAAACGTGATTATAGTAATCTCATAAGCAGGCTTTAAAACTTAGTGCCCGATCGAATATGTTAACAGCAACCGTACTGTACAGACTTTGCTCGGCGTATGCCCTAGCTACCATATGCTAGTTCACGTGATAGTAAACAAACCAGAATACAGATATAGTAAACTATATCTAAACTCACATTACAAGCATGCAAAACGATACTTTCTCCTGTTTGTGTATAATAGTCCCTCCCAAATGTTTCAATATATGTTTGCGTTTTAGAACACTTTACTTTCGGCATGCCGAACACGTATTATAAATTTAAACACGCACAATGACAAGGTACACTGTTGACCAATTTGAGAGGCACCGTACTACGAGGGCATTCACTTCTCGGTACTACTATCAATGACTGTCTTATCAGCCTACGCAATCACCCCCCACCCCCTATACTCAGGTTGTTGGTAACCGGAATCAACTCTCTCTTTGGGTTCGGGCACTAAGTTTTAAAGCCTGCTCATAACTAAAATATGTACAACAATAGCCTTAATTTTAAATAACATTATTTTCTTGGTGTTAATAAGCGTGGGTGTGAGACAAATCAGGAATGGCATACCTGTTTGAGATCTTTGGCAACTACAGTCTCCAAGAAAACATTGTCTCTGACGGTCTCGAAGTGGTTTTCTGCACGTGTCGTTTCAAATTCCATATTTCGCCCTGTGTATAGTTAAATTAGTAGTTATAGTGTCTGTGAGTGTGTATAAGAAAATCTGTGTGTGTGTGTGTATGTATATATATATTTATTTGTTGCGTAAATAATATTTATTGTGTATGCAATGCATAGCATTTAATCGGAAGTATTGAATTTCGTAGTAGTCGAATCAATGTTTTTGGAATGGACCGTACTAGCCTCCCCTCTGACTGGAGAGGAGAAATTGTTTTTCCTTCCTATCAGGTTCGCTGAGATAGACTTTAGACAATTATCCCCTGACAAGGAAATACCACATGTCTGTTGTGTGATGTGAGATGGAAAGGCATGTACTTGTATCGCCACATGTAGGCCTATGCAATACGATTGGTTGGTTGGTATCTGGTTATTTAACGACGGGGATGTACTCCAACTTAGGTTTGTGACCGTCGCCGATGTCTCGCAGGAGTTCTTTTACATGCCAGTAAATCCACTGACATGGGGCTGCCACATTTATGTACACTTAAATGCCATCGACCTGGGTCGGGATCAAACCCGCAACCTTGGACACAGCTGTAATATAATGAGATGGAAAGGCATGACGCTTTTATTGCCACATGCATGTAGTGTGAACTGATAAAGATAGGAAGGCATGTACGAGTATTTGAAATGCCACATGTATGTTAGCCTATATGATGAGATGGAAAGGGATGGAACTGTATTGCCACATGCATGTAGTATTAAAAAGATGTGAAGGCATGAAACTTGTATTGCCTCCTACCTACTGGACGACCTCTCAAGGCCAGGTCTCGCAGATGTATTTCCCCATTCTTCGAGTATGTACCTTATTTTCTGTACAAGGAATGTTGCTTCCATTAATGGAGTCATAAAATACTACTTCCATGTCTTTCTCAGTTTTTCTTTCACTCTTATCCTCGTCCCTTTGCCTACGGTTTCTGCTCTCTTCATATATTTATAATCCACAATCTCTCTCGTATATCAAATCTTGTCTTTGTACAGATTACTTCTCAAGGCTTACACTTCCGATAGATCGAACAGATGTTTCCTCAAAAATGTAAAAAACACTCATAATTTTAGGCCCCTACTGCCTATTTCTAAAACGTGAATTACAAATGCGAATCTATTGACAAAAATAGGTTTACTAGGATTCCGAACTGGAACGTCCGCTTCTTTTGTTTCAAAACAAATGCTCAATAATTGTTTTTATCAGTTGTGAATTAATTGAGCAGATTATCGTAAATGCGTACTTAATTAATAGGTAGGGTTGGTATTAACTCTCTCTACAGTTATAAACACACATAGGCATGAGCACATACATACGTTTAGAAAGAAAAAGTGTGACCATATCACAGGAAAACATCACTCAATCTGTACTACCAGATCACTCGATCACTGGTTGGTTCGTATATGGTTATTTGACGACGGGGATGTACTGCAACTTAGGCCTGTGACCGTCGCCGTTGTGCCAGAATTTTGTCTCGCAGGAGTTCTTTAACATGTCAGTAAATCTACTGACATGGGCTTGTCACATTTATGCCTGAGCCGAGATTGAACCCGCAACTTTGGGCAAAGAAAGCCAGAGAAATACTAACTGCGCCAACCAGGCCGACACAATCAATCATATTAGAATATTGTTGTCTCTCATATATCTGTGGCTTGGTTCTAAAAGGGCCAATGTCGATTTCTTGCAAAAATGAGATGTATGCTCGGCTAGTCTTTATATTTCGTATACTAAAAGTGCCAATGTCTGTTGTTATTAATAGGCATAATACAGAAACCTTAGAGGCCAATGTTGGAAGTTCTCAGCAAAAAACGTTACTTCTATAAAGGCTTCAAAGTCAGTTATCTCAAAAGCAAGTTTTATGACATTGGAAACCTTAGAGGCCAATGTCAGAAGTTCTCAGTATAAAATGTTACTTCTATAAAGGCTTCAGTTATCTCAAAAGTAAGTTTTATGACATTGGCCCTTTTAGAACGAAGCCACACACACACACACACACACACACACACACATATATATATATATATTACAATGCAAGAGAGAAAGGGACAACAAAACTGGTTCAGACCTCGTAACAGCACCATATAAGCAACTTATTCTCTTGTGTATAAGCATAAAAACATAAACGCTAAATCACTATATATAAAGAAAAATTGAGAAACAGGGAGGAAGAGAAAGGGAAAGAGGGAGAGAAAAAGAAAGGGAACTTAAAGCAAGAAAGAGTCCAACCTAATTAAAGCATCATATTGGCATACTTTTCACTCGCCTATAAAGAAAGAAAGAGGCAGAGGCATAAAAGAAGGAAGGGTACGTCTTCATCTTATTACCATACTTTTGTGTCGCTAGATATACACATATACACACAGACTATAAGTAAAGAGGCAGACAAGCAGAGATAGGAAAAGAGAAAGCAAGACTAAGCTATGGTCTGACCATATCACAGGATAATATGTGTATAGAGAGAGAAAGAAAAAAAAGAAAGAGAGAGGCACGTGAAGGTGGTAAGGTTATCAGCTTACGCACCGGCCGCCTTTACCCCTAGGACTGCTCCTGGTACTAATTTATGTGAGAGACTTAATTGATCCCAGGGCCATAGTACCAGCAGAAGGATTAGGTAAATTGAAAATTTCAAGGACCTCATCGGGAATCGAACTCGAGACCTTCCGGTTTGTTAGTGTTAGTGTTTTAGTGTTAGTATTAGTGTCACTTTTAGTGTTAGTGTGTGTGTGTGTATATATATATATATATATATATATATATATATATATATATATATATATATATATATATGAGAGAGCTACTACACCTTAGCGTACTTTTATCCCGCTTGTAAATAATGAGAAGGATAGAGAAAAAGAGGTAGAGCGAGATAGAATGAGAGAGAGAGCGAGGGAGATAGAACTATAAAGAGTCAGATCGGATCACAGCATCAAATCAGAGCACCTTTCTCTTGCATACACCGTAGAAACAGTGGCAGAGAAAAGAGAAGGGAGAGAGAAAAAGAGAAAAAGAGAAAGAGAGAAGAAGAAAGACTCCAACCTCATCAAAGCATCTCATAAGCACTCTCTCTCTCTCTCTGTCTCTCGCTTGTGCGCGGAGAGGGCGTGGAAGTTTGTGACGGATTGGGCAGATCGATCCCATGCCGATTGATTTATCTCCATGATAATTATTCGCTAGAGAGTTCGGGAGGCGGGATGCCGGACTCTTAAATCCTCCACACCACTTCCCCGAGGCTCGCACCCTTGACAGCGAACTTGATTTTCCGAAAAATTTTCAACACAGAAGAGAAAATCCTACGGGATAAAAAACAAAGACATTGCATTTGTTAAATGGTACCATTAGTATATCACGAAATAATTTGGGAATTACAATGTGAGGAATACAATATTACGAGGAGGGCAAGTACGCAAAAAAATATGCACAAAAACAAGAAAATAGAATCGATGATTCAAATGGGCCATTCTGTGCAAAACAGTAGGTCAAAAATCCTCTTGGTCACCATTTTCTTTTCATTTTAATGCGTTTTCGTTATAATGATGTTTATGCACTATAAATAATTTTTAGAGCCTTAGAAGTAATAGTTTGTATGATATGGGGTTCGAAGTATTTCGCTATTTGCATTAACACCTTTTTGTATTTATTTTTTCCTGAATTTACTAGGCTATAGTTCAAATCACGTCTTCGAAGATATGAATGCAAAGAAAATATTACTATTTTTTAATTCTTTAATACAAAGTTTATATGAAAAAATATATGCAATGAGAAAATATAGTAAATATATTTAAAATAATTATAATAAAGAACGGACTTCTTATTTGGTTTTGAACTTCTAGCGGATTAATAGAAATGTAGGCCTATATTTTGAATTCTGTAAAAGCATTATAATGGAATTTATAAAATGGAGGATGTAAGACACTAAAATGTACTCGTTTTGTCATGACATTCCGGCTCGCAACACATTCGCTGTGCGCGCAAAGAAGCTTCGCCTCGCATCATCACACGCGATTTTGAACCTTAAGTTGAATAACTCGTGGGAGCTGACGAGATGATCCCTGGCATGACTAAGGAGCTCTTATCTGCAGCCAATAGCAGCGCTCCCCTACACGTGCAGGTATAGCACAACACCGTCTTCCCCCTGCATGCCACCGCCAAATCACGGATCATCTCGTCAGCTCCCAACAGTATGTTTTTGAAGAATGAGTCATGAAATTTTAAAGACAGTTTATCTCTTGGTCTTTATCTCGCACCGTAGATAACGAACTCTCTGTTTCCCCAATATAAATGTTGATTTACTTCGTTGCAAGTTTTCATAGTTACTCTAGTGTCTAGTCGAGTATCCTTCAAAAATTACTTAGGATTTAAAATATGCAAATGTCTGTTAGTATTTTATACATTTTATTTACTGTCATGAAGCATATGCTTAACAGAACATTCTAAATTAACACTTTCACCGAAACGCCCCTAATATGTCATCCATCATTACACCTAAACCACCAATTGTATTGGTTTCATACATGACCATCTCATTTTCCACAATTTATTCACATACTAGAATGTGCAAAACATTTCTCAGGGCCCACTTTTAATTTTGTGTGGAATCATTCAAATGCAAGAAAATCAGAGCAAAAACAACTTACAGAATTACTGGAAAAAGAATTGTCTGGTTAGCAACAGTAGGCCTAAAAGAATAAGTGTACTAAATACGTGAGAAAAATATTCGAGACGTTTAATAAAGACTTCAGAGGCACTGTAACGTACGTAAGCAAAGGATATCAGAGCTACACTGAAAACAGGCGAGACGCAGGACACCGGAGACGAACGGTATTATTGTTGAAGAACCGCTTGGCTAGAATGATTAAAAGAAACGTCCACTATCTTAAAACGCACCGGTAAAGAAAAATAAAGTTCCTGACATAAAGTAGTCTTTAATGACCTTGAGGAACATTGATATCAAATTAGAAGAAAATCAAACAGCGCATCGTGTGTAACAAACAGACAAAACGCCAACAGGGCCTCGCTTCGTTTGGCAGGCCTATAAGTATCCTACCGTATTTAAATCTGCGTACAAATCGAGAATACGTTCTCGGTAAAGTACCAAGAAAGATCAAAAGTAAAACTTATATAGAATAAATACAAATGCGGCTGGGCATGGCACTGAGGACACAATATTCCTCCGATTTTCATTACTTCTTTTTTCACTCCATTCGTTTGAAAATTAGCGTTCAAGTCCTCCGAAACCAAGACTGAAGACACTCTGAAGAAAGTTGGAAACATAGCACATGTCAGGTCGGCATTCTGTATTCGAACTTTCAAACGGGGTTTTCTCTGTTTTAATTCTATAGACTTTTTAACAATTAAAATGCTCCGTACGATGGAATGTCTTTCTTACTAACTTACTACGATTCTCGTGAAACTTACAAACAAACAAAAAGCGTAACATTCGTTATTTAAACGTAAAAATCTGTACACTGTATTCCAGAAACAGATGCTGTGCTGCGACGTCAGAGACCACGGTGGAGCTGTATACCTAACGAGATTGGAGGTAGCGAAGTGATAGTGAAATACAGTTAATCGCTTCGATCCGGAGTTGAGTTTGAACGATGGGGTGAGAAGAGGTGGCGACTGGCTTGTTCTCCCGGCTTTCACAGACAATTAGTTCCAGGAACTAGGGGACCCGGAAATGTGCCAACGGATCACGAAATTGTGGAATGGGCACGGGAAGAAAACCGGGAGTTAAGAAAGTATGTGTCGGGGCGATCCTGTAAACCGCAAGTGTACCGGACAGTATAAATTGTCGGAAAAATTCATGCAGGAATGGAAGGGGAAGCGATCTGGAGTAAGATGTGAGAGACGGAAATATGTGTGCACGCTTATTATGTCAAAAAGGAAATTCGTACAGGAAGCAAGCTTCCATGTGATGTTTGATTGTTTTTAACGTCGATAATGCCTGCAACCGTCTTGCTTTTACATCCCAGTAAATCTACAGACATGGGACTGTGTCATTTACCCTTATGAAATGTCTTTTTAGTTGGTTCTGTACTAAAATTGAGTTAATTATAAGGGGACGAAATTCTCGGCACACTAATGGAACATCCGTCTACTACATTATGGAAAACTATCAATAAATATGAAAATACGCCGTTTACTGGTTAATTAAACCATATGCTCTGAAAACAGGGAAATAAAAACGGTACACCTAGGGAAAGGAATGGGAGCAAAGCAGTTCATGTTTGCTTTGAAAGTCATAATGGCACAAAATGAAATGCAGGGAAAATAATAGCGATACACATTTTCCAGGCTCACGGGGAAAGTTACAATAAAAAAAATGCATGTAGAAAAAGTAATAACGCCATATAGCCTAATATATGCATGGAAAGTTACAATGAGAGAAAATATATAAACGGAAAATACAAACGACACGAATAATGTTAAACAATTTATACCGAGAAATTCGTAAAGGAACACAAGCTTCAGTGACACACAATAATTGCCGAAAAGCCATAGCGGCTCACGATTTAATGGTACAATGTTTATAAGGAAAGTCATAAAGTCAAAAAATATTAAGGGAAAGCATTAATGGCTCACAATAGAATTATGCTGAGAAAGTCATCATTTCACAATGATATACATTAAATGCAAGGAAACGCCACGGTTGCACCACACACAATAGTCTACTGATATGCACTATATTCAGCACGACTAAAATAATATCGTGTATTGTTATAACTCATAATAAACGTTCAAGTACCGAGTCACAAGGTCCACCACCATGATAGCAGTGCAGCGGTGACAAATACTATCAGTCAGGACGACCATTATCAAATTAGCATTCCTCTTTTCACCATGAAAAACACTGGCACCTTTCACAAATATTATCATTATAATGACGGCCATATCTTATAATCATAATAATCATTTTCATGTCAAAGTCATCAAATTTCTCCAATTTCTGTTAGATTGGCATTAGAAACAAAACATACACATCCCACTTTCGCTATAGTGGCACTACTTGTGAAGTTCACGGCCAGATAATACGAGTGCAAGGGCATGAACCAAAATCATTCAACTTTCTTCGCAACAATGACAAAGAATTCTTTTGGCCTCAGAATGATGACGTAGACAAAGATATTCCTCAAAATAACGTTAGGGTCGTTAATAGACTAAAATGAATCACAACTACTTACGACATCTAGGCTACAACGTACAGTTTTCTCAATTCCTGAGAGCTCATTCTGATTTGTAAGTTTGTAACATGGCTACTTTAATCTGCAGGGTATTCCAAGAATGAAGTTGACCGTGTACCCGTGACAGTAAGTGTGTGTCCGATGATAAGTTTTATGATTTGAAATAAAAAGTAACGCGAACTGTTCGGTTATATTCTCCATAAAGTGTGAATGTCATGTGTAGAATTTCACGTCAGTATAGTTGTCAACTTCGAAGCAACTTCCATTTCTATTAACTGTGTCATACTCTTGGGACATTTTTGTGCTACGTGCCTGTGACATTAGCGAAAAAAAAAATTCCGGGGTTATTTTTATATAACTCATGTGTTCTCTTTTACAAGATTAGTAGAGAGCATAATGTAGTATTTTTTGGCATGAAAACAAATTTAAAGGTCTAACTTAATCGACACATATTTACGTTTTATCAAAACTCGAAACGTATTGGAGATGTTTTGTATTCTTTTCACAAAATTAATGAAGAAAGAAACTTTAGCAAAGAAAAAAAAATTACCTTCAATAGTGTGGACCTTGTACGTATTTGCGATTACATGGAAACGGGTTTTGGTTTTATTCCCTGCTTTGTGTCAAGGGTAGAACTGTTTGCATAGGACACAGAGGCCAGGGCAGTGTGGTTCGCAATAACTTTTGTGTGTGGTGCTGTAGCCACTCAGTTCGGGAATAGGAAGTGCATAGGAAGTGGGCGTGGCGCGTAGGATCTAATTGTAACATCCTTGCGCAGCAGCAATACGTGATGTGACTAAACATATCACTGACATAAGCAAACCCGGAATAAAGCGATATTAACACCGAGACAACATACATGAAAATAAATAAATAAAATGAAAACAGCAGATACCAACATAAAGGTTAGAAAGTAATTAAAATAACAGAAGGGACAGAAGACATAAAAGAGAATATGATATAATAAAATAGAAGAGAAAAGAAGGAACCGACATTAATGAAGAGGATATATAAGGAGTATATACTACCTCGTACCTATAGTAACATACATACATCTCAATACGTAGGGCCTATAAGAAGAGTTGGAAATCGCCCAGGCCTGTCGAACGGTACTCCGAAAGTGTGGAATCATTCCCCTGCTTCGCCTTCCTTCGTGACCTCCAAAGCGAAGCGACTGGTTCAGTTGCGCTTTGGAGGTGACGAAGGGATGTGCATGACATCACAGTTGCGCAACTGAATCAATCGATACGTTTCGGAGGTCACGAAGGGAGGGGAAGTAGGAGAATGACTTCACAGTTTCGGAGTTCTGTTCGACAGGCCTAACACAAATACAGTGGTATTCATCAGACGTGGCAGTCCAAGCATGGATGCTCAGTAGATGCAGACGAGTCCAACAAACATTCGTACTGCATGGAGGGGTGTATGGGTTAGTTGTGTCGTTGCTTTCAGAGCGGTAACATCGTATAATGCAGTGAAGAAACAAGAGACCTTGTTACAATCGCTTCTCCTCTCCCGGAAGTGCAGCTCAACTTCTTACCCCTCCCCATGATTCCTCCTACATGCGTCACCCCTCTCATGCGCATCTGACTGCCACCTCTGATGAATACCACTGTACATCTCGATATATAACTAACATGAAGAGGTGGTATTTGTTTCGAAAAAGGTTGTATCAATGAAAATACTAGTTTTGTACCCTCAAAGGATGGATGCAATCACGTATGTGCCAGCGCTGGTGGTAATGTTATGTTCCCACTAAACATAGTGGCGTAAGCGAGAAACGTTAACTTATGCCCCCCTAAGAAAACGATTCAAATTCAAGCATGCTCCCTAGCATGACTCAGACAGCGGGAAATATCAAATTCGATAGGCGTACAGGATCTCTGCCGTATTCAGATTATTAGGGTGTTTATTACTACTACCACTAAGACAAGTATTAGTAGTAGTAGTAGTAGTAGTAGTAGTAGTAGTAGTAGTAGTAGTAGTAGTAGTAGTAGTAGTAGTAGTAGTAGTAGTAGTAGTAGTAGTAGTAGTAGTAATAGTTGTAGTAGTAATTGCAGTTGCAGTGTAGGAAATTAGAACATAAAGTCGTATTAATTCCTAGAGACCTAGACCGCTTACCTCGAAAATCTGGCACAGGCCCACTGTTATACGTATGTACAATCACGTAGAACAGTGGCGCCAACTTATATGGGTCCGTGGGCAGTGACGTAAGGAAGGGGGAGGTCCAGGGGTCCGGACCCCCTCAGAAATCAAAACCTAAAATTCTATTGAAGTTATTTAAGCTCTATTTTCTCAAATATTTAATTATTTTGTTTAATAAAATACTGAACTTGTAAATGTAGACCTATTATGTCCACTGTTCCATATGTTATTTAACTTCTCTTATAAATAGTAATAAGTGTTATAACTTAGGTAACTATTTCTTGTTTAAGGGGGCATATCTTAGAGTATAGTAAACAAATTTTCTAACTAGTTTTTCAGTACTAAAATAGCGCGAAATGTGAGTTTCATTAGTTCAATATTTAAACATTTTTAGGCGGGTGGACCCCCGTATACTCCCCAAACCCCACGGCACTTTCGATCCTCTCCGAAATAATTTTCTGGCTATGCCACTGCCCGTGGGGCTCAAGCTCACCCAATAATTTCCCGTGTATTATTATCATCATCATAATTAATTATTGCTATTACGAAAACTGTTTCGTTGTTGAGTCGATCATTTGAAATCGTTCCTCATTTCGTTAAATCTTTATGTCATATTCTGACAATGCACCGCCGAAAGATCTTTTTACGTTTTCAAAAGACTAAAGACATTTTTCCGTAAGAAAAAAACTTAATCATATTTCAGTTCTAAATATACATAAGCAAATCGCGGAGAAGTTAGATTTATAATAATTTGCTTGTGATTAAGAAAAATCACAGGAAGGAAATTTAATGAACAAGGGAAGGAATTATGATATAGAAGACTAGTGTGGAATACAAGTAATTGGCGACTGGTTAAAAAGAATAAAATCAGAGTGGAACGAACATGTAGAAAGAATGAATTAGGAAAGATTGGTTAAATCAGCAAACAATAAACCAGACTGTGCTCACGAAAAAAGATGGTGTGAGTAGTCTAAGGAAAAACGAACTTGATGATGATTATGATATTTGTGATGATCTCTAGTCAGGAGAAACACACTTTGCAACACTCCATGCTACATAATCTTATTTTAGTACATAGGCCTATCGAAAACATAAATTTAAAAAAAGGACTACTTTAAAGAATTCTCGTTAACAAGGCTGTACAACAAAATGTGATTGTTATTAGTTATTACAGAGAATGAAATCATTTCTTGTAAGTTCCATATTTATTCGTAGTCATATCAATATTATATAAATCCGTTTCACGAACCAAATAAGAAGTGAGAGTACGAAAATTGTAAAACCTTTGAGCTCACTCAATGGTTTTCAAAAGTTGGCGCCACTGGAAGTGGCGAAGACGTTTCCACTACTTCACTCACGTCAATTTTTCCCGTTCTCTCTCATTCGACTGACGTTAGTCCATTTAATCGCGTTTGTGGCAGGGTGCAACGTAGGCCTAAATATTACGATTGTATTAGTATTAAGCAGGCCAATATTCCTATAATTAGGCTATTTTTAGTCTAATGTTGCAAGCGACACAAGAGCAGAATCAAACACTACGTTTCACTCCTAGACTTACACCATACTAGACTTCATGTAATATCCAAGCGAAACTGCATTTGTTTCAATAATAATGTATTGATTAAAGCTACGAAAAAATAAACCAATAGGCTAAGTTCAAGAATGTATAGCTTATGCATTATCGGCGGCCCGCAGTGCAGCGACGAACGACAGGCTAGTGTTATATTTCAATACCCAGTTTGCTAAAAGTTGACGTGTAGCGGCGTGTTTACTGAAAGTTGAGAACTCTTTACTGCCTTGCATTATTTCCCCCCAAACCTAGTTACATCCCTTTTTTCGGTTTTCGCTTTGGGTCCTCGCCTGCGGCGCCTTAAGTTACGCCACTGGCTAAAAACCACCGAACTAAAAACTGAAAGTTATAGGTGATTTACCAAAACGATTTTTTTTGTACTGGAGGTTGTAAGAATGCTGATGGACAAGCAGATGAATATTGTTAAATTCAATAAGCTTTTTAAATTTCAAATAGTACCACACTTGGAAGACCTAGACGTAGGTGGGAGGGCAATATTAGGATAGATTTAAGAGAAGTAGGATTTGCGAAGGATGGTTGGATAGAGTTAGCGCAGAATAGGGTTGAATGGCGGGCTCAGGCAAGCGCGGCAATGAACCTTCGACTTCCATAAAATAGAAAATATTCCTTTAGCTTCCTGAGGAATTGTCTTTTGCCGTTGAGTAAGTAAGTAATAAAACTATTGATGTTTCGTAAGTTGCATGTTAATTTATAAAATCTGTACATCACTTCATGGAATTCATCTATATAAATACGTATATGCACAAGTAAGGTGATTACATGAAATATAACCCTGCATTCTCTTAAATACCAAACACATAAGCATGCCGGTAAGTTGAAATAAATGAAGTGTTAATGTTCAAAAAGTAAAATATTGTGAGTTGACAGGAACCTCTACACTTGAGTAGGCCTATACCATACCCAAGCATTTTGTTGCCTCTCCAAACTACGCCACGGTAGCCTATATCCAAAATAAGCTTTATCGTGAATTTTATTTTTCATCAAACCAAGGTTTAACAGGTTCTCATTAGTTTCGATTTAAGCCTATTTTCACCTTGAAAATCTCAACATCGAAAGCTTCTCTCTAATGAAATTGCAATTCCTGTCGTTTCTTCCACTCCCCCTCACCCCCATATTTCATTTAACTAGAATAAATTTAACTACAGAAAACAGTCATCTAACTAGGCCCGCCGCAAGCGAAGGTTTGTATATCTGGAGCTTTCAAATACTTGAAAGAGAAAAAAATCAATATTATCAATAAAATGAGTTCCACAAATTACGATTTTCTTTTGCAACAAATATCCAGCATAATCAAACAAACATTCTTACATATTTTCGCGACATAATTTCTGTTTCGTTGCAAAAATGTTAGTAGAGTACCGGAATTGTTATAATTCAATTCGTCATGAATTAATATCGGCTATACTGCCATTAACAATAGAAATATTGTTGGTATTCAGCAGTGGCGTAGCGTTGAGTGTAGACTTTGAGACTGAGTCTACCTAAATGAAGTGCTAAGAAAAATAGAATCATAAAGAAATAAATAAAAGCATCGTCAACCAAGTTATTCATCATTATAAACCCATTAGCACTACCATTAAAATACTTTTCGCCGCTGCATACCCCACTTCTACTGTTGTTATGCGTCAATTGTGTTTTCGCAGTGCTTAGGCAGCTTCGAAATCTTATGATGCGGCAGCGAGGCGAGTTGAGACTGGATAGTGGTCAGCCAAGTTACAGTCTCATTCAAGTGCGAGTTATATGACTTTTCCCACTAAATGTTAACCTACATTGTTGAGAGAAGGCAGGCAAATTCCTTACGCAAGAGCGACATATGGCACCATCGCAGAGACTAGAAAGAGTTATCGGGGTCGTAGTCTCATCCCTCAGATACCTGCTTGCTTGAAACCGGGGTAACATAAACATTACATTCTCACTGCCGACCGAAACTGTGTGTTTGATTATTTCTCAGTGTTCGTGGACAATTCCACCGATATACAGTTGATCACCTATTAAAAACCCCGTTTTCGGTTCTGTCTTATGAAGAAACGTGTGAAACTAAAGTAAATTACCAACTCCTGAGCTTGACATTGTCATGCATGAAAATAAACATTTCAAACTTCTTAGTACAGTAAATTTAATCGGTTAACTAATAGTTACAACCATAAATATTGTATTTGCTATTTGGCGGGGAAAACAGATGGAGTGAAGGAATATAAAATGTAAATAATAATAATAATAATAATAATACCGGCAGTAATGCTTTATATAGGTATAGGCCTATATGAAATCGAATACATGTGCAAACATTCCCGGTATTTAAAACGCTATTAATACTTGAGAATTTGTGTGTCGTTTAAACAATCATTATAATTAAAATTTTAAAACATAGTTTACCCAGAACACAATGTCAAGCTACGCCACTGGTATTAAGGATGTTATCAACTGATATGTTGGAACCAGACCACGTGTATCACTCCGCGCAATGCATAAGCAAAGCAAAGCCACATGGCGTAAGATAAGATCGATATCAAAAGACGAGGAAAGCGACTAGCAGTGACATCTAGCGGGTTCGATTGACACTACTACGGAACAACCAATGATGCGTATGAATCCACCAATGATACGAAGTGATTTCCATCCCATGCGTCTCGCAGGATGTTTATTGCACTGGGAAAAATTAGAAAGGGTTCACTGGATTCGTCGCTTGTCATTTTACCAGTAGATTATTGATGTTAAAAAACAATAACACTTGATTGGAGGTACGTGTAGACATTTAGACGGTGCTGCTAAATACATAATTATAACTGATTTCCCTCTCTAAAAAAGAGAAAAAAAATAATAGGTCTAATAATAACAACAACAACAACAACAATAATAATAATAATAATAATAATAATAATGAAGAGAAATAAATACAATTTCCTAACAATCATCAAAATGCGTTTCTTCTCTGTTGTCCCTTCAAGTTATGTTCGCATCGTACCACCATTAGGCCACTATTGTAATGATATCGCTGTTATCATAAAGAAAATCACTAAATAATAAATAAAACCGAGCTTGTGTGGATTCATTGATAACGAACTGGATTTATAAACAAACCTTAAAATACAAAAACCAATCGAAAATTTTGCCTTTTAGCACCTACTCAAACTCATTTCATTTTGGTTGCACAATAATCACGAAGTATCCATTATTAAAGCCAGACGCATATTTATATTACTATCACTATTCATAAATCTTTATTAACTCGTGGAACATAAATTATACCACAAAGTGCTAATATCTTGAAGCACTGTGGAACGTGATATCAATTTCAGCTTGCTCTTTAAATGGAGCATTTAATGTGGTTTCGCTTGCTGGTAGATAACAGGAGTTTTACAACAAGAATCTGTTACAACAATACATTTTTGTATAATATAAAGAACGGAAAGGTTTAACGCAGTTGAAGGATCTGCTAAGCAATTTTTTACTTTAAAGCTCTTCAGAAACTATATAACTTGACATATGTTACACACGAACATACTGAAAACAACCCACTTATTTCTAATCGCGTTATTTTAAACCGCTTTCCTACAATCCTAATGTCAGAAAAAGAGAGGAAGAACATGCTAAGTCATTTTTTATGAATTTTAAAGGAGAGCATTTTAACTTTAAAACACTTTAAATATTTATATATATTTATTTTAAACATACTATGTTGCAACAGAATACAGTATAAATGAAACAATTATTTATCGTAAACACTATTGCTGCTACTTTACATAGGCTACACTAAACTAATGTAAACAAAAAAGTGAAAGAATGTGCTAAGTTTTACTCCCTCAAATGATTAAGTCAATAAGTTAAGGTATTTCTTTTGAACTACACTCATCAGACCATAACGTTCTCTCATCCTGGTGCTTGGTGGCATAGGCGTAACGAGGGGGGGGGGTTTGGGGGTTTGAACCCCCCCCCCCCATTGATTAAAAAAGGGAAAATTGTACTATTTATTTCATTATTGCGATATATCACCTTTTTTAAAAATCTGCTTATAAATTACTTAATATGAGTTTAAGGCGTGGGAAGCTTAAAACTCGTTATTGTGCATCTTAATTTTTAAAATTTTCCGGGGAGAGGACCCCGGAACCCCCCTCTCCAGATGTTATACCCCCCCCCCCATATGGTCGGCCTGGTTACGCCTATGCTTGGTGGTATGGTCATTTGATTAAAAGCCTCTTATTAAGATATTATGAATAAATTGAAAGCTTCAAACATTCATACATCTCTCTAAAATTCATTAAAAATTGTCTGACGTAATGATAATAATGGAAAAGTGGAGGGAAATTAACACTAGCAATGTAGCCACATATCAACATAAAACTTAGCATGTTCTTTCCCACATTGCAATTGATTTCGTATTTTCTTTTCCTGTTCCCCAATTCCTTTTTTTTTTTTTTTTTTTTTTTTTCCGCAGGCTCTTTCGAATTCTGAAGTGCTACATACAGATTATAGTTTACTATAGGCTGTAAGCTAACAGATGGCGTCAAAAACAAAAAATTGATAAAAAGTGACTTAGCATGTTCTTTCTGCGGACCCTTCAAATTTCATAAGAATTGGCTTAAAGTTAACAATTAACATAATTTAAAAAGCCATGCATATACATAATAAACAATACTACAATGAATGACCGTACGTTGTAACCTACAGTGTATGCAATCACAAACTATAGGCCTATATATAGCAGCAGTTATTGATATTTCATTACTGCCATGAAGAATGCCTAGCACTGGAACTGAAATTGATAAATTTTGCATTAGGTTTCAATTCAGTAGGATTACGTGCTTCAGATATCAATATCAAATAAGTGGAAATTATATCGGACATTAATGCAATGGTGTTTACAGTCTAAATTACCACTACCCTATCAGAAAAAAAAGTAGCAGAGGATACATGCGTTTTTGCAAAGCAACAATACTGTTTCACAAAATTGTAGACTAATTAAGTAGTAGAATCACTCACAATTTCTATCAACGTGTTATATGCATAGGATACTGCATTACTGTTTTCGAAACTAGTATAGGCCTCCGAAACTTTCGAGAGACCGGTTTGCTACTGTGTGCAAATTCCAGTAACACTGCGAGCAGTGGAAGATGACAAGAAAAAAGGGGGTTCAGGGGCGAAATCTGTATGGAACCGGTTCCATGCGGTCGTTAGAACTCTAAACTATAAGAATGTCCGCTAAACTATAATCTGACAACCACACGTTGTAGGCCTACTGCAATACTCCTCACGGAAATCGAACTCCGTGAGATCAGCGTACTGCTTTACTTCTCTGAAACTAACTCTCCAAGATTCACTTTGGCCTAATGCATTACTGCTCTCGAAACAAAATCCTGTGAGAGCCACAAACTGCAAAATTAACCCACAAACTTGACTACTAATCTCGAAACTAGCCCTCTTAAGATCGGTTCACTGCGTTACTGTCTCGAAGGCGGTAGACTTCACAGTGATAAGCCTATGTGGTTCTTGCATAATTTAGTCCAGAGAAGTAATGCAGAGTTTACTGTCGAGTTCAGTTCGAATCCAGTCGAGGCAGTAATGCAGTATGTGGTTCTAGTCAAGTTTAGCGTCGCAAGCAGTAATGGAGTTTCGGGAGCGGCAATGCAATATTATGTAACTGTCTCAACATTTATTTTTAAAGCAGTAATGTTGTATAGGCCTACAATAATATATCACGGGTTGAATGTCATGAGTAGCGATAAAATTTACTTTCGAGAGGAGTTATGCAATGTGCAGACCTTAGAATATTATATTTCATAGCAGTCATACAATATATAAATCTCACAGTTTTCAGATAATTGTGCCAATTGTTTATCTCAAAGACTTGGTATCGAGACCATTAAAGTAATACAGAGATCTCAGAGAGTTTAGTTTTTGAGCAGTAGGCATATGTGAATTCCTCAATCCATATTAACAGTTACTAAATTACAGCTTTTCAAAGTACACAGTAATTTGTTAATTTATTAATAGCTCAATCTCCTTCGATGAGGTCGGAATTTTTCTGGTATTTGTTTTAAAATACCGTCTTTGAGCAAAGATATTACAGTTTAGTATAAGCATCAAGCAAAAATATAAGAAGACATGAATCGAGTATACGATTTAGTGGTTCAGAAATAAATGAAGTAGGCGACTTAGGCCTAGTTCTTTCAGCGACAGTAATATGGATGCCAAGGCAAGAGCTGTTATTGAACTTAAATTACTGAGGAAACTTCTTCTAAACCAAAATGCCTAGTGCAAAAAAAAAATCCTGAAGGTACATTAACTCATGTAGGCCTAATAATTTGACATGCTTCTCCGGTAACTGAATAACAACGTCAAATTAGTAGCACTTTATCTGCCTAGGCCAGTGAAGTAATTTTATCGGCCTAGGCCGGTAATGTTGCCAAGGCAACCCCTAGTGGACGTAGCTCCAACTATGGCTCCTAGATGTCTCTACAGTGCCTTCCAGTGTAGGCCTAAGTTCGATTTTACATGTTAAGGGTTTTATTGTTCATTGTCTATAGCAAGCATAGTAAACCTTGTCATTTAGAAATCTTGAATTTAATAAATAAATTCGATAATAATAACTTTTTTATACTTTTTTTAACTGGGGGTAAACGCGAACGCGCGAAGTAAGCATTAACTTACTAAGCCGTAGCTTAGTCCCCTAGATCACGAGTGCTAGTAGAAAGAAACTACTTCAGAAGAGTCTCTTGTGCGGTTGCCTTATTTTGCGTACTTGATACATAAATAGCTCTTTGCAGCTAGGAAAAAGACGAAAAGTCACAAGCTACGTGGATTCAGATTCGCAATGATGATCCACTTACAACTGTTAGAACTATAAGCAACCACAACACACTCGGGCCTTGGGATCAATATTCTTCAGGAAATGTAAGAGAAAACAGAGTTCCTCCTATCGTAGGACCGACAGAACCATCGCTGCACAGAAAAGGACAGTCTGAATACGTATGCCGTTGAAACTATACGTACTATGAAACTCGGTGAGAACCACATAGGCCTACTAAATTCTGCACAGGAAATTAAATTATATGAGAACCACATACAGGAATGACGTCCTTGAAACTCAACTTTGTTACTTACTTTGGACAGTACACTTACCTGCAACAGAAAGAAAAATCCGTTTATTACATGCTTTAATAACATTTATTTATAATCACGAAGTTTGTTTCAGATTTTGCTCGTTTACTGCATGTTATTGAGAAGTAATTTCCATCTAGCAGGAAAGGTAGGCGACTGTAGTTGTAAGACATTGCTGCATATGCGATCCGTCTATGGAAATTTAGATCAAATTATCTCTATTCGTTGGTTGGTTGATTGGCATATGTTTTTAACGATGCGATTGCACTGCACCGTCGACTGTGAACTTCTTTAACATGCCTGTAAAAGATACGAGGCAGCTCCGCGTCCGAGCGAACCCGGGATCGACTTTCGGTGTATCTATGTGGAATTTGTGGTGGACAAAATGGAATCGGGACACGTTTTTCTCGGAGTTTGCCCGTTTCCGCAGCTTTATATCGTTCCATCTTTGCTCAATTCATCATAATATAAAAAATAGTGGCAATAAAGAAATTATTAAATCTAGAGACATGGTCTTCATACATCTATGAACACATAAATGAAATCGATCTGAGCCGGGTTAGAAATCGCGACCTACAGCACAGAAAGTACTTCTTTTCATAATTCATAATTAGGCTGTAGTAGAATTCACAAACGTGGTATTATTGCAACGGTAGTAAATATAGGACTATGGGATTAAGTTGTTCGCTGAGTAAAAATACACAGTAGTGAGTTAGTAGGCTACAACTACGACGTAGCGGGATCATCTGTTTCTGCTATTTATTTTAAGTTAAGGAGGACTTTTACTGGTACTAATTAACGTTTTCATTATTTCTCGCTGAAGAGGTAGTAAAGAACTATATCGAGTTCGCTAGAGGTCTATAGGAATATTTTGAATAAGATAAGGTTCATTCTTGAAGAGTCGAGTGTTCTCAGCGTACAAGCTGAAACCCCGAGTTTGAGTCTCCCTCAGGAAAATTTTCCTCTACAGCATATAATACAAATTCCTTCAATGAGATAGGACCGAAAACCCTGCAGTGTCTATCTGTGTGTGCTCTTTCTGTCTGTCTGTCACTCTCTCTCTCTCTCTCTCTCTCTGCTCTTTATTTATCCGTTGATTCGTTTCACTTTCCGGCTTCTTTCTTCATTCTTATCGGGTTATATAACAATATTCTTGCTCTGTTGCTTGAAGCATTTTGTAATCTAAGGATGGAAGCATCACACTCGTTTATAATTCTCGGCCAACTCAATTAATAGTAACTTATGTAAGGTGTTCTAACGAGATGGTAAATTGCCGTCTCGAATGGATCGACACGAAGTTTCAGTTCTTCAGCTGTCAAAACCTTAGAAGTTATAACACTCATGTCTTCGGGATGCCTTGTTTGTATATTCTATAGTCCCTGTAAGTCCGTTTCGATAATGTGGCATGGTCCCATCAATTTATTGTTCGGAGACTGAATTCTTGGAAACTTATGTTCTTACTGTTTCCTTGTTAGCCAGTTCGCTTTACGATCCTCGGCAAAAGTGAGTGTTATCAGGAAGTAAAGTTTTCGCTGGTCTTTTCTACCCTAAATGCCTTTGCAATTAATATAATACGAGAGCCACAGTTCAAGTCAGGAAACCATGTTTCCAGTATTCACAGGACATTTTAAAATATCCTACAATTGGAATGTTTAATGTATAAATTTTGAACAACACAATAATGTCTATCGGACAAAAAAGACAAAATAAGAAACATCAATCAGTCGTTACAAATGTTTTTTTTTTCCCCTCTAATCACAACATATAAATCACATATAGCCTACACATGGGCAATATGCTATCTAAAGTCCTTCAAAGTAGCCCCCTAAAGAATCCACCACACAGTGCCAACGATGTGGAAGGTGCCGAATAGCCTGAAGGTATCTATGAAAGGGGCATTGCGTTGGGAGATTAACATGATTTCATGGCAAGAATGAGCGCAATGCAACGTTACTAGTAAACAATGGATAGTAATGCAATAATAGTCTACATTTCACACGCACAATTACACTAACAAAAAGAACATGCGCAATGTTATCATAGTCAAGAAACTAAAAGCTATGAGAATGTAATTATATTACTATTAGAATTGTCAACGTAAGGACAATGTAAATACATTCACTTAACGTCGCTCCACACCAGCAAAAAAAAAAAAAAAAAAAAAAAAAGACAAATAAATAATTGAGCTGGTAATATTTAGAAAACTCTCTAAACAAAATTGCTGATGTTAAACACATAGCCTACATAGCGCATTAGTGAGCATGCCATGTAGCACGCATAAGAAATGGGGCAGTAGCGAAAGAATGTAATGGGGAAACTTCATAAAAGAGTTTCTCGAGCATGAAGCGAGAGAAACGTTCGTTGCTGCGGTGTGAACTCTAGAGTTCTTACTGGCAGTATGTTAGTCACTATGAAATTCACAACAGTACGGTGCTTAAAGTGCCAATGGATTCAGCGCGAAGAAATAAAACCGAATAAAATAAAGAGAGAAAGCAACAATGATCTAAAACGGCCCATACATTCATCTGAATGGTGCCTCCGTTCTGTCGGGGTCAAAGGGGACAAGGAGGCAGTAAATAAATCCCTGTGGCTGGCGCGAGAGGAAGTAGGGGAAAGTACAAGATGAGGGGAATGAGGGACCGTTCCAATGTGAAGTATGTAGCACTGCGAACTTACGCTGAGCATAGATAGCTAAGGAGCTGGAAGAATGCAACTACGATACCAGAAAGAAACTATCAAGGTGAATATGACCACACTCTCCCCACCAATTGTATGAATAATGCGGGGGTAGCTAAGGTGCCGTGGGTTCGAGTCCCGCCTCCGAAAACAAGAGAAATCGTTCAGGAAAATTGGCCCATGGCCCGCTAAATTTATATTAAAAAATCGAGACCACAATTCCCCTTACACGACGAGTACAAGTGACACAAGCCATAACAGAACCACTGCTTATCATTCCACCAGACAAACTAGTCTAGTTTTTGTTTTGTTTCCGGTTTCCGACAACACCAACACAGCGTCCACTAGATGGACAGGAAACTAGCAAGTTGTGTCTATTGGAAAGAAAATGTTGTAGAGCAAAGTCTTCAGTAATCTCTGTAGCTCAGTGGCAAAGGGTTCCAAGGGTTGTGAGAACGAACCTCTCTTATTTTGTATTCATAGAATTGATCGCTATTATTTTATTCAAGGCCGTTTAAGTAGCCTACACTAAAAGTATACCGTACATTGATTGAGTCAGTTACTTAATTGAATTTAATATCTTTGCGTGTGGAACTACAAATGAAACATGTTACATACAAGTAAAACTTTATTTCTTTACCTTAGTTTTACTTCTCCCTTTTAGGGACATTTAAGCGACCCACACCGCCCGGCCTTACAGGGCTCCTAATGTACGGGAAATTGACCTATAGGTCTACACTTTATTTTTTAAGTTTCGCCATAAATAATAGTCACATGTTGTTATAAGAACTTAAAGACAATATCACAAGAGAAATTATCTCTGTCTCGGAAGCTGAACTTATGCGCGTGAAAGAAAATTTCCTAAAAAGGGGCCGGTATTGTGTGGATGCAATAGGAGAACATTTCCAACATCTCTCTGGTGAGGTACGTGGTTATTTTCATTGTAATTCCAACTGTAAATGTGAGAACCTGAATCACTACACCGATCGCGGATTTATTGGCGTAGGTATTTCACCCGTTCGCTCGGGAGTTGAGTTGGAGCTGTGCCCGCCGCGACACAGAAACCCGCAAGATTGGCCAACTCTTCCGTGGGACTCACTGTAGATGAAACCGTCGTATCATATTCCCAGCGGACAGTTAATTCACGTATAAAATATCGATTTGATACGATTTTTCGTTTTCAAGGTTCGCTATGTAAAATTGTATTTATATTTTTTAATTCAGAGGGCCTTAATCGTGGGTTTATGCTGAAAAATCTAAATTACATTCGACGTGTCAATATACTGTAGATAGGCTACATTAAAATTACCTAACACAGTATACCTGGGTACCGGTACTCATAATATTAAACTAGCTTATTAACACATGCATAAGGATAAAGCCTTCTTTCGCGTTATTATTGGATTTTTTTCTTTTCAGTCTCATTGGTGGGACTGGAATTTGTATGATTTAACAGGTTTCTTCTCCTAAGATTGATAAGTTACTAAAATATATAGATACATTTTTCATTAAAAGATCTTTGTTACAGCATATTAGTTCATATTATTTTGAGAAATTTAATATTCCTAGGGAAAGGAATTTTTTTATTCTTTTCAGGTCATCATTGGCAATCGAATCATCTTGAAGTCTGAATTGTGTCTAGTTTAGTAAATGTGAAAAGAATGAAAAGGTTTTGTCAGGAAATAACTATTGATAATCCAGAGTTGGAATCAAATGACACATTTCAGTTTAAATTTGCTCTCATTGTATCGGTGGAAATAAAAAACTTTAGAAGCTCTCTTATGTACGAAAGCTTTGTTAACTGACCAAAGACAGCCATTTTCACTTGAAAATTTGCAAATAGCATTTACTGTAAATTACTACTTGGGGCTGATAAAATAGATAGGCCTATTACTAAAGAAGTTGGGAAAATTCCCCAGCATTTTGGGTTTTGAATCAAATTTACATCTATTGAAATACCTTACATTTTACTTTTTACTTTTCTGGTTTTATTAGTATACACATCAAGTAAATTACATTATATTATATTAAATATATTATAAGGCATATTTTGTATAGAACATAATTCCTCGAATCTTACGTCATAAATGTATATTTTTTTCTTCTATATAGGGTATTTAGGTATTAAAAACCTTTGCTCTACTCACTACACGTGATGATAAAATGACTGCAATTGCCTGGCGTGAGTATATTTTCTTAATTCGAATTAGGCAATTGATTTATTTTGATATCCACAAATGGAGAAGCTAGCGGAAACATCAATTAAATAGACACCTTCCATTGCCCCCGTTTTCTTCTTCGGTCATGTTTACAGCGCTAAAATTTGCCTCACATGAACCTACTTCATACTGTCCTGACCTTTGCCCCACAAATGTACAACCAGTTGACTTTTCCCAAAGCTAGCGAGACACGCAAAACAAAAACACATCAGTCCTCGACAACTCGAATAGAAGAGTGGTGTAGTGAACGACTGAGCTGGCGAGGACGAAAGAAGAGTGTTTATGTTTTGTTTCTGTTTTGTCTGCCTGGTGGAAACAAACAAACAAACAAACAAACAAAAACCCTGAACCTACTCAACTGCAACTCAGAAAACTACACAAAACTATATCCAAACAAGTCGAGTTTGCAATATGTCTTGGAACTGTTAGGAAAAACCTGAGTTTCTGTTTTGTCCGTTTCATGGAAAACCGCCTTAACACCTCCCGCTGGAATATTGGCACTAGAATACATTTTAAGTTTACTATTTCTCTGCACCGCTGACACTAGGATACAAATACGTTTCTTTGGGTTAACTGAAGGACTACATTGTATGATACGAACACGTTAATAACAGGGTCTATATGTATGAAATTTATGAGTAAGTGTCCCCACTTTTTGTTTAAGCTTTTGTAGGTTGGTTGTACCGCTTTGTGCTCGCACACGTCGATATGTTGTTCATTTATCTCCGCTTGTGGAAAGTTTGACCGTTACGACTCCACTGAGCATTGCGCTGTTGCAGATTCAACAAGGCTGCACCGCTCATCGTTTGCACCAAAGAAGAAGAGCATGCAGTAATCCGTTTTTTTTCGACTGAAAATGTAACAGGAGCCGAAATCCATCGAAGACTTTCCGCACAATATGACGGCGAAGCGTGTATGAATGGATTAAAAAAATCAAAAATCGTCGGAGGAAAGAAGAGGACGCCCATCCACATCCACTAGTGACACCAACATTGAGCAAGTGCGTATCACCATTCAGACAAACCGAAGAATGACTGTCGATGAAATGGAAACCATACGTAAATTAGCCATGGCATTATTCATAACATGCTTGGCTTTCATAAAGTCTGTGCAAGGTGGGTCCCAAAAAGTTCTCTGAACAGCACAAGCACAATCGTGTGTCCATCTGCCAAGGCTTACTGGACCGCCATGCTAACGAAGGCGAAGCTTCTTTGAAACGAATAGTCACTGATGACGAAACGTGGCGATCACTTTGAGCCTGAAAGCAAACGCCAAAGCATGTAATGGAGACACCCGGCATCCCCAGTCAAAAAGAAATTCAAGAGTCAACCCTTCGCATGATGCTCACACTTTTTTGGGCCTCACAATGGCCAATGCTGCAACATTCCTTGGAGAAGGACTCAACAGTAAACAATGCACGTTACTGTGAGATGTTGAGCAACGAGTTGAGGCCTGCAATTCGAACCAAAAGTCGAGGCCTATTGTCGAAAGGACAATGCGCGCCCACATACTGCCACCCACACTGTTCAAACTATTGAAAAACTGGGTTTTGAGGTGTTAGAGCATCCTGCGTACAATCCCGATCTCACCTTGTCATATTTTCATGTTTTTGGCCCACTTAAAGGTGTCCTAAGAGGCCATCGATGCACAACAGACAAAGAACTGGATGAAGCCGAGCATACGTGGCTTGCTACTCAGTCGAAAAGAGCTTTTTTCTGAGGGCATCAGGAAGCTTGTGCAACGAAAGATGAAGTGCATTGAGAAGCAATGGGGCAGTTTTGAAAACGAGGCAATTGAAAGTTTTGTCTTTAAAAAAGAGAGTGCGGATACTTATTGTCTTACCCTCGTGCACACTACTATTGCTACTATTCCTACACCCCTATACTAATGACATTGCGATACGCTTATGCTTGCTATTCTTATGGACCACTTCCTACTACATCACTGGAATACACTTATGTTTATCATTCATCTGCATTACTTTCCAATACGCCACTAGCACTTGTATACATTTATGTTGATCACTTCTCTGCATCACTCCCAACTACGCCACTGGTACTTGCATACATTTATGCTTATTCTTCTGCACCACCTCCCACTACACACGATGACAGTGACATGAAAAACATGCTCGGTCGTCAGAAAAGAGAAAGTCAACCAACAATCAAAACCAAAGCATCTTGAAGTTGAAATACGTGAAGAAATTATATAAATTCTACGATTACAGCTAGTGAGTGTATGAGAGAAAATTTAGGGAATTCATTTCTTGAATACCGGTTTAGAAGATTGATGAGGGAGCGACGAAGACATCAGCAAAAGGAATACATAATCGGTGTTACTAAACATTAATTAAGAATGAAGCAAACACTTCTTGAAAAGTAACTTTATTAAAAAAATAAAGTTTTTTTTTTAAACAGGCCGTGGAGGCTCTTAGAGTTCCAGGAAGTTAAAGCTCCCAGATTTTTAGATAATCGGTAACTGATCAAACTTACGCACCGACATCCTTCATCCCCAGAATTTCTCACGGTACTCATTTCTACTGAGAGGCTGAGGCAACCCCGGGCAATAGTGCCAGCAGAAGGATGAGAACAAATGAAAAATCCTAGTTTCTCAAGAGTACCAAATTCTTTGAAATAGGCCATATCAGAGTAATGAAACATTAACCCTAGTTAAGTCATTTTTGTTGCGTGCTTTACCAAGGTTTACAAATAATTATTTTAATTCATTTATTCAGTTTAGTTTTTACTGTTCTTATCGTTTTTAATTATTCACTTAAAATGAGTTTTTACTAACAAGTCAAGTAAGTACTACATTGAAATCATAGGCCTAATATAATTATGTATTATAAATTGCTTTAAATAATTGCGTTCACAGGAGGTTATTAAGGTCATCTACAACCAAAATACTGTAACTCGTCCACAGAATAGATTTTGGGAAGGCGTCTCTTCCAATGGGGCCACATAATAAGCTAGAACTAGGCTGACGCGCGGGAGGTGAACCCCAAATCTGACTCTGCATCTTCGTCTGGTTCATGGGTGTTGCAACTACTTTAACAATGAACGGCACATAGAATTTACATCACTTACATGTGTTAATGGCGTTGGCACATGGAACAACATGGTGCAAAAAAATCCCCAAAAAATGCACTTAAAAACCTTTGAGATTTTCACTCCTCAATTGTTCTCTTGTCTTGCATTCCTTTATGCAAATGTTGCTTAATTTTGGACATGGGTATCATAATTTCACTGTATTATGTAAAAAGTATTTTACTCGCAGGAGGCGAATAACCCTACAGTCGTATTCAATAACATATATATATATATATATGGCTTGGTTCTGAAAGGGCCAATGTCATAAAACTTGCTTTTGAGATTACTGACTTTGAAGCCTTTGTAGAAGTAACATTTTTTGCTGAGAACTTCCGACATTGGTCTCTAAGGTTTCTGTATTATGTCTACTAATAGGAACATACATTGGCACTTTTATTATACGAAATATAAAGATTAGCCGAGCTCAATAATGCATAGATCTCAGTTTAGCAAGAAATTGACATTGGCCCTTTTATTAGAACGAAGCCACAGATAATATGAGTGGAGAAATATGCTAATTTCACATACTCCGAAGGTAACTCTGAATTTCACTTTCTTAATAAATAAATCTTTTGCTGAGTTTAGTGCAAAGTAAGCCAATATGGCCTTCACACATAAGACTGCTGTCTAATCCCAACAGCTCTGCCCGTTTACTGGACGACCAATGGTTAAAGTTTTATATGTCTTGCATGCGGACGGGCGGGAATAATTCATATTTTAACTCATGGCGACTAGTACCGCCTTGTGTGCAGAGGCCAATCTACATAGATCCAATGAAGTTTCATCTTCAGGGAACTCTACCTCTACGGGGCCCTTCATACAGTGTCCCCCGTAATCAAACTTCCTAATTTTTGCAAATAATATAAGCGTCATTCCATGTCAAATCAGCCAAAAAAGGCTTTTCTTTTTTGCCTCAACATCTCCAATTCTATGAAACTTTGAACATATCTTCACACCACAATGGGAATCATGTTTACTATTTTACAATTTTTTCAATTTTCCATTTTTGAATTATGGCTATTACAAAATTTCAAAATTTGCGGGCGGATCCACCTCAAAACCCTCACAGCTCAGGCTCTAAAGATCCCAGATATCCAGATGAGGTCTCATCTTATACAGCAAGCTTTAATTTGGTATGCAACACACTACGTTTTGATAAAAAAAAATTAACCCTTTCTTTATAAAATATTTTGTTTCATAAAAACCCGATGTTCCTACGGTTTGGAAGAAATCATGGTATATTGTCCATGTTTACTAAGTATCCCGTGAAAATTTCAAAGTGGGGTATAAATGGGAACATAATTTACTTAGATTCCGAAGGTAAAAGAAACATATAAAATGTGGAGTACTTCTACGTAAGTAGATTGATTATGTTGTAAAAGGCCAAAAATAGAGTTAATTTAATAGGTATACATACCATATTATGAGATTACAAAGCATATTACAACAAGCACTGCTGGGGCAAGTTACATAACTTCAATCTTACTCCCAGTCCCACTGACTCATTTGTGACTGTTCCCATAGTGAATGGTTCAGTGTGCATCTTACTGTAAGTACGGTAATGTGAGGTACTCATTCACAACAGTTTTGTTTTCATTTCTGAGTGCTTGAAACATGTTACTGTATTGGTGAATGCATTTCAGAGAGTTCTACTTCGTTTCCTCAAAGAAGGCATGATACCTCACTAAGTAAAAGTATATTACTTTTCGGACGGCAGTGCAGCTCAATATATAAACTGAAAGAACTTTGCCGCCAAGTTCTTTAAGTTTCAAGATCATATCTATTGCTACTCAAGTTTAATTACATTAAAACCTGTGTCAAATATGCCATAGATTTTTATGGTGGAGAAACTGAGTGGAATTTTTATTAAGGAGTATTTGATAGAGTTCGTAGCACAGTGAAAACACTGCCTAAAGCCGCGTTTACACTATGTAACTTGTTTAATAAACCTGTTACATGTAACAAGTTATATGTAACATGTAACAAATTATACGTAACATGTAACAAGTTACATGTTTAAAAATTAGGTTATATAACTTTTTTATATAACTAAAGTTTAGAGAGACAAAGAGACATTTGTACTGCACAGTAGTGATGTAGGCCGGAAATATTCCTAAAAGTGAGCATTTATAAAAATCGTTAGTTTTGAATGTTTTGCTGCTTTTTAACGGTACAGGTACCTTAAAATGAAACTATTTCAGTAAAATTCCACATGTTTATCAAGGAACCGTCTAGGGAAGTATTACCTTTTCCTATGATATAGTTTTTCACTTATTGTCAGAACAATGTACCCTAAGTCATCTTCTTTTAAAAAATTATAATTATTCGTGGTAATCTCTTAGGTTTTATTAATAAACTTATATGTTATAAAGTGATACCTCACACGTATTTAAACATGTTTAAAGATGAGTAATTTAACATAATTGTTAATAGATTGTGTAGGTATTTAAAATAAAATGCCAGAAATCAACACCTTCAATATTACACAAACACAAATTTCAATATAAATAGTTTAGAGCCTAATAATTAATCATAGATCATTCCCACGGTCTAGGCTAATCCTACTGTAGTTTAGGGGAAAATTTAGTTCTTTCATGATTTATGAGGGCTAAGAGGAACCTGCGACTAAGCAGATGTGGCCATCCAAATCTTAGGAGCTGCAGTCACTTCTGCCGCAACAAAACGTACATTCAGTAAGTTTTCATGGATGCAATCTAAAAAGAGGAACCGCCTATCATCTGAGCGAGCAGCTAAACTCACTTATCTTTCATACAACGGGAAACTGATGAATGCTCAACCTCAGAAGGAGAAAAAGAAGAGTGAATTCACTGAAGTTCAAACCCAAAGTGCTGGTAATCCAGACGATCCAGATGAAGGGAAAAACCAAGAAGAAAACCTAGATGATGATGATGAAGGCCATGATGACAGTGATGATATTGGCATCCTTTCTGATCAAGAAGAAAAAGAAGAGGATGATGAAGAAAATCTAATGAATTTCAATGGATGTGGTTAGGGCCAACTTCTAAGATGAAGTCAAGGTCACACATTTAAAGAAAGCAAGTAGGCCTATTCCTAAAAGTTGTTTGGGTTCGTACAGTTTATGATTATTACTGTAATTTTTGTCTAATTAATAGTCAATCTCTTCAATGAACTCTTTTGTTAATCTTCTGTATTGACCTTCAAGAACGAGGGCAAATTTTAATTAACCTATTTTCATTGTTAACTATGTGAAAACCCAGTATTACAATATTTTATACGTAAATAATTATTGTTTTTTGTGTTCTTTCATTAATTATATATTAATCTTTGAACTTATGACAGTTTTTAGTTTTATTTAACCTAATCATGATTAAATTTAAGTAACAAATAGGTATCTGAGTTACCTTACTCGTAAATCATAAATTCCCTTTGTGGGAACATTTCCGGGAACATTCCCTGGAAATATTTCCTCGAGATTAGGTTCCCGCCAGATGGCACTGTGAATTGAACTCTGGCGTAGCTCAGTTGGTAAGAGCATTGGCAAGGATAGCCAAAGGTCCTGGGTTCAAGCAAGTCCCAGTGTCAGAGGAATGTTTCTCCTATAATATTATCATTTAATGTCCAACAGAGACAAGAATCTGTGGTACATGAATGGACATGGGTATATCTATCTTGAATGTTACTGTACAATAACAGCGGAAGCCCGGTAACAAAATCACTAATTAGTGTGCCTCACAGTACTGCATATGACATAACTTGTCTGTCAGTTTGTTTGTATAAAGAAACTGTTCACCTAACCACAAATAATTAGATTTATCCAAAAGTTCAATCTATGCAACCTTTATTATGCTTTTCAGATGTACGATAGTATAATAATAATATATCCTAATCTCACATATATTCCCCTCTACAAAACTCTCATATGTAATATTAACAATTTTCATAAATGTTCCATATCTTGATGGCGCTGATTCTCTTCCTTTATCTTAGTTTTACCTCTCCCTTTTAGGATTTAAGCGACCCAAGCCGCCCGGGCCTTACAGGGCCGCAACCTGTCGGGGGAGGGATTATCTATGGAACACATACATACTTTTTTGACCAGACAAGGGCATGAAGGGCCACCTCGGATGAGTGATCAGCCCAATGCCGGGGCCACCTCCGAGACAACACGAACACATAGGACGAGACACACCATTCACACACACACACTCACTCCGAACAAGGCGAAAATGGGATGAAGATGATAATTACCGCCAGATGATATCTGGGGACCACAAGGGTCTAAAGTTACCCGAAATTTGTCTCAAAGGTGAGGAAAACCCCAGAAAAAAACCCACCTAGGTAACTTGTCCAGACCAGGAATCGAACCCGGGCCTGCTGCGTGAGAGGAGCGAACGCATCCTCTTTGCCACAGCGGTGGACAATGGCGCTGATATACCGTATAAATGGATATGTCCAAATATTATCACAAAATATATACCCATAGTAGTAAAAGCTATTGTCGATCAAACTGTACTCAATTTCACACTAAAACTAGCAAATGTTGACTTAACCACTTAGAAATTGTTAAAATAATTAAAATTGTATTAAATTTATATATCATGTATAACAATTGGTTGGTTAGGTTAAAAGCTGTGCACTATCATTCCATTGTCTGTTGCATCTGTTTGTTGTTACTACTGTATATATACGCAGCAAAATGCACATGTAGCAGGTTACATGTAACAAGTTACACATTTCCCATCCCCTGCGGGAAAGGTATAACTTGTTATATAACACAAAAATCAGTCATGTAACACAATGTTATCTGTAACAAGTTACATGTATTTGTAACAATTTTGGAAAACATGTTATATAACCCAAGTTTTATAAACAAGTTACATAGTGTAAACGCAGCTTAACAAAGCTAGCCTCCAGAACCCAGTCAAAGATCACACAATGACACCCAAACAACTTTTTGAATGGAGGGTAAAGAATACATCTGCAATCACATTCTTTTATGTGGAGAATGAAGAACACCTTAAAAAACAAAGACTGCCAGAGGAAAGATTCAATGAGACTCTGTCTCCAGAAAAATTGTAAGCCAAATATTTTCCACTTCTGAGAAAAGAAATGGGACTGATGATGTTGGTCAGGTTCCATTTGAACATATATCTGGTTTTGTGGCATGCTTCTATGACAAACAATGGTGGATGGGATGTGTCCTTTCAACCGAAGAAGGAAAAGTGACAATGTCCTTCCTGCAACCAGCTGGACCTACAGAATCATTTACCTACTCAAAAACTTGATATCCTATCCGCTTCAGCAAGCTTCATCTTGTGCAAGCTGGATCCACGAACACCAACTGGTCGTAATTATCTTCTAACCCGCAAAAAGACAAACCTACTATTATTGAAGAAACTCAAGGCTTACAACTTGCAGATAATGTATTCTGAATGTCTACAAATGTAAAACTGGGCTATTTAGGATAACATGCCCCTCATGATTACTGCATAGCCTACTCTGTATTAGAATGTAAGTCAAGTAGTCCTATGATGCCAGAATCCCACTTTAAAATTTTCACCATACCCTAACAAAAGAGGGATAAATATTATATTTTTTTCCCAAAAGCGTAGGCCGTGGGGCTCAAGCCCACCCAACAATTTTCCATGTATCATCTTAAATATTTCTTAATTATTATTATTACTAAAACTCTTGTTTCGTTGTTTAATCGGTGCAAAACGAAAACCAAAATATAATAACACTGATAAACAAGCTGTAGATATCTAACATGCTGTATACCTTTTCTAATGCTGTTTTTTATGCTGATTTCAATTCTGGAAACCGTTTCGCTCTATCACGTCAGGTTTTGAAGACATCAACAAAAATTAATTTTTACTTAACACCGTTCATCAAAATCTTTATGTAGTTTTTAGTAATATTTCATGCAACGTCATAGGCCTACATTGTTGTGTCATTTGTGAAATCAGTTATAGGTTACTTAATGTAATATATCAAAATATTTTTGATATCGCATTAATATACTTTCATTTGTTTATTTTTATTTTTAGATTAGGTGGATATTATGGCGTCTAGAGGTTGCATAAATTCACCAGACCTGTTTTTCTATGTGTGTGGCTATCTGACAGACAAATCCCATCGGAACAACTTCACGCCGTTTTTGAAGAAAGCATATGAACTATACTTCGATTCAAAGGTGGATATTGGTAAATCGTGGGCACCACAGTTCATCTGTTTGACATATGCTTCGATCAAAGGTAAAAGCTATAAATGATAAGTTGTGGAAATTCTCTAGTGATCATATTAACTTCAATGTTGTTTCTGTTAGCAGCTTAAGAAGGGAAGAGTATACCAGGCATGGACTCCATCTCAACCTTCGAGGAAAGAAGACACTGGCAGAACTGGTTGCAGAGGAGTTGAAGTGTAATGTACTAGATTGTAACAGGCCTATTCCTGTCATAGATGGTGGCTCGACTCGTTTTTTAGGGGGAATCTAAGTGAAAGAATCCAACAGCTTAGGCCTATATGCATATCTCAAGTCAATAATAGTAATACGCTTAGGCCTATAGCTAGAACTAATAAATCATTTGCACTATTTCATCAAAACATAAGGGGGCTTGAAAATAAAATTGAAGAATTTAACTTAGCCATTCAGGATACAATTAATTCTAATAAACAGGAAATTCAAGTTATTTGTCTAACGGAACACCACTGTGCAGAAACAGATCTGGAACAATTAAAAATTGATAATTTTTCACTATGTTCAAAATTTTGTAGACATTCCATTAAATGTGGAGGTGTGAGTATATTTATCAAAAGAAACTTACATTTCAGTGATATAGACACAAGTTCCTTCTGTAAAGAACAGGATTTTGAGTGTTGTTCAGCCAGATTGAATTTTGACAATGATACATTTGTAATACTAGCCATTTACAGGGCACCATCAGGTAATTTCAATTATTTTGTAAATCAGTTAGAAAGGGTTCTTAATTCACTGTATAGTACTAATGTAAATATTATCCTGTGTGGGGACTTTAATGTAGATTTCTCAATTGATAGTGAGAAGAAGATCAGACTGATATCTTTATTGGGTAGCTATAATCTAGATTTCATAGTAAACTTTCCAACGAGAATTCAGAACGACTCCCAAACAACAATAGATAATATATTCATAGATATAGAAAAACATTTTAATTTTAAAGTACTTCCAATATTAAATGGATTATCAGATCATGATGCACAAATGTTAGTGCTGAACAATATTAAAGTAAATTCGAACAGTAAACATGCTCATAGTAATATGACTAGAGTAATGAATGACGATTCAATTTTAAATTTCAAACAAGATCTTGCGAATGAAAACTGGGAATCTATGTTATCCTATGACAAAGTAGATAGTAAATTAAGTGAATTCCTAAACATAGTGTCACGACATTTTGAGGCAAATTTTCCAAAAAAGAAAACTGCTAATTTACCTAATTCAAGGAATAACACATGGTTAACTGCTGGTATTAAAATATCATGTGCAAACAAAAGAGAGCTCTACCTAAAATATAGAACTAGTAACAACCAAGCTCATAAGGAATACTATAAAAAGTATTGCAACATACTGAAGAAAGTAATCAAAGAAGCAAAAAGTAGGCATTTTTCACAAGTAATTAATAAATCAAATAATAAAGTTAAGACTGTATGGAATATAATAAAAAACGAAACGGGGAGAACAAAGGGAAACAATGATTGTACATCATTAATATACCAAAACATAAAACTAGACAATTTATCAGACATTACAAATGCTTTTAATAGTCACTTTATAAATATTGCAGAGAAATGTATTCCTATAAATAATATTAACATTAAGGCAGTAGACCTACTAACAAAATCTACAGTTTGGAACCATAGATTTCAATTGAACCTGACTTCCCACATAGAAATTGAAAATATAATCAAGTCTCTCAAAAGTAAAAGCTCGTCTGGATGGGATGAGATAAGTAATAAGTTATTAAAAAGCTGCTCATCTTGTAGTAGTTTATCCGTTGTGCCTATTTTATAGCAAATCGAGCCCCAGGTTTTGGGCAGTCACTTGTCGCCGTTTGTGTCCGGGGTGGATTCTGTATGGGTGTTTTACTTGGGCGCCAGCTTTTGGGATCCTAATTTGTCAGGTACCTCAAAAAGCATATTTATTCCTTACCCCTTCCTCGGCTGCTGTCGGTCCTCGAGCTTTGAGACGTCCATCTTCAGGGCAGACAACTGATAACATGGTAATGATGAAGTTTTTGCCACAGGAATAAATACACGTGTCTAGTTATCTCTAATACGAAACAATCTGCAATTTATTGTATTCACTAAATGCACAAATACACTTGTATAGATGAGTCACAGTACACTTGGAATATCCTGGAAATCCGGCTACAATGGTGATCTCAGAAATTACGATGTAAATAAGTTTGTGTTATTGGTCATGTGTGCATAACTACCCTTAGGCCACAGCGAGCCTAAACCACTATACGCCTTCTGGCATATATCTGAGCTAGCTACTTCTCTACGGCTTCCTATGGGTGTAGTTGTATACTCCCAAACCTATAAAGCACTTGGATATCTTAAAGTTATTTCTTTTACTATCCTAACACACATGACTCCCTCTTAACAAAATCCTCCATCGAGCAGAGTTGGGAATTACGTGGTCATTCCACTGAAATTATTAGTCGAGTGATCTCTCAACATCATGAAGACAAAAATCAACTGACTATTTTGTCATCAAAATACACACCCCTCATAGAGTCTAATTGGTCACATATACATTTGACGATATCATTGGCTATCGCTATAATTATAGCTCAGCCAATGATGCCGTCTGCCTTTGATCTTGCTAAACGCCGACTTTCACACACTAATTATATTTACTTACTAAAGTTTCACATGACCCATGTTCATGCATAAAAATCATAACTTAGAAATCACCTTAAATATTACCTTACGTCTATTCACTAGCAAATAATCATGTCTTATCTTAAATCTATCGGCTTAAACTAAAACCTTACCATTTCTACAGGTATCCAACTTATTTTCGTGAGACTGAGGTTTTTATTGCCGGAAGCACTTAAACAGTATTATACTCCATTGAAACATTTCCTCCCCCATTGATTCACATTCTTTTATAGTTACGAAGCGGCAATTCTATCTTTGCTTGTAAATCTCTAGTTTGGTAAAGACCGACTTTATTATATCTCAGGTAGGCCTAAAAGCCTCTCTCTCCGTGGGAAAAGGAACCTTCACCAAATATGTAAAAATCATTTTGAAGTACCATTGCATTACTTTGTTAATTTGCTATGAGTACCAAATAATTATAATTAATCTAGTTGTTAATTTATTCTAATTTAAGTGTAACGTTTAGGCCTTAAAGAAAACCGCTACACGTGCCCCGAGATAATACCAGGTTAATAGTCTGATTGTACTCTCTGATTATGTAACATGGCATTAACTCGCATCCCACCGAAACATACTAGACAGGTACCAACGACCTCCATCTACTGTTGTACAAACAGCTGAGTTTGTTTACTAACAAGTTCATGTTTACTTTTGTCACCTCTGAGCTTTCTACCTGAGTGACGTACCCTTCTCAGCTCTTGAAAGAAATTTTACCCGTTGTAAGATTGTCAATGGCTATAACCCTCTTAAACTAAAAGGTACATAAACATTACCTCACTCAATACAGACACAGTATTAAACCCTGTTATACAATCAATCATACATTCTACTTCCTACATTCTTCTAGTGATATGTCAACCTCGTGCAACCACACACATGATTTACCGTTATTTATTTTCACATTTCATTTAGAATAATCACAGCGTCGAATGTGATGCGTAACGTCTGTGGATTATGTTAAATTTACTTACACTTATTTTCTCTTCTTTTCAACAACTATTCCTTCACCTTTAGCGTAGAGAATAAATATATATAAGCACTCCACATGGGAAAGATCGACCCTCTGTCTATTGCTCACATAATCATCTCACTCACTCCACACAAAATTTTCATACAAAAGAAAACATCTTTACACTTCAACAAATACAGTGATAGTTACATTTTCATGTCAACCTAGGATTTTTGCACTCAGTCTGACAAGATTTATACAAAATATCCTTACTCCTTGTACTTTTTCAAAAGGGAAAGATTGAATCGACCTACAATTTTATTCTTTTTAGGGTCGAAAGCCTCTATCGTGACATCATTGAACACCTGTGCCACCTCAAACGGACCGTCATAAATCAGGTTCATTTTAGCGTAGCTCTTATCAATGGCGCTCGATAGGTTTTTTCGCCTCACCAATACTTTTTCTCCTACTTGAGGTACCCAAACGGCCTTGTGTCGCAAAGCCTTTCGCCTCCGCTTCTCAGCTTGCTTTCTGACCAATTCCTTCACTTTCTCACACAAGTCCCGAACTTCCGCATCCCCTTCATCTACGGGTATTGCCTCAGGCATGTGTTCGACCAGCAGTTCCGGTTCCTTCTCCATCATCAAGCGGAATGGCTCCGTCCGGATGACAGGGTGAATGGAGTGGTTTAACACCCTCTCTATCACCGGGCAGTATTTTACCCATGCAGAATGTTTCTTGTGGCACAACACTCTCATATATAACGAGAGGTCGCGTAACCCTCTTTCCGCTCTGTTGCCTTGCGGGAAATATCTGCTCGTTTTGTAAGCTTTTATTCCCGCTGATTTTAATTTATTTAAAAAGCGGTTACTAATGAACGCCGGTCCGTTGTCCGAAAGGACAGCACGGATTGGTCCGTATTTCGCTATGAAATCATCAAATAACACCCTGATACAATCGGACGATGTTGCTCTCTTAGTTGGGTAAAGTTTCACGAAATGCGTGAAAACGTCATACACTATCAGTATGTATTTCAAACCGAATCTCCCGCTTGGAAGCGGTCCGTGGTAGTCCACAGCCACTAACTCTCCTTTCTCCTCTCGTGTTATGGTTCTGGGAGGCCTGTCGTATCTGACATTTGCAGGCTTTGCCCGTTGGCACAAATCGCAACAGCTGACCACCTGTCTCACCTTCTTACCCAGATTCTTTATGTACACTCGAGACGAGATGTATAACATCACCCGCTCGGTACCTGAGTGACACAGTGCGGTGTGCACTGATCTTATCAGCGCGGTCTCCATCTGTCCGGGTATGTATACATGCCACCTCTTCTCTTCCCTGCCGCAAAGTTTGTAAACAATCCCATCCTTACGCATGTATTTAAGGTCAATTTCTTCACCACCCCCTTCTCTGTATAAATCTAACTCCCGAGACACCAGCGCTATTTCCTGGTCCTCTTTCTGATATTCCCCCATTTTCAAGAACATGGTCCTTAATGTCGGCTCTTTAACCATCCGCACTTGCATTATGTCTACACATTTGTTATGTGAGTCCATCCTCTCGGGTATCTCTTCCCTCATTCTACTGACAAAATCGCACAAGAGATTGTCCCGTCCAGCAACGTGCCTAACTTCCACGTCAAACTGACTGATTTCATGAATTATTCGGCTTATCTTCGAATTTGACAATAAGCACTTATTAATAAATGTCAAGCTCACGTGATCAGTATACGCTATGATATGTTGGTCGAATATATACCTGTGAAATTTCACAAGACCGAAGTATAGGCCTAAAATTTCTATCAGCGTAGCGCTTCCCCTCGACTCCACTTCATTTAGGGCTCTAGACGCTACTGCTAGTATGTGCCTAGTGCCATCCGGATGCTCCTGCATCAACATAGCCCCAACGGCCCTAGACGACGAGTCCGTGAAAATTATATATTGGCCGTCATCTATCGGACGCTCCAGCAATATTGAATTTTCAAACGCTTCTTTTACTTCACGAAATGACTTTTCTTCTCTCTCTCCCCATCTGAATTTTCCCCGTTTACTGCTTAAAAGCTCTCTTAGAGGTGCCGCTAACTCCGAATAAGCTGGAATAAACCTAGCTTGATAATTGAATATTCCTAAAATCTTTCTCACTTGTTTTTGACTGCGTGGCCTAGGCAACTCCTGTATCGCCGCCACCCGCTCAGGATCGACTTTGACACCTTTCTCTGTAATTATGTAACCGAGAAAGCGCACTTCGCTCTTCATCAGGTTCATTTTACCGGGGTTTATAGTCATTCCATATTTCTTAAACGTGCTAAGCACCATGTCTAATTGTTCTAAATGTTCTTCAAAAGTATTTGTATGACATAAAAAGTCATCCACAAACATGGTCACGTTAGAGCCTACTCCTTCAGGAAACATATGTCGGAGAGCACGCAACAATGCACTTCCAGATGTTTTAATTCCGAATGCACAGCGTACGAAATTATAGCAAACGCCCCCATGCAAAAATGCACAGTATTTTCTATCCTCTTCCCTCAGGCTAATCTGCCAGTACCCACTAGTGAGATCTAAACTAGTGAAGTATTTAGATTTGCCCATTCTGGCCAATAAGTCATCTATCGGCTCGGCACGGAACTGGTCCGGCTCGATATAAGAATTTATCCGCCTGCTATCCAAAGTTAAACGCAGTCTTCCGTCTCGCTTCTGCACCAAACAAATAGGGCTGATATGCGTAGAGTTTGAAATTTCAATTATTCCGTCCTTAAGCATTTCATTTACTAACTCGTCAGCGCTTTTCTGCATTTGTAAAGGCACCTGGCGGCTTTTATATCTGAAATCCGGGACCTCCTCCTTCATCTTTAAGCTGTGCTGATATATAGAGCAGAGCCCAGCTGTTCGACTGTATACCGGCTTGTTCTTAATTAACACCGCATATAATTGTTCTCTCTGATCATGGGTTAGTGACGGTACCTCTGTTACACTTTTCCATAATATCTCCTCAATGCTCATATCTTTCACCTGACTGAAATTTTCTTCCACATCTATCGCCTGTATACGCACCGCGTCCTGTTCGGAGACATTTTCATTTAAGCCCCTGACTTCTGAAACGCCACTGCATTCCCCAGCCCCCATGATGTGATACGTGTCCTCTACACTATCATCATCATACTCATCATTTTCACAGTCTCGCATTATAGCTACGCTGTTTTCATTACATTCGTAAGCGCGAGTGTGTTCTGACACTTCGACGCTTTCAATAATAAACGGCTCATTTAACAAATCCGTCACTCCTGCAAGGCTTTCATCCCCTCTTACTACCTTTTCTACCTCCAGAAATGGCACGCGTACAGGTCTATCATCTTCGGTCAAAATGTCGATATAATTATTTTCGAAATCAATCCTACTTTTGAGGTCCGATAAGGAGTCACACCCCAGAATCAAATTGTTCGTTAAATTCTTTACAGTCAGAAAGTACAACTCAAAGGTGTGGTCCCCTAATTTCACTGCTAGCATAATTTGGCGCTCTATTTTGTGCCTGCGCGCTCCGATAGCTGTCCTGCAGTACACACTTTGTACCACTAGTTCCTGCAATTTTATCTTATTTGCTTTCAACAGTTCGTAAAATTTTTCTCCCATTACCGAATATGTTGATCCAGTATCGATCATAAGGTCTGCCTCTACGCATCCTATACTGGCTTTAACCATTGGTGGTTTCAGTATACTAATTTTGTTATAGTTTTCCCTTATATTCATATTTTCATTCTTCGTGCATTGCGTCTCATCTCCGCCCCCAACATATGAGTCCTCATGGCCTATTTCTTTGTAGGTCGCTTTCGTGACATTACGTGGACTCGCAAGTAAGCCACTTAACAGTTTAATGGGTCGCTAACCCTTCCTGCCGACCTGTCTCCATCCGTGTTTACATTCCCAGACTCATATACCACTGCCTGAGGGTTTGAAACTCCCCCGTCTGACTGGCTATTCACAAACTCTGCATTTTCACGGTCATGTTGACCTGCATTCCGACTGTTTCTGCAAAATCCTCTCCCCCTTCCACGGAAACTTCCTGTTCTATTCCTAGCAGATGGTATGTTGTCCGAAAATTCAATGTTATTTACTTGTGTCTCTCTTGCCACGTTATTATTATTGTTATTATTTGCACCGTGGCTCGGGCCTCTGAATTGATTACCTTGGTTCGCACCCCGGTTTCTATCCATATTCCGTTGAGAGTAGTAAGGACCGTTATTCCGGTTATCTCCATCCGTCCTGCCCCTTGGTCCTTGGTTCATATCCCTCGGCCTAGTGGATCTATTTTCCTCCCTGCAACGTCTCGCACTTGCATCGAAACTGGACAGTAATTCAATGGCGCGACTAAATGTAGTCACATTTGCTACCGCTAAAACGTTATGAACCTCAGGGTCAAAGTGCTTAATAATAAGCCGTGTCATAGATTGTTCATTTAAATTGGACTCGAGCAATCTTGCTCGGCTAACAATAGAAACAAAGTAGTCCACTAAAGACACATTTCCTGTAGGGTTATAGCGTCCGTTATAAAGCTCAATCCTAACTTCGGCCTTTTTATCTTCTCCCCAGTACCGCTCCAGAAATAATGTTTTAAATCTTTCATAAGTACTGCTTGGGCCAATTGTTAGATCGAACCAATCTTTCGCCTTATGACGCAGTGACCTAGAAACCATGAGCATTTTGTATTGCTCGGGCACTTGTTTTAAATAAAAATATTCATCCATGCATTTTAAAAACGCTTGGGGTGTTTGACTGGCATTCTCTACATAACTCGGTAAGGTGACTTCATTAAACAAGGAGCTATTTACATAAATCTTGTCGTTACCAATTGCAGATACTCCTATACTCTCGGGAGGTCCAGCAGTGATCTGAGTGATGTCAGAACTAGGGCCTGCTACAAAAATGTTCCCGCTAGTCATATCTTCAACTGCCCTCATCGTGATGTTATTACTTTCATTCTGATTAACAGCAGAAACACCCTGTATGACGTCACTCCTGACACTGTCTCCCCGCGAACCCACTTTACGCGCTTCTTGCGATAAACAAGTTATTTCCTTGTTCACGCATTCAAAGTTTTTATCCATCTTACTCTCTATCTGCCTCACCTTTGCCATAACTTCCGCTTGTATCTCCTGCCTAGATTCTTTTACATTTTTTTCTGCATCTAACATTTTCTTAGACAACTCAGCTGTCTTACTTTTAATATTATCAACACCTAAACCTATCTCAGACAAGCAATTCATCATTTCCCCCTTTAAGCTATTTACTTTCGTTTCAACTTTTTCATTCATCCTAACTTCAGCTTTATTAATTTGATCCTCCACCTTCTTTATTTCAAGAGTAACTCTTTTCTTACATTTCTCATTCTGAATATTTATTTTATCATCCAGCTTCCCTAATAATTTCTCAAACCTCTCATCTGTCTCCTTACTACCCTGTGCAATTTTACGCTCTAGTTGTTCATAGTTTATCTTAACCTGTTCATTACTGGCTTCGATCTTATCATTTATATTTTTCATCATCTGCTCATTATTGACTTTAATTTCATGGTTAGTTTCCTGAATTTTATCATTTATATTTTTCGTCATCTGCTCATTATTGACTTTAATTTCATCGTTTATATTTTTCATCATCTGCTCATTAGTGGCTTCAATTTTATGGTTAGTTTCATTTATATTTTTCGTCATCTGCTCATTAGTGACATCGATTTTATCATTTATATGTGCCTTCATTTCCCCCAATAGGTGGGCTAACATGGATTCTATATTTGGTGGAATAACAAGATTCGTGTTTACATTTTGACTTGGGGTCTCTGAACTTCCTTCTAGGTCAGGGTGAACAATGCCTTCGCTCTCAGCAGTCCCCTCAGCTGTTTCATCTACCTGGTTCACTACCTCATCTCCCTCAGACAGCCTACTTCCTAATACCTCATTTTCTGGAGTTCTATCATCTATCTCACTATTAATTTCGGGCTCCTGGCTGAAAAAATCCTGCCCCCCACCGAGGTCCGAGTCTAAATCCATTTTTGCGTGTTTCTTACGACCGCTCCTAAGTAGCATATACCTATATTCACACAGCCCTCTTATAGCTAAACACACAAAAAAATGTTTCCACAAACAACGAAAAATTACTCAGAATATTTCGCTAGAAGACCTTCTATTTTAACGTTTCGTCTTCCGCTAAAACCTCCTTCACCGACCTTAAATAACAGTGGCGTTATTTAAAACTGGCTACGGAGCATGATTTGAGTGCTGATATCTGCTGGACTGCCTTCAATTTACAATCAATCTAATTTTATTTTAATTCAATATATTTTACTTGGTTTTAAAACTTCAATTGTTATTTAATTTAAAACTTTCTTTCTTTACTAGAATTAATTATGCTGCTATTAATTTTAAAAGTTATCAGCGCTCACATATACATAAAAATCTTATCTTTTGGTGTGTCATCCCTCGGTGATCCATCGTACCAAGTTCCTCTTCTGTTCTTGTTAATTTCCGTTGGCTCTTCATCTTTCCATGCCGTTATAGTTGTCTTCTGGGTTTTGTAGTTGCTGCCGCAATTGGTGATCAGTCCAGTTCATCCTTACGATGGGTCAGCAGTTTTGGAAATGTAGTGCTTGAATTTTATCTAGCATCTTCCGCTGTTCGAGCCCCAGTTGCTGTGCCACTTGTAGTAGTTTATCCGTTGTGCCTATTTTATAGCAAATCGAGCCCCAGGTTTTGGGCAGTCACTTGTCGCCGTTTGTGTCCGGGGTGGATTCTGTATGGGTGTTTTACTTGGGCGCCAGCTTTTGGGATCCTAATTTGTCAGGTACCTCAAAAAGCATATTTATTCCTTACCCCTTCCTCGGCTGCTGTCGGTCCTCGAGCTTTGAGACGTCCATCTTCAGGGCAGACAACTGATAACATGGTAATGATGAAGTTTTTGCCACAGGAATAAATACACGTGTCTAGTTATCTCTAATACGAAACAATCTGCAATTTATTGTATTCACTAAATGCACAAATACACTTGTATAGATGAGTCACAGTACACTTGGAATATCCTGGAAATCCGGCTACAATGGTGATCTCAGAAATTACGATGTAAATAAGTTTGTGTTATTGGTCATGTGTGCATAACTACCCTTAGGCCACAGCGAGCCTAAACCACTATACGCCTTCTGGCATATATCTGAGCTAGCTACTTCTCTACGGCTTCCTATGGGTGTAGTTGTATACTCCCAAACCTATAAAGCACTTGGATATCTTAAAGTTATTTCTTTTACTATCCTAACACACATGACTCCCTCTTAACAAAATCCTCCATCGAGCAGAGTTGGGAATTACGTGGTCATTCCACTGAAATTATTAGTCGAGTGATCTCTCAACATCATGAAGACAAAAATCAACTGACTATTTTGTCATCAAAATACACACCCCTCATAGAGTCTAATTGGTCACATATACATTTGACGATATCATTGGCTATCGCTATAATTATAGCTCAGCCAATGATGCCGTCTGCCTTTGATCTTGCTAAACGCCGACTTTCACACACTAATTATATTTACTTACTAAAGTTTCACATGACCCATGTTCATGCATAAAAATCATAACTTAGAAATCACCTTAAATATTACCTTACGTCTATTCACTAGCAAATAATCATGTCTTATCTTAAATCTATCGGCTTAAACTAAAACCTTACCATTTCTACAGGTATCCAACTTATTTTCGTGAGACTGAGGTTTTTATTGCCGGAAGCACTTAAACAGTATTATACTCCATTGAAACATTTCCTCCCCCATTGATTCACATTCTTTTATAGTTACGAAGCGGCAATTCTATCTTTGCTTGTAAATCTCTAGTTTGGTAAAGACCGACTTTATTATATCTCAGGTAGGCCTAAAAGCCTCTCTCTCCGTGGGAAAAGGAACCTTCACCAAATATGTAAAAATCATTTTGAAGTACCATTGCATTACTTTGTTAATTTGCTATGAGTACCAAATAATTATAATTAATCTAGTTGTTAATTTATTCTAATTTAAGTGTAACGTTTAGGCCTTAAAGAAAACCGCTACAATCGGAACTCAGTAAACCTCTTAGTCACATATGCAATTGTTCATTAGAAAATGGAATATTTCCAGAAAGACTTAAGCATGCTATTGTTAAGCCCCTCTTTAAAAAGGTGACAAAAATCTACCATCAAATTACAGACCTATATCACTCTTAACCTCATTTTCAAAAGTTTTTGAAAAAGTCATGTACAACCGCATAATACACTATCTTAATTTGAATGACATTCTTACTTCATCTCAGTTTGGATTTAGAAGTGGCATGTCCACTGAGAATGCTACATTTCAACTTACTACAGAAATATTGGAAGCGTTAGATAAAAAGAAATATGCTCTGGGAATTTTCTGCGACTTAGCTAAAGCATTTGACTGTATAAATCATGAAATATTACTTCAAAAATTGGATCATTATGGGTTCGATAATTTAACACTTAAGTGGTTCAAATCATATCTTTCTGATAGAACTCAAAAGGTAATAATAAATGGAAATGAATCTAACTTAGGGATTGTTAAGAATGGGGTACCTCAGGGATCAATACTGGGACCTTTGCTCTTTTTAATTTTCATTAATGACTTGCCCTATAACTTAAGTGACGAATCAAAGGTATTGCTCTTCGCAGATGATACTAGTGTACTTGTAACAGGAACGTCACAAGAACATTTATCAAGAATAGCTACAAAGGCTTTTCACGAGTTAAACACATGGTTTCTAGCTAATAAAATGACACTTAATATTGATAAGACCCATTTTATACAATTTAGGACAAAAAACAGATGTATCTCAAATCTTGAAATTAATTATGGAACACAAATCATACAAGAAATTAGCAATGTAAAATTTTTAGGACTGCAAATTGACCAAAATCTTGACTGGAAAACACACATAGAAATGATAAGTCCAAAACTGAGTTCAGCATGCTTTGCTTTAAGAATTTTGAATAATATATTAAAACAGGATGCATTACTTATGGTATATTTTGCATATTTTCACTCGGTAATGAGGTACGGGATCATTTTCTGGGGCAACTCTACCCATAGGGGGAAAATATTTAGATTTCAAAAGCGGGCAATAAGAATAATATGTGGAAAGAAAAAAAGGGAATCTTGTAAACCGCTGTTTGAAAAATTAAGAGTCCTCACTCTTACAGGGGAGTGTATATACTCTGTTATGTGTTTTGTAGTGAATAATATTGATAAATTTCAAACTAATTTTAGTGTACATGGACGTACTACCAGAAACATGAATGATCTACACAGACCAAATAACTCGTTAAAACTCTTTCAGAAGGGTGCGTATTATTCTGCAGTACAGATATATAACAAGCTTCCAAACAACATTAAATTATTATGTATTCAAAGAAAGATCAAACCTTTCAAAACAGCTGTCAAGGAATTTTTAATAACTCACACCTTCTACAATTTGGAGGAATATTTCCAGCTTGGATAAATTTGACAGCTTGCAGTTTCTGTAGACCTATATTATTGTTATAACATGCATGTATTTTTTGATCTGACGTGTTCTATATCCTTGAGCCCCGCTCAACACAGGATCTACAGGACGAGATATCTACATCTACATCCACATCCACATCAACATGCGAGGTTGGGTAAGGAAGGCGAAGAACAATAACCACCTGGCTTTTGAAGTTCCTATGATATGGCGTGAGTCAAGCAACCACACCACAGACTGTTATTTCCGTTTGGCAAACGTCACCGGATTTTCCTACAAAACTCGTACATCTGTGAAGTATCCAGATGATCCCATCACTTGTCCAATACCAACAGCGCCTACATAATATGCAGTTGATGAAGAAACACAAGAACAAAGTTCTCTATCACCTCCTAGCAACGATTCGGATTCGGACTCTGACTATCAGCCTGGAGAGAATATCCATTTCATAAACAATGCTGAACTTTGCGACCTCGTACGGGACTTGGCACTAACAAAAGGGCAAGCTGAACTGCTCGGTTCACGCCTTGAAGAATTTAATTTACTTGCACCGGGTACAACAACTTCACATTTTCGGCACAGGCACAAAGAACTTGTGCAATTCTTTGCAATGAGTGACACTATTTGCTATTGTACGGATGTTCAAGGTCTTATGTCATGCCTCGGGGTGGAACACAGCATTAAAACCTGGCGATTCTTCATTGATTCTTCTAAAACAAGTTTGAAGGCAATGTTGTTACATAATGGAAACAGATATGCATCAGTGCCGGTTGGGTATTCTACCCACCTGAAAGAGACATACGAATCCATGTCGCTACTTCTTGAAAAAATACGCGATCGCGAGTATAAATGGTGTATCTGTAATGATTTAAAAGTTATCATTATTCTCAAGGGAATGCAGACAGGGTACACCAAGTACTGCTGTTTTATCTGCGAATGGGACAGCAGAGATAGAAAACCCCACTACATAAAGAAAAATTGGCCGATCAGAGACAGAATGCAGCCAGGAAATAAAAATATCCTTCGTGTACCGTTGATTGACCGTGACAAAGTTATCATGCCACCGCTTCACATCAAGCTGGGGCTCATGAAGAAGCTTGTTTCCTATCTTGTTTCCTAGTCATTCAACATTTACAATTCAGGGTTGAAGGTAAACAGGGTCTTTTTTGGGTTACCTGAAAAATTTAGTCAATATTCCCGCACAGTTCTTGCACATTAATATCATCACTATCCAGCAAGAGTAGGAAGAGTAAGCATTTTTAAGTTAAGAAACATACATTTCGTTCTGGTCAGGACTTTCTACAAAAGTCATGGAAACTTGATCAGCATCCTTCTCGTCAATGATTTTCTCTGAGATAAAATTGGAGAAGCCATGCTTAGCACATGGGCCTAGAGTGTCGTTCGTGGTAGAAGCCGTGACGTAGATGGTTTTTCTCGGGGATCCACCCGTTTCCCCCCTTCATTCCACCAAAACTCTCCGCTTCATCATCTTACATCATCATCCCGTATCCTTTCCTGGCATCGTGCTGCAGAGTCCGCTTTCCGGTCCTGCCCGGTGGCTTATGGTCAAGAGGTTTCTGGTGGTATGTGTCGCGAACCTGGGTGCTCCATGGAGTTACCGAGTTGTGGAAAATACGAGAAATGGCAATGGCTTACTGGATGTAGGGCAGTTCCGTGGGGGCTCGGGGAGGATCTGTTGACCAGGAGGCCTGTGGGCACGGTCCTCACTCATCCCCAGAGGTAGGCACAACCAGCCTAAAAGGCTGAAGTACTTAGGATCTCCCCAATTCGCCTCTCGCCTTCAACGGCATAATTCATACCTCGCGGAGGCGTTCTTCCTTTGGTTGGCTGTAGAATGAGTACACTATATTTTATTTTCGTTTTTGTTACTTTTAATGCATCTGGGTTTTAGGATTGCTACGTTCTGTTCATCACTAGATGATATCTCAGCTTCCAGTCTCGAAATAAAAACAGCTTTGTGTCTTACTTGCATTCCAGTCGCTTTTGATGTACGCCTTCTACAGCATCCATTAGTCTTAATCAGTTTCCGGCATTATTGTCTGCTATTGACACGTCTGTTCTAACTCTTCACAATGACTTAAAATTTAGGCTATCAGTTTTATAATGACTTAATTTATCCTTCAATTATTTGGTGTCTACCTTCTGTCTACATGTTACTTCTCTGCCATAGTTTAGGATGGCATTTGTTGAGGTCAGTAACTCTGTCTCCATCCTGAATACTTTATCGTTGTCAAGAAGTCTGTTCATTGTGCATTGCTATTTGTTTTATAGCTCAGGTAAACTAATGTACAGACAAGCACATTTGATTCAAGACATAGATAATTCCCGCGTCATCATCATCTTCAATATTATCGTTTCTTCAACATTGAATTGCCTTGTCCACATTTTATAATCCTCGATTAGCTTAGCACATTCTGGATGGTAAAGTCTGGCAATAACTGCACTTTAGCACGTTACAGACTTTCCATTAACAAGTTTGCATCTTTCTGCTATGTGAGACCAACTATCACGGGAAACGCCCACTTTTCAGGCAAGGTCACAAGAGCGGGAATAAGACACGACCGTCCGTCTCGATAGTCAGCAAGCTCCTCATCTCTCTTTCGCAGAGAATAATCTGGTTATAAGAAGTAACAGAACGGAATATACTGTGTGCGTGCTGGAATGGATACAGGAACGAGTTTTGGCGAAATTCTTACGAAAATGTTTCTTGAAGCTTAATACATTGATGAGTGCCATTTTGTCAAAATTGTATTTTCGCGTTTAATGCGCGTCAGATTATTACTAGTTTTAAAGAAAATGTCCACCGTAGTTCACGTATAACCAATCTATGAAGATATTGTGTAAAATTCCAAATATCTTTAAAATTCCAGCGTATTTCTTTTTAAGTAAGAGAAAAATACATCTAAAAAATATAGCAACACTATTCTCAAAACCATTATGACTAGGCCTAAAGTAAAAGAAAACTGTCAAAACAAAGTTATTACTAATGGGTCAAAATAGCTAGAGAAACATTTTCTGTTCTATACCAATACCTCATGTGCCAGGCTGTTTCATTTTGTCGTTTGCATGTTATAGATAATTTAAAATTACCATAACCTATAAATTTCGTAGATTAATTATTATAGCACAATTTTCTGGAAATTTTGAAGGGCTATGATAATGATAAGGTTTATCAATAATATAAATGTGTAAAATTCCAATTAAAATTTTGGAATCTTGAAAACTCAGTCCAAGTGGCTGCCGCTTTCATAAAGAAAACCTATATATACAGAGCACATTGCACATTGTGCGCGATTCCTTAATTATATTATATATATACAGAGCAAAAAGAATGGAATATACCAAGTGCCCATGTTGCATACTCATCTCTCTTTCGCAGAAAACAACTTTGACATATACCCGTTGAAGTACAGAGTGTAGGCCTTAAGCTGCGTCTCCATTGATATACATTTAACACCAACATGTCAATATTAACAAGTTGATATTGACATGTATATTGCAATTTCGCGTTCCAATCGACTTGACATGCAAACCCAGCGTGTTGCACTTAACATTTTCAGATGTTAATTTGTTTTCCGGAGAAAATGGACAACATGTCAAGTCAATTGACTACTCGGTCATTATCGGCATTGTTTCGGGAATTTCCGGGAAACGAAAAGCGATCGCCAGCTTAATCGGCTTTGGTTCGGGAATTTCCGGGAGAACAAAAAGCAGTCGACAGCTTTCTCAATATTCCCGGCATCCATTTTGTATTATGTGAGTATTTGGTATATCAGTGTTCTCAATAATATTGCATCTACTTTTAAAATGATTTTTTATGGCATACTCCATTGTTGAAAAATGTGATAGTTATTTTGAAAAGATCAAGACTTCTGTACAAAATTAGTATTTAAGAAAGTCATAGACAATTAACAAGAAGAGAGTATATAAAACTACTCTCATTTTGTAATGTTGGCTGCCCTCTTCAGATGCGTTTTCTTTTTTAATGTTATTCACTTCTGTTCGTAACCGCGCCAGCACATGTTAACCATAGTGGAGACAGTTGTTAATTGGCAAACCACTTGACTTGTATACATCAACAAGTTGATGATAAACATTTAACATGTTAACTGCAACATGTTGGTGTTAAATGTATATCAATGGAGACGCAGCTTAATACACTGACTGCATACATGCATCCGTATGTTGTTTTACAGTAACTTGATTAAACAGAACAACAGAATAGTCTAGAATATACTGAGTTAACATGTAGTCCCTCGTGTCATTTAAAAGAGAATAACGTGGATGGGTTATACCGCGTATTTTCCTTCTCGCTTTTAAAAAGAATAACTTGTATATATGAAGAAGAACAGAAAGGACTATGCTGATTATGAACGTCCTTCCTCATGTTTCTTTCAGAGATAAAATCTAGATATATAGATGGGATGTACTGAGTAGGTAAGTACTTCCTCTAGTCGCTCCAGAATGTGTTGGATATATAGAAGAAGAGAATTGAATAGACTAAGTACTTTCCTGGTCGCTTTAACTTGGATACACAAAAGAACAGATTGGAATAGGCCAATATTGAGTTCACATGTAATTCCTCATGTAACTTTTAGAGATAAAAACTTGGATATAGGCTACATACTTACTGTATCCATACTTATGTCGCTGGGATATACAAAACAACATAGTGCAATGTACTCAGTACGTTCCTTGTATCTTTTTGGGTGGATATATAAATCAACAGAATGGAATATACCGAGTACTTTCCTTGTCGCTTTCAAAGAGTATAATTTGGATATACAGAGCAACAAAATCGAACACCCACTGAGTGCTATCCTGGTTTTCTTTTTTAAGAAAATAACTTGGATATACATAACAACAGAATAAAATACACCGAATACTTTCCTTGTCCCTTTTTGAGAGAACTTTTTGATATTCTGTACAAAACATCAGAGTGGAATATACCGAGTACTTAAAGGAAATATATTATATCTACTGAGAACTCTTCTTGCCACTTTCAGATAGTACAACTTGGACTTACATAGCTGAGTATTTGCATTGTCTCTTCCAAAGAGGAAACTTTAATATCCGGGACTTACTGGAGTACAGTGAACCCATCCCTTATTTTCCCTGTTTTACGATGACGTCGAGAGAAGTCTGGGCAGAGTCAACGAAGAATCTCCTTGCATACAATTTGACTACTCTATGCGGCCAAGTGTCGATTTTCCAAAAGTTCATTCTATATATTTTGAATAAAACTTGTTTCTACTGTTCAGTTAGTTTTCAATTATATTAACAGTGAGTTAATATAAGTCAATACGTATCACCCAAAAATAATTTATATATTATATTATTATTGTTTTATGTTAATGATTCAGTTTTCTTGAAAAAAAAGATGTCTAAACTTCAACACAAAAAAAAAATTAAGTGACAACTAATAATACCATTTCGATTAAAAAAAAAGTATAACATGTTTCATAAGTCGAAAATCGAATAAAAATAAAAATTGTTACTTTCCTTAAATTACCAAGGGAAAGGGAACTAACAAGCCTATGAATTTAGTACTTTATTTTATTATTTCACTGAAATTATTTTAAAGCCGTCTCTTGTTCTTTCACTAGCTACTAGCAGAATATCTTATTGGACAATCCTTTTGAAATTTATATTCAAAGAAGTTTTAATAAATAAACTAAAATATGGGCCCCGATATTGCTCCTTGGGGAAGTTGAATAGTCAAGGAATAACATGCTGTCCTAGTAACACCTCTACACGTGACCTTGAGCCTCTATGATTAGTTCAAACTTGCTAGTCTCTCACATTGCACGTGTCTTTTCTCTCGTTATCTGTGTAAGGCAGTGAATATTGTTCATTTAGGGTATAATTTGAAATTAATATTCATGGACTGTTGTGAATATATTTTCGAAATTTTCCTTTTGTTACCTTTTTTAATAGGACAAAGTGTTTGGAAAACACGATATTTTTCGTTATATTTTCTTCGGCTAATTATAGCCAATTTGAGTGCCTTAGTATGTATTTATTACAAATAACAGCAAATTAAAAGGCAAGAACAAGTATTTAGAAGCATATACGCATTAGAAAACAGCGTGAAGTTGAAAATAAGATATTGTTTAAATGCTGTAAGCCCAAATGTTTCAAGTACAAATATGTAATCTTAGGTATAAAAATGTGTAGGCCTCGTACCTGAGTGCACATAGAATTAAAAGTAAAATACGGGTCATTCCATATTAAATCAACAAATTTTAAGACATTTTTTTGCCGCACGATTTTTGATTTTGATGAAATTTGGTAGGTGATGTGTACCAGTCTTCTGAACCCCAAAACAAATCTTGTTATACCTCTAGAAAATTTTACTCCTGAGATATAGGCATTTGTTTGGAACACGAACAAGCAAAAAATGTAATTTCAGACCTGTTTTCTGAAAGCCGTAGAATTTCTATTTGAATCAGTAGGGTGATCAAATAGGGCTCATTGGAAAGCTTAAAGAATGGACTTCCATTTGTGCATACTAAATTAGATTTAAGTTAAGTCTAAACAGACGTTTTTAGGGCTCTAATCTTCGTTCGTGAACTGTCGTTTTGAGTAACTTTAGGCATTAAAAAAACAATGAAGGACTTGGAGTAACAGGCCAATTCTTTTTCCTGTTACACTTATGTATGAGGAGTATGTGTAGGAAAACAATTGAGCTGTTACTGGTAGTCCTTCACCCTGAAAAATTTGCTTAAACTTCGAAAAAAATGTAAATCGGGCTTTTTCTCGGTCCCAAAAAGTAATGTGGGACAGGTGATAAAAATCTGAAAATGTCAAGATGAGAAGCCCTTATAGTGTACTTGAAAATAAAAACAAAATCATTTTGCGACTCGAAGGGATAGAGGAGCTACAAACCTTTGAATTATCAAGAAAACAACACTTGACCGCTACTGAAAATAGGCTAAGCAGATAGGATAATTACCACAAAATTTAATTTAAAGTTACATGAAATATAAAACATTTATTTACAAATGAGAATTTTCCTCAGTCATACAAATTTCTGATTTTTTGTAATTTTTCTAGCAATTTTTCACATTTGACTTCTTTTTAAGCTACATTGATGGCAATTTCAAGTACTGTATTTTCAACTATTGTATTTAGAAACCATTCTTATCCTGGGTTTTTGGATGTAGGTAATGCATTAAACACTAAAAGCTGCATAAAGCATTAACCTTTTCTGTATGTTAACCTTTTTCCCCATTAGGTCCTCTAACAGATATACAGTCCCTTTTCCGTGGCATCATTCTGCTGTACTCATCATTTTCGTAGAAGTCTTGTACAGTTTTGACTGAAACTTCATCTAGTTTATTCCTAGTCCTGTTCTCCTTATTCTGTGGCAAAATCCCGTTCTTTTTCACTAAATTTCTTGACTGGCGGACTAAGTATTAGCTGACATTAAACTCACTCTGAACTATACTAATACTCCAACTACTAGGAGCTAAACTTACAATGTTCTTTAGTAGTTGATGCAACTTTCATTTTTTTTTCTTTAAGCTTGTGAATTAGTTGCTTGTACTCATTCGCTAAACTGGCAGGCTGCATGTTCATTGAAAATTCCTCATTATCAGTTGAAATGTTCAAATCAAAAGACTTACTTAACTTTCCTGTTATAGACTTGGCTATCTTACTAACTTTATTTGTTAACACTGAGGGTCTAGCTTCAACTGACAGCTTCTGCACCTTAACAGGAGAAATACCAAGGACTGAACAAGCATCATTAACTGTTTCAACAAGAATAGTTTCAGTACGGGTCTCTGTGCCTTGTTTTGGATTTTTAATTTTTTAAACATTTTGTGCACAATACCTTCCCTGTGATTAATTTCAGTTCAGGACTGCACATGAAAAGTGTCATTGATATTTATCTGAGATATATTTTTAATAGGTTTTGAGTGAACACTGTAGGGGTCAGAGCAAGACCGTACACAAAATTTGGAAGTATCTGTCAAAAAATTCAGCCTTGTGAAACATTTTATATCATCGCAACCAGTTCTAATTGAAAATAATGTTTTATGTTCTTCAGTGAACTCGGAAATAGTATTGAGTACTGAAGACCTAGAGTAAGATAATTTATGACATACCTCTCCTTTGAAGATGCCAACAGAACAAGAACACTCAATCATACTGGTAACAATTTCAATAGCATGTATTCAGCACAAAATAATAATTAAAAAAAAAAAATTAATCAAAAGATAATGAAGCACAAACACAACTTACTTGCTGTGAGTCAGCTCAATAAGTGGATAGTGGACAGCATTGAACAGAGGGGCTGGATCATATGAAGCTATGCATGTTCAAACATGACTTGGTCAGCAACCAGACTCCAATGAACAGTGCGTGTCCAGAACTTATCCTATTATAAGAGTTAACATAGAGTAGAGTTTAATGCAGTACCTACACCTAATAAACCAGGATAAAAATGGTTTCTAAATACAGTACTTGAAATTGCCATCAATGTAGCTTAAAAAGAAATTAAATGTGGAAATTTGCTAGAAAAATACAAAAAATTAGAAATTTGTATGACTGAGGAAAATTCTCATTTGTAAATAAATGTTTTATATTTTATGTAAATTTAAATTTCATTTTGTGGTAATTATCCTATCTGCTTAGCCTATTTTCAGTAGCGGTCAAGTGTTGTTTTCTTGATATTTCAAACGCTTGTAGCTCCTCTATCCCTTCAAGTCACAAAATGATTTTGTTTTTATTTTAAAGTACACTATAATGGCTTCTCATCTTGGCATTTTCAGATTTTTATCACCTGTCCCACATTACTTTTTGGGACCGAGAAAAAGCCCGATTTACATTTTTTTCGAAGTTTAAGCACATTTTTCAGGGTGAAGGACTACCAGTAACAGCTCAATTGTTTTCCTACACATACTCCTCATCCATAAGTGTAACAGGAAAAAAATTGGCCTGTTACTTCAAGCCCTTCATTGTTTTTTTAATGCCTAAAGTTACTCAAAACGACAGTTCACGAACGAAGATTAGAGCCCTAAAAAGTCTGTTTAGACTTAACTTAAATCTAATTTAGTATGGACAAATGAAAGTCCATTCTTTAAGCTTTCCAATGAGCCCTATCCGATCATCCTACTGATTCAAATAGAAATTCTACGGCTTTCAGAAAACAGGTCTGAAATTACATTTTTTGCTTGTTCGTGTTCCAAACAAATGCCTATATCTCAGGAGTAAAATTTTTTAGAGGTATAACAAGATTTGTTTTGGGGTTCAGAAGACTGGTACACATCACCTACCAAATTTCATCAAAATAAAAAATGGTGCGGCAACGCTCATTTGTTGATTTAATATGGAATGACCCATACGCCAGTGAAAGTCGAAGATATAAAGATAAAGATACAGATTAAAATTGTCACATAAACATTAAAACATAGTAAGCAGCATAAATTAATTACAATATACCTTGTCATATGTAAATGCGATAAACAAGCATACATCAGATGTGCACAGATCTAAATTACCAAAGTCACTGTACGATAAAATTGTATAGCGACTCTTACTTGGAAAGTTGAATAGGCCTATAGAGAGATAACTGAGTATGCACAGTAAGTCCAATTAAAATGCCTGGAAATGTTGTCTTCTAAGTTCTGCTGAGTGGGTTTACCCAGATTGCAGAAGTGATGTCCACTAGGTTAGTTCTTCTATAATAAATTCATATTATATCATATACTTTTGATTATGTGTTATAATTTCTCTTAGGTTCATAATCTGCTTTTATTAGGAACTGAAGATGCATTTTCCGAATTAAGTAGTCTACAAACCTAGCTCTTTGTGGGAAAAAATTCTACACTACGAATCTTCAGCAACACTTCAGCAAACTGTGTAAGCCCACTCAGCGGATCTGAGAAGACAACATTTCCAGGCATTTTAATTGGACTTATTGTGCATACACAGTTATCTCTCTATAGGCCTATTCAACTTTCAAGTAAGACTCACTATACAATTTTATCGTACAGTGACTGGTGATTTAGATCTGTGCACATCTGACGTATGCTTGTTTATGGCATTTACATATTACACGGTATATAGTAATTAATTTATGCCGCTTACTCTATGTTTATGTGACAATTTTAATCTTTATCTTTACATCTTCGACTTTCACTGGCTATTAGTCCAGTCAATGAACGTCAAAAAACACTGAATAGGAAAAAAAATCGTGTAGTTTTGAAATTTGGCAGAGTTGACGGCGGGATTGTCCTGAACAATATACTAAAAGTCCCCGATGGTGGGGGGTGAGCGGGGGGCAGGGGGGCCCGTAGAAGGTTTCTTTTATTGGTTTTTCACTTATATCTCACCAACGGTGCATCGTGGAGGAAAAGTTGCTATATACAAAATTCAAGCTGATAAACTTTCCTACAAGTTTGTCCTTATACATTTTTTCTATTCTCAACAGCTTTCGAGATATCCGCCAGCAAAAATAGCACGTTTTCGTAAAACGCTCTTTCGTCTCACGCTTTCCGACACACTTTGCCTTCTAGCGCTTCAGCCCTTAAATTTACAGCAATGCCCTCATAAAGGATGTTGTAGGGTAATAAATTTCCTTTAAAATGATCAATCATTTGTTATTTTGTATTCAAATGTTCAAGAGTTATGACAGTTTTAAGTTTTGGACATTTTTAAAGATTTTGACAGGTAACAGTACATCTCACTTGCTCTACATTTAGAGGTTATAGCTTTATATATAAGCTGTATATTGTGCATTTACATCGTAACAAAATTGAAGAAATATTACAAAATCATAGTTGCATTTATTAAAAATCCGATAAATACATTATAGTCCAGGCAACAAAGGAAAAATAGGGAGACAAATCATGTAACTTAGTTTTGAAATTGGCAGAGATGTGGGGCAAAGTGTCCTAAACAACATACTAAAAGTCCCCATTGATGGGATGTGAGCGGGGGGTGGGGGAGCACTTTTAAATGTCGTTTCTCTCATTCCCTAAATACCCAAAAAACTATGGGTTCTAGCAAAAAACAGTTTAGCATAAAGTTAAACTAGCCTACATATAATTTTCTTCAAAATTGACGTGAATCATATTTCTGTAAGGTTAATAGTTCAGGAAGTATAAGCATATGATGTATGACGTAGTTTTGGAATTTTTTTTATACACACCCGTTATAATATATTTTTTGAACACAAAAGGGAGAAAATGCTGGTAATTAAATGGCACGATGTCAAGCAAACTAGTTCTTACAAAAATATACTTACTAAAGGTTAACTTTTCACATAAACTCATTATAATTATGTTATTATTACTATTATTGTTGTTGTTGTTGTTGTAAAGCTTAGCCGTTTTATGTTTCGTTAAAAAATTGCCGGTATTTTAAAAAATGGTAAAGAATTGGATCTATTTAGAAATTGTAAGACATAGTAGGCCAACTATTACTTTAAATAAATGTTTATTGTCTACGTGGTTCTTAAGACAATATTTGCACATCATATTTTGTCATTGTGCAACTCGGTGTGGTGGAAGATATGGATGCGGGAAAGCTGGCAATAAATGCTCATCCGTTTGTGGAACCTGCCATGGCACATGCATCAACAGTATATCATTAGAAGAAAAGGATTAGTTTCAAATTCATGACGTCCAACGAGAAGATGTCGTTTAGATATTCTTTCTTCAATGTTATATATGTATATATACTGAGTATTTGGTAGATTGAAAAATATAACCTTAATATTGATTATACGAAGTATTAGGGTTTCAATATTAGAGAATCAGAATAAAAAATACACAAGTAAACATCTATTCAAAGTAACAGGAAGGTCTATAAGGTCTCACAATTTCTAAATATATATAACGTTTTACCAATTTTACAAATATTTTTAACGAAAAATATAACCGCTAATAGTTCATGTTTGTTATTACTTGCACCCATACCATGTGATTCTTCTATGTTTTACAATAATGAGTTTTATTGTAATGTTTACCTTTAGTATATTTTTCTAAGAACTAGTTTGCTTGGTATCGTGTCATTTTAATTGCTATCTGCCCTCGTTTTGTAAAAAAATTTACATAAAACAAGAATTTCCAGAACTATGTCATACTTTATCTCCCTTTATTTCCTGAAGTATTACCCCTACAACAGAAATATGATGTAGACCAATTTTGTAGAAATTTTATGCAGTTTAATTCTGTACATAAACTATTTTTGCTAGAACATGTAATTTTCCAGATATTTAGAAAAACCTGAGAAAATACTTTACATGTGCCCCCCCCTCGTTCACGCCCCATGTATTTGTACAATGATCGGATTTTTAGTGAATGGTTGTGTAATATATAACTGCCTTCTCCACATGTTTCACTTTGTAAATACACAATATGCCGTGTATATACAAACATATAACCCCTAAATAAAGAGAAATCGCGAAGTACAATTTTCTTTCAAAATCTCGACATTTGTCCGGAATTTAAAATTGATATATGCCTAACGTTAGAACATTTGAAGACAAAATAACAAATAACTACTCATTTTAAAGGAAATTTATTTCCCTACAACTTCTTTTATGAGGATATTGCTATAACTTTAAGGGCTGAAGGGCTACAAGGCAAAGTGTGTCGAAAAGCGTGAGGCGAAAGAGCGTTTTTCGAAAATGTGCTATTTTCGCTGGCGGGTATCTCGAAAGCTATTGGGAACAGAAAAAAAATGTATAAGATTAAACTTGTAGGAAATTTTATCAGCTTGAATTCTTTATATAGTAACTTTTCCTCTACGATGCACCGTTGTGAGATATAAGTGAAAAACCAATAAAAGGGAACTTCTACGGGCCCCCTGTCCCCCGCTCACCCCCCACCCTTGGGGACTTTTAGTATGTTGTTCAGGACAGTCCCGCCGACAAGTCTGCCAAATTTCAAAACTACACGATTTTTTTTTTTTTCGTTCGTTGCCTGGACTATATTTTACTTTTAATTCCATGTGCACTCAGGTACGAGGCCTACACATTTTTACACGTAAGATCACGTGTTTGTACTTTAAACATTTGGGCCTACAGCATTTAAACAATATCTTATTTTCAATTTCACACTGTTTTCTAATGCGTATATGCTTCTAAATACTTGTTCTTGCCTATTAATTTGCTGTTATTTGTAATAAACTTTGCTTTCACATAATTTTTGTACTGTTTCCTCAAGTCTCTTGGTTACTTTTCTTGCCTTATCTTATAAAGGGGTATAAGGAGTATCCTTTCAAATACTTTCTATATATTCCTCCTTTAGAACAAAATGAAGGTTATCAATTATGGAACGCTGTTTATAAAACTGAAATATCAATAAAATCTCTCAGCCACTGAAAATTAATTAAGACGAACAAATGAAAGAATTAAAGTACGAGTTTTTCAATTTAAGATTTGATAAGGCAACCAGGTCAGTTTGGATCTGGCGCGGCGGGACTAAGCGAGTGGCTGCAAAGAGGGGTTTGGCCACGTGGTCTAAGTGGCCATAGAGAGTAGCAACCAGAATGTGGCAGGTGCGAATCTCGGTCAGTGCAGTCCTAAATTGCCGTTTTCAGGATGTGGGAGGCCACACGCAAAATAAACTGTGTATGGCACGCGTGGATGTTGACGTGGTCCTTTGGCACTGCAAATGAACCATTTTGCTTTAGGTGAGGGAAAAAGCATTAGGCCTACAGATGAAAATTATTTCTTGGGTTATATGTCAATTTATCTCATATATGTCTGTATGCCATAAAGTAATAGATAATTCACCAAATAGTAACAAGTAATAGGAAGCTTAATGTTACACATTGTAACCACTAGCTCTTGTGTCAATTAATTACTTTTTTTCCCCGTAGAACTAAAAATAATGACATGTTCTCAAAATAGGACGCTGGGATATAATGGGTTAAGTCGAACTGAGACGAAGATGTACCACAACAAACAAACAATAAGGCATCTTGAAAAAAAGTATTTCGAGGGGATTTTTTAAAAATCAAACTATTGCAGGTTCGTGACTATTTTCTAAGGTTGATATGGCAAGTCATGAGGAAAACGTTAAAATGCTATTTAAATCATGGCAACAACATACACAAAAACTACGCCCCAGGAAATGTCAAGTGTCTGTGTACGAAGGCCAGAGTCTGGGGAAGCAATGGCCACCAGTGCTGCAATGTACATTACCTTAACCTAAGCCCTAATCCACCGACAAACACGCAGTCCCGAATCCGGGGAGAGTTTTCACCACTGAAAAACCCAATACTTGGTCGGGGATCGAACCCGGACCGCATGAGTGGAAGGCAGGTACGATACCGATAACCCACGGCGGAGGAGGTTAGAGCTGTAAGGGAAGGAATCGGCACGTTAAACAAGGTAGCGATAACACTTATGGCAAAGGAGAACGGAGAAAGAAATGAGAGTGCGAAGGAAGAGGACAAACAATGTTAGGGCAAAAAGAACGCATTCGTGGTGATAGGGGTGGATAAGGTAGATTCGAGGGAAGGAGGAGACACAGTGGGCAGGCTCGTGGGTAAATTTCTGGGCGTTCTGAGAGCTTAGCAATGTAGTACAGTATGATTAAATTACGTATCATTATTGTTGTTTCCTCAAAGAAATTTATCATCGATCAATTATCGTTTGAAAACTACTCAATATAGAAACGTTATGTAATAAGGCTATTTATCTTGATCTTAAGAGTATGTACATTCCAATAATATTAGTCGGTGAAATTATCATTATCATACAGTTGAAAACGACGTTCGTTAATATGATTTATTAACTATTGGTAATGGAAGTGTACCGACGCCCAGTTATGCTGCCACGCGTGGTACAGCGGCGCCAAGCTCGTGTGGCGTCGCTGTGACGGCGACGCGTGGCGTCCCTCTCTAGAGATGCAAATACAAAAACACCATGGTGAAGCCGTTACAGCGTTCTTCTTAGCAAAGCTGTCGAATCGGTACAGAAAGAATCATAATTATAAATATCTAATGCCTAGAAACACGAACGATATGATTACTGGTGTTCATGAGAGAAATAACACATAGGCCTATCATCGATTATTTCAGTCTTTCCAACCCTTCCCTCGTCCGCCTAAAAGAACGAATGCTGCTTGTGTATTTGTGTTCGCGTGTGAATGTGTGTTATTCGCTTTGCACAGGCCTAAGAGTGAAAATCTTTACACGACACTAGTGTAGGCCTGGGTGACGCATTATGTGCCCAAGGTTCTATCACGGTCCACGTCGATGCCATTTATGTGACAGATTTATAAGCATGTAAAAGGACTCCTGCGGAACAAAACTGAGGCACACCGGCGACGATCGCAGGCCTTATTTGCCGTACATTCCCGTTCTTAAATAACCACTGAACCAACAAACCAACCTGGCATTGTTGAAACGCATATGTGGAGAAGGGCATTCAGAGGTAGGAGTTGCATTTAGTGATACAAGCCATCTTTCCCTCTTGACAACCGTAGCCGTATACCTTAGTCAGCGCGATGTGACTGTCTTGAAGACTGGCGACCGAACGAAACTTCGCCCCTTCAAATAACAATATTTCAATATATACTCTTCCATGCTACTGCGTATTTCTCTGAGCAGAGCCAGATAAAACAAATTTCACTGTACTTATAAGGGAAAATGTTAAAAGCAAGAATTACTTGTCAAAGAATAACAATTATTGTGTGAGTGTGCGTCCGTGTGAACAGTTTGGATACCGGAAATCCCCTGCCATGCTACGGAGATATGCTGATTAAATTTATAACCAAGGATTTACTCGATAAAACCGACTTTTATTAAATGAACCTCATAATTCTTGGAACGCTATTTCTAGGCACTGCGTACGTTATTTAAAACAAGGAGCATTTCTTTGCGAAATAACAGGAAACCTGACAATGACGTGAATTTGTCAAAATTAATTTCATGTAACCCTACCTAATATCATGAAATCACAACGTTTGGCTGGTTTAACTTTTTTAAAGTATTTTCCGCCGTCAATTTAGTAGTGGAGCTCTTTAGTCGGTTTCATATCCGTGTGCTATTGTTGGCAAAAAAATTTTCTCCCTTCTACCAACCCAATTGCCGTAACTTCCACTGCGGAACGGGTTAAAATAGGGATGGGCAAAGTAGGGCCCGCGGGCCAGATGCGGCCCTCGGCAGGTTTAATGCGGCCTGCGGAAAGAAAAGAGGATAAAAAATATATTTCTTACTCGATAGTTTTTCCTTATATTGCATGGCCCCATGGTGTTATTTTCATTATTCTATTTACTGTGGACTGCAAACAGTAAAACACAAATTAGACGAGTTGCAAAGTAACGCCCAATGTTTGTTTCTTACCGTCTCAGAACTTGACTGCTACAACTCCATATCGAAAATAAGTTTTCAAATTGTGATTTCTCGTGCCCAGGAGGTTATCGCCATGTTTGGGAGAGCGAGTGTTTTCTTCTCTGAAACTTCGAAAAAGTTAAGTCTGAAACCGACAGATATTTTAGTTCGCTCCTGAGGCTCATCTCCTTCCAATTGCAACTGGACTATGAAAACATATCGTCGCAGTCGCAGTCGCAGTCGGGCGGGAATACTGCCCCCACTGACGTCAGAGGGCCTCGCTTTGCAAAGAGCTGAATTCCTTTTATCGGTTCTTAATGATATAAGCGAGGTAAAAATTCCTTCTTTTTTAACTTAAACAATAATAATGAATATGGACTGCATTTTGACCCAAAAGTATGATTACAAAATGACCTGCTTCTGTGTTGGGTGACAAATTCAAGGTGGTAGGCCTAACAAAGAATCACGAGAGTTAAGAACAGAAGTGATTAAAGATAGCAGATTGTTTTAAATGTTAAAATACAACATTTTATAAAAGTAAGCGCATTATTGTTATTTGGTCCAGCAGGATAAAATGAAAACTGATTTGCATATTCAAGTGTAGCCCATGCAATTACGTATAACTTAAGCTTAAAGAATATATTGTACAATTTTGGAACTATTTCGAAACAATGAACTCTTGAAAGGCTTCTACACTACCTTTTTTGTAAAAAAATCCAATATCTTACAGGAAGTTTGTTCACTTGAGAAAGTGAAATATTGCATGCTTACAGAAAATGAAGTCATTCAGTTTGGGGTGTTTTTCAAGGACAGGTTTGTTTGCAACTTAAGCAACCATCCGGTCATCTCGGAATTTACAGGCTAATAAAAATATAACAGAACAAATCGCTGAAGAATTTATATTTTAGTGTTGCCTTTGCATTTAAGAAAAGGGTAAGACGCCAGGTTATCATAAAACATTTACGTTATTATAGTAAACAAGGCAGGTCTACCCGCCAAAATAATTTCGTATGACTTATATGCGAAAGTATTACGAGAAGGATCAGTTAAAAAAACATACTGGTATGGGGAATAACTCTTTTTGCAGGTAAAAATCAAAAGAGATCTGTTCGGAAGTCAATCTGCTTAGCCAAAATTTTATCATCACCATCATAATTAGTATTACTATTAGTGTCATTATTAACAACAACGTGTTTTATATGCTGAAGAGTGAATTTTACTGTTTGCACCAGTGTTTCTACAGAATTAGATGCAGACTTTTATCACATAAATGATTAATTAATTCTTGCAAACAACTTCATTTCTCTAACAGTAGATTATTCCCAAGAATTTTACTGAGCCTTGATAAGAAATTTCACTTCCATTCACAAATGCAGTTTAAACTTTTAAAGTAAAATGAAGTCCCACATTTTCTATATGACTATGTACTATCTTACCGGAAATTTCCTGAACGTATTGTTGAAAGATTCTTTTTGAATCTATTTCAGCCTCTCTTCTCAAAATTTCTTCTTTTGCAGCTCTTTCTTTCTTTCTTTCTTTCTTTCTTCAATTTCAATTGTCTTCGGGATTTTTCCTTTTTAATGGTGGTTTCCTAGATAGGTACGCTGGAAGTCCATCGAAAATAGTTGGCAAAGAACCGTATGCAATCAGACTCGAAGTGTTTAATGCACATGCTACACTCCCGGCTGAGGGAATCCAGTCCTTTCTCGGAATATTTTTCACCCACTGTTCGTGTAATTCCTGTTCTTTTGGAAAACTGGAACATGTTACATAATGACTTTTAACACTCCTAATTGTATAATTACTCGTGCACCCAGGAACACAACACTTTTTAGCCATTTTAACTATCACGATTTAAACACAGCACTGCTAGAACCCACAGCCCATGCAGTAATGCACGTAGAGTAAGAATGGAAGGCCCAGTGACGTCACACCCCCTTCCACCAACCTTCCCACATGAGTAAAGTGCGTCGTGACTCAGCTTATACTTCTTCATATAAACAACAGACAAAACAGTTCTGAGAATTGTTACATTTCAGCATTTCAATAAACTATGTCGGCCCGAGATTTGCCCATATGCACTGTAGCCTTTCATGGCATTGTACCTATTGTAGTTATTCTTCTCCACGACCACAACTATCTTCAAAGTAATATCAACAACAAAAATGTAAAAATGATAGACAATCTTTAAACAATACGTAAATCCATTAAAAAATAACACGAAATTCTGACAAAATAACGCTAACTTCTTTAAAAATAGCATCGATTTTTAATAAAATAAACGAAAAACTCAGGTCCCTGGTTATAGGCCTAGGCAATGACATGGCATTGCGGAAGCTCAAGTCGTGTTCTTATCTCAAAATCTTGCAGGAATCACAGAAAACGGACATGTTAGGTAACTTATAAAAGTAACCCCACTAAATAATTCGATTGGCGATAGAATAAATGTTAATGTTTGTTAAGTTTGACATTTTGCGGTTGCCGACCTTGTAGTTATGTCTTGTGTGTGTTTTCTTGATGGAATAAAAGCGTTGTGTATACTTAATAGACCCATCATGTTCATGGTATTCAGAGCTTCGGTTTAAATTCATCGACACGTTTTGTTTCTGCAGTAGTATTAACGTTGCTGACTATGGATCCGCAAGTCTGGGTTCGATGTCCGATATCTCCTCGGATTTTCTGAGGTAGGGATGTTTGGAACGGGGAGCACTCAGCCTCACGGTAGGCCTACCATCCAAAGAGCTACTGTACTTTTATAAAGAATTAGCTGTCGTGGTCAACGGCCATGGGAGTCGGCATGCTCACCACATGCCCCAATACTGCCACATGATGCACTTGTCGCATGGAAGGTCTAGTGCATGGGTGCGCAACCGGTTCACATTGTGCCACTATGCGGTGGGGTAATCTCTCCCACTATACTCGCCCTTGACGTCAGAATAAAGCAGTTTCGACGTGACACTGAACATGAAGAGCAGGTTTCATACGTCACAGCATGGGTGGGGTACTAAAACGTTTCCCCTCAGTTGCTCAGCTCTAGTCCCACAAGGGAGGTAGCGCCATGGAACTTAGTTTTTGTTTTTGTTTTTTTAAACTAAAGTGAGGCACAGAGAAGCATAATACTATATTCAATATGTATGTTTTCTTCAGCTGATTTACCTCGATATTCATGGGTTCTTACACACCAACGCCATTAGGAGAGGAGCCTGGATAATATACATTCAGACAAGACCTAAAGACATTCCCCGGTGTCTGATCAAACATGACGCTGGGCTTCCTCCCAAGACAATATAAACATTTACATACAACGGACAAGAAAAGTCGTGGTAGTGCTAATTCGTATCAGGCATTCATGTATACGATTGAGAAAACCCCTGAAGAAAATTCACAACCCCACTCTCAGATTAACCGGTCACGGGATCTGAACCAGCGATCTCCCGAATGTGAGTTCGCGGTTAACATTTCTGTAAGTTACTGTTACATACCTTAAAAATGCCTAAAATCTCATACAGCTTGTTTATATGTTATTTTACAATATTAACGGTTGTGTACTGTTAGTCTGTTAGGCCTATCGTAGATGACTTCCAGGAATGCTGTGACGTAAAAGTTTATTTACATTCTAGTCATCGAAGTGGGTCAGGGTCGAACCTGCGAATTTAGGAACAGAAAGAAAGTGCCTTACCACTAATGCTCCACCCAAGCTTATTTTTTCCTTAGGCCTGTAGACCTTAAATTGGAACCGTAAGCTTTGTTTCTATATATTCTTATTACAAATCTTGTAGCTACAGGTGCGGGGGTAGATAGAGTTTACAACCTTCAAAAAAACAATTTTTCAAAATATGCAGGAACTTATATCCGTTTTTGTTTAACATCTTATTAAAATAACTGTATCGTTTTAAAACTATGTATTTAAATGAAATGCTGCACTTTGCTGTAAGTGCTGGTCAGTCAATTTATTATTATACAATATGCTGAACGCTCTTTTTCTACAAATTACATTTATTCAGAACCGTTTTTATGATAATTCTAAAGCCACTGGACCAATTTTAAGATTTGTTGTACATGTTACCACACTCTATAAAAGTGAACAGAGCCATTTTAAATGTTTACTAAAAATATTTATGTATAAAATACTTCCAATGTCTTTTACATAAAGTTAAAATATGTTTTAAATTTAATATATTCTGCTTACATACCAATTTGACTGCAGTCACTTCTGTGTACCAATCTTGAAACCAAAAGTGGAGAAAACATAACATGAAAATGTGACAGAGCAAAACAGCTGCTTATCTAAATAATTTATGATTTAATTCCATGTAAAAAAAATTAAAATAGTGTTAAATATTTTTAAAAGATTGGGTTTTCAATATATTATTTTGCAATTCTGTACAAGCCACGAACACTAAGGGCAAAAAAGAGAACAAATATCGTCAGTTTTTCAATTATTTAAGTTGCACTATACCAACCTACCCCCTAAAAGCTGTGGGTGTGCTATCGGTCTCCAAGTTTACCTCTTGGACTATTATCTTTCCATAAACTACCATGGGCTTCAATTTCGACAATCTTTTTCTATGGTAAAATCGGCATCATGTGCTACACATTACCTGCAATTGCAATCCTCTTCTCTACAACGTTAAATATGAAACGACCATTTGCATAAGTCCACCAGAAACACACATCCCTTTCCGTCTACAGAAAATATCGAAAATTGAAAAAAAAAAAATGCACAGAAAATAGTTTTTCTTTAACATTCGAATTTCTTAAGAACATGACGTGAAACTTGCTGTTTACATTCTCTTACATTAAAGACTACTTTTTACGGTTTTGTATTATTTTCTCGGAAGAAACAAGTAAAACTTAACACTAAGCACAAATTCTACAAATTGTGTGTAAAACCTAATTTCGCTGGAAACCTGTAAAGGCAGTTAGGCTATTAAGAATAAGCGACAGATGGCAGCTCGTTACGTCCGGTTAAATTGAAGTTTCTTTTTGATAGTTTTCATGGAACCAACGGATTTTGACAACACTTAAAATTAACACGAAAAGAATTGATTTTATTTGAAATACAGGTTGTTCATAACGCAGTTTTCAGTTGCTACTCTTAAGGCTTCAAGACCGTTCCGTGTTCGATAATAATCGGTACCACACCAATGTCATAATGAAAATCAGTTTCCAAATGGTTATCATTATGATACCGTTAGGCTACGTCACACGTATTAAGCGTATTATAGTATGGTCGAACAAAAAGTAATTATTTATATTACACATTAAACAAGACATCGATATCGGAATTCAGAAGAGATCAAAGCATATGAGAAGATCTTTCACGGAATGGAAGGAAGTGCGCATATGAGTAACCAATTATCTATAGGTTTGTTCGCAAAGCAAATCCGTGACTGCTTGAGAATTGGTTGTACTGCGCATGTCCAGTCTGTAACTTACCCGTGATTTGCACTTTGCGAACGGTTAGAAGAATTTGGAATCGATAGTTTCTGCGTTTAATCGATATGATATGCAAATAAAATATATATTTCCCTTTAACATGTTATACATGCAATATACATCGGCAATATAAACTATATTTTGGGAAACTTTTAATTATCTTCCATTATTCATACATATAAGTAGCCTATGCTTATAAATCTGGAGCAAGGATTTGGAGGGAGGAGTCAGGCGCATGAAAATAGGTTACTGCGCATGTCTCTGATAACAATTCATGCTAGAGCCTGCAAACTTTTCTTATAGTACAGAAACTGTCCGTGAGAGCTTTGCGAACAGAAGATTGAAATCAGAATTAGTTCCACAAAGTCTCTGGCCTTGAAGACTTAACCCAGCCAGCGAGCTTCTCGTTGCAGCTTGCGCAGACTCGCATGCGCGTAGGTCAGTCTGGCCGTCATTATCATCTTCATCCCCATCCTCGCCTTGTTCTGAGTTGAGTGTGTGTGTGTGTGAATGGTGTGTCTCGTCCTATGTGTTCGTGTTGTCTCGGAGGTGGCCCCGGCATTGGGCTGATCACTCATCCGGGTACGCCCTTCATATCCTTGTCTGGTAAAAAAGTATGTATGTGATCCAATGATAATCCCTCTCCCGACAGGCCGCGGCCCTGTAAGGCTCGGGCGGCTTGGGTCACTTAAATCCTAAAAGGGAGAGGTAAAACTACGATAAAGAAAGAAATATATACATTTTTTAATTCAAGAATCAAGAATGTACTGTTATAAAAAAATTACAATAATGCATCTACATAGTCAAGACATACAAATCGGTAAAACACGTAGTTTCATTTTAATAGTAGTTTTTTTTTTTGTCAATTAACACGAAAAATCCATGGTTGGAATAAAACTTGCCTTAAATAATATTTCAATTTTGCAGGTGACCGGGTTTAGAAGTAAAAGGCAGCGAAGAGGAGCGAAAATATTAAAAACTTGCCATTTCTTATTGTAATGTTCTTAATAAAGAGCAACATAACAGAAAGTGTGTAGACATTCGAACGTAAGTGCTTGCCTAAGCATTTCTCTGCTAACGGAAGATTCTAACAATCTTCGTTGGGGGAAGTGGTAGTCATAATCTCTGCTTCCAAGATAAACCAAAACCGGTGATCGAACAGGCCAGGTAACACACACCAACAGCGAACATTGTGCCCAGAGACATAATCTCGCCACGCCGCATCACCAAGAACTAGATTTTAATGCAATATTTCACTTAATTACTTTAGGGTTTTCCCGAGTCTTATTAAATTCCATTTTAAATTTTAAATATCCAAAGATAGTTTCGCTCTTAAAGTAACATTACGTGTAAATTAGTATTAACTAATAAACTAATTTCTATGAATTATTTAATTCAAATTTTCCACAACGTGCTCAAATCATGACAGGAGCGCTGTAAACTTTAGAATTTCGAACGATGAATATAGAGGAAAGGTAACCCCTATGGCGAGTGAAACTTCTGTATCTGACATAAAATGCATTAATATACTGTATATTGCATTGGAATGTTTGTATCAGTGTACCTAGTTGGCCTTGCTCAGTCCACTCCTGCAACTGGTTCCAACACGTAACTAACTTACTCTTATAGCTGGTACTAACTTGTAAGGGTTACCAACCCGTTGGAACTACTTAAAGGTTACGTTCAACTTGACAACGGCTAGAGATATACGTTCGTATAACCAGATTGTCTGCTATAACCAAAGTACAAGCGCAATTTAAGAAAAGTAATTTTTTGACTGAGTTAGATAATGAATTGAGTACTTACCCACTTGTCTTCGCTAATACATCTCATGCTGCCATATGGGCATACAGATTTGACATGAAACGACTAAACCGAACCAAAGATTCATGAACCTTACCTAAACCATGCATAAACAATTAAAAGGATTGATAAATGGAAAGCTAAAAACCCATCTTAGAGGTGCACTGCACGATTAAAGTGCGCTGACCTCAGACTCAAGTTCTATAATCCAAAATCCCCCTGCAAAATTAATTTCATCCTAATCATTCAATGTTTTCTCACTTAGACGTGCGTTCATTATCCCCTTGTGTCCATCTATGTAAAAATAAATAAATTAATTAAAGAACAACATACACAGATCTCTGCGTGTCGTGATGGTATAAACAAACGAACCAAGCAGAGCGGGTTAACAAAATCCAAGCGATCGACAAACTGGTATGTTATATTGCAAAAAATCTATTTTAGCGATGCTCTTTTTCTCCCGGTTGCTTTGGCAATTCAGCAAAGCCATGTTCAATTAATTTAGCAATTTAATAGGAGTCGGATCTACACGGAAACACCAGCTATAATATCATATTAGATGCTATGAATTTATGCGAGCTGAAGATATACGAGGCATATTATATTTATTTCAAGAGTCTTCTTTTCACAATAAGAAGATACCATAAGGTCTCACCTATTTATAAAATCCACAATTCACTTGAACAAAATCACGATCGTCTTAACCCTTTCAGAGCAGAATTTGTACGTCGAGTGAAATCTTCAATGGGCTCTACGTTAGACATCAGTAATGAAAATTTCAATGAAACAGTTGGTTTTCATTAACGTGGATAAAATATATCTTCACGTTTTAAAATGAAGCTATAATCTATTCGTTTTATATCTCTACTGTCATGCAGTTATTGAGATGACGTGTATATATATATATATATATGTCAACAGCAAGTGAACAGGTTAATTGTTAATGAGACTGCAGGCTTGTCAAGTTTTTGAGGGGGCAAATCAAATCTCAGAGGAGGCCATCAAGATTGTTAAATATATCACCAGTCCAAAACAAAATGAACTGAATTGTAAGTAAAGAGATAACCACTCCACCAGATAAAATAATTTACTAACACAAATTACAGACAAAATTACAACAAATTATCTACTTTTAACAGAAGTGTGGAAGGATTAAACGCTTACTTCCCAGTGAAAATTATGAATAGACAAGTACCTAGGTATTATACTTTCTTCACTTTGACTGCAAACTGATCCACATCTAAGGTCTTTGTTAAAGCTAAAAATCACAAGCCCCGCCTTCCTTTCATGTGACATGGAAAGTCTTTGTGATCGTAATACGCATGTTAAATGTGAAAAACCTTTTCCTACTGTGACAGTACTAGCTGGAAAAGTCAATGCCGCATCAACTAATTGCCGAAACCCTAGAAATGCTCCTCCAAAGTTATTCCAAGTTTTACAAATCAGGAGTTAAAGAGTGTTGAGATTCAGAGAATGAGATTCATGACCAACTGGAGTTCAGCTCCAATATTTTACAACTGCTTCCGGTTTTCACTATCTATATTTTTAGCATCCAGTATTTTAAATGCTAAAAATCTAGAGGGGACAAGACCAAATGTTTGCCTTCTCTACCCCACCCCTAGCTACGCGTCTGTGTGACTGTAATTTATAGAGGAAAATTATTCCTAGGCGGGAATCGAGCCCAGGTTTTCAGGTTTGCAACTCACACTGCAGCGAGGATGCTTCGAATTCTGATGCTTATTTGTTTTAAGTTAACCAAACTTTCAGTGGTTTAAGGGAACAATGTTCTCTGTGGTGGTAAAATATAACTTTCTTTTATGTTTAGCGGAAAAAAAAAATCTCTCAGTCCTCCTGAACAGGAATGTATAGGGTACTTTTATACTGTTACGAAATATTTTGCCCCCTCAAAAATATATTTCAATGGAATTTACATCACTTTAAGTTCAGAGAAAGTATTTCAAATGCATCCATCATGCACAAGCAGCTGCCCAGGCAAGTACAATGGAAGCTAGGACTAAGAGAAGGCAATGTGAGAGTAAAAAGAGACATGGATGAATTTGAAAACACTACTCAAAAGGTTTTCACAATATGGACAAGAACAACTGTTTTTACGTGCTGATTACGAAAATGGCATTGAAAAAGCTCCTACGCGTCACATTTCTTTAGAATGTTGCATTTTTTAGTTAGCGAATTACCCCTAGTATTCGGCTGCACAGAGTGTAGGTCACATCCAGTTCTACTGGAATAAGGAAAGGAAATATAAACGCTGTTTTAATGAGAGACAAGAAATTAGCAATTTAGTGATTGTTTTTTATTGAGGAAGTGTTGTGATTGGTAGGCCTACTAGTTATTCTGTAATGGTGTTAATAGATCGCAATCCGTCGTTCATGCAAGTTTAAAGTTCTGCAAATAGTTTCTACTAAGTTTGTGGGGGATTAATTTTGAAATCACAACATTGATCAATTACAACGTAAAAAAGGCATATTACGTTTATTTTGGCTGTAAAGCGGGTGAAGAAGACCAAAATTGAGCGCCACACATGTTACGTGAAGTTAACAGAGTGTTCTAGTAATTGGCGACAGCCACCAGTCAGTAGGAGAGATTTTGTTATTTAGTGCATTACCAAAACAGAGGGTTTTGCAAGGAAAATTAAAATATGAAATTGTGTGTCCTAATGTCCCCTCAGCTTTAAGACCCGTGGCACATTCTCCTAATGGATGAATGAAATACTCAATATAATCGAGAAAAATGGAGACTGGTCATTGATTCATGATAACAGAGTTTAAAAGTAGTTTTATTCCACCATGGTATTACAAAACTTTCTATTCCAGTGGCTCTTTCAGTCACTATGGAAGAAACTTATGAAAACATGTCACTAATATTGAATGCAGTAAATTATAGTGAACATCGCTGGGTAATTTGTAGGGATTTACAAGTAATAGCCTTGTTGCTTAGGCTACAAGGAGGGTTTACTAAGTCTGTTGTTTCTTGTGTTTGTGGGACAGTCAAGCAAGACCACAACATCAAATGGCGAAAAACTTACCTATCAGACATAATATTAAATATCCTCCTCTAGCGTAACCGGAAAAAAGTACTTCTTCCACCACTGAATATTAAACTACGGCTAGTGAAAATGTTTGTGCAAGTTCTGCATAAGAGTGGAGAAGCCTTTCAATGATTAAAAACTCCGTTCGCTAAATTAAAAAAAAAACGCATATTTATCGGTTCACAAATTAGAAAACCTTTGAACGACGCAATACCAAAAGGAGATCTTTTGTAGCTGTTGTCAAGGGGTTTTAGGGAATCATCGGCAGTTAATAGACATCAGTAAGAAACCACAAAACAACGGGCTGCCGTATGTCGTCAACATTTACATTTGGCCTTTCTTCCTGAGAACTTGGGGGCTGTAAGTGATGAGGAGAGACAGCGATTTCACCAAGATGTTGCTGCAATAAGGCAGTGGTATCACGGAAGATGGGATACAGCGATGATGGGCAGATGTTGCTGGGTTTTTCCAAAGGTAAGGCTCCAGTTCCCATAATGTGGTATTTTTATCTTTCTCCACTTTATTGGATGAAGAGTGGTTTTAATATGTTTTAATAGCTGGTAAGGTAATATTTTACCAGTTTTATCATAGCTGAGCAGCCATTCAAACATTTTAATACAAAAATTGAAAACAAAATAAGTTTTAATAGGTCGAAAACCACGATTTTTCAATGTATCAAATAAATATCTATAACACAAAAGCGTGTTACGAACTTTTCATTAGCATTTTCGTGTTCAGCGCATGCAAATTAGTTAAGATCAGTCTATTTTGTTCATGTTATGGGAAAAAAGTTCAAATTTGTTGAGTAGTGTAATCATTATCGTAATCATATGATCCTGGAATACATCGAGGTAAGTCAGAAAATTGATTATTTTTTTAACGTAAATATCTCAAAACAAAATTTTCATATAAGTTTGTACCCTCATCTCAGAAAGCATTAGAGCTAGAGTGCTGAAATTTTGCCACCTCTTTTAACGAAAGTTATGGTAATGAAGAACCGGTGGCAGATGTACTCGTACTTTGACGCCACTTTTATCATAAGACTTAGGAATGTTTTTATGTTGTCAATTTCAATATTTTGTTAGATATTATACAAGGGTCATATATAATTTTTAACTATTCCAAAGAAAATAGATTCATAATTCTGCTATAGGAGTAGGCCTTTAGCATGGACGTGGAATTGAGATAACTTTACATTGAACCCTCCCCCCAGCAAAATTTCACCGTATGCCCAAGGTGGCATGTACCATCCATGACTGTTTGAATAAGCATTTTTTCTGTTACAAGAGGCAGTTTTTTTAACTGTTTTATGTCAGAAGCGGTAGCAGTTGAAACGGTTTCATGAAAACAAAAGTTTTTTTCCCCACCAGGAAATATACCCACATTCGCCCCTATTCGCCTGCCCTATCGTTAATACTGCACAGATTTCCCTGCAAGAATTCAAGATGTGAACAAAGAAAGTGATTTTTATGATCTGCTCCGTTCCTATTACCAAGAAACCCATTATCAGCCATCAAATTCCATGTTCCACGTATTCTGTTATGCTGGGTATTTCCAAATCGGAGTTTAAAAACACGGCATCTGCAATCAGTCTTGGTACTCTGTACTCTTCTGGGGGGACCAAAATGACGTGCATGTGTCTATTGCGTACAAAAGTAGAGACATGTAACGTCAACGCACAAAATGCTTTTCTCTAGTATAAAAGGACCAACCAAAAAGGTGTGTTTGTTGGCTCTTCGTCTTCGTTGACGCAGAGGTTAAATAGACCTATCCGTTCATGTAGATTGCAGATGCACGGAGTTTAGATTAACAGTTTAATAGGATCACTCCGCTCGGTTTGACATGCTATAAATTAGTAATCATACGAGTAATGCCAGAAAAGCACAAAGTCACCATTAGTTTATATTTAGCAGCAATCTCATATCACATTTCCATACCTTTCTTGTTAATCGAATTCACTAACACTTCATGATGTTCTGACGATATCCTGACAATGTTAAGTCGATAAATTCTTCTAAAGGCGTAATAAATGAATGAAAGCTGTCACAATATGCTTACGTTAATATTAATATCTAATAATAGGCTACATTGTTGTTCGTCCATCTTGTCAATAAATGCGAGACGATAACTCGCGTGATATTTGTTTTAAGTGGACACGGTTCTGAGAGTAAAGTCGCGAGTTTTACTCTCAACTACTCTCAGGATTGGACTAGCGTTCTCTAGTGGACACTCTCGCACTCTCAGCTCTTATGTGGAGACTAGCCTTTACACACATACACAAACCATGTTTCACCATTTTTGTATTATCTTATATGCATAAATTGCTTTGTTTAGGGTGACCAGACGTCCGGATTTCGCCGGACATGTCCTGCTTTTTTGGTATTTTGTGAGCATCCGGCCGGCTTTTTATGGGAAAGGCAAAATGTCCGGCTTTCTGTCTTACAGCAATATAATGTACACAATATTGAAATATGATATATAAGATTTAAAACATGAGGTCAAAAGTTTGTCGTTACATGAAAAATGCGTATTTGAAGGAAATGTTGATGTTCGTAAAAATACGTGTGGTGACCCTGCTTCCGGTTACCTGCCACAACACTCGCACTCGAATTTCGCGTTCAGATCGATTTGTTACAACCAACCGTTTTCACTTCCTGTTCCTGCTTTTGTTGTTCAGAATCATTGCCGGCTTGTATTTGGTCGTAAGTTTGTTTGATTCCCGATCAAAGTGATATGTCGAAGGTAGGCAGTGATGAAAGGAAACCCGACTTAAAAAAAACGAAAGTGCAAATTCGGTGATTCCATGAAAAGTAAATACCCATGCTTCACTGCGGGTCGAGTGGAAACCGAAGCGAAATGCACTATCTGTGACTGTTACGTATCTGTGGCTTCAAGAGGTGCGTTGGATTTAGATCGTCACCTAGCTACAAGTAAACATGTTACTTGCTTTAAAGGTGCATCTTCTTCTCGTGTGGTAACCTCGTTCTTCTCACCAAAATTTTCGAAGATAGACGAAAGCGTTAGTGCAGCTGAGGGTGCATTATCATTTCACACTGTACGTCACCACCAGACTTACAGATCAATGGATTGTACTTCATCACTACTTCCTAAACTGGTTGAGGATTCGGAGATCGCTAAGAAGCTACAATGCGCTCGAACATAAACAGAGGCCATTGTTAACAAAGTACTGGCTCCACATTCTCTTGAATGTGTACTAAAATCTGTTGAGAACTCTCCATTTCTGGGAATAGCAACTGATGCCAGTAATCATGGCAGTGTGAAATTATTTCCAGTCATGATACAGTACTTTGATTGGAAAATTGGTGTTGTCTCAAAAATTATTGATTTATGTAGTTGCGAGAATGAAACTGCCAAAACAATAGCAGATGTTCTGCTTAGTGTTTTGAAATCACATGGTCTTAGTGATAAATGTGTTTCATTTTGTGGTGATAATGCAAATGTAAACTTCGGAGGCATCAACAGACCTGCTTCAGGAAACAATGTTTTTGCCCTACTAAATAATGTTTTGACAAATGATCTTGCAGGAATAGGATGCCCTGCCCATATTCTCCACAATACTTTGCAGCATGGGACTGATTTATTGCCTGTAGATATAGAGTCTATAGTTCTGAAGATCTTCAATTTCTTTTCCATATACACTGTTCGCACTGAAAAGCTTAAGCAGTTCTGTGATTTTGTCAACATAAATTATCAACAGTTGCTTCGTCACTGTAAGACACGTTGGCTAAGTCTTTTTCCGGCCATTGAGAGAATTCTTAAGTTGTATCCTGCTTTGAGGTCTTATTTTCTATCAGAGTCTGGTGTCCCAAGAATCTTGAAAGATTTCTTCAAAGATGAGTTTTCTGAACTGTATCTTTCTCTAGTTCATTCACTCATGAATGTATTTCATACTACAATTAATGATCTGGAAAAGGAACACAACTGTTTATTGGATATAGTTCGGATTCAGAACTCTGTTTCAAAGTGTCTGGAAAACAGGTTGCAAAATAAGTTTATGCCAATGAATATTTCCCAAAAGCTTGACAGTCTAAGGGAAGATGGATTAGAAACAGAAGTAAACAATTTCATAAACTCTGCCCTGTGTCTGTACCAGTCGTGTAAGGACTATTTAGATAAATGGACTGTTCAGTGTGATGAATTTGAGTGCTTTTATTGGTTGAACATGAAATATTTGAAAGAGAAAGACTGTACTTTCAGTGATATTATTCCTTCTGTAAAGTACATTAATGAAAAACAGAAATGTATTGTTTTGGATGATGTGATATTGTTTGACGAATTTTGTGCTCTAAAAGAATTTGTTTTGAAGCAAGATGAAGCATTTTTCCTGGAATCAATAGATTTTCAATGGAGTAAGTTTTTTGAGCAGGCTGTGAATGTTAAGTGTTTTCAATCATTGCTGCATATATGTCAATTCTTTTTTTCAATAATTGCCCATAATGCCAATGTTGAAAGGGTATTTTCATTAATAAATGCCCAATGGTCAGAAGAAAGAAACAGACTATCAGTAGAATCAGTAAAGGGGATTGTAACAGTACAGTATAATTTGAAACATTTTACGTGCAAGGAATTTCATGCCTATTTGTTGAAATCCCCAGAACTGCTGAAAGACATTTCCTCTTCACAGAAATATTGTTAAATCCACTTGGTTATTGTATTTGTTGGATTTTAATTTGATTGAAAAGGAATTTAACGTGTTGTCAGGCTTTTTCTCAAAATGTCCTGCTTTCTTCCTTCAAATGTCCTGCTTTTGAAAATTTTCATCTGGTCACCCTAGCTTTGTTGAAACTAAAAACTGAAGCTTAACCTATTGTCAATTATGTCAGAAGGTAAATTAAGACAAGTAAATAAACCTCTTAAATGGGATTTACAAAAATTCCAATCCTTAGTATAAGTCTCTGACAGAACATGATTCTCTCACAAGAGCGGCTTGCTTAGGCTTAAGTTCAGGGTAGGTTTTACTAAATCTACTCAAAGCTACGCTGTTTGCCACTTTAGACCAATATTTATAAGTGGGGAAAGGAGGAAGGAGATTTGTCATACAAATTCAACATTTCGAAGTGTGTCAAATTCTAAAATAATGGATTTATGATTGATCTAAGGGGATTTCCTCAGAAAAGGATTCCATTCCTAAAAAGTTCCCCCATTACATCGCGTGAGGTTGAAATATCGTTTTCCCGTTTTCTTTCTGACAGACGTCAATTAATAACCCCACAGAACATAGAAAAATATGTAATTGTTCACTGTGCTGAAAAATTTTGTGCATTTCTGTCTCTTAAACATAATAACAAATAAATTTTAAAAACGTGTATTATATATTTTTATTAGTTTAAATATTTTAGATAAATTCCATCGTTTTCACTGCATATTTATGTACGTAATTCCCAAATAAAACTACATAAAAATCCTGGTTCTATTGAAAAGCGATACGGCGTTGCATGTGGCTGTGAGGTAATTTGGATTAATGTACTCTTTGTGACTGAAAATTATGAGAACATTTATATAGGAATGTTGATGGTATATGCAAATACACAGCGGAAGTTGAAATGAAGGCAGGCAGGAAAAGAAGAATACAGAGAGTTAAAAAGAGAAGATGAGACGAGGAGGGTGCATATGGACTCACCAGACCCATCGCATCGGGGTGGCGAGGAGACTACCTCAGTCCGCAAGCAGATCCGCTTACCTGCAACAAGCAAATCCCGAGTTATCAATTATAATGTTTATTTCACGAATAATAAGGTATAAACAGGGTTAGGATTTTTAGGTACAATTTCCATATGGAAAAAGAACCAAAATAGGAGAAACTTCCAGTGAAATTAAAAAAGGAAACTGGAATATACAAATCAGTATTTTCTATTCTTGCAGGTGTGGATACTAATGGTTCTGGTAAAATTCAAAGAAGAGAATAGAGCACATAATTATTTTTCGTTGTTGCAGGTGTACCTTCAGCCTTGCGTTTACTGAGAGCAGACAGGCCCACTACTACCACGTTCATTGCAAGCTGATTGAAAGTTCCTTAAGATCTACATATTGTAACAAAACCAACATAATTATAACCTAACAAAATAGTGATGAAACTCAAAAGTTATAGGATTTAAACAGTTAAATGCACTTTAGAAGATTATTAGAACTCTACATTAAGTTAAAAAACAAAAAACAAGAAGAAAGAAGAAAAAAAAAGACAGAAAAGAGGATTACAAGCGCAGTGGAAGAACAAAAGGATAATGACCTTCAAAGGTGGAAAAGGTGCTAGAAAATTGCCTGCAATGTCAAATGGACAGCGTGTTACAATGGAGTTTCTTTCACAGGAGCTTGAAAGTGCCTTAAAAAAGGTGCGCACCTAAAAATCCTAACCCTGGCACTAATTAGGCTAACAAAATGTATTAGAATTGAATTATCTGAATAGCATTTTAGATCGACAGAATACTATCAAAAAGCATCCATGACATACAATCAACGTGGCTGTTTTCTGTGAACAAAACACGGCCAGTTATTAAAAAGATCTAACCATTCAACGAATTCATTTTCCACCTCTCAAAGGCATTCCCTTCACCCGCAGCGTACATTAATGCTGTTGAAGTTATGTGTTTATAATGGTTACAAAAGGTGATTACAATGATTAAATGCCGCCATCGTTGCTGAACAATGGAATACATTTCCAGTAAAACATTATACTGCTGATTCCTGAACAGATGTAAGCGTAATGTTCACTGTATTTCCAGAAGGAATCTTAACTTACAGAGACAATGGTCACTGCCTACGGGGTCTCCACCTGATTAGATTATAAATAAAAGAGGACGTAGATGATAATGCAAATTTGATGAATATTGAATGAATGATGTATGTGGGTAATTCGGACTCATTCCAAAATTAAAGAAAGGCGTATGACCCAAATAGGCTAGTCTTATATAATCAACAAAAACAAGGGATAATGGAAGTTCCCTCTGTTTAGAGTGTGTGTATGTGCGAATGTTTTCAACATTATGGTCCGTTGCAATAAACTAATAGGCCTACTGTACTACGTGACTTGTTTTGTTTGTTCATAAGTTGGGTATTTATTCTTACGACGGTTTTTTACTGGCTGCAATTGAAGTTTCGCTGGAATATTGTCCCGCAAAAGTTCCTTTACATGGCTGTAAATGTAAAGACATGAGACCGAAGCATTTACGCACACAAATACCATCCAACTCACCTGGGAAGGAACCCGCGCAGTTAAGAGAAAGCCAGCACCCTGCCAACTGTCTTTTTTATATTTATTCATTTATTTCCTGTTTGGGCGACCGTCCGCGTCCCTTGCTACACTATAAGTCTTCTTAACGAATTATTTTCTATAGTTTTCCGTTTATCTAGCTTATCCTGCGCACCATTTTTATAACGCACATTTTATGGTATAACACACTCGAAACATGACTCGAACCCGCAGCCTCCTGCACCACGTGTCCAAGGCCTTACCTACCACGGTTAAGGAGACGGCGCTGTTCCCAGCTTCCCACTCAGGCCGACACGACTACAAAACGTGTTATACCTGTACAGGTACTGAAATCTATTACATTTGTTCTAGCAACATTCAGAAACAATCACAAGTCCGCGCCTGGCATCCAATGGGGGGGGGGAACTATTTATTTGCACTTTATAAATTTTATAATGATATTGTATATTATCATTGTTGTTATTATTATTTATTATTATCATTATTTCTATTATTGGTATAATTTATTATGTTATTATTGTTATTATTATTATTATTATTATTATTATTATTATTATTATTATTATTATTAAAGATCTAATGAATATAGAAATTCAACGGATATCTTTAGAGTACAGTTTTATTATACTATTTAATTGTGCTATTGACTGACCGAAACCTCTTTCTTACTATCCCATCCTTCAATATCCTTTGTCTTGACACTTCATGTTAATTAAATACATCACACTTTCACTGCCGTACGAAAAGAAGTATCCTGGTTTTTTAAGATACTGAGATGAAATTTTGAATCAAACAGCTTTTTATACTCATAGAGAAGAAGAACTACGCCTATTGGTCTAATAATTATATAGCCCATTTTTATAGGTTACAAAAAATTACTATTTAACTTCTCACAATGTTTTACAAAATTTTAGTGCATTTAGTACACAAAATAATGAGGAAGATGAAGTACACTTATTCCCTTAACATAATTATATAGCTTTTTACCCAGAATATTTAAAATTATCTTTTCATAGTACATCCAAATTTTGAAATGTGATATAGATATTTCCGAGAGTTTGTTCATATGCCATAGGCCTACAGGAATAAAATTAGGAATGGAGATTACTAAGATGTATTGATTTCTCTGGAGATTATAACAGTCATATTAGTGCACTAAGCAGTCACTTCTTTATTAGGATAGTTATCCATAACGGTTACACTATTAGTAAATCTCAAAATTCCAATAATTGTATAAGCATGTTAAACGTTCAATTACAAGCTGTTTGTGGGGGATATTGTACTTAACTTATTAGTTTATTACTTTTACATCCACATTAAATCGTACAGCAAGTGCTTAGAATTAGGGCATGTAGACTAAGAGGAAACCTGTAGAATTTTATATATGTATGATATATCTGAATCCTTTAAGGGGTATAAATCGTCTATTGGAACTGCAAGTTATGCTTCTTGAATAAAAATACTGGAAGATCGGTTTGTTAAAAATTACAAATTAATTTTATCTCTATATTATTTACTTATTTTTTTAATACTAACTCATATAACAATAGTATATTAATAGTATTAATATAATCATTCAATTTAAAAATATTCTGAAAGAAATGAATTCAGATGTCACTTGAAAAAAAGCACTTTCTAAGCCTACACCCTCAACATTAGGCCTTGTTACTATCTCATCAGACACTAGTAAGAGAGTCCATAAATCGATTTTTCACAGACAACATAATTATCGTTTTGGCTCTTAGAGCTGCATTGTTATTGTATCAAACTCAATTTCGCCGCTGCATTTCATTTATATAATAATTATAGCTTTTATCACATGCAGCAGGTAGCTGCATGTCTCTTGTAACAAAATGTGCACCGATATTTTCTCAACTGTTGGCGACTAACAGCTTAAATTAATTTTCATTAAAAGTTAAGGGGACACTGGTTGAAGAATTACATTTTGGGCAAGTTTTCTTATTGTACAAATGACATGGCGTATAATACAGTGAGTCCATTTTATGAGGAAACCTCGCATCACTGCCGCAGTGCCGCGCTAGCATTGTACAAAGCATACAAGCGGTTAGTTGCTTCGGTGTCTTGTAGTGAGACGCTTGTCTATTGTTGTGTGTAAGGCTACATAAGACAATAATCGAAAATGTTTACGGTTGAACAGTGAATTTATTTGGTGGAATGTTACTTATTGAGAAATAACTATAGAAGGCGCGTTCGGATATTTTCTCGTAAATATCCTGACTGTATCATCCCTACAAAATGGTGAGTAATAAGCCTCTACATGTAGGCCTATTTTGATAATAAATTGGTTGAGTTATTCTATTTTGTATTGTTTCTAAAGTCTTGATTTGCTTATTTGCCGGTAGCAACGCAACACGGTCCCCGCCGGTGCAAGCACAACAGCGGGGAAAGTGGGAGCAGGGGCAACGCTGTTAAAAAGTTTCCGCATAAAATGGATTCCCTGTATGTTACATTTAATATACCAACAACGATTTAGCCTAATTTTAATCACAGATTTACAAATTGAGGAAACAAACTCAAACATATGATTGTTTTATGTTTCTTTGCGAATTACAAGAATAGTACACGACTCTTCATAATTACAAGAAAAGCAGACAGAGTGGTCAAAATTCATAAGCAGTGTGTCCTGAAGGAGGAAAGAGGCAATACTTATGGTTCTGGTGTATTTTGACTTTTCAAAATTGGTAAGACATCTTCAATATAATTCCCTGAAATCAGTGCTAACTAGTGATGAGCAAATGCAAGACCAAGACCAAGACCAAGGCGGTCTTGGTCTTGGTCTTGGTATTGCACTCTCAGTCTTGGTCTTGGTCTTGCATAGGTAACCCTGGTCTTGGTCTTGGTCTCGGTCTTGCATCAGTGGTCTTGGTCTTGGTCTCGGTCTTGCATACTCAGTCTTGGTCTTGTTGCAAGAGTCTTGCAGTTTTCTTTTATGCATCTTACTGTGATCGATGGCGTTTACATGATTTAAGTTACACCGATTACATATGAATTATTGCTTGCGAAAGTAACGAAAGCTAATCGCATTTAGTTGTTTGACCATGTAAACAGTAATGTGATGTCACGATGTTTGGCGAAACGTCCATGGTGATATAAGCTAGAACGGTAAACTTTGAGTGTAAATTTAAATATTCTCTACTATCCTATTGCAGAACTTTAAGCCCAAAATCCACGAGATGCTATACACTATTTGGGAGTGTAAAATTATGAATATTGTATTGTAGAGTTTCAAATTGAACGGCTGTGGAGATAAGAAGTAATATTAAATTTAAAACTATATAATATAGTAACAAAACATAACGGCATTGAAGCAGATGCTTTAGAAATCGTGCAATCTATAGAAAATCACACAATGTCCATTCGAAACCCAAACCCATAGGCTGCAATAAATAATATTTATCTTTCCATATACCCTAGTTCTAATTTATAACACATTGGGAACAGATTATTTCTGCCCTTCAAAGATTTCCGCTACCCATAAATTACTTTCTACTTGCTTTCAAGTTTTGGGTTGAATGGGTCATAACAAATCATAACTATTCTTCATGCAAGAAAATATTTCTAGACCAGGCATTTTCTACTTTTAGTATCTTTTCCCATTCGATATACATCCTTAATATGAATCAGCAGCAAGAACTTAAACACCGCCACCGTTATGTGTCATTAACAAAATTGTAGTAGTAAAAAAAGGTTTTCAGTGGATGTCCTACCTATCATCAACAAAATGTAGGCCTGTATAGCTAGAGTACAATCCGATACGTAACTGTAAATTAATAACTAGAAAATAACGTCAAATAAGTTCCTGTTTTAATTAATCTAGAGTTTAATTGTATTTTATTGAATAATTATGAAGAATACCGGGTGTATAACCTGATTTTTTCAAACTTCACTTTATTTTGAAATTTTCTGCAAGGAGAATGGAATGAGTTGAATAGTTATGTTATATTTTGTTCAAGTAGACAGGAAAGATTCTATATGTGAGAGTAGGCTATAAATATTAATGATAGGTGTAAAAAAGGATATCATCGTTAATGAAATAAGCTACTGAGCATGTTAATAGGAGTTTTAAGTTACGGGGCTACTGTTTAAAGTTTCAAACCCTCAGTCGTAGGCCGCCCCATGGCTGAGTGGTTAGACCGCTCGCCCTCCACCGCTGGGACCCGGGATCAGATCTTGAAAGATACATGTGGAATTTGTGGTGGACAAAGTGGGGTCGGGGCAGGCTTTCTCGGGGTGCTCCGGTTTCCCCTGCCATATATCATTCCATCGTTGCTCCATTCATCATAGTGTGGCCATTTGGTTGTAATAAAGAATTATTATAAAGCCTCAGTCATAGCTTTCTTTTAACCCAGTGAGAGGTTACAGAAACTAGTTACTCGTATTAAATAACTGTATGGCAGATAAATTATGTGGTCAGTATTTATATTGTATGCAAAATGCAATTTCATATATGGCTTAGGGCCTTTGTTACATCCGTTTGTCTTTCGTACCGTAATACTAGAATTAAACATTTTAAAAGTGAATATGGAGTGTTTACCGCGAATTTGACTCCCATTGCCATTCAGGGAAATCCGTCAGTTTAATTCTAAGTTTTCATTGCAGTAATTTGTTTTAACGTAGTGGTGAGAGAGGTTGTATACAGATTTCACATGTATTAATTGAATGGTGCGCTCGTTTTTGGATGCGGACAGCGTCACGCACCGGGTCTACTCTCATTGTTTACCGCACGATGAGGCAACCTCTACATTATAGGCCTACCAGCCTTGGGATTTCCCCGGCTAGCGACTCTGCGGCGCCTTTAAGTAGTGGTCGCTGGCTCACTGCATACACAACGGGGATTTATAAAACTTTTTTTCAAATAGCAAGACTGCAAGAGTCTTGCAGTTAAGTCTTGTTCTTGCCAGAGTCTTGCAGTGTTGGTCTTGGTCTTGGTCTCGGTCTTGCATGGTCGGTCTTGGTCTTGGTCTTGCTAACGCTCATGGGGTCTTGGTCTTGGTCTCGGTCTTGCATTTTCTGCAAGACCAAGACCAAGACTGCAAGACCAAGACTGGTCTCGCTCATCACTAGTGCTAACTTTTAATAGCCATTTAGAATAAATTCTTTCTTCAGTGTTCCCATCCCTATTTTTTGTAGTAAATATTGTCCAATCTCTATGAACGTTTGCAGGCACAGGGACAACATCCCCTAGACCAGTTCCAAGTATCGATTGTGTACAATGCTGTCCGTGTCCTGAATAATAATAATAATAATAATAATAATAATAATAATAATAATAATAATAATAATAATAATAACAATAATAATAATTTAAACATATTTTAAATTATAAATTTGGATATCAATACTTACAAATCTGAAGTAATATAAAGAAAATTCTTGTATTCTGCACGACATAATTGAACTAAATTTGTATAAAATTAGTTATTCAAAAACCACCAAACCAACGGTATTCTAATTTTGCCCATTTTCATAAAAAGTTATCGGGAGCATACTGTGAAAATTTGGTTCAAATCAGTTCAATAGAAAAAAGTCTTAAAACTTACCAGGGTCCCCTTAATCTAAATAATAATATAATAATAATTATTTATTGCATCTGTAGCTATACATTGTATAGGTAGACATTGTCAATATTATGTAGAACAAATAAAGGTTACAGTAACTGCAAAATCATTTACGTAAAAAATCCTTTAAACAATAAAATGTCTTCTCATACAAATACTCTTTCAGTTTAAATTTAAAACACCTGAGAGTTTTCACATTTGAAATACTAGCTGGTAAGTTATTTATAACTTGACTAACAATGTAAACTGGCGATTTAGTGTATCTAAAAGTTCTATATTTAAAAATGTGTATAACGTCTATGTTATTATTTCCACCCGCTCAATTTCTTTGTTATTAAGAAATGAAGACTATAGGGGAAGAAACTAATAACTAACATTTAAACATTTTTACAGGATAGCAATTTCAAAGTTTGAATCGTACTATTTTAAAACCACTTATTGTGATTTTTTTTTTCCAAAAGTACATTCGAAGACTGACATTTTCTTAACTAGAGTGATTTGTATTTTTCAGACAACTCTCACCAACAATGTAGTAAAATCGTAGACGTAACTACACTTTACGTTTTCCCCTTGAATAATGACCTCCTTCTGGACATTCAAAATAATAAACTCGGACATCGTTCTGCATTGGTTTTGTTATTAACTGATAATAATTATTCACCTCAAAATCCTCAAAAATACTTATCTTATTCAGTCGGTATTACAACACTCCACCCACAATAAGTAACACTGTCGCTTAAACATTGCTTAATGCTTGCACACCAAAGATTAATGGAATCAAACACAGAATAATATTATACAGGTTGGGTACAAATTAAATAAAAATTAAAATAAAGTTCTCTGGCCTAATCAGGATCTTTCCCTGTGTTCATTTACAAACCCCCAAATTTATTACGACTTTTCAGAGTTTCCCCCAACAATTTCATTTTAATATAAGAAAGTACTTCCCTTCATTAACCGATGGCGTAAAAATAGTGAAATTGCGATTCTTGACTGTGCTCTCCAAATATGCTTATGATTTGTTCGTCATTACGATTCCTTCGGGTTACTAATATCATTTGCTTGAGAGTATGGATTCGTTGAATCTGATTTAATTATTCTTTGCCCCAGCTTCAATGTTTTTAAGATGGTTATTAGCTATTAGAGTTTTTTTTTCTTTCTTTCTTTTAATTACAAGGAAACCACCCGTAAATGAGATTCCCGTGTAAGTGAAGTTTACTGTTGAGATGTATTGTACATTTTGCAACTAGCTTACCCTCTTCTCAATACTGTCAAGGAGGCAATGGCGTAAGTTACTTGACTTACTAACGCTAGACTTCGCTTCACTGCCATTGTAACACCTACAGTGCTTTCTTCAGGTATATAATTATATTGGTATACATTTATGGGCTGTCGACAGTGTACACGACCGTCTTATAAGGGGTAGAAGTGGAATCTATTATTTTCTACATTTTTATATGTTTGATAATTTTGTGAATAAGCTCATTTCCTGTCAGTTTATTAGTTCTTTGACTATTAAAAAAATAAAAAATAAAAAGTCTGCACGTTTCAAAAACAAACTCAATGTACAACTTTTTTGAAAAATATATAGAGATACCTAGTTTTCGCGAATGACGGATTCTCGGGTTTCAGAAAAAAATAACTAAATAATTTGTGCTCATTAATACAACAAAAAAATTAATAATCAATATTAATGACGGTTCTTAAACAGGTAGGCCTATGTTCTGAATATAAAAGCATTTTTATTCCGGTGGATAATGTAGATGCTGAGAGGGCTTTCTCAGGATATTCAGACATTCTAACCGATAAGTGGACAAGACTTCTTCCTCAAAATGTGCAGACTGCTTTTAAGTTTGTACTTTGGGGATGGGTGCAATTTAGAATGAAACAGGCCTGTAGAAATACTCGTATAAACTTTATTTTTATGAGTAATGGTGCACATTTTCCATTCAGGTTTTCTTGATCATGCTCATGTGCGGAAAAATACAATTATTTGCACCACAAAGGCAAAACACGTATTTAGTTTTTATGCGAAATAACACCGAAATTTAGTTTTTTTTGTGCGAAATAACACGGTAATTGACCCAATTTTTATACCGAAATTCAACATTTTTATTCACCGCAAAATAGCATCTCTAAAAATATATTATTCTTAATATCACCAATGGCTGTAGTTTTCCTAGACATTTCCTTAAAAAAACTATATTTGCCGCATATCTCAAAGTTAAAAAAAGGTTGTAACAAATAAACCAATGAGATATTTTGTTAGTTATACCCTAAGGGACTCACTATAAACATTTCAGTCTCCTTTCATTGAGTAATGAGTAGGCCTATCTAGAAAACCAGCAAACATACTAGTTTGGAGAAATGACCGTTTAAAAGCAAAATGTGTACATTAGCCTCCTTAAGTGTTACCGGCCTTACAAATTACGCCATCTTTAAAAAATAAAAACCAATTTCAATCTGTTTTTCTTCCGTAAGCAGAGCTGACAACTTCGAAACACGAAGTACGCTATACTCCATGACACCTAATGGCTTCAATACTAAGCTTTCATTCTGTCTCAGGATCCTTATTTACTCTCGATATTACGTTTTTTGACTTACGGTGTTGTTATGGGGGGGAGGCAACATAATTTTGCGAGTTGCTGATTTCACAAACACGGCACACTGTACATCCAACACTTTCCTGGTGCTAACTCCTCATTAAGAATTCCGTATGTGCTAATTTCTAACACTCCAGTGAACTTTGATGTCAATTTCACGGACTAGAAGTTGAGCGAACTTTTCAAAAAAACGTATTAAATACGTTTATAATTAGGCCTATATTTTTTTGCATTTTAAATGCCTTATCTCTCTTACGTTTTATAACACGAAATGGTGAACCATGTTCTGCTTCAGACTCTTCTTTATGCTTAAAACAAGTATTTCAATGTAAAAACATTGAGCATATTATTTAATATCCTATTCTCGGAGGAAAATGACTTATTTGATAACTAAACCCTTATGGCGTGTAACTAATTGTTACGCAATGCTGTCACCCTCTTATATTATTGCATTGCATTAAAATCGTTACACATTAAATGTTAATCATTAATTAAGGAATGATAACTTTATTTTAATTTTCTTGCTGCTCATTCGCGGCATACTGGCATACTGGTTGAAAAACGCTGATCTAAACAGTAGGCCATGCAACTAGTGATTGTCAACTTTCCTATTGTTTGTGTATTTTATGTCAGTAAATTTCAACATATTAATTTAAATGAATATGGGTACACGATGAAATAACGAGGATGAGTCACGGTAGGTATTTATCTAATTCGGCATTCAATTTGCTTGTCCACATACCTCACACTTAAGCTTTTGATGCGTGCTTATCATATGCGCGATTATGCTTAAATGTGGTTTCTTTGGTTGACAACACTGCAAAAAGACAGGCGGGCTAGCTGTCTCTTCTTCCCCCGACCCTCGCACCCCAGTAAAACCAGCGCCCAAGATATCGTGCGTGAATAGTAATGCCATGTTTCTGGAGAGGGTTTGTGAGGCGTTGAGCTTACCACCTGTTACTCTGCCCTCTCTAGGAAAATAAGCGTAACAAAATTCACCTACGTAACAGAAACCTCCACTTGGAGGCCCTACGCCTCAACACCGTGGGCAGTAGGAAAAACAGAATAGAACAGAATATGCTTACGGGCAGGCCCGACGAGAGAGAGGGGGCTGCAGCCCCGGGGCCCGAAAGGGGGCCCGGCAGACCAGGTTTTATTTTTGGACTTCTAAATTTACTCTAAAATAAAATTGATTAAAAGTCAATAAGCAACTTATTCGGATTTTGATATCGGAATTAACATGCATATGAGGTGAAGTTGACATTTTTCATTAACACTATTTTTTTAATCATTGTCATCTTCTTAGTTCGTTCGTTGAATTACAGACTTTTCATTAAAATACTATAAAAAGACAGAATAATTGTATAATTAAAGGGTAAATATCTCAATTGTTTATGCAATTTTTCGAGTGCCGATATGAGGAATAGTTACTTGTTTATTTTCTAAAAATTCTAGAATAACTGTGTCAAAATAATAATACAATTTTCGGTATTAATACTAGTGTTTTATTAAGGAAGTAAAATCTTTTGTTTAAAACCTAAAACGGTCTATTCCACTAAAATAAAAAGCTAAAATACCTTTTTTAAAAGCATAAAAGCCCGGACCCTATATATTACCATCTGTATCTGTATCTGGTACCCTATGATCCCCAGGTGGGGCGAAGGGGCCTCCAATGGAGGTTTCATTACCTATACTCATTTTGATATGCTTATTTTGCGAGAATATATTACCATAAATAGGCGCTAAATTGGGCTTTACTCCGGCATGATCCAAAATCAATAGGCTTCGTCCCATGGGCGTTATAAATGCGTATACCAAGTTTTATGAAAATCCGATAAAGCCTATTCGAGTTATCGCGCTTACAGGCACACGGACAGACGGACAAATATTTTCCCGTCTACCACACAATCTCATAAAGTAACAGTACCATTCTGGCACTTAATAATTATACGAGTATAATATCATTACATAATCTTTTTTTGCATACATTACAAACGACGAGGTAGGGTTTCAGTGGTAAATCTAATATTTGAAGGGGGCCCTGCTTACGGGTATCAAAAGTCTGCATTATTCATTAATACATTCTCATCTATCGTCGATGTGGGTCTATGGCTTCTACTTGGGATACTGTAAAACAGAACTTGAAATTATTTAATTAATTCAGTTTGGCTATGCGTTATATACTCCAACTAAAGAACTGTACACGAGTACGGAAATAATACCTATAAAAATGTTGCTAAAATATACCTCACTTCTGTATATTTATGAAATTTTACACACACTCAATTTTAGTAATCTGAAAATAGTGTTTAATCGTGATTATCGCAGTCATTTTAAAAGATAACAATTTTTATTTCTTAATTTTTTTTATTTACCATACCCAGCCAGAAAATTTGACTTACTGGATACCAAATGGAAGGAGCCATATACAGTCGAACTTGGGTAATTCGAAGCTCAAGGAACAAGCAAAAACATCGAATTAGTCACGATTTCGAATTAGAAATGTTTATTGCTTTGTATAGGGATGTCAAGGGATCGTGCTAGAAGTTCGAATTATTCACGATTTCGGATTTTAAAAGTTCGAATTATCCAAGATCGACTGGATAATGACAAACTATGACAAAAAAAGGCAAAGCCACCTGCAATGCTTCGACAGCGCAAACAATTCACATTTTCTTATAGTTTTTCACTCATAAGTCCCTTACGAAAGCGAAAATTAAAAATCCGGCTTCGAGGTGCATTCAGCCACCCTTCAGTCCATCTATGTTTAAAATTCCAGATTTCTGCGTGCAGTAAATTTCGCTTCGTATTGCGCACAGACAGACAGACAAACAGATACTAGAATAGCAGATAAATCATTCAAACAAGTAGATAAATTCAAATAGGCTATATGAGAGGAATCAAATTACAGATACAACTGAAATCAGAAAATGCTTGTTTTTACGAAATTCAGAATATTCTATCTTCTCGTCTTCTGTCCAGAAATAAAAAAATATATATTTATCCTGGCGGTTGTATTATATGGAAATGATACATATGGCCGGTTCCACCGACATTCTTTAAATATACCCAAACGAAGACTTTAGTAACGCGCCATTGCTGTATAACGTCTGCGTTAAGTGGACACTGTTCCACCAACACTCTAGTCGTTGAAATAAACACCCGTTTTCAAACGAGCGTTAGAAGACAGGCAATCTTGGCATCCCTAGCTTCTCATACATTCACCGTCGCTACTGCCAACATACAACGTTAAACCTGAGAGCATACACTGCACACGACTAGAAATTTTCATACTATATTTTCAAAATTATAAACAAATTGAGTGAGTATTCCTTCTTTTTATTTATCGAGATGCAAAAATCATATGTTATACTGTTTCCATGCCCGATTCCTTCGCCGTTCAAAGTAATTTTTCCATTGGCAACGTTGGCTGCTATGTTTCACAGTAGCTAGCAGAAAATAAACAGGAGTAGAACCCAATTATTATTAATATTAATGCTATTAATGCAGTATATTATACAATTTATGATGTTGCACTCGCACTATTAACCTATCATAACTTTATCATAATTTATTATATGCTAACCTGCAATCTTTTCGACTGCTATCGGTATCGAAAATGTGAATTTGGCCTAGGCTATACGCCTACTGCTGGTGTAATATTATTACAATATATTATACCACATCAAACAATTATTGAAAACTATTACAATGTGGTAAATGTACAGCGTAGCTCTTACCTTAATTTTATAGTCATAGAAGATACATAATGAACTTTTCCTGGAAAAACACGGGAATAATACACACACAACACACTAAAAAACGATTTGACTTTGGCCTAGTTTTTTTCTTTAATAACAAAGGACATTGTGCACTGTTATTTTATTGATAAGTAATCCAATAGAGATATTATAATAAATTTTACCTATCGTCAACCTACTAGTAATAATACAAGCTATAAACTGACAAATACACAGAGGCATTTTCAATGGCATGTAGGCGTAATTATGAGCGAAATACTTCAGGATACTGTTGAATGTTGAGCAACTGCGAAAAACATTTTATTTTGTAACCATTCTCCTGCTTCAACGTTACAGTGTCAACTAATCCTCTCCTCTGAGGGACTGGTTTGTTTTGTGGAATGTGATAAAAACCCAGATCCTACTTTTGTGTTCAGGCTAGTGGCAGCAGGAGGGTCCCATTCTGTTACCTGACTGCTCTAACGTAGCAAAAGAAATAAATGAATCACTCCCTTGTATTCATGTTATTCTTCAGAAACTATAATTAATGCATTAATGTACTGGGTTTACTGTTTAATGCGGACAATACTGCAATATTGTAGCATGCAAGCAGGTTCAGCCATCTTGTTTTCAAACAAACGGGAGATTTAACGCAAGGAATTTCTGTCTTTAAGTTAACGCGAGTATTAACGGGCGTGAGGGAGTAACCAGGATCGGTGGAACATAAACATGACACAAGCAGGAGAAAACGACGCGTTTTAGCCGTAACGAAGGTCGGTGGAACTCGCCAATAGTCTCTTACGCTTCGGGAAGAACATTATCTAAGAGTGTTCGAAAACAGGGGGTTTAGGAAAATATTTGGATCTAAAGAGATGTCAACGGCACTGGAGAAAACTGCATAATTTCGAGCTTCGTAACCTGCACTCTTCACCGAATATAATGAGGGTAATTAAATCATGAAGGATGAAATGGGCTGGACATGTTGTACGCATGGGGGAGAAAAGATATGTCTAAAAAATATTTACTGGGACACCCGAAAGAAAGATACCACTTGTAAGACCTAGACGTAGATGAGAGGACAATATTAGAATAGATTTAAAGGAAGTAGGATTTGCGAGGGATTGTTGGACGGAGTTAGCACAGAATAGGGTTGAATGGTGGGCTCATGTAGGTACGTCAACGAACCTAACGGTTCCATAAAATAGACAATATTAATTTAGCTTGCTTAGAAACTGTCTATTGTCATTGAGTAAGTAAGTATATATACACATCTCGGTATATAGCTTTTTTTTTTCTTTTTTTTTTCGATCTTCGAGATCTATATTACTTATTGATTACCTTAAGTGCTAAATTATTCTTCCATGCGTTTAATTTTTATTTAGTCACTTTCAGTCCAGTTGTGGCTCCTTCTAGTAATAAGCTAACCATAAATGTTCTAAAAATTAAAAATTGGATGGTGGAGGCGTCGTCCACAGCTACAGCAACGACTTCATACTAAACCATTTCTAGCCATTTTGCCAGTCATTTTTAATCACATTCAGTCACAAGATGTTGGCAGCACCGCGATTCATAATTTTATGTGTCGAAATAGGAGTCTCCACTGGAAAAATCAAAAGCCGGCGCCTATGGGTTATGCCGCCAAAGACAGGCCTATTGGGGCAATGTTCGAATCCAATTCGGGACTTCTTTTTACTTATTACTCCCTTCTGTCTCTTTGCCTCAACAGTTACCGCTAAGTCTCGAAAGTTAATGCTCTATCAGAAGACGAAATATCCATGCAAACATGCTCTAAAATTTGTAAAATATGCTTCGGATCCAATGAAGTATGCTCTATAATCTAACAAATTTTAATACTTTACGTTCTCTAGTTAGCTGAATTACATTATAAATTACAGAAAATACTAATAGTTATATAAAGTTCATTGTAAAACTTTTTGAAAAACAAAGTTAAGAAATTTTAATAATCGAAATTAATTAAATGATATGTCACTTTAAACTTTAACATTATACAATCAGTTCCGAAAAAAGTTAGGCGATGTACAGTCTCTTTTCAAAACTTTCACTTAGCTAAATTTGCTGTAGTTGTTGGAATTATCGGAGATATCCACAATATTTAAAATCTGTCAGAAATATGCTTTAAAATGTGTCAAATTAATCAAATAAACACACATATTTTAATATCAAGCATTCTGGAAAATTCAACAAAAGATGCAAATAGTATAAGCAAAATTAAACCAACAATTTTCTGTTATTTCTTTCATGTCTTGTACACAATAGAGTGCATTCTAAAAAGTATGATTTTCCATAAACTTCCGGGCCCTAGTTTTCACGAATATTTTATTATCTATACGGTGTTTAGAAGAACAAGACTAAAGACTCGACTTGAAGATATTTCTTGACGACCTCCCGGACAAGCATGCACGCGCTCAACCCCATGCGGTGCGAACAGCTGCAGATATCAAGTGTCCCACACATAATCATAATGGTACACGTTATATTTATTTTGGAAACACGCTAATTGAACGTACGAATAAGTTGTATTGTGTCCAGACCCTCCGAAACTAATAAATCGTGTTAATGCCAATGACATTTGTAATTAATTAATCAATCAGGAATGTGGCATAAGTCATGGCAACTATTCTTTTTTAATGTGGGACCATTTTAAAATTTTGAAACATATATAACTTAAATGAAAAAGTAGGGTATGAAATGTATGCATAATGCAGATTATGGGTACTATATTTAGAACAGCGAAGGAAACAGATACTCATAAGCATCCATCCGCGACCGCATCGTGCCACTCTAATGCAATGCGGTAGTTGGAAGCATGAAAGCACACATATCTACTCCACGATCCCTTAAATTTCGGCACGGATGGGCATTGTTCCACAAAGCTTCCACCGGCTCCTTGTGGTATCCTCTGGCATTCCTCCCTCGGATAATGACTATTTTGACGTAAGAATGCTGTTCACATCTTCTCTCATCCATTCTCCACGGCGGCTGACTAACAACTAGATTACTAATAACCGTACATTACAATGCTACCAAATGAAGTGCCTATATACTAGAGATGCCATACAACACCTCATGGTACCATTGCCTTACTCTGAGAGAAAAAAAGTAGTTGCCAAGACATACTCCTTCCCTCGTATTAATTATTTATAACTATTTATTCCCTTGAGAAACACACGATAGATTATTTATATGATAACAAAATTAATTAACCTGGAGAGAATCACGATCTCAACAATGGCTGCAATGATTATAACATCATTAATTTATTTTTGTGCAAGAACGGATTCCTTATTCCCAATGCAGAATGCTTAATAGACTACAACAAATTATATTTTAAACAAGACAGACTGGAGGCCTTCCTAATCTAATGTAAATTGAACAGGAAATGACTTCAGTCCTTGCCTACAACTAAATTATTGATGAATTTAAGAGCATCGCCACCTTCCAAAGAAAGCTTCTCTTCTAAAAGGTATGTTCATTTCTACATAATAATTAAGGCTATCAAACAAGGTGTAAAAGGCACTTAATGTGATTACTGATTAATATAGACTGTATCGAGGATTTCGCCCCACACATGTGAGAAATTAAGAATAATTATAACCTGTTGGGAATACTTTTGGCGCCCCTACTAGTAATAAACTTACCACTTGTACCATATTCAAATAGTAAGTTTCCATGTGAACTGTAGTTTTATGTTCACAAAAAAATCAAATAACGCGAAATTCCGTTCTTACAAAGCAGTCATTATTGTTGTTCTTTTATTTTTTTTATTTTAGCAATTTTCGATATTAGTCTACTTGCAGAAATTCGTCAAACACATCAAATTAACATTTGCGGCCTAGTAGCTACGTTATTCCTCTTATATATTTTTGTGTATAAAGTAGTGGGGTTTATATGTTAGGCACACCCTGGTGTACAAGTCTGGCTACGCCCATGATTGATGAATCACTTTATGGCGACTTATACAATAGCGAACACACTTTGATAAAATATTGTATAATTTATTCGAAGTGACTTCATACATTTTCATAAATTTTTTCACACTCATTCCACATAAGAGTAGCTTTAATTTAAAGTATAACATCTCTAAAATAACTTTATACAGAAATATATTTACATTTTTTAGGAATGGCAGTAGTGTTGATATAGTCACCTCGGTTAAAAAATGTTATTTTTGGAGCTTAGTGTCAAAAATCAAGCATATCCCAAAGTATAACTGTGCAAAATGTTATGTCGTTTTGACGTATGGAACAGATGCTGCTGACACCATTTCCAACTCTCAGTGCGCTTCCAACTGCCAGTTAATGAAAACTTTAATCGCCTGTTTCTCGGTTTCAATTTGCATATTATTTTACCACGTATTCAAAATCTGTCTTCTCACACAAAAAATTATATAGCTTTGAAATGTTTTTACAATGTACTTTACAATGTGTGTAATAAAATGTCTAACCAGATTTTCTATATAGGCCTTGGCTTTTTTAAATATTTAATATAATCATTGTACATTTTTCTTAAACGTTTAATTTTTCTGGGTAAAATATTTTCTTAAAATAACAAGTATAAATAATATAAAAAATTCATCAGCAAATTTGTGAAGAAAGCATCAAAGAATCTCACATAAAAAAATCAGTTTCATATTTTGATATCTGTAGGAGGAGATAGATATCAATTTGATTTTAACAAATCTTTTAAATTAACTAATATCTCAAAAATAAATTGAAATGTTAAAATGACATTTAAAATTTCAATTTAGGTTTACATTTTAATTAAGCGTGCAACATTCCGGGTTTCTAAGACAAATAGTTAAGGGCTGCCGCACATTGGGCGTTTTGTGGTCGTGTCAACCACAAACGCCGCCACAAACGCCGCCGCCGGTGGTCGCCACTAGAAGCTTACACGACCACGAGTGGTCGCCACTTCTACCCAGAACGGCTTTCTCTGTAACAGTTCTGGATTAAAACAATTAAATCCACTCGAATATTTAAAATGAATACTTCATAACTCTGATTGTGAAGACCTTAAGTTTTGTGAATACCCTTCTCTTAAAATGTCTTCAGAATTAACATTTTTGGGGATTATTACTGATCAACATTTGAAATTGGATAAACACATTTTATGTATGTAATAAAATACAAAAAGCAATATATCAATTTGTAAATCTCCGTAACTGTATGGCCATATTTTATTTAGCCTTAGTCGAATCCATTACTCAGTATGACATTGTTGGATGGGGTAGCATTTTTGAAACTTTTCCTACTCTTTTAACTTGGTTTCTAGAACATATAATCAAAATTTACTTTAAAAAGCGGCTGGACTAACCAACTGAACTAATCTATTCAGAGTTTAATGTATTTAACATTAACAAAATTTGTAGATACTCTTTATTAAAATTCTGCCATAAAAATAAGACAAAATTCTAGCTGAACATTGCACGGGACGGAATAAAACTAGTAATTTAGTAGAACCAAAATGTTTCACTTCTGCTGGTCTGTCATATAGCTCTATTTTCGGTCCTCGTGTGTATAATTCTAAAATCACATTACATCCAGTTTTAATCTAATGTAGTTATGGAGTCTTTAAATCTAAAATTAAAAAAATACAAACTTTAATTTTCTTATATTTTAAATGTTATCTTTCTGGTACTACCGTCATATTAATTATAAATATTTATGTAATTATAATTTTGAAATGTGTTAAGCAAGACTTTGTAAATTTTTATTTCTATCATGTTTTATTTAGTTAATGAATTTATTGTAAATAATATAGATTGAATCATTTTTACTCCATGTTAGTAACAATTAATGTAATATATTAGGCCTATATGAATTGTATGAAGAAATAATGAATATATTCGTGTACTTCGCATTGTCTAAATGTGCTAATCATTTAATCATTGAAGGTAACATTGAATAAGTAAATAAATAAATAAATCTATAACAAAAACAAAATAAAGAATATAATCGTTAACAATGTTCATAGCAGCATAACAAACTATAAAGACTATAGAGCTATAATAAATATAAAAAGAAAAAACATGTTTAAAGTAGGATACCAAATGAAGTAACATAGGACTTGTTACTAGTTCTTTACTTCATTTATACTTTCCTTATTTTATTAATGCTTCTTTCATTTTGTATTCCCTTGTTACTTAGTTTCCTTTCGTGCTCTTTCTGTTTCTTCAATTATTTCAGACGAACCAGTAGAAAAATACAAATCATTACTTTCAGGCAAAAGAAAATCATTTTCACTTGAGAATCTCAGTCCATTTAGATTTTCTGTATTCATTTTAAATTTCACAGATCCATGTATCCCAGTTAGTTAGTTAGTTACTTTATTAGAAAAAAAGAGTGATTTTATTGTACATTAAATATAATGCCCTCTCTTTTATTAAATTGCTCTCAACACATTACTTCTAGAAAGCTAATTCAGTAATGAGGGATAACTTATTATTTTTTAAATATTTTAGGTCATGAATGTACTTTTTTTATTTTTTATATTTTCTATTTTTTATGCCTTGCCCTAGTCATTAGGGCACGCAATAGATTAGGGACACAAGTTCTTCAGGAGGGAGCTCTGTGTCAGTGTAGAACGCCAGAGGGGGATTAGACGCGACCACTAACGCCCAATGTGCGCCTAGACCCGACGTTTTGCAGCGACCACAAGCAGCGAGACGAGTTTTTCCCCCAGCTTGTGGCTGACGTTGGCGTTAGCAGTGGTCGTGTGTGCGGCTACTCCATTTAAACTCCATGTAAAAGCCTTCCCGCTGCTTGTAGCCGCCACCGGTGGCGACCACAAAACGCTCAATGTGCGGCAGCCCTAAGGAAACCACTCTCAACACTTCGGTCATCTCTTAACCCAATTAAAAATTATCACATACAAAGAGGTAGCATTAGCCAATTAAAGATTTTCCCTGAATATGAGCTCGGACTTCAATGAGCATTATAATAATTTTCAACTTTGCTTTACTACTTGTTATTTTTTCTAGGATTATTTATGTTCAAGTCAGTCACTTTAAATAAAATTTAATCGCTGCTGTATCGTATAAATAAAACACTAGTGTTAATATGATTAACTATTTTACAAGAAGCAATTACATATTTTCCATGTTATGCACAAAGCTAACACACAGGGTGTGCGCACTGGGTTGCTTGTATATTATTAATAGTTTAGAAGAAAACATTAGTTATCTATAAATTAATAGTTTATTCGAAATGTGGTGTTTCCGAGTAATAATGAGTAACGCAGAAGAAGAAGGCATTACGAAAATTCAGAAGAAAACGATAGTTCCCTGGAAACTATAAACAGTTCTCTGGAAATTATAAATAGTTCAAAAGAAAAATACAGCTAGCTCACCTGAACATTGAATCTTCACAAGAAGAAGTCACTTCCCTACCAATTATTATTAATAATTTACAAGAAAATGAGAGTTCACTGGAAATTATGGAAAGTTGACAAGAAAACTTCAGTTGCCTGGAAATTATGAACAATTCAGAAGAAAGGGACAGTTACCTGGAAATTATGAATAGATCAGAAGAAAATTAAAGTTCCTTGGAGATTATGGACAGTTCAAAAGAAACCATGGAAGCTATGAGAAGTTCTGAAGAAATAAGTTCCCTGGAATCTACGTGAGCGATTGTTCAAGGTAATTATTAATAATTCCAAAAATAATGTCAGTTTCCAGGAAACTACGAGAAATTTAGAAGATGTCAGTTCCCTGGATATAATGAATAGTTCTAAAGAAAGTTACAGTTCCCTTCAAACTACCAGAAGTTCTTAAGAAAATGACAGTTCTCTGGAAATTATGAATACTTCGGAGGTATATTTGCAGATCAAGACAGTTCTCTGGAGACTACGAAATGGCGTATAGGTTATGATAGTTGTAGCTGGATGACCTTTGTTCTCTACTGCACGGGAACCCAGCCAGGCTTGGTGTATTTTTGGCCTCGGTCACTGCACGTATTTAGCTGGAGGTGCACTCTAGGAGGCAGCACGAGTATTTTAAAGCACCAAAACTTAAAAACCCTTTCCAATAGAATAATTTCAAAGGATTTCATAAGTAAAGAACTCTCCACGTAATAATTTATATTCTGTAACATAATTATATCATTCTTTACTTTTGTATGCATTTATTTGAACTTGCAATTATTTTATTCCTAAATTATATGAATACGAATGACTTCCGACAACCCGCAAATGCAAAATCGCACACACCCCTTGAATGCCTATTCACATACAACACCTGATTGTGAAACTACACATACCATCCCTCAATGAGGCCTACACACAATCCTACATTAGAAACAGATAGGCTACTATACACAACAACCCTAAGAAACTACACACGGCGAACTCTGAATGTGAAGCAACACACCGACAACCCCTGAATGAGAAAATACTAAAATCGCATCAAAAAACTACACATATAAACCCTGCACGGGAAATTAAAATACATCCCTGAACGAGAAAACATACAAACCCTGAATGAGAAACTATATTATACACTGCACTCCTGAATAGAGATACACCGGTACCAACGTCAACCCAGGCCAACAAAAAGTTATGAATATTAAACTAAACAAAACACCTGATTTAAAATCTAACCAACAACACCAGAATGTGGAATATATACAGGAACGTTAATGAAAAACTACATACAACACTGCTAGTCCAATCAAATTGTCACAAAAAAGCCACATGGATACAACATTTCTGGTAGAGCTAATTTTTATATGATGTCCGGGATGGTACTCTGAGTAATTTCTGACACTTTGCCAACAAATTGTTTTGCCACTGGAGCTGCCATCTTGAAAAAACTTCAAAATTTTTTATTTCGTTTCTGTTTTTGCCCATTATCTGCCAAAATACGCACCTGACAAAAATGTTTTATTATCCATCCTAAAAGTAGACTAAATTGGCTACAGTTTGAGATCAAATTGAGTTTTCTACCATTTATAGTTTCGGAAATACAGCTCTCCGAATTTCAGCAACATTTTGCAAAAAATAAAAAATCTGAACTTTCAACTAGTTTTTGCTCGCTATCTTCTAAATGACCAAACCTTCAGTAAAATTTCGAAGGATAACTTTTAAACTAGAGTAAATTTGCAACAAGTTGAGTATTTAACGTTTTGATACCTATTATAGGTCACCAGATACAGAGGTATCTACTACTCCTCACATTTCAGAAAACTTATCGAAGGTACGAAAAGTCTAGTTTTGCCTAGGATATTCTAAATGGCGTTTCTCACAGTAAAACATGTGTTGTCCTACAGTTAAGTTTCACATTGTAATTAACAACCAAAACAGTATTTCCAAGAATTTATAATGATAAAAGACTAAAAAAAAATGTAAAAAGAAAATAATAAGAAAAGTAGGTGTAGGTAGTACAGCATTTTAATTTGGAAAGAACGGCGTTTTATTATATAAGTACACTTTGCAGCATCCTCTGAAAAAAAATTATTTCCTATAGCAGATATAATACAGTTCTCCGAAAATGGAAACATGTTATCGGAGGAGTGGCGCTAAGAGGCTCTTTGTCACTGCTCCGCACACCGTTCTCTCCGGATACATCTGTTTTAATGTGTTTGTACCAGGCAACCTTAGGCATTTCGTTTTTGCATTTTAAAAATCAGTGCATCGCCAAACAATCTGATGGGGATTTGAAGGAATTTTTAAAGTTTGAGTTATCTCCATATCCTATGTCTCTATTTTCAGAAGAGGGTATGCGCAAGGGGATCAAATCATTTTATGAAGCATTCAAACCAAACACCAAAGAAGACATTCCTGATGGAAGCAAATATTTTGTGATTGATGGTGGTCACTTACTGCATAAAGTAGTGTGGCATCGACAAAATTCTTTTGCAGCCATTGCAGACACCTACTTGAAATATTTGCATACACATTATGGCTCAAAGGTTTCAGTTATCTTCGATGCTTATCCTTCAGACTAGTGATGGGAACCATTCGAATGAATTCATTCGAAATATTCGATTGTTAAAATCATTCGAAATGTTCGAGATGTTAAAAAAATCATTCGAATGATTTTGCTCTCTCCAGACTAGGGTTAGAGCGCTTCGCTTACTGAACTGAAATGTGAAAGCGAATGAATTCATTCGAATGCTTCTTCAACCTCTCGGAAACTGGCTTCTCGGCTCGTTCTCTCGTTCATTCGATTGTTTTCGTGTTCCATCGTGTCCCAGTTAGTAACTTCCGTCTCTCCCATTCCAAGCACGGATGGCATGACGCAGAGCTAGAAGGTTTATTTTCATGAGTTTCAACCCCAGGCTACAAAATATATTTTGATAATAAAATAGCCGTTCTCACGAATATTAAAAAGCACAATTTTTCGCAGATTGTTCCTATTTTACATCCATCATTAGCTTCTACATGAAGCATATGCATTCTCAAATGTATTATTTATTTGATTAATTACCGTATGTTATGAATTATGGTATTAAATACAGCCATTCAAATTTTTATATTTGATACATTTATAAGATTTTTAAGCAGTACCAACTGCAATCGGTCACATTAGCTATTTACATAAATACATATCTTCAACAACCTAAGCTATGAGTATTTACAATCTTACAAAGTTAATTATACCAGTCAAAATTAATATTCTAAGTTATACGTACTAATGCCATAGCCTAAGTGACACTAAATGAATAAAATATACTTACATATCACACATGTAATACTTACAACCATATTGATATACTTTTGATAGCAATATTTAAAGCTTTAACTGTATATACTTTCAAGTTCTTGGCGGAATGTAGAATTGGAAGGAATATTTTGACACAAAATCCATAAACCGTTTATATAACGTACACGTTTGGAGGATTCGGTGGTTCTTTAATTATTGACTCGAGATCAGATTACTTAAGCAGGAGGCAACATGTTGTTTAGAGTCAATTTAGATATCAATCTTAATTAATAATTCTATACCACATTGAACTGTTGAATTAGTTAACTGAGACATGTTCCAATTACCTCCATATTTTAGAAATTATCTAAGTAAGAGCATATTTTCCGCGACAAACTGTAATATGAGTATACTAATTTAACCTTTTCACTTCTGTTGTTTCTACTGTTTTTGTCTAAAGATCTGCAGTGTTCCAACATGTCAGAGAACTGGCAACATCTAATTTATTTTAATGGTATTGCCACCAAAGTGGGAATGCTTGCATTTTTTCCCTTTTAAAATCTTCAAAAAAATCATCCGCCCCTGAAGGGTTGTGTTCAGAAGGTGAATGGACTTGCAGTCTTTTCAATTTCCACATCCTAATAAAGGGGAAAAAAATTAGGAAGAAAGGAAGGAAAAAAACCAGACTGATCTCACCCCATCGCCAACCTACATGTGCTCAATCACGGCTCAATTTACTCAGGCTTTGCAGAGACCTTGAATTGCTTTTGTTGGTTCCTAATTATACAAGAAAATTATATATAAAACAACAAACATACATCTTTATAAAATTAATAATTATTGAGATACAGATTAAAGAGCCACGACCTATAGTGCATGAAAATAGCATTGTACTAAACGTTATTCTACTGTTTATTAACTGAAATGTTCGTTCTTGTCTTGTTTTGATTCTTTGTCTTTGAACAGTTATGTCTGCATTTATGCAAAAATACTGTAATATGACATAACACTACCTTCAGTATGCTATTATAACACAGTAATAAAATAAATAGTACTAAATGTGTTTCACATATGGTCTCGCATATGTGTTATTGAATTTCTTAGTTAAACGAACGATGTCTACCCTATTAAATAATAATTTGAAATCTTCAGATTTAAATAGATTTGGAGATCTTACCGAATTATAGATATAATTACTTTACAGCATCGCATATAACTGACAATATAGTTATTCGGATTTCCGAACGTAATAAAATAAACTGAAGAATACACTGCACATAATCAATTTAATAACTTATTTACCTTAATTACTATTTATTAAACTTGAAAATTTGAATGGACCTAATACTAAAATTAGATACATTTCATTTCGTTGTATTCAAATTTTGTCGTGAAAATATATTTGTCTATTTTAGGCCTAGTATTGTCTTTTCGTGTATTATATTTATCCTTCCATGCTTTAACTGCATATTACATATTACATCGCTTAATTAGGAGCTTAGGGTATACCAATAAGCCGTGTAATAATAATAATAATAATAATAATAATAATAATAATAATAATAATAATAATATAATAATAATCTGTTTCTGTTGTCGTTATGTTCTCTATTCATTGGGATTGATAGGCCTATACAGTTATAATGATTATGATAATATGGTATTATTAGGTGAATAGTAACGATAAGTCATGATAAGTAAATGTTCAATCCTTTGTGAATGGGATACTAAAATTAACCTACGACAAATTATTTTTTTATAGTCAAAGATAATGATGCAAACTTATTTTTGTTAGGCTATTAGGATAGTCATATGAGTTTTATTGCAAGACAAAAGGATTGAATGATATTTTATTTAAAATTGTAAGTCCAAAGAGAAAACTAATATGAACAGATTTTTTGTAATTTATGATTGATTTAAAGCTTTAAGAACGTGTCTTGAAATTACATAATTTTTACTTTTTCGTAAATTGAAAAGTTAGATTATTTTGTACTTGATCGTATTATGCTTGTTATTATTAAACACCACAGGTATGCAAATTCAAATAATAACTACGAAGTTGTCTGGTTATTGCTGCATTAAGCAATTTATATTTGTAGGACTTCAAGAAATTTCATGTTAGGCCTAATTTACTGTATTTACTACAGCACCTGTTCGAGAATACATGACTAAAATAATAAACATCTCTGGAGGCCGTGTTTGTTGTAAGCTGGCCGCATTGTTCTCTGCCGGAAATGTGCGCACTAAATTGAAATCTACCCGCTTTCGAATGCCAATGAAGTGAAGTGAGTGAGAACGGAAGATTCATTCGAAAAATATTGACGCTAGCGAATGAACATCTCGTAGGTTGCATGTAACTATCCCTCTATGAACAAAACACTTCGAATGATTTCATTCGAAATATTCATTCGAAATGTTTAGTTCTGCATTCGAATGATCATTCGATTGTTAAAATCATTCGATTTTTCCCATCACTACTTCAGACGCTTCAAACAAGCACTAAGAATATTGTGAAAGACTTCGACGGGCTACGCCTTCATCTCCTGATGTCGTCTTCGATAGAACTACGGTTTTGAAAAGTTCGCAAGAAACTTTTCTCGCCAGTGAAAACAAGAAGAGGCGCTTCGTAGAATTTCTAAAAAAATGAATTAGCAAAAGCTGGAATACAAGTGAAACAGGCTGTTGAAGATGCAGATGTCTTGATTGTTAACACTGCCTTCTCAATGGAATCTCAATACGACACTGTCTTTGTAGTTGAGGAGGACATAGACCTCCTTATTCTCCTCACTGCATTACCATCCTCTCATATAAAGAATACATATCTCCAAAAGTGCGGAAGAGGCAAAGCTGCAGACATCTTCTATTCAAGCCAGTTATTTCGCCACAGCTTCTCCATCATGCTGCTGTTCATCCATGCTTTCATGGCCATGCATTTTGGCCATGGAAAAAACCACTTCTGTTCGCTGATTTTGAAGCATCCTGAACTAGAAGAGGAGGCTAATGTATTTCTGAACCCTCAAGCTACATCAGGAGAAGTGGCTGAAGTGGGCCAACATTTTTTGGTTCACTTATATGGAGGAGACCCTGCTACACAAACACTTGACGAAATTCGGCACGGAATATTTGTAAAAGCTGCAGGAAGAATGAAATTTAACTTAGCGAGGCTGCCCCCAACCAGTGATGCGGCTCAACTTCATGCCATGCGAACATACCACCAAGTTCAGGCATGGCTCGGTGAATACAAAGACCCTTTGAAGTGGGGCTGGATGAACACACCAAGGGGCCTCTTTCCCCTTAAAGCCAAGAAGGAACCAGCTCCAGAATCAATTCTGGGAAGTATTTCCTGTAACTGCAATAAGGGGTGTTTAAACGCTTGTGGGTGTCGTAAAGCTGGATTTGGATTACAGTGCACGACCATATGCAAACATTGCAGTGGGTAGTCGTGTGAAAACATACTAACAGTCCTGTCCTCCGACAGTGAGGATGACGACACTCCTGATGAGCCACTTAATTTTTTTTTTTGGATGAAGACGCTGAAGAGGACTTTATCAACACTGGCCAGATTGTGAACATCATGGACGAAATAGCAGACGTCAACTGCCCAGGTCCCTCTAAGTGGCGAAGACTATGAACAAACAAGTCATTCAATGCAATGTTCCACCAGAACTCCAGCTAAATAATTTTTTTTTTATATAAACGAATGTTCTGTGCTGTTATTGCTCCTAACTTGTATGCACATGTAATTCAATCGTTGCTGTACATATATTTTTAAACCTCTGTATGTTGTGACCTGTAAGAGGTAGCATAAGTTTAAAGTACTCGACAGGTTGCAAATTACCTCTAGTTTAAGTTTTCATATGGAGTTTTACTATAGGTTTGGTCATTTAGAAGATAGCGAACAAAAACTAGTTGAAAGTTCAGATTTTTTATTTTTTGCAAAATGTTGCTGAAATTCGGAGAGCTGTTTTTCCGAAACAATTAATGGCAGAAAATTCAATTTGATCTCAAACTGTAGAAAATTTAGTATACTTTTAGGATAGATAACAAAACATTTTTGTCAGGTGCGTATTTTGGCAGATAATGGGGAAAAAACAAAAATGAAATCGAAAATATTGAAGTTTTTTTTCAAGATGGCGGCTCTGGCGGCAAAACTTTTTGTTGGCAAAATGTCAGAAATTACTCTCAAAACCATCCCAGACATCATATAAAAAAAATTGGCTCTACCCGAAATTTTGCATCCATTCTTGACAATTTGATTGGACTATGTTGAAAGAGAAGATCTACACATAACCCGGTTTTAATAAAGAACACACCATAAAGCTGAATGAAAAACTACACACTACGCCTGAATAAGAAGCTTTACACAACAACCCCGAATTAAGAATTATGCGCAACCACCCCGAATGAGAAACTACACACAACAATCCCTTGAACGGGAAACTAAGGTACATACCGCAACCCTTCTACGAGACGTGCATACTGCCTCAATATTGAAATTCCTGTGTTCAAGAAATTGCATGCGTTTTAAGCGTTAATATATTTTCATACTGGAACTGAAGATTGGGTTGAGAAACAAGTAGCTCCCTTATACCGAAACTGAAGCAATGATCACCAATAGTAGTGAAAAATTCCGGCGAACATTTTGATGTACAAACCATGCAGCTCCATGGTTATAGCCCATATTACAATGCAGTTGTAGGAGCTACACTCTTCCTGTAAACGATGTGTCATCTAGTGATAGGTGATTTTAAGAAATATTTTATTTATTTATTTATTTATGAGAGGACTTTATGAGCTCATTAACAAAGGACATATAAATACAATTTGGCCTTACTGACAAATACATACAAACTGATGCTAAAGTTATTTAATATAATCGGCTCAACACTGTTGCACGAATAAATAAATTTCAACATATTTAAAGATACCATTTAAATGCATTACATTTGTTCCAGAGCAAGCGATAAATATTATAATACCTTTATATTACTTTAAAATGGTTAACTGTTAAACTTCGAGAGGCAATTTATTATAACTATGAAATAACTTTTAATTCCTTTCCATATCTAGAACACAGAATTTTCCGGCTGTGTATATGTTTTATATTGTTTTTTAAAATGACTACGATAATCACGATTAAACACTACTTCCAGATATAACTACTAAGGCTTTCACGGCCGGAGTTCAATGATATTTTCATTTTCGGGCTGTATGGCCATGGTCCGTCCGTTGATATTGCTGACGTTTCACCACGAACTACGTCGGGCATCTTCAGAGCTGGTTATAGCTAAGTGGTCGGCTGCGAAACTCTTAAACTCTTAAAATCATAATTTCCTAACTAACAAAACGTACACGTGATGCGATTTTTGATCAACATTATTAACGTTTCCAAGTATTATTTAAAAAGGCATATCTTCCACACTGATACATGGAATAGTTCAAAGTCATATATTTTATACATTATACTTTATTAATTACTTTAAAGTCGACCGCGGTGGTCTAGAGGCAGCGTGCCCGCCTATAGATACGAAGGTTGTGGTATTTTAAGAACCTTGGGTTGTGGGATCAACCCGGCCGCAGTCGATGGGTTTTTCACGACGTAAAAATTCTGGGCACGGAGTCCTCCGGGAGGGACTTTAAGCTGGGGTGCCCGTGTCGTAGATTTACGGCACGTAAAAGAACTCCAAGCCTAAATTAGAGCCTCTGGACAAAATTTCTCGGCCCTTTCACGTCCAAGGAATACCTTAGTTTCCGTAGGGGGGTTGAGAGGCGATGCGCTTACCACCTGTCCCTCTGCCCTCTCTAGGAAAATAAGCGTAACAAAATTCACATAGGTAAACAAAAACCTCCAATTGGAGGCCCTTCGCCCCAACATGGGGGCATAGGATTAGAGAGAGAGAGAGAGAGAGAGAGAGAGAGAGAGAGAGAATTACGAACTTGATTAGTTTTCTGTAATTGAGTGTTAGGATAAGTAAAATATTTCATATTTCGGCGTAACAAGATGCTTTATTATATCAAATATCAAACACTCCAAAACTGTAAGTAACACCAGGAAATTTGAAAGTAGTGACAAGATACTGAGCCTAGCATGTACCTAAAAATTCAGAATCATTGGCTAGAAGTTACGGGATTTTTATTTTCAGTGTTGATTTATGGATCACAATCACAACTGGACGAAGAATCTATGGCGGTCATAAATATTGAGGACAAAATGTCAAGGGGAAACCTGATTGTGAATTACTTTTGTTCTTTATATAAACCTTGTAGAAAGGAAAACGATGCCACTGAAATCCGTAACATCCTTAATAGGCCTAACCATCCGAAGTAATCTGTCCGACATTCAACTTAGAGAGATAAATCCAACAAAACCTCTCCAAAATCCATGGGAGAGCAGTCATGTAGGTTCGTTGATTAATGCACTAAGCCCAAATGTTCATATGTGTATTACTAACGAGACATATTTCTGAAGTACTGGTAAGTTAAAGCAGATGAAATTCTGGACGCAAACTTAGGTCATTTGCATTGTGGGGCAACATCTTTTTCTGTTAATTAGGTGACGGCAGGTTATTTGCTACTCATGTTGTGGCTACCTATGTTGTGACCATGTTGGCATCCATACCAGGGTGCAGTGAAGCCTCTGTACACACAGGACCACATACAACAGCTTCATAAAATACCATGAAAATTATATAGGCCTAATGCTTTACAATTTGAATTCCTCCGCTTCCCTAAGCCCCGTTAAGATAAAATGTTATTAGCATTATGTTTAAAACATTATCTTCGATCTGAAATAAATAAATAATATCATTAATTATTACAATTAAGTTCTGAATTTTCCAAACTTTCGTTGCGAGATTTGAGCCAAACGATTGTTTAGACACTTATTCACGAGATAATTATTATATTTGAATAATAATAATAATTATTGTTCTCAGAAAGGTAATGTTCAGAATAACAAGCCATAGAGAAATTACTGAAATACCTACACTGAGAGTGGGGAAAATATGTTTAGAGATTTAATTTTTATCTTAATTTTAGAAGTAGTTATTAAAGATTATGTTGTTCATATAATAAACAGGGGCCATGCAAAATTTCGTGGAATTATCTCATAAATTGTACAGCTTATTATCAAAAGGGTTATGAAAAATAAAGTATTATGGGCGGTAAAAATACAGACTCGTGAAATTATAACTGCATCTTCAAATACATTTCAATTAATAACTTGCGTATCTTAAGAGTTCTTTCACATAAATGAAGCCAAAGTTCATATAGTTTTAACATTTCGAAAATAAAAGGTCAAAAAGTTTTTTTTATTTTTTATTTATTTATTTTATCCTTGAATGTGTAGGCACTAGGCATACATTTCGTTCCACAGCGTCGTAACCAGTGCTTTAGTTGGGCCGGAGCTCACCGGAGCTGGGCTCCGGGAAATATTTTGCTCAATGTTCCTTATTTCTATTTTTAAAACTTGGATATCTCATATTTTCCACAGACATGAATTCAACATTGAAGAAATGTTCCACTGTATAAATAATGCGGCAACTTTGTCTCTGTCTTTCATTTCCAATAGAGCAGTGTTTCTCAAGCTTTTTGAACCCAAGGACCTCTAAAATGTCTTTAAAAAAATTACGGACCCCTAATTTTAATCCCATTTTTAAAAGTAGGCTATATGTAGGCCTATATTCTTAATATTTGGGGTATTAATTATAGGTCATTACAACGAAATAAATCTAAATACTTTTTTTTTTAATTTGACGGAAACACAGTTATTGAATTGGAAATTATTAAAACCGGAGTTTTACTTCTTTACTTTCCACTTTCTTTATGATATTTTTAAATTATGTCTGCGGACCAGTGGTCCGCGGACCAGAAACGCTGCAATAGAGGATTCTGACTGATCCTGAATTCTTGGAATGCAAGAAAAGGTTGCAGTTGTAGAAGTTGAGGCCTTGAGGGTGAAAGTTGTTTACGGGTTAACCCCTATTTTAGGCACCGTCTTTGGTGAGATATTTTGAATAGCGGCGGTCAGTATAGGTAGATCCGTGCAAATATACTCTATATTTGATGTTACGTATTTTGGTGAGCTCCCCCAAATATTTTTTCCCAACTAAAGCACTGGTCGTAACCACTAGAAGAATACACAAAATCCTTCTAGTCTGGCAATTACTGCTCGCGTAAGTGACCGTAAAATGTCCCGAAATTATGTTTCATTGTACCTACGTAGTGATGTGGGCCGAATATATTCCCAAAAAGTGAAAATTTATAAAAATCCTTAGTTTTAAACGTTTTAATGCATAAATTAAACGACTTCAGTAAAATTCCACATGTTTATCTAGAAATCATCATAGGAAAGTATTACCCTTTCCTATGATATCATTTTTCACTTACTTTCTTTATAAACTTACATTTTATAAAGTTATATCTCACTCATACTTATTCAAACAGGATTAAAGGTAAGTAATTTGATATAATTGTTAATAGATTGAGTCAATATATAAAATAAAATGCCAAAAATCAACAATTTTAAGATTAACAATTTTTAATATCAAACACGAATTTAAATATAAGTTTACAGTCTAATAATTAATCATAAGTCAGTCCCCAGTGAACTCGGTGTACAGTATATTCATGAACACATTTCTAATTTGACTAAACATTTTCTTAATAATCTAGAACATGTTTCAGGGGCACAGTATTATGGCCTCGGACAAAAGTCCCATAATGCAGGGCGACTTAGACCTCGTTTGCCTCAAGATATAGTTCTTTGATTAAGTTTATGACCATAATTATGTCAGATAACTTTAAAGCATAATTTTGAGTGAGGGGTCAAACATTGACTCACCTCTATAGCGAGAATTCAAATACTGTTACAAATCTCCAATGGTCATCACCAATCTGATATAGCAATGTAATGCTGAACGATTGAAAAAAATAATAATAATAATAAAATAAATAAATAAGTCAGTCCCAAGGTATAGGCTAATCCTACTGCAGTTCAGGGGGAAATTTAGTTCTTTTATGATTTATGAAGGATGCACTCTAAAAAAAAGGAACCGCCTATCATCCGAGCGAGCACCTAAACTAACTTATCTTTCGTACAACTGGAAACTGATGAATGCTCAACCTCAGAAGAAGAAAAAGAAGGTGAGTCTACTGGAGTTCAAACCCAAACTGGCCCAGACGAAGGGAAGGACCAAGAAGTAAAAGAAGAGGATGACGAAGAAAATCTAAAGGACCTTCAATGAAAGTGACTAGGCCTAATTCTAAGATGAAGATAAGGTCACAGATTATTTTATCAAAAGCAAATAGGCATATTTGTAAAAGTTGTTTGGGTTCGAATTGTTTACGATAACTACTGTAATTTGTGACTAATTAATCGCCATTATGTTCAATGAACTCTTTTTTTAATATCCTTTATTGACCTTGAAGAACCAAGGCATATTTTAATTATTAATTTCCTGATTTTCATTGTTAAATATGCGAAAACCCAGTAAACACTGTAAATGCTTTATATGTAATTTCTGTTCATTTTTATGTTGTTATATTTTATGTAACTATGTCTTAATCTTTAAACTTACAGCAGTTTTTTAAGATTTATTTAACCTAAGTATTATTTAACAATTAATTGTTACTTTATGTAAAAAAATAGGTATCTTGACGTTATCTTGCTCGTAAATCATAATTTCCCGGGCATTATATGAATTTTGGGAATATTTCCGGGAACATTCCCTGGGAATATTTCCTCGAGTTTAAGTTCCCGGAAATTTTACATCACTACGTATAAAAATTTTAAATGGCATGGCCTACTCTTTTCCCAATACCAGTCGTGAAAATGTATTTATGTAATTACACAAACATACGAAAAAAAAACTTCTGCGGCCTGATTTAATCAATATTTCAGGATAAGCTACAGTAAAGCACGTTCTATAGCAATATACATACAAATAATTACGCAGTCCCACTGAATATCGTGTAATTCGTTCATGATAATCTGGAGAGTAGGCTATGTTATAATTTATCCAGTATGTTCGAACATGTAAGAGCCATTTTATGACTACCAGCAATGCTTGGCCCTGACGGTTTCCAAAAATTTGTGATTTTTTCTAGGTCTAATTCTGATGATTTCAAACTGTTGGTGATTCCTGCAAGAACACGTTACCCACAGTAGGAAACGATTTGTGCTTTTCATAGTCGCTGGGAGAAATTAAATCAGTTGTGTGCATACGCGTCACTCCTTATGACAGAAACCAATGCAGAAACAAACCTCAGGAACCAATTTAAATTTTAGGTGTGCTAAAATAAAGATAATCAAATCTTGATACAACTGAAGCAATTCTTTTATTTTAACCAGTTTTAAATTCCGCTTTAAAAATAAGATGTACAATAATGTTCGAGCGTAAGTGTGAACGATGCTTTGGGAAACCACACCCTCATAAAGACGTGAGACATGTGCGAGTGTGAACGCCGCTTTGTCTGTGTGGATGTGAGGTTGTCAGAGCGCGCTGGCGAGCGGCAAACCACAGCCCTATTATGAACATGATCCACGTTGTCATAGAACCAAAATGTTCGCTGCTTTCCTTACTTTAAACCGTTCAACATTTCATAAAATGATGGAAACAGCGGTCTGAGTTACAAGCTAGAAAACAGTACGTATTCTATCAAAGCTGTGTAAATAACACTCCAATTCAGAGATAAGTTCTTAGTTTTTGGTATAGCAACCAAACAAATAATTTTTTCTGATGTAATTCTGTGACCTAAATCTTCATACAACCAGAGGCGCCGACTTGGAAATATTTCTGGGGGGGGGGGCAAGAACTGGATTTTCAGTAGCTATACATAGGCCTTACATGTTAAAATCTTAAGTCTTGGGGGGGGGGGCAGAAAGTACATTGCCCCCCTAAGTCGGCGCCTATGCATACAACCGTTTTTTCTTCCCACAATTCTGTTCGAGAATAAGGAGAGAAAAAAGGCTATATTTCAGGTGCAGTCAATTCCGCATTCTTGGTAAGTAAGCTACTTATATAAATTTAACAAATCAAAATAGATAATAAATCATTTCTAAAATGCAACTACGCTACATATTTACTATCTCCTTTCAACACATACAGGGACTATAGGTAAGCATTTCCTGCTCGATAGCATTTCAAACCACACTTAAAGCATAACTGTGCGTCATCGAGTAACGCAATTTTAGTGGCATTTTGTTACTTGTCGAAGAGTTAATCAACAGGAAATCACCTAATTTTGAATCAAATGGAAACTCGACCATGCTGTCATTTTTTTGTACTTTCACCATATGTAGCCCCATATCAGAAATCTACACAAAAATTACTTTCGTTTTTATCGGCTAAAGCAGGGCTTGCCAAATCAGGCCCGAAAACTGCCCGCCTACAAACTTAAACAAATGTAAACAAATAGCAAAAGAAGACGTAATAGAATTAAGCACTCAGCATTTTGAACAACTTTTTAGCTATTGATATTACTGCTATGACAATCTACAGTTCTGGGTAAATAGACTATAGTGGATAAAGGTCTATAGAGAAGAAGAGGGAGACGTTACTTTACTATTAGTGAAAATATTTTCTGTACTGCTGGTATTACTGTGATAATAATTAGAGAGGATTTTAAGATGCAGCACTTTCGCAAAAATATAGCTATTTTCATCCAGATAGGTCAATATCTGTATTTCGGTTTATGAAATAAAGTGAAATAAACACAACTTGTTGCACCTCTTTGCGAGGTGGCAAAATATAGCGATCTTTGTGAGATTACTATATTTTGCCACCCTTTACCTTCTATTTCATGCTTTAGGGGCTTTTTCCCGCACTTTTATCTGTGTTTTTAAAAGATCAGACAGATTTTTTTTCTCTTCTTTAACAGATTTTAACAACAGTCAATAAATAAATATTAAAATATAATTTATGGAGACCATCAGTGATTTATATCCAGCGTCAATGGCCAACCTGCAGCTGGGAAATGAAATTAAAATTTAAACACTGGCGGCGCAACAGTTTAAACTAAGTTCAGTTAGTACTAACATGGATTTAATGATACCACCTATCGACTGCGTACTCTCTTGTTGTTCTGTTACCGGTCCAGAACAAACGTATTTTTCACAACAAAATCATGGCGAAGGTTTCGAAGAAGTATGCATTTTCAGAGGAATTCAAGATGCAGTTTACCGAAAATGATGACATCGTTCTTCGATGTGCCGTCTGCGAAGTAAATATTGCAATAGATGACAAGCATCAAAGAAACAGAAAAAAAACAGCACATTTAGTACAGGAAGCATGTTAAGAACATTAAACTTCTCAAGTCAAAACCTAAGCAAACCTAAGCAAACTTAAGCAGGATGTGAAAAGCAGCGTCATTGAATGAGTTTATTAAAATTATTAATTATTAGAACCCAGTGAATGGGATAAGGGAAGTTCATGTAACTGGTTTAAACCTTAATGAAGTAATTTCATCATCACCTTTTTTGCACCTTTTTGTATGTATTCTCACAACCTTTCCCGCCTTTTTTACCATAATTTTCACCTTAGAATTATTTCACTAATGATAATCTACAGGTCTCTAGATGCAGGTTTGTGATGGTAAATATATTGGATGTAGGTCTGTAGAGAAGAAGAGGTGAGAATATTTTTGTACTAACGGTATCCCTATCACTATTCCATTCATACCCGGCGTATTTGATATTGACCGATAACGTTTAGGAATTCCAATGATATAGACCAATCACGATCGTTTTATCTATGCTTCCTAGAACCGTAAGGATGCAATTTCATGTGATGAGTAAGGCAATACTTTGTGTAACAGGTGTTAATATATATTGCCTGCGAGTTACATTGTCATGAGACTATGAATTAATGACTGATCATTTGTTACGTATTTAATTACACCAGTCAATAAATATGTAAGTGTAGATTTTAGTTCAATAAAACACTGTGTTCAAAAACTAATCTGATCTGTCCGCTTCGTGTCGGCTGTTTTTTTTCCTTGTATTCATATTTTGTATTCTCTGACGGTTAATGTGGTCCCCTCTACAAAACGTTTGGCAACCCGTGGTCTAAGTATCGGACATAGGTTGGGCTCAACATGGAAAGGCAACATAATGGTAATGGACCTAAATTACAATATTTGTTAGTTTAGGTTACTTAACAAGAAATTATTTCTGCAAATTATTGAAGTTAGAATATTTTTTAATTTGTTTAATAGAAGATTAATAAAACAGATATATAATCTGTTTATAGATTATTACACATTTCGGCAGTTTCTGAATTCGATAGCCAACTCTTGCACCTAAAGAGAATTTATCTACGCAAGTTTTAACAATCTCTGTAAGCATACAGAACAATTTCGACAACTCTATTGAACACTACTGCAGGAAGGACCTCAAGTAAGTACTAGTGATATCAATACTAGTTACTTTTACTTTATGAGTTTCGGAGAGTCGGCATGTTAAGACTTACAGAATGAACATCCACAATTTTTCTAATAAAAGTTTTAAATTGTTCAGGGTTGCCGCTGGATCCAATTCCGGGGGTGAATACTATTCCAGCCCCATGTTATGCAATTGTATTAGTTAGGCCTAACCACTTTACAATCCTGTAGCACAACCGAACTTCGGGCCCCTGCTTGCTACCTAAACACGTGGTGTTTTAGCGTACCTTGTACCTAGTAGAAGCTATTTGACACGCGTCACTACTACCAAAATTTACGATGAATACAATCTGTTCTTGTATTACCATAAACAAAGGGACGAATATTTTGTAACAGTTAACGTCTCCTGAAACAAAAGAATTCTAAAAACTCTATCTGAAACCTGAATATTAAGATATCATAACGTGTACAAATAAATATTAACTTTTCTTTAATCGCATTGGTCATTGTGATATGTACTTAAGGCATCCGAGCATCTTAGCTGCACATCGCTTCGTACATGGAATTGTTATATTAAGGCGATTTTGCACATCGCGTAGGCCTGCTCATACTCAGGGAGGGATCGCTGGTTCGAATCTTGGTGTCGTGGCGATGAATCCTGCAATGCGGGGTTAACAAGCCTTATATACGAAATTAAGTTGACTGACGTCCTACTAGGTTATGCAATTAAACAGATAAAATATCGTGAAGCGTTTTAAAATTACGCTAATGATAAGATAGCTAATGAAATGCGTATTTGTGATCGATATTCGTCCTTATAGTTATCTAAAGAATACAAGCAGGGCATGCGCGAAACCTGAGGTACTAATACCTTCTGTAGAACCTAAGAAACGGAACAGGAAGGATATACTCATAAGTCATAACATTATTTATATTAAATTGTTAACGGACAATATATTTACCTTTCGCGAGTATTTTCCTTTACAGCTTTGAGAATACTGATGAACACTGAGATTTAGTTCCAAGGTCATCACTACTGGTATCAACTTTGACCTCACATATCGCGAAGATAAAATATAAGCTCATGTTCATTCATTTGCTGCTACAAGTGTTGTTACATAAATGAAAATGGGTGAAAACTAACATACTACATTCCTCCGAGTATCTTTCTTTTGTGTAAAAACAGAAAAGATTAAATTTAATTCATCAATATATGGGTACTTTTATAGGTGTTATAACAGAATAGATTTCGTTACAATTATGTTAATTTTTCGAATAACAATGAAAAATGTATTGAGACTTTACTTTTAAAAAAAAAAACATTCGTTATCTTGAAGTCCAAGTAAATTCCAATCCCAATATACTAAAGACTGGCAGAGAAGGAATTGGAGCCTTCCAACTCCCACTTGTGATTTATTACGTCAGTGAGCTATACACCGTATAGACATAGTCAAAAGTAGTAGGCCTGTACACAGTGCCTTTGTAAAAACAATATAACAATAAATACAATGAACATAGAAATCAATGATAATAACAATAAAATGTGCAAAAATACTGAGTGTGCTTAAATATAATAGTAAAATAATCACAAAATACAACAATTACAGAAATCCTGAAGTCATAACAAAAAATCAATAAAAGTATAATACGTCTAACTGCATACATGATGTTTCCGTTTTCTTTGAATGAGTTTAATTCATTTACATGAATCATTTCTGACGGTAACTTATTAATAACAAGGCTAATCGCCTGCAGGGAGATTTTGTATACTTGAATGTTCTGTATTGATATGAATATTATTGTTTCCTCTAGTGTCATGTTTATGGATTTCATTGTTACTTATAAAACTGCTTTTATTTTTCTGTAAAATATGGTCGCTCTATATATTAAAATACCTGTTAATCTTAAGATATTTTGAGTTTTGATGAGTATTTTAAACACCTTAAAGCAATATATTGTTTGTTCAGTCTACTGCATACAGATTCAACATGTTTTTTCCCAGTTAAATTCTTCATCAACATCAGTGCCCAAAAATGTTGTGGATTTACATATGTTGATGGTTTTGTCGGCATAAGAAACATGAGGGCGAGTCAGACTTAAATGTTTGTGGAATAGTATACATACAGTTTTATCCATATTTAAAATCAAATTGTTTGCCTCAGACCATTTATAAAAGCTTGAGACACAATTTTCAAGTTTTACGATTAATCCTTCAGTTTTAGAAGTTATGACGAAAGCATGCATAACTAAGCACTCAACATCCACAATGAACTCAATGTCATTGATAAAAATATTAAAAAGCAGACAGAGGCCTGCGGGAGACCTTCATTTAAATCATATTCATTGGACATTGCACCCTTCACTTTAAAAAATGATTTTCTGTTTTGGATACAAGACAATTAGGTCGTTCGCAACACCTCTAAGACCCAAATGACACAATTTACATTATAATAAATCGTAATTAATAGTATCGAAGGGACAAGACAGATCGAAAAATATGCCAGATACATATACATTTTCATCAATACGCCGATAAGACATATTCCATAAAATTAATCGATTCAGTTTCTGTTGATTTTCTTTGAGAGAAACCATGTTGAAATTTAGACATTAAATTGTTAGTGTTAAGAAATTTGTACATTCTATTAAATAACAATTTCTCATAGACAGCAAAGAAATTGACCTTAATTTGTAATCATGTGCGGGTCCCCCTTCTTGAAGATTGGGGTAACAATGGATAATTTGAAAATGCCTGGATATACGCCATTAATGATGGACAAGTTGATGCAAGAATATAGAATACCTCAAAAAATGCTCAAAGCAAGACTCTACTCAATGAGGAAAAGAGGAAGACCAAGATTGAGGTGGATAGACTGTGTAATCGAGGACTTGAAAAGTATGAAAGTGAAAGGATGGAGAGAGAAGATCATGAATAGAGAAGCATGGAGGCTGATAGTAAGGGAGGCCAAGACTCACCCAGGGCTGTAGTGCCATATAGTAAATAAGTAATGATGGACAAGTTGATAATATATGTCCGTGGCTGCACTATGTTTACGCATACATTTTTAGAAATATCTATTCTGTAATTATAGGCCTATTGGTTACTTCGTTCTCAGAGATCGGTGAGAAAACCGCAGACTTAACACTGTTGAACAGTCAGAGTTGACTGTATTTTTCTTTAAGTAATGTTTCCCCGTCGGGGGTACAAAAACTTACACATGCAACAGCTGGAAAAATAGATGGATCCATGGCCGCTTCTAAGTGGTCAGAAAATATTTCAACTTTGAAAGAGGAGTATATCTCACCATTAATTTCTGCAGACTTCCATTACCGCACTGCCAAATACAACAATGTCCTCTGTTGCGCGTGTAAGTCCAATGTTGCTCATATCGCGGACTTATGTGGCCCAAATAATAATCGTTGTATTAAATTTGCACGAAAACACCAAAATTTATATAATAAATGCAAAGAGAAAATTTAATCATTCTTTTGTCTGCTGATGTGAGAAAAAAGTGAAGAGTACGGATAATATATTTACCGGGTAAAGCACGGTTAAGTTTAGGGATAACACGTCCCCCCCCCCCCCCATTTCTGAGAAAAGTACTCACTTGAAACAAAAATGGTATTTTAATTTTTTTTTTCTATGTAAGGAATACGCTGTTAAAATCTGCCCTTCCACATGTATAGCAGGCTAGAGAATCATACCTGCCAATCATAGGGGCGTAATTAATTAATACTTACTTATTCACTTCAGAAACGCACAGTGATATACATATTAGCGTTCCTGCACTATAATTTTATATGAAGGATCTGTTTCGAATGCGGAATGCTTTTAACACTATAAATGACACGACAAATCATTCATTTAAATTTTGTGCCTGAAGTAAGACTTATATATGATAATAATTGTACTAACAATTTATAATAAATAGTGTACAGTTTGTTTTTTTAAATTTGACCTTTTAAACAACGAAATACGAAATACCATCCGTACGGTGCAGTAATTCTTTTTTGGTTATTTTCTTTCCGTATTACTTACTATTCTCAAAGAAATCAAATCAAATTAACATTTGCAACCTGGTAGCTACGGTGATTCCTTTAACGAGTTATTGTGTATATCAGGAATCTGATACATACTTTTGTGTGTTTACATGTACTTGAATGGTAATTTGGGTTTTTGTATCATGTAATATGTAATTATAATATTGTTTTCGAGTGGTATAGCGGAAGAGAAGGAAGGCTAAATGCCCTTAATAAAGTGGTGGGGTTTATAAATAATGTTAGGCGTACCTTAGCATAAAAGTCTGGTTACGTCTATGCTACCAATATAGCCTATAATAAATATAAGAGAGAGGTTTTCGGTTTTATCTCCCTGCTAAAGAGATTTACATTATGTAGAGGAACGTTTGTTCTGAGCAGGAATCAAACCTGGCTTTCGGTTTCGTACGCTCGGCATCATCGTACAAAGCTGAAAACCTGGGTTTGATTCCCGCCCAGGTCAGCTTGTTGCGTTGATGTCGTACGAAGCTCAGGACGGTGGCGTAGCTCCACATTGTGTTCTGGGTAAACTTAATTTCAAAAATTGAGTTCATAATGAAATTGTTTAAATGTTACACGAGTTCCTATATTTTCGCATTTTAAATAATATAACGGGAATATTTGCACATGGATTCGATTTAATATACCAACATAAAGTAAGCATTACTACTAGTATTACTGTCGTTGTTGTTGTTATTATTATTATTATTTACAATTCATATTGCTTTCATTTTCAACATTTAGAGGGAAAAGTCATATAACTCGCACTTGATGAGAGTGACAACTTGCTTGACGTCACACGGTCTCAAGTCACCTCCCCTGCCGCATCGAGAGATTTCGAGTCTGCCTAAGTACGCGGCACCACAAGTTGTAACTTGGAACAACAATCTGAACATCTTCAACAGTGTTAATTAAGATATAAGCTAGTATATGGGTATTAGGCAACCACAATTAATAGAAAAAAGTTTAATTACTCGACAACCTCTAAATAACCTCCCTAAGATTTACATAAAATTTGTGTAAGGATTTCATAGTCAGTGTGGGGAATTTAAAGCGGCAACACAATGCTAATAAGGGCAACCCAACCTGAAAATTTGCACATAGATAGGTAGGCTACAGTAAAATAAAGATTACATGCAATTTATCAGCTGCCAAAACAAAACGTGCTGCGGAAAGTCGTTTGGATTGAGTACCGAGTAGCCTCTGTCATCTGTGTCCTAGTAAAAAGGCACCTGCCGCTACATGAAGGACATTCATTTGTATCCCGCAATAATTCGCTCGACTTCCACTGGCTCAAACATTAATTCTACTGTCAGTTTGAGCTTACAGATCTGTGAAATGTTCATTAACATTATAGCCTGCAGAAGAAGTTAAATACATAAATTTAATCGATTTTTACTTATCATAATTTTATTTACTTTTAAAACTTTGTCTAGACGTTATATCTTGTTAACGTACTTCTCAGAACAAAGTATTTTCGGACAAAAATAATTTTATTAGAAAATTTTAATTTTAATGCTATAGTATTGCAGAATATGTCGAATAATTCCATCGTCACATTACATTATTTTATTCAAGAAAAATCGTTCTCAGTAAATCCCGAAAAAATTTAAAATAAATTTCATTTGGAGTGATAGCATGAAGACTCCAGTGTATGTTGTACGTGTGGGTATTACTAATAATTCCATGTAAGACTTGTTAAAAATTTCAAATAATTAAGAACGGTAGCATGTAAAAGCCGTTGGACTTCATACAATTCATGCGAAATTAAAAATTGCTACATGGTTCAAAAAGATATTTAAACGCGTTTTAAAACGAACTTAATAATGTAGGCATAACGCAGATCAACCATACCAAAATTTCATTTTCACAGGTCTGTACGATCCTGAAATATAAAACTTTAAAGTTATCTATATTTACGGTAGCCAAAATTTACTTCCCCATAATTGGACACGTGCTTAACCTTCTGGAGGAAAAAGAATTTCATAGGTGCTTTGTATCAAATGAATGCTGACGCTATTATCTGTTTTATTTTACGTGTAGTGACGCTGTTAGCTGGTCCTTCAGCACTTCTGTAATACTTTAATTCTTGTTTATCATTCATACATTCGTGGAATGTCTGAACAAGTAGCGCCGTAAGAAGCGAAAAGTGTCTTCAACGGATATGAATCCTCTTCTTAAATAACGCGGATTGACACCACTGTCCTACTCCACACAAAATCTCTCACTATTGCAGTGAACCTATTTCATTATGTAGTCAACAGCAGAGTTTGATTTTAAACCGAAGAAATCGTCATTTTATGTACCTAATACCTAGAAATACGATTAAATAATATTCATGGCAATGTGATTTCTGTTCATTGTATACTTAAAAAGGATGTTGAAAATCGTTAGCAGTAATAAAATTTCAAACTATTAATAACAAAGCTAAATAGGAAAACTTTTTAAGTGGAAATAAAATCTGTGCCTTACTGTCCCAGCCATGCTGACAACGAAGTAGGCCTACTCCATGTATACAGTATAATACTCTGATATTGGTTCTTGACCTTGATTCCTTCCAGGGTCCACTACATGTATGGAATGTTTTATTGTGACCCTACAGTAAAATATGTATATATACAGTATATATATATATATATATATATATATATATATATATATATATAACTCTGTGAGATGACGGCTAATAAAACTTACAAATTTTATACACACACACACAAATTACCTGGTTGAAAAGAAGATTATGTCAAAGATCGAATAAATGTAGGCCTATATACTTGTACTATACACAAGCAGACCACTTGCATTCAGTATTGTAACCTTACTGTTTTGTAACACATGTACACAACTTATTGCAAAACAGAAATTGATGTACTGTAAAGCAAGTAGTAATATTCACTATGCAATGGACCATGCTGTTAATAAATTAGAGAATCCCACAACTCTCATAAAAAACACATACTTTCTCTCACATATACAGTAAACTCAGGCCAACAAACAATCACATTCTCTCTCTTCCTCTCCCTACCCCTCCCCCTCTCTCTCTCTCTCTCTCTCACACCCTCACATGAACTCACACACATGTGCATACAGTTACACAGACACACACTCACAAAAGCAAATACAAACTCACTTATATATTTATTTTCTCCTAAAATCTATTTACAATAGATAATGGGAAGTACAAACATACCTTGCAACTCGATTTACAATTTGTGATGATACTGAGAAAACATAACATGAAATTACGTAATACTAATATTTATGGGGCAAACAACAATAGAATTAACAGAATTTACAAAAATGACAAATCTAAGAATCATTCCAATATAACAAATAATCAAATTTAAGTAAATAAATAAATAAATTAAATAAATTTTTTATTCACCGTTGGTATTTAAAAAATACATGGTTTCGTCATCATTTCCTAAGATTAAGTCTAAAACTAGTTATAATACAGAGCATAAAATACTACAGGACAAAATATAAATTAGTTATATATGTTGCAACTGTGAAAGAAACTAAAATTAAGTTAGCCTAGAAGATTTTCTGTACATACACTAAATAAAAGAAATATGCGAGAAACAAGGTAATTGAGGTAGAAATGAGATTGAATAGTCACATGGCAGTTTAGGACTATGAATCACAATCACAAGGCATACATAGAGACTAACAAGAGAAATTGGAGTAGAGAGAGAGAAAGAGTGATATCCTGTAACGGAGGAGAAATTAGTCAAATTATAAATCTTTAAAGGAGGACTGAAAAAATTCGTTTACATTAAAGAATGAGAAATTCTTTAATAGGGAACTTACTTTGTGTTTAAATTTCTTAGGATCTAACTTTTTGAATGAGTTGGGCACTTTGTTATACAGTTTAATGCCTTGATGTGCAATGCTTTTTAGGAATTTAGTGGTTCTATGGTTATTGAGATGTGTTATTAAGTGTTACTGAAGGCAAACTATTCTGTACAATGCCTTTTATCATAAGAAATCTCTTTAAAGCTTGACTGAACTTATTCTCTTATGTTTTAATATGTGAAGGAAGTTACTGAATAATTATATAGTTATACATAGTTATACATAGTTCCTCTCTAAAATATACAGCAAGTTCGATTCCTACAGTATGTGCAGCTACAATTCCATACAGAGCAAATGCTTTTAGTTTTGCCTTAGCTATGTGGCAAACTAGCTCTTTCTCCTTCTTCCCTCTTTGCACTCTATGAGGTTGAAATTTCTGGCATATGATAGATTCAAAGCTTGTCATTATTCACAAAGTAAAACTAATCTTTCCAGTAATTTTCAGTAATTATTACCTCTATTCATTGGAAATCAGTAAGTTTGAAAACAAAATCAGCGCTCTTCAATTATTTTATTTGTTGTTCATTGTTCACTGTTTTAGCTTCTTGCTCTTTGAATCTAGCTCCTACAGATTTCCTATATACGGTTTTTTCTGCATGCAATCTTCCTAAAATGTGGTACTTTACAGCCCCTCAATATAATAACCATCTCACAACAATACAATCTGCTAAGGACCACAATTATCGCTATATGGATGTTTGACTGTATATAAACTTCTATAAAAATACACACACACATACGATCACATTAATACACCCAAACACACACACACACATATACACTGACATACAAACCACATACACTATGGTATTCCACGTAAACACATACACACATATCCGTTTTTAAATTCCATTCTAGTTGTACCTTCATACACACCAGTATGTTATTGAAGGTGGATTATAACTACGCCATCTTTATAGATTTCTCTAAGGCATTCGACTCAATCAGCAGGAGCATAATTCTAGACAAGTTGAAAGCCATGATTGGGGAACATCCCATCCTAGAATTGCTGAAAGGCATTTTATCCGGCATTTGTGATAATATCACCACATCAAGCCCAATCCTACAGACCGTGGGTGTATTACAAGGCGATCCGATTAGCCCTCTGCTATTTAATGTAGCAACTCATGATGTCGTCCAAGTAATCAGCAAGGACCGTGTAAAAACCTACATGTATGCTGATGACATAGTGCTAGTTTCACAACACCTAGACAGCCTACAGGAAGCATTCAATGCACTATCAGTATGGTCAAAACAAAATGAACTAAACCTGAATGAGGATAAAACTGTAACAATGATCTTCAGGAGAGGAGGAAGGTTATCAGCACAGGAAGGGATTTTGTGCAACGGCAGAAAACTAAACATAGTAAATAAGTTCAGATACCTGGGGATGACTTTCCAGTCTCGCGGAAACGTTTTCTCCGCTCATATAAAAGAAAGAGCTACAGCGGCAACAATAGCAATAAGTGACATTACACAAATCAACCAGATATCCTTAAAAACAGCAATGAAGTTATTCAAGCTAAAAGTAACCCCGGTAGTAACATATGGACTTGAAATAATTTGGGAACATTTGAGCAAAAGAGATCTAAACTGCATCGAAAAAGTTAAGGCAAGCTTCCTGAAAAGAGTTCTATGTGTTTCCAAGTTCACGCTATCAAGACTGGTCTACGAGATGGCGAGAGAGCCGTTTTTCATAGAGGACCTGAGGCATCAGCTGCTGCTCCCCTCCACAGACAGCTACAAAGAATTACTACAGGATCTAAGACACAAGAAACAAGATATATGGAGTGAATTTTATGCGACGGATGCTATGACATCAAGCAAATGGTCAGAACCCAGCTTCGAATTAAGACACGCCATCACTAGATACGCAGTGCATGGCTATCATTACAAAGTGTGCTCCAAAAAGAAATTCCATGAACCCAGCACGGATTGTACTTGTGAATGGTGTGGACAGAAATGTGAACGATATCATGCCCTTGACTGTCAAAAGAGGAACATCTCGCTAACAAGGCTAAGCACGGAATAACTCAAACACTCATGCACATTGTGCGAACTTCATATTATTATTATTATTATAACCCAGGAAATATTAGCCTACTATTATTAGATTCCATGATTAATTACCAGCATCTATTACTACATAATTAATAACTGTATTTATATCGATATTTCTTTAATATAAAATGAAGCATCAAAATCAGAGCTGCTAAACAATTTGTGATGACGTCGCCTAATCCATGCAAGGCTGTGTGGGGCCTCATAAAGTGGTCTACACCTGTATCTTCTATATACGAAATAACGATTTTGTAACTGCTGATGAGTTTAGTAACTATTTCTTGAATTCGGTAAATAATTTAATCAGTGGTAGTAATACCAATGACTGTGGAAAATATATTCCCCTCCAAATGTATGACTCCTTTCAGTGGAAAGCTGTCAACACCTATGATGTAATCATTTCAAATCTAGTACTAGCAAGGACATCTACGACATGTCTCCCATATTTCTCAAAAGGGTAATAGTTTTAATAGCTCCAGCATATCTCATAAATTGTTGTTTTACCGAGGGTGTGTTTCCAGATGTACTAAAAGTTTCAAGAACGGTTCCTGATTGCTAATTTACCTAATTCAAGGAATAACACATGGTTAACTGCTGGTATTAAAATATCATGTGCAAACAAAAGAGAGCTCTACCTAAAATATAGAACCAGTAACAACCAAACTCATAAGGAATCCTATAAAAAGTATTGCAACATACTGAAGAAAGTAATCAAAGAAGCAAAAAGTAGGCATTTTTCACAAGTAATTGATAAATCAAATAATAAAGTTAAGACTGTATGGAATATAATAAAAAACGAAACAGGGAGAACAAAGGGAAACAATGATTGTACATCATTAATATACCAAGACATAAAACTAGATAATTTATCAGACATTACAAATGCTTTTAATAGTCACTATTTATAAATATTGCAGAGAAATGTATTCCTATAAATAATATTAACATTAAGGCAGTAGACCTACTAACAAAATCTACAGTTTGGAACCATAGATTTCAATTGAAACTGACTTCTCACAAAGAAATTGAAAATATAATCAAGTCTCTCAAAAGTAAAAGCTCGTCTGGATGGGATGAGATAAGTGGTAGGTTATTAAAAAGTTGTTCATCGGAACTCAGTAAACCTCTTAGTCACATATGCAATTGTTCATTAGAAAATGGAATATTTCCAGAAAGACTGAAGCATGCTATTGTTAAGCCCCTCTTTAAAAAAGGTGACAAAAACCTACCATCAAATTATAGACCTATATCGCTCTTAACCTCATTTTCAAAAGTTTTTGAAAAAGTCATGTACAAACGCATAATACACTATCTTAATTTGAATGACAATCTTACTTCATCTCAGTTTGGATTTAGAAGTGGCATGTCCACTGAGAATGCTACATTTCAACTTACTACAGAAATACTGGAAGCGTTAGATAAAAAGAAATATGCTCTGGGAATTTTCTGCGACTTAGCTAAAGCGTTTGACTGTATAAATCATGAAATATTACTTCAAAAATTGGATCATTATGGGTTCGATAATTTAACACTTAAGTGGTTCAAATCATATCTTTCTGATAGAACTCAAAAGGTAATAATAAATGGAAATGAATCTAACTTAGGGGTTGTTAAGAATGGGGTACCTCAGGGATCAATACTAGGACCTTTGCTCTTTTTAATTTTCATTAATGACTTGCCCTATAACTTAAGTGACGAATCAAAGGTATTGCTCTTCGCAGATGATACTAGTATACTTGTAACAGGAACGTCACAAGAACATTTATCAAGAATAGCTACAAAGGCTTTTCACGAGTTAAACACATGGTTTCTAGCTAATAAAATGACACTTAATATTGATAAGACCCATTTTATACAATTTAGAACAAAAAACAGATGTATCTCAAATCTTGAAATTAATTATGGAACACAAATCATACAAGAAATTAGCAATGTAAAATTTTTAGGACTGCAAATTGACCAAAATCTTGACTGGAAGACACACATAGAAATGATAGGTCCAAAACTGAGTTCAGCGTGCTTTGCTTTAAGAATTTTGAATAATATATTAAAACAGGATGCATTACTTATGCTATATTTTGCATATTTTCACTCGGTAATGAGGTACGGGATCATATTCTGGGGCAACTCTTCCCATAGGGAGAAAATATTTAGATTACAAAAGCGGGCAATAAGAATAATATGTGGAAAGAAAAAAAGGGAATCTTGTAAACCGCTATTTGAAAAATTAAAAGTCCTCACTCTTACAGGGGAGAAAATATACTCTGTTATGTGTTATGTAGTGAATAATATTGATAAATTTCAAACTAATTTTAGTGTACACGGACGTACTACCAGAAACATGAATGATCTACACAGACCAAATAACTCGTTAAAACTCTTTCAGAAGGGTCCTTATTATTCTGCAGTACAGATATATAACAAGCTTCCAAACAACATTAAATTATTATGTATTCAAAGAAAGAGCAAACCTTTCAAAACAGCTGTCAAGGAATTTTTAATAACTCACACCTTCTACAATTTGGAGGAATATTTCCAGCTTGGATAAATTTGGCAGCTTACAGTTTCTGTAGGCCTATATTATTGTTATAACATGCATGTATTTTTTGATCTGACGTGTTCTATATCGTTGAGCCCCGCTCAACACAGGATCTACAGGACGAGCTATCTACATCTACATCTACATTTACAAAAAGGATGAGCATGATTCTGTGACTAGCTACAGACCCATATCCCTGATATCGGTTATTGCCAAAGTCTTTGAAGCGCTAATGCTCAATCAATTGTACAAATATTTTGAGCAGAACCATTTGCTAGTACCGGCCCAATATGGCTTTAGGAGAGGTCGCTCCACTGTCACTGCAGTCGAGACCCTTTTACAGGCTATTATTGAGTCTTTTGAGACTGCTGTTCTATCGCTGTTGCTTCATGTGATCTCTCGTATGCATATCAGTGTGTGTCCCATAACATTCTTCTGATGAAACTAGGGCGGTATGGCCTCAGAGACCTGATACAATCCTATTTAGTGGATAGGACTCAGACTGTAAGTTGGCAAGGGTTGAATTCCTCATCCCTACCAGTGATGCTCGGAGTACCCCAGGGCTAAATCTTGGGGCCTTTCTTATTTATTGTAGCTATGAATGATTTGTGCTTTATGCTAAATGAGGGTGTACTGCTCTATGCAGATGACACCACTTTGTTTACGAGTCATAAGGACCCCATCATGGCAGTGGCCTTATTGAACAATCTTGTGTATTTAGCATCTAAGTGGTTTGCAAGCATTAGGCTAGTTTTGAATGAAGCAAAGACTCAAAAAATTCTATTTACTTTAAACAGAAATCAAGTTGACGGTGACATTATATCAACCCGCTCTGTTAAGCTGCTGTTGGGCTTTTAACTTAGACTCTGAGCTCTGCTGCAGTGATCATATTGCATCCCTCTGCACAAAGTTGAGCAGAATGCTATTCCTGTTAAGAAGACTGAAGGCCGAGATGCCAAGTGAATTTGTAAGACTTGCCTACTTTGCGTTTTTCAATCTCATATACTACCGGTATATGGTACCAGGCTCTGGGGCCACTCCAGCAGAGTGCAGATAGTTTTGCATTTACAGAATAAGGCGATGCACCTTCTGTACAATGCTCATTATATGGATCACTGTAAACCCTTATTTGTATCCAACGAAATTCTGACATTTGTCAACGTCTATGTACATCAATACCTTCTGTGTATTAAGGAAAGGGAAAATAAATTCCCCATAAATAACGATATGCATGCCTATGAAACCAGAAACAATATGAACATCCATGTAAATAGGCACAGATTGACAAAAACTTCAAAATGCTTTCCTGTCACAGGCATAACATTTTTTTAAATTTGGGTCATAATTTGTTACCAGTATCAATACATAACTTACCAATAACCAAATGTCCTCAAAACTTGGTTACTGAGGAACCCATTTTATTCAATCACTGGGCGAGTTTCTAGAAGCTGATCACCCCAGTATTTCAATGTATGTTTAATTATCTTAATTTTAGTTAGCTTGGCTTGGCCTATTGTACCTGTACTGAATGGCTTAGTAAAATCCTTGACTCTTTGAAGCTGAACGTGCATTAACTTGAGTAAATGTTCCAAATGGAACACGGAATGATGTCTGTATTTCAGTAAGAGCAACTAGAACATCTGGTCTTAAATTAAACGACAAGAATAAACGTTTCTGATCGGTGTATTACAATCAATTTCAGATGTATCCCTACGCTAATGGGATGGGTACAGTATACATTATGGAAATGGATACATGAAAAGGAACCAAACTGGCTACAACTATGAGTTATTTGTGTGCAAGTTGCTCTATGACATGCATTAGAACGGGGCGAAGTTTTATGACGGCCTTGGAGAACTTGTATTACCCGTATCCTACGTCACGATCACACACCTGGATTTTTAATCCACTAAAACAACAACTATTCTTTATAAGAAAATCATTATTCTATCTCTACACTCTTCTAATAATACAACGTAACATTATGCCTAAAAAGAATTGCTTTTTTATTAGTAAATATTCATATTTCAGGTTATGTGTACCACTGTTGTTTTTTTCTCCCTTACAAAACGAATTTCGGTCGTCAATTGTTATAAGGGAGACATCTAGTGGCAGCCAGTGGAACCAGGCGGTATTATGGATTTGTCTACAGAGCTGATCAGCTGATCAGAGTAATTATTATTATTATACTTCATGGGTTAATTCTATCACAAGATGTTGTATTACAGAGACAGGGTATAAATGTTCAATTAACATATGTGAAAAACCGTTCCACTGGCAAAACACGTGACGGCTGAGAAACTGGGTGTCCGGTCAACGAAACTAATCCTCAATTAGGTACAGTACGTAGGTGTGTCACGGCACTTTGGCAAGGTCATCTGATTAGCATTGATGAGTACGACTGGCCTTCAAACACTACAGCCACAACGGCCTTGACAGTCACGACAAGTCAACCCACACCATTCATCGTATAACACTTAATGACAACCGTACACCTATTTTTGTTTTTTCTCTGTATTGAACAAGGATCCATGTGTCTCATGTGCTACAAACTTTTCGTCTTGACTGGATTAAAATAGGTGTTTATGGAAACAACCCAAAAATTGTGTCCAACGTGCCAAGGCAATGCCAATGTCAATAGGCCTGGCACTGCCAAGCGACAGGTTCAATGAATTAAAGTTGACACTTACCATGGTCATTTTAGGCCATAATGTAAGGACTGCTAGGACGCTTCATGTTCAGCAGCACTTCCCCGGCACTACTAGAGACGCGGCTGGCGCAGCTGTAAGCTGTCTCCGTAGCAATGTTTGTTGTGACCGCGTAGTCAAATCAGCATCTATTTGCTCCTCTCCCTCCCTCCCTCTCGTGGTCGTGAGGTTAAACGTTAACACCTGAGTCCGGCCAACTTTTCACACCGCTCTGCGTCCGTCCACCAGTCGCAAATCTAACTGAGATGTCAGAAATTGAATAAACATTTCGCTGCCTGCGTAGTGTAAGTGCGAAGGTATCAATCAAGCGAGATGCGAGCCAATCCCAAGTCAGAGCACAAGTCATGGTCCTCCATATTTGGAAAGGTAGGTGAATTCATAGGCGGAGCATAATACTCTACTCCTCCCTGCAGTTTTTACGCGGGAAGCGAAACTAGAAACGCAATGAGTAATTATTACTTTAGTCCATTCCTAATGCCTAGCAAGTATTACAACATAAATCGTTCGCGTGGAAATTTATACGGCATCCCGAGGTTCACTTAAACGTCAGTAAAATATAGAATTGTTCATTTTGTAATAAACCTACTAAGTGATGATGGTTAGCATACGGTATAAGAAATTTAACCCATGTTCCAGGGTTCAGACTAGGCTGAGGGAGTGGTTCTATCAGGCGTTACAACATGGAAATTACGTTCTCAAGGAACCGGTAGTCTCCTCTCGTAAATCTCAGGTTCATTTAGGAACCGCAGAAGTCAAAATCAGTAACGTTTCACGGACACTCCCATCCTTTACTTCCCGATCCTTCCGTGGATGATGGGCATAGATATTCTTCATTAATACGTGCCGTAGTAGAGTAAAATAACTGAATGCATTCATGTAAATAATTAATGCATTGTAATTAGTAGATATAGATGTAAACTTTAGAAATCCATGCACCCTACATGTATAACGATATAAAATCAAATACAATCAAGTTTTAAAAAAATAAGTCAATATTATAAAAGCTCTAAAGATATACAATAAAGTAAAATAATAAAATAAAAGTCAACCGAAAACTGTTTTGACCCAACTGGGATATAATATTTACGGATTTATAGAATTGAATTAAGTATAACCCACCAGAATAACATTGGCTGAAAGTACGGTAAATTTGTGTTGGAACTGAAGAAAGTTATAGCATGATTAGTATGATTAAAATTATAAACTGTATATATTAAAATTACAAGAGAAGGTTCTAAGAGGTAGGCCTATACAAATATTGCATCACAAACAGATCAACACAAAACTAATCCACTTCACATATTTCCTTTGATTACACTGCACTCTAAAGAAATATAGTAAACGGTAATAAATTCTGGCTCAGTCATCTCCTTCATCTCGGACATACTCTGTGCGGGGTAAAGTTATTATTTTCTGAAAATAATGGAGCCCATTTCAATTAGATGATGAATTTTGACATACCTGCATGTTCTATTTGCTTTGTGTTATCACGTGGCCGTAAGAAATTCTGGAATTGCCAAGAATTTTTGCACATAGAAAATAACACCTAAACTGTCAAGAGAAAGTGTCGCAGACTCTAATTCAAAAGAACACGAGTTCAATAATCTCGTAGGCTGGCCAATCTGTTTGCGGTTTCTTCGGGGTTTTCCCCATTCATCATAGCGAACGTCGAATTTGAAATTACTTTCCACCTCGAATATTCCACCAACCCCAGATGTCCATGTGTTTGTGTTGTCTTCGGAGGAGTCCCGTTGTTGAGCGGGCCCTTATCAAGGAGTGCTGAACAACAGTGTCTTCTCTTCTCTAATGTCATTGGTGTGTAAGCCCTTGGAAAGGGAGGTTAAGCGGAACAAGAAAAAAAATACGTGGTCAAACAATCGGAACCTCGTAATTCCATTTGTTGTATATTTTACAGGAGAATCAAATAACCGATTAAAATATATAAGTTTAATACGACAGTTAACACAGAGGTATTGTAACAGATTATTAAATAACAAATGCCTAGTAGGCATATTTAGAAGACCAATAATGTCCTTATGCACTTTCAAATCTTCTCTTTGGAGTTCTGAGGTTTTCGGGATGATATTGGTTGAAATGGAGATACGAGCAAATCCCCGACCTGAGTGATCATGACTGCAAAATTAGGTGTTATTTTCTACTTTCCATAAGAAATAGGTCAAGTGTTATTTGATAGAAGAAAGTCAAGTTATGGAAGCGCTGAATTTTCCTTGCCATCCGCACGCATGGAAGGTAACTCCAGAAACCTGACAATTGGCAATACGATGTTAAGGGGCCATTATACTGAAAATGCTAAATTCCATTTGCTTAAAGGTAGAGATACGTTTTCCATTTTTAACAGATTTGACTGTACACAATTTGGTGCAGTTTAATTGGCAATTTAATTTACTTATCCATGTAACTTACTCAGAATGACGTAGGATAGAACACCGAAGAAAATTTTGGATTGGAAAGTAGAAGGAAAAAGAAGAAGAGGGAAGCCCGAAGAGTGCTGGATGGGGTGAAAAGGATATGGCGAGAAAAGGATTAAGTGAAGATGATGCTATAGACAGGGACTTATGGAGGCCAAAGATTGTTATATGTTGAAGAAAAACCATTGTATTGTGGAATATTCCTTTTAAAAAAGTACTTATCACCAGGGCCCGGATTCTGATGACCTAAAATTGTTTTAAAAATGACCCTAAATATTAAAGACACTGACTTAATAATTATAAAGAATGACCTAAAAACTGATATTTTATTTATAAAAAAAATATTGTACACACACACAAAGTTAGAGACTAATTTGTACATAATTGTAAAACTGAAAATGCAGAAAGAATGTTAGGTTTAAAACTTTTATCATTGTTCTTGATTGCAGCATTTGGAAGAAAAGTAAGAGATTTTTTTTATGTAGATCCTACAAAAAAGATGCATTAAAGTAACCTAGTAATTTATTTAAGTATTACCCTATGTGAAAAAAGGCACTGAGGAATTGACGAGTCAAACTTCGGCATTTCCTTTTTGCGGTCTGCCGGATTGCATTATTCTTTATTGAGGGTAAATAGGAATTTGCGCTCTCAAATCCAAGCAGGTAGCAGACTCTGGGACCAAGTCAATCGAATAATAGAAATATAATATAAAATTTTGGCATTTGTTTGATTCTCGTTTCGGACTGAGACATGATAACACTTCAATATGGAGTGTGTCCTCCTTGCATTCAACAAATAACACTTCAAAGACAGGACTGCTGGGGACGAGGATAGTTGGACAACAAAAATATATCCATGTAAATGCATGAAAATGACTAAATGTGGAAGCAAATGACACGAAAATGACAAAATAATGACGTAAAATTGAAATAAATGCATTAAAAATATAATTGCATAAAATGACAAAAAAATGACCTAATAACAATGCATTTCTAAAATCTAGAGGCCATGGTTAGGATTTATCTACAAGTTGGCAATGTCTATGCAGCATCAATAAAAAGATGACACGTCATTAGAATCCGGGCCCTGCTTATCACTTTATACAAAATGTTCCTTGCGATGAAGTTTTCATTTTAGGAGAGAGATATTTTGTAGATCTGTAGGCCTACTTTAATTTCTGTAGTGAAAAAGTTTGGTCCAGGGCAGACACGTCGACACAATAAAATAACGGAAAAGTGAAATTAAACAATTATTAAGAATTTCCTTTAGAATATTTTGCCTATATATATACGCAGGGGTTAAGTTCATTCATTTGATATTTCCCACGACAGTAGCGAAATGTTATTGCAAATATTTCCGATTTTCAACAACCAAAAGTACAATGTATAAAGGTAAGGAACGGAATTACGAAAAAGGCAATGAGTTGTTTCAAGCAAATAATAATGAACATGTGCTAAATGACAAATATAATATACCGATTTTTGAAACAATATGAAATGTATAAAATAAATAAACAAATAGGCCTAATACTGTACTTAAAGCAGAACTAATACATAGAGAGCTCAAGAGGTCTTGAACAGTGAAAGATATGCTATTATGGCAAAGGAACTTTGTTGCAACATTGAAATTTCTTGGCTTTAAAATTTCGTGTATTCTTTTCAGCAAGATTCCTTTGTTTTAAGTGCCCCTGGAATGCGCAAGAGCTTTGCAATCGGCGGCGGAATAAGAAGTATTACAAATCGAACATAACGACTTTATAACGGAAGAGAACATAAATACACTGTGTGATACCCGCATTCTTTCTAATCTACTTTTCATGGCGATTCCTGCTGCTGAAATATGGCTTAAACCACAAATGGAAGGTTCCTAGTCACCAATAACTTAAAGCTAAAGAAGAAGAACAAAAAAAGATTTCAGATCTATAATCTCTCTCTCTCTCTCTCTCTCTCTCTCTCTCTCTCTCTCTCTCTCTCTCTCTCTCTCTCTCTCTCTCTCTCTCTCTCTCTCTATATATATATATATATATATATAAAAGGCTTTGTCCTGACTGACTGACTGAATGACAGGAATCAACGTACAGCCTAAACTATAACAGGTAGAGACTTGGAATTTTGACAGTACCTTCGTTTCATAATGTAGGTGCTCACTAAGAAAGGATTTTGAAAAATTCTGATTCTAAATGCCAAAAATTAAATGTTTTTGAAAATACTTAATCCCTTTTTACATAGAATTATCAATTCCAAATCACAGAATATATTGTTGCCAAATTTTATATGATGGGCTTGGAAAAAACAATTGAAATGCACTTTTGACAAATAAGAGAAGTTATCAAAATAATTCATGTTATAAATAAATATTACAGAATGAAATCCACTAAAATAATGGAATCACATAACTTTCTCTACCCTGGACATAGAGAAAACAAAACGAGGTATGGTAATGTGTATATTATTATATTATATCGCAGGTTTTTGGAGAGAAAAGTATGAAAGTGATAATGCTTTCTGTTTAATTTCATCCCCAAAACGACTTTATGGTAACATAAGAGTGGGAAATTTCCCGCCTCGATATTACAATTTTATGTTACAGGAATTTCTGTTTCTTCTTATTTAAACCTCTACCAGGCTTGCTGTGCACTGTACAAGCGATGGGATGCAAAATTCTAGATCCTCTATGAGCCATAAAAAACTATATCAAGCGTTTTATGAGGGAATAGTTTGAGTGTAATAAGTCGTTCTTCCTATTTCAAATTATAAATGCCTATATAAGGACCTAGAATTTAAAATTGAAAATCCTTCATAAGTTAATTTCCAATTACAAAATACAAAACCCGGGCGACGCCGGGTCTTTTAACCTAGTAAAATATAAAACAGATTCTCAAAGACATGTAATAAGTCCTTTTAAAATTACCGTTGAAAACACGAACAACGCAGTCTCGAATTTAAAATTTACAAGTCGCCTTCATAATGGCTAAGTTATTTGAGGAATATATTGGAAGAAATAACATTCGTTTGTCAGCGAATACTGTATAGTGTGTATCCAGTGCATATGCCCGGTTCTGCTCGAATGATTTGTTGATGAATCAGGACAAAATTCACCCTATACCGTTTACTTTAAAAACCTATGTTACAAAATGCTGAAAATGTTATTCTTGGTATTAGACAGGATCATCAACTCAAATGGGACTCACATTTTAATTTTATAATGGTTAAATTATCCAGAGCGCTCTTTTATCAAACGGACTTAGTCTCTGCTTACCAGCTTTATATAGGCTGTTTATTTTGCTTTTTTTTTTTCAGTCAGTCATGACATGAAATACGAAGTACCGTATTATTTTGGGAGAGTTTAAATAGCATTGGAGATATTGTGATACTGCAAAAGAGAAATCTTAGAATTATATACAAATGTATTGTAACTTGTAAGCCTCTCTTCGTTGAACATGAAATTTTAACAATTGTAAACCTGTGTCTATTAGATCTTTCAGCACATGTCCATAGGCCTACTAACATTAATGATTAGGCCAATATTCTTCGTACATATTAAGTTATGTAGATACAACACTGGAAGAATTCTAGGTCTATTAACATCCAAAAACTCAGATTAAGCAAAACAGTACGTTCATATTTATATCCAAACAGAGGTTTTCAAACATGCTCTACAAATAGTCAATAAGAAATCCGTCATTTATTTTGATGAAATTTTAAACGTAAAGTGTTTGTAAATATGTTTTAATTTTTCTTGGTTGTGTTTTATTTGTAAACTACCTAATGCCTGTATCTGTGCCTTAAGATAGTATAATAAATATAATAATAATAATAATAAATATAATGGCTTACCATTTGGATACAGACCTAATAAAACGTTTTCAGGGCATGATATCTACATACCTATTCTTTGTGAACAATTAACGATCGCATGTAGGCCTATTGCTTAGGCATCAGGTAAGCCCAGTGACACGGTGTATGCGATCCCGGTTAAAACATCCCGCTAAGGACCTATATATTTCCGCGGAAGGCAATGGAAAACCACTGCGGTATTCGAATGATACATTATTGTTATTGTATCCAGCGAAGCATATCGGTAAGTTCTATCCTCTGAAAAGATACGATACTCATATTATCCAGCACAGCAAGTAGGCTACGTTCCTTAGGAAGGAACGTTACTGTCATGGTATCCAGCGCAACATAGGTAAGTCCTATCTTCGTAAATTCTATCCTTCGAAATATACGCAACGTAAAGGTAAGTTTATCCTTCGAGAGATACGTTACTTTCATAGTATCCACCGCAGGATATTAGTAAGTTCTATCCTTCGAAAGATCTATACTGTTATAGTATGTTACTTACTCAATGACAATAGATAATTCCTAAGCAAGCTAAAGGAATATTATGTATTTCATGGAACCCGGAGGTTCACTGCCGCGCGTACATGAGCCTGCCATTCAACCCTACTCTGTGCTAACTCTGTCCAACAATCCCTCGCAAATCCTACTTCCCTGAAATCTATTCTAATACGGTCCTCGCATCGACATCTAGGTCTTCCATGTGGTATTTTCCCTTCGGGACTCCCAGTCAATATTTTTCAGTTATGCCTTTCCTCCACGCCCAGCTCATTTCATCATTCGTGATTTTAATTAGTAATTAGTATTACCCTTACTATATTCGGTGAAGAGTACAGGTTACGACTATTTTACCTCCGAAGAATTTTACACTATCAGAATCCATAACTCATGTAAGCACTTTTGAACGGTAAGTTCTATCCCTTGAAAGACTACATTACTGTTTGTAGTATCCAGCGCAGCATATACGCCTAGATAAATTTTATCCTGCGAATGATAAACGTAGGCCTACTCATACAGGTAAGAACACAAGTATTTCATATATGCTATTGGTGGTTCATTGGATTAATGCATACCGGTATAAAATTACTTTAAACTGGCGCCACACATAGGCCTAGTTCGTGATAGTGTCTGCATTACCTGCCGAAGTACTTCATCTAAGTTTATTTCTAGTTTGATGTCTCATCGTGACATTATGTAGCTTATCCCCAGTGTGTTTCTTGTGCAATAAAGAAGGTGATAACAGGGATGATTCTTGTTATCGGAATAGAGCACTATGATTGGTTGATTTCAGACTCGTTCTTAGGCATTACTGGTCTAATTGGTCCGAGTGAAATAGTAGAAGTAATTTTTGTAGCCTATGTTATGTGAAATTAAAGCAGGAGATGCTAATTTGTTAAGTCTAAATTTGTTATTTCCAGGAGAAACTTTTTTGAGCACCGGTAATTAAAGACCATAAATAGCATTTAATTTACACAGAGTAGAGAGGCTGTAGCTCTGCCAGAATATATAAATACTTTAACTGTATAAATGTATCACATGGTAGCATCACTTGATGGTTTCTGTATTTTCCCTGTGAATTGGAACAGAGAAAATAGAATGAAATTTTAAGCATGTGGACTTAACTTTACAGATTGGAATTTTGGGTAACTGATAAATTTTCCCTCCAGAAGTTATTACAGTATACTAGTTTAAGCCTAATCATCAACAATACTTTAAAATACTTTCAAAAGTTGATTCTCTCACCAGTGCTTTGGGCTAGCTCATGTAATGAGTTGTTTACGAGCTATGTTCTTGTAGTTGGCCCTTAAAGGATTCTGTAGTCTAGATTGATTTTTATTTTTATTAATTGTCCTCTCTCGGCACGAAAAGTGTGGCACCTAGTTTTGTATTTAGAAATATCACAGAATATAACTCTGGAATCTATATAAGTTTTACGTCACGGAGTTTCTCCCTCTTTGTTAGTCAAAAGGAAGCATTCAGCTTGGAGTTATGTTTAAAAGCTTGCGGAAGGATAGTAGATTTCCCTATTTCCTGAGTACTGCAACGTGCTGGTCTTCACGCGAAGAGTTCCAATGACCAAGGGTCGCTACGTGTTTTGATAGGATCTAAAGCATTTTTGGAATTAAAGGCATGTATTAAAGGGGTGCCATCGTCCTATGAGCCATACAATACATCAGTATGTGACCAGGCTAGCTTAAGCACACTTCGCAGTACGGATTCGAAAACCGGCTTGGTGTGTTGGTATTCCAGTCAACACGTCATTCATCTCCTGGGGTGCACAAAAGACCCATGTTAAGCTTTGGAGCTGATGGGTAGTCCCAACCCAAGGCGTATAGAAAAGGAGGTGGGTCGGACTGGTTTCCCTGTGGGGGGGGGGAACCTGATTCGTGACGGAGCTGTAGTCCCGACCCACGCGCCTTTGTACTGCTACAGCCAGTTTTGCTATGCCGTTGTGTTAGTTGTGTAGTATACTGTCAATATGCGAGGAATGCGATGTGCGGTTGCAATATGCAATAATTCATATTTTAAAACCAAAACTCGACCAGATAATGTTTCATATTTCCGTTTTTCAAAAGACGAACGAATAAGGAAGATTTGGATCGAGCATTGCAAAGGAAAAGACAGTTTTAACCCGGGGACGTCTTATGTTTGCTCTGATCATTTCAATCAACAAGACTTTGTTAGGGATTTTCGGAGTGAACTTACGAAATCGGGACCCAAGAAAAAAACAATCAATAAAGATGCCATTCTATTGCTAAACCTATTACCCAGCGGTAACAAGTGTGACATTAAGTTGAAATAAATCATCGATAGTTTGCTTTCGACTTACTTTGTGATGATGCAGTTTCAATTGACTTCGAAAGTGGTTAAATAAAAATTAAAAAATCCATACCCCCAAGAAAAGAGGGCCGGGGATGCACCCCAGGAAAATTTTTTAGTAACTGAACTAATGAAATCATATTTTATGCTATTTTGCTACTGAAAAACTAGTTAGCAATTTTCTTCTTAAATATAAGACATGCAAACTTAAACAAGAAATCGTTACCTAAGTTACAACACTTATTAGTATTTATAAGAAAAGTTAAATATCACATGAAACAGTGCAAATAATAGGCCTACTCAATATGTCTTAAAAGAAAGACACCGGACTATAATTATTAGTTTTTTTCTCTTCCTAAGAGCTAGGGGACCGCGGTCCCCCCCCCCCCCGCCCCCGGGTATGGGAGCCCATGAAAACTATAGCAGTCGAAACTGTAGGCGAGGTAAGCTATAAGGACTGCATCGGATGTAACTGTGGGACTGCAGCCGCGTCATCACAGCGGGTCAGTGGTGGGGGAGAACCGCAGTCCGACCCACCTCCTTTTCTATACGCCTTGGTCCCAACCCGCCTCGTCTAACCCACAATCTAATCCAGTGAATCCATCACTTGACAGTGGCTTTGCTCTCCGGGCACAGTTCCAAGAACTGTTTAGATAATTTCATAACATTTAGGTATAAAAAAGTTTGGTTTTCCTTATACTGTAGTGACTTCCACACTTTGGTACGGTGTCGACTACCTGAAAGTGGGTACGCTGTAGCTGCATTACAAACCGGAAGGTCGCGGGCTCGATCCCGATGAGGTCGGTGGAGTTTTTCAACTGGCCTAATCTTTGTGGTGGCACTCTGGCCCTTGAGTCGATTTAGCCTCTAACAGAAACGAGTACCAGGAGCAATCCTGGAGGTAAATGCGTCGGTGCGTAAGTCTGACGTTACCACCTTCGTGTCCTGAATTTCTAAAAATCTTGGAGCCTCAACCTTCTGGAACCCTCTGGGCCTCCATGGTCTGTATAGGGAACACACTTATTTTAGTTGACTTACCAACACATGGCACGGAAAACGTGGACCCGTAACTTGTGGCCCGCACAATGATACGTCACTGAATCGAGTCGACCCCCAAACTGGACTTAACTTTTTCTCTGCACAATTTCCCCACTAGTAATATACGGATAAAACAGCCCAAACTAAGCCAACAAAGCTGCTTCTATGTGTGGGTATCAGGGTATCGCGAAAACCGACTGAGAAAACATAAATCATAAGTGATCGCCGCGCGTTGTACACATCATTCACTCTTTATTCATGCGGACTTCATACCTTGACCTGTTGAGAAAATTATCAGAAAGGTTAGACCAGTCATATTCTATCTAGTAGGCTATCTAGAAACATGTACGGAAGCAAAAGAAGGGATGCTCTGGTTTGTACAACGTAAACAAAAGTATCCCCTGTATTTAATCGAATTCAAATATCGTCAAAAGCAACGAATTGCTCTCTTCTTCCTGTTAAAGGCCTAAGGTCTATTTACTTCGGCACTTTTACGGGAACTAGGAGCCATATCATGAGTGATCTTGTGGGTGGTAACTTGCCAGATCCCTAGAGGACAAGCCTACATATTGCATGCCGAGGAAGATTGCACAAGATATTACAGTAATAGCTGAACAATACCCGAATCGCTGTAGATCTTCCGTATGATTCACTTAACTTGAGTTTATAGCAGGGGAAGTCAACTAAGTCTTGTGATGACGTTTGTGGAGCAAGTGCATGCGGATCCCTTGTGTGTGACGTCAGCAAGAGCGCACGGTAGTAGGGGTATTTAGAGTACGCTAGAGCTAGGTACTAGAGGACCTATTTACTTTAGCTCTGTTGGCAGAACAACTTCTGGTTGGAAATACGGAGCATTTTTCAAAGTTAATGCAAGTACGCGATCCTGATAGTGTTCTCTCTGCAGAACATGTGTTAGTTCTGCAAAACATTCTTCTTCAGTTCGAATCGAGGTTTCAGGATGTGGAAAACCTTTCTCCAATGTTTAAACTCTTTGCTAGTTGCTACCCCATATTCAGTTAATGTCAAAGACGTTCCTTGCCGGTATCAGTTGGAACTGCTAAACTTACAATGCGACGATCTGTTAAAGGACAAATTACGAACGTAAAGTGGTCTTGGGTAACTTTTACAGAAATTTCTCTGAAACCAGATTCCCGAGACTTGCCGCACGAATATTATGTAATTTTGGATCGACATATGTGGCCGAACAATTTTTTTTCACTAATGAAATGTGCAAAGCTCAAATCAAGAAGTACATTGTCAAATCACAACCTAAATGTAGTCTTCGATTAAATATTGCTCAAACTTTACGTCCCAACATTGATAAACTTGTTAAAGAAAAAAGAGACAGGAAAGTCAGAAAATTGTTACTGTAATCTTGTATAATCTAAGGTGCAGACGAGCTTGTATGGTAATTAATTCAGTTCATTTTTTTTTTATCATTTTTACTGTAGTGAATTATGTTAATTCAAATGATAGTAGCCTATTGTCTATTTTTGTCAAAGAACATAGATTTTGTGGAAAGGCAATTGTTCTCACAGAATAGAAAAATAGAATTATTTATAATATGTTAAACTATTGTGCTGTAATTAACCGATAAACTATCAAGAAAATCGATTGATGTTTCATTAACTCGGAAACACGTATTACGTAAGTTCTAACCCCCTAAATTCCCGCTGCCCGCAATACTAATGCCCCTCTCTTCCCCCCCCTGTTCACTGATGCCACCATTTCACATGCTCCTCGCAGAGGTATAACGCGAGCAGTCAGAGCAGAAAGCAGTGACGTCACAGAGCAAGCTTCTGTCTTCCCCTGGTTTATAGGGTAGTGGCAGCAGTCATCCAACTAATTTCTCGTCAGAGTTAGTACCGTTTAACCCAGTTACCAGCTTGGAAGTTGGTTGAATGGTTGACAATTTATTGGGCCTGGCTGGTATACTCAGTATGACGCTGGTGTTCTGTGTCCAATGTCGCGTGTTCGAGTCAGCCCAGGTAATTTGGCATTTATGTGTGCTTAAATGTGACAGACTCTTGTCTGTACATTTACAGACATGTAAGAAAACTCCTACGGGACAAAATTCATGTACGTGGCAAATGTCTCAGGCTTAAGTAGCAGTACACTTTAGTCGTTAAATGACCGTAAATCTAGCCAACGACGGAGGTGTACTATGCTCTTTACGCCTGTGACCGTTGTCGAAGTTCCGGATTTTCACCCCAAAGAAGTTCTTTTCACATAACTGTAAATCTAAAGACACGGACCTGTCACACTTGTGCAGCCATGAAAAGAATGCCATCGACGTGGACCAGGACCTAACCTGCGACCTTCGGCACAGCCTAGGCCGACAATTTAGAAATTATATGACCATAGCCCATGCGAGACCCAGATGACAGTATGAGGGGAACATTGCTCGCTTCTAGTACGTCTCGCTTAAAAATCACACTGATGAACATTTAATATTGGGAAATGAAGTAGGCTATACAAAATATAATCTGCCATATGTAGTTACGTGTTCCGAAGAACTACGCCACTTCAACATTACTTCGGCTGAAGAAGTTGGAAAGATAAATAAATCAAACAATCGATCCACATGCAAAAGATCAGGAAAATGGGATTTTTTTTTTTAAATCTAGACGTACGAAAAGTTATTTTCAAAGAGATACACTCTTTTTATTAAAGAAGACGTCGCAATGAATTGTAAGTTATTTTATGCACGTAACCTAACTTTTCTATATGCTCATTTTGTTTATCTTTACACTCCAATAATATATTACTGCAATTGCACCAAAAGTAAGAATCATTTAATTGTTTGATTATTGATTTTATAACGACCTTTAAGTACAAGAGGTCTTTTCCTGCTACCTGGATGATCATTACTAGGTTTCGGATGTTTATGACATGTCATATTTTTATCCTGGCCTCCATCCTTGCCGCAAACACAAATTAAACATTTGTTATCCTAATCGGACCGTTTTTATTTTGCACATAAAGTCATATTTTGGTCATTTTCATGGTCTTGGTCATATTTCGGCCATACTTGTAATTTAACGTCGTATCCCTATAATATAAAGCCACATTCACTCACTCACTGACATTAATGTTTGCCCACTTCCAGATGCGCTAGAAACTTGAAAAGCTTTTAGGCTGTAAACCATAGGAAGTTTCCAAAAAGTTTATTTTCTTAATTTTTAGCCCTAAAAACCACCGAAAAAGGGTTCGGTTTCCACGGCAACGGTATTATCACACAGTGTTCACATAGGGCTCTGAAAGGTAATAGCCAATACAGCAGACTAAATACACGCACTCTACCTCCTATAGGTCTTTAAAAAAACCATTCCCGAGAACCTCAGCGGGGGATTAGGGGCTCGTCCCCAATGAGCAAAGCGAGTTTCAGTTATAAATTCCGTAAAAGAGCACAATTATGCATTATGTGTACCAAATTGTCGACTTAAATTTTTTTCAGAAAAAGAGTCACAACTATTTTGGTTTTACTGTAACTGTGATAGGCCTATGTGATATTGTCTTTAAGTTCTTCTAACAGTATGTAAATATTATTTATGGGGAAACCTGAAAAATAAAGTGTATAGGTTAATTTCCCATACATAAGAAGAACTTAAAGACAATATCACAAAAGAAATTAACTCTATCTCGGAAGGTGAACTTACGCGCGTGAAAGAAAATTTCCAAAAAAGGTGTCAGAATTGTGTGGATGCAAGAGGAGAACATTTCCAACATCTCTTGTGATGAGGTACGTGGTTATTTTCATTGTAATTTTAACTGTAAATGTGAGAACCTGAATCATTGCACCGACCGCGGCATTATTTACGTAGATATTTCACCCGATCGCTCGGGAGTTGGAGCTGTGCCAGCCGCGACGCAGAACCCGCGTCATTGGCCAACTCTTGCGTGGGACTCACTGTATTAGGTTGTGTTTTTAATAGTTCGAGATTTTTTCTGATTTTTATGTACGAGGGCTGGTCAATAAGTAAGGTCTCCCCATAAAAAAAAAGAGCAGTCCTACATGCATTAAAGAATTCACTTCATTTTGTAGGGCAATTATGAACTATTTCTCAACATAATCACCCTCCCGACCCAAGCTCTTTCGGAGTCTTTCAGGCAACTTACTGTAGAAATCACCCGCCTGCTTACTAAGCCAGCTTTTCACCTCTTCCTTGACTTCTTCTTCATCATCATCAAACGTTGATCACGAAAGTGTTCTTTAAGGGAGGTAATAAGATGGTAATCACTAGGTGCCAAGTCCGGACTGTAAGGTGTAAGGTCACTATGTCCCAACCAAACTTCATCAGAAGATTATTTGTGGAGATTGCCACACGAGTAGCGACACACCTTTTGTCAACATGCCCCTCCTGCGATTCTGTATTGCTCATCGCAGTTTCGTTAGTGTCTCATAATATGCATCGGCATTAATTGTTGTTCCACGGGGCATGAAATCAACCAAAAGAACACCTCTTCGGTCCCAAAAAAAACTGTAGCCATGATTTTTCGAGCAGACTAGATTTCTTTCAAATTCCGCGGTTTTGGGGAGGTGGCATGGCGCCACTCAAGGGATAGTCGTTTTGTTTCCGGAGTGAAATGAGAAACCCACGTTTCATCACCTGTAACAATGGAATCCAAAAATCGTTCCCCCTCTTCAGCACAACGAGCAAGAAATTCAGGAGAAGCCTCCATTCGTTGTCGTTTGTGGTTTTCCGTCAACATTCGCGGAACCCACCTCGCACAAACCTAATGGAACATCAATTTGTCACTCAAAATGGTCTGTACGGAACCTTTAGAAATGTCAGGAAACAAAGTTCACGGGTAGTGACGCGTCGATCTTGTCGCACCAATGCATCGATTTTTGCCACAATCTCATCTGTGACGGCTTTTGTTGGTCTCCCACTTCGCTCTTCATCATGAACATTTGTCCGACCCTGTTTAAAGTCACGAACCCATTTACGCACATTTTTTATGTCCATACATCCCTCTCCATAAACTTCGCAAAGCTTCTGTGAATTTCAATCGGCGGAACTTTTTTTGCAGTAAGAAACCGTATGACTTCGCGGAGGCCGCACTTGGCGGAGATCCATTTCAAACAGCTCTAGCTCGGACACTAATTATAACATTATAACAATACTTTGAGTTTTATTTTGTTTAACACTGAGTTTCCTGCACAAAAATGGACGGTACTGAATTTTGTGTGATTTGTGAACAAAAATTAGACAACGTAAACTATGTTTCACAAAAGGGACCAGATGGGATCCGTAAAAGCGATGTATTTGCAACATGCTCTGTGTCGGATAACGTTATTAGAAAGTTGCTCACCAGAACTCAGCAAACATCTCAGTTCATTAGAAAGTGGAATATTTCCAGAAAGACTAAAGCATGCTATTGTTAAGCCCCTCTTTAAAAGGTGACAAAAACATACCATCAAATTATAGACCTACATCGCTCTTAACTTCATTTTCAAAAGTTTTTTGAAAAAGTTATGTACAACCGCATAATACACTATCTTATTCAAATTAAGATTCTTACATCGTCTCAGTTTGGATTTAGAAGTAGGATGTCCACTGAGAATAATGCATTTCCACTTACTACAGAAATACTGGGAGCGTTAGATAAAAATAAATATGCTCTGGGAATTTTCTGCGACTTAGGTAAAGCGTTTGACTGTATAAAATTAATAATGAAATTTTACTTAAAAAATTGGATCACTAAAGTGGTTCAATTTATACCTGTCAGATAGAACTCAAAAGGAAATGAATGTAACTTAGGGGTTGTTAAAAATGGAGTACCTCAGGAATCGATACAGGGAACTTTGCTCTTTTTAATTTTCATCACTGACATGCTATATGACTTAAGAGACAAATCAATGCAGATGACACTAGTGTACTTGAAACAGTCACAAGAATAGCTACAAAAGCTTTTCACGAATTAATCACATGGTTTCTAGCTAATAAAATGACACTTAATATTGAAAAATCCTACTTATTCAATTTAGAACAAAACAAAGATGTATCTCAAACCAACACAAATCATACAAGAAATTAGTAACATAAAATTCTTAGGTCTATAAATTGACCAAAATCTTGACTGGAAGACACACATTGAAACGGTAAGTCCAAAACTGAGATCAGCGTGTTTCGCTTTAAGAATTTTGAATGGTATATTACAACAGGATGCATTATACATGGTATATTTTGCATATTTTCATTCTGTAATGAGATACGGAATCATATTCTGTGGCAACTCTTACAAATATTAAGATTACAAAAACGTGCAATAAGAATAATATGTGGAAAGAAAAAAACAGAATCTTGTAAACCGCTATTTGAAAAACCAAAACTCCTCACTCTCACAGGGAAATATATATATATATATATATATATATATATATATATATATATATAATTTATTTGAGACAGTTTTTCATGTTACAAAAAATGTGAACTGTCATGTGGTAAATTAGTTTTAGTAGCCACTGATATATATATATATATATATATATATATATATATATATAATATATATGTGTGTGTGTGTTATATAGGAGATAATATTGATGAATTTCGAACTAATTACAGTGTACATGGACGTACAACTAGCAGGGGCCGGGAGCTCACGGTGAGAGAGAATCGTCGTAATATCTCACTCCACATTCCGTTCATGTACAGGTAGGGGGAAAAAAGGGGACCGACTAAAATATCTAAGTTGCCGATATGAGCCACTGCGCATGCCTAGCGGCATTCACAAGATAGCAGGGAATGCATTGAAATTTGTTCAGTGTCGACTGTTGACATATTTCACGTAATTTGCATTGCTTGTGAAATAAAACGTTTCCGTTACATCGTACATTTATGTACGTATCACAAGGCTCTGAAATCAGCTACAAGAGTCGGTCCGCTTTTTTCTGCTATCTGTACACAATACGAAGTCACTTCCGTACAGTCACAAGCTGCATCAATGGCATAGCAATATAATTTGAAGATTTGAAGTATTATTTTAGTAAAGAAAATGCAATTGGTAACATTTAGTGAAATCAGTATGACAATCCTTCTCCATACTAGAACATACCTTGAGATTGAAAGGAACTTTCACTGGGTCTTGGTATGATTAGTGATCTTTGGCACCTCTTGTTTTCCAGTAATCTGGTTCTATAGTAGTGCTCACCAAACTTGAAGACGCTGCACATAGATTCGCTCGATTATACAATATTTGACTTTAAAGTCCGTTTTATCCACGCCTGTTTCATTTACAAAATCTTTCAATCCTCCAGCAAAACCGTTCACATTTCCTATCATTGTAGGTGCTCCATCAGTGGCTACTAAAATTAATTTACCACATGACAGTTCACATTTTTTTGTAACATGGAAAACTACCTCGAATATATCAATGCCACGAGCGTGATCTTTAAGTGGTACCATATTTGGAAACTCTTTCGTCACATTCATGTGTTCATCAGGACCTCCGAAAAACGTAGCTAATTGGGCAGTATCTTCATTATTTGTACTCTCATCCAGTGCTAAGGAATACCACTTCATAGTTTGTACTTTATTCATAAATTGTGACTCTACATCAGAACTCGGTTCCACTCTTCTATCAGAAACTGTGTGAGGTGACAGACTGATATATTTAAATTGTTCGACTTGTGGGAAAGTCGGCCGCGGTGGTCTAGAGGTAGCGTGCCCGCCTCTAGATCCGAAGGTCGCGGGATCAAACCCGGCCGCGTAAAAATCCTGGGCACGTGCCCGTGTCGTAGACACGAAGCCTAAATTGGAGCCTCTGGACAAGATTTCTCGGCCCTTTCACGTCCAAGTAATACCTTAGTTTCCGGAGCGGGGTTCAGAGGCGATGGGCTTACCATCTGTCCCTCTGCTCTCTCTCTCTCTCGAAAAATAAGCGTAACAAAATTAATATAGGCAATGAAACCTCTGCTTGGAGGCCCTATGACCCACCATAGGGGTTACAGGAACGAGTCAGTCATGTTGAAGAAAACATCTTCTGCAGCTAGAACTAAAACAGTCTTTAACATTCTCCCCATTGTGGTTTCATTTGTCCGCAATACATTTATAAATGCACCAATTGTTTTGCCGTGGCTTATTATTTTGTTCGATTCTGTGTTTTTCCTTTTCAGGTATTCCAACAACTGCTTCCTCTCGTCCCCTACAATAGATAAATTCTTATGTTAATGCAAGTGACTTATATTACGCTGATTATTACATTTCTTAGTAAAAAATCATTTGTCACGCTAAACATTAATGCATAAATTGATTTCGTAATTAATTACGTACAGCTTATAAGAAAACAATACTTGAAACGATACTTTTTCCATGATTCCTATTGAAGTGTCGTCTGACGTTGAAATGCAAAATAAGAGAATTGTTGCAGAACATATCAAACAAAACGCATTTTCATCGTGTTGAAAAAAATGTAATCCCTAATCTTTATGGAAATAATAGTTTTTCTTTGGCTGCGCCCTATTTCTTAGCAGTTAGCTAAAGGTAACGTACACCACCGAGTGCTTCCACCCTCTGTAGAGGTGCGCTAAGCGGGTGAGTTAGAGGATGGGAATGCTTCAGGTACCGGTACTCAATGAGTGCCAGTTCGCAAACCTTGAACTAGAAAAATGAATGATTTTCATATACCAGCTAACTCATTAAAACTCTTTCAAAAGGGTGCTTATTATTCTGCAATACAAATTTACAATAAGCTTCCAAGAAACATTAAATTATTGTATATTAAAAGCAAATGCAAATCTTTCAAAAGATCTGTCAAGGAAATTTTAACAACTCACACCTTCTACAATATGAATGAATATTTCCAGCTTGAGTAAGTTCTTATAACATCTATGTTTATTCTGATCTCATGTGTTCTATATCCTTGGGCCTCGCTCAACATAGGATCTACAGAACGAGATATCTACATCTACATCTACATCTACATCAGTGATTTATCTTGTGGGGTATTGCTCCGTCTTGTTGCAAGTTTGCGTACTGTCTTTCTACTTCAGTAAGCCTACCAAAAAATGGGGTCGGTATTTCCATCATACAACGTTGCTTATTTAGGGTTTACTATAGTTCATATCTGGGTTTCTACACGAGGTATTCCAGACAGACCCCTAGTTTGCATACAAACACTCTCATTGTCTACCGACGCACTTTTGTCGCTGGTCTGCTTTACACGCAGAGAGAGTAAGCGCGAGGTTTTTTACAGATAGCACGAAGTTTATGAGGGCTTTAAAACTTAGTGCCCGAACCCACAGAGGGAGTTGATTCCGGTTACCAACAACTTGAGTATAGGGGGTGGAGGGTGATTGCGTAGGCTGATAAGACAGTCGTAGTACGGTGCCTCTCAAATTGGTCAACAGTGTACCTTGTCATTGTGCGTGTTTAAATTTATAATACGTGTTCGGCATGCCGAAAGTAAAGTGTTCTAAAACGCAAAAATATATTGAAACATTTGGGAGGGACTATTATACACAAACAGGAGAAAGTATCGTTTTGCATGTTTGTAATGTGAGTTTAGATAATGAGAAGTTATTTTGTGGTCTTCCTATATCTGTATCCGGTTTGTTTACTAACACGTGAACTAGCATATGGTAGCTAGGGCATACGCCGAGCAAAGTCTGTACAGTACGGTTGCTGTTAACATATTCGATCGGGCACTAAGTTTTAAAGCCTGTTTATGACATGTGCGACGTTTGAGACAGGTTAGGTTAGGTTAGGTTCAGTGGTGTATCCTGATCTCTGATAAAGGGCGTGCTATGCTATCGTCCTACACAGAAAATGTACTTGATTCCTGAGTTAATTGAGAATGTAGATTAACTTTAACTGAACATAGATATATAAGCAATCATGAACCACAGATTATTGTCTCTGTTGGACACCACATGAGAATATCATAGGAGAAAAATTCCTCCGGCACTGGGACTTGAACCCAGGACCTTTGGCTATTCGCGCCAATGCTCTACCAACTGAGCTTAGCCGGAGCTCAATTCACAGCACCAGATAGAACCTCTCTCCCAAGACTAATTGCCCTAATGGTCTACCTCACAGACAGACAAGTCATGTCATATGCAGTACTGTGAGGCACACTAAGTAGTGATTTTTGTGACCGGGCTCCCACTGTTATTGTACAGTTAACATTCAAGATAGATATATAAGCAATCATGAACCACAGATTATTGTCTCTGTTGGACACCACATGAGAATATCATAGGAGAAAAATTCCTCCGGCACTGGGACTTGAACCCAGGACCTTTGGCTATTCGCGCCAATGCTCTACCAACTGAGCTTAGCCGGAGCTCAATTCACAGCACCAGATAGAACCTCTCTCCCAAGACTAATTGCCCTAATGGTCTACCTCACAGACAGACAAGTCATGTCATATGCAGTACTGTGAGGCACACTAAGTAGTGATTTTTGTGACCGGGCTCCCACTGTTATTGTACAGTTAACATTCAAGATAGATATATAAGCAATCATGAACCACAGATTATTGTCTCTGTTGGACACCACATGAGAATATCATAGGAGAAAAATTCCTCCGGCACTGGGACTTGAACCCAGGACCTTTGGCTATTCGCGCCAATGCTCTACCAACTGAGCTTAGCCGGAGCTCAATTCACAGCACCCGATACCCAGAATTCTAAGTCAAGTCGGTAACATGGCCGTCAGTTATATGTTACTATCATGAATTACGTATTTCAAGGTAAGAGAATTACAGGATGTATTCTTATATATTAACAAATTTCGCACCTAATTATAATCCATGCACCTAGGGACACATTTTCAACGTTGTTTCGTTTTGTAAAAATTAAAACTGTAATGTCGAGGAGATAGGGCTGGGCCCAGAGTTTATACATGAACTCTATAGATTCTAAAGCGGGCAATTGCGTCTCTCAACCAGTGCCCAGAGGCTGCCCCAGGAAGGAGTCTTGTCACCACTCATTTGGTGCCTACTGCCTAGTAGTGGACGAACTTCTTGTCAGGCTGAATGAAAGTGGAGTACATGCCCAAGGCTACGCAGATGATATCTTCATTGTGGTCAGGGGTAAATTTGCTGATAATGCTTCGGGCCTAACACAATGCGCCCTTCAAGCTGTGGAAATATGGTGTCGTGAGGTGGAATCGTCCACTAACCCTCACAACACTAACCTCACTGTTTTTACTAGAAATAGCCGGCTTGTTGGTTTACATGAAAGATCTTCTTTGGGAAGAAGATGCTTTGAACCATGTCGGTCTAATATCTAGGAGTCATTCTGGATCTCGGCTGACTTGGAGAGAGCATATTGAATATAATGTTGTTAAGGCCTACACTATTTTGTGGACACAACACCCTAAAGAAACACCTACGTGTGATGAAGCTTAGTACGGACCCTACATGTAGGAAGTGTGAAAGAAAAGATGAAACTTCCCTTCAGGTATTGTGTGATTGTGAACCACTGTCCACAATCAGACATCTTTTCCTGGACTCGGATAAACTGAGACCCGAAGACATAAGAAGAACGAATCCGAGATCAACCTGGTCCTTTATGAAGGCAACGGGACTTGGATAAATTCTTCAGTAAAAGGGGCACAAGCAACAATGGGACAATTGGGTGGCCTACGTGCACGGGACCGAAAGCCTCGACCCATTCATTTTCATTTATTCATTCATAGATTCTGAAGAATATTACAACTTCAAATGTGGATTTTGTCGTGTTTCTTAAAAAAACACACACGTTATAAATTACACCATTTTAGTTCATATAAGGGTTATTCTCCAGAAAAGGGCAGATTCATGTAGCAAATGATTTTCTGGTGTAAAATAAGTATTTATGGATTATGAATTATCATGATACGTTAGATTGAAATAAGGTCTATTTGATCCCTTAGTCCACTTTTTAAACAAAAGTTACAATTTTCTGCATTTTAGGGCACAGTATGTGAGATCTCACCTCCGTGTCATGTCCCCATGCCTGACTTGTCATTTTCATTCTTTCATAATTCAACAGACTTTAATTTGTATTCCATTTTAGTGTTATAACAAGAACAAACTGCTCAAAAAATGAGTCACTAATAACTGAAAAGAAAATATATCATTTTGTAAAGACAATTTTTTGCACTAAACATGCCTGTGCCAAAGTGAGACCTCACCTCCGTGAAAGAATATGAAAGTTCAATTATTTATGTATTTCTTAAAAAAGGTCCCAATGAGCCATATGGCTCCACAGAGATGGCACTGTAGTCTTTATATCTTCCTTGGACTCTAACTTTTGGCAGTTTTCTTATCATTTATATAAAGCCAAGCTGTCAAGTGTGCTTTTTGTTGTTTTGTTTGTGTAAAAGGGCTAAATGCAGATTGGTAATTGGACTTTCTCACCTCCGATACCTACACCCAACGGTAAAGTTGTATGTTTTTATATTTACTTCTGAAATAAATTATAATAATAAGGAATGCAAAGTTTAAACTCTAGAACTGAGATTTTTTAAGCTCAAATGTTCTCAAAAAGGTTGACAAATTAGAGAAAAATCTCACCTCCGTTACTGTTACTCTTGAGTCCTATCCATGGAAGTGTAATTAATGTTGTAATTGATGACATAGTTAACTGTCTGCATTTATTATTTTTGTTTAAAGAAGATACTGGTATAGCGTAATAGTTTATGGCAATATAGGCTATCATGTTTTGATTTAAAGTTTTGATTTGAAGGTGGTAATCTATTTTAACATAAACTTAGATAAAAAATAAATAAAAAGTTGTGTTAATCCATTTGTATGGTAATAAATGTTCTTATTTTTCATGACAACATTTAATACAGTAAATTTAATCTAATTCTCACATAACTTCTATATAATTACTATTTCTTACTATTTTCTCACCTCGGTGAATGTGCCATTTTCTAACCTTGTTAATTTAATGCAAAATATCACTCGGTAAGTAGGACCAGTACCTCAGTAATATTCTGCAGAATGAAATATTACATTAAAAAAATTACATGGCCCAAAATAAAAAAGATATATATATTTTAAATTCTAACATTGAAATCTGCCCTTTTTTGGAGAATGACCATAAGTATATACTCAGTGGCGGACGCAGAATTTTCTTTCGGGGAGGGATTTGAGGAGATAGAAAGAAAACTAAAACTGAATTTTTTTTTAAATATAATTTATAAGAGTTTACAAAACTGTTATGTTACTAGTAGTTTTGTTTGAATGTAAAATATGTCCAATTACCATTACAAGAGGCACACAAGTTGAAAAGATTTGAAAACAAATTTTTAAGGAAAGTATTTGGGCCAAAAAGAATGGGATGTCAGGGGAATACAGAAAGCTGTACAAAATAAAATTTACAGTCTGTGTTGCTCTTCTAATATCGTAAGATTAATTAAATGCAGGTGGTTAAAACGATCTCTATAATTATGTTGCTCGAATGGGAGTGGAGAAGGGTATTTATCTAATTTTAATGGGAAGACCAGAAGGAAAATGACAATCCGAGACGATAATGGGATGATAATGTCAGAATGGATCTAAGAGCAAATGATTGTAGAAATTCGAACTGAAGAAGTTGACTAAGGACCAATATTTTCTGTATTCTAGAGCCCATTCATTTCAATTCATGAGAAATAAGCAATTTATTTACTGGAGAACAAAGATATAAATAGGTATGTCGTGCCGATTCGCATTTATAGCCTATTCTTTTTACTGGTTTTTTTTTTTCAAATTTCGAGGAGGGATGTATCCCCTCGATCCCCCTCTGCGACCACCACTGTATATAATTCACGATTTTTTAAATATATTTCACATATATTTATGAAGAAACTGAGTTTATATATGAATTCTATAAATACTACGGAATATCACAACCTCAAATATGGCCGTTTTTCGTGTTTATAATAAACAGGGAAAAACAGCATGCAGAGTGTCGAAGAATCCTCGAACATTTCAATGCTCTTCACCGTTTTTTTTATCTTGCATCTGTTAAGTAACATTATCCTGACCATAACGTATAGATTTTAATTACTACTTACTTATGAAAAAGAGATGCCACAGCCCGACGTGTACACACCAACTGGCACAGTTGCAGGCAGCACTAGATACCATATGTAGATGTAGATGTAGATATCTCGTCCAGCATTATCACCAATATAAACACGCCGCTAAAAGAACACACAAAGCCAATCATATACATACCGGTAACCCACTATGAACCAATTAGCAGGATCACTAAAAATATTAATGCATACCTTAAAGGTAATACAATAACACTAACAATATGAAACTAATAATGTTGTACGATGTTTGATTCCTTCTCTACCTCCACGCCACGTTGTGTCACGATATGTTTACCATTTTCCGCCAATAGCAATAACATTACTACATGGCGGACCGTGCAATGCCCAATTTGTAATCAGCACACCAGCGCCACTTGTGTGTTTTACCACAGTAGGCCTATACGTATTAATACAGTAAAGAAACTCAGTCCGTTTTTCTGCCATACGGACATGCGCGCGCAGATTACCTAGCGATCCTACCGGCCATTGAGTAATACTACAATCACTACTGCGGGAAGAATGGAAATAAATAGGAGTCTTGAATTTTTATAGCAATGCGTGTTTGGAAAGGATGTTATTGTTCTGCTATAAATTGCAGTAACAATAAAGGAAGAAATCCTGAATTGCATTTCTTCACTTTCCCAAAAGATCCAGAAAGGTAAGAAGAAAAACACGTAATATTTATTGTATGCCTGCTGGCTTACTCTTGACACATGTTCTGGTGTGGTTATGTTTACATTTACTTTAATGTAATATTTTTATCTTTAATTATGTTGTAATTTCTAACAATAGATACTAATGAAATGAAAATGTCAGCAGTCTATATCACGGTTAAAGATAACAATATTTAGGATGTCGTATTGTGATCGCTTAAGATAAGACAATATTTGCTGCGGTGCATCTTATTTCCTATGTGCATTGTAATGTATATGTCAGGGCCGGTTATGTATACAAACATGTGTGCCGTGTTGGCAGTCAAGAATGGCTATGTGAGCTCTAATGCACATGGCCATTTTGCAGCATGTAGCCGATTTTTTTTCTTTGCTTGCACAAACCTGACAATCAAAGATCCACATGCCCGGTTGTAAGGATCAATGCTAAGGAATATCAGTGCACATAACTCAATTTCGTAAAAAAAGTGCACATAGCCGATTTTACAGGCGGTACGATATTTATTTTCTCGAACACGATGTAGGCGTAAAGATGACGAAAACATAATCTTACATCATAAATTCTCGGATACATGTGCCATTAAGGTGTTTGCGACAGTAAACTAACATGACATCATTATCCAAACCTAGGCAAGCAATAGGCTTACCTAAAATAGGCTACTGTTAAGAAGCGTATCTAGTCCAAGGTTTTTCCCACCTTTAAAATCAACGTTTAAGTTATAAATTATATTAAAAAGTGACCTTTGAATATAGGTTTGTCACACTGCTCGTCCTCAACTTCATTGTTGAGATTGTATTTTGTTTCTGTATCTTACGGCTTCGATCTACCTTCAATTGTTGTAATGATTTCAGGTGTAAAAAATGGGTCATCAATAGTCGGCGAGAAGACCTACTAACAAAAACTGTAAAATATTTAAATGTAAATTGCCGCCTATGTTTGGAACACTTCGAAAACAGCCAGTTTATGAATTCCAATAAGAACTCTTTAATTAAAACTGCTGTACCGACTGTATACTAAAAGCAGTTTTGGAGTATTAGAAATTGAGAAATATTGATAGAAACCTATATTTTTATTTGAATTTTGTATTGTATCTTATGTAATATTGTATTATTTTTGTATATGATGACATTTCTATTCTAATGTAATATTAGGCTACTTTTAAAAATAAAAATGGGTTATAATTGGTTTTCCAAGAATCATCTTGAAGTTATTAAAACTTGTAATAAGAATAGCCCTAGGAACTGCAGTGCAAGTTACAGGTAAGTGGCATTTAAAAATTGTGCCTGATCTTAACTAAAATATAATACATGCTTCATTGTTTCTTAAATTTAAAATTCAGTTTTGAAAGAAGATTTTTTTTCTCTTATTATAACATATTTTGTTATGTGTTTATGCATTTTCCCAAGTTATTTTATATGGTGAGAATGCAGTTTTACTCAACCGCCGCATGGAGCGCTAGTGTCGCCCAGCTAACAAGTTGTCATAGGACTTTTAACACACAGTTTCCTTACTGTATTAATACTTATACTGTGGTTTTACTGTATATGCATAAAAACGAGTTGCTTCATTTTAGCAGATGGAACCTACAAAACTGGACCACGTATTTTCTGTTATCAGTTATACACGCTAAATAGTAGTGAATTGACAAATATGTCCTGTTTTGTCTTTATATAGGCTTAAGTTCCTGGGAATGGAACCACCCTACTTATATCAAAATAATTACGAAAGTCTTATAATGCTTATTTGAATAGTTGAATAAAAACACTCTGCTGATGATGCAGGAACACCACCTGCGAAACGGCCGTCCAGAAGTTTACTAAGGTAAAATAAAGTGCGTTTAAGAAAGTGTTTTTATTCAACTATTTGTTACACAACGCTAAAGTCGGACACAAGAATGAATGCTTATTTGAAACCCTAAATAATTTTAACGGATTTTGAACTAGCACTGATCCTTCTCGTGCTAGTGTTAGTGTGAATCAGTGTTAATAAAATTAAAATCCGAGAATCTTTCGTTGCAAAAGATTATTGCTTGCCTTCAAGATGACATAAAAAAACTACAAGATAAGATTTTGAGTCTTCAAAGTGATATTGACTTGTTCAACACAACCGTTTGTCCCTCACCTAGCAGCAGTTTACAAGTGTGTAATCCCATAAACCAAGACAATCATGTCAGATGGAATGCAGGTAATAATGATATGGGCAAAAATGGAACTAATACACAAAACAATCTGAATTCTACACAGGAACAAAAAATTAGGCCTGTAAATATTCGAATCCATGCTGATAGTCAAGGCAGAGGTATTTATAGTAACATAATGAGAGATAGCATTCACAAGGTTCAAAGTATAGTGAAACCCGGGGCAAAGTTTAAAGAAGCAACAACAGAAGCTGGTATTACTGAACTTTGTGACATTTCAGTACTTTTAGCAGGAACTAATGATGTAAGTAGAAATAATACCATTGGTCTCCTATCTTCACTCAAGCAAAAACTTGTACATCTACGGAGTGCAGCTCATGTGTGTGTTTTCTCAGTACCCAGACGTTACGATCTTCCTAGTTGGTCAATAGTCAATAATGAAGTAGATGAAGCAAACAGAGAAATGCGTAAAATATGTAAACACTTTAATAATGTTTCATTTATAGATATAAGCAATTTGGGTAGAAGGTTTTATACATTACATGGTATGCATTTAAATAGGCTTGGTAAACATTTTATAAGTACCAAAATACTGGAAGTAGCAAATAAGTATGCCACCAATTCACATCAAGGAAATGTGGCAATTCCAGCCGAATTTTATTATGGACCTTTTTTAATGTAGATGAACGTGACACACCATCACATACTGAACCATGTAATATTTTACATAGTAAACCATTGCCTATCATTGGCTCTGATAATAGAGATCCTCATAAGTATAAGGCTACTAATCTTAAAGTATGTTTTCTCAATGTGCAAGGCATGAAACATAAAGAACTTGAACTAAGCAACTTTGCAATTGTTAATCAACTAGATATAATATGTTTAAATGAGCACTGGTATAGTGAAAATGCAATAACCTCTGCTTGTATTGATAATTTTATTTGTTGCGATAGTTACACCCGTAAACTACACGTAAGGGGAGGAGTTGCAGTGTATATAAACAATTCACTTAATATTGATTATAGACGCATTAACTTAGATTCTTTTTGTGACGAAGTTAATTTTGAAGTGTCAGGAATAGTTATATCGAATCTCAAATTAATTGTTCTTTCGTTGTATAGATCACCTAATGGCAACTCTAACATATTTTTAGAGAAGTTCAATAGTATGCTTATGTTTCTTATTTCACCTAAATTTAACAAATTTGATATTATTATCGGCGGTGATATTAATGCAGAGTTTGATGTAACTACCAATAAGAATAGTGTTAGCGACCTCATCAATATACTAAGGCAGTTCAATCTTAAATTCACTCATTCTAAACCGACTAGAGGCTCCGCCTGCCTGGACAATGTTTTCACTAATGTGCAATTTACTCCGGAGTCCACGCAAATTATCGATTTCTTACTATCTGACCATAAGGCAGTATCATTTAACGTCAATATTAAGGAATTTTATTCTGCAACAAACGGGATAACACTTGACCCCAAGATTGTAATTACTAGGCCTATCTGTGATGAGAAGTTATACAATTTTATTGATTCTCTTTCGTCTATAAACTGGACTACACTTCTAAATAAAACAGACCCCATGGGCAATCTGAATGCCAAAGCTAACTTTGAAAGTTTTTTCTATACCTTCATGAAAATCTTTGATGAGTGTATACCAACGAGGAAATGCAAGGTCTATAAAAATGACTCTTCATGCAGGAAAAAATCCCCAAGTAACTCCTGGTACTCTCCCCAGCTGGCCTCCATGAAAAGTAAGCTTCTGCTTCTAAGGGACATTCATACAAGATACAGGTCAGACCTTACCAAGGCAGTATTTGTTAATTATAGAAAGAAATACAAAGTAGCTCTGTCGGTTACAAAAAAAGCCTATAACTCCCGTATTATAGATAGCTCTAGTAATAAATGCAAAACAGCCTGGCAATTAATCAATAAGGCAGCCAAGCCCAGGAAGAGGGAAACCATCACAATTTCTCCTGAGGATTTTAACAACTATTTCATTAGCTCAGTGGAAGATATTAGTAGTACTTTTGATAGTTCTTCTAGTGACGCTTTTAATAAAATGCAAAGTAATTTATCAACCAATATACGACAAAACATGTGCACATTTACGGAAGTGACAGAGGATGATGTAGTAAACATTGTCAAAAATTTTAAAAATTCTGACTGTGTAGATATTTATGACAATTCAACTAAACTAATCAAGCAAGTAATTTCGACTATTGCGCATCCGTTAACCTTTTGCATTAATACTTGTTTAAGGGAAGGATATTTTCCTAATGAACTCAAAATAGCTAGAGTTGTCCCTGTATATAAGAAGGGAGACCATGATTTGCCCTCTAGTTATAGACCCATTTCAATTATTCCGATATTTGCTAAAATCTACGAAACGGTTATCTATCGACAGCTATCCAAATACTTTGAGGAAAACAACCTTTTCACCTGTGCACAGTTCGGTTTCAGGAAGAACAAGTCCACCACAGATGCTGTAGACTATCTTGTCAATGTAATTCTTCAGGCTTTTGAAAACAAACACTTTGCTCAGGCGACGTTTTGTGACCTGAGCAAAGCGTTTGACTGTGTTAATCATAAGGTATTACTTGGCAAATTATCTTTCTATGGAATAAGTAGCATCTGCCTAGAACTTTTGAGGTCTTATCTCATGAAACGTCAGCAGATTGTATCCTCTGATAAAGTTAAATCTAGTAAAGCTGAAGTCAGTGTAGGAGTACCACAAGGATCTGTCCTTGGTCCGTTTTTGTTTCTGGTGATGATAAATGATCTCGCAGCACACGTTACCAGTGTTGGTGCTCATAGCGTACTTTTTGCGGATGACACAACATTTATAAATGTTAATGAAGATATAAGCAATTTAGAAATAGCACAAAATAATGCAATAGATGTTGCATCGCAATGGTTTAGAGCCAATGGCTTTCTGTTAAATGCAAATAAAACTCAATATCTGCAGTTCAGTTTGAGAGATTGGAATGAACCTAGAAAGCAGTTACTAGATAGTGTTAAGTTCCTGGGGATTTTTATTGACCAAAAGTTAACATGGGATCAGCATACTAAGTACGTATCAGGTAGGCTATCCAGGGTTATTTATCTGCTTCACAGCCTTAAGCAAACAGTACCGGTCACCTATCTGCGTTCAGCTTATTTTGCGTTTTTTCAAAGTGTAATCCAATACGGCTTATTACTATGGGGTAACACAAAACACATTAACAGCATATTACTGCTGCAAAAAAGGGCCATAAGAATAATCTTGGGATCGGAGAACAGAGCTCATTGTAAACCCTTGTTTGTGCAATTGAAAATATTAACTGTCATAAATCTCTACATATTAACAGTTTTATTATACACAAAGAGTAAGCTACAGGATTTGCAAAGAAGTTATAATATTCACTCTCATGATACAAGACACAATAGGTTAATACCTTTGCCACAACATAGACTTGACAAATCCACAAATAGTTATCAAATTGTAGGGTTGAAATTATTTAACAAATTACCACCAAGTTATCAAGACTTACCAATTAATATCTTTAGAAATAGAATGTATTCATGGCTTGTAAAGAATCCTTTTTATAATATGAATGAATTTTATAATGTTGACTCTATTATTATGTAATGCCATACCTAGCAATTAGTGTTGTTTTTACTGTTCAAGGTGTGATTTCTGTATTATTTCTTTTTTATCATGTTTTGTACTTGACGTTGTCTATTACTATGTTCATAGTCTAATGACAATAAAATAAATTATTATTATTATTATTATTATTATTTAGGAACATACGTTAACTTCTTATCTATGGCATGCACCAACTTAGAAACACCTAAGAGTGGCCTGGAACATTGGGAATGTGTGGATATATTTCTGAAAAGTGCACTTCGTGTCTCTACACGAACCACTTCAGAATAACGTACGTGCTGTCAAAACATTTTCAGGATCACAGAGATGAGTAACTTTTCTCGTCAACAGAACTTTCGGAAATCCCGCCTAAAAGCATGGATCCGGAAAGTAAACTTGAATGTTACATCTCGAGCGCCACCACAAACAGCAACTGGGCTCTAATAGGAAAGCGAGGCACATTCGAACTGTTGATGCAACTCGCAATGAAGTGCTTTCGCCAAAATGTCTCTCCACATTAGTGCTCGGACTATTTGTGTATTTGTGTAACCGAATAGTATCCGGTTACTTGGTCATGGCAAATAAAATTAGGATAACAGGTTAACCGAATATTGCTATTCGGATAACCGCCGTTAGGTATTTGCGTATTCGGATATTCGGTTACTTGTAGAGAACTACAAATACCTACTACCATGAGTCATGACAGAGGCTGTTGTGCAATATCTTGTTCACTGCATTCTTGATGTCGCGCCGTACATACAATATGCAGTCCTTAATTCCCCCCCCCCCAAAGTATCTGTGTTCAATTACTGTAATAATTACATTCTTCTTCTTCTTCTTCTAATTTATTGTATTATCTAACATAAAAAAGTATGTGTTTATAGGCCTATACAAATTTACATGCTTTCACTGATTTGCATGAAATTTTGAACACCTACCCCCTTTAACAAGGTAAAAACGATGGGCAATATTAAAATTCAAGTCAACCACCCCTTCCCTTATTTTCAACCTCCCGTGAGTAATATTTTCTGTTTACAAATCTAAATTCGCCGAACAATCTCTATACAATTTACACATAAACCCTGCAGAACTAGTCACTATTCTGCAATATTCTAAAAAACCACCCCTTATTAAATTTCCAACCCCATTTATTTAATGTCTTTATAAATCTACAATCTTCGAACGATTATTACCAAACTTTACAGACAGACCCTATAGAATCAAGAGAATGTTTCAAGCCAAATTCATTTTGGAACAAACCATCCCTTAAATGTTTCAACCCTTATTATATTATCTTTATTTAAACCTTCATTTATTTACCAGAATTTAAACATAGGCACTAAAGAACCAGGATAAAATTTTAGGGAAAACTATTTTGGAATAAACAACCCCTTATGATTAACCCCTATTATATGACATTTAAATAAATTTACACTCTTTGACCATTTTTATCAAAATTCACACACAGAAACTACAGAACCAGGAGGAGGCTTTAGGCGAAACTAATTTTAGTAGAAACCGCCCATAAATTGTTTCAACCCCTATTTATGATCTATATTTAGAGCTACAATCTTTGACGAATTTTTATCAAACTTTACACAATACCGTATAGAACCAGGAGAAAATTATAGGCCAATTTAAATTTATTATAAACCACCCTATACATTTTTCAACCCCTATTTTATTATCAATATTTAGATCTATACTCTTTGAGTAATTTGTATAACTTATGATTCACAGACCTTCTACAACCAAGAGATTTTTCAAACAAAACTAATTTTGGTAGAAACTATCCCTGAAGTGACTCAACCCCTATTTATATCAATATTTAAACCTTCATTCTTTGAGTAACTTTTATTAGATATTACACAAATACCCTCCAGAACCAAAATAATTTTTTTATACAAAACTAACTTTCGTATAAACCACCCTTAAATGTCTGAAACCCCGTTAAGTTAAGTATTTATTTAAATCCTCGTTCTTTGATTTTTTTTATCAGACGTAATACACAGAACCTCAATCGGTTCAGGAGAGAATTTTGAGCAAAATTAACTTGGGAAGAAACCACCCTTTAAATGTTTCAACCCCTATTACATTAAATTTTCACTTTTTTTTACCAATTCTTACCAGACTTTATACACTGACCCTATAGAACGACGGAAAAATGTTAGGGAAAACTAATTTTGGAACAAACTACCCTTACGTGTTTCAACCCCTATTGTATGTGCTTCATTTAAATCTACCCCCTTTGACCATTTTTTAAATGAAAATTTACTTACAGTACCAGGAGAAAATTTTAAGCTAAATTAATTTTAATAAAAGCCACCCATTAAATGTTTCAACCCGTTTTTATTGCATATACCTAGATTTACATTATTTGTGTAATGTTTATCATATATCAAGCAGAGACCCTCGAGAACCAAGATAAATAAAATTGTTGGACAAAACTAATTTAAGTAGGAGCCACCCTTAAATGCGGCTGTCATTCTCGGTAGACTTTTGTACACTGAAGACATTCACAGCGCAAAAATATGAGTTAAAACACTGGTACTGTGACGATGGGATCTGGAAACATGAAAGAATGTACGTTATGTACGTCGCAACGTCAGAGGCACAGGATTCAAGACCATTCACGTAATAGTCTCGTAAGGTTAGAAGAACTGATACTTTTCCGATGGTCACATCACCGAATATGCAAATACCCAACGGTGATTGTTCGGAATAGCGATATTCCATTAACACATTATTGAGATATCATTCGTTGTGATCAAGTGACTGAATACTTCGAGGATAAAAAAATAAATAACACGGGAACTATTAAATCGTTTATGTTATTTTGAATCATGAACATTGTTTGACAGAACATTCTCACACACTGTTAATATAAGGTAAAAACAAGTAGGCCTAAGGGTTGGTTATTCAAGTGTTAATGCACCTTAAAAATTCCTCGTAGTTCTATAGGCTCTGAGTGTAAAACTTTGTCAAAATTACTCAGAGAATAGATTGGTGAACAGATCATACAACAGGGGCTAAGAACAGTTAAAGGGTGATTTGTTGGAAAATCGTTGTTGCTTAGAGTCTTCTCCTTAGTTTAAAGGATTTATGTGTAAAATTTGATAAAAATCGGTCAGAAAATGTATAGTTGTATAAAGATAATTTTTATATTAAGGGTTGAAAATACGTCAAGGATGGTTATTCGAATATTATTGTTGCCTACAATTTTCTCTACTGTCCACAGTCTCTGTGTGTAAAATTTGATAATACTCACCAAAGAATGTGCATTTGTATAGAAATCACCATAATAGGGCTTGAAAATGCGTAAGGGTTTGTATATTTGAATCTATTGTTGTCTACAATTTTCTCTACTTTCCACAATCTCTGTTTGTAAAATTTGATAATAATCACCAAAGAATGTGCATTTGTAGAAATCACCATTATAAAGGTTGAAATTGCGTAAGGGTTGTATATTCGAATATTATGTCGTCTATAATTTTATCCACGTTCCACGGTCTCTGTATGTAAAATTTGATAACAATCGCCAAAGAATGTACAATTGTAAAGAAATAACATAGTAGGGGTTGAAAATAAATAAGGTGTGGTTTTTTCGGATGGTATTGATGGCTACAATTTTCTCCCAGTTCTACAAACAACCCTTTCTACAGTTTCATATAAAGAAACAGGTCAAAAACATAGAATTCCCTAGAGATTGCATTGATATTACATAATAGGGGTAGAAAATGCGTATGGGGTTGTATATTCGCATATTATGTTGCCTATAATTTTCTCCACGGTCCACAGTCCCTGTGTGTAAAATTTGATAATAATAGCCAAAGAATGTCCAATTATGTAGAAATTATCCTAACGGGGGTTGAAACTCCATAAGGGGTTGAATATTAGCATCTTACTGTTGCATACAGTTTTCTCCCAGTTCTACAGGCGCAATGTTCCACAGTGTAAGATTTTATAAGAGATCGCCGAAGAATGAGCAATTGCATAGAAATCACCTAATAGGGGTTGAAATTGCGTAAGGGGTTGTATATTCCAATCTTATTGTTGCCTACAATTTTTCCACGTTCCACAGTCTCAGTGCGTAAAATTTGATAATGATCGCTAAAGAATGTACAATTGCATAGAAATTACCCTAATAGGGGGTTGAAATTGCGTAAGGGGTTGTATGTTCGAATTTTGTTGTTGCTTATAATTTTCTCCATGTTCCCGAGTTTCTGTGTGTAAAATGTTATAAGAAATCGCCAAAGAATGTGCAATTATCCTGATGGGGGTTGAAATTGTGTAAGGGGTTGGATATTCGAATCTTAACGTTGCCTATAACTTTCTCCACGTTCCACAGTCTTTGTGTGTAAAATTTGATGATAATATTGCCAAAGAATGTGCAATTGTAAAGAAATATCATAAAAGGGGGTTTAAAATATATAAGGGATGGTTTGTTCGAATAGAATTGTTGGCTACAATTTCTCCTAGTTCTTCTGGCGCTGCGTGTAATTACCCTGTAAAAATACCAGTATTTATATTTTAATAGCGAAAACATTACTTACAGGGGTGGGTGTTAAGGAAGGGGTAATTAGTCAGAATTCTCATGTAGGCTAGTTTTACTTCTTCTGGTTGAAGAGGGTTGCTGTTCAAAATTTTGTAAGGAAAAAGGTCAATTCATGTATTTTGTATACAGCACATGTTAATAATAGGGGATGAAAACGCGAAGGGGATGGTTTATAAGAATTTACCGCACTCTAGATTCTCTCCTACTTGAGAGGGATAGTTCTACAACATATTTAGGTAATTTTGGTGTAAACATATAGATGTGTAAAGATAACTTCTTTGTAGGGGTTGGAAACTGTGTAGGGTGTTGTGTCCAATTTTTGTTGTAATTAAGTTGTGTTTGGAAATCTTTTTACCACCATCTCAGTGAGCAATATTCGGTTAAAACTATCCGAGGATTTAAATATAGGTTACAAGAATATTGGACAAGAAACGAATACACGATTATCCGAAATTCCATATTCGGATAACCGATTATTCGGTTTTATTTGCACGGTATTTGTACGCTATAGGTATCCGGTTATCCGGATAGACAAATACTTCGGTTACTTGTCCGAGCCCTACTCCACATCCAGTTTCCATGAAACTGTCACAAAATGCGTGTACATGGAAATGTGTAAAATTTATTTATATATATACGTAGACCTGTATAAGAGTGCCTGCTTCATCAAATCGTAGTTACACAGGACAAGACAAAATTGAACAGAATATCCAGAGGATAACGAGCCTTGAAACCACTATGATCTATATGTTAAATCTATATCTCAAGGATAGGAGGAGAGCGAAATTTACGTAACAACAACAACAACAACAATAATAAATAATGCAATATCTTGAATACACATACCCATACAGCTCTTTTGAAATTACTGAATAGGCTACTCCTTGAACTCGAAATGTTATGCGACCCCGACAGTATCGAAAATATCGATACTGATTCAACCCAAATCGATTGTCAATTGAGTTTAGTTTTTGTTTACTTAAATAATGTTCCTAACATTTTTATTTATAGGAGGCCAATAATTGTGGAATGGGTAGTTTTAAATACCTCCCTAGCAGTTTGAAACACATATTTCATTCTATGAGAAGTTTTCGAACTGCACCCACAATTTTATGTCTATCTAAATGTAAAAATTATATATTTAGCGATTTGTACAATGACTCTGATAAAGAAGGCATGATCCGCAATATGTCCGTTTGTGAAGATTTCCTAACAAGCAGCGAGGAAAAATCTTTGTTTGATGAAGTTGAACCTCACATGAAAAGATTACGATACGAATTTGATCATTGGGATGACGTGAGTACCGTACATAACCTAGAATACACTACCTAAAATAAAGTAAACTGTGATGTCATTGACCAACGATAACTCAATTGGAATGAATGAAATATAGCAACTAATGTTACATACCCTAATTTATTATCCATTCCTGAAGTTCTAGTATTTATCAGTTATGATAAACTTTAGAGAAACGACACAATCAGACACTACGCGTAAGTCAAAGGATGCGGATGATTGTTCATTAAACAGGTGTTTGATTAATACTGTATAATATATACATATATATATATATCTTTTTTTGTTTTAGGCTATACATGGCTACAGAGAAACAGAGCGCTTGAAGTGGAATCCCCAAAACACTGCCATTTTACAGAGAGTTCATGACCTGGCTTTCCCCCCTGGAAAACCACAGTTGACTCTTGTCCATGTCTTAGATCTGTCTGACATAGGTGTTATTAAGCCACATATTGACAGTGTGAAGGTAAGTGAATTGCCGGTATTTTGATCTGTGCTAGCCTACGACTTTCTGGTAACGTCCTATTTTTAAGAATACTATATCATTTATCCCTTCAATTTTCTACTTTCAAAAATATATTTTATCTCATTAATAAAGAAACTAGTTGTATTAAAGTAACTGTCATTAAACATCGTATTACCATGTCATCACTCATCATTTTTATTTATTCAAATTGGCTACCGTATGGTACAGTACTGTATTGGGGATTGTAAATAAAAATTCAGAATTATCTGGTACATCCTGCCTGCTAACCTAAGATAACTCCCTTGATTAGTTTACCTGGACTCATTGTGTAGCATGTTTATTGTTATGGTTAGTTTGTTCTTAGAATTCTAACCCAGGGAGTATCCCTGACCCTAACTGAAAGCTGGCACTGCAAACTGTGCAAAAAGGAACCAGAAATAAGAGGATGAATATATTTTTCTTGGGTATGCAGCTAGATGGAAAGTTTGGTTTAGTTATGAGTTCCTGAAGCCACAGAATGTTTCTGTTGGACATTACAGGAGAATATTTTAGGAGAAAAATTCCTCTAACACTGAGATTTGAACCCACAACCTTCAGCTTTACATGCACGATCCTCTACCAGCTGATCCAGTTTGAATTGCAGTGCCAGATGGATTCTCTCTCCTATGACTGATTTTAATTTTACTAAAATATTATCATATACCAGTAACGTTCAACAGAAACAAATTTCTGTAGTTTTGTGATAACTGTAATCAATTGACGTAAATGTCTCAGTGAGGAAAACCATCAGAGTAATCAGTCATAGGAGAGAGATTGCATCTAGCACCATGAATCAAACTCTGATGAGCGCAGTTAATGGAGCATGAGATCATAAAGCTGAAGGTCGTTCGAATCCCAGTGTCAGAAGAATTTTCTCCTAAGATATTCTCAGGAAGTTGATGTTCTCAAATGTTTAGAGGTCGATGCTGCCTCCATCCTCAGGTATTCTGAAGGATGCCAAACTTTACACCTTGCTGCAAGCCCAAGAATAATACATATTATACAACAGGAAAACCTAGTGGTACAGAAATAAAATACTTGAAATGCCTGAGGTTTCTGCTGCAGAAAGATGTTAAAGAGTCCTTACAGACAAGCTGGCAAAAAGAAAAACTTCTACTGCTAATGTTTCCATCTCTTTAATGTGTGAAGAATTTACAGGAGTCTAAGTAACCTCAGAGTCGACTGAGGGGGTGTACAGGTAGCTGGCCTGCCTCTAGATCCAAAGGTAACAGCCTCAAACCTGATTGTGTTCAATGAATTTTAATGGTTGTAAAAATCCTGGGCTTGGAGTCCTCTAGAAGGGACCTTACGCTGCCGGTCCCCATGTCTTAGATTTATGACATGTTAAATGAACTCCAAGCCTAAATTAAAGCAAATGGATGGAATTCCTTAGTTCTTTCACATCCAAGTAAATATGGGTCGGAGAGGCACACATTGTAATTGTAATTTATTCTTGTATCAATCCATTTACCTCCTTGGCATTACGCTAGGTTTATTGCCAAGTGAGGTACTCTATACAGACAATTTTTCCTATACTACAATGGAAGCTTGGTGGTTAAAATAATATGCTTATGTTTCTCAAGTTCTATAACATGACACTTCTCCCTCCACTCATACTGACTTTGCTGTCCTCTTCTACTATTCAGCCGACTGGTCTCTCATAATTGCATATGAGATTGAAGTTTATACTGTGGTAACATTTAGCCTTGCATGCACTACATATTAATGTAGTCAAAAGTTACAAATAAGGAATTTATTTTTATTATTTTTATTTTGTCATATCCCTTTTAGGCCTATATCCTGTTTGTTTAGATCCTATTTGGGGTATTGTTTAAGATCTTAGTATCGTGCACCTCTCTTTGACACGTGACTTATTTATCTTAATTGTGTACACTTACTTATCTTGCACTCTCTGATCCTAACCTAAGCCCTATGCAGCAAATTATGCCTTAAAAGGATTAATTTATACTTTTATGACGTCTTTACCCTTTCATGACTGGGGGATTGGTCTATCTTTGCCTATAGCATCCTTCTCTGTATTTCATATTATATTTTTATTTTAGAACCTTAGTCCTGGGAAAATCACCCCTTGAAGCACTGAACCTATTTCTTCATTTTATTTGACAGAGAATCCAAAACAGTGAACCAGTTTCTTAAATTATATAGCTGATTAATACTTTTTGACCTTCCTCTGCGCAAAAGGACCAAACTGTCGTGAGGTGATGGGATGCTCTCGGCTTCCTCTTGTGCCCTCTCTAAATGTCTTACGTCATTGGTCTTCTCTGCTGCCTCCCCTGTTCGTTGGTCTTATGCATTGCTAATCGCTGATGTGGAGTAATTCCTCACCTGGTGCGATGAACTCGTATTGTCATGCGGTGTATGCTGTATAAGCGTTTCGCTGTTCTGTCTCCTCGTTTCCTGGATCGTCTTGTTCGCTGCATTTCCTTCTTTTAACTTATGAGAATTTGAGTCCCTGTTGCTATGCCTATTTGGGGCAAGCCCTTGGCCCTTTGCTTCCCTGGTCAGAGTTATGTTTTTTCTGCAATAGTCAATGTCAAGGACCTTCTGGTCTATACAAAGCCTGTCCTTCACTAACACAGCAAATTTCCCTACGTTACGAACCTGTATCATGTAAGGGAGTAGTTCCTTTCTTTTGGCCCTTACTTCTCTGCTGTAATCTTGTGCAAACCTCACTCCCGTCCCTCTCAGCATCTTAGCCCTGCTCAACACCATGTCTTTAGTAAACACACTAGTAAACTTCACTAATATTGGTAGATTCTTTCCTTTCCCTAGACGGAACACATTATCAAGATGAAGTTCGGAAAGTTCCGTTTGAAGTTCCTCGGTAAAAAGATTAAGCACCTGTCCACAAGTGTCTCCTCTTCTCTCCTGGTAGCTTTCCCCTAATCCAAAGATAATGAAGTTCCTCATCGTTGCTTCTCTCTGTGTTGTCCATTTAATTTCTTTTAGTGTGGCGATCTCACTTTTTAATTTGTTGTATCCCTTGTTAATATTGTTAATCCATCCTTTCTCACATCTTCCAACTTACTGATGATTTCGTCGAATTTATTAATTAACTTCTCATCTAATTTGGTTATCAAGTCCGTTAACGAAGCTACATTTCCACTATCCTCACAATTTTTACCTCTCTTGCCTGAACCTGGGCCAGGATTTGCCTCGATGCCTCCAATTAATAACAGTGCTGCTATAATTAGACCAAAAAACTAATTATCAACTGAGGAACCATGTACTTATTCATTGATGTTAGATGAATCTGCTTTAAGCCTTCTGTGAAGTCCTATTCTTGCGCGGTAAGTTGTTAGGTCAATGCCCATTGTTTCCATAATCAGCGCACATATAGAGAATGCCAATGATTAAGAAACAGAGAATTAATAAATAAATTATAAAGATTATGAATGAAGATGTTAAAGAAGTTGTGGGAGAATGGATCATTTGAGAACCCCTTCAGAAATAGCAAGTAATTAGCTGGAATCATAGCTGTGTAATACATATTATTTCTTTTACAGTTCTGTGGCAGTACCATCATTGAGATGACTAATGTGTAAATCTGTTTCATAATTAATTATCAAACATAAATCGTAGAAAAAATTAGTAACATAAAATTCTTGGGATTACAAATTTACCAAAATCTAGACTGGAAGACACACATTGAAATGATAAGTTCAAAACTGAGATCAGCATGTTTCACTTTAAGAATTTTGAATGATATATTACAACAGGATGCATTATTCATGGTATATTTTACATATTTACACTCTGTAGTGAGATACGGAATCATATTCTGGGGCAACTCTTCCCATAGGGAGAAAATATTTAGATTGCAAAAATGTGCAATAAGAATAATATGTGGAAAGAAAAAAAAAGAGAATCTTGTAAACTGCTATTTGAAAAATTAAAAGTCCTCACTCTCACAGGGGAGTATATATACTCGGTAATGTGTTATATGGTAGATAATATTGATAAATTTCAAACTAATTACAGTGTACATGGACGTACAACTAGAAACATGAATGATTTACATAGACCAGCTAATTCATTAAAACTCTTTCAGAAGGGTGCATATTATTCTGCAATATTGATTTACAATAAGCTTCCAAAAAACATTAAATTATTGTGTATTAAAAACAAATGCAAATCTTTCAAAGATCTCTCAAGGAATTTTTAATAAGTCACACCTTCTACAACATGGATGAATATTTCCAGCTTGAATTAGTTTGTCAGCTTATTCTGTATATTGTTGTTATAGTACGTATGTATATTTTGATCTGACGTGTTCTACATCCTTGAGCCTCGTTCAACACAGGATCTACAGGACGAGATATCTAGATCTATATCACCATTCCTGGAATACGTCTAACGTGTAATGTCCATATAATAAATAATGCTCGAAAGAGCATTAAAATGAGATTTTAATTTTCGCTGTATTCTCTAATTGATAGTGTTCTTTTTTACAGTTCACTATGTGATACCGTTCGCACTTCTGATCGCACAGCGAGCTCACACATTCCTCGTTCGGTTGGTGGAATCTTTTGGTTGTACAGATCTTGTGATGAAAGCCGTGTGTTGCAAGTCTCGTAATGACGTGTCTTTGGTCCTGGCAGGCCTTGGTCCACTCCCGATCTATCATTTCGCTTGTGCCATAGAAGTCTGGGTCAATGTCCTTTCTTTTGCTTCTTCTTGACTCAAGATGCGTTTGGTAAGGGCCGGTTGACGGCAGCATAAATTGCATTCTCAGTTCCTCCACAAAGAAACTTTCCCTTGTTAGCTCATAAACGACCCTTGAAGGAGCGTATATTCCAACTCCTAATGTCCATATGTTTTTCAGTTGTGTGGCAGTACCATTACTGGGATAAGTCTGACGTATAATACCCGTGTGAATTTTAGTTCTGAAACAGCACCATAGCTGGCATAAGTTTGACATGTAATATCTCTGTGTTTTGCAGTTTTGTGGCAGCACAATTGCTGGGATTAGTTTATTGTCAGATAGTGTGATGAGGCTAGTTCATCATAAGAGGAAGGAGCAATATGTTGACGTACTACTGAAGAGACGTTCATTATATATTATGAGGTAGAGTAAAATAAATACAGTACTTGCTAATGCTCATTGCATAGAGTAGAGTGTGTATTCTCATTATTATTATTAGGGCCCGGATTCATATGCACTAAAAAGCTTGAATATATGCATGCATTTATGCAGTAAAAAAATGCACCAAAAATGGCCTTAATTTCTGTAAAAAAATTAATTGTACAATTATATTTGTCACATAAATATATTGCTAACATTTTATTCCCTAGAGTAGACTCATACAACAGGGGTAGATAATTTTTTCTAAGAGTTGATTCATCTGGTATTCTTTGATTTACACAATATGTCTCCAGAAATGATCACAGAACTGGATTGTTTAATTTATTCCAGGGAATGTTACTGCACACCAAAGCCTTACAAGATCAGCTGAAAATGTATTAACAGAGGATTTGGGTTTTACCTGTGTAAGGAGTTGTTGTTTTTGTGCACTGTTGTTCTTCCCCTCCTTTACCGTAATATGTGCAGTTGTTCTTGAATGTTGTTCAAGTTGAAATTTCTTTTCACATTTCACTTCTTTCGAACAAACTTGACAATACACGATATCACCATCTGTTGAATAGTCACTGTTACCCAACACCTACTGATTTAATAGATATTTTCTGCTGCTCTTTTCTTTTGGGCATTTTTGAAAAAGAACACTTTATTAGCTGCAGATTAAGGTGAATGTAACACAATAATACTTCCCTAAGACCAACCCTATGAGGCTGTAATTTACTGCGAGAGTGAAAGGAATGCAGGAAAATCCCACTACCACCCCTTAGCCAGGCAGATATTTATAGCAGTAAAACTAAAATGCCGTTACTCAGAAAGTTGCAAATAGAAACTTGAAAGGGATGTCCAAAGTATGTTTTGAGAGAGATTCTTAAAATTGTCCTAAATTTCAACCATATATGCAGAATTATGCTTCTGTGTTTAGAATATGCAATAACGCCAATAACTATCGAAATATGCATTTTGAAAAAATCCAAGCCCTAATTATTATACATGGTGGTGACCAGCACAAGATAATAGTCAGAAGATGAATATATGGTCCAATAGTGAGAAGAATGTTATCTCTCTTAATTATTGTTGAGGGAAACATTTTGCTTTGAGTGAAATTCAACTTAATCATAAGATGAACAGGATTAGGAAGTAGTCCAATGTTGTTGCTAGCAGCACTCACCTCTTGCAAGAAGATAGTGTAGCGTTATGGATACTAGCAATTACCTCTCCCAAATAACTAGCACAACTTTGACCACAAACTGTCTTTTCCCATAGGAAATAGTTCTGTGTTGTACCTGCTGAAGAAGCAGAACTGCAATGCATCTGCTAGCATTCACCTTTCCAAAGGAGTCGTCCTGGGTGGCACAATCAATATCGTGCTGGCTTTCTGTGCCCAAGGTTGCGGGTTTGATTCTGGCCCAGGTCGATGGCATTTATGTGTGCATAAATGTGACAGGCCCATGTCAGTAGATTTACTAGCATGTAAAAGCAAAATTCCGGCACACCGGCGACGGTCACAAACCTGGTCACAAACCTAAGTTGGAGCACATTGCCATCGTTAAATAACCATATACCAACCAACCAACCAACCAACCTTTCCAAAGGAAATAACACTGCATTGTGGAAATTAGCTAGAAGCACTGCACTGTGGCTACCAGTTTTCAATTATTCTAGGAAAGAACATATCATTGTAGAAGTTGAGTTTATTTAAAAAAGTAGCACTTCATTGTGTCTGCTCGCTCACTTCTAGAATGAATTACTGCATTGTGGTTACCAGTTGTCAATTCTCCTAGGAAACAGCACATCATTGTGGAAGCTAGCCTAGCCTTCACTTCCTCAAAGGTGTAGCTCTGCATTGTAGCTGCTACCTATCAAAGAAGCACTGCATCGATCAGATCTTGTAAGGTAGGATAGATCATGTTGATACAGATTCTTTCTTTTAAGACGTGTGGATCTATTCATTACTTACTCAGTGGCAATAGACAATTCCTCAGCAAGCTAAAGGAATGTTTTCTATTTTATGGAAGCTGAAGGTTCATTGCCGTGGTTACCTGAGCCCGCCATTCAACCCTATTCTGTGCTAACTCCATCCAACCATCCCTCGCAAATTCTACTTCCCTTAAATCTATTCAAATAGTGTCCTCCCTAAGTCTAGGTCTTCCACGTGGTCTTTTTCCTTCAGGCCTCTCAGTCATTACTTTTGAGATATGTCTTTCCTCCCTCATGCGTGCAACATTTCATCCTCATTGATTTAATTACCCTTACTATATAAATGGTGAGGAGTACAGGTTATGAAGCGCGATATGGAGTTTTCTCCAGTCCCAATTTTCATCTCTTTTAGGCCTAGGTATTTTCCTAAGCACCCTGTTTTCAAACACACTCAGATTACATTCTTCCTGAAGAGTAAGCGACCATGTCTCACATCCATATAATACAACCGGCAGGATAATAATCTTATAAATTTTTATTTTAAGATTTCTGGACAGAAGACGAGAAGATAAGAGTTTCTGAACTGCATAAAAATAAGCATATCCTGATTCATTAATATTTTAATATTGTTAATTATTATTAATTAATTAACGTTTCTTTATCCAAGGTGGATCAATCTAATTCATATTCTATTTTCTAAGAAAGGATGGATCAGTTTAACCATATTTTTGCTTGTAAGACAGAATGGATCTAGTTGTTACACATTCTCTCTCATAAGACCTGATGAATCAGGTTGACATATGTTGGTGTCACATTTTTGCAACAAGAAATTTGTTTATTTCAGGAACAGTGCTCGATATGACTACACACATGAAATTCTGGGTCCGGAAGAATCAGTGTTTGGAGGGCTACAAGTTCACCGTGCTAGACGGATATCAATAATTTGCCGATGTGAGCCAGAGCAGGCAGAATTAACATAGAATATCAGTATTCCAGTTATTTAGCAAGGTATTAATATTATTATTTCCAGATTTTTCAGTTTATTGTATATAATATGAGAATAAAATTATTTTCAAAGAGGAATATAATTGTGTAAAATTCTCATTTCTGTTTCTTACTCCTTGTACATTGACTGTGCTAAGCATGTGAATGTGGAAAGGGAAAGAGAGTATTGCCATTTCTCACTCCATTGATCTAGCAAGATTTATGCTATCCAACTAATGGGATATTAGAGAAGAGGCTCATTGCACCATTTAGTGACATACATGGACTGTACACGGTATAATTTTTTCTGCATGGTAGGCAGTTCATCTCACTGCAGTACAACCCAGAAGGCAATGAATGGATCATACCCTGAGGATGTCTCTGAATATTTCAATTGAACTAATTTTTCTGATGGCACTATGGTCCTGGAATCAACTCAGCCTCTCATAGAAGTTAAGTTAAGGATGGTGGACAAGTAACTCACACTCAATGTCGCCTCCGTTGCAGTTGACAGCCTCTTCAAGGCAAGTGTACATATTCCTGATGATTTTTCAGAACACATTTACATTGATCTCAGCACATAACTACATAATCCAGGGCACACAATTCCAGTTTATGGCTCTAGAGCAAAACTTTTCTTTATCAATTATTGCTCCACACAACAAATCATAGGATTTAAATCTAGGTGAAAGGGAGGCCAGAAAATTCCCTAATGATTGTGCTGTGGGTAGATATAGGACGTCGCCCAACATAACCCTTTATTGGACAGCACCAGTGGCGCGCCAACCATGGAAGCAAGGGAAGTAATGCTTCCTCTAGTTGAAATGAAAACAAGAATTTATTTTATAAAGTAAATTTTAATAATAAGGAATATAATATTTTATGATTTTAAAACTTTCATTTCCAGGAAGGAAATTCTCACTACAGTTGTGGAAGTATGAAATGTGGGCTGTGGCCGGCTGGCTCCACTTGTCCCAGGGTTGAGAGGGGACAAAATGAAAGCTTTGTGCATTTTCCCAAGATCTCCGAATGAGGGACAGGAATGTTTAAATTTGTACATGCCTGCAAAGCCCAGCTAAACCACGCATTTTTCAGGAAAATAATGTTGAAACAATAGTGTTTTACATACTCTTATGTGATCTATACTGTGTTTAAAACCATGTTATCTTAGCATGTGTCCAAGTTACTGGTTTGCCCTCAATATAATAATTGTGTGTCGATGTGTGCCATGTGTCTGCATAAGGAGGCAACTGGCTTATTGTCCGTCCGTTCATTGCTGGCTGTTGATGTCACCATAACGTGCTGTGAGTGCTCATGGGCTCAGGATTTCTACTCTGCTTGTCTAACAGAGCGTGGGAAAGTTGGCCAATATTTCTTGTTTACAAAACTCTTACGAAAATATGAGGAACCGGTTCCTACTACTCAGCATGGCCGAGACAAGTGTTTCGCATGATACATACCAATCCTTTTTTCAGTTAGTGGCAACTAGGCTTCAGCTGAGTGTGCTGGTAAAGTGAAATTTTATTGTTTGTGATAAGGTTTAAATAAGTATAAATTTGTTCGTTTGCTGATGTCACCATGATGTGTTGTGTTAAGTGAGGGTTGGATGGAGAATTATAAGTTAAACAGGTAACAGGTATAAACAATGGAATCTCAAACTTCAGAGTGCAATTGTGAAACTGAAAAGCTTTTAAGGCGTGGATTTGGTTCTCGGGACTGAATTGAATGATCTTTAGCACAGACTAAATCTTCTTCTTCTTCATCTTCCCCATGATGCCTTTAGAGCGTTGGGGGGTCCTCGATTAAGGCTTTCCACATCCTTCTGTCCTGTGCCATCCTTTTCAATTCTGATTTGCTTTTGGAGATCTTTCTTCCCATTTCCTCTATGCAATCTTCGTATGTAGTTCTTGGCCTTCCTCTTGAGCGACCTCCTATCGGCCTTGCTTCCATGAATTGTCGTGGCTTCCTGTTCTCCTCCATCCTTGTAACGTGTCCAAACCATCTTAACTGTCTTTGGGCCAGGCGCTTTTCTACCGGGGGTTGCTGGAGTCCTTCTCTTATTGTTTGATTCCGGACTAAGTCACGTCTTGTTTTCCCTGCGATTCGTCTTAAGCATTTCATTTCTGCTGCAGTTACTCTTCCTATTTCTTCCCCTTTTACTATCCAGCTTTCACTTCTATATAGTAGTACTGGTTCCATTACTGTTCGGTATATTTTAAGTTTTGTTTCTGTCGTCAATTCTGATTTTCCAAAGATTGTTTGATTTAGCTGATAATATATATTATTACATCTGCAGCCCTATTTAAGACTTCATGTTTTATTTTCCCGTTTTGATGAATTATTGTGCCCAGGTATTCATAATTTCTTACCTGTTCGAGTTGTACCCCGTTACATTGGATATTTAGTTGTCCTACTGTTTCATCTGTCCTAGCCACCTGCATCACCTTGCTTTTCTCTACATTTATCTGCATTCCCTTTTCCTTCAGGTTTTCCGTCCACTCCATTACAGCCTGCTGTAATTTTGTTTCCGTATCTGCTATTAACACTATATCGTCTGCATATATGAGTGCTTGGCACTGTATTGGTTTCATCTTCCAGTTTCCAATTATTGTTCTATTTGTTCTTCTCTTACATACCTTAAGTACTTCATCCATTAACACTATAAACAGTAATGGGCTTAGACTATCCCCTTGTTTTACCCCTATTTCCATTTTAAATGTTTCCGATTTTCTTCCTTCCAGTCTGACCACTCCTTCTACTTGTTCATACATTGCTTTAGTCAACCTCTGAAGTTTTGAACTGACTTTCCGTTTCCTTAGTGTTTCCCATATCTCTTCCCTAGGTACACTATCAAATGCTGCCTTCAGATCCAAAAACGCAAAATTAATTGTTTTCCCTCTTGACGTTACTTTCTCGCATATAGTTCTTAATATGTAGATCCAATCTTGCGTTTGTCTTCCTGGCCTAAATGCCGCCTGTTCTTCTTCTAGTTTCTCTTCTATCTGCCTTCTCAATTTCATTTCCAATATTCTGGTAAATATTTTAGATATTACCGATGTAAGACATACTGCTCTATAGTTATCACACTTTGCCGAATCGCCTTTCTTATATATGGGCACTATGATGTTTCTTCTCCAATCTTCCGGAATACGTTCTTCTTTCCATATACATTTGAAAAGGTCTGTCATCTGTCTTATTACTGCTTTTCTTCCTATTTTTATGAGTTCTGGTGTTATTTCATCTTCCCCGGCTGCCTTTCCATTTCTCATCCTTATTTCATCTACTTCTTCTCTATCCGTCTCTTCCTCTTCTGTTTGGTTTGTGCTATTTCTATCATTTCTACCATTCCCTCGTCTTTCTTCTCTCTCTTTAAATTTTTCCTCATAATGCGCTTCCCAGGTTTCTAATATTCCCTCTATATTTGTTTGTAATTCACCATCTTCATTTCTTACATTCTTTATTCTTTTCCCTCCTTTACCTCTTAAATTTCTTATTGTGATCCAAAAATTTTTCTGATTTTCCTGGAAGCTGTTTTCTACCTCCTTCCCAAATTCTTCCCAACTTATTTTCTTTGCCTCTGCAACTATTCTTTTCGCCTCATTTCTTTTAGCCTTGTATTTTTCTAGGTCTCATCTTGTGCCTGTATTAATATAGCGTTTCCAAGCGGCTTTTTTCTCTTTGACTGCATTCTTCACTTCCTCATTCCACCACCTTGTACATTTCTTATTTGTTCCTACCTTTTTCTTTCCACAAATTTCCTCACTTGTCTCCTTTATTATTGTCTTAAACAGCTGCCATTTTGTTTCAACATCCTCTTCCATCCTCAATGGTGTTTCTTCAAACCTTTGTGCTAGTCTTCTTTGGTATTCCTCCTTTTTCCCCTCTTTTTGTAATTCCTCGTACTTTATCCTCTCGTGGTAGTTCTTTTTCTGTTTCCGAGGCTTTCTTAATCTGGTCTCTGCCACTAGTAATTTGTGATCCGTATTTATTTCCGCTCCTCGTATCACTTTTATGTCTCTTATGCTTTTATGATTTTCTTTCTGGTATATAATGTAGTCTATTATACTGTTTACATTCCTTCCATCTCCTTCAAATGTTATTTTCTGTATATTTTTATGGTTGAAGAACGTATTCCCCACCAGTAATCTGTTTTGAACACAAAAGTCTAATAGCCTTCTTCCATTTCCATTGATTGTATTCTCCCCATTGTATCTTCCCACTACTCCGTGTCCCAATCTATTGTCATTTCCAACTCGTGCATTGAAATCTCCTATTATCATTTTCTGATTTTGCTTTATTTCTGCTTTTTCTACCTCCTGTTGAGTATCAAATAGAATTGTTCTTTTTCTCGTTGGATGTCATCTTCTCTGGGTGCATACACTTGGATAATATTTATTCTTTGTTCTAATTCGATTTCTATGGAGATGATACAGACTAAATCATGGATGAGAAAGTTCAATTTTGAACAGTACAAAAGAACATGGTTATGTGGTTGCTGCATGACAGGGAAATTGTTTTGTGGGCCAGTTATTTAATGATGAAAAAAATGGCTGCAGCGACGTAAAAAATCTTCACAAAGCATTGAGATGACATGGAATTTTTCAATCCCATATTGTTTCAACAATGCAATTAGCAATGTTTGATAGGTCTAGAGATGATTTTCAGCATAGCAACCAGGTACATCTGGCAGTTATACAACATAACGATAAAGTGAAAGAATACAAAGAAGTTTTCACACATTTAATAGATGTCATCCGTCATTTTCAGCACTCTTAACAGCTTTTCTTCTTAAAAAAAAATCATCAAAGAGGTTCCATTATTTAGACCAAGAAGTGAAAAAAAGGTTTCCAAAAGTCGCACCAACCAGATGGAACTACAATAGTTGACTTGTAGAGGCGGTGTATGATTAGATGATTACAGATCTGAGTTAACTACAATGTTGAAAATATAATTGAAACCCAAATGACTGGGATAATAAAACGTATATTGCTGCTCGAGGATATGTTTCTGTTCTAAAAGATTTCACCTTCAATCTTCTACTTAATGTATTCAAAAACTTTTTACAGTAACTACCATCCTTTTCAAAACGCTGCAAACAAAATCAAACGACATCTCATTTTGTATTCATAAAGTGACCGAAGCAAAAGAAAATATAGCCAGGAGAAGAGGGGACTCTGAGAAAATATTTTCAGACACATCTTCTAATGAAGAAATAACTGAACCTCAGATCAAATGATGATGGCTGGGTAATGTAGGAGATATTGAAAAATGCTTCAGAAAAGTATGTTACGAAATTTTGGATAATGAAGTCAGTCAAATTGAAATATGGCTTCAGAACTTACAGAAATTAAAATTTCTCGAACTAATAAAATTTAATCATAACAAGGAGCATGAAAAGGATTTACTGAAATTGCTTTTTATCGTTTAAAACAGTTTACCGTCAACATTTCCGATTTTCCTTGTTTTAAGAAGTGAATCGAGTGTGTGTTATTCCCTTGCAGCAGAATTGAAAAATAAAAGTGCGAGTGAATTTTTAATTCACTTAAAAGAAATTAACATGGACAGTGCACTATATGAGCTTACAAAATTGTGTGAGCTGATAGTTAAAATTCCTGCAAGTAGTGCTTCGGGTGAGTTGTCATTTTTGTATTACAGACTTATAAAAATCTAGACTATACTATTGCTGCCCTCTCTAATATTTCACTGCACGCCACTGGACAGCAATAAAATTTTGGACAAAGAATATGATCAAATTAATTCATTAATTAATTGACAGAGATACCCAGATGGTAACTCTGTCCCCATGACAGGTTCTTTGATGGACTTTTATGGGTCCTCTCTGGTTTAAAACCCAACATTTTGTTTGTCAGCTGCCCTGTTGAGTTGAAAGTACCCGTCTGAGAAACTTGTATTAAAACATTCCATCTTCACTTCCCCCAAAAGGCATACTGTAGTCTGTCCTCCGTATTCCAATTTCACAGCTTGTGCAAAACAGTTATTTTGTAACAATCACTGTGTAAAATCTTAATATTCTACAGCAAAATACTCCAATTTCTCGAGCTGAATTGTTTGGAATGCACTGCATGGCAACAGGCAGTAATGCTTTCAAGCCAACGAACTGCTGCTACCCAATGTTAACTGTCTTCTTCCAACTTTTCTGTATAAGTGCTCTCGTAGAGCCCACCACGCTTAAAATGTGCTCAAAATTTAATTTGAGTCGTAATACTTTTAAATTCAGCATAAAGCAGAACTGTTTTAGCCTGCTGAACAGACACCCAATCTCAGACATGGTTGAACTAGCGATGTGAGACAGAAGCAGGTGGTTTACCATACAAAAAAGCCCTCAAGTGCCCTTATTTAAATGCTCACATAACAGATCCTGGGGTAGTTTTTAAACACACTAACATTTTATTTGCAAGCATTTAAAAACACTGAACCATTCGACTAAGAACACTGGCATTTTCTTGTTTATCTTGCATTCTACAATCCTCTGTCCACAGGAAATTTCACCAATACTGTAATCTTTTTACAGAATATAACTAAAATCATATAATACTGTTGTAATATGACTTATATCACAATATCGCTGAAAAACATCACACTGTGAATCACTAATACTACAAAAATCTTCTTGTAAAAATTGTTCATAATGTGCACTGAAAAGTCTGTGGGCATACCTCCAAGTATGTGCTAACTACGTCTAAAGCTGCGTCTCCATTGATATACATTTAACACCAACATGTCAATATTAACAAGTTGATATTGACATGTATATTGCAATTTCGCATTCCAATTGACTTGACATGCAAACCCAGCGTGTTGCACTTAACATTTTCAGAAGTTAATTTGCTTTCCGGAGAAAATGGACAACATGTCAAGTCAATTGACTATTCGGTCAATATCGGCTTTGTTTCTGGAATTTCCAGGAAACGAAAGGCAATCGCCAGCTTAATCGGCTTTGGTTCGGGAATTTCCGGGTGAACAAAACGTAGTCGACAGCTTCCTCAATATTCCCGGCATCCATTTTGTATTATGTGAGTATTTGGTATATCAGTGTTCTCAATAGTATTGCATCTACTTTTAAAATTATTTTTTATGGCATACTCCATTGTTGAAAAATGTGATAGTTATTATGAAAAGATCAAGTCATCTGTACAAAATTAGTATTTAAGAAAGTCATACACAGTTAACAAGAAGATAATAACGAGTATATAAAATTACTATCATTTTGTAATGTTGCCTGCCCTTTTCAGAGGCGTTTTCTTTTCAAATGTTATTCATTTCTCTTCGTAACCGCGCCAACACATGTTAACCTATAATATTGTAGTGGAGACAGTTGTTAATTGGCAAACCACTTGACTTGTATACATCAACAAATTGATGATAAACATTTAACATACGTTAACTGCAACATGTTGGTGTTAAATGTATATCAATGGAGACGCAGCTTAAGGCTCTTATGTCATGACCGGTTCCCTCTTCAACAGAACTACATTGTCACTAGTTATATGTAGGGGATAACCAATACCAAATACACTAAAGTTGTACGATAACTGTAAAATAAAATACCGACTTCATCACTTGCACCTAATAGTTTGTTATAAGCCAAGAAGTTTGCTATGTAAACACATAATTTCTTTCAAATGTAAGGGGATCATCACAAAAAATACTCAAGGTTAGTATGGGAAGATACTGTTGAAATGTTTTGAACTATGAAAACCATAGCAACTGCAGGCTTCCTTCATTTATTACCAGTCTGCAAAACATAGAAGGAACAAATCTAAGAAAGCAGACACACTTCCCGCCATAAATTATTTCAAGGACTGAGGAACACTTCATTTTCAAGGCTAAGTTACAGAGATATTCCAGAAACCTATAAACCAAGGGCAGTAGATGAACTGTGAATCATGTATATAAGTACAAGAAACTGCTCTCAGGAATTTAAATGCCTGGTGTATATTCACAAGAAACCAGCAACAGGGCTGGAAGTTGACACTGACATGTCGGCACTCACTCTTAGGAAGTTTGAAGTGTGATGAAATGTAACAAAAGGAAAAGTATAATAGTCAAGTTTCTGAGTAGTGGTTCATTTGTATTTTTTGTAGGGTTCAGAAATAGAATTAATAACATACACATACGGATTCCCTACTTATATCAGTAGCCTATGTCGTTTTATAAATACTAATATTACTTCATAGGCCATGGCATTTTTTCATTCCTCTTAAAATGAAGGAATGTAGAAAGTCATATTCGTACTTCATGTTTCATACTCGAGACATGTATCAAAAAATAATTTTAAAGCATCTCAGAAAGGTACAAAGTGAATGCAATACAGTGCCGGTACTAAAATATGTCTCAGGCAAGTTTGATCTTGTTCAAAACAAAGAGGTGTGGCTGTCATAGTCGCAGCTGTTGTACAGCTCTGCACATGAAAATGCGTGTCATCACCGTACTAATGGTAGTTTGTTTAATCTCAGTACAACAACACAGTATCGTGAACAATGAATCCTTTATGTTTTGTTTGCTAATTGATATACTAAAATGACGATGCCAGTGAGAGTTTGCTATTTCACGTGTAAATGTTGATATTATTGTTGCATGAACTTATGAACACTCTTTCTCCATTAGCAAGCCACACCCTGGTAATGGCGCATGCTAATGACATTAACCAATTACGTTTTGTCTCATGATGTAAATTTTCCACAAACTCTCTGTGAGTTCTCCTCCCCTTTGTTCTGAAAGGATCAAACTAGCCTGAGACATATAATGTCATAGATGGTACAATTAAAAAGCCAAACAACTTTAAAAGAAAGGCTTAAAGGAAATCACAAGAGATAAGAGAGTGCAAGAAAGAGGAGGCAGCAGCAGTACACAGGAACATACCAAATATAAGATACAGCGTAATGTACCGTACAGCTTAATGTTGAAGAACAATCTTTTTTTTTCCCCCTTAGTGTACAAGACTTATATCAAAATAATGCAAATTAATATGGTGAAACACCAACCTTTTAAAAAATAAATATAATTTTAAAATTGTTAGCATGCAACTAAATTTATTTAAATCAGTTATTCAAAATGGCAGTTACTTTTTGAGTCAGAATTTTAGGTTTCTTCTTAGTCAAATTATAACATTATCATGTTCTGTTTTATCCATTTTATAGCTTAGATATATACAAAAATGATCACATCACGTTTGTATCGCGGTATTATTTCAGTGTTCACCAGTGTCCTTATGTAAAATGTAAAATTAGTAATACTGGTATTATGTCGTAATAGGATGTGCATACTGATTTTGAGATATCTCAAGGATATACTGATATAATATAGGTAGAAGTACCCAGTATTAGAAGAGTAAAGTCTGAATACTTAAGAATGGATTTACGTAGTTTGGAGGTCTTGTCATTATGTTTACATTGCAAAGAAGTGGCCCTTCTGACTAACTGCTAGCTATTTCATTCATGTACAGTCTGTTGTTTTGTTAGGTAGTGGGGGCACACAGTAACCTTTAATCAAGCTGCAACCACAATATCCATTGTGTGGTGAACAATACTTGCTATATTAACTTGTGTCTGGAGAGATAAGGGATCAGTAGTACTAAAGATAAAATTTGTGTCATCAGCAAACATAACTGTACTACAGGTCTAGAAGACATTTTTGCATTAACTGGCTGAGCGTAGGGAATGTGCATTGGGAGGTCATTAATGTAGATTAGGAACAAAACTGGACCGAGGATCGAACCTTGGGGGACACCACGTTGAATATTTAGCTTAGATGATTGCACCGAGTCTATGCCTACAATTTGTTGTTGGTTTTTAAGATAGGATTCAAACAAGGTGTTTGCAATTCCTCTAATTCCCAAGCTGTGCAATTTGATCAGTAGGATTTCGTGATCAACTAGATCGAAAGCTTTTGTTAGGTCTGGGAATAGACCTAGTGATTGCTGTTTTTTTTTATCCCTGGTCTCTAAAACATGTTTGATAAGAATAAACATGGCATCGTTTGTGGATTTATTCTTTCTAAAGCCAAACTGGAAAGATGAAAAGTAATGGAATGTTTCTAAAAAAGTACATGACTCTATTATATATCACTTTCTCCAATATTTCTGAAAAGACTGGCAAAATGGAAATAGGTCTGTAGTTCTGAATTTTGTTTTTATTGCATTTTTAATAGATTGGTAGGACTTTTGCAATTTTAAATTGGTCAGGAAAATTACAAGTTGACAAGGAGAGGTTACAAGTATCGACTAGGGGAATAACAAAACATTTATAAGATTTTTTAATAATTGTGTTAGGGATACTATCTAGACCACAACTATGTTTATTCTTTAGTTCAAAGATAATATTTGAAATTTGAAATGTTACCGGTGCAGCAATATTATCATAATAGAGAGCATATTATGTTCACTGAATGAATTAAATATCGGAACTGTATTGTTCTTATCTGAGCTATCTGGGAGAATGTGATTTAAATTAAACAACATTTATTTTCCGTATAATCCCAAATAAAGATCATGATAATAGATGCTAATTACGATAAAAATAAATAAATGATCTAAGTGCACATTGTTAGTATGTAAAAATTGTGATGTTTAGGTGTATAAATTGCATGTTCTTGGAAGAAAAGCAGTTGACTCCCTATTTTTCAGAACAGAAAGGAAAATAGCAAGTAATGAATTGCCTACAAGAATAACATAGGAAAAAAGCAGGTAACAGCCCATCTTTGAGAACAGCAAGGGAAAAACACATAAATGCCCACCTTATGGAACAGCAAGGGAAAAAGCAGCAGGTATCACTGTCCACTCTACAGAAGAGCAAGGGGAAAAGCCGGTAACTGCCCACCTTTCAGAACAGCAAGGAAAAGGCAGGTAACTGTACAGAGCAAGAGAAAAGGCATGTAACTGCCCACCTTCCAGAACAGAAAGGAAAAAAATAGGCAATTGCCCGAATTCCAGGAAGGAAAGGAAAAAAGCTGGCAACTCCCCACTTTCCAGTACAGCTAGGAAGAAACGAGGTAACAGACTGCCTTCTAGAACAGCAACATAACTGCAATGGAGTGATGCTGCCATGGCTTACAAAGTCTTGTGCATACTACTCAATGTCTCTTTTGGATTATTATTTTGTTACAAGAAATAGAAAAGCTAAAAAATAGCAAATAAATGCGCAACAACATCCAATCAGCCTCACGCCTGAGAGTGTTCTTGCTTATTCACAGCATGATATGCATTACGAATTAGAGCGTATGGGAAGCACGACTCCAGAAGATCCATTGTCAAAAATGGAGATTCTTGAACAATCTGAAACATTAAACAAATATCTTCAATCCCACATTGTATTACTTACATGGACTTGGGAGTAGACAGGACATGTGGAGGAAGTGCTGCTAATGGTTTAGGAGAAGTGACATAAGGGACAATGGAAACTGATGTAGAAGTGAATAGAGAACAGAACTAGCTCCTTTGGGACCAAAAGGAAGAAAGGGGAATAAACGACAAGCTCCTAAAGATGACTGAATTAACATGTTAATTTATGCAAACATAATTATGGTCTTCAGAGGGATCAAGGTATGGATAGATGAGACAACATCAAAGAAATACTCAAAATGGTTAGAAGGCATGAAGAACTATTGGGTAACAAAACCAATGCAGTTACAAAAGAAGTTAAACAGAAGACCAAAGAAGTGATTAAAGGAATGAAGGCAGAAGCAGAATACTTAAGGACAAGATTAGAGAAGTTGGAGGAAAGAAGAGGAGTATGGCTATAGCAGGAGATTAAAGGAATTCTGGAGCACAAGATAGAGATTGGGAAGCGATAGAAACAGTCAAGATATGACTCAGCAAGATTTTGCACTGCATTCAACGCACTACAGGGAAACTTGAGGGTGAACAGCAGTCAAGGTCAGAGGAGAAGAACAACAGTGAGGAGACATGCTCAGCAGGTTGGGGAGGGACGAGCAGAAGTGGAGGAGTCCCTTCTTTGTTCCTCAAGGACCGTGATGAGTCAGGAAGAGCAAAGGGCAGTGAAACAAAAGGGAAAGAGGGTACAGAATTGAGGAGTAAGAAGAATCTACAAGTTTTCAGTTTGTTATAGGGAACAGTACTCATTTGACATTTAAAAAAAAGTTTAGAGAGAAAATCTGCATTGGATAGCTGCCCCAATTACTAGGGAAACCCTAAGGCAAAAACAATTGGGAAGCCAAAAGCAAATTATGTTTAATCGAAGCTTTAGGACATTTGACTACTACTAGTTATTTTCCCATATCTACCAATATATATATGATGATGATAAAGTGTTCAGCCCGGAGGCCGGTCCTGCCCTGTGATAGAGCCTTGGGGGGGAAGGCCCACGGCCCGACCAAGGGACACTAGGATGGATGATACCGCATAGGATGGCCAGTTCCTTTTGTGGGATGGGAATGAGGACACAAGATCCAGTCCTGACACTGGAAGTAAACTTTATGTCTCCGTAAAATCCCCAACCCGACCAGGAATCAAACCCAGGCCACCCAGGTGGCTGGCAGTCAAGCTACCAACTCACCCACGGTGGCAGACATATATATATATACACACACACTCACACACACACACAAAGTGTGATTATGAGGATTAACTGAAAAAAATATATATATGTGTGTAATTTTTTTTTTTAGTAGATGAAAACAAAATCTAATATCGGTCAAAATCAATGAGTATTTTGAGGAAGTCATCCCAAAGATGAATTAATTTTATTTATTACTTTTACTTGACATTGTACAGATGATTATGTAGAATCTTTTAAAATATCAAGGACATATCTTGTAGAAGTGCAATAATCAGTTTGAGTCGCTTAAAGATGTTCAGTGTAAAGCATGTAATAGAACTGTGTGCACCAAATAACAAACCTAGGACTTCTCGGTTTTTAATCTGTTATTTGTGTTCCAAGTCAGTGAAACACGGTTCATAATGCCTCTTCTTTTTGGCATCAACATCAAGAGCCTGTTTACTGTCACGCTCAAGTCTAATAGTCGGATCCAGAACAATGCCCTTGTTGGATTTGCTATTAATCATAATAATGTCAGCATGTTTGTCTGATAAAGTCAGCGATCTTTTTCCTGAGATTATTTCTTAAAAGCTCCCCTTTAAGGCAAAAGCCAAGCACATGGGGAAAGGTTTCAATCTCATTGCATTCACGGCAATGGGTTGCAGTTCATCTTTATAGCATTGGACCACCAAGCTGATGACAGTCCTTTCCTTGTGGAGATCCAACTATTTGATTTCTTCCACTCTGAGAAGACAGGCACACCTCTGTCATGATGGGGTAAGCATTTCCATTCTTCAAATTCCTCGTTACGCAGTTTCTTTCTAATTTTTTTAACATCAGTTTCCAAGTTGAGACATATTAAACTGCTGCATATTTCATCTTCAACATTTCTAGATTGGAAATGCATTTGAGGCGACTGCAATATTATGAAGAAATGCTTCCTATGAATCCTTCATTATACCTAATCCAAGGACCATTCTATGAGAATATAGAATAGAATCATGGCTGTCAATAGGTATGCCAATTATGTCTTTAACTATGCTTTTGAACAGTTTATCAACATCAGTAAGGAAGATGCAACAGATTTTCGTTAAGGGGCACATTGTAGAGGGTAAATCAAGCTTTGGCAAATATATTGATTTAATATGTTTATATTCTGATCAGGTTTCAAGAGTGGCTGTCAGTTTTGTTATACTTATTACAGATACCTCATCAAATATAATTTCATCATTATTTGTCAACCCTACATATTTAATTTTATCTTTCTCATTAATTGAGAATATATTATATAACCCACTCGACGTAGTAAGTATAGTCTTTCTCAATTTACCATTCTCAACAACTATCGCATTCAATTTTTTGTCATTCAATCTAAGTCCAATTTGTATAATATCAATCACATGCACAGAAGAATTTTTATCTCTAGAAATCAATGCAATATCATCTTCAAAACCAAGTGCAGCTAGATTTTCATGACAATCCACAAGTTTATATCAATATTCAGATGCCATGTCATCTTTTATTTCTTTAGCTGTGTTGAGCAACCGCTCTTCAAATCGTTATATCCTTGGTTTGTATTACAGCATCGACTTCAACATTTATTGAGTTATTTGTCAAATTGCTAATCTGAAATTTGGAGGAAGTGATATGGTATTCAGAGTTAACTGTATATTGTCATGACCGATTGTATCAAATGCTTTCGAGAAATACAGCAATCTTTTTTATTTTTCTTGGCATCCTGACAAGTGAAGAGTTCACGAATGCACCAGTCATCAAAACGAAACAGGTCTATATAATGATCTAAGCTTTCTCTCGAGTGACCTTTCTATGATCCTTCTTAATACTGAGAAAACTCTAATGGGGCATTAGTTACCTAAAACATTTGGGTCTCCAGATTTGTACATCAGTGCCTGTAATAAATAGCTCCAGGTTAACATTGTATTTGCAATTAGAATAACCTGTCTCACCAAAAAAACGAGAGAGAAAAAGATATGCTGAAAAGAGAAGGAACTAGTAACCACCCTCTTGGGGGGGGGGGGGGGGAGATACAATCCTTACTCACAGTGGCGGATTGTTGGATGCTAAGAAATGAAGGATCTTCACAGTCATCTGAGCCTCTTCTAAATAATTAATAACAAAACTGTACCACATCTCCATGATGCCATCTTGTTTCCCATAAATTCTTCTACATTGTTATCATTAGGGCCCGGATGTTTATGACATGTCATATTTTTTTCCTTTGTGATGTTACCATAGCAAATATAATTTAAACATGATATCATCTGATGTGATTAGAATTATGCAATTTTCATTGGTCATATAATGTCATATTTTAGCTTTTTCAGTATTTTTTGTCATATTTCCGTCATTTTTCATATTATGGTCATATTTTCAATCATTTTTCATTTTTTCCCATGCTTTTGCTTTTTATTCCATTTTCATTTATTTGCTTACAGCCCTCTCAGAGATGGGATTTGAACACCCCTGAATTGTTGCTTGTAACTTCTCAGTATTTTCTTCCTAAAAATACTTTCACAAAATATACGTTGGCCTACGTATATTTCTGAGAATTAGGAGAAAGAGAGAGATGCGTAAAAAGGGACAGATGCAAAGAAAGCGAACGGAGATATTAGGATGGCTATTGTCAGTTTTCATAGCAAGGTCAACTAACTGCTTCTGTAAATAGCTTGAGCAGGTAGTTCTTCTTGGTGGTGCCAAGGGGAAGGGGTGATAGGAAGGAACAACCATCCCTCAGTTATTGAAAAGATTTTGCTGCATGGTGTGCTTCATCGCAATCTCAATACTCTTGGTTTATCATGCCTAAAACTAAGGGTCCGATAAGTGAAAAACTGAGAGCATTTGTACGGGAGTTTGGAGATAAGCATTTCAGTACAGATGGCACAATTCTGTTCTGTAAGCTGTGCGAAGTTAAGGTAGAATCTAAAAAGCGATTTAATGTGCAACAGCACTGCAGTACGGCAAAACACAAAAACAATTTGACTCGAAATGTTGCATCAGAGAACCGCCAACAGCTCATGTTTGAGAAGATTTCATCATCGTCCACCACAAGCAAAATGTCTGATTTTAACAAGGATTTATGTACAATGATGATGTCTGCTAATATACCGCTGGAGAAAGTTAATAATCAGCACTTCAGCAATTTTCTGCAGAAATACACTAATCAGCACATTCCTAATGCAACAACACTTCGCAAGAACTACGTGACTACTTGTTACGAAGATGTTTTAAATAGGATACGATCTTGCGTCGCTGATAACAAGATCTGGGTTTCTATGGATGAAACCAGCGACGCTGAAGGAAGGTATGTAGCAAACGTTGTTGTTGGTGTTTTAAGGGAAGACCGACCAGGTGAAAAATTTCTCATTTCTTGTGAAGCATTGGAGAGGACTAACCACTCAACTATTGCTGTTACCTTCGACAACGCATTGAATCTGTTGTGGCCTGAGGGAGTGAAGAGAGAAAATGTTCTTCTTCTAGTAACTGATGCAGCTCCCTACATGGTGAAAGCTGGCAAAGGTCTGCAGCTTCTCTATCCTAAAATGATACATGTAACATGCATTGCGCATGCACTACATAGGGTTGCAGAAGAAATTCGGGGAAATTATCCTGATGTGGACAAATTAATTGCAACAGTAAAAAAGATCTTCATCAAAGCTCCACTTCGAGTGCAGAAATTCAAGGAAATTGCCTCTTCTGTTCCTTTGCCTCCCCAGCCCATCCTCACACGATGGGGAACGTGGCTTAATGCTGCAAACTACTACTGTGCCAACTACAATGTTATCGAAGATGTTGTTAATGAGTTCAACGAAGGCGAAGCTTCCTCCATCAAAACTGCAAAGACGCTATTTTCAAATTCTACACTGACCGGGGACCTCGCTTATATTAAGTCAAATTTCAGTATAATATCAACAACAATCACACAATTAGAAGAAACTGGTGTTAAACTCTGTGATGCTCTTCACCTTGTGACAAATGTGGAAAGTGAGTTAACGGCTGCACGTGGTAAAGTTGGTGAATGTGTTAAAGAAAAACTACAGCGTGTGCTAGGTCGGAACGAAGGGTACTCTACACTTTGCAAGATTAGCGACAGTCTATGTGGTAAGCCAGTGACATTCCACGAAGGTGAGCCTGAATTCAACAGTAATGATTTGACTTATTTCAAATATGCCCCAATAACATCCTGCGACGTTGAGCGGTCTTTCTCCCGATATAAGTCAATGCTGAGTGAAAATAGAAGATCGTTTTTATTTGAAAACTTTAAAATGCATGTGATCTGTTATTGCAATTCTTTGTGACTGTCCATCATAATGAAACATTTCTTTCATTTTGTGTAGTGTTGAGTGTGTCTTATGGTTTGTTTAAATAAATTCAAAAATTTATTAATAAAGATTAATATTATTATTTATTAATGTGTTCTCATAAAATTTTAATTGAAAAAACCGACAAGATTTTGGAAAAAAAATTGTCTTTAGGTCATATTATTAGTCATATTTCGCCATTTTTTAGGTCATAAAGGCTTGCATATTTCTAACATTTTTAGGTCATAAACATCCGGGCCCTAGTTATCATATTCATAAGCCTCTTTCCAGTGTTCAGCAATCACTTTTTCTACTGCAGCTTTAAACAAAGTTTCCTTTTCATTAACCTTGGATTCTCTATTGTGTTTTGCTACGTCATTCTTTATTAGCCCCCATATCAACTCCATGGGGTTTGCAACTATAATTCTCTTTCCAGTCACATTACAAATAATAAATTCTTGATTAGAATTAAATATTCATAACCAAGAATCAATCAGCTTTATATCAATAAATTATAATAAGCTTACGCTATAAATGATAAATAAAAAATACAACCAAACTTAACAATAATTGTTATATTGAATTTCTATTTTTTTTTTAAAGTGCTGCTTATACTTTATATTTATTTTCTTATAGTCAACATGGTGTTAAATGTTCTGGTGTACATTCTGTCACCCCTTTCCATCGTCATTTTTCTTCCTCAATTATTTTTCACCTACTGATTTTTTTATTTCACAGAGAGCCCACTTGCTGCCATCAAATAATCCTGCCTTGTTTAATACCTCCATCATATCATCTAGGCTTGGTAAAAATCGCGAGTCATAATAATTTATAAATTGTATGGTGAACAAATCTATTGTTGTTTTCTTTGGTATCCTATTAGGTCTTTTTTCCATGAATTCCCAAACTAGTGCCAATCAGTTTCACCATTTTGTGTTCAAATAAAATGCGGGATACAGTTCTGTTACAAACTCCAGTTCTTTATAATACTGTTTTCCTTGTTTACCAGCACCAGCAACTATTAATATTAGCCTTCGGACTTTTAAAGTTGCTAAAATTTAATTTTAGGTGCCTAAAATAGGCTCTAAATGATTATGAAATAAGTTTTAAAAATTTGGAAATAGGTTCTAATAAAAAACCGTGAATTCCATTTAAGCTGCCAATTTTCTTAAATATCCCACTAATAATACAGAATTATATATTTAAGAAGACAAACTTCAACAAGTAATAGACCTAAAAATAATCTTGTTCACAATTGGATTTACAATAAATTACTAATACTTTTTTCGATTTTCTAGTGAAAAGCATTGTCGTCTATGACTCAACACTTATTTATATGCTTACAAAAAGGCAGTATTAGGCTCTAATGGCAAAATAGGCCGTTCTAGGTCTACAAAAGCATCAGTTTCAGGCATTGTCACCTATGACATGCATAATTATAGCCTATACAAGTTTTCGTGTTTACATCTTTTTAGGATTAAAATAGGAATTCACCTAAAATCCAAAATTTAATTATTGTAATTAACAGCACAAATAACACGACTACATTATATATTACATTACATACATACTTTCAGAAAATATAAATTTGGAAAAGATATTAGCCTACTTCACTACTGCATAAACGAATGCAAATCTCGGGTTGTCAATGAACTAACACCCTCAAAATCTTAGCAACACAATAGCTGAGGAATCAGCATAATAGCCTGGAAATTGGCAAAACTCTTGTCCGAAGCAAGTAGGTTGGGAAGTTTTATGGCCAGAGAGACAAGATAACTCAGCTAGGGATACTTAAAAAAAAATGCAGTCAAAGCCAGACACACTGTCAACATTCATGCTTTTCATTGCTTGTTGGATTTCCACTTCACTTACACAAGTGTCTTCTATATCTGAATTTACATTATCATATAATCATCTAGACATCGTGGTTTATGTAGGCCTATACCCAGAGAATGAGAGAAGAATTAAAAAATGTAATTACATGCTATGCTGCATTTTTTGTCAGAAAGATTCATAATATTCTCGACTGCTTTCCTTTGTCTGTAGTAATGAAAGTGCTGTATGAGGTCATATCTGTATCTGACTTCCTTTGTTCACGTAAATGTTTATCATGACGTGGATTTTTGTTACTTGAATAATCTGACTGTTTATTGTTGGACTGCCAAGCTTTGCGAGCATTATAATATTTTATGGCAGGGTGAGTAGGGCCTGCATTATGCACAAATGATAGAAATTTGTTTATTAGCTCATCGAAAAGCCATTTGTTAATGTCATTCATTAAGGATAGAAATTTACTTTATCCCATCATTCTTTGGATTTTGTATATGATATTACATCATTAGTTTCTGAACTATAATGTTGATTAATATTATCTCAGTAGATGTTTGGATCTTCCTGTGCTATATGCTAATATGACTGCAATGAGGACATGAATTGGTACTTGCAGTGTTGGTTGCATCTACATGTTGATCTACTGACTAACTGTTCGCAGATGTCACTTTCACGTACCCTTTGGATGTGAATATTTATGGATTTAAACAATTTCCCACAATGTGGGCATGTGGACAGTGCTTGAGTGTTAGAATTCACCAACCAATTTGAGTCAATATCATCATCTGTAAATTCTTCTGTAGTTCTATGGGTTTGATCTAAATGTATATTTAGCCCACATCTAGTAAAAGTTTTTCCACATAATCGACATGTAGTACATTTTATAGTATCTGAAGAAAAAGATGAAGCAACAGAATCATGTAGAGCAGCACTAAAAACTAAAAACTCCGTGGCGCGACATCCCCGAAGGAACAAGGCCTACCACCCGACCGCTGCGTCATCTACCTATAGGCAGATGGCAGGATTGGGGGGCATGTGGTCAGCATGCCGACACCCACGGCCGTTAATGGTGGTTTCCATGACCGGAGCCACTACTTCTCTATCAAGTAGCTCCTCAATTTGAATCACGAGGCTGAGTGCACCCCTACCAGACCTCCCTACCTCAGAAAAATCCTAGGAGGTACCGGGGATCGAACCCGGGCCGATGGATCTGAAGTCAGCGACGCTAACCACAAGACCACTCCGGCGGTCCGTAGAGCAGCACTTGAAGTCATAACCAAAAGACACTAAAATCAGCAATTCAATGCTGCCTTCAGAAAATGATTAACAGCAAAATTCTTCAAAGCAGTCATTTCAAAGTTATTCTTCGAAGCTGACAACTGGTATCATCTCTCTTCTCGAATCACAATCAGAACACAGAAAATATTTCATTTCAATAAGCATTCATACCCAAGGCCAGTAAACAACACTCAGCGAAAATCATATATCATAGTGTTTTGAGAATAAATAAATAAATAAATACACTGTTCACATAAGTACTACCATGTTCACATATCTTGAATACTTATCACATCCTAGAAGCCAAAAAGGGTTTTGATAAATAGCTACTTTTTTTTAAATATTGGTATTAAAATCCTTCAGCATGTTATGAATGTTATTTACAATTCCAAGAAAAGATACCAAGGAGAAATAACAAAAATTTATCATTTCTAGTAATGAAGAATTATAAAGTAGAATTTTGCAATCTTCTAAGCTGCAGTCTATTTTTGTTTTTTACATTGAAGCTGACATAGGGAGGAATACAGAAAAATCAGTTTAATTCAAATGAGAAGGGAACTGAGAACAATCCTAGAATGTTTATATCATACCATTTACTATAGTCCAACTTAACTTTCAGCAAGTTCCATTGTTCTAACAATATTCCTCTGTTAATAAACTAAACTCCATGGCTCTACATCTCTGAAGGGACTAGGCCTACCACCTGATTGCTGCTTCATGTACCATAGGCAGATGGCAGGATTGGGGAGCATGTGGTCAGCATGCCGAATCCCACGACCGTTAATGGTGGTTTCCATGACCGGAGCCGCTACTTCTCTATCAAGTAGCTCCTCAATTTGAATCACGAGGCTGAGTGCACCCCTACCAGACCTCCCTACCTCAGAAAAATCCGAGGAGGTACCTGGGTTCGAATCCGGGCCTGTGAATCTGTAGCCAGCGATGCTAACCATGAAACCACACAAGCAGTCATTCCTCTGTAAATTTATGAGTTTTATGTTTTAAGTTGACCACTGGGAAAGGCGCTTGGTTCAGAACCGATAAGGCACTTTTTGTAATCCTTTTTCCTAGTATTCAATAAATAACATAAAAATGGCAGAGTTAAGCTGTAGAGTGAGCAATTCCTGCAACTTCTGCTTACTACCAGAACTCAAATAGAAATGCAAACATAGTTTTAGCATTTCAACAAGAGAATGGAGTTCGATAATTTTAGAACACAATGCTAGGTAAGAGACTAAGCCAAAATCTTATACCGTATAAAACCGAAGACAAAGTACTCAGGCTGTTTTGAGGAAAATGTGATTAACCCAAAAACCTAAGGACAAGGAAGCATAGAAAAGTACAACTTTAGATTTCTCATAGTTAAAAATGAATAACTGTTTCTGAGATTCCACTCAAAGAGAGGGTCCACAACGTCCAAACTTATGGCCTCTGGATGTGCTGAAATCTTGTGAAAGAAACTCATGAAATACAAAACAATAAACAATGAGCTCAGACTTTAGACTTTTTCCACAAAAGAAAGCCAGATGAAACTGCATGTTGTCCCTCTGGATTTGATTGCCTTCAGAGGAGATTACACTATGTATTGTGGGGATTTTCCTCATTCAAAGATGTATTTTTTATTAATGCCTTAAGTTTTTAGTGGATCATGTATTTCAATTTTTTGTTTTTTCAAAACGTGAAGTTATAATTTCAATAATGTAATAATTAGGCTCATCGAGGACATTGGGCAAAATGTATACTAAGTAGAACTCTAAACTGGAAATGATTTATGAGATGGGAAGACGATTTAATTACTACTTAATTTGGCGATTCATTAAGCCATTCCTTTGTTTAAACCTAACCGAACAACCAGAGGTAGAAAAGTCTATATTCAATTCACCTGCAGTTTCACATGCTGATGTGAACCCAATCAATGAGAATTATTTTTGACATCTTGATATTTTCCGTAAGTCATTTTTTTTTTGCTGCATCGATAACTGCAATCTTATCTTTTATTATGGTTCTTGAATTGTAATGATGGGATTCCTATAGATGCTCTAATAATCCTTTTGATTCTGGGTATAATTTTCATCATACGTACAAAGAGTTCACAATTTTTACGTATAGAAAGAACTTTTCACTTTGACATTTTATTCCTACAACTGCACTTGACAGAATTACTAAGACGGTTCTGACTTTTTAGGTAATGGGTGAAATTTTACTCTAATAATGAAAATAAAATTGCAGTCTTACTTAAGGTACTTTCAAAACATTGCGAATTTCAAATTTTATATCAAACTTTTGTTAATTTATGATACGTGTAAGTGCTACAAGCACATAAACAGCAAAGCATCCCTCGGTCATTGTGAAAAGTACAGAATTATAGACACTGCTATCTGTTAGTATTTACCTGGTCGAGCAGCAGATACACAGATTCTCTGTTCTTGATTACTTCTTTGTCTGCTTCCTGCCCCAACCGAAGAAGACTTGATGATGCCAACTGCAAAAATAAGTTAGTAAAAACCTTAGTGGGAACTTAATATCAAAGCTATGTTCTTGAGCTTTGTGAAAAACTAATTTATCGACTTCTGGCATGTTCATCTCACTATAAAACAAGTATTGCAGAAATGTTTTAACTGACCTTTACAGTCATTATCTGAGAGTGTCAATGGTTTTACATAGTCTGCAATTAGGAATACTGTATTGCAATGCTCAATCTGCCCGGTATTGTATGAATCTCTTCTAATGCAGAAATGCTGCATCTTATTTTTGACATACATCAACAGACCATATTTAACTATTAATTGAAAGTAAGCAGAAGAAACAGTTTTGACAATGTTTTGTGAGATGGTAGTACTTGAGAGTAATATATTCAATACAAGCATTCAAAAACAAAGTTGTATCAGTAAAGATGTCAAGCTCTTTAAATTATATTTTAGACTCAAGTGGCCTTACAATGAAATTCAGTTTTAAATTAATTTTTGTTGAGTAAAAAGTCATTAGCATCAAACCAACACTAGCCTTGGTTAGGAATATTTCAGAATCTCTGTGAAGCTTATTTAAGTCCAAACTACTACTTAAAAGAATGTTACCATCACCGTTACGTACTGATGGAATTCACATTCCACATAAAATCATTGATCACCTTAATAATATACAGCAGGGCCCAAATAGTGATTCCTGGTACACAGAATTTCAATTATATGAGTTCAGACAAAGAACCATTATATATAACACACTAAAACCTCCTATTGAAGTTAGACTAAAATGTCTGAAGCTCTATAAAAAAAAAAAAATTAAAAAAATAGTAATAGTAATAATAATAAATAAATAAATAAAATAAAATAAAATAAATAATAATAATAAGGATGTTGCTAGGAACCAGACATTACAGTGATTTACAAAATTCCTCCTCTGTACTTACTTAATGAATTTTAACTTGTATACACAATCTGAAAATTACAGCTTTCCATATTTGTATATTACTTGCTGCACTTATATATGAGGGATTGGGGTATAAGTCATGAGGAATGGTACAATTAAATGTTGTATGCCCCTGGAGAATGTGGACACATTATTTGATGGCAGTGTGATAACCACAGCCCGGATTCTAATGACATGTCATCTTTTTATTGATGCTGCATAGACATTGCCAACTTGTAGATAAATCCTAACCATGGCCTCTAGATTTTAGAAATGCATTTTTATTAGGCATTTTTGTCATTTTGTGCAATTTTATATTTTTAGGACAATTATTTCAATTTTACATCATTATTTTGTCAATTTCGTGTCATTTGCTTCCTTATTTAGTAATTTTCATGCATTTACATTGAGTATATTAACTTTTTTTTTGTCGTCTAACTAGCATCATCCCCAGCGGTGTTGACTTTGAAGTGTTGTTTGTTCAATGCAAGAAGGATGCACTTGGTGTTGAAGTGATGTCATGCCTCAGTCGGAAACGAGAATCAAAGAAACGCCAACAATTTTTATTATATTACTGTTGTTATTAGATTGACTTGGAACCAGAGTCAGCCATCTGCTTGGATTTGAGAGTGCAAACTACCGTTTACCCTCAATAAACAATAATATAATCCGGCAGACCGCAAAAGGAAATGCCGAAGTTTGACTTGCCAGTGCCTCAGTGCCAGTATATATTTATGAGAGGAAAGAACATTCACAACAGTCAGCAGAGTGATTTTACTTTTTACTTTTCACCATATTTCAAGTATGCACCCATATTTTTGGTGGAGATGAGCTTCTCCATGTATAAATGTATCCTTTCAGACAGTCAGAGGTAATTTACCTTCGATAATCTCCATATGCTGACACTGATTTACTGTAATCCTGAATAAGGTAGGGTTGACAAGCTTTTTTTTTTCTTCCATACGGGTAATATGTAAATAAAATACTAGGTTATTGTAATGCAACATTTTTTGTAGCATCTACTTTAAAACCAGTTTTCTTACTTTCCTTCTCAAATGCTCCAATCAAGAACAAAGAACAAAGTTTTTAGACCTACAACATCCTTTCTGCATTTACAGTTTTTACAATTATGTACAAATAAGTCTATAACTTTGGGCATACAATAATAATTTTTTATAATTAAAATATCAGTTTTTAGGTCATTATTTAAAATTATGACGTCATTTTCTTTAAAATTTACGATCATTTTAAATGTCATTTTTCAAACAATTTTAGGTCATCAGAATCCGAGCCCTGGTGATAACAGTTATAAGCACAGAAGCAATCAGCCACCATGCAGGGATCCGAGGGATAAAAGCCAGAAAATGGCAAAAGAGCCAGTGGAACCTTTGGGAAATAATGCCCTTCAGTGCGGAACTTTGAAAATTTACAGGATGTGTATATGTGTTTTCATGCCTCCAACTACCACAATAAATTAGAGTGGCAGAACACAATCATGTCTGCCCCCTACCTTATCCTATATCTAGCACCCTTAATTTGCATTATATATAAATTCTGTACCCTGCCGTTTCATTTACATATTTCAAAGTGGCCTCAGAATTAATTTAAAAAAAAAAAAGACTTATACCTCATCCCTTGTATTTTGAACAGTACACAAGTAATGCTATTTTCTTCATCACCATAAAACTGAAAAAAAAATATAATTCTTTATTACTCCATTAAAGTTATTATTAAACATATCTCAAAACACAAAAGTGTTATTCCTGAATTCATAATTTCCTCTCTGGGTATTCTATATCATCTCCTACTTTTAAGATAACTCGCCCTTTAACCGTCCTTATGCCTAGTGTTTCTCTAGAGAACATAATATAATAACCACGTTAAGACAACTACTTCCCATACCATCGCTTTTCTACAAAAGAGCACAATAGCATTGTTCCCAAATCCGAAAATGTATACTGATTATGTACAGGTTTTGGGGTGGCCTCTTTGTGGTCTTCTAATAGTATAGCCATTTCTTTTCTTTGCAGTTTCTGAATTGAAGAATTTACTGTGGACAATACTAATCACTACACAGCTGGATGTTATTCTGCATTGTTATCGGGTTCACATGATTACTAGCTTCTTTGTTCATCTAAAATAGGGCAAATGTTTCCTGGAACCGAGGTCATTAGGATCTATCTGCTAGAACTAATTGAGTTGCTGTTCACTAATTGACAGGTCTAAGGAGAATAGGAGCAGTTCTAGGAAAAGAGTTCATCATAACATGAAAAATTCTTTAGTTATTTTGCTGCTTAGATCAAAAAAGGTACTTGCAAGTGCCATCTAGCAACAGATATTGTTACTACATACTATGATGGACCTGTATCTATAATTAAACCCCTAAAATTATCAAGTAGCAATTTCAAATAATATTTTAAAAGAAGCCTGCAGGAATTATGGGCTTGGAAATTTTCAAAAAAACTGAATCCCATAGAATCCATGGGCTTGGCATTAACACTATACAAAACATCACAGGAGAAAACGCAGAACATATTACTCTGTTGCACAGGTGAAGCTACTTACAGCCAAAAATTCCTTCATTCGATCTTCAATGTCACCCTGCCCACAGATCGTGAACAGTGCTCCAAAAATATTGTTTACTGCTGCAGCCATACAATGAATGTTATTGGCATGACCTTCCAGTGAGGCCCGATAGAAGGAGTTCTCATTCCTAGCAAGTTTTGGAATTGAAACAGCTACGAACACCATGAGCAGACATGCCAGTAGATGTTCATCCTCATCAGTTTCTGAAAAGGAAAATTCATCATATTCATGTAAAAGTTCTTCACGGGCTAACAGCCGAGTCGAGGTTTTAAAAAACTCCCAGCTTTCGGACTCCATCTTCTGGGAAACTGGTAGAGAAGGCTGAAGGGCCTGTATATATAGGTCGGAGCAGTTGGTGAGTTCGAGCCTATATATACAAGCCCTTCAGCCTTCTCTACCAGTTTCCCAGAAGATGTACTAAGAGATGGAGTCTGAAAGCTCAGAGATTTTTAAAACATCGACTCGGCTGTTAGCCTGTGAAGAACTTTCACATAGTATTCGCCAAGAAAAGTTCACACCTTTTATATCATCATATTCATGTTTACCTTATAATTTTTTCTTAATTTTATATAATTTCCCATGATCATTGAGAAGATGCGGTAGGCTATTTAAAAAATTGAATACATTACTACTGGTAAATTTCAAATTGCAAAAAAATTAAAAATGAGTGTTTAATACAAATAAAGGATAAGTATAAATAATGAACAATCCAAAAAATATATTATATATATACACAGTGCGTTTCATGTACCAGTTGGCCAATCGTCCAGGTTTCTGTGTCGTGGTTGCCACAGCTCTATCTCCAGAACAATCGAGTGAAATATCTACGCAAATAAAGTCGCTAATAGTGTAATGATTCAGGTTCTCACAATTAAAGTTAAGATTACAATGAAAATAACCATGTACCTCATCACAAGAGATGTTACAAATGTCTTCCTCTTGCATCCACACAACATTCGCACCATTTTAGTAAATTTTCTTTCACACACTAAGTTCAGCTTCCGAGATAGAGTTAATTTATCTTGTGAAATTGTCTTTAAGTTCTTCTAACAGTATGTGACTATTATTTAGGGGAACTTGAAAAATACATTGTATAGGTCAATTTCCCATAGCCTACATTAGAAGAACTTAAAAGACAATATCATAAGAAGAAAAGAACTCCATCTCGGAAGCTGAAGTTATGCGCATAAAAGAAAATTTATTAAAAAGGTGTCAGTGTTGTGTGGATGCAAGAAGAAGATATTTCCAACATCAATTGTGATGAGCTACATGGTTATTTTCATTGTAATTTTAACTGAAAACCTGAATCATTACACCGTTAGCAGCTTTATTTGCGCAGTTATTCCACTCGATCAGTCGGGTGTTAGAACTGTGGCTGCCGCGACGCAGAAACCTACATGCTTGGCCAACTTATGTGAAACACACTATATATATATATATATATACAATGTAAGAATTAAAATACAATTTAATACTAAAATTTTACTGTGGAGAAATATTCATAGAAGAGTAAAAAATTCATTTATATTATAGAAGGGATATTCTGTTAGCCAACAATGTAAGACTTTGAAATTGAAGAGCGTTTTTTCAAAAGCCGATATCTAAATGGATGGCTCAATGCCAGAGGTGACTAAGTGCCATCAAGAAAAGTGCTAATATTTGTGTGTATTGACCAGCAAAGATCGTATTTTATCTATGCCAAACATGACTAGCAGCCATTACTGTGTCTGTAACTGATACAGCAAGGCTGTTTGTCATGTTTGGCTTAGATAGAATACAATCTTTGCTGGTCAATACACACAAATATTAGCACTTTTCTTGATGGCACTTAGTCACCTCTGGCACCGAGTCATCCATGTAGATATCGGCTTTTGAAAAAACGCTCCTCAATTGATGAAATGTAAGTCATGAGCCTTATATTGTAATTTGTTAAACATGACAATAGCATTCAAGCTAAATCATTTCTTTATCTTTGTCAGACTAACATTTGCCTCAAAAATATTATTATACACTGTGTGATAACTGTAATTAGGACCTTTAATATGCCTGTTAATGTTTTTTCCACTCATAATAAACAATTTAATATGTACAGTAAAACCTGCCATCAGCAGAACCTTTATGAACCGGAATACTGTCTCCATTGGAAAAATTTCCTGGTCCCGTAAGTTACCATGTATTATACATATAAATTTACCTGTAATTACCAGAACCCGTCTGACACGGAAACAGAAGCCGAATTTGCGGCTTTAACGGAAAAAGTTTAGTTTTGAACCCAGTAAATACTAGTACTGTAAAAGAGGAAAACACGTTCTGAATTACTTGGACAACCCTAGTAAGTAACGAAAATAAGTCTTTGGACATCCTTGCATTCCAATGGCCTGTCGCTTTTGTCATGTGGAGGGTTGACTGTCGTGTAACGGTACTCTTTAGAGCATGGGAGGGAAAATTGGCAAATCCTGCAGTTAAGAATGTACGATAGGTCACCATACCTGGAAAACAATACAGTGATGTACGCGTAGAAACCGTGTTTCTGTTACTGTGCTGTGATTAAGCTCACTGAAAAGGTAGTAATCATGTCTTCAAAATGGCAGACAGAAAACGTGTAGTTTTAGATTTAAGTACGAAAATAAAATTCACTGATGCGAGTGAAAACGGTAAGTTGACGGTAAAACAGATTGTGACTCAATTTAATGTTGGCAAGACTCAAGTTTACAAGATTTTAAAGAAAAGATCAGAACTACGGGAACAATGGTTAAGTGGCAATGGCAAAATGAAACGACAATTGAGTGTGATACAGAATGAAGAGGTGAACAAAATTGTTTGCCCATTTCTGGGCATTTATGGACCATTGTTCATAAGTAAAACTCAGCCCCACCACATATCAAAATGTAAGTAGGCCTAATTATTAGTATTTCTTTATGTAACCTTTACTCACCAGAATCCTGCCTATAGCGAAAAACAATTATGGTCCCTTGCAATTCCATTACAGACAGTTTTCTTTGTATAAATTTACAACTCTTAAAGATACTTCTCTAATATAAGACAGGCAGAATCGTACAGTCTCTTTTAGAAAATGAGAACATTGTATACTGCACTGCTATTCTAAAGAATCTTGTACTATTGAAGGATGCAAAATACCAGTTTTTAAGGTATAAGAGGCTAAAATGCTAAATCTACATAACTGTTATCATGTCACCTGATTTGTTTTTACCTTTCACAAAACAAAACAGAGCAAAAATGAAAAGGTGACACTGCAAGAAAGAATGGATATCCTGAGCTCGCCAGAATTTCATAGTTACCAAAAAAGAAACTAGTCTGACAGATGGGCAGAGTGACTGCAAAAAGCAAACCTAATGAAAACAAAACTGCCGACAAAGGGGAATCTGGCCCAGAAGGAAGATTGAGGACCTGAAACAGCGATCTCAGTCACTTTCTCAGATGCAGTGTTATGTGACGCTCTTGCTCGAATATGCAGACAGCAACAGCAAAATAGACATCAAATTAATGAAATATGTTGAATCAGAAAGAACTGATTATCAATGAACTAAGAGAAAGAGTGTCCATTTTATCCAAGCATGTTGAACTTTTAATTATATGAGGAAATGCGCACAATGTGCAAAGTTTAAATAAATGTTATTCGTTTTTGTCACTGCAGAACTGGGTCAGAGATTGCTTTCTCTGTTCGCACCACATTACATGATACCTATCACATCGTCTGCCGCACAACGAGCATTCACATCCGGGTTCTGGCTGGTGGTAGTTCTTGTTCTTACAAACTCTGAAATGGAACCCATGCACTGAAAATCTTGTCACTATGTGCCTCAGGTCATATGAGCTTTTCATCCAGTCTCTGGTGAGCATTGCATCAGTTGTAAAGAACTCTTCCCAGACTTCAGATCTCTTTAGTTTCATCGTCTCTACCAGCGCCACAAAGCTGGGTGTTGATGGCAGAAGCAGCTCCAACCTTAACTCTTCCATCCAAGGAGGCTCTCTTGTCAGCAAATACACGAGCCGCGAAGGAGTAAACTTTGACAGGCACAGCACTCGTTTCAAAAATGTGGCTTTGACAGCTTCCATTTCCATCAATTGCTTACGCTTCAGGTGTGGCCACATTAGTTCCAAACCATATGTTATTATCGGAGCAATTTTTATCTTAAAAAGACTCATAGCAGTCGCAAGTGATAATCTTTGTATGTGTTTTATGTCACTCATCGCTCTAGTCGCCGCGTTCACTTTCTCTTGGATGTGTATTGTAAAAACGTTTCCAGGTGTCTGAAGAGTCAAACCTAGATACTTGAAATGTGTCGCAAGCGTGAGCGGCTTGTCCCTGTAGTTTATGGGCGTCCCTTTTCCGCCTTTCCTGAATGTCATTGATACAGTTTTTGTCTCGTTCAGCCGTAGTTCGTTCCTTTCCGCCCAAACTGCCACCTTGTTGAAAGCTGTCTGAAGATCCTCGTGATTGGTTGATGTTAATACCATATCATCAGCATACATGTATGTATGTATGTTGAACTTTTAAGCAAACACTCTCAAGACAACTCTCAGAAAGCTAAAGGTAACCTTACTGTTACTTGACCTAACCAAAACACTTCTGTGAAAAACTATACAAATCAAATCTCCATTGCTAACGGACAAGACAAAAGTCATATTCTAGTAGCCTCAATAATAATAATAATAATAATAATAATACTATTTTATTGTCATGGAGCAGAGCTATAGACAACGTCATGATGTATGTGTGTGTATATAGTTTACAATTAAATTAATAATAAAAAATGTAATAAATATATGCATTAATAAAAGCTTACCCTTACAATATGTACATAAGAAGGATGAAGTTAAGTAATGATGTATTTACTAACACTAAAAACCTTCCTTATCCTAGTTAAATTAAGTTACTGTAATATAGTAAAATTCCTACAATGTGTACATGTCAAGATTAATATAATTATATGATTATTAAATGGATGGTCAAGTAACCAAAATTAAAACATACATTATCCTAACTAAGTTAAATTACCATAAAAACAATAATATCAACACAGACAACATAAGACAATAAAAACTACAATACAGACAGAGTCCATGTGATTGTACCTAGGTATATGTTACAATATGGCAGTGTTCGTTCCAAATTTGTCTTTATCATTAAAAAATTCTTTTATTTCATAATACGGTGTGATAATTAACCAGTTATATAGAGTCTTTTTAAATCTTGAGAAGGGTAGCTGTATAAGTTCCAGAGGTAAACTGTTGTACATTTTTATTCCCATCACATCGAAGCTCATAAGTGATTTGGAAAGTCTGTGATAAGGTAAGTAGATGTGCTGCTTGTTCCTAGTGTTGTATGAATGAATATCGTGTCTTTGTTGTACTTCCGTTAAATTATTTTCTTTTATGTAGATGAGCAATGTATATATGTACAGGTTTATTACTGTCATGATTCTTGTTTGAATAAATAGTGGTTTACAGTGTTCTCATTTATGAGAATTAGTTAATATTCTGATAACCTTTTTCTGTAGCAGAAGAATGTCATTTACATGACTATTACCTCCCCATAGCAATATGCCGTAAGATATTACACTATGGAAAAATGCAAAATAGGCTGTTCTCACATATGTATCAGTAACATGATTTTTTAGGTTTCTTATTAGGTATATAACTCTAGATAGCCTAGCTGTGATGTAATTAATATGTGATGTCCAAGATAATTTTTTGTCAATTATGAAGCCTAGAAATTTTACACTATTGTTGTCTTGATTACTTTCTGCGGGATATCCTTTAAACTGAATATTAGTTTCTGGGTTTTATTATTATTAAGTAAGAACCCATTGGCCCTAAACCATATGTCTGCCATAGACATTGTTTCCTCCGTTAACATATGAAGAGTTTGATAGTCAGTGCTAGTATTTAGAAATGTTGTATCGTCCGCATATAAAGTTACATGAGTTGGTATGAAGGACGCTAGATCGTTGATCATTATAATAAATAATAGAGGGCCCAGGACAGATCCCTGGGGTACCCCACGTTTTACGTCCAAAATCTTGGAGCGTTTCTTTCCTATACATACCACTTGTCTTCGGTTTGTGAGGTAAGATCTAATAATCTTGAGGGCAGTACCATTGATGCCATAATAACTTAGTTTCTTTAGAAGCTGAATAGGGTTGACAGTGTCAAACGCTTTACTCAAGTCACATAAGGCAGCTTGGGCTAGATTCTTATTTTCAAAGGTTTGAAGCACCACTTTTACAAGAGAGACAACGGCATCTACAGTAGACCTTTCTTTCCTAAAACCAAACTGTGATCTACTAAGTATGTTTGCTTGATCTATATAATCTCTTAGTTGCTCATACATAATACGCTCAAGTACTTTTGAAAACACCGGCACCAATGATATAGGACGGTACTTAGCTGGATTACTATATTCCCCTTTTTTATAGACTGGAGTGACCTTTGTTAGCTTTAGCTTATCAGGATAGATACCGTCAGTGATGCATTTGTTTATACATAGCGTGAGTGGGTACATTATGCAATCCACAACTTTTTTAAGAAGATTTATCGATATATCATAAGCATCAACACTATCAGACGACTTAATATTCCTAACAATTTTTAATATCTGCTCAGGTGTTACTACATGAAAGTCAAAGTTACCACAATTGTGCCTTATGTTTAGAGATTCTAATATATCAATGGGCAATATATTAGGCTGTACAATATTACGATTAATTTCTTCCACCGAATTTATGAAGAAATTATTCAAGTCCTCAGGTGATATTTCAATATTCTGTCTATTATTACCTTTTGCTATCGAATTGATTACTGTCCACGCTTTCTTGCATTTGTTATTAGCAGTTTCAATGCAATTACTATTGTATTGTTTTTTGGTTTCAACTATGGCGTTTTTATATTCTTTTAAAGACCTAGTATAAGATAGTTTTGTATCTTCCGACCTATCGATCTTATATAATATGTAATATTGCATTACTTCTTGTTTTTTTTTTTTTGCTAATTGAGTGGTATACCAGGTTTTTTTGTCTTTGTGATTCGCATTACGCGTAGGTTTAATTTTAATTTTGCATTTCCTCTGTGGTATGCACGTCTCAAAGGTTTTTACAAATGACGTAAGAAACCTTTCAAAAGTTACTTCAGCCGAGAATAAGGCTGACTGAGAATTACCCAATAGTTGGTGCCAGTCTATTGCATTGAGAGCATTCATAAATTTTAATATCTTATCATCAGTTATCGGTCTTGAGATTACCGTTATATACTTTTTAATCGGGTTACTCCCTCCTAAGTTCAAAATTTTAATCCAGACACCATCGTGATCAGAAAATATGTTGTCTAAGCAGGCTGACTCCCTAGTTGGTTTATAATTTAGGCAGATATAATTGAATTGCCTAAGAAGATTTTTAAATTCTCTTACACTGTGTTTATCTGTTGTTACGTCAAATTGAAAGTTTAAATCCCCGCCAAAAATAATATTGAATGATTTCCATTTAGGTGCAGTGAAAAAAGTTAGGAGTTCCTCAAGTTTTTCAAGAAAGACTTCCGGGTCTCCAGAGGGCGATCTGTATAATGTCACTATTATTACACTGTACTGATGTAATACTATACCAGTAGTTTCAAAATCAAATTCTTTACATATAAATTCTAGATCTATCTTATTGTATGATTGTGTTAGATTTCTTTTTATATATATTGCCGCACCACCGTGAATATGTATGGCCCTGGTATAAATATTAGCTAAACAATAATCTTCCAGCATTATAAACGGGGTTTCATTTTGTCTGCACCAGTGCTCAGTTATACAGACTACGTCAAACTTATTATCATCTGCATACTCATTAATTAGTAGGAGTTTGTTGCTCATACCCTGCACATTAATGTACCCTATTTTTAAATCATTATTTTGCTCAGATACTATTTCCCTGTCCCTGTCACTTTATCTGTCCTGGGAATACAGAAATAGAGAAAGCATCAGTTGGAAATGATGATAAGGCCTCAACTTCAGTTAATAATTCCTCTGATGTTCACCAACATAGGATTACTACCACAGAGGATCATCTTCCTGAGAAATAGTCTACCGTAGTCAAACGAACCAGACAAGAAAAACAAAGAACTGTGGGAGGTAAAAGTACTAATACGGACAGTTGTTTAAAGTCAGTTCAAAAGAAAACTCATCTTTTCGTATCTAGATTAGATCCAACCACCACTGAAGAAGCATTGGGCAACTATATGAAAAATATATTTTCCCAAAGCAGCATGTGAAAAACTTAACTCTAAATATCCGGAGTCATATGCTTCCTTTAAAATAACAATAAATTTCGATGAATTTGGACAAATCTCTAGATGTTGTGAGTGTTTGGCCTAATGCTGTTCTAGTTACAAGATATTCTTTAAAGAAACGAGCCCCGTAAACCAATGTTATGTAAATTCTATGCCTACAGAAACCTCTCTACTCAATGGAACTTTTCACAAAATATCTCATTAACTAGTGTGAATGTTCAGTCACTGACAAATAAAATCTCGAATCTAGAACTCTTTACAAGTAACTTCAGTCCTGATGTGATTAGTAGATTTAGTAGACTTTTAGGTCGCTAAAAATGCTGTTTTAGGTACCTAAAATAGGCTCTAAAAATTGGAAAATAGGTTCTAAAAATCGTAAAATAGTCTCTTATAAAATCATTAAGTTGCCAATTTTCTGAAATATCTCACTTGCAATGAAGAATATTATATTTATTGAAGTCACCATTAATAATCATGATAATACACAGAAATAGGCCTATGGTACACAGAATTATATAGACCTATTAGCCTACTAGGGCCTGTATTACTACCATAACAATGAAAACCTAATCCCTGCGCCCAGAAGCTAAGCACGCTAGCATATTCAACCCCTTGTATCCCTCAGTGATTCAGAGAACTAAGTTTTATTTATTTTTTTTTTTTTTTATTTTTTACTGGATGTGGGAGTTGGGAGAAAAACACTACATTTTCTTGGGAATTCCAAGGAATTTTCTACTGAAGACGAAACATTCCTTACTATTTAACCACGTCACAAATTTGTCATATACTGCACATTCCGAGCTAAAAATGTATTACAAACTGAAAATAAATGCTAGAATTTAAAACAAAAAATAACTTTTTTGAACTCTAGAGGAAAAACAAGGAAAAAGGCAATATTGGGCTCTAACGTAAAAATAGGCTATTTTAGGTCCTATAAAAGTATCAGTTTTAGGCATAGTCACTTATGAAACATGCATATACAAGTTTTCATCCATATATCACTTAAGGATTAAAATAGGTTTTTACCTAAAATCCGAAGTCTAGTGATTAGTATAACCGAACAACACTGTACTCTTCACTCTATATTCCCAATGCATTTAGAAAACTATGTTCTGAGTTCATATTATTGTAGAAAAATTCATAAATGTGGTGGTTGTCTCATATTTGTAAAACAATCTGATACATTACAATTTAATGAAATCGACTGTTCCAAATTTACAAGTGAACTGAATTACGAGTGTTGTGCCATGAAACTCTTTACAGACAACTATGAATGTTCTATTCTGAATGTATCCAGACCCGGTGGAGGGGGACTTCAAAATGTTTTTTATTAATTTTTATGACACATTAGAATATATACTATTAAAGATAATTAAAATCATTTATATCTGTGGCGACCTTAATACGAATCTTCTAACCTCAAACATAAACAAATGGCAACTAGATGATATTATTCAATGTATACACCAACTTCTCGTTTCTTCTTCTCCTTCTGACCTTGATCATGCACGTTTTCTTGCCATTCGTGAATACGAAGCTGGCTCCTGGCTGAGAGCTTTACCTTCATCTAACTTAGGTACTCTAATGGATGATGTGCCTTTCAGGATCGCTGTAGGCTTGCGGCTTGGTAGTAAAATCTGTCATCCACACCTATGCCAGTGTGGCGCCAGAGTTGACCCTTACGGCCATCGTGGGTTAAGCTGTCCGAAGAACACAGGAAGGTTTTCCAGGCATTCCATGATCAACGACCTCATTAAAAGAGCCTTAGTCTCTGCTGGTGTCCCGACTATCTTGGAGCCAGTTGGCCTTAGTCGATCTGATGGCAAGAGACCCGACGGATTGACCTTGATCCCTTGGGTCAGGGGTAAATCACTTTTATGGGATGCAACCTGTGTCGACACACTAGCTTCATCACATTTGCCGGTCACCTGCAAAAATCCTGGCTCGGCTGCAATTTCTGCTGTATCTTTGAAGTTAAAGAAGTACTCTTACATAATTGACCAGTATCATTTTGTTGTAATAAGATTAAAACTTTAAAACACTTAAGCACCACTTACGTCAAACATAAAATTAGTAGGACATGTTTCAGGAGACCTTCTCCCATCCTCGGCTACTGGTCTACTGGCGTGTCGGACTCTCGGCTGCTGGTAATACCGCCCTGCGTACTGCTTCCCCCTCTCTCTTCCGGCCGGTAAGCTTGATGACCTCGCTGACAGGCGGGATGTCAGTGTTCATCACCATGTTACCATATTTTGTAATAAAAATTTGTTCCCATGTATTGAGGTCCATTGGATTGCTAACACGTTTCAGTAATGAAATGTCCTTTTTAATGTGATGGCTTTCGGTCCAACAGTGATATGCTACCGATGATTTATCAATCTCCCCATTTTTTACATTCCTGAGATGTTCCTCCATTCTAGTTTTTAAATTCCTCTTGGTTTGGCCGATATATGATTTGGGGCAATCTCCGCATTCCATTTGATAAATGCCTGATACATTAGTTTTTTCCGTCGAGTTCTTCAGCGGGTGATTTAACAAATTCCTAAGAGTATACTTGTTCTGGGGTGCCAATTTAATATTGTAATTTTTGAAAATTCTGTCAAATTTGTGAAACACCTTCGGATGGAAGGTAAACTTCCTGTATTTAACCTGACTATCTTTTGTGTTGACTAAGGTGCTGACTTCTCTTATGTTCTGTATATTTTTGTGTTTTCTCAACATCTTGTGTATGATGTTGTTATTGAAACCGTTGGTAATGGCCACCTCTTTTATGTGTTCAAGTTCTGTGTTATATTCAATCTCAGTCAGGGGGATATGTATTAATCTGTGTATAAGGCTATGAAAAATGGCAAACTGGTGTGGTTTTGGGTTATGGTTGTTGAATTTGATATAATTATCTACATGAGTTGGCTTTCTATAAATGCCAAACTCTAATTTGTTGAGGTTTCTGATTATTTTCAGGTCCAAAAAGGTAACCAACCTTCCTGTTCAATTTCCATAGTGAATTGTACTGCCTCGTCCTGTAGATTAAGTAATTTGAGCGCATCTTCTAACAGTTTCCTTGGGACGATCACCAGGATATTATCTACGTATCTGTTCCAACTCTTAAACATATGGGGGAATCCTTTGGTGACTCTTAATTCCACATTGCTCATATAAAGATCTGCAAGTATAGGGGACAATGGGCTCCCCATAGCTAAACCGGAGGTTTGTTGGTAACAATCTTGATCAAACACAAAGGTGTTTTGGTTGATGCATAACTCAATCAAATCTATATATTCTTCTATATGTTCAACTGGGACTCCATTTTTGGTCAACCAATCATAATCAATTTGGGTAGTTTATCGGTCGGAATACTGGTAAATAATGAAATTACATCAAAGGAAACCAAAGTGTCCCCTGGGTCTATGGTAGTGTCTTTAATTTTATCAACCAGACTTAACGAATTTTGGATGCTATGGGTATCAAATTTAGGAAACTGATTCAATTGCTTCACTAGCCATTGGGCTAGTTTGTAAGTGGGTGCGTTAATATTACTGATTATAGGTCTCATACTGTTATTGTTCTTGTGGATTTTCGGCAACGTGTACAGTTTCGGAAGTGTGGGGTTGTTAACTATTAACTTCCTTTTTTCTCTGTCAGGTATAATTTTACTAGATTTGATTTTATTTTTGGTTGTTTCCACAAACTTCTTCAAAGGATTTTTGATCCCTCTTTTATACTCTGGTTGTTGTAGCAGCTTTTCCGTCCTTTGTTTATAATCTGTTTGGTCTATAATGACCGTTTTGTTCCCCTTGTCGGCTTTTAAATAGAAAACTGGTTTATTATTTAACAGTGTGACAGTACGTTTGTAGTTAGTATTATTATCCTCAGGTATTTGTCCTAATATTGGTTTCCTTTGATGTAATTTCATTATTTACCAGTATTCCGACCGATAAACCACCCAAATTGATTAAAGATTGGTTGACCAAAAATGGAGTCCCAGTTGAACATATAGAAGAATATATAGATTTGATTGAGTTATGCATCAACCAAAACACCTTTGTGTTTGATCAAGATTGTTACCAACAAACCTCCGGTTTAGCTATGGGGAGCCCATTGTCCCCTATACTTGCAGATCTTTATATGAGCAATGTGGAATTAAGAGTCACCAAAGGATTCCCCCATATGTTTAAGAGTTGGAACAGATACGTAGATGATATCCTGGTGATCGTCCCAAGGAAACTGTTAGAAGAAGCGCTCAAATTACTTAATCTACAGGACGAGGCAGTACAATTCACTATGGAAATTGAACAGGAAGGTTGGTTACCTTTTTGGACCTGAAAATAATCAGAAACCTCAACAAATTAGAGTTTGGCATTTATAGAAAGCCAACTCATGTAGATAATTATATCAAATTCAACAACCATAACCCAAAACCACACCAGTTTGCTATTTTTCATAGCCTTATACACAGATTAATACATATCCCCCTGACTGAGATTGAATATAACACAGAACTTGAACACATAAAAGAGGTGGCCATTACCAACGGTTTCAATAACAACATCATACACAAGATGTTGAGAAAACACAAAAATAAACAGAACATAAGAGAAGTCAGCACCTTAGTCAACACAAAAGATAGTCAGGTTAAATACAGGAAGTTTACCTTCCATCCGAAGGTGTTTCACAAATTTGACAGAATTTTCAAAAATTACAATATTAAATTGGCGCCCCAGAACAAGTATACTCTTAGGAATTTGTTAAATCACCCGCTGAAGAACTCGACGGAAAAAACTAATGTATCAGGCATTTATCAAATGGAATGTGGAGATTGCCCCAAATCATATATCGGCCAAACCAAGAGGAATTTAAAAACTAGAATGGAGGAACATCTCAGGAATGTAAAAAATGGGGAGATTGATAAATCATCGGTAGCATATCACTGTTGGACCGAAAGCCATCACATTAAAAAGGACATTTCATTACTGAAACGTGTTAGCAATCCAATGGACCTCAATACATGGGAACAAATTTTTATTACAAAATATGGTAACATGGTGATGAACACTGACATCCCGCCTGTCAGCGAGGTCATCAAGCTTACCGGCCGGAAGAGAGAGGGGGAAGCAGTACGCAGGGCGGTATTACCAGCAGCCGAGAGTCCGACACGCCAGTAGACCAGTAGCCGAGGATGGGAGAAGGTCTCCCGAAACATGTCCTACTAATTTTATGTTTGACGTAAGTGGTGCTTAAGTGTTTTAAAGTTTTAATCTTATTATTCAGTTGTGCCACGGTTTTTAACAACTTCTTCGTAATTTTTTACAATTTTATCATTTTGTTGTGTTTGCTGTCGAAACACTTGGTACTTGGTGTGCAGAAGCGAAGGAGTTAACTTCAGAGATAGGTAGAAGACTTGCTACTGCAACAGGGGATCCTAGGGCAGGCGAATATTTGAGGCAACATATCAGCATTGCCATACAAAGGGGGAATGCCACCAGTATCATGGGAATCTTTCCTCCATCTTCAGCCCTTGAGGAAATGTATTTCTTTTAATTATTGTTGTAGTAGTTCATAATTCATTGTATTTTTTTTGTTGAATACATGTTTTGGATTGAGTTATACTTCTTACGAATCTACTAGAGTTAACTTCAATGTAAATGGTAAGATGATGTCGTCAAAAATAGATTACTTGATAACAAATGATGATACCTGTGAGAAGTCTAGTGTCATTGAACCTAACTTAGGAGATAGCCCTAACAATTACAATTATGTTATGTCATAAAAATTAATAACCAGAGACCGAAAGATAACATTAGTAATGACGCTCCTAATTCTAGAAGGAAAATGACAGAATCTGGATTGAACACTTTGTTAATGCTCTTCAGCACAATTACCTTTGCTTGGTTATATCAATGTACAGCTGATGTTGATAGCATGTTTAATAGTTTTGTTAATACCATCCTATGGGCAATGGATATATGCTTTTGTTCAACTCCTAAATTTCGCCATAATAATGGTACAAGACATTTCAAAAATTGGATAACTAATGACCTAATCGAAAAAGGAAATGAGCTAAGAGTTTTATTTACAGCAATAAAGAGATCGAACAACACCATGAATCTGGCCCAATTATACAGAGAAAAAAGGAAAGACTACAAGAAATGTATAAATACCCAAAGACGTAATTATTATTCTCAATTGATTAGCAATTCTAGTAATAAACAAAAACAAACATGGGATATTGATAACTCCAAATTAGGCAGGACAAAACAAGCTTCAGAAATCAATTTTCAGCATAATGTACAAATCATCTCTGTCTGTCATGAGGTGGCAAATATTTTTGCTACTCATTTTTCAACTGAACTGCATAACACAATTCAAAACTGCTTAGGTAGGAATGTTTCTTTAAATTGTACTACGTCCCTCACTAGATGTAATAGTTTCTTTTACAATGAGGTAGATACGAACAAAGTAATTAGCACTATTCGAGGATTAAAGGAAACTACTAGTCCTGGCGCAGATTCTATATCTGCCAAGATTTTGAAAACGATTGTTCATTATATAGCTGCTCCATTGAGTTTCATAATAAATCAGTGTGTGCACTCTGGTAATTTCCCCATGTTCTCTCAAAATGGCACTAATTATTCCAATCCACAAAAAAAGTGACAAGACTAGCCCTAACAATTACAGGCCTATTTCCATTTTAAATACTTTATCAAAAGTTTTTGAAAGATTGATGTATAAGAGAATGATGAATTATTTGATCAAATTTAATATTTTAAATGGAGCTCAACATGGCTTCACTAAAGATAGATCTACTGCAGACAGAGTGATATTATTTAAATAGATGTATTTACAAATTACTTGATATAGGAAATCATGTTGCTGGATTGTTCTTTGACCTTACCAAAGCGTTCAACACGTTAGACATTCAATTTGCCTGTTCTAATTTTGAAGCATTAGGTTTTAGAAGAATGTATTTAAAATTTTTAGCTTCATATTTAACCAGACGTAGCATGCATGTTGAAGTTTTTAACAGTTTTTCTAATAAATATGAGATCAATATGGGTTCTATCTAGGGCCACTTTTATATATTAATGACTTGCCAAACTTTATCAATAAGTTTTATTATATGCAGATGATACTGCTATTGTGACATCAGCCAAAAATATGGAAGACCTTGTTAATACATTGGAATCAGTGTCTGCACAATTTAAAACATGGTGCGATATGAACAAACTTGTTTTAAATGTTGACAAAACTGTATGTGCCAAGTTTAGTAATACATTAATCGACTGTAATTAGGTTTATTTCAATTTTAACAGTACTGTTATTCATTCAGAGCCCACCGTCAAATTCTTAGGCGTCTATCTCAATAGCCTACTTAAATGGAACACGGAAATTAACTTCTTGGCCAAGAAGTTTAATGCTACTGGCTTTGCAATTTTACGGTTAAGGTATATCCTAAATAAGAACGTTTTAATATGTATTTACTAATCCTTGGTATATATGATGGAGAATCAAATGAAAACCGCAATTAATTTTTTTCCACTATTTTTCTGCAGGAAGAATGTTTGCTTGTACATTATTTTTCTACATAGTCCCCTCCCAGTTCAGATAGGACATGCTTTGATACCGCATGAGAAAAATTATTCTGGCAGACACTATAGGCACTCATGCACCGCCGATTGGATGTCTTCATCAGACTTGAACTTCTGCCCTCCAAGAAGCTCCTTTAATGGACTAAAGATGTGGAAATCTGATGATGCCAAACCTGGCAAGTATGGCAGATGTGGGAGGCACTTGAAGCATATGTTTTCAATGGTTTTCATGGTTGCTCGAGCAGCATGAGGACGGGCGTTATCATGTTGAAGCAAAACACCTGCTCTCAGCAACCCCCTTCACTTTGTCACCATCAGATTTCCAAATCTTTGGTATGTTAAAGGATCTCCTTGGAGGGCAGAAGTTCAAATCTGATGAAGACGTCCAATCGATGGTGCAGGAGTGGCTACAGTGTCAACCAAAATAATTTTTCTCACACAGTATCGAAGCTCTTCCTATTCAATGGTGTAAGTACATTGAACTGGGAGGGGATATGCAGAAAATTGCAAGCCCCACACACGAGTTCTTTACCACACTCCTGGGAGAGTATGGGCGATATCGGGGGAAAGAGCTTGCAGGCAATCATGCACGGTGAAAAAATGCATGCACGTTCTTCCTCGCATGATAGTGTGTCAACAAAAGAGTACGCACAAATTCTCTTTCAAAAGAACGGCGCATGGAGTGTATAAATTTTGTACACGCCAGCTAAGAGCATGCGGTATTGTTTAAAGTTCAGTTCACAGGAGATGATGTGCTCTTGGAAAGTTTTGTTTGTTTGTCTTCTGCCTTTACATACACACACACTTCCAGGCGAAAGAGTGCAGCGTTGCACGAATGACGTACCGCTCTGTTTCTTTTGTTTGTCTAATGCCTTTACAAGCACATTTTTTCACGAGCATTCGAGTGCGCACCTGCCTAAACCCGAGCGATAAAGCTTGTGTGTGGGGGTAGCTAATAAAGTACAAGCAAGCATTCTTCCTGCAGTAAAATAGTGGGAAAAAATTAATTGTGATTTTCATTTGATTCTCCCTTGTACATATTTGGGGCAATTCTGTCAACTCTGAAGGCTATTTGTTGCTCAAAAAAGAGTTATACGCCTAATCTTTGGACTACAAGGACAAGACTCATGTAAAAAGTTTTTTTAGGATAATTACATACTCACCCTTTCGTGTACCGGTATATACATTTTTAAATGTCTCTTAGTGTTTAAAAAAAATAAAAATGATTTCTGTAAGCATCAGCAGGTACACATGTTTCGCCATAGATTAAGAACGTTTGAGAAATCACCCTGCCATGTTGGAATGAAACTTTTTAATAAATTGCCTATACAAAGTCAAGATCTGTCATCGCCTGTTTTTAAAAGATCAATAAAGAAATTATTACTTAATAAGTGTTACTACTCTGTGTGCGAATTTTTCAACAATAAACTTTAAGTTGTTGTATGATTACTGTGTATGATGTACAACTTAGGTTTTAGTACTCAATCTTTTGACTTCTATAATTATATCAGTGTTTTATTTTTATCCTAATTTGTAAATATTGTAAATACATATTTGATGTGTCAATCTGTTATTATGTAACGGCAATCTGACAAATAAATCTGAATCTGAAACTAGTTGAGGTGGCTATGAGTGATATGAAGACATAGTAAAGGAAACACTTATGACTGATAGCATATACAGACAATAAGTAAAGAACCTTCCGACAATTCCTCCCAATACAAGACTTCCAGATAGCTTAACTGGAAGATGTCTTGTAATACCACCAACGAACTCCTATCGGGAAGAACACAGTGAAATTTCTTAAAAAGATCCTTACTTTGTTGAGGTACATTTGTTGTAAGTTCGATCAGCCTCCATTAGGTCCGACAACTTGAATTTGTATTTATACAGTTAAATTACATAAGAACATATTATTTTAAGTGCATTAATCAATTTATACAATTATTTCATTCAAATGTGAGCCTAAAACGGCATTATTGTGTAAGTTAAATCTTCCAGCATCAATTCTGAAATTCAGGTGGTTACGAAGCATCGGAGTGCTGCCAACTTGTACCAACCAAGCTTCCCTAACTGGGAGTAGGTAATTTATCAGGCACTTCATCCTCCTGCTAGGTTAACTGGGTGTTGACTTTCCAGACAGATTTTGCCAGGAAATCATAGTTGGCAATTCTTGGCCAACTTCCAGACAAATTCTCTACCTGCCAGATAATTATGTTATCAGGAAGTTGTCGTACAGGCCCTTAGTAAAGGAAATACTTATGACTGATAGCATATACGAGGCATGTTTTTAAAGTAAGTTATGATCATTTTTTAAAAAATAATACAAGATTACTTTCTAAACACTTTATCATTCATTACCTTGCACCTTGCACTACTTCTCCACATAGTCACCGATGCTATTCAGGCACTTATCAAAATGGGGAACCAGATTTTGTATGCCTTCAATGATGCCGCCTGTGAGGAAAGCCAAGTCTGCACTTCTTGTTTCACATCATCATCCTCGTTGAAACAGTTTTCCACCAAGGAATTTCTTCAGATGAAGAAACAGATGAAAATCGCAAATTTTTCTCTCACAGCTTGCACCAAATGATGCATGATCACAGATGGCAGGCCACTTTGCAGCTCATCATGCACATTTTCATAACTTTTGTTACACAGTCTAACCTGCTTCCTCACCATTCCACCACTCATTATTGTTTCCCCATAAACAACTGGGTTGGTCTCTCATATTGAGAACGCCTTGTGGTATACGAGGAAGTGTGAGTCCTTTGGAGAATTTAATATTGTACTGGGATTTTGCCATGGTAGCTCAGTTGGTAAGAGCAGTGGCACGGAGAGCCTAAGATCCTCGTTCAAATTCCGGCTATGGCATTGAATTTTTCAATATGACTTCACCTTTCTATCTTATCCTACACATGGCCAGTGTGAAAGAATTATCATTCCGCTTATGACTGATAGCACATACAAACAATAAGTAAAGGAAATGCTTATGACTGTTAGCATAATATACAAACACAAAGTACAGGAAAAACTTACAAGTGATAGCATGGGGCATGCTGATTATATTAATAATTCAAACAAAAACACACACTCTTGTCCTACTTACCATTCTTTTGATTTCTCAGAGCAGCTACAAGGGTAGGGTCGACCTTACAGTTGAGGCCAGCTGCTGAAGCCATTTCACTCACTGCCTGTACATATCAACACACAATTTCAACAGTAAAGTAAAAGAGACTCAGACTAGCACCTGATATCATGGGAAAAGTTTCACATATCAATTAATAAAGGCCTGGGAGGGAACACAAGTACAATAGCAATTTTGTTATATCTAGGAAATCATTATATGGTCATTCTAATTAACAAACTTCATTACTCCAGTTTTCATCAATTAGTAGATTTTGTCATTAGCTAAGATGGTTATTAACACCCTCCCCCAAAAATTATAGAAGTAAAGTCCAATTTTATAAACCTCGTAACTTCAATAGTTATTTTTGTGGAAAGGCAAACCTTAAGACACGTTAGGTGAATATAGCTAACACTCCTGTTTTGTTACTGTTTTGTTGTCGTACGCAGGTATCCAAATTAAAATCTTTACTCATTATTAGAATGCTCTCTCTCTTTTATCATTTATATCGGCTATGACTTCATGACATTAGGTTAAGGTTTATGTTTTATTTTCAGTATAGTGCACGCTGCTTATTGTGATCACTTTGGGATGAAGCTAATGTATTAATATTAACCGATTTATACCAGTAGCTGAAAGAATTAATTGAAAGATATTTATTCATACATCAGATAATACAAAACAAAAACAGAATTAAAAGCTATTTATTCATACATACAAGAGAATACGTAACTGTGAATCATTCAACCACTCATAATACCCTGCAAACATCTATTTTCACAGTCAATAAAAAGTTTTATTGTTTCTGTTTTCCCTTTGGAGTCCATTAACCAATAGTTCATACACATAGTGTTTTTTGGAAGTTTACTGACCTGTGGTGAACGCCGCTCAGAAAAATCTAATGCTTGTCTGTTTAAGTCTTTTCATTTTACACTAACCATCACTGCATGTCGTCACTGTCATCTTCAGAAATCGAAAGCAACAGCTAAACTGAGGGGTGAAACATTTTTTACTGCTTAAAAGAGAAAGTAATAATAATAATAATAATAATAATAATAATAATAAATAATTTAATTGTCGTTAGGCCATTACAGCAATAGACAAAGTCTAATACGTATCTAAAAATAGAATTAATATAAAACTACAGCTAAATTACTAAGTTCTAAGTTACAAATAACACATATTTTAAGCTAAATTACATTATTACAGTTGAAGTATTCATTCATACAGTTGAAGTATAAAAAGGGTTACAAACTAACCAATTATGTAATTTTTTTCTAAATACAATGATATGAGTATGTTGAGTAGATACAGATAGTTTATTAAACAGTTTATGTCCTATGATTTCATGACTATTCAGAGATTTGGATAATCGTTGGAACAGAATGTATATATGACTACTGGATCTAGTATCGTGGGAGTGAATATTATTTCTATACTGCAACTCTGACTGTCTATTCTTTATGTAAATTAAAACAGTAAATATGTATAGATTGATCACTGTTAATATTTTGTGTTGTAGAAATAAAGGTTTGCAGTGTTCCCTGTGTGAGCTATTAGTGATAATTCTAATAGCTTTTTTCTGTAGTAACAGAATTCTATTTACATGACAAGAGTTTCTCCAGAGTATTATTCCATATGCAATAACACCAAGAAAAAATGCAAAGTATGAAGATCTAATGTGATTATCTGGAACGTAGTATTTAAGGTGTCGTAACAAATAAATAACTCTTGAAAGTTTACCGCTAATATATGTTATATGCTGTTCCCATGTTAACTTATTGTCGACACAGATACCAAGAAATTTAACACTAGAAGAGTTATTTGAAGCCAGTGTGTTCATGTTACTAAGACTATTATTTCTTATGCCATAGTAATCCAATTTACTTAATAATACATCATGATCCACACAGTCAAAGGCCTTGCTTAGGTCACAGAATGTGGCCTGAGCAATACCTTTGTCTTCAAAGACTTTATAGCTACATCTCACTAGATCATCAATGGCATCAATGGTCGATCTGCTTTTCCTGAAGCCATATTGATATTTACTTAACACGTTGTTGTTATCAAAATACCTTCATAACTGATAGTAAATGACATATTCAAAGATCTTGGCAAAAACTGGGATAATAGAAATCGGTCTGTAACTCGAAGGGAAATCTTTATCGCCTTTTTTGTAAACCGGAGCAACCCTAGATATTTTAAGCTCCTGGGGAAAGAATCCTTCAATTATATATTTATTTATACAATAGGTCAAAGGGTGGACAATGCTATGAATGCCACCCCCTCGAACAGGTCATCCTATGAGCTGGCAATACTACCTTACTTCTAATACACAGTACAGTTAAGTTAGAAATGAAATCTTTAAAAACAAAATTTTGAATAACGTACAATACTTGGAAATAAAGCCACAAAACAGAAAATGTGATAGCATAAACCAAATCTTTGATCACAATAAACAGCATTTTTCAAATGTATGAGTATTAATCCTTACAGGACTTCATAAAAGTGATAACATTACCGACTGATAACATTATCCACGATTACACTACGTGGCATTTACTGTATTTGTATTAACAATGTGTCTGTAATTATTATTACATTTGTAAATTGTTATTTGTAATATTTTTTGTGTCATTGTGAGCTGATTGTATGCCTAAAAGGAACTTTAAGTTCTACGTTTACATTCCTTAAAATAAAATCAATTCAATCAATTCTCTTCTGAAAAGTTTGCAAATTGAGAAATGTGCATGAAAATTTTGACTTGAAATCATAATTTGTGAGTTAGCATGGAAATCTCTTTTTCAATCTCCTAGTAGGGTTTTTTCTACTTCTATAACTGTCAAGAGGTGATCAATACTTATCACCAGGGCCCGGATTTTTAGATTTTTATAAACCCTATATTAGTTTTTTAAACATATTAAAATAGATAAATTTCATGTCCATATGTGTTAGAGTTAAAAGTATGGTTACGATGTTCCACCTTATACCACAAACTTAGAATTGCAGGTAGATTTTATATCTAGATACACGGTGTTATCAGTACAGTTTTCAATTTTATTGCTGGAATAATATTGTGGTAATATCTTGGTTTTTTACTTACAAATATATGGTGACATGTTAATACTACGAGGGTAAATCAAACATAAACCGATTTTTTTTTTTCCCAAATTTATTTGATCATTCAAAAACAAAAAATAAACACTTCTCATTTTTCTACATAGTCTCCTGACTTGGTTATACATTTTCCCCATTGAACTGGCAACTTTTTGATGCCATCCTCATAGAAAGAAGAGGGACGTGTCAGCAGCCACTCGCACATGAACTCTTCTACTGCCGCATTGTCATGAAATTGGTGTCCTCCAAGTTCTTCTTTCAGCGGTCCAAACAAATGGTAGTCGCAGGGTGATAAATCTGGACTGTAAGGAGGATGTTCCAGAGTAGTCCAGTAAAGTTCCTTCAGAGTGTTAAACCTGCGGTTTGTGGCCTTGCATTGTCATGCAGGAGAATCACATTTGGGATCCATTGTCGGCGTCGTTTGTTATGGTATGCGGCTTTTGCCTGGACCAAAAGACGGCAGTAATAGGCTGCATTCACCGTCTTTCGTTCATGGAGGTAGTCCACCAGCAAAACCCCCGCTGAGTCAAAAAAAAAACAGTTGCCAGCACCTTTCCAGCAGACAAGTGAGTTTTGGCTTTGACTGGCCCGGATTCACCTTGTTTGCACCACTCCATGCTTGCTTGTTTTGATTCAGGGGTGTAATGGTGCACCCAAGTTTCATCACAAGTCACAATGCGATCCAAAAAATCATCTCCTTCCTTCTCGTAGCGATCCAGGTTCCTCTGACAGACTTCCTGGCGCAAATTTTTTTGTTCCTGGGTGAGGAAACAAGGTACCCACCTAGCAGACAATTTCCTAAAGTTTAGTTCATCAGTGATGATTGTTTGAGCACTTCCATAAATTATTCCTACCGCCGAAGCAATTTCAGAAATTGTTATGCGCCGATCTTCTTTAACAAGGTCACGTACAGCACGAATGTTGTCTGGAGTGATGCTTGCTCGTGGTAGTCTTTGGTGGGTTTCGTTTTCCACAGCTTCCCGTCCTGCTACAAATTTTTTTCACCAATCGTACACTTAGGTCTGTGATAGGGTTTCTTCCCCAAACTGTGCATGGATCCTCCTCAAAATTTCTGCAGATTTGGTGCCTTCTTTTGCCAGAAACTTAATGATAATCCGTTGTGCAACGGACGTATGGACCTCTTGCTCGCTCATGGTGTACTGAAGCGAGCAGTGACTTCCTGCTGCCTGCACGTGCCAGGATCCTTCTCCAGACATCCCCTCCAACATCCAGTCACAGCCGCGCCAAATTCCCTTCGCTACTAGAGTCGCCAGATTTAAATTCTGGTTTATATTTGATTCACCCTCGTAGTTAAGAGTTAAAATCTAAAAGTTATTTTACCATTATTCCAAATGTATATCACTATTAAAATCTTAAAACAATCGTAAAATTTTTAAAACTCAGATTTTTACAATATCCAGACATTTATAACCTTAAAACTAATTGAAATATTTACATATACATATAAATATTGTAAGACATTACTGATTACAGTCTAAGTAACCGATAGTCCAATATCAATATATCTTTTGTGGATCTAATACTTCCACTAAGTGTGTCGATATATCCCTATGTAACCATAAGATACCCTTGAAAAATTAGAAATATACAGACAAAAACAATATAATAAATGAGAACCCAATTGAACACAACAGGCTTTATGAATTGTATAACGAACTTTACCCCCACCAAACACAATAGCGTAACGTCAGTACCAAATTAGTGCTCTAGGTGCTCAGAAGTCTAGGAATAACTACTTGACCGTCCAGGTTAGTACACTAAACACTCATATCGTTAAGTCAATTTTTTCATTTTTCATATAATTTATATCTTAATATAATTATCTTTTTTATCTAAACATTCTAGGATTGAAGATGGCCTATTGTAGGCCGAAATGCGCATATCCTGTGTAGAATTCAGCTAGATTATATCTGATACACAGATATTAAAATTGTTATCAAGATCTTACACCATTTCATCTTACAACTTATAAAGACAGCTGGAGAATGTAAACAAGATAGATACTGTGGACAGTTACTTATGGTTACGCAGGGATATATCGACACACTTAGTGGAAGTATTAGATCCACAAAAGATATATTGATATTGGACTATTGGTTACTTAGACTGTAATCAGTAATGTCTTACAATATTTATATGTATATGTATATGTAAATATTTCATTCAGTTTTAAGGTTTTAATAGTGATATACATTTGGAATAATGGTAAAATAACTATTAGATTTTAATAGTGCTGCACATTTGGAATAACTGTGAAAGAACTTTTAGATTTTAAGTCATAATTAGTGTTAACATGTCACCATATATTTTTAAGTAAAAACCAAGATATTACCACAATATTATTCCAGCAATAAAATTGAAAACTATACTGATAACACAGTGTAACCTACTCTAAGTTTGTGTATAAGGTGGAACATCATAAGCATACTTTTAATATTAAAATAGTTTTGTTTTAGTTTCTTTTTTAACCATTTTCAGACAGGTTTTTTAAGTTTTATTTTAATAAGTACAATATACACATTACAACAAATGTATTAATTAATCTATTTAATTTTTACTTGGGATTTCCATTGCTCTAAACCATAGGAACACTTTTTTTTTTTTAATTTTCAACAGTTACAGTTAATAGAATACAATTAATTTTAGAGTTCCCCTATCTTTTACATCTCTGCCATAAAATTCAAGAACGGTTTTCAATTAATCAACCAACTTTTAGAATATTTTACTTTAGATGTCCTTCTTGAGTAAACACTGTGAACGAACTGCAAGTGTAAGCTTCTTAAGAATGCAATTAATTTGTTTCTAAAGAAACCAGGGATTTTGGTTCACTAACGATTTCCTTTTACTGGGACAATGGAGTAAAAACTGACAAAATACTAATTTTCTCTTACAAATTTACTGGCAAATACAAGCATGATGCAAAATCTAAGCAGTATTTGAAAAGTAATTTTTTTTTATAACAATAATTAGATTAATTATTTATCTTACTTTAATTAAAAACAGTTTTAGCCAATTTTAGTTTTTAACGTCTTATGTAGCCATTTGTAGGTTTTATAAGATTGGACTATGTGACTGCCATGGATAATTATGTTAAAATATCAGAGTTAGCTAGCAAGGAACAAAATAGTTTAAAACCTAAGAATCCAGGCCCTACTTATCATTGACTACATCAAAGGTGTATGATGTTCAACAGATTCTGCGTTTTAAGGATAATGATTGCCACTCTGTTTGCAAATGCCTCCCTGAAGTTGTTTCATACTCACTGTATTTCTCACCATTACATTTGAGTATTAATGTAAATAAAGGAGTAAAATTTATAAATGCCAAGTGTTGTGTACATAACTCATTTCACAAATATCCTCTGAAATAGAAAAGAGTTAATATTAAAATCAGCCATCTTATTTCACCAACAAATCAGGCTCCTTGCAGTAAGATAAATAAATTATTAAAAGAAAATTTTACCATTGGGTCTCCGCTTGGGAGATGGTGACGGAAATCAAGAATGGAGCTTAAAAGGAATGGGATGCGTTCCTCCAAGACATCGACCAAGGCACTCTGTGCTAGTGAGCGGAAGCTAAGGATCACACCAACAATGGTCATCCTCTGTAGTACGTTGTCCACATCTGCACACAAATCAGTCGCATGTGAGATATGCTATAAACAACAAATCCTAGCATGCCTCACTCGGCAACCAAGAACAATACAAGCATGCAAAATGCTGCTTTCAGCTGGTACTTAACATTAAACAAAACAACAATACATAAAACATAAAAACCAACTTCATAAGGGCTACCAAGGTATCACCAGCCTCTGACTACAAATGCACCTTGTTCCTTATTAAAATTATCAAATTTTTATATTCTGAAATTGAGTTGTCAAGTATGTGAAATATAGTTCTCTGACATGGGGCTTACCAGTAGCACATCCAAGTGTACCTGTTAGTACCTGAGAATATCAGCCATAAAATTTACAGTGAAATATTATGTTTCTTGATATCTGCCCAATATTAGCCATACCATTAAAAATACAAAATTGTGCTTTTTGATATCTGCTCAGTATCAGCCAATCCCAGTACAGTTCAAAATTATGCTTCTTGAAATCTGGAAATATCAGTCATTACCAGTAGAAGTACAGAATATTTTGTTTCTTGGTCTGGGAATATCAGCCATAAACTACAAAATTGTGCTCCCTAACTCTTTCAGCACCAGGCTGCTGATTCATTCAGTTCCTGCTTCTACAATTTCAGAGATATTAGAGTCTTGTCTATTTAGATTGTTGTAGATTAAAGTTTAGCCACAATAAACTTTCAAGAAAAGATCTGTTATTTTCACAGGTAACAAATTTTAAAAATCAGACTTTTTAAAAATGTTCTTGTCGTTTATAGGCTAAAAGCTAAAAGTTTGCAAAAATTTCAAGTTTTTAGATCATATGGAATTGAGTAACATTAATGTCCGTGAGTGAGTGAAAACCTGTAGTTTTTTTTTCTCTCGGGTGAGGGGGGTGTAAAAATTAAATATTTAAAATTTTCTGAATTTTCCATTCAGTTACAAGCTACAAGCTAGGGTTTGCCATATTTCAAGCTTCTAGCTCATCGGGAAGTGGGTAAACAATAATATCAGTGAGATAGTAAGTCAGCTATGTGACTTTTTAGTAAGTTGTGTAAGTACAGACATTGCTAGTGACACACAATTGTGTCTGCCTAGAATACAATTACATATCAGAACAGGTACAACACATTGGAAGTGAAATATTGTGCCTGCCTACCAATGAGATTATCGTAAGTAATCCCACAAGAGTTTACAAGTTTATCAATAGATTTGCAACTGTGCAGCAAGAGCAAATTTATCTGATGAAACTCTTAAACTCGAGTTGGATTTATTAAGACTACTTCATGAATAAAAATGTAACGGTGTATACAAATAATAATTACTTTCTTACTCTGTTATATAAAACAGCTGCAAGATCATGGCATATTATGAATCAACCATCCATGAATCGATTCGAGTTACCATGTTGTGCGACCAATGGTACCAATGGTGCAAGTAAGACATAGTTAATCTAATTCAGGTAAGCTAAAAGCAGAACAGAATAAAAGCACATGAAATGGTTTGCACCAAATTGAAATGTGCTTTTAATCAATTTACATTTATATTATTTCAATTTCCAAACAAGTTATGTTGTATGCATGATGTGTTTTTTTTGTGTTCACTGGTAGTATGTGACATAATACTCACTGCACATTGATGCACACATTTTCAGTAATGAGCTGAAGTTTTATCCGATAAAATCACATTCTTGTATTACTAGCAAGCATTTTATACGATAAATGATCGTGATTGGTCTATATACAAGGAATTCCTACACATTACTGGCCAATATCAAACACGAAATGTATGAATGGAATAGTCAGAATAAATACAACACATTGTGAGTGAGATGTAAATTATCTTACTTAGCAATGTGGATATTATCATAGGTATGGGTAATATAACAAGAGGTCCAGATTTTATTAATAAATTCACGAGAAAACATTGCAGAATCCGGAACTTGAATTACATTTATTGTGACTATTTAGTGCGTACTCACAGAATTAAGCAGATAATGAATAATTAAAACTAAGAAAAGGAGTAAACACATCGTTAAAAATTTGTGTTGTAAGTGAAATAGCCTAAGGAGAGGCAAAGTATATAATATAATACACTGATCATCGTTGATAATTTTGCTTTGTGTGACTCTTCATTAGCCGTTTTAGATTAACTTCACTGCTATAATAATGTATTATTAATCTCTCATACGCAGCTTACATAATATGTGTTCAATGATTAACTGTTTTTTGTCAAAGAAGCAACAAGTTTGAGAATGATTCAGTGTTCTGTCCTTGTGAATTTGCATGAAAAAAGTGCATGTAATTGCAATAAAATGAAAATGATAAAAAATGATTCACACTTGCCATTGGTTGAAATTCTATGTAATACTTATACTGGATTGGTCACCGATTCATGGGCTGAATAGTCAGAATAAATACAAGACATTGTAAGTAATGTGCATTTAGTGTTAATTAAACAAACAATGACACACATTAAGAACATTTTTTAATATGAGAACAAGAACACACAATATGCCACTTTATAACACAACAAGTACAACACATTTTCAATAACAAAAATTAAGCCTGCCTAGGAACGTGTTTTATATGAGAATTATTACAGTTTAGACACAATGTGTGTTCCTAGCAATGTGATTATACAGAGCAGTCACAAGTATTGGGTGCGGCACAGTCAGATAATTCTGCACCCATGCACCTGGTAGTAAGAAGACAAAATAACAATATTACTTATGAAAATTGCATATTGTTGTGCTTACACTGATTATAAGAGGTACTATGGGTAGAAGTGCTACTCCATTACCAAACATAACATTCATGATACTTTTGTGGAAAATTTTTGATTCTGATGCTGTTCTAATCTATCTCCTACTTCAAAATCTTCAACAATATGTTACAACAAAGAATATTTATGATACAGACCATTTAAAAAGGTGCCTAGGAAGTCTGTAGGAAAATTTTCTGGTTTTCCGGTTCTATACAAAGCACTAAACATCTATGTCAAATAAATAACCAAAAAACATCCACGTGAGCTTCCTAGAAGACCGATGAAATAGGAAAGAAGAGATTAGAGATAAGAACAACATCAGAATTTAATTAGGGAGGATTCACGAAAGAAGAGCAAATTTTCTAAAAAGGTGTCAGGAATGTATAGTAACAGAGGGACATCGTTTCTAGTACTCATTATAATCGAAGTTAGCACAATAATATACAATTTTCATGGGTAATACTGCTATTTTGCGAGATTAAATAAACCCATACCTTCCTCCTACCAGGGGCATGGGATGTCACAGAGCTCCAATACTTGCGACTGCTCTGTATAGCAGACTAAGTACAACATGTTACGTGTGCTTAGTGATGTGATTATATAACACAATAAGTTCAACACATTTCAAGTGATGCACATTATGTCTACCTAGCAATGTGACTAAGAGAAAAAGTGCAACACATTGCATGTGACACAAATTATTCCTTCAAAACAATGTGTTTTGTATTTGTCAGACACACAATATGCGTGTCTAGTAATGTGTATGTTACAGAATAAGTACATGTTGTGAGCGATCCTCGATATGCTGATCTAGCTAAGTTATGTGTGTACATAATAGAATGATCATCATGCTTTACTATAGAGTGCATTTCATAGAAAGACAAATATCACTGGACTTCATATCCTCCAAATTAGTTTGCTGCAATTGAGCTTAAAATCTAGTATTTCAAATGTGTCGGTAGGAAGACGAAGTAAACATCAGGGCTACCTTATTTCATGATGCCCTATATGTGTCTACAGATCAACTGCATGGTCTCGTGGTTAGCATAGCTAGCTCAGATCAGCAGGCCCAGGTTTGAACCCCAGTATCTCCTAGGACTCTTTGAGGTAGGGAGGTCTGGAACGGGGTGCACTCAGCCTCGTGATTCAAACAGCTACTTGATTAATCCTTTAAGAGCTGAATTTATATTTTAGTACAGTGAGTTCCACACAAGAGTTGGCTAATGACGCGGGTTTCTGCATCGGGTGAAATATCTACGCAAATAAAGCCGCAATTGGTGTAATGATTCAGGTTATCACATTTACAGAAAAATTACATGCCACAACAATGTTAAGTTAATTATTGCAAGCAACAATCTTGTGCTATGTATTTGAAATTGTGGCTTCCTTTACAGTTCAGTAACATGGCTTCTAAAAGGAAAAACAAAAAATTTAGATAAGTTGAACTGAGGTTCTTTGCAGAAAGCTATTGCTGCTGATAATCCAATGTTGGATGAGGAACTATTTATGACATCAAAAACAAAGAAGATGTTATTTGACAGTATGCAAGCCAAATGGAGAGCGAGTTGGGAAACAGAACAGTGAGAATGAAGAATTGGACACAGCTGTTTACAGATGTTTCATACAACAAACACTCTCAATAATCCGGCACTTCTACCAATCCAGAACCCATATGTACAAGAAATGGCCAAATTAGCGAGAGTTCAGTGCGGTAGATAAATATCTTCATATTTTAAGATAATACATTACTGTATTAAGTTTATATCTCAGTTTATATGCAATTTTCGCAGCGATGCATATGTATAGCAGTGAAAACACTGAAGAGGTTTCTGGTCATGGAAATCATCATTATCGGCCGAGAGTGTCGGCACGCTGACCACATACCCTCCAATCCTAACATCTGCCTATGTAGATGATGCAGCTGTCCGATGGTATGCCTAGTCCATTCAGGGATACAACACCACCAATTGATTTTTGTATGAGGACCATCCACAAAGTAAGTTTCCCTAGGGCCATTTACACAAACAAAACAAAATTTCATGGGAATATTTATTGCAACAGATATAGCAAGTGTTCAGGTATTTTTCAACATATTCGCCACAGGAACTGAGAATTTGTCATACCATAGGACCAACTTTTGAACACTTATGTCGTAGAAGACTCCTGCCTGGGATTTGAACTATTGTGCGATAGCCTTCTCCATTTCTCTGTCAATTTATACCATTCTCTGTCATTTCTTGAGGGGTATGGAAAGATAAAAATCTCTGAGTGCATGGTCCAAGCTGTAGGGTGGCGACTTCAAAACCTCCCTGCAAGTCTCCTGCAAAAGTTCGGCTAGGAGATGTTTCAACATCCACCCTAAAGCCTGGACTTCGCTCCAAGTGATTTCAATCTTTTCCTACATCTCAATAAATGACAGAGAATAACAGAGAAGTGGAGATGGTTGTCACACAATAGTTCAAATCCCAGGCAGCAGACTTCTACGACAAGTGTTCAAAAGTTGGTCCCACTGTATGACAAATGTCTCAATTCTTGTGGCGAATAAGTTGAAAAATAGCTGAACACTTGCTATATCTGTTGCAATAAATATTTAAATGAAATTTTGTTTTGTTTGTGTAAACGGCCCTAGGGAAACTTACTTTGTGGACAGCCCTTGTACATGACCACAGGAGAGATAAAAGTTACACATATATTATGTAGAGCTTGTTTTTCTCAACTCTTAACATAGACAAATATGCTCACTGCATGACTATCTTCTCTGAAATACACTCATTACTTTCATAAAAAGGATTGTGCAGTGTTGCAAATATCACATGTTAAGGCATTGTAATATAAATACTGGAGATTTTACAGAGGTCAGCATCATTTTCTTCATCGCTGTTTTATGGTAGAAAGTGCATTTCCACACCCAGTACTTATCTCCTTGCATCCTATTGCTCTATTGCATTTTAGAAAACCACATTATATATGTTCAAGTAATATCCATCTTGGTATTCTTCCTTTTTTCCACTTCCTCTGTATGCTTAAACTACACCTAATCAACTATGCCCCTTTCTACATTAGATTCTTCTTGAACACTTTTAGTTCTCATTTTGTCTAATTTTGTTTTCTGCAGGGGCTGTCTCTCATAATATGCTACAGTGCTGCAGTACCCAGATTGTTTTCTGACTTCATGCAATTTTATTTTCAAACACAATAGTGTATTGTATTTTATGTATATTCTGAACTCGATACATCTGAGCAAGGTCTCATTTGTTATTGTTTTGTGTCAATAACATGAATAACAAATTTATTGCAGTTTGCTTGAAATGAGATCTACTGGGATATAGAGAGATGAGTAAATAAAAAAAATAAAAAATTGAAATTAAAAAATAAAATAAAAAATACGGAGGCTGCAGATTAAGCAACTATAGAATTTAAATTTTCTTCACTTGTTAAGTTGGTTATGTTGAATAAAGATAAATTATGGGTGAAGAAGTTTATTAAATTAGGTCTGTTCATTTCCAGTAACTTACAATTTTTAGAACCAATTTTAAGATAGTCAGACAAAATTTTCATGTGAAAGTTCACATTTGAGAAGAAGACGAACTATACTTATTATTCTTATTATGCAGAGTTGATTTTTAGAAAATATTTAACAAATTAATCTTTTCAAAATATCCAAAAATTTAATATATTTATATTACAGACATTCAAAGATTTCATTTTGTTCCGCTATAAATAGAAATTATATGAAATAATGGTATCTGTGGAGATTATCAGGAACCACCCGCATGGTTACCATTGCTGGCTACGGATCCACAGGCCCGGGTTCGGTCTCCGGTACCTTCTTGGATTTTTCTCAGTTAGGGAGGTCTGGGACAGGGTGTACTCAGCCTCGTGATATGAACCAAGGAGCTACTTGAATGAGAAGTAGCGGTTCCAGTCATGAAAACTATCATTAACACATGCCCCCAATTCTGCCATATGCCAATGGTAGATGACACAGCAGACCGATTGTAGGCCCAATCCCTCTAGGGATGTAGAATCACAGAATTTAGTTTAAGTTGTAGGAGATTATGCAAATGAGTGCATATGATAATTACACGTTTAGTAAGCCTGAAAATAGTCAATAATTGAATCATGATGCAGTGCAACGAGATGAGAACCAACTTCAGTTAAGCTGGAACTTTTAATGGAATATTGAGATATAGTTCTCTATTGTCTATCAGGGTCTATTCCATAGAAAAGCTGCTAGAAAGCACAGGAGTCTCGCTGTAATAATTGAACGAGTTGCCAATATTTTCTAGTGGAACAAAAGGACACATGTCAAATACAACATAGAACCCACATTACAACTTTGTGCAAGTATTGTCTTTTCGCTTATCTATTTTGTTTTCCTTTCCCATATCAGAAACGTACGTTTATAGTTTCTCACTCTTTTTATTCAAATCATGTTTAAACCCCCATCTCCATGGCATTTACCAAGCAATGAAAAAAAAAACTTAATAAAAAGGCCTATCAACATTGGGGCTCCCAACAAAAGGAAATGAATAATATATTTTGTTCTTTGGAAAATAAGAATACGGCTGGTATTTTTTTTATGGTTCACTAAGTTGAAAAAAGTTGAAAATTTTCTTTTTCTTTCAGTGAGTGCTGTTTTCTTCTCAATTTTGGAAAACCTATGGGTGGATGGGAAGTGAGAGCATTTATAATGACAATGAGGTAACATGTTTGTGGAAAAAAAAGAAGAGATTCTTAGTTATTACTGGAACAACTCAGAGTACGTCCTAGTTGGGTGCAGCATAAGACAAAGTTTTCTTTTTTAAATTGCCTCCACTGCACAATTTGCATAGAGCCACTTGCCCATTTTTCGGCTTCAGGATTCAATTGTAGAAACAGAGTACATTGAGCATGCAAAATTGTAAAGTGAATGACTTATTAGTTCCTGAAGGGGGGGGGGGGGAAGTTAGTGCTGAAACCTGTATCTCCCAATAAAGTGAATGACAGACAAGAAACTACAATTTCCAGGATCCCCTTCTTAAGAAGTGAAGATATGTGACAGACTCTCCAGTTGTGTGGTACATTATGTTTTGTAAAATGCTGTCATATTCATACATTTTAAGTGTGCCACAGTTTCCTAGTTGAGGGTTAACTGATTCAAACTAGAGATCACTTTTCTACACCGGTTCTTATAATTTTTAATACTATATTATGTATTTACATGATAAATTGCCTACGATTTTTATCATATACCATCACCTCACAGAATTCTGGCTGGTTTACTGAAAATAACAGTTTTTCAAAATATTCTGTCCATGAAGCAACTTGAAGCAATACAAAGTTTTATCACTTTTAGCATCCTCCATGTTAGCACGTTTTTCATACCTTGGTAAATGTTTCATGTTACCCAATACCCAATACACCTTGCCATGGAACTGGGGGATTAAACATGATTTCATGCGAGGTCTCAGGGTTAGCATCACAGCTACGGATCCACAGGCCCAGGTTTGATCCCTGATACCTACTCGGATTTTTCTGAGGTTAGGAGGTCTGGGATGGGGTGTACTCAGCCTCGTGATACAAACAGAGGAGCTACTTGATTGGGAAGTAGCGGCTTCGGTTACAGAAACCATCATTAACGGCCATGGGTATCGGCATGTTGACCACATGTCCTCTACCCTGTGATCTGCCTATGGTAGATGATGTTATGGTCGGACAGTAGGCTTAGTCCCTCTAGAGATGTAGCTCCATGTAGTTTAGTTTAGTTTAGCATCCTCCATGTGTCTACAATGCTAATACCCGTATAATTTTTTCTATGCTCTCATACCTAACTCACAAGCTCTATTTCTTTAAGAAGAACATTGTATTCTGTTACTATTCTAATTTTTCATAAATTTCATCATTTACTAATGATTATGACTAAGATCATCATCATCATCATCATCATGTTAGATCAAGAGTCTATAGTTTTAGTGTTTTAAATTAGCCTCTGTGTTATTTGGCGCCTCCGCCAATTATTTGCCGCGAATTACTTATTTCCTGTGCAGGTGTGGACTTGCAGCGTGCTATACCACGCCAGTGTTAGTTTAGTTCGGATCGAGTCGTCACGGTATATAGACACGCGTCACAAGCGTTCCTAATTGTGTGGACCTTTTTGCTATATATATCAATTCCTCATCTGTAACTCCGCGTATATCAGGCTCCTAGAGTGTAGGCAGTTTTACGTGTGAAATCCAGTAAATAATCTTGTATTTCAATGTTAGTTACAAGAATTTACATTGGTCTAACCTAGAAGTCTCGTGCTGTGTACAGGCTGTGTCTAGCGTTACCTTCGCCAAAGGGCGGGAGAATAGTTTTCTACAAGAACATTAACTGTATTCATTCTTTTATTATTATTGTGTATAAGTGCTGTATCCATTAGTTCAGAATTCAGGCTTCTTGAATATATACCATTGCAAATTACCCAGGTTGAAATCTCTGTCCCAGCTACCTACAGTCCATTGTCTCCCTTCGATTATTATTTAAGTGGCTTAATCACCCTGGTCCTCCGAAAACCTATATTATACTTTAATCCTACTGAGTTCCCTTCACATCACTATCATAATTTTATTGTTTTTCTAAGATTGATTTATTTAACCTGAAACATTTTTCCTTTAACCAAAAGCATGCTAAGTTTTATTACATTATATAACCATTACCAGCTATGTGGCATCTGAAAAGTAGGCTTCAAAATGAGATACAGAGACTGTGTGGACATTGTTGTCATGCAAGGATAACGAGCATGCAGAACAACAAATATCCAATTGCTTACTCATAGCCACTTTTGATCCTGTGAGAGCAATGGAAAAGAAACAGACCCATTCAAATGCCACCCTCACTGCCATAGTGAGCTTCCATTTGTCAAATACAGCCCATGACCTGCTCACACTCAGCCACACATAACTAACATCAGATATTTACTCCATCAAATGAATCACATATACCTAGTGTCGAATAACAGTTTGATAAAGAACCATAGAAACTCTTTCCTTTTATTTGTAAATTCAATAGACTTTGAGAAACTGAATGGTTGAAAGCGATAGGATATGTTAGTATAGGCTGACTAATAACGAAGCTAGTGTTAATGGACAGTATGGTGTATATTAATACCCAAAATAGGCCAAGGAGAAAATAGGTTAAGGACAATAGACTAAGGAAAATAGGCTAAGGAAAATAGGCTAAGGGCAATAGGCTAAGGGAACAGGAAACAGGCTAAAATACCAATGTATAGTATATAAGTACTAGGATTCAATGCAAAGTTTATAGGCATGTAGTGCTACCACTGTGTAACGGAGCATGCTGTTGATGAATTAAAAAAAAAAAAAAAAAAAAAAAAAAATCACATATACCTTGCAGAAACACACTGCCCTCATGTGAATCACACTCAACCCTAGCATTATCTTTCTTATGCTGAAAAACACTGTGGAATCACACATATACTTCTTATACTAGCAACACACTGCCCTCAAATAAATAACACACAAAAATAGTATTATCTTTCTTACATTGAAAGGCTCTGCCCTCAAATGAATCATACACATACGCTTCAAAACACACTGCCTTCACATGAATCACACACACCCAGCACTATCACACTTACCCTAAACACACACGCTACTCTCACGCTTATGTTGCAACACACACACTGCCCTAACATGAATCTCATGTAGATAATTATTATACTCATGCTGCCTTTACATGATTCATTCATAACTAGCATTATGTTACATAAGGTGCAATATACACCGCCCTCATAAGAAAAACATATCTACCATTATCTTACTTACGCTGTAATTTTTTGAACTGTTCCTTCATGATTTCGGGCTTGTCAAAATTTGTCCTTAAAGCAACAAGCACATCTTTGTTCCCAGCAACCAATTTCTGAAAGAGAGAACAAAGTATGAAATGAACATACAAACATAAATATTAAATGTAGTAAGTATATTCAAACAGTGTTAATGCATTGGCAATCTTAATATTATGGCTGGGTTAATGCTCTCTGTGTTTTAAATAACATATTGCCCTTTTCCTGCTGTAGTATCATTTATGTGTGGCATGGACATAAGAATAAGGAAAGTAAACCTTTCAACTCCTCCTCAAGGGACGCCGCCTTATAGTAACACCGACCGTGTGGGCAAGAAGATTTGCATGCTTCAATGAGACACAGAGCTCTACCGACGGTAGCTAGCTACCAGAAGGATCACCCATGTTGGGAAGGACGAAGCACATCCTGCAATGACCCATCTACCTTATCCCAACCTGTTTCCTTTTCTATCCCTTACCTAAGCCAAGGTGGAAGGCATTGTACTGAGGGCTGAACGGCACCAGGGTTGTTTAGTGTCACGAATGATCCCCGTGGGGAACCAAGTCAAACATCATTCTATTTCAGACCACCTTCTTCTGTGGGGGCTCTGGCAGTAGTGACTATTTTTCCTCCCTGCTGGCTAGGCTAGTTGCGGAGAGAGGTGCGAAGGAGACCTCTGCTACAATCAAGTCTGACCTTCCAGGCTCCTCTAAAGAGGGGACAACCTCTTCCTCTTCTGCTCAGAAGAGACCAAGGCCTTCAACTACTCCAGAGGAAAGCAAACAAAAATATTCAAACATAAAAGTCTGAATATTGAGTCTAGTATTTCTAAACATCCAGAACACTCCTTAGATGGGGACTCTGATAGCATAAACTTAGATAAAGACCTGGTAATGGTGCCCAGGGAACCAGAGTGCTCCTTCACAGGGGACTCAGTTTCTATGGGGAACATTCCCAGGGAAATTATGAGACCAGAGGGCTCCTTAATGGGGGACTCCAAACAGCCTCGAGGGCCTTGCAAAAGGATGAACCTGATGCTTGTAAAGAAGGAGAAACCGACCTTGGAGAGCTTAAAGATTAAGAAGAAAGGTCGAATGGGAGTAGAAAAGAAGAGGAGGAAGCTGGCTAGGCTAGTTGCGGAGAGAGGTGCGAAGGAGACCTCTGCTACAATCAAGTCTGAACTTCCAGGCTCCTCTAAAGAGGGGACAACCTCTTCCTCTTCCGCTCAGAAGAGACCAAGGCCTTCAACTACTCCAGAGGAAAGCAAACAAAAATATTCGAACATAAAAGGCTGAGTATTCAAAGGTGACCCAGGGCTGGACTCAGGATGGCTGTCGTTAGCAAGGGCTATCCTGAGGTACAGAATACTATGGAACACCTAGTGAAAATTCAGGCAGCAGTCAGAAGGTTAGTGTGGCAGACCTACTGGATGTTTTTGGCTTTGTTCCACATAGTCAGCCCTAGGCAGCCATAGCGGTTTGTCAGGACGAGATCTGTCAGACTTTGCTTACCGCTATGATCCCAAACATGAAGGCTTGGGAGGGCTTCAACCTCAAAGTCCTCAGCATGGATGCTCTCCCTACTTACAAGAGGATGATGGACTGGATCCCAGGACCTGCTGTGGAGACGGACATCATCTTCAGAAGATTGGTTCGAGAGAACCATAACATAGATATGTGGCAGTGGAGGGTGCTTGAGTGCAAGGTGGAGCCTAAAGGTGTGCGACTTGTGCTCAGCATAGACTCTGTGGCTGCAAAGAAAATTCTGGAGGAAGAGAAAGGGAAGCTCTTCTACAGCATGGGCCACGTGACTTTCACCATGCTGGGTGCCAGTGCCGAGAAGAAGACGACATAGGACAGACGCATATGGTGAGTACTACTGTTATTGACTGTGTGCAGGCTAATCTCCAACAAAGTTTTGTTGCCTCCAGGCTCTTTACCCAAAGGACATACATATACATATCGTCCTGATACAGGAACCATGGATTTGTGAGGGCCATATCATGGGCCTGACAGTAACAGGCTTCCCTATTTTCAGTGCTAGCACCATAGATAGGCCAGATTATGTATCCTAATTAAGGGTATGAAACACCTGGGAACTACCACAGTTCTGTTCTCAGGACATGGTGGCTGTTTTTGAGTGGTATAAGGAGGGAAATGCAGAGAGGCAATTATTTGTCTGCTCTGCATATTTTTCATAGGATTCTGAGGATCCTCCACCCTCAAGGGAGTTTGAGGCCCCAGTTCTTTCTGTAGACAAGAGGTACTCGACCTGGTGGTTGGATGCGACTCTAATGCCCATCATGAGATTTGGGGTAGCACCAACATCAATGCTCAGATCTTCCTTTGAGGATAACTGTCCACCTAGAGTAGTTAGGACAGTAAATGGGAAGTTCCATTGGAGCTCGACTCTGAGCAACATTTGGAACTCCACTAGACGGCTTTACAATTGAGCTAAAGGTAAACAAAAAAACTGAGAGCTGGAATCTGCACAGGGATTCAAAGTATAAGCAAGAACTGAAGAAGGCCTCCAGGGAAGCCTGGAGAGATTTTTGTCAGAGTATTAACGATCTACAAAGTGCGGCTAGATTGCATAACGTCCTAATGTGAGACTTTAGAGAAAATTGGGCTCACTAAGGACCCCCTCTGGGACATATACTGGCTTGGAGGAAGATGCTTTGCGACTTTTGCTTGGGATGCATTTTCCTGAATCGCAGGTAGTTAATGAGGAGGTGGTATCTATACCAGTGCCAGCCTTAGAAAGGAACCTGATCAGAACAAATAGCACGTGTACTGCCAGCTGGCAGAGCTGTGCATCGGTCGCGGATTACAACACATAGTTCCATGTAGAATTACAGAAATTAATTTTGATTCATGTTAATAAAGAGTTTTTTTTTTTTTTAATTAATTTAAAAAGGTAAACATTTTAAAATATGAAATTTTACGAGGGAGAATAAAATGAAAACCTCAATTAATTTTCTCCACTTTTTACTGCAGGAAGAATGCTTGCTTGTAGATTATTTTTCCACTTAGTCCCCTCCCAGTTCAATGCACTTGCACCATCAGATAGGAAGTGCTTCGATACCGCATGAGAAAAATTCTTTTCGTTGATGCTGTAGCCACTCATGCACCGCCTATTGGACGTCTTCATCAGACTTGAACTTCTGCCCTCCAAGGTGCTCCTTTAATGGACCAAAGATGTGGAAAACTGATGGTGACAAATCTGGCGAGTATGGCGGATGTGGTAGGCACTTGAAGCAAATGTCATCGATGGTTTTCATGGTTGCACGAGCAGCATGAGGACGGGCATTATCATGTAGAAGCAAAACACCAGCAGTCATCAATCCCCTGCGCTTTGGCACCATCAGATTTGCACATCTTTGGTCCATTAAAGGAGCACCTTGGAGGGCAGAAGTTCAAGTCTGATTAAGATGTCCAATCGGAGGTGCACAAGTGGTTACAGCGTTAACCAAAAGAATTTTTCTCACGCAGTATCGAAGCATTTCCTATCAGATGGCATAAGTGCATTGAACTGGGAGGGGACTATGTGGATAAATAATGTACAAGCAAGCATTCTTCCTGCAGTAAAATAGTGGAAAAAAATTAATTGCAGTTTTCACTTGATTCTCCCTCGTAGTTCACAATGAATTTAGAAACATATAGTAAATAATAATAATGTAACAAATTGAGATCTGCACATGCGCCATTTTCTGATATAATAAATTTGGTCAGTCTTGTTGCATGTATATAACTCGCCTGTTTTCAAATTGCCTATTACATTACAGCTGAAGACAATAATTATGAATAATCATAATGTATTTGTGAAACATCCTAAAGGAAAAATTGTGAAAAGTAGTGAAAAACATATTGGTTTTAATGTGTACGTTAAGTTTGGTGAAAAGTATCTGGATTTAGCCATTGACGATAATGCCAATTTAATGTCCAAGTTTACTGGTGTTTCCGTAAAAACTGTTTGGTCATACAGTATTAAGACTCCCTCCCTATCATTGCCGGAGCTTGTGGGGAGCCAGGTCAAGGGATAGATTTAGTTATAATAGGTCTTTCAAACTCAAAGATGTCAAGGTCTTGGTAGAGAGGGCAATAACTGAAGTAACACTTGAAAAGTTGCATCAGAGTATTGAACATGTCATAAAGGAGTAAGAGAAATTCTGGGAATCAGACTGTTTGTGCGATGCCATTGTTGACCGCTACGTAATCAATCCTGCAGACAGCAGTAGCGCCAAGGACGACAGTCAGCTGGAAAGGAATTGAACTGAACCACTTTTATAATCTCAACAATAAGGTATATTTTAATTTTCATTATCGTTGTCTTTTCATATTGTTTGTGTTACTATTTTAGTATTTTAATTATAAAATCATACTCGGTGAACAGGAAACATGTTAATTAAAGAAAGTTGGTCTTCAATTATTTTCCAAAGCACCAAATTATTTTCCCCAAATCTATATTTAAACGTTTGTAAGCATTAAGCAGTTCGGTTAGTTCAGAACAAAAGCATGTGTTATCAAATACAAATAGTGCGCTTGCTCCACCCATGAGGTAGTAGTTTGTTTACATCAGGTTCCCTTCTAAGGCTGGCGTTTGTATAGTCAGGCTTACCGGCCTGCTATGCAGGACTGGCAGACTGCCAAAGATGTTGTCACCTACAAGCGTATAAAGAGGGCAATTCATTCATTTGCCCCTTTTAAAAATCCAAGGATGGATGGGATTTACCAGGCTCTGCTTTAGCAGGGACAGGATTTACTCATTCCATACCTGGTAAGAATTTTCAGATCTTGCCTGGCGATGGAATTTGTTCATTTGTTGTGGAGGCAGGCAAGATTAGTCTTCATTCGTAAGCCTGGTAGGGGCTCCTACCTCGGGCCCAAGGATATTAGACCTATTAGTCTGGCTTCCTTTCTTTCAAAGACTTTGGAAATGCTAATAGATATGTCAGAGGACTTTCCTGAATAGAAAGGCCTCTGTGTGCTGAATAACATGCCTATCAGGCTGGCAAATCTGTGGAAACGGTGCTTCATCATCTGATTTCAAGGGTTGAGGAAGTGCTTGACCATGGGGAGCTCGCCATGGTGGAGTTTCTGGACATAGAGGGGGGCCTTTAATTTACTTCATATGGCTCTATCTCTAGAGGACAGATTAGACATAGAGTCAATCTTTTCATAACTCAATGCATTATGGCATCCCTGGACAATAGTGTCTCTCATTCAGTGTAAGTTGATGTGCACTATGCCCAGAGGCTGTCCCCAGGGAGGAGTTTTGTCTCCGCTTATGAGGATCATTTCAGAAGTCATGGCAACTATTATTTATCAGTCAATAAAGCTGCAGGAAACAAAAATCAGGATATAAGGTTGAAAGTCGTTGGAATGTTCTTCGCAATGCTGGTAATAATTTGGGATTCGGATACAAGGTGCTATGGGTAAGGGACACTGAAAGATACGTAAATAGAGATCATTGTTTTATTCGTATTACATATGCACAAAACAGTATGCTTAATACTCGTACTCTTACGAGCTAACAACCTTCAAAATAATCCCCCAAGGCATCCACACATTTTTGCCAACGATGAGGAAGGCAATGAATACCATCGGCAGTGTGTGATGCGTCTATACGCGCCACCTCTCGTCGATGCGCTGTTAGGATGTCACCCAATGCTTCTCATAGCTCGGCATGACACTCACGAGCATTTCTGCCACACAGAAATGCAATTTTTACACATGCTCGCTGTTCAACTTTAGTGACATCCATTTCGGAACACAGTCTCTAGGATACTAACGTTTGCATGTGTTATCTACTGGACACCAATGCACTCATACGTCATCTGGTGGTTGCATCCCGTACTGTGTACATCATGTTTTCAAAAGTATATAGTGCAATAACCGCATATGTGGTTATTCGGAATATATAAAATAGTTGCCATGACTTCTGAAATGACCCTCATATTTGGTGCCTGGTAATAATAATAATAATAATAATAATAATAATAATGCTTTATTGTCACATACGCTTACATGTAATGAGCTAATGCTCCGTAAACAGGTGACTCGTCAGTTGGTACAAAAAAGTAGAAAAAAAAAAAGTACAGAGAACGCCCATCAACTGAAAGCATGGACCACGTCACAGACAGATGCGGCGGGAATTCAAATGCAAGCGAAACGTGCTGAGCTGAAAACATTGACTGTCATCACTTACCCCTAGTCAGAGTCATGCAGTGCAGCTATTCCATCCAGTTCTTCAGAATCACTACCGTCAGCACTCTCACTGTCACTATTTACCCCACCCAAATTTATTATTATATTATCAATTTCACTGTCAAAAAGAACTTCTTTTTCTATATATTCCCTTTCAATTTTCTTCACATGTTCACACAAAGGAATCCAGTCTTCTTTCGTCATGGAATTAAACTTCTCTTCACAAAGGTTTCTTACCGAAGTTGTATTGCACATAACATTCCTGGAAGCAACCCACCCTTTAACAATGGACCAAATGTTTTCAATAGGATTCAGCTCCGGGTGGTAGGGTGGCAGGCGGAGAGAAACATGACCGGCATTTCGTAGAATTTTGTCTACTGAATATTCTACATTTCTTGGTTTCATTCTCTTAATTAATTCATACAAAGTAGGTTTTAACATATCTTCTGAGAATGGAATCCCTTCTTTTATGAGCCAATTTTTCATATCTTTTTTGGGGAATTTGATGTTGGCGCTTTATTTACTTTCACATTGTGATAGGGAGCATTATCAAGTACCACAACTGAGTTAGGCTTTAAATTAGGAATCAGTTTTTCTTTTACCCACTTCTCATAATTGGCCTGGTTCATTTGATGGTGGTAATCACCGGTAACTTGGTGCGATTTCCACATGAGAAGTGCGTTTGGGACAAATCCATTTTCTCCGCCTGCATGAATAATTATTAAGCGTTGCCCCTTCGACACAGGTTTAAGGAGACCATGTGCGGATTCATCACTCCACGACTTCCCTGATACGTGTGATGACAAAATATACGACTCATCAACGTATATTATGTCTCTGTTTTCCTCTCTATATTGTCTTATTTGCCTTAAATATGCAATTCTTTTCTCACGAATGTCGCTTCGTTCTACCAATATAACCCTGTTAGATTTTGTACCTTTCCACCGGAATCCTAGCTTCTTTAATAGGCGCCTGACACTAGTGTTTCCACCTTGAAAATTAATTGCTTCCTTCAACTTCTGTTTTATTAGTTCCACCATTGGTACACGTTTCTCCGTCAAATAAAAATTGTAAACAATCCTTCTAACAACACTTTGATCAAAGTCATCAATGTCTATAATCTTCTTGCATTCTCTTTTCTTATCCGGGGTTTGAAATGAGGTACCTTCGCCGGATTCCAATCGTAAGCCTTCCCTTTTAATTTTCTGAATAGCACCTCTAGATACACCTGTAGCCCTTTCAGTTCTCAACTGAGCTTTCTCTAAACTAACACTTAATTCACCTACAGAGGCTTCTTCTTCCATAAACTTTAATACATTATGTATGATCTCCCTGGACTGACTACTCTGTTTCTTACCTTTTAATTTTGACAGGATAGGAGGCATATTACACGCACAAACAAAATAAACTTAAACACACTATTTCACTGCTCACGGTAGTATCCACATTGGTTCACATGCACGACTATAGTCGATCTGATTATTTCAAGTCCTGCTTAGCAACTTAGACTATGGACGATTTGTCCCGCTCGCTAGTACAATGTTCACTCTGGTGACAGGAATGCAGCTTTTGTTCCCATTTTGTAAAAGGAAGGGTTTTAGGATGGTTTTGTTTATTATTCCATTGAAGTAGAAAAAAGTTTTTTGTTCTCTTTGACTTCAAGAAACACATAGGCTATATTTCTTGTCTGAACGTCAGGTTTTGAAAAATGGTGAATGGAGTTGGGCGTGTATTTTGTAGTGGTGTGAAATCGTGGCAAGTTCGGACAGATAAAAATTTGACAATTGAAGAATCTCTCGAAATTATACGTGATGACTAGCTTAAAAGGCCCCGCGTCGCTCGGGTTTTGTATTTTGACTTCAAAATTAACTTATGAAGGACTTTCGATTTTCAAACTCTAGGTCCTTAAATACGCATCTAGAATTTGAAATGAAGAACGACTTAGGCCTATCACACTCAAACTATTTCCTCAGAAAACGCTTGATATAGAGTTTTATGGCTCATAGAGGATGTAGAATTTTGCACCCCATTGCTTCTGCACACCATGCCTGGCAGGGGTTCAAATAAGAAGAAAGAGAATTTCCGGTAACATAACATTGTACTGTCTTGACAGAATATTTAATTTCTCCCTCTCATACAATAGTTTCGGGGCTGAAATCAATACCACTTTCATACTTTCCTCCCCAAAACCTGAGACATAATAATATACTGCGCGTATAAGATTAAAAATGTTCCGTCCTATTTTGTCTCCTTTTACGTGCTTAGGGCCTATGATAAACATCCATATTTCTCAACTAAAAATACAAAGTCTATAACTATGAATAACGTATCACTGGATAACATTTTTTCAGACTTCTAATATGGCATAACTTACTCGTTGACACACACCAAGACTGTGTCAGCTGGATTAAGCTGTCCTCGCAATACGACCTCTTATTTTACATCAAAATGTGAAGTGAGAAAATGGTATTCTCTATGTCCAGGGCAGAGAAAGTTGTGTGACTGCATCACATTGTGCATTATTTTCGTGGATTTAATTCTTCAACAATTATTTACACCAATGAATTATATCGATAGCTTCTCTAATTGGTCAAAGTCCCGAAGCAAACACTTCCAAAGCTATCTCCGAACACTGCCAGCAATACACTGTTGTCATGAGAACTGTACATGGAATATGATTTGGATTTGATACTTCTGAGAAAAAAGTTATTAAGTAGCCTAAAAACGTCTGATTTTTGGCATTTAAAATCAATTTTTTTCAAAATCCTTTCTCAGTGTGCACTAACACTGCGAACAAAGATACTTTCAAAATTTCAAGTCTTTACCTATTATAGTTTAGGCTCCACGTTGATTCTCCTTCAGTCATTCATTACGTGAGTCAGTCATTCGCTAGTCCAGTCAGGACAAAGCCTCATATACATATATATATACTGTATACATATTGTATATATGTATGTATGTGTATATATTTATTATTAAATATTAAGTATATATATATATATATATATATATATAGATTATTTGGAAGATAATTTCTTACCGAGCGACAGTGATAGCGATGTTGATGTTGCCGTAGGAATAATAAACGAAATTCCTTGTAATAATTCCACAGTTGAAGTAAGTAATGCCAGAGAATCGCCATACTATCGGCCCTCTTCTATAGAGTTTAATGAAACTGTAGGCTTGAATTGTGGTGTAAATTTTGGAGAAAATGTTTTCCTTAGTGGAACTCTTTCTAACAAATGATTTCCTAAAGTTATATTTGTGGTCAAACAAATCTTTACGCTAGTCAGGTCATCACAGCAGCACCACACCCCTTTATAAAACATTGTACAGTATATATCAGACGTGGACTCCTGTTACTATTGAGGAAATGAGGAAATTTTTAGGTTTGCAGCTTGTAACAGGAATAATAAAGGAAAAATAGCCTAAAAATGTACTGGACAGATGACCCTATCTTTGCAGCGAGAACAATGCTGCAGAATGAAAATCCAGAAAATGGTAGTTTTATTCCAACATCACCTACAGCTTCATTGTCCTCCTCCTCACCATCGTCTTCTGTGTTGTTCAAAACAAAAGAACTTACACCCCATCCAAAGGACCTTCCATACAGACTAGATGTAAGAAGGAAGGACCATGTGTTATTGCATTTCCCCCTTACAAATAAAGACAATACCCCAACAAGATAGTGCACACTGTTAAATTCTACTAGGGTATCTTAACAAGGTATGTTAATAATTTTAATTGTTCATTTTGTATAGTATAGGAGTTATTGAAGCATAAATACATTCTAGTTTGTTTACTCTTATCCCTTGAATCATGCTGGGCTAGGGGATTTAAATTTCCAGCAGACAGCAGGTAGCGAACGTGAACTAAAGCACGTGGAGCAGTGGACAATATTTTCATGCTGGACTTTAACACTTCACGCATGCGCACTGCCAACTACATGTTCAAATCTTAACGGACTCGAAGCTTTCAGTTGCCAGGCGCCCACTGTACAAGAGTATAGTATATACAAATTAATGCTATATCCACACTAGTGACATGTTGAAATACATTTAAACTAACCAAGCAATATGCTGAAGTACATTCTATCAGAGCAAGTAATATGATGAAATACATTCTACCAAAACAAGTAAATTGCTGAAATAAATTTTATCAAAACGAGTAACATTAAAGTGCATGCTATATGTTGTCCTACAGACATGTAATGTTTAACACAATCTACCAAAACAAGTGTCATTCATATATTCGGCTACCGAATAGTAGGCCTTTTCAAGGAGTATGTCCTTTACTCTCCTATTAAATAATTTTTGATCTGTGATAGCCTTGATTTCAGCTGGCAGTTTGTTGTAGGCCTTTATACCATCATATAGTGGAGTTTTTTCGTATAAAGTTAGTCTGTGGATGGGTGGTTTTAGGTTGTCTTTTGTTCTGGTTCCATGACAATGATGACTTTGTGTTTCATATAGTGTGTCGAAATTATCATGAGTGTACTTATTTAGTTCATATATGTATTGAGAGGGTAAGGTCAGTATTTTGAGGCTTTTGAATAGACTTCTGCATGATTCTTTTGGCCCAACTTGTGCTATTGTGCGAATTTTTTTTTTTTTTTGGTTTTTAAAAATTGTTTCCCAGCCTGTGGAGCTTCCCCATAGTATAATCCCATATGTCATTATAGAATGGAAATAGCTCAAATATACAATTTTTCTTGTTTCTTTGTTAGTAATCTGAGCTATGCAGTGCATGTTGAAGCAAGCGCTGTTTAATTTTTTATTGATATATTGTATGTGTTCATCCCACTTTATGTGCTTATTTACATAAATGCCTAGGATTTTTGCGTTATCTGCATGGTTTAGTTGTGTTATAGTAGTGGGATTGCCGTTTGCGTTACGTTTTCCTGAAGTTTGAAAATGCATGATGAATGTTTTTGAAGTATTTAGCTTTAATCCATTGTTTGTAAACCATTTTTTTATATGACTTAAGGTTTCTGTCGTATTGTGTATTAATTCTTCGCTGCTTTTCCCTTTCAGTAAGATTGATGTGTCATCCGCATACATAATTGTTTTCCCTTCTATTCCATTTGGGAGGTCATTAGTGTATAATATGTACAGTAAAGGTCCTAAAACACTACCTTGCAGAACTCCTGTTTTTATTGGTTTCCAGTTTGATTGTACGACTCCTGTAGTATTATTTAAAATTACTTTTTGCTTACGTTTATTAAGATAATTTTCAAACCAGCGTAATTCCACATTCCTTACTCCATAGAATTCTAATTTTTTTAGTAGGATTTCATGACTGACACAGTCAAAAGCTTTCGAGTTGTCGCAAATTAATGCTGCTGTAACTTGTTTTTCATCAATCATTTGGGATGCGTCATTGACAAGGTTTATTAGAGCTGATATTGTTGAGCATTTTCCTCTAAAGCCATGTTGAGATGTATCTAGCTTAGTGAAATATTCTAGGTATGAAATGAGCTGATGGTGTACAATCTTTTCAAATATGATGGAGAACGTTTGAAGTATAGAGATTGGCCTGAAATTTTGAAATTCGTTATTCCCCCCTTTATGAATGGGTTTTACTACTGCATACTTCATCCTCTCTGGAAAAATACCCACGGTCATAGATTGATTGATTATTTGGCTCAGTGGTTCACTTATTTCGTGTTTTATTTCTTTTATAAGAAATGGGGATAATTCATCCCAACCCTTGGAGGTTATTGCTTTTAGATTTGATATTACTTTTGTAATGTGTTCTGGTGAGACCCTATCAAAATTGAATAACGGTGTTAGCTTGAGACAACTGTTTGTGTAGAGTCCTGTTAAAGAACCGGTAATAGAGGGGGGTTCTTCTCTTATTTTGCTTCCGATATCAATAAAATAATTATTTAGTGCCTCTGCTTTTTTTTTATCCACGGTATCAAAATTATTGATGTGAGCACCTACATTTAATCCTAACTCCCCTCTTATCACTCTCCACGTCGCCTTGCTTTTGTTTTCTGCATTTTTAATATAATTTTCCACAGCCATTTGTTTTGCTTTTTTAATTGTATGCTTATAGATTCTACAATATGCCCTATAATACTGTATGAAGTTGAGATCTATGCTAGTCTTATAGAGTTTGTGTAACTGTCTTTTACGTGCACTGGATATTCTTATGCCCTTCGTACACCAATTTAGTGAATATTTTTTCGTGACCTGGGGTTCTATGATTTTTGGAAAACAGTCATTATGGCAAGTTAGTACTTTACTAAGGAAATTGTTGTAATTTGTATCTACAGACTCTGAAAAGTTAAGAGACCAGGTTAAATTGCTTAGTTTCTCTTTAAATTTGGAAATATTTTCTGGGTTGTAGTTACGCCTTGAGGTTATCTTTTTCGGTTTATTTTTAATTTTTTGTTTTACCGGGAGGTTTGTGAGAACTGCTTTGTGATCGGAAAGACCCGTTTCCAGAACTAGGCATTCCCCCTGTCCATATACTTTGTTTGTTAAAATATGATCTATACATGTTTTTGAGTACCTCGTGATGCGTGTCTGGTGCATATGTCTGAAATCAAAACCGTGACTTTGAGCTATGCTGATGTAGCCGTTTTTCATGTTGTTGGTTTGGTTTTCACCAAGGGAGTTTATTTTTAAGTTTTCCTCTAGGCCTGTAGTTAAGTTAGTTTTATAAAGATCAATATTGCAATCTGTAGCAATTAGGATTTTTTTCTTTTTGTCATTTAGTAGGGTATTCATTAGATTTTCTAGTTTAATGAGGAATGTCTTAAGTGTGTGGTGATAAGGTACTCTATATATGGAGATCACTATTATGTTCAGATTACTAATTTCAATTGCTGATAGTTCAAAGATATTGTCTACACTTAAAATTTTCAGATCATTTCTAGTTTTTGTACCTTCTAAAAGATGATCTCGGACTAATATGCAAGAGCCGCCTCGTGCTTGTTCATGCCTACTATGATGGTCTGCTAAAGAGAATCCCTTTACTTTGTTTAACGAGTGTATTTCATCATGCCTTAACCAATGTTCATTTAAGCAAATTACTTGTAAATTTATGTTTGTCATTTCTTCTACAAATAAGTTCAACTCATCAATTTTAGAATTTATTCCTTGTGCATTTAGGTGCATGAGCCAATCAGTGGTCTGATTTTGTGGCCCATTCTGATTAGACCTAGATGTGCTAATGTTTACTTTTGGCCTGGTATTGAATGAACCACTTGCCAGAATCAATGAAAGTGGAGTAGGCTATATGCCCAAGGCTACGCAGATGATATCTGCATTGTGGTCAGGGGTAAATTCACTGGTACAGTTTCAGGACTTATAGAATGTGCCCTTGAAGCTGTGGAAAGGTGGTGTTGAGAGGTGGAATTGGCAGTTAACCCTGAAAAGACTAACCTCATTGTTTTAAAAAAAAGAGACGGCTTGATGGTTTATATGATTCTCGGCTGACTTGGAGAGAGCATATTGAACATAAGGTGGTTAAGGCCTACAGTATTTTGTGGGCCTGTCAGAGGGCCTTTCATGCGAAGTGGGGACTTAAACCACATGTGGTATATTGGCTCTATGTCTCCTTCATTAGGCCTTCTATCATCTTTGCTTCTGTAGTATGGTGGCCATGTGGTAAGACACAGGCCACCAAGAATAAACTAAATAAAATCCAATGCTTAGCATGTTTGGGAATAACAGGGGCTTTGTGCACCACTCCACTCAGCGCCCTGGAGGCTTAACACCATTGGCTTTGGTTATTGAAGGAGAGGTCGGAAGTGACTGCACATTGTCTCTGGAGTTTAAGGCTGCTGGTCTTTTAAACATCCAAACAAAGGACACAGAGAGATACTCAATAGACTTCAGAAGTCGCAGCCTATCCTCACAATGAGCAGTGACAATATGAAGCCAAGTTTTAACTTTGACTCTTTTCCACCCAGAAAGGAATGGACTCACGGCCCACAGGCTCCTGTGTGTGTCGAGGGGCTAGTTTGGTACACGGACGGCTCCAAGATGAATGAAGGAACCGGGGCTGGCATCTATGGGCCTAAGATGAGGCTATCGTACTCATTGGGAGGTTACTCTACAGTATTCCAGGATAAAGTATTTGCTATTTTGGCCTGTGTTCGTGATGTTCTAGGGATGCCTTGACTGCATGGTTGGATCAGTATCTGTTCTGACATCCAGGCTGCTTTAAAGGCACTATGTGCCAGTAAAACAAGATCAAGGTTGGTAATGGAGTGCCAAAGAACTTTGGATATTCTCTGTTCCCGCTATTCAGTCCAACTATGCTGGGTTCCTGGCATGCGGGAATCAGAGGTAATGAACTAGCTGATACGCTAGCAAGGGAGGCGGAGGCCAACGTTTTTATTGGACCAGAACCTGTCCTTGGTATTATTCCAAGAAGGGCCAGGAGTGAGATCACAGAGTGGATGTCACAGCAGCATGGCAGTCTTTTGAGTAACTTGCTACTGCTAGGCAGGCTCGGTCCATGATCGAGGGACCTAATAAGAAGAACAACAGGATTCTGCTAACTCTTAACTGGTTACAACTTAGAGGTGTAGTAGGTGGGCACAACATTCTAAAGAAACACCTACATATGATGAAGCTCAGTGTGGATCCCACATGTAGGAAGCATGGAAGAGAAGATGAAATCTGTGATCAAACTGGTCCTTTTTGGAGGCAACGGGACTTTGATAAATTCTCCAGTAAGAGGAGCACAATGGGCCCAATTATGTGACCTACGTGCACAGGACCGAAACTGCTCGACCCATTCATTTTCATTCCATCAAACATTTCAAATTCAGTTTTGGAACATGTTAAATTACATTTGGAAAAAGTAATTTCAATTTCAGAAAAAGTAAATCTGAATTTCGAGAAAGTAACCTCAATTTCAGAAAAAAATTAATTTAATCATGGGAAAAGTATAATTTAAATTTCAATAGAAGTCAATTTATACACATTATTACAAAAAATTGTTTAAACAATAATATATAGCATATTATATAAATAGGCTATACCGTATATACCCGAATACTAACCACCCCCAAATTTTCGAAAGGAAATTTGGAAAAATAAATCTTTAGGCCTCTATATAAAATTATTTTGTCAGGTTTATTTTTAATTAAACAGTTATAATTAACATTACATATAATAAAAGAATTAAATATGGTAGGCTAATATGTAATTATAAAAATAACATGGTTACAGCCAGCCGGAAATCTCACAGTCTTAAGCCGCGTATACATTTGTGCTCCTATCGCGTTTTACTCCGACATGCGAACAGTACACGTCCCAATGTGAAATCAAAAATCCTTCGTGTTCGTCGAAAAAACTGACAGGAGATGGTTCGCGCTGAACAGTCTGTGTGTCAACATGCAAACACCTCAAATGCCGTACTAATCTGCACTCCGTTCGCATGTCAACGCGGCTTTATACGTGCTGCATAACAACAACACTCTCCAGCTGTTCAGCGGGAATCACATGTGATGACGTATGTCTGACTGGTCCGATCCAAGGTCAAAATCGTGTGGAAATTCACCAACTTTTCCCAAATTAGTGCTTCTGCTTGTAATGTACTGTTACTTGCTTGGCGTCTCTGTAAAGCTTTGTTTTGCCGCCACTCATGGCGGACAATGTGCATAAGAAAGCATTTTCTTTGTCTCATTTTCCTTTCATTACAGCTTCGCTACTGTTATACTATACTGTGATACTACTACGAAGTATCGTGCTATATTGAGCCGATATGGTACAAAATGTCGAAATTCAGATGAGAGGAGAGCAGTATTCAAATAATACCCGCACCTCAGTTTTTCACTCGCGAATTTTTTTAAAAATGTGGGTAGTATTCGAGTATATATATATATATATATATATATATTGTGACAAAGCCAGAAAAGCCTAGAGCCTGTTAGAAGGAGGAGTAAGCTAGAAAGAACGAGAAACGACGGAGTCTGGAAACATCGCGGCCCTAGTGGATGGGTGGCAGACGAGCGCCAGTGGGCGTGACAGCAGCGCGGCTATTGGAGCCGCGTGTCGACGGGTGCGGCCTACTCCCTGGCACGACGGCGCGGCGAGTGACGGTGCGCGCTCGTGGGAGGGGCCAGAGGTGGAGCCACGCGCTAGGGCTGTGACTTCTCCCCGCGCGGACATTCTAGACCATGCGCGGGCGGAGCTTTCCAGATCTCGACTCTGGAACCTTCGTTAAGGCTATATAAGGAGTGCGAGCAGCCGAGCCGTGCAGTTCAGTTCAGTGTGGAGAGTCAGTCAGTACATCAGAGGAGAGACAGTCCGTGAAGAGCCGGAGGGTCAACGAGGGAACAGTCAGAGAGGCAGTCCGTGAGTAGCGGCGAGCGTCAGCGTCAGAGGGTGAGCTGGACGGAGAGGACTGATCAGCGCGGCCTCAAGTGAGTGTGTCTTGGGAAGCTGAGGAGCCAGTGACCGGAGGGACCCGAGAGCGGAATAGCTAGTCAACGGGGAACTAGTGACCGGAGGGAAGGGTGAACGGAAGAGCTGGTGAGCTGATCTGGGCTGAGGCAGTGTCGTCCCGGGGAACTCTGCGCGACGGGTGGATCGCACAGCGGCAGCGAGGACTGTGGAGTTGACCGGCGCGACGTGGGATGATCTGGATTGGACTGGAACAGTGCTGTAATTAGGACTGAGCACAGTGAGAGTGAGCTCTGAACAGGACAGTGAACTGGCGAATAGTCTGGAGTTTTCTGGCTGTATTGTCAATTGTTGTAGGAAATAAAGAAACCTCCATCCTTCAATTATAAACTCGGTGTTCTCATTTTGAACCCCGACGAGCCCTTGTTACACTGGTGTCAGAAGTGGGATATAATTGAAGGAAGGCAAGATGGAGGAACGCAAGATGGAGGACATGTTAAAATCATTACTCCACGCCGTGAACGACCTGAAAGAAAAAATGGACCGACGGATGGAGAAAATGGACCAATATTATGACCGACTGAATGAGATAATGGACCAGCGATATGACCGACTGAACAAGATAATGGACCAGCGATATGACCGACTGAACGAAGGAATTGACCAGCATTACACCGAAACAAGAGAAATTATAAGGGAAATGAAGAATCTGCGCTTAAGCCCTAAGGAAGAACTTGAGCAGGAACTGAGACCGGCCAAGGAAAGATCGAATAAACCGGTCAGCGAACTGGTGGCCGTGGAAAGTGAACCGGAGAGACCGGCCGAGGTGGAAGATAAGAAAGAGCAGGAGGAGGACAGGGCCATCACCGTACCACCAGCTACCGAAGGGGAAGATCACGCCCTGAGTGAACAACAGCGGGACGACGTGGACGTAAGACGGGCACCGCGGGACGACGTGGACGCCGGAGAGACACCACGAGACGACGTGGACGGAGGACAAACACCGAGGGACGTCGTGTCGGGTAGGGGACCGACGTGTGAAGAGGTAGCCAGTCGCAGCGCCATCTACGAGGGCTGTGGGGCCCGGCGGGACGCCCTAGTGGTCAGGGACGGGGTCCTGAAAGGAAGCTGGGAGACTGCGGACGGGAAGGCGACTGCGGAGAACCTAGTCCTTCCGAAAGTCAGAATCCAGGAGGTCCTGGAGGAAGTCCACGCAAGAGCAACAGGTGACCACTCGGGAGCGAACCGGATCCTCGACAAACTGCGGAGAATGTTCTACTGGTTGCACCAATGGAGTGACGCCGAGAGGCGGCGTGAACAACGCGACACCTGTGCTGCCAGCAGAGGGCCTAGAACTTGCAGCCGTGGGGCCATGAGGCAATACAACGTGGCCGGCCCATGCTCCATTGTTGATGATGGAAATCGGTACCTGTTGTTGGCCATGAATTAGTTCACCAAGTGGCCAGAAGTCTACCGCATCCAACGACAGCCAAGAGGGAAGATGCCGGTAGTTCACCTGGACCGTCTGGCGGTATATCATGGGGCACTTCGGGACGAAGGCCCTTAAGGAGGGGGCAATGTGACAAAGCCAGAAAAGCCTAGAGCCTGTTAGAAGGAGGAGTAAGCTAGAAAGAACGAGAAACGACGGAGTCTGGAAACATCGCGGCCCTAGTGGATGGGTGGCAGACGAGCGCCAGTGGGCGTGACAGCAGCGCGGCTATTGGAGCCGCGTGTCGACGGGTGCGGCCTACTCCCTGGCACGACGGCGCGGCGAGTGACGGTGCGCGCTCGTGGGAGGGGCCAGAGGTGGAGCCACGCGCTAGGGCTGTGACTTCTCCCCGCGCGGACATTCTAGACCATGCGCGGGCGGAGCTTTCCAGATCTCGACTCTGGAACCTTCGTTAAGGCTATATAAGGAGTGCGAGCAGCCGAGCCGTGCAGTTCAGTTCAGTGTGGAGAGTCAGTCAGTACATCAGAGGAGAGACAGTCCGTGAAGAGCCGGAGGGTCAACGAGGGAACAGTCAGAGAGGCAGTCCGTGAGTAGCGGCGAGCGTCAGCGTCAGAGGGTGAGCTGGACGGAGAGGACTGATCAGCGCGGCCTCAAGTGAGTGTGTCTTGGGAAGCTGAGGAGCCAGTGACCGGAGGGACCCGAGAGCGGAATAGCTAGTCAACGGGGAACTAGTGACCGGAGGGAAGGGTGAACGGAAGAGCTGGTGAGCTGATCTGGGCTGAGGCAGTGTCGTCCCGGGGAACTCTGCGCGACGGGTGGATCGCACAGCGGCAGCGAGGACTGTGGAGTTGACCGGCGCGACGTGGGATGATCTGGATTGGACTGGAACAGTGCTGTAATTAGGACTGAGCACAGTGAGAGTGAGCTCTGAACAGGACAGTGAACTGGCGAATAGTCTGGAGTTTTCTGGCTGTATTGTCAATTGTTGTAGGAAATAAAGAAACCTCCATCCTTCAATTATAAACTCGGTGTTCTCATTTTGAACCCCGACGAGCCCTTGTTACAATATATATATATATATTAACAGATACAAATAAAAGGATTATGCAGAAGAAGAAAAATAGTAGTTTTATTCATTTATGTATTTTATTCACTGTCTTAGTGTTCAGAAAATATATGCTCATCTGTTCAAATAAAGATCGATGTTCTCCGTTTCACATAGGCATGCCTATATTCATCCAACATACTATTATATCTGGTAGACTTATGGTGCCTTTTCCAGAATTGCTTCAGAGCAGAAGAATTATATTAACTTATATCATCTTTATTATATCACTAGGCCTATATATTATGAAATTATCAGCTTTTGTAGACAGTGGTTACAGCAAACTGTTTATTACACTCGTAACCTAGCAACCAAATGCACTACATTAAGGCCATGGATTCTGAAAAATGTTTCATATATCATGGTATTAATCATTCTCCTTTGAACTATATACCCCAATTCTAAATTCTTTTAAAATCAATGTTATCTTTTCCGAAACTGAATTTACCTTTTCTGAAATTGACCTACCTTTTTTAAGTTAAAAATTATTTTTTCAAATAATGAAATTACTTTTTTAAAATATAATTTAACTTTTTCCAAAACTTTTCCGAAACTGAAGTTGAAAACGTAGTGTTATGAAGGAGCTAATCTGTGACACATTTTCCCTAAAGTTATTGAATGACACCATTGTAACCCTATATATATATATATATACTGTATATATATATATATATATATATATATATATATATATATATATATATACACAGTGGTGGGAAGATTACAAAAAAATAGTAATTGGGCTGAATTACATTTACTTGAGAAACATTTTACTTAATTACAATTACAAATTACTTTTTGAAAAAGTAATCAGTAAAATTACAATTACAATTACTTTACAAAATGGCAGTACCTAAAACTTCCTTCTTTTTGGGGGGCACAAAAAAGTAATCTGTAAAATTACAATTACAATTACTTTACAAAATGGCAGTAACTAATTTTTTTCTTTTTTTGGGGGGGGGGGGGGCACAAGGGCAGAAACTTTTGGGCCATTCAGCTAATAAAATTGCTTGGGACGTTACAAAGTCTAAAATTATTATTAAACAAACAAACAAAACACATCAATACCAATATTTCCATACACATTGAGTAACTTTTGTTAATATTACTTCTAACCTGGATATTAGTTGTGAAAACAGTAATGACGACGTTAGCCTATAGCAATTGAGAATGAGAAGCAAGTTTCAAAATATACTTAATTAAGAAATGTTCTTACTGAAAACCTTTAACTGAAAAAGTTTTAAATGCCAAATGGGAAGAAATAGATACTGGGAAGCCTAGATATTTATTTATTTTTCCACGGCTTACAATATTATGCATAATCTTTAGTAGTAGTAGTGCATAGATCGCGAGCGATCCTTAGCGATCCGTGGATATTCTCGGCAGAAGGGTGCCAGCCGTTGCACTTATGTGAATCTTGGCCTAGAGCGCACTGTGTCACTAACACATTTCCTCCACTTCACTCTATCTTGTGCATTTCTTATTATGTCCGTCCAAGATGAGTTCATGGATTCCTTAATCTCATCGCTCCACCTTGTCCGCGGTCTTCCTCTCCTTCTGTTTCCGTTTGTCATACCCAGCATTATGTCTTTTTCGAGGGAGTTCTCTCTTCTCATAACGTGTCCAAAGTATGTCAGTTTCCGTTTCAGCGCCTGTGCTTCCAACGAACACTCTGGTACTAACTCCTCTATGATTGACTTGTTGGTTCTTTTCTCTGTCCATTTTACTTTAAGTAATTTCCTCCAAGTCCACATCTCAAAGGTCTCGATTTTCTTCTTCTCTTTTTTCCTCAAGGTCCAACTCTCGCATCCGTAGAGCACTATTGGGAATACCATTTGCTGGATAACTCTCATTTTAGTTCTGATTGAGACACCCGAGTCATTTATAATTTTGTGTAACTTCTTTAACCCAACTTTGCCTAAAATTATCCGTTTCTTTACTTCTTCTGCGCAACGGCCTGAATTTGATATGACAGATCTTAGAAACGAATGACTTTTCACTATCTTTAAACATCAAATAATGAAGATATACATAGTTATTCCATTGCCATTTTTAAAATGTCTGATGTTAATTGCATACCGAACCCCGTTCTGTCTGCGCATGATGCTTTCCGTGCGTTCCTTTTTAAACCGAATCTGTAAATTGCTTCAGCTTCACTGGGGTTAAAAAAAGGCCATAAAGTGACATTAACAATAGTGAAACCCCCGCAACACGCGGCGTGATATTGCAGTATCACAATAAATTAGACTTGATTAAAATTAGAAAAAGACGAATACCGGGATCCAGAATCCTACTATCCGAATTATATGGAATGTCACCTTGTTGCAAATCACTGGTCCTCATACAGCATAAATGAATTTTCAATGCCAGAAGCAGTATTTTCAGCAGAGCCACTAATGCTCGGTAATTAACTTTGAAGTTGAGGTTAGATTGAGCTTAGTTTTATTCCGTGGAACACATAACCTTCTTTTCAAAGAAAGGGATATAAATAAATTTTGTAGGCTGAGAACAGCAATTACAATTTCTTGAACACGTCTTGAAATAAATGAAAACCATACAGAAATCTAATTAAATGTAGTATCGTTCCCCGTAAATTGCTCTGGCTGTGGTCGCCATTGAAAAAAATAAAAAAAAAATAAAAAATAAAAAAATACATTCGACTTCCGCTCATCTCAGCTGATGTCGCGTTTCCACGTTTTCCCGCAGAAATGCTGACTTGCCATGTCGAATGTCACGTCGCTGCTTAAATCGCTACAGTTTCGCTGCAGAAAACTAAAGTCCATGCAGCAAAACCCGTAAAGCCAGATCTGACGTCGCTTCAACACCGCTGCACGACCATCAGCGATGCTGCAACAGCTGTAAAACGCTTTACGTTCGCTTTAAAAAGAACGCAAAGTTCACCACCGCTGCGCTGCAGCGACTGCCAGCGAGTAGAAGAAAGCGACATTGCCAAATTCTCAATTCGATACTTTTCGATTACTAAAATGTAACGATTACTCAAATGTAACGATTACAATTTTATTTCCAGAAGTAAATTACGAGTAAAAGTTACATTTTTCAAAAAGTAACGATTACAAGTAAATGGGACCAAAAAAGGAATCGTTACTGTAATCTGATTACTTTTACTCAATTACTTCCCATCACTGTAATATATATATATATATATATATTCCTATTCTTGCAAGCGACCCTCAAATCTTTCTGTATCTTAAATGCATCTTCAGCTGCAAAAGGGTGAAGATGTATGTTCTAAGTCTTAGAACATGGATCTTCACCCTTTTAAGGGATTAAGCAAAAGATTTACTAAGTTGCTCAATATGCGATGGAGCATACGTTTGGCTGAAGAATATGATTTGTGGAAAAGGACTAATGAACTTATTAGAATATGATTTACTAGTGATGTGAAGGAGCTTATGTGTAACTTGACTGTGTGCAAGCCTATGTGTGATGGCACAGGAACAAGATAACTAGTGCTGTGAGGGAGATTACCTTCAATTCTTGAACCTGGCTTGCAATGTGCCACATAAGTGTTTCGTTCAGTAGCTTCATTCCATACGGGCCAATCAGTTCTGCCAATGCTCGTAGTTCATTGATATCTGAAAACTCCTCTGCATTGAACGGAATAGCTCCTTCAGCTGTAAGGCTCACAAATGCTCTTTGATTGTTAGAGAAGCAAATGTTGCCAGCACTAACCCGACGAAGCAGTACTTCAGAGTACCTAATAAAAAACATAAGAGAAAATATTAACTTATAATAACCATATCATAAATAGAGAGCGGATTTTTTGCATATTAGCATGTTTTATACCATAAGAGTAAAACTATGCACATAAGGGAAATATGTGTTTCATGCCATTAGAGAGTGATTGGTAAAGTTTTATTAGTGCATATAAGTGCATATTTCACTAATATGTGCATATGAATGCATGTATTCCACTTTTTTCCAATGTTAAAAAAAAAAAAAAAGAGGAGGCTGCCCTGTAATATTTATTTCCAGTTATAGACTCAAGTCTCGTGAAAAGCAGTGGAAGTGGAATGGAGAAGATTTCTTAAAGTATATCTTGTGTGTAATTCTTTGTCCATAAAACATTTAGAAAAATAGGAAGACAGGAAGTAAATTTCCATTTTATTGCCATGTTGCTCTGGAAGATCTGCAGTTGAGTATCGTAAATCTTAAGCACCAAATACAATGGACAGCTGGTGTTATGCGAAAACAAAGATTGGGAATTTCTGTTTCCAACGTTTAAAATTGAAAGCAGTTCTAGATTATTTATTGTCATGTGTGAAGCAGTCCATGAGCAGAATGTAGCTTAAAATACCGAAAGAAAAATCCAGTAAATCACTTTTGCTTAAACAGTGGATCGGTGGAAATCCTACTCAACCACAGATTAGAAAACATTTCTCTGTACAGTGTGTGAAAGCATGCAAGTTTTTGTTATTATTGTATTATTATTTTTTCCAAAGATTCCAAGAACCAATATCACTTTTATAAAAGTTGTTAAAAATAAAATTAATAATCAATAAATCGCCACTTCGATGCTAGTGCATGGTCTTCTTTAGTGACCAAGGAATCATTTTCTATTCTTAGCGAAGGTAAAGCTGTATTTGTTGAAGACAAAATCGGGATATTTAGGATTTTTTGGGGTTCTTCCGCTTCCCAAATTTCATTTCACAAACATTTTGCACCCTCCTACCCTATAATTTCTTCCTTAGATTCATTTAATGTTCCATTTAATTTTTAAAAACATCCGTTTTGTAACCATTTTATGAAAGCAGATGTGACCATCGAGGATGCACGTGAATCCCATATTAAACTTTCTCATGGGGGTCCATAAAAAATAAATACCAGTGTGAAAATGTAATGTGTGGTGAATTTTGCTTGGCACTCATAAAGTGATGTTGAGGGAATAAAACTTTAGCAAGATATTTATGTGGCAAATTTGTATTGTGCAATTCATTTTTATAGAAATTATGTTAATTTTGTTTGCATATTTTCCACTTTCTGGGGCATATTTTCTATTTTTTTACTGCATGATTGCATTCATATATTCAAGCTTTTTATTGCATATGAATCTGCTCTCTAGTCATAACACCAAAATGTCAAGTGTGAAGGGATGATTAAAGTAATTGGTATCACCATAGGTGGCCCATATTTTTAGGAATATCTTGGCCTATACACCATTCCTTGAAATCCTTTCAAAACCCATATATGGATAGTTAATTACACTGCCATGAATACTCAAAAAGTTCATCATCAATGGAACTATGAAATATAATGGAACTTTACCAATTTTGCAGGTACATTCATTATATTACTAATGAACTGAGAATTTGCCAAAGGGATTGCAAGATTGCAACTGAGCAAATCTTAAAAATAAATCCAGAATGTACATGTCTGGAGTAAAAGTGGGACAATCAGAATCCAACAGGGAATGATTTTAAATGTACCAAATTGCAACAAATGAAAAAGCAAAATCTGCATGTGATTTTTCTGCTGGTAGAGTCCGGTATGCATACTGATACGGTTCTTCATAATCACTAAATAATTAGAGTAAGATAAAATAACAAATTAACGCTGACAGATAATACAACCAGTCGATAGTATTATACAAACAGCGTAAATAATTTTTGACATCCAAAGCATTAATAGAACTTAACATTTAAATAAGCATTTCAACAAACAACAATAAGATTATCTGGGGATGATAATCTCATAAGGCTCCCAACTCATATATCGACCTGCCGCACCAACCTGGGGTGCAACAAATATACAAACCACCGCAATACACGTAAATTTCCTGGGTGAATTTTTAAAATGCACTAGTTATTTTTACCAAAGACTTCCATTTCTACTGGTGAATGTTAACATGGCTTTTTCCAAATGGGCTTAATATGCACTCAAACAATAGATTCTGTACATCTGAAGACTGAAAGTATGCTTATGATCAATCCTCCTCTATAATGTTTTCGACCTTCACCTCTTTCGTGAAAGGTAGACACCTAGCAACCAACATGAAGAGCTCGCAAAGACGGAAACAGACGGAAACAGAAGTGAATTAATCACAGTTCAGAAACTATTATAATATAAGAAGGCCTACAGTGGCGCCAACTTTTGAAAAACATTGGGTGGGCTCATACTCCCGTCCATTGGTTCATGAAATATATATATATATATATATATATAAGCGGGTTTGTCCTGACTGAATGAATGAATGAATGAATGACTGACTGACAGAGAATCAACGTAGAGCCTAAACTATAGGCCTAATAGTTAGAGACTTGTAATTTTGGTAGTACCTTCGTTTCATAATATAGGCCTAAGTGAAAACTAAGAAAGGATTTTGCAAAATTCTTATTTTAAATGCCAAAAATCAAATGTTTTCGAGGAGACGAAATAAATCTATTAATCTATATATTAATAAAAGGAAGTGTCTGTCCTCCGTCTGTCTGTCCTCCGTCTGTCTGTCCTCCGTCTGTCTGTCCTCCATCTGTCTGTCTGTCCGCGATGCCCAGCGAAATCTACTCAACGCAGAGATCTGAAATTTTATACATAGGCGGACTAAAGGGTCGGAATGTGCACCTCGAAGCCGGAATTTTAATTTTTGCTTTCGTTCGTGAGTTATGAGTGAAAAATGAGCAAAAAACGTGCATTTTTTTGCGTTTTCGAAGCATCAGTTTCAGTAATAAATTTCAATATCAAATCACTTACAGTTGGCTTTGGCTATTTTTGTCATCATACCTTGGAAATAAAAGCAACGCGATCACTTGATTTTGTTAGTCCATCCTAGACGATTCATTTGTTTAGAGTGTCAAGGCCCACAGACATATGACATTTTCAACCTACACGGAAGAAGGATAATCAACCCTAAATATGGTCAAACATTGTTCGATTTGAACGAAACTCACTATACAGGGGTTTTCTGGGCCAAGGAACTCGAATCTGAGGTCGCTTTTACCAGGGGACGCTACCTAATCGTGGAATGCACTCCACGTGATTTAGGTGTTAATAATTATAATGATTTAACTATGCTCTTAATTTTTAGTTTTTAATTTTTTAAATAATTATCGTGGGGGAAGCAGCGGGCACATGCGGGCACATGCTGTTTGTCTGTCTGTCCACGATGCCCATCGAAATCTACTGAACGCAGAGATCTGAAATTTTAAAGATAGATGGACTGAAAGGTGGGCGAATGCACCTCGAAGCCGAATTTTTAATTTTAGCTTTCGTTCGCGAGTTATGAGTGAAAACTGGCAGAAAACGTGATTTTAGCGATGTCGAAGCATCAGATTTCAGTAATACTTTTCAATGTCAAATCAATTGCAGTTGGCTTTGGCTATTTTTGTCATACCGTGGAAATAAAAGCATCGCGATCGCTTGAATGTTGTAAGCCCACGCTGGTCGATTCATTTGTTTAGAATGTCAAGGCCTGTAGACATATGAAATTTTCAACCTACACGGAAGAGGGATAATCAACATAGACCTAAATATGGTTAAACATCGTTCGATTTGGACGAAACTCACTATACAGGGATTTTCTGGGCCAAGGAACTCGAATCTGAGATCGCTTTTACCAGGCGACGCTATCTAATCGTGGTATGTAATTCACGTGATTTAGGCGTTAATAAATATAATGATTTAACTATTATGCTCTTAATTTTTAATTCTTGAAATAATTATCGCGGGCGATCGCTTGATTTTGTAAGTCCATCCTGGACGATTCATTTGTTTAGAATATCAAGGCCCGAAGACATATGAAATTTTCAACCTACACGGAAGAGGGATAATCAATATAGGCCTAAATATGATCAACATTGTTCGATTTCGACGAAACTCATATAGGCCTACATGGGTTTTCTGGACCAAAGAACTCGAATCTGAGGTCGCCTTTACCAGGCGACGCTATCTAATCGTGATATGTAGTCCACGTGATTTATGTGTTAATAATTATAATGATTTAACTATTAGGCCTATGCTCTTAATTTTTAATTTTTTAAATAATTATCGCGGGCGAAGCCGCGGGCACATGCTAGTAAATTATAAAATCTAATCAAATACAAGTCACATTGAACATACACTTCTCATGACAACAATATTGTTGGCAGGCAGCTTTGGAAGTGCATGACAAATTAGATTAATTAGATTAATTTACTGATGTAAATAAATATTGAAATCCACGAAAATAATGCACAATGTGATCCAGTCACATAACTTTCTCTACCCTGGACATAGAGAATAACATTTTCTCATTTCATATTTTGATGTACAGTACAATAAGAGTTCGTATTGCAGGGACAGCATTTTCAGTTGTTTCAGTCTGAGTGTGTGGCAAATAGTAATGCCATATCAGAAGTCGGTAAAAGATTCTATCCACTGATACGTTATTCATACCTGTTGGCTTTGTATTTTTAGTTGAGAAATATGCATATTTATCATAGGCCTTAAGCATGTAAAAGGATACAAAATAAAATGGAACATTTTTAGTCCTATACGCACAGCATATTATTATGGCCTAGGTTCTGGGGGAGGAAAGCATGAAAGTGATATTGAATTTCTTTTTTATTTCAGCCCCGAAAAGGTTGTATGGTAACATGAGGATGAGAAATAAAATATTCCGTCAAATTGCATGTTACCGGAATTTCTATTTCTTATTTCAAACCCGTCCAGGCATGGTGTGTAGAAAAAATGGGGTGCAAAATTCTACATCCTCTATGAGCCATAAAAAGATACATCTAGCGTTTTCTGAGGGAATAGTTTGAGTGGGATAAGTCGTTCTTCCTCATTTCAAATTCTAATTACCTATATAAGGACCTAGAGTTTGAAAATCGAAAATCCTTCATAAGTTAATTTCGAATTACAAAATACAAAACCCGATCGAAGCTGGGCCTTTTAAGTTAGTGAAATGTAAGACACATAAAATGAAGAATAGGAAGCGCATGGGAAATCTCACAAATTCATTCTGTTCTAAACGTCTCATTTCACAACACACTCATTGGAATTTTGTGTTAATTACAGGCCTATTGATACGGTTCCAGATATTTAAGTATTATGTTATGTGGTGGGAATTGTTACATTATGTTTGGTAATGTAGAACTTTCTTTGCTTAAACAATAAATTACCTACAGCAAAATAATACTAAAAAAACTCGCGAACGAAATTCTCCGAAATAATGTATAAATCAACCAGTCGTTATACTATTGCCAAAGCAATACTAAAATGCCTTGCTTACTTTCTTTGGGAATCTTGTTACTTTTCCGAAATACGTAATATCACAATATAAGTATTAATACTAATACTTATAAAGTCTGATCATAAACTTTTAAAATGTTTCATATATATATATTCGAATCGTCTTTGTATGAGTTATCTGTTCACCTGGTGAACAACCCATTGCGGATAAACCTTCTAATTACTTTATTCGAATATATGATACACTAAATACAGAATTTAAGTTTAACACCCAAATGAGTTTTGCCCTTGTGTGGGTGCCGTTCAGTATTAATTGTAAATAAATACCATTAACAGCCAATAATAATATGGTAAGTAATTATTAAGAAAAATTATGTTTAGTTTACAAAACAACTTGAGATAAAGACAGAAATTTACAAATTCACCTAGAACTAGAAAAAAGAACCGTGAATAATCCAATTAAATGTAAAACTCAAATTAAAATTAATAGAGAACGTGTAAATAATCCAAAAAAGAGGCCTGGAACTTTATATGGATGTAAGACATGGTCCCTTACTCTTCGGGAAGAATATAATCTGAGAATGTTCGAAAACAGGGCGTTCAGAAAAATATTCAGACCTAAGAGAGATGAAAACTGGGACTGGAGAAAAGTGCATAATGACGATCTTTATAACTTGTACTCTTCTCGGAATAAAATAAAGGTAATTAAATCACTGAAGCTGAAATGGGCTGGACATGGGGAAGGAAGGACATATCCCAAAACTATTTTGAATTGAGGTCCAAAGGGAAAATACCACTTGGAAGACCTAGGCGTAGGTGGGAGGACAATAGTAGAATAGATTTAAGGGAAGTAGGACTTGCGAGGGATGGTTGGATGAAGTTAGTACAGAATAGGGTTGAACGGCGTGCTGTAACCGCGCCAATGATCCTCCGGGTTTCATCAAACAGACTAGCAGATGCCCGCGATTATTTACTTGGTCTATAGATTTTTATTTAAATCATTTAGTTATCGTGGAATGCACTCCAAAGCCGGATTTTTAGCTGTTTCATTATAATTATTATTAGTCGTTTAGTTTAGAATGATTCGTGTGTAGGCTAAGGCCGGTATTCATAGTCGGCGACTTAAGAACCGACTTTATAAAGCTGAACTTATTTGATAAGTCGACTTATATGTTTTTCGTATTCATAGTCTTCCTTAAAGTCGTACTTTATTAAGTTTGACTTCATAAAGCTCTACTTATTCTACATACTAAAGTCGAACTCAGTAATATGAAAAATCACGCGTTCACAGCCATAACAATTGAATTAGCCAATCGTGTTTAAGATTTTTTCAGATTTTATGTAAAGCAAAGCCAACTGAGTACGTATTTCGCTATCGTGATATAAAAATATAGACGGCGTTGTGCATTGTAAACAAAGAATTCAATTCATCCAGTCATATTATGCAGCGTGTAAGTAAACTAATTAATAGTTTCTTGAGAATATTCTGCGTATATATTTGCTTGGAGATCGTTCAGAATTAATGCCGGTACGCTTATGTATTTATTTCGATGTTAATTATTGTTTTAGAGAGATTCAAAACAGCTTAGGAAGCTTTGGACCGATATGAAATGCCATCAGAGAGAAATACCGATGAAAGATAGCGATTGATATTTCCAAAATTGTGTCTTCTTAAACGAAATCTCTTTTTAAATTCATTGTCACTGTAGAATTTGAATAGATTTATCATAAAGTAATTTTAAATGTTCCACCTTATACCACAATACATATAATTTGCAGCTAGTAATAACTGGATATACGGCATCTATTCTTGTTTTATTTATTACTAGCATGTGCCCGCGGCTTCGCCCGCGATAATTATTTCAAAAATTAAAAATTAAGAGCATTATAGTAAAATCATTATATTTATTAACACCTAAATCACGTGGACTACATACCACGATTAGATAGCATCGTCTGGTAAAAGCGACCTCAGATTCGAGTTTCTTGGCCCAGAAACCCTCTGTATAGTGAGATTCGTCCAAATAAAACAACGTTTGACCATATTTAGGGCTTACAACATTCAAGCGATCGCGAAAGTTTTATTTTCAAGGTATGACAAAAATAGCCAAAGCCAACTGTAATTGATTTGACATTGAAATGTATAACTGAAAACTTATGTTTTGAAAACGCACAAAATGCACGTTTTTTGCCCGTTTTTCACTCATAACTCACGAACGAAAACTAAAATTAAAATTCCGGCTTGGAGGTGCATTTTCCGACCCTTCAGCCCACCTATGTTTAAAATTTCAGATCTCTGCGTTCAGTAGATTTCGCTGGACATCGAGGACAATTCCTTTTATTAATACAGATAATATGAATTATAATGATACCTTCTCTAATTTGTCAAACATCCATTTCATTTAATCCAAAGCCACCTGATACAACTGGCAACAATATGTTCTGTGAATTTGTTTGGATAATTCTGTGTAAAAAGGGGTTAAGTATTTTCAAAAACATTTAATTTTTGGCAGTTAAAATCAGAATTTTTCAAAATCCTTTCTTAGTGAGCACCTACATTATGAAACGAAGGTACTGTCAAAATTCCAAGTCTCTACCTGTTATAGTTTAGGCTGTACGTTGATTCCTGTCAGTCAGTCAGTCATTCATTCAGTCAGTCAGGACAAAGCCTTTTATATATATAGAGATATTACTTATTATTATATGTATTGTGGTATAAGGTGGAACATTTAAAAATACTTTATTAAACATACTACAAGCGGAAATGAAGTTTATCAATCTAGATTTATCATATTTCGCAAATAACGCTTTGGGGCGCGAGTTAATTCTGATACCTCGCCAAGATCCTCAAAATCACTGTCCATGTTTCTGGCTTAAACTGAAATAAGTCAGGGGGACCCTTGACTTGATAAAGTACGACTTATTTCGACAAATAAGTCGTACTTTAGTGACTATGAATAGCAATAAGCTCGACTTTGTCAAGTCTGACTTTATAAAGTAACTACGTCATAAGTCCGACTTGTTTGGGTCAGAAACTCAACTTAAGACGAGATTAAAGTTCGACTTGGATATAAGTACGACTTATTGCGACTATGAATACTGGCCTTAAGTGTTAATAAACGTGTTTTATTTGTTTTGCTCTTAATTTGTTTTATTTTTGAATTAATTGTCGTGGGCACCTGCTAGTAGACTTATAAAATATTGATATGACTATGGTATAAATATAGTACTGTAGGCCTACATGAAATGATTTCATTGTTTCTTAAGTCAAACTTTGTAATAGCCTAATTGTCTTGTACTCCACACTCTTTTCTTGTATCACAATTCCTTGCTTTGCCCATTAAATTCACCACAAGCATATTCTAACTTCTGAATTTAACTTTTCCGCACTCTCCTTAGCCTATATATTTTTTTAAAAGCAATGTGATTAAGTTTTTTATGAATGCATAAAAATCATAAAAAGCATAAAAATATGGCGGTGAATGTGGAAACTGCGTTAACAGATTGACTGACTCGTTTCTGTAACCCCTATGGTGGTGCATAGGGCCTACAAGTGGAGGTTTCATTACCTATACTAATTTTGATACGCTTATTTTCCGAGAGAGAGCAGAGGGGCAAGTGGTAAGTCCATCGCCTCTCAAGCGTTAATAGATTAAGAGTAAAAATTTAATAAACTGAGAAACGACTTCAGACAATCGTGAGTGAATTGGAACAAGAGGAGATAGTATTATTATGTCAACAATAGCCTGATTTTAGCTTTCCAGCGATTCTACAAGAAAACATAGTTTAGTAATGGTAATAAATAATTTAACAAAATAGGCCTAAGGCAAATTATTGGGTGGGCTTCAGCCCCACGGGCCCATATAAGTTGGCGCCTCTGAAGGCCTATATTACTTAACAGGGTACAGGTAGGGAAAAAATACGGACCGACTCTTGTAGCTGATTTCAGAGCCTTGTGATACGTAAATAAATGTAAGAGCTGTAACAGAAACGTTTGTTTTCACAAGTAATGCAAATTATGTGAAATTATTCCTCAATTCAAGCAATTTATCTGCTGTAGAACAAATTTCAATACATTCCCTGCTATCCTGAGAATGCTGCTAGGGCATGCGCAGTGGCTCATATCGGCAACTTAGATATTTTAGTCGGTCTGATTTTTTTTCCCCTACCTGTAAATCGTGAAGTGGTTAAGGCACTGTACTAAAAACCCGAAGGTCATGGGTTCAATTCCCGATGAGGTCATTGGAATTTTTCAATTGGCTTAATCCTTCTGGTGGTACACAAAAGTGAATACCAGGAGCAATCTTGGGAGTAAAAGCGGCCAATGTGTAAGGCTGATAACCTTACCACCTTACCACCAACGCCTAAAATCTAGGGCTCTCAACCTACTGGAACCCTTAGGGTCTCCATAGCAAGTACAGGGAACACTTTGCTTTACTTTTACATTACTTAACTATTTTCATTTTAAACTTGGAATTACCAGTACTTAAATAATGGGTGTTTAAAGGATTTGAGAGTATCGTCGGTCTCCGAACTCTGGATAAAACCAGAATTAGGAGACATCTCATACAAGAATGTCAAGATGAATGGACCACCACAGAGGTGGGAGCAAGAACTAAAGAACTATTCCTGAACATCCAGGAGAGACTGTGACTGCGACATCTGACACTGAGTAAAGGACTGATACAATTCATAATGGGCCACAGTCCGTGTGGAAAGTATTTACACAAGATAAAGAGAAGACAAACAGGTAAATGTCCCAATTGCAAGGGAGTTATAGAATCCTCAGAGGATGTCTTGTTCAAATGTCCCAGTGCCTCAGATGAAATAAAAGAACTTAGAACAACCATGCAGCGATGTCAGATTGCAAACCTTTTGAGACAAAAAGACAAATATGACCAACTCGAGGCCCTGGCAGATGTTGTCTCTAAGGAGGTAGTTGAGAAGTACAGGGCAGACAGAATGAACAAAGACAAAGACAAAAAGACAAGCAAGATGATATAGTACCTATATTTGATCTTCCCAGGAGATCCAATTGTCTGCAGAGAATCCAGAATTCTGTTGAGATTTGGGAACCAGAAGCTCAACCAGTGTTGGAAGAGCGACGGAACCAGATATCATAAAGAGGAGAGAACTTTGGCAGTCCATGGGCAGGAAGCAAGCTGTAGGGGGGGGGGGGGGGGAGATTCCGCACGAGAAAGGAAGGAGAGACTTTGAAAGACTACAGGAGAAGAGTGGAGTTTGCTGCCCAGCAAAGGAGACTCCTGTAGATGGAAGGGGAAGACAAAGACAGTGACTAAAAGAGAGAGAGAGAGAGAGATACAAAAATACAAAGATAAGACAAAACAGAAAACACTAAAGGGATGTAGTTAACTAGCCAAATAGGACAAACAATAGGACAAACAACAAGCAACTAATAGATAATATTATCATTGACGCAGAGGCAGCAGTATCAACATTGCATCCTGAAGACCAAAACAATATAAGGCGGAAACTAGCCAACGAAATCAAAAATACATATATTGACAATAAACAGTCCAACCCAACAACCAAACGAGACTTACTTACTTTAAATAATATCAACAAGAAACTAAAAGACAATGATATTACTCATGTAAAAGCTGATAAAGGTAATACAATAGTTCTATTAAATAAAGAAGACTATATAAACAAAACAGTTGAATTTATGAACAACAACAATATCGAAGTACTAAATAAAGACCCTACTGACAGCTTTCAATCAGCTATCAAGAAAACAGTGAAAGAATCTGACTTAATACTTAGTGACAAAGAAAGAAAGATATGTATAAACATGAATCCTAGAGCTCCGGAATTAAAAGCACAAATAAAAACACATAAAGAAAATAACCCGATAAGACCGGTGGTAAACTTTATAAGTGCACCTAGTTATAAGATCTCGAAAATAGTGGGTGGAATACTAAAACAAAAACTAGATCTTCCTAACAAGTATAATGTAAAAAACTCAATTGAATTAGTTAACAAGATCAAAGACATCCACGTCAACAAAGAAGATGCTATAATATCCCTAGACATTGCTAATTTATATACAAATATACCAATAGATGACTCAATTAAAATAATAGAAGAAAAACTGACTGAAAATGGGGAAAACATCAATATATCCAAACAGATAACATCGCTACTCAACACTATACTACACATCAAAATTACTTTAGATTTGACAACAAAATCTACATACAGAAAGAAGGTGTGGCGATGGGATCGCCTTTATCGGGTATCATAACAGAAGCCTATCTACAATACATTGAGAAAGAATATGTACAGAATATTATAACCAAATATAACATCACTACATATCAAAGGTACGTGGATGATATACTTTTAATATGTAATAAGACTGAAATAGAGAATATCTTCAAGGAATTCAATAATATTAGTAATTGCTTAAAATTTACAATCGAGAAAGAAGAGAATAATACTTTAAATTACTTGGACCTAAGCATAACAAAAAACAACAAGAAACTGGAATTCGGGATATTTAGGAAGAGTACATATTCCGACAACATTATCAACAAATCCTCTAATCACCCTAATAGTCATAAAATGTCTGCTCTAAACAGTATGATTCATAGACTGGTTAATATTCCCATGAATAAAACCAACTATAATAAAGAATACAGTACAATAATGAAAATAGCTGAAAATAACGGAGATAGTAAATGGGTGGTTAGAAATATGGTTACTAAACATAAAACGAAACTATACAGTAAACAAAACCCAATAAGCAAACTCACACCGATTAAAGAGAAAAATAATAAAAAAATTTGCTACATTTAATTACGTAGATAATAAAATACATGCAATTACAAAAATACTACGTAAAGAAAATTTCAAAATTGCATATAGAACAAACCACAACCTAAAAAGAAAACTACATAACAACAATAACAATATAGACAAAATGGAAGGCAGCGGAATATATAAACTAACATGCAATGACTGTAAAAAAGTGCACATAGGCCAAACAGGTAGGAAGTTCAAACAAAGAATCAAGGAACATGTTAATGACTTCAGATATAATAGTAATCGCTCATCGTACGCTAAACATCTCCTTAATACTGGACATAGATTAGATAACATAGACAATACATTAGAAATCCTCCATAATTATAAAAAAGGTAATAGGCTTAATATATTAGAAAATCTTCAAATCTACAAAAATAAAAATAATATTCTCAACGAAACCACAGTCGACCATAATCACCTGTTTGAACTCGCAACAACTGTGACCTAAAACATGCAACAAATAAACAACCGGCTCATACATCAGTACATCATCAGACATTGTGACTGTTGTATCTCAAAATTCTGAACTGAAGATGATGCAACTTGCATCGAAATGCATTTTCAAGTAATAGACGCATCTGGGACCAAGAAGAAGTTTTAATAAAATGACAACAGTGTTTTTAACGTGTGCTTGTGCCTTCTATGTTGTTTTATATTTTATAAAAGGCCCCAGATAAGTGCAACAACAAGGGTTCTAAGGTGGACAATCTCTCTATTTTAAAACTATTTTAACCCTGTCTGACGATGAAATTCATTACTAATGACGATGAAATTCATTACTAATAGCCAAATAGATTAAATAAATTAGAAGAAGCAGATATAGTTGTAGTTTGTAGAGTAGATGTACAACATGAAATGAAAATTTACATGATACCTCTGAGCTTCAGTTGAGTAGATTAGAAGCTAACTAGTAGCTTAGTAGTTAACAGAAGTAGATAGAGGATGGAAGGCTAACCATTATCATTGTTATTGTTATTAGCTGCTAGTAGTTTTTGTAAGTCTGAACTACTGAATTCCAGCAGAAGAGACAGTAGCTAGTTATATGTAGTGTAGTTGTGTAAAATGGATATGTAAAACAAATAGAATCTGTAATATTGTAAGCAAGAATTTCCATGAAATTGTAAAATTCTGGAAACAACAAATAAAGGAAAAAGGTAAAACCATGATGAATACTAGGTCCTGGTTTAAATAATCAGAAAATTTCATTTATCTGTTGCTGTTGTTGTTATTGTTATTATTTTATTTTGTTTCAAGGATAATTGGACAGGCTTGAGAAGCAATGTTAAGTAGGATTTCTTTTAATAAGATTTAATGGTTTCTTGTTGTTTTGAACGTACCGGTATCAGTAAACTTTTTTCTAGAAAAGAAACAATGACTACAGGTAAACATAATAATCCAATATGATAATTGAACCCACTAACAAAAGAAAATGCACATAAGAAGTAAATTAAGACTGGCTGAGTCATTTGCATGATCGCTGGAAATATTAAGTACGAATATGTCATGAGATTCTTATTTATGAAAGGAACATACTTACCACTGAGTATAAAGCGCTGCAACAGTTTTCTCTCCATGACTATCCATTGACTGAGTTTGCTGCAACAAGGCATTGTTGAACACACGTGTGATGTCAATGTGAACTGGAAAAAAAAAAAAAAAAAACTTTCACAATCTCAAAATACGGTATTTGGAACTACAAAATACTCCTCTCCCCCCCCCCAAAAAAAAATCATTACTAGCTCATTTCCCAAAAGTTGAATTTTGAGCAGGTAGATTTATCTAAAAATCAGTAACTAGGCAATTAACCCTGGAAAGGATACACAAAGTTGGCACTCGTTATGTGGTTACCCTTTATGAATGTTAATGTACAGTAATTAAATCAGTGCAGTAATTAATTTATTTACACACTTAATCAACTGATTTCAGTTTACATTTATGTGTTTTTACACCAAGAACATATATTCAAACCGTGATCTTGCCATACAGAGATTATTACAATCTGAGCACACAATTTTGGTTTTTATTTCCTTTTCTCTTGAAGTCGTATGAGACCTAGCATGAGATCTGGTTCCTTATCATCCTCTTCAATGTTTAGTATATTCTGAATGTTTGAGCGAAGTTTTGTAGGTAAGTTCTTGGTCAGTCTTCTTCTCATGTGTTGTTACGCCAGCTGAAGCCCATGTTCATACCTCAACGATGTCTTCAAATTCACCGATTCGGTCATCTGTCTCTACCTCATTTCATCATATGTTTATAACATTCTCAAAGTTTGGATTTCTGAATTTTACTCTAAAGCTTCTTGCCATGTCCCTTAAGAGAAATTTGAAAACAAAATATTTACTTATGTACCGGTAGTTGGATAGAGGGGTAACTGTTTGTCCCAACACATGAGCTTCTCGACTTTGTTGAAAGCAATGTACAAAACAAGCCAGCAACAACTACAGCTGAGAATATATAAAACATCAAGCCTATCAATACAGAAACTAAAAAATCTTGTAAACATAAAGTATTGAATGGGATAATGCATTAAACCTGTATCCTTTCCAGGATCAGCATACATCATTGGTGAATTGGTCTACTTCAACACCTTACATGCAGTCTGCTCAATGTTGTTACATGCCCCACAGGTCTCCCAACAATTTCATTGGCTGCCTGTGATTGTTCGTCTTGATTTCTGTCAACAACTTTACATATGGGAAGAATGACAGGTAGCACATGAGATTTGTGACAGGTAGCACTTACCATAGTTTTCCACAGTTTGTAGGACATTCATGTATGCTCTCACACTTGCTAGTAGCTCGGATGGTTTGGCAATCTCACTGGTGTCCGAATTATACATCACCATACCAACAAGTGCTCTGGCAAACCTGTTCTCCAGGTGTTGTGTTAGATATTCACGTGGGGCGAAAGTATATTCCCAGACATTGATTGTAGAGCAGTAGTTAATTGCAAAACAGAGCTCTGTAAGTGCCATGTGGAGTTTGTCCATACTAAAAAAGTAAAAAACATAAATGTACATTGTAATGTAAAATAAAAATAAAATAATTAATAAAGACAATCAAAACCAGTGTTTTCTCACGTCAAATGCTTCGAAAGCCATTGGTAAACTAAAATAAAAGGGAAAATTATTAAGTTGAAATATACTTTTTTAGCACAAATTTATTTACCTTGGTAAACATTCTGGATGGGCGTTTGACAGGCAGTGTTACCACATCCTCTGCAGAGTATCAATTGAAATCTTCAAGAACAGGTGTGGTGTCTTACTGTCTACTGTATTACGGTGAGGTGAAGCAAGGTTCATCACACCAACACCTGATCCTGAATATTTTAGTTGACACACTGCTGAAAATGCAGGAACATCTCCTATGAAACAGACATCCAGAGAGTTTACCACTATAATGCACTACAATATATATACAATGTATATATATATATTCTGTGGTTTGGTTCTAAAAGGGCCAATGTCAATTTCTTGCAAAAATGAGATCTATGCATTATTGAGCTTAGCTAGTCTTTATCTTTCGAATAATAAAAGTGTCAATGTCTGTTGCTATTAATAGACATAATACAGAAACCTTTGGGGCCAATGTCGGAAGTTCTCAGCAAAAAAATCGAAGCAAGTTTTATGACATTGACCCTGTTAGAACCAAGCCACAGAAAATATATATATATATTAGTTAAGTTTTAAAGTTAGATACAAGAATAAAAAGGGAAAGGTAAATATCCACTTGCAGCATAAAAATTTTTACTATGTTAATAAGTATTAACTTTAAATATTAATTTATATAGGAAGTTGATGGTAGTGAGATTAATAATAATAATAATAATAATAATAATAATAATAATAATAATAATAATAATAATAATAATAATAATAATAATTTCTTTTATTGCAACCAAATGGTCACATTATGATGAATGAAGCAAGGGTGGAATGATATATGGCAAGGGAAAAAGAGCACCCCAACAAAACCTGCCACAACCCCATTTTTGTCCACCACAAATTCCACACTGTGTGAAAGATTTATCATTCCACTGTGACCTACTAGTGGTTTACTGTGAAGCCCGGGTCTTAAAGCACTTACGAATTTGTAAGTCGCCACTGGATTGGTATCTCATATTGAGAACACCTGGTGGTATACTGGGATATGTGAGTCAGTTGGAGAATTTAATGTTGTATCAGCATGTTGCCATGGTCGCTCAGAAGGTAAGAGCAACGGCATAGAGAGCCAAAGTTCCAGGTTCAAATCTCGGCTATGGCATTGAATTTTTCAGTCAGACTTCACTTTTCCGTCTTAGACTACATACAGCCAGTGTGAAAGAATTATCATTCTTCCACTGGTATTTGAACCTTCTGGTTTGGTTGAAATCAGTCATAGGAGTTCTTGAATAAAAAAATTGGAATTATTTGATTCTTGAAAGTTTTCAAGATATAAAGAATCATATAAAAAGTCACTTTGGTTGACTTTGCTAATGTGGTATAAGTTTTGCAGGCAAGAAAGGAATTATATTAACGCTCAGCTACCATGCACACAGGGCAGTTCAGTGTTGCCAGACTTAACAGAATACTGCACAGCAGACATGACAGTGTATTTATCTTACGGATCTTTACTCTGTTAATGCTAGTAGTAGAATGACATTAATAGAATATCTGACAAGAGCTGCGAGAAACTTACTCCTATTAGTGTGAGGTTCGCAGGAAGCAATAGCAGTAGATCTTGTAACATGATGAAATTGCCGAGGTGTACATTTGAATAAGGATTTGAGTTATCAATCAAGTGAGCTTTTACTAGTTCTTGGCTACCAAATACAAAGTTCTCATATTGTGTGTTCTCAGATCATGCATTCATGTAAGAACTTTTTCATTCTGAGGATCATTCAAATCTTTAACATTACTTGAAAACAGATTACTCTACTCTTACAATCTCTGGATTCTTCCCACACTAATGGAAACTATTTAATGAAACAGATGTGAGAGGAACTTCCCACTTCAGACTGTTACATGCCAGGTTTAAAAAACAGAAGTTATAACATCTGAAAACTTTTTTTATTCTTCAGAGCAAGCTTATGTGTGACAATACTGTTTCACCAAACCAAGAGGATTAAATACTGGTGAAAGGACCATATAGTGGAACACCTGTTATCCTAAGCAATCAGGGTGGCAGTATTTTTGGAAAAGCAAATTTTCAGATAACCCATTAAATAAAAATAGTCCTATGCCAATTAAAATATTTAATTTTAATAATTCTCTAAACATTTATGAATGGAAATACATTAAAATGGAAACTTAGACTCTTGTAAAATGAAATGCAGAAACTGACTACGATAATTCATTTTCAAACAATCCAGAACGTTTTGGTCCATAGGTAAACTGGTAATACTGGGGGCAAAAAGTACACTCTAATATCACGGTTTTCTAATGTCCTGAGGTGTAACAGGGCATTATGTATTATACAGTAAGTGCTGGAAGTTAGAATAACCCCTCTCTCTCTCTCTCTCTCTCTCTATACATATGGTACCAACCTTACTGTTCACTAAAAGATCTCTTGTGAAAGATGAGACATACATATGGCATTTTTAGAAGGACAAAGTTAGGATATATTTACTCCAAGAAACTACAGTCCTGTTATCTCTTTGCCCTGTCTTTTATTGTATCCGTTCTGTACAAGTTTTACTATGATGGAAAGGTACAAGCAATAAGCACAGCTCTCCAGCAACTTTTAAACCATATAACTAAATTTAACAAAGTGGTAATCCTCACAGACTCAAAGACTGCATTGCAAGCAATTGCATCACCATACCCAGAAAGCAAAAAAGTAAGAGAAATACATACAGCAACAAGAATACTTCAAAATCTCAACAACAAAAAAACATTGCATTTCAATGGATACCTGCCAAATTATAGGAAATTATAGGAAATGAAGCTGCTGACTTCCTTGCAAAGAAAGGAACAAACATTAAACAGACTCCATATCGTAGCATAACTTTTAACAATGCTAAGATCTGGACCCAATATAAGATTAATCAAATATATAAAGAGAAAAATGAAAAAGACAGCCACAAGAAGTCATGGAATTCCTTATTGAGGAATAAATCAGACATTCCTGATCTACCCAGAAGACAAACTGTTGCTCTTTTCCACATAACTACAGGTCATGAATGCTTAGCTTCACATCTTCATAGAATCAACATTTATCCTTCACCACACTGTACCCTGTGCAACGATCCAGCTTCAATAATGAATGGAGAACACCCAGCAATCAAGAAGATTGATGCTGATCTACCAACCCAGCTCACACATTACTATTGGAATGGAGGAAATCCAAGTTCCTGAGCATTAGCAAACAACAACAACTTTTTGGAAAGAAGAAAAAAATCCCAACCCTAGCGGATTTACAAGTGAACAAAAATAAAGTGGGCTCGGTTTCAGTTGGTCAAAGTTCGGATAAACTTCCCTGCAGAGGGAGCCAGAGACGTCTGCAGATGAGCAGAAAATAAGCAGTAGAGTCAACTTGTCAACTTCTCTGGCTCTCAGAGCAGAGCAGCGCACCACTTCATTTCAATATCTCTTATCCCTCATACTGAAACATATGGGGGAAAATGCAGGGTTTATACATGAGTAAATACAGTAGCCAAATAGTAAATAATGAGTAAATACATATACTGTACATCTATAAACTGCGCCTTGCATCAGACAATATAGGGGAAAAAAAGCAGACCGACTATTGTAGATGATTTCAGAGCCTTGTTCACACCAGTGTCCATGCGTATTCCTTAGACCTGTGTAGTTGGACAACAGCCACACAGCTGGTTACTGCTTTGGTAGGAGATGTAACAGAAACGTTTGATTTCACAAGCAATGCAAATTACATGAAATCATTTCTCAATTCAAGCAATTTATCGGCTGTAGTCTCCTTGACAATCACTTGTTTCATAACAGACTCTCAAGGAACGTTGGTTGTTAAGCGATTCCGTAGCACAACAACAGCGCGTTCGACTGGTAAGTAACACATTCTCGGTTTGAATCATGCCAAGGAAGGAAATTTTTTGTTTCCTTAATTCACATTGTTTTCCCACTACTTTTCGATTGCCACAATATTTAACTACTTAATTAAGGGATTATTCCCAGAAAATGAATTTTACTAGCTTATTTTCTAATGGGTTTTGAAATGGGCTAAGTCAACAGTTGACACTAGAACAAATTCAATACATTCCCTGCTATCCTGTAAATGTCGCTAGGCATGCGGAGTGGCTCATATCGCCAACTTAGATATTTTAATCGGTCTGCTTTTTTCCCCCCTACCTGTACATTTGGCTGTAGAAAGGATGGGCCGACTCTTCTTCATTAGAAAATTAAAGTTCTATGCTAGTTTGATATCCTGAAGAAAAAAAATTGAAGTAAATAAAAATTTTTTTTTTTTAAACACAAAAACAAACAACTAAGGGTCGTCTGAGATTCGAATGAAGATCCAGTATTGCTCACTCATTTCGCAGATCAGATATTTAACTACTGTAGCACTTTTCTTGATAATATAATAACCACAATACATGGCTATATAATTTAATATTGGCTCCAGTGGATTTTATGTTGCTCAGCAATATTATTTAATTCTTCAGATAACCTAGTGTATCCAGAATTGACTCTACATTTGATTTACTAACAAATATACAGCCAATTTGAATGGTTCTCTAGCTCTATTTATAAGCTATCTTGTGTATGCAGGCGATGACGAGACGAGCATGTACAGTATTCTGTATATGGAATTTATAAATTTTAGGTGGCCCATCCTTTTTCCACCCAGCTGTACAGTAGTCATTCCTGCTTAATGTAATTTCCCACCTCTTTTTCTCCATTCCTTTCAACTTTCCTTCATAAACCTTCTTAAAAATTCCCATTATGATGTTTCATCACATAAAGAGCACATATTTCATAGCTTGTAAGGTGAATCCCACACACATAGGCATATATAAGCTATACTCACACTCTACACTTTCAAGTCTCAGTAGCAAATTCTTTGATTTTCACTCGCATTGTTAATCAGTATACTAAATTTCTCAATCACACTACCTAATGATTTGTTGTTATACTCACGTTGTTAGTTCTTCTCTTGTTTTCCTATAGCTCTCTACTCCAGGCTTTGCAATTTCAGGAGCACTTTTCTTATTTTTATCCTTCTTTTTTCTGTTTACCACTTGAGATATGAGAATAGCACAATGCTTAGGTAGAAGCTACGGAAAAAAGAACCAAACATTTAATGTACTGTATGCTAATGAAGTAATCTAAGAAAGATAAAATGAGTAATGAAAAGAAAGGAATAAACAGGATCAAATACTAAAACTCATGAAAAATATAATAAGTTCCTGGAAGGCCGATAAAATTCAATAAGGTGAAAGTTCCATAAGGAGGGACAAGATACACTTTCTGAAAAGCTATTTCTACAAAATATTACGAAACATATCTTATGATAGTTGAAGTAATACTTAGCAATATTTGATTCATAATAATAATAATTCCTTTATTGCAACCAATGGTCATAGCATGATGAATGGAGCTCTGGTGGAATGACATATGGCAGGGGAAAAAGGAGAACCCCGAGAAAACCTGCCCCAACCCCATTTTGTCCACCACAAATTCCACATGGATCCGAGATTCGATCCAGAGTCCCAGCAGTGAAAGGCGAGCAGTCTAACCACTCAGCCATGGGCACATTCTTTGATTCACTATTGAAGTATGATCTATTGTCAGAGATGAGTCAAAGAATGTTTAATCTTGCTTGAGGAATTAGCATGTGCTGGTATGAATAATGAACCCTATTTCAAGAATAGTGATTTAATAAAATATTAAAGAAGAAAGCAAATACCCATATCAACAATGTCCAACACATCCACAAATTTTAATACCATAAATACTCAAGGTAAACAGATTGTTAAAAAAATAAAATAAAAAATAAAAACTCTGATGTGAAACGCGCAAATTCCTCTGACAAATAAAAGTTTCCCCTCTTCATATAATATATTATGTTGGACATTCTTCTCATGTAAAGTGGTTGTAAAAATGAAGAGAATGTTGTTACCACAGCATATTGCATCCCCGAAGGATACAAAACCCAAATAAAATCTGATTAATGCACTCACATAACTTTCTTTACTCTAAGCATGGCCAATGCATCATTCTCACTTCACATTCTGATACAGAATAATAGGGTGTATTGCAAATGGTGCATATTCAGTTGTTTCAACGTGATGCAAAGCTTTATTGTTCACCAGGCAAGACTGAATTTCTACAAACAGTGGGTGGCTAATAACTACCCTTCAGAGAATTTTCTCAAAAAAATGCTTCAAATAAAAGTTTTAGCTCTTAGTATAAGCACCTCGTGTACAAAATTTAAACAAAATCGTTAGTGCATTTTTTGAGAAAATTGCGAAAAACAGAATTTTCTTCATGTCATCATCAATATTCCTCTTTCATAGTTTAAAGTTGGTGACCCATCATAGGATACACTTGACAGTCTCCATCGTTCACGGTCTTCAGTATCTTGGAGCAGCTGACCCAATGTTCTATTTGTCTTCTCCGTCATCTGGTCCAGCCATCGCATTGCTGTCTTCCACACAATCATTTCCCTTCAACTTTGTCTTGGATAATCATCTTTTCCAAATTGTCTTCCTGTCTCCGGACTATATGCCCAAAGAACTGCTGGATTCGCTGGAAGCAAATATTGGACAACCGCTTCTTCACCCTGAGTTCATGAAGGATTGATTCATTAGTACGTTTGTCCATCCATGATATCCTTAGCATCTTCCTATATGCCCACATCTCAAAGGTATCTTTTGCAATCCCTTTCATTTAATGTCCAAGTTTCAGCTCCATAAAGGAACACTGGAAACACCAGTACTCTAAATTTAGTAAGCTCGATTTTTCAAAACCTTTGTCGGCTTTAATGCAGCGTCTCTGCCTACAACTGTTCTGCATCATATTTCCTGTGTGAGGCCACCACCTTTATGAACTACAGATCCCAGATACGTAAAATGATCTACTTCCTCATATTCTGACAGATCATCTGTAACAGATCATGATTACTGTATTATTTTATTATTTTTATATCGTTGTATGGTATTATTATTTTATATAACAACATTGTATTAATAATTGTATCCTGTTCAGGAACTTTTGACGAGTCACCAGTTTACGAGCAATGCTCAACCATGTAAATGCTATGTGACGATTAATAAAACTAAACTAAAACTAAACTAAACTAAACTGGTAGTGACTCAGCTCTGTCAATTATCATGATCTTGGTCTTTTCCTTATTGATCGATAAGCCAAGCTTCTCACTTTCTTTCTTGAATCTATCTAATACGAGGGTTATTCAGAAAGTAAGGAACGTTTTGGAATTAAAAAAAAACCAAGTACAAGAAAAACATTTTATTATATACATGTGAAAGAGGGACTAAAATACTACTTTTCAACATAATTACCATACAAATTCCGGCACTTATCATAGCGGTGGACAAGCTTTGAAATTCCTGTGTCATAAAATTCTGCCGCCTGTGATCTCAGCCACTCAGTGAAGCGTACCTGGAGCTCCTCATCGTCGTGAAGCTTCTGTGAAACAATTTAAAAAAATAAAGTCCGTGAAACTTGTGGGAAACATAGAGAAAGCTCAGTTATTGTGAAACGGCGGTTTTCACGAATCTTTTCGTCAACTTTGGCGACCAGATCGTCAGTCACAATGCTCGGACGTCCACTCTTCTCTTCATCATGAACGTTTGTTCGCCCATTTTTAAACTGAATACACCACTTCCTGACAGAACTTTCACTCATTACATTGTTCCCGTACACTTCACACAGTCCCCGATGAATTTCTATTGGTTTTAAGTTTTTTGCCAACAAAAAACGAATCACAGACCGCACCTCACAACTGGCCGGTTTTTGGATTGCAGCACACATTTCAAATTTGAATATAAAAAAAAGGGGCAGCACAGAGATGTTCCCGTTGTCACAGCTGGACGCTGACTGAGGTGCCGAGTACGAGCACACCAATGTATACGCTATTGGCGCGCGCCTGGCGGCATCAGGTGGAAACGTTCCTTACTTTCTGAATAGCCCTCGTAGTTCCTTCATATCGACCTGTGATTCTGAGCATAGTGTGATATCAACAGCAAATCTTATATTATTGATTTTTCTCCCACCAATTTGGATACCACCAGTCCTCAAGGCTTTTTCTCATAAGTCATAACATATTTTCCATACATGTGTCTTCATGTAAAGTCTCCTTAAAAATAAGAGAAAGCCATGGTCAATCTTTGTATCACATCTCCAGAAGGTACCAAACACAAATACAACATTTTCTTTTCATACGATTTTCCATTCTGGAGCTAGGATGTTCACAGACAACACACACACACACACACACACAGACATGTTTCTGAAAATAGTATTTTTGGATTCAGGATACCTCAAAACATGTACTTGTGTTAAAAATAAGTTCAAATTTGGGGGTTGAACATAATACTTCCTCTACCTATAATACCTATGGTACGAGCAGAGGAAGTAAAAACCAGGACACTCTACCAGATATAATATTCCAAGTTTTTCAATGTGTTCTTTATTTCAGCATATTATTCTTTAAGAATAGAACATTCACACTGTTACAACAACAACATCAAAGCACTTGAAGATCAAATTTGTGGATATTAATTACTCAAAGTAAGGTTATTAGTTATTAGTTTTCTTCGTACTTCTCAGAACTATGAATCTGCTTAGGAGCTTCTGATTTTTCTTTCCTTAGTTTCTCTTAAAAAGAAAACTCTGTCTTCAATCCAAACCTGTATACACATTTTCTTTTAGGTATCTTCACTGTAAATTACTGAAAACAATCAGTGCAAAAATTAACTAGTTGGCGGTAAGAGGAACAAAGTAAAAATGCCAGCATAAGTGAGCATTAAGCAATAATAGCATGAACCAACAGAAACAATATTACTTTCAGCCAGTTGCCAAATCTATGGCAGTAACAAATTATCACAAGAATATCTAAGCCTGTAGTCGAGTATCTCTTGTTGCACCTAGTGTCATTATCTGGCAGAAAAAGCAAAGCATCACACGAAATATATAACTTACATCTTTTCTTTTTCTAGCAGAAGTAACAATTTCTCATTAATTGGGACATTTAGATATCCTGAAAAATTTCCTCAGTACAGGGACAATGTGCTCAAAACCAGGGCTGTCCCGGTAAAACCGGAATGTTTGGTCATCCTGATAACACATTCATTACTAGGCAAGGGAATTGATGATTTTGGATCTTTTTTATATGAAGGTTGAAAGATAGCTCGAATAAACACAGTCTTACATTATGTTACATTTTTCATTTTTAAAAATATAATTTCTGTTTTTAATGCTTGTCTATTAGCAAATAAGGTCCACAGGAAACAAAGCTGACTTGCAGTATAACTGGAATGTGCATTTTGAACTCTATTACATTTCCACAAAATATGGTTCAAGCAACACCTGCTTCCCCTATTGGAAAGGAATGTGCAAATTGAACTCATAGGAGCGAGTCCATTGTCCCTCATTTTCAGGTATACCAGAAGGATTTTCACTGTTGTTCATTTGTATATAAGAGTTGAGTGAGGTATTTGCTGGGGAAATTTGATGGGCATGCATTATCAAAAAAAATTTTCGCAAAGGGTTTTCAAGTAGTATTAATATACTTACTTCATTGGTTTAAATGTAACACACTGTCATCCATTTAAATTGCTCTCTGAAATCAAATCACTACTTCTAAAAACTAATTATAAGTAATAATGGGTAATATATTGATCTTTTTGTTTTAAATTTTGTCACTTCTTTTTAGGGCATAAACGCATTTGAATTTTGAATTTTTTCACTATCGCCCTTGCCCTATTCATTACATACAAGACCGGTACATGGAAAAGACCAGGTTCTGTACAATCACTGTTATCTGCGTAAGCATCAAATGATCATAATTACAATAAGCTTCTTCAGATCTCACAGACTCACCTTATCACTCAAGTTACACTGCTCATCACAGATTGTAGTTATTATATTTTTAGCTTCTTTGGCCATTTCATCCAGGAACATATTGACCACTGATAAACTCCGCTCTCGTATATGATGTCTCTGAAATAATAACCAATCAAAAGCTATCTAGATTCACTGAGATAATTATGACCTATGCTTGAGGAGCCTAGAATTATATAACTTACCTCTTCTGGACAAAGTTCGTGAGTGCAACTCTGGAAGTGACCACAGATCAAGGGGAAAGCAACAATGTAACGATTCTGAGCAGGAAATTCAAGACACATATGGAATTGGTCTTCAAATATTTTGTTGTAAAAGCTGTGGAGTAAAAAGATAAAAATACTAGTATTACAATTTTACGGCACAATCACACAAACAGAAAAGCCCAACTGTTTTGGATTTCCCTAATTTGGAATTCATAATAATTTGGACTGCTTTTCAAACAAAGTAAGATACAAAAATATGGCACCAGACTTTATATTACAGTACTGTACAGAAAATCTTAACTATTGTAGATTTCGTACATTATATTATAATACCAATCATAACAAAATTATTAGATTAAATAGTTAAATTCTTTACTGAAAGTTATATGTCTTGAAAACATAAATTAAGAAGTTAAAATCTCCAATTAACTTTACTCACTAAAATTCACAAAATTAAAAAAATCATCTTTATTTGCAAAAATGTTTTGATTAATCCCTTAACCTACCAACACGGCTGTAAACCATGAGCACAATACAAGTCCAATCATACCATCACAACTACCAGACAAGTATGAGCCATCGATTCCTTTCCTTTTAGTTCTAGCTTTCTGTCAGTAGATGACATAACATGCTTTATACTATTTTAAAGCTAAAGAAATTATCCATCAATTGGTACGTGTTATATCAATTTTTAAGTTATAAATCGATATGAAAGTCTTGAATCAAGTGACATGATGAAACAGCGTCACCAGCAGTAAAAATTATAAAGAAGACAAAGGAATAGGGTTGGACCATCAACATTTTATTTTACTTCAAATCCTGGGATAAAACCAGCCATAAATCATAATCTTCCCCCTAAACCAAAAACTGCAGAAGTTTTTCAACTCATGGTCCATGACACACTCTAGGATCAAATGGTCTGAGAAACAATCAGGTTTGCAATTTTATAATAAAGTACAGTAAGTCAATAATTCCCTACTACATCAGACAAAATATAAGCTTACTTTGTTATTATCCATCCTCATGGCCAAGTAAAAAAAACCATATTTACATACAAAATTTCAATTTTTGCCTGATAACATTAGTATTTATGGGTGTGCCATGTGTGTAAAGAAAGCAGCATGCCAATGGGTTAATTGGGTAGAGTTGTATTGTGCGGATATTGGATTTATATAGAGGTAAGATGAATAAAATTGCAGTAATTTGCTTTATATTAAAGATAGATTGAATAATCAATATTTTTTTTAATGCAAATCAAATGTTACTTTTAACTAGCAATTCATGCTAGCTAAAATTTAGCTACTTTCATAATGTTGGTACGATCTTCCAGTGAGTAGTGCATCTACTCAGTCACAGTACACACAAAATTAAGACACCAATGATTTTGCACAGTCCTCGAGAGCAAATCAAAATGCTTCTGGGAACTTTCCCCCTTTCTTGACAAAAGCAGAAAAAACCTGGTTCACCATTATGCTCACATAACAAATGTTTAAAAATGTATGCTGATTTCACACAGATATGCATTGACAATTATGTTTCTAATATGATTCACTGAACATGTAAGTTATGACACACCCTCAGCAAAACCACCTTCAAGCTGTAAACAATACATTAACACTGGCATATAAATAAGTCAGCAGTGTTTAAAGTGCTCATATTAAAATTTTAGCTTCACAGTTGATTGGTATCGCTGGTATTTATTTCTTGCTTAATTGTTTACTGTTCATTGATTGAATCGCTTATGAGGCTTTCAATAGACATTGAAACAAAAAGTTCTGTTCAATTTTAAATATAACATTTTAGTTTTAATATATTAGCCAATTTAAGGACACTGGAAGGGAAAAACCTTTCAATACCTTATATGAATGTAATAATAACCTAGTATTTGCTTTCAAAGGTGTAATTCATTTATCGGTTTGCGGCAGCTTGGCTGCTGATTGACTGTCTTCGAGAGCCAATAAAAAATGATGTGCAGGAAATTCAAAATCTCACAACCGGTTATATCCATATTCTGCCCACAAAGAGTTATAAGGGGAGGACGAACCTTGAATGCATAATCCACCCATGGACAATTGGGAGTTTTCTGTATTCATTTTGTACACACAATATTAAATCCCTTATTATGGTTTTAGATAACTATTTTAGAAAACATTCCATAATTCGGACTTTCACTAATTTGGTCTCACCCCCATTAGTTCGAAATAGCGAGGGCTTACTGTATTAAACAACTGAAATTAATCAACTGGAAGCATGAATGATTCCTGTGCAATGAGAGGTCACATTGTATAAACTCACCATATCACAAGGAAGCAAGGACTGTCTTGTTATGACCAGCTGAAGTTGCCATCGCAGCTCATAATGGCCATGGAATGACAACGCTTATAAGGCGGTAAAAGGACTTCACCGAAAAACTATGAGCAATGATAGATCACACAGAAAGGATAATTTTTTGTTGAAGAAAACTATTAACTGACACATCCTTGAGGAACTATGCATCCGGGAAGTAAATTTTATATATATAAAATTTATAAATATAAATTATATAATGTAGAAATATATATATAATTATAGAAACATAATTTAACTTTCTACATGCATGTACTGACAGTTTAGTACTAATGTTTCGTTTGCTTAATGGAAATGTTATGAAAATATGGCACCACGACTAAAGTGGGTGGTTTATAAATTGAATTTATTATGTGGTTTATTATTAATTTATTTAATTCTTTTAATTTTTTTATCCTAACATATTATTCACTGTGCAAACTGGTGGTGCTAAGTTAATTTCCAAATGTCTTTGTAATCATAAATGGACAAACAACCGCAAATAATTTGTCAGTATCGTCCAAAACAAGAGCACAGCAAGCATTCCTAGAATTAGACTGGTTTACCAACCCATCACAACATAGCAGAATTAGCTATCAGTAGCATCAGTAGCAATACAGCTTCAGTAGTGAAAGGGTTAAAGAAATCCAGCACAAAACCACCACGACAGAACTAGAGAATCAAGTAAACACGACACACATGCAATTTGAACAGCTAGGAGTATAAATGTTCAATTGTAAAAATAAAATATTTTTAATAGTTGTCAATACATGCTGGGAACAAAAAAACTCATTTCAACTCCTCCCCCCAAACAAAATTAATGATCTGAGTTTCTGGATGCACAGTTCTTTACGAAACTGTCAGCCAATAAAAAAAATTATCTGTGTGATCTAATATTCCTCAAAGTTTGAGAGTGTGGCCCTGTAACACCCTCTGACCTTATGGGGGACAATTTTGTATTCTGCTGTATATTTCACCTCAATTCTACATGGTATGTGGACAGTAACACTGCAGATAAGTTACACCTGGTGGTAGGTTTCCAGTTTCATAGAATGTAGGCCTACACAAAACAGAGCAGAGGTATCCAACTTTTTTCCACCCAGGAAAGTAGTGCTTAAAAGTGGAAGAGGTGCACTGAATTGGTACATTATAATTTATAAGTTATGGGTCTAAAACTCACCAGAATATAGACAAATCTGATGTCTCAACCATTATTTCATCCAGATAGTCTACCATTTTTGTGTGGAAGATAATTGTGTCTAGTAGAGATGCCAGGTCACGATTTTCAGAAAGAACAAGCTGAGCCTTGCTGACAGAAGTATAAGCCTGTAGTCTAATCCAGTCGATCCGTACTGCACGGAAGTCAAACACTTCATTCTCTTCAACTGAAAAATAGAAAAAAAACTTTGTAATCACATATTTCATCAATACTCTGATATAATCTGCCACATGAAGATGTTTTAATGGTACTGCAAGCAATGTGACATACACTGCTCGATTGAGGTGTTTGTAATGGTGTACGAGGCACGTCCATAAAGTAAGTTTCCCTAGGGGCATTCACATAAACAAAACAAAATTTCATGGAAATATTTATTGCAACAGATAAAGCAAGTGTTCAGCTATTTTTCAGCATATTCGCCACAGGAATTGACACATCTGCCATACCATGGGGCCAACTTTTGAACACTTGTGTCATAGAAGTCTGCCACCTGAGATTTGAACTATTTGAACCTTCTCCATTTCTCTGTCATTCACTGTCATTTCTTGAGGGGATAGGAAAAAGATGAAAATCTTTGGGTGAATGGTCTGAGCTGTAGGGTGGAGATTTCAAAACCTCCCTGCAAGTCTCCTGCAAAAGTTCGGCTAGGAGATGTTTCAACATCCACCCTGCAGCCCAGACCTAGCTCCCAGTGGTTTCCATCTTTTCCTACACCTCCATAAATGACAGAGAATGATAGATAATGACAGAGATGCAGAGATGGTTGTCAAACAGTGGTTCAAATCCCAGGCGGCAGACTTCTACAACACAAGTGTTCAAAAGTTGGTCCCACTGTATGTCAAATGTCTCAATTCCTGTGGCGAATATGTTGAAAAATAGCTGAACACTTGCTGTATCTGTTACAATAAATATTTCCATGAAATTTTGTTTTGATGTGTAAACGACCCTAGGGAAACTTACTTTATGGATGTGCATCGTACATTGCTTGAGCGATACACTTGAAATGGAACTGCAAATGCTGTGATGTACCTTGCCTGACAGATGTTAGTAGTAATACAGTTTAATCTCGATATAATGGACCTAAGTTTAGAGAACTTTTCAATATTAAGTAGATTTTAAAATCCCCACTCATATCATACATATTATAATACAAAGATATTTCATTTTTACAGTTACCGGTAAAGTACTTAAGGTCATTCCAGTACCAAGTACAAAAATTCAAACATAAAAAATGTTAAATGGCTTTTACATATATGTTTCATTCACAAATATTTATTAAGTATATATCAATAAGAATATATATTAATATATTATTTATTTATTTATTTTTCCTAAGCTGTTTTGCCAAGAACGATCATTCATTCAAGCCTGTTTTCTTCAAAGGTCCAACGATCGATAATGGGAGAATACAATATGGTGTCTGCATGGAGGAACAAGTTTCTCCAAGAATGCCTCGAAGTGTCATGCCTTATCTACAGTATACTGCAGCGTCTTTTAATTCAAATTGTGTTCTTCTAAATACTGAAAACTAGGGATGTTACTTTTGTGTTGTGTGAGTTAAAAATAAATAAGAGTACTTTACTACTTTAACAGTATATTTGTGACAACGGAGACAAAGAAAAAAAAAAGTAGTTTTGCACAGAACAGAAGGTAGAAGTCATTAAAAACATTGAGGGTGGAATAAAACCGATTGACATAAAACCAACAGGACAAATGACAAAGGAGAAGTCCTTCAAACGTACAAATGTTCAGCAAAGACAGAGTGTGTAGTGTGGAATAACTCTTACCACATTATTTACTGAGAAATGAATTTGTTTCGATCTGTTAAGCTGTAAAATGTTTGGTTTTGACAATACAAACAGATATGCTTGTATCAGTATAACATACTTTTCAGAATAAAGTAAAAATAATTTGTTTTTCTGATGCAGCTTACAGTATACTGAGATTACACCATAGTGCAACTGCTGTGACGTACCTGCTTGACTGAGACGACTGTAATGGTACTGCAAATGCTTGACATACCTTGTTTGACCGAGACACTTGTAATAGTACTACAGATAGAGGATAGGATGATGCTCTCGTCCTCAGGGCAGACCTGGAGGCTCTGTACCAACTGGTTCAGAGAGTATGCATCATAGCCAGTGAGATACTGCACATAGTAGCGTTGCATAACCTGGCTGTACTTCCGCACCAGAACTGTAACAATGGGCCAAGGTTATATAAATTTAATTTCACCAAAAACTTGTGAACATGTTACTGAACTTCCAATCTCATTTGCAAGAGCATTAAATTATATTGAAATATTTCCCTTCTTTTCAGTGATTATATTGAGCTTATTTTGGTAAGTATTTTTTTTTTAAATATTACATTTTGCAGAAAAATTGTTATTTTCCAAACCAGCTCCTTTATGTATGTCATAAGATATACAATGAGATGGATCTTGCACAAAAATTTCACTTTCTGTATAAACACCTCAATTAGTTTTGAAGACCGTCATTCATATTCATCGGGTGTACTCCAAACGAATATGAAAAACTATTATTAATAATGGTTTTGCTGGCTATAAGCCAAGCGAAGGGATATAAAACATCCAAGGAAAAGAGTGTGGAGTTAGAGATGAGAGAGCTTATATATAATGTTTTAGTAAAATGAAATTTTGTGATTGGTGGGAAGAGGTTGGAGTCTATCAACCAATCAGAATGAAGGATTTTTTATTGGATGCAAGAAGATGAAGAAGCGGTCGGCCCAAATCAGGACCAGTGTTCCAGGATGAAGAAAATAAAGGTTAATGATATGGATCTAAAACAGAGTGGATTATGGGGGGGGGGGGGGGATAACAGAAGTAAAAATGGAAAATAGAAATAATTGGTCCAAGTTAGGGCCAAAGGACTTAGACGGAAGCTGCCGGGCCTGTAAGGTTTGAAGTTTTGCTTCTGTTGGTTCTTGATACAGCTTCAGGGAAGGAGCCCAGGCATTGCTGAGAAAGTGTCCCCTTCTCAGTTGAAGTTGTTGATTTCAATCCCTTCTTTTATGATGCAGTTGAACTGTGCATGAACGTGGTTCTGTCAAACAGGATTCTGTGATCATTCTCTACAGAGTGTTGTACCACAGCGGATTTTTCTGGGTAGAATAATTGCATGTTTCGTTGGTGTTCCTGCAATCTCTCCTGGACTGTCCTTCCAGTTTGTCCAAATGTAAATGCTGCCACATTTGCAGGGGATCTTATAAACTTCTGGAGTTTGTAGGCACCGTTGGTCTTTCATGGGCCGTAAAAGTTGTACAATTTTTGTGGGAAGCAGCTGTATAGTCTTCAAGTTCTTTTTTTTTTTTTTTAGAATTCTGCTTATCTCGTTGGACAGGTTGCTGCAGTATGGGATGTATGGTTTTCTTAAGGTGCTGCTGGAGTATTCGAAACTAGCTCAGATATTTAAACAGAAACTGAAGTTTATATGCAAGATCCAACTCACCGTGTAGCTTATGTTATATAGGGCTTTAGAGTTAAAAGTTTTTTGCCCGCACAGTGTTTTCTTCCTTGGCTACTCCAAGCAGAAGTGCCCACAACCTGTTGTCCGTGAAGTTGCTTTGCTTCATGGTATCATCGTTCTATGAGTTAGTAATTCCTTCTGTTGCAAAGATGAACAATAGCAAAGATTTTAAAACTAAAACCTTATAAGTGTATACGTATCCATTGTTTAAAGCAAGGTGATCCAGTAGCACAAATTCATTATTGTGAATTTTTTTTTTTTGTCACTGAGTGAAGGTTTAATGGACCCACAGCTTATTTTCTTTTCTGATGAGGCGTGGTTCCACGAAAATGGTCACGTGAATATTCGTAACAGTTGGTACTGAAGTACTGAAAACCCACATTGTATACAAGAAGTCCCTCATTATGACAGGGAAGTAGGACAGGACAAATCCTTGCACACTGCAACAACTAAAGGAAGACATTACTGTGCCCAAACTTAATCATGTCAATCAGAATGTGTTTTCCCGATACACTGATTATTTACATGAGGGAGGATGTCATTTTCAGCATCTTCTGTAAGGTAAGATTTTAGACACGCTCTAAGAAACGGAGTTGAAGAAAGGGAAAAGCCGGCTCCTGCCTGCCTACCCATCGCCAGCAGAACGCCCTATAGGCAGAGAACTTTTAAATCTAAAGCCCTGTATAACTTCACTATGTTAACTTCTGATATAGTGTTGAACAAAGTTACATTCATTTTTACCATTTAATTTCATGATCCTGTAGCATGTTATAAAAAATGTGAGAATTGTAACAGTCTAGATATTTAATGTAGACCGACAAGACATAAGATAATAATAAGTCTACATAGATGTAAAGTTAAATCATGCTTAGAACACATGAGTGGAGGTATTATACACTATACTTCACTAGATTTTACCACTGACCTGGACATGTTTCCTACAATACTTAGATTAAATCATGCTTGCTTGGAATGATTGGTTTTTTTCCCCTATCCTTTCTGTAAAACTGGTAACCTTATGCACCCAAACCTTAATGGTTAAACTTTACTCCTGTCATCTTAGTAGAACTGTACTCAGAAACCAATGTTTTGACAATTTCTTCAACTGCCTGTGATGACAATCTATGCCCAACTATAGCCAACTGAGAGCAAGAGTACCCATAATAAGCAGTCAGTTACTGAATATTTTATTTGAAACAATCAGTGATAAATGCTCAATAACCAAACAATCAATTTTCAAAGTGATAAAGTTCTACTTGTACTACATAAAATGGAATATGAAGACCTGGGTGAAAGCTATGAATATCACATTTTCACTTTAGTCAAACCTGCTTAAAGCAGTCACTACTTGTTCTTTCGAAAAATTACCATTGGTACAGGTAATTGCCAAATTAAGATTATGAAAATTTTTAATCGATGAAGAGGTCTGGTTCATGAAATGGTAAGTCGCCTCGCTATCCTATCCCCAACAGTGGGGTCTTTGAAATGTTGTTTCTTTAATGCAAGAAGGATATACTCATCAATAGTTGTGTGTTAAAGTCGGAAACTAGAAGCAAAGAAACACTGAAATTTGGTATCATTGTTACTATTGTTTTTGGATTGACTTGTCATCTCTTTCAAAACCTTGAAACTAAAAAAGATAGCAGGCAGTAACACAACAAAAAGGGAGGTAGACAGGCCACATTCCTCTGCTATTCATAAAAGTCCAAAATACAGAAATACACACACTACCTGAACTTGAAAAATATCAGAGATAGATCATAGAACGCTTGACAAATATTATTAATGTTAACCCTTTGCGTGCGATGAGCTGATTGAAGTCAGCTAGAGTGCCAGCAATGTGCCACTCTTTACCAGTGTAATGTGCCATGCGGTTTTAAGAAAAAAGATGTATTATGGAAACATTGGTAGAAGTAACGATACTTAACAGATGAATTCATGTAGCTTTTTTTATAAATACGCCACTGTAGTGTCTAATTGTTTATGATATTAATAGGTATGATAACTTAACATTAGCTTTTAAATATAGCATCAAAACAATATTTTTGTAAGAAAAATATTATTTTTGTACTTTCAGTTTAAAACTTCAGTATCAAAAATGCACATGAAGAAAACTTAAATGCTTTAATGTAAAGAATGCTTTGTCTAAAACAAATAGCATGCATTATTATTCTAGATTTGTTGAATTTATTAAAACAATACCCTGCAGAAAAGTAAAAGAAAGAAGAAGAAGAAAAAAAAATTAGGCCTACTCATCAAGGGCAGCTGAAGTAAAAATTTATCATTTTATAGCCATGAAACATATTTCTGGAACATTTCGTTGAATTGTAAATGTTATAATCTTTCAGGCTAGATTTTATTTACCTTTAATAATATTAAAAACAATGTTAATATGTTACAAACATCCAAACACAGTTTCTTGCAAGGTGAAGAACCAGGGAGCGTGATGTAACCATCATCATCATCATCATCCTCATCACTGCGGCTATCGCTATCTAATAACAATTCACAACTGTCTAAATAGTAAATACTGGAATCACTTTTTGTCATCCCCTAAAGAACCACTTGTCATTTTGTGCAAACTCTACCACTTTCAAACTTAAACTGAGTAAATAGTCAGTTGTATTTTGGTGTTGTGAATAGTGAAAAGGATAACATTTATTGCTACATACCTGCCTGTCAATGCACAAAGCTTAGAAAATGATAAGGGTCTGCATTCCATCGCTATAGGGTGATTTCTTCACGCCGATATAGAAGTTTCTGGCACTAAAGAGGTTGAACTCGGCCAGAATGATTCGCTCGTATCTGACACTGAAAGGGTTAAAACACATGGGCAAAACTACCAAAGCTGGGGACTTTTAAATGGATTTCCAGTGCAGGCATTCAGCCTCTTTTAACGCATATCATGGGTTAACAGATTTATTACTTCCAAAAGTCATTGCCACAACCCTGTGTGATGATTTCAAGGGTGAACAAAGTATCCGTAGTGATTATGACTGAATCCAGGTCATTTTCTGAATTTTGTGTGGTCGCTGACCGCGGTTTGATGTGGAAATTATAGTCTGATAATTAACATTAATTCACAGTCATGTACACTGATAGAAGAAATTCTTAAAATATGTCAACATTTCATACAAAGCACAGGCAATAAAATTAATGATTTGTTGACATGTTTATTTCAGGTTTAAAGTAGCAGTATAGGTTATGTATGAATTAAATTCAATCTCAAATCAATCTGTCAGGAATTACATTAGGTATATTTGCTTTCACAGCAACGTTTAAACTAAAAAATACTCACATTGAAATATACTGTAGATATTGGTAGGTATACATTTCAATAGAATGAATAGTATTACAGTCAACCCTAGATATAATGCCCCTCTTTATAGTGCCACCCTCACACTGGGCTAATAAATGCAAGTGAACGGATCTTCTCCCATATAAAATACATAAGAAACCTCGTTACAGTACCAATTCATTTAGTGCCAGTGAATATAAAACAAGATTTTTACAAAATATAGCTTGCAGTGATTTTTCTTTCAGTTGCAGAATTCTTTTAAAACTCGTGTGAATGTTAGGAAGATTATTTAAGAAACATACCATACTGTAATCCCAAGAAGTGAGAGTTCCCCTGCCATTAAATGTAAATGTAGTGTGGTGGAATGAGGAAGCTATGTTAAGAAGTCGGACAGACAGCCTGCGTGAGGGTGGAACAGGTAGAAAGAGCCCTTCATACAATGAGACATTCCAAGCTTTCAGTGCTTTTAGTCCAGTTTTCATTCAGCTGTTAACACTACATTACAGTTACTCAGTTGCAGTTAATCACCTACATGGACCTACATGATTTTCAACCCATTTGTGTACTGTGATAAATTGAGTTTCTGTAATTCAGTTTATTTTGTCCTAAAGTTCTCTATTTGCCTTTTATTTACTTTTTCTGTCATAATACAGTACAGTAAATGAATACAGCACTGTATTTTTATTTAAAAGATTATATTTAGTTTTAGTGCCACTAAATGTTAGAGATGGTGGCACTATATCGAGGGTTGACTGTATATCAATTTTCAATGGCTAGTTGTGTTTGAAATCTTTTATTTACATTAACTTACACTGACATCGTTATGAAGAAATGAATCAATCAAGGCAGGCTAACAATATCAATAAACGACTGGCAATTTATAACGTTATGTTTAATATATTGTGACCCATGCAATAATATTGTAGTGTCTTATATCCGTTACAAAATTAATATTTATACTAAATTGGAAATGAAAGCATGCTCATTAATAAGTGATTTAGCCTATTATCTCTACTTACAGAAACTGATACATCTGAAGTGCTTGTTTACATTAGTTATGGGAGCTCGACCGCTGATTGGCTGTCCACGAGCCAATCAAAATGCTTCGGATTTTCGGAGAACGAATATTATATCATACTAGATGTGACTGTTAATTACTTGTCACTTCGGTACCAGTTAACTGATTTAGTCCAAATTCAACAGGTTTCGTCCCATGGATGTTATAAATGCATATACCAAGTTTCATGGAAATCCGATAATGCACGTTTGAGTTATCGCGCCTTTCTAATGTATTACCATTAAAATAGGCACTAAATTGGGCATTATTCCGGTACCGGTCAACCGATTTGGTTCAATATCAATAGGCTTCTTCCCACGGACGTTATAAATGTGTATACCAAGTTTCATGAAAACCCGATAAAACATATTTGAGTTATTGTGCATACATGCAGACAGACAGACAGATGGACAGACATTTCCCCGTTTCCCACACAATCTTTAGGATCCATCACATGGTTTATGTGTTTTAATTCTGGCTTTTAAAGAAATGCTCAGATTCAATGAAGAAGGTTGTTGTGTCCTTATGACATGAATGATTGCACAGTGCACACATACGAGGGTTGATCTGTATGCTCCACCCCTGACCCACTTCCTGTTGAGATAAAATCATCAAAATATTCATGCAAGCAGCTTCATATCTCAAGGTAAACACTGCACTGTTTCAAGCTCTTATCTTTCTCCCTTAGGTCAGGGGATATTTTTCTTGTGAAGGATGTGTGTGTCAGTCATAAAATGGAACCTGTAGAACCTTGAGTTGAAAATCGTCTTCCACGAATATCTTCTTTGAGTTTTGGGAATAATCTGAAGCCACTAGGGTCTAGATCTGGTGAGTATGGTGGGTGTTCTACTAATTCAAAGCCTGCTTTGGCTATAGCAGCCATGGCCACACAAGAGGTGTGACTGGGGGCATTGTCCTGGTGAAAGAGGATTCCTGCACTTAACTTCCCACGTCTCTTACTCTTTATAGGATCTCTTAATTTTGGAATTAAATTAGCATAATATGCTCCTGTGATTGTAGAACCCTTTGGTAAGTAATTAACCAGAATTACTCACCTGGCATCCCAAAATACTGTGCCATTACTTTCCCTGCAGATGGTTGCGGGGCGGGGGAGATCCCTTAAGTTTCCACTCTTTACTTTGGAGCTTCGTTTCTGGGTCATACTAGTGGACCCAGGTTTCATCCGTAGTTGTAAATCTGTCAATAATTTTTTTTTAATCTGCTCTGTACATTTGTAACAGACGTTCACAAATCAGCACACGCTGTCTCTTCTGTGTTGCTGTCAACATTTGAGGAACCCATTTTGCTGTCAATTTTGTCATGTCCAGTTCCGTAACTAAAATATTTCTAACCGTGTAATAGGAGAAGCCTGTTAGCTCCACTATTTGCCTAATAACCAGTCTGCGGTCTTGCATCACTAGATCGTGGACTATGTTTACATTGTCTACAGTTCTAACGCTCACTGGTGGTCCTCCTGCATGTTGATCTTCAGATGATTCCCTACCACATCTAAATTCACGACATCACCTTTTGACTATGTCATATGATACTGCACTTTCACCCAAAGTCGCACATAACTCCCGATGGATTTTTGTTGGACTCATTCCCTTTTTCTGCAAGTATTTAATAACAGCTCTTTGTTCTACAGGTTCCATTTTATGACTGACACACACATCCATCACAAGAAAAATATCCCCTGACCCAAGGGACAAAGATAAAAGCTTGAAACATTGCAGTGTTTACCTTGAGATATGAAGCTGTTTGCACGAATATTTTGATAATTTTATCTCAACAGGAAGTGGGTCAGGGGTGGAGCATACAGATCAACCCTCGTACCACAATTGAACTGATTATTTCATTTTTAAGAAGAAGTATCATGTATTGAAGTAGTATCTTATTACAAATGGTGAGTGACTAACTAGAAAACACATGACTAACTAATGGTTACCAAGAAGAAGGGTGCAAACCATAATAAAATCCACAGAGTGCACAAAAAAGTAGCTGGCTAACAAAGAGCATAACAAGAGATACTACAGAGGTGCAGGAACATTCATTCTTGCCTGTAGACAGGATGTTTTGCACATTTAAACACACTTTTTACTATATTTTTGTAACAAAAGCCACAAACAGTTTTTGTCATTCCTGAAAAATAATGATTTATGGACTAATCAAGTTTTGAATTGATGCTCCTAATTTCGATTTTAAAGTTTAAAACCCTACATATTACCCTTGCCAGATGTATGTACAATATTTGCTATAAGAAACTTGTTAATGTTCTAACAATGTACTTGCAATGTTTCATGCATTTCTGCTCAACGACCATTAAATATTAAGACATAAGCAGGAATAATGATGAAGGTATAGCCAGCTTTTAACTTAGAGAACTCTTCAATTTAAAACAAACTTCAATGTCTGGACATACAACACTAAGCTTGATCTTACAGTACATATCTCATGTGTTCTTTCACAAAGTGGTGTATTATCGTTGAACATATCATTCTGGTGTTCAGGTTCACAAGCTATTATAATCAAAGAATCTCAATTTTAAATTTAAAAAATGGAACTTCGAACGAGTTAATAAACAAAAAATGGGAGAATGATAGTATATGCCGGAACCGAGTCCCCCACTCCAACTCTATAACGGGACCCGCCTGGAAAGTAGGGGTTTTGGGTGGGGAGAAATGGTGTTTTTATAATTGTGAAATATTATGTTTGGTAACATAATGAATAAATATATATATATAGAGTCCACACTTTCCACTGAAATACAATTTCTAGGTCAAAATTAAAGTTATTTAACACAGTGGATAAAATAATAAAATGACACGACGTTTTGACTATTCCTTCTAGTCTTCCTCAGGCTACACTCTGTAGTTGACTGGGCCAGACGAAGAACAATACTCGACTTGCTCCCTCAATATGTCATGATCGATCCTAAATATCATGGGCCAGGCGGGGAAAGCGGCCGTGCTGATGGAAGGGGGAGCAGATTGTGGCGCATACTACTAACTTTACTCCTAAGCACTAGATTTCACTTCTTAGGAGAGAAAAGTAGAACGGACAATCATTGTTTATCAATCAACTACCTGGACTCTTATCGATCTTCCATCATCTCAGATGATGTTTAATGTTAACACAATAGGACCCTTAGCATTGAAAATGTATATGAGCTGCTTTAACAGATGGCGATAAAATGAAAAATCAGAAAAATTGGACATTCAATTATCTCTTCATATCTTCATACCTTACTCAAAAATGAAGGCAAGAACATTTTCAGACACAAACACAACAGCTAAGTGGAAATATGATAAGTCTGTATAAAATAGTAACCCTACAGGTAAAATGTACCTCTGAGTTCTTCCATGTGAAACAACAACTCTGGAAGCTGGCGATCCACCAAGTCCTCAGCAGTTTTTCCTTTGCTCTTCTGTTGAGGAGGGTTGTCATTGTGCCTCAACAACCAATATACTTCATCTCTTGCAGAGCAGACACCGATGAATATAAGCAATGCCTGTTGATAATTTAATCCACTTAATCAAAAATACTCTCTCAAACAAGTTCAAGGTAATGCTATGAATAGGTTCCTTTGCTTACTTTTGGTCCCAGAAGTCCAGGTTGATCTGTCAAAATCAGACCAAGTTCTTTCAGTGTAGTTCTTAAGAATTTTCTCCTTTCCCTATGACGATGAGCCCTTGAAGTGAAAATGGCAATGTTACACATTAATCATAGAACACAAATAATATATCTAAAAAATTTTTTTTTATGGTATTCAGCACTCTCTTAACCCTCAATTGGTATCTGAGTTTTTTTGACTGCATGCCTCTTTAATTATAAAAAAGACTATTTTGAAGACGGCGTAGGGTTCTCACCCTCCAGATATGCTTTCTGCAGACATTTTACTATAATTCTGTTACATATTCATAGTTATAAAAGGTGTGTCTATTAAGTTCGGTATGCAGCACTTGCAATAAGGTCGCTCGTATGTGTGGACATGCATGAACATTAAGTTCTGTTTCAAATTGGGTAAAACGGCGACGGAAACCCAAGAAATATTGGCAGGATACTGTGAGTAGAAAATGTTTGTATGCTTTCATGCTGGCAAGGAATTGGCGAAGACATCCACAAGGAAAACACCAAACAACATTGAACAATCGTACACACATTTTCTACTCACAGCATCCTGCCCGTACACTTGCGCCAACATCTCATGGGTTTTCATCACTGTTTTAGCCAATTTGAAGCAGAACTTAATATTCTGTCATTGCTCCATTAATGTTCAATGCACATTGCTAGGAACACTGTTAAACTGAATGCACTGGTACTGCTGTAGCAGCCCCTGGGGACAGGTCAAGATATGTCCAGGCATACAAGCGACCTTGTTGCAAGTGTTGCATATTAGATCATTCACCAAACTTAGTAGACAAACCTCGTATGACAATTGGTAGTAAGTTGACTTGTGTTTATTACAAAACACAAGAAGACTGGCAGCAGGGACTGGCAATATTGAATTGGCAACACCAACACTTATAAGCACATTGTTGTAACAAATTCAGATGTCAGTTAGATATAGTAGATGTATTTTGATGTAGTAAGATGTGATATATTTTATTTGTAAGGGGTGATGAATATGCTTTGAGAGGGACTACAGCAGTGGTCTTCAACCTTTTTTAACTAAAGGGGCATTTTTTTTTTGTGAAAGACTAGTGGGCTGCATTGATTTCTTGATTTCATAATAACATGATACCTAACACAAATGTATCATAATTATATTACAATAACTGTAAGGATTACTTAACATTATACATGTGTTTCCACTTTGCAATGTTAATGAATAACTCTAGATAAAAAAAATGTTTGTTTGCAGGCCGTCAAAACTTAAGCAAGGGTCGCATTTGTAGTTAAAATTAGTACTTGTTTGCAGGCCACCAAAAATTAAGCCACAGACCGCAGGTTGAAGACAACTGTAGTACGTCCCAGCCTTAAAAGACAGTATTGGTCTTATGCAGGGCACTGATGCCAGATCTACTCACGAAGGCCAGGCACATGATATGATAAAACTCTTACATAGGCGTGAAAACCTCAAAATTTGTTTGTTGTATATAATAATTATTGTAAATCATGCCCTCCAGATAGAATGACGGTACACCCTCCTTCCCTTATTTTCAACTCCCCATGAGTAATATTTTCTCTATAGGCCCACAAATCTACATTATTTGACCAATGTCTACAAAATGTTGCACACGTTCCCTGTAGAATCGAGTAAAAATTCTACGAGACAATCATTCTCGGGGGGGGGGGGGGGAGGAAACACCCCTTGCGAAATTTTCAATCCCTACAATGTGATCTTTTTACAAGTCTACATTCTTTGAACGATTTTTACCAAACTTTACACCCAGACCCTTTAAAAACAAGAGAAAAATAGGCGATGTTAATTTTGGAAGAAGCCACCCCTTAAATGTTTCTACCCCTATTATATCACCAAAATTTAGATCTACATTCTACATTCTTGACCTGTTTTTAACATACTTTATACACAGAACATATAGAATCAGGAGAAAATGGTAGGAAAACTAATTTTAGAACAAACCACATTTTAGATGTTTCACCCCTATTTTGTGATATATAATACATCCTTTGGCCAATTTTATTAGAACCAAGAACCTATTCAACCAAGAGAAATTTTTAACCAAAGTTAATTTGGAAGTAACCACTCCTCAAATGTTGCAACCCCTATTTATAAACTTTATTTAAATCTACATTCTCTCATCAATTTTTACCAGACTTTACACAGAGCTAATAGAACCAGGAGAAAATTTTAGGTAAAACTAAATTTGGAAAAAAAATCCCTTAAATGTTTTAATCCCTATTAAATGACGTTTAAATCTACATTCTTTTGCTCATTTCACCAGACTTGACACAAAGATAGGCAAGACTAATAGGGATTTCCGACTTTTCTTACCTCAACCCCACCATCCATGGTGTTTAGAAAAGAAGTAACGGGGTTCAAAATCCCAAGTCCTTCAGTGTGATAAGTCGTTCTTCCTCTAGGACCTAGATTTTGAAAATTAAAAGGGCTCCCTCCAAAATTGACTTCGAAGTACAAGCAAAATACAAAACCAGGTGACGTCGGGTCCATTAAGCTAATAATTTCTAAATGTTAAATTTAATATTAAATTTTATTTCGATAATATTATTTATTATTAATGTTGTTATTTCTATTATTATTATTATTATTATTATTATTATTATTATTGTGTTATAATAATCAAATTTTCAAGAATATAATTATATTAGGAAAGTAATAGTTAAAAAACATTCCATACCTTTAGGCCTGTTCACTATCCTCAGGGAGTGGTATTATTCCTTCTCAGAGGACCTTTCGTTTTACTAGTTTGTCTATTCATAATTAATATAAAATATTGATAAAAATTTAAAATTTCATTTTTAGAAACACAAGAACGACACAGCTAAAACTGTAAAATTGAGCTCTGAAGAAGATACAATAATCTTAGAAACTTCTGAGTATGCAAAATCTCTAACCCGTGAGTCATGACTACCTGATTGCCGAGATCGGGAAAACTGTGATAATTTATTAATGCTACATGATACATAGCTCTGGTTTGTTTTAAAAACTTTTTCAGACATCTATAAACATTTCTTCTTGCTTAGTCACCAACGTAAAGTAAAAAACAAAGTAGTTTACGTGCTACCTAACTTTTTTGTGTTACCATCCGAAAATTTTCAAGTAGCACTTAAAGGCCCTGTTAACTTAAAATCAAGTGACTCTCAGAATAAAGAGTTTGTTTAGTAAAATACAGCAGTGAAAACCCCATGTTTCTATGATGCTTCGTTCTCGCAAATTCGAAGAATAACTTGATGTGGCTTCCAGCAAAGTGATGTCAGCGCACCATAGCTGCCCAAAGCCCATGCGCCGTCACTGTAGTTTGATGTGTGGCACCTGTCTAAGTCTCTTGATAAAAGGCTCAAAGAGATCGGAAAACATTCACCATTATTACAAAGTTGGAAAGACAGCATTGTTAACCACCTATGGTGGTCTTGTCAAACTTGTGGAGGGGATGAAACCGTGTTGGTTTAAAAATTTCAATCGGTGTTATTTCATATTTCCAATGTACACAGCTGGAATGAAAATAACGTAATTAATCAGTGCGAACATGAAGACATTACTGAAGATGAAGCAAGTGAATGGAACAGACCGAAGTCAAATGATTACATGTTACTGTCATCTGTTATAAAAAAAACAGGAATTTCATTGAAGATTTGAAGCACGAAAAAGAACTATTGTCATACAGGACATTTAGAGTCTTATCATAATGTCGCACTAAAATACAAGCCGAAAAGGATTCACTTTAGCTACGACGGAATGGTACTACGATCAATGTTGGCGATTATGGATTATAACCATAATGTAAACAGAAACGTTACAAGTGAAAAACTGAAATACTCAAAACCAACAAAAAAGTGGTTAGTGGTTTCAGTTTATGAAAGTAAAAGGAATGAGTGGCGTAATGACATAGTGAACAGGGCATTACATTACGTGAATACTTCAAACATTGTATTTGAGGAAGATCCTTACCTGGCTAAATATGTTCCAGTGGCCCGTCCTGAATCGCTGGAAGCTTTGAAGAGATTCTCTTTCTCGAGATTCCAAGAACTTTAAAGGTACCGCAGTAACAGCTTGTCCAGTAGTAACGTTCGATATGTACAGTACCGGTATGTAATTATTAGTTTCAATTTAGTATATTACTTACAACTTTGATTTTATTTACAGAAATTTTTTTAATTATAATAGTTTTTTCTAGAATTTAATTGTTCTTTCACTTGCATGAAAATAAACGACCAAACTAAATATTTTACAGACATAAGCCTAGTACTGTAAAAAGAAGACTGAGTTGACTTTAAAAACTCTGTATAACATTTTTTGAACTTCACTGTAGTTGTGGATTTAGGGTTAAAATTTCAGTTAATCAAAATACGAAATATCTCTTCCGTCAGCAGGTTGAAATTGTCTGTACTCTTTGTTAGGCTCAGGGTATTCGTCCCGAATCTGTTTAACTATGCATGAAGGTATGACTTTTCTATTGCCTTTTCCGAAGGGCTTCCAAGAATTAATCCAGTAGATGAATTGTCTGTAAGCTACATAATGCATGTTCCTATTGTTCGCTACTCGTAACTCTTCCCTTTCAAAATTGGATTCAGCTCTCACCATCATAAGGTGCCTATCAGTGTTCAATGTGTCCCTATTTAATACAACAGAATGAAAGGAATTATGTAATGTAATGCAGTCGGCACTTCCCTTCACATCTCTTATGATAACACTTTCAGAACAGCAGAAACATTCATTATGAATCTCTGACAAAACACATTCCACAGTTGCACCAATCAGTACTATTTACATGGTCAGCATTTCCAGTATTTTCTTCGTCTGGCCTTATAATTATGCTTTTTTTCGGCTCAAATTGATATGGCCTGATTCCAGACATGACACGAGAAACTGGTAAATTTATAATAATTTTAATACATGATATGACACCAGCAATGACTGATGTGTCGGCTACATATGGCATTCCAATGCTTACTCACAGTGGTGAGGGCACGGTGATGTCATATCGCATTATTGGCAGAACTTCTCTACTTGGATTGCGGGCGAGCGGTTCAACATAGAAAGCTCTGGTTTTCGCACAAATTAATCTCTAAATATCCTCTTTTTAAACCAGCTTTCACCTGAAAATGCATTTTTTAAGTTAACAGGGCCTTTAATTAAAAAGAAAATATATATAGCTTTCTTCTTATGAAAAAATTTATTGCCAAGGGAAAGACAGTATTTTCTATAAACATCAGGCAATCCAAGAAAAAAAATTCTTGGTTGGTTTTCATTATTGGTTTCTTGACTATTGCGTGATAAGTTTTTCATCTGAAAAAATATAGATTTCCACCAAAATAACGTAATTGTGAAAAATAGGCCCCATATTAATTATTTATGACTTCACAATTGACATCATGAGAAAGAGCGGAAAATTCTCTATAAGACGACGCAAATACATTATTACATTTATCACTTTTGGTTTTCGGAAAATTGGCAACATTGGCAGGATAAAAAAGGACGAAGCTAATTGCAGAACATACGAGTGCAAGTGAGATGAAAATACTACATTTAACTCAATACTGTCTTTTAAGATTGGGACGATCTATAGAGTCCAGAACAGGCTTTGGCAGGTATGTGTAACTGTGAATATATTTCTGGCAATGATGATTGGAGTGGATATACAACTTGATATACATTTATCATCACACAATTCACAGAATCACTGTGGGGTCGAAAAAAAGATCCCAGTTAAGACCATATCTGGAATTCTGAAAGAGATGTAACAACTTTTACTTCCCTGACTTGTAATTCAGACATGAGTGGTATTTGGAAATGAACCTCCATCCTTAGCAATGATTTGTTTAATGCTAAACCAAAACTTACAGAATATGTATTCATAAAACCACAGAACATTGTCATTAAGATTGATCATTAAGGATAATGACATAAGCGTAAGCCATAGAGCTGAAGTGGAGTACTAAGTAAGCAACAGTCGGGGAAGACGTGTGTGGACTGAGCTCCGGAAGATTTGTTTAAAAGTGACATAAGGGACAATGGGAGTGGAAATAGCAGTTTACAGAGCTAGAATCGGGCCATTTGTGAATAAAAAGAAGACGGGGTTGAAAGAGCAAATAAACCAAGATGGTTATTGCCCTCCTGGTGATAGGCGGGATTGAAATGAACCCCCGTACCAGCGGGCAGACAGGGTAGCTTCGAAGAGATAATTAGAAGATTAGATGGCTTGGAAGAGCGACTGAGTAACAAAATTAGTGTGGCGACGAAAGAAGTAAAGCAGGAGATATGAGAAGAGATCAAGTATATGAAGAAGGAAGTGGAAGAACTGAGGAGCAGGATACAAAGATTAGAGAAGAAAAATCGAGAATTCAATTTAGTTTTCATGGGGATAAAAGAGAGAAAAGGAATCACGCCTAGAATTGAGATTACGGAAATTTTAGAGAAAAACTGGAGAGTCCTGAACTACAGGGCTGGGAAATTATGGAGGCCTATCGGATTGGTAATTGGAAGGGCAAACGAATGATAGTCGCGCGATTTGCCACGAAACAGGTCGTTCACATGACGTTGAAGATGGCACCTAAATTAAGGGGTATGGATATTTACATTAATAAAGACCTATCAGAACAGGAAAGATGCATCAGGAGACAACTGGTACAACAAATGAAAGAATTCAGAAAAGCTGGAAAAAAGGCTATCATCCAGAACCTGGAATTGTACGTGGATGGAGTCAAGCTCGAAGACAAAAGCGGATTAAATGACGGCAAACAGGAAAAGCGTCAGCAGATTTGTGAAGAAGGGGCAGCCAGCCCGCAGACGGGTCGGAAGAAAATAACTCCAGAGTCGTAACATCGCCTCATAGGGGAAAAATAGCTCATAGACGCAGAGGTGATGATGCAGACACAATCAGATGACATAGGAGCAAAGATAACACGAATGAACGTGAGAACAGCTGAGGATCCATGGACGAAGTTTGAAACGGAGAGTGCGGGAGAAGAAAATGCAAACAAAGCAACAGGCATTGGAACGAGAACCAGATGACATTTGCAATCTTTTAACTTGGTTACTAATCGACAATAAGCAGGGAGATCAACGAAAGCAGTAAAAATTATCACAAAGAAATAATTATAGCCTACGTCCTGTTTCGATAATGGGGAATGATCAGTGTACAACATTCAGTGCAAATAAAGCAGTGCGAACATAGCCCGGAAAATTAAATTAAAAAAAAAAAAAAAAAATGTGCTAGCTAATGCCAATATCATGTGTAATGTGAGGTAACTCGGTTCAGTGCACTATGCATAAAGACTTGGAGTATTGACAAAAAAGGCTAAATTTCTAATATATATGCTATCAGTATGGTATTAGAAAACCAGTTCATTGTTTTTGAATCCCATAAAAATGAAGTTTATTTATTTAGTGTTCTTTTTTTGTGGCTAAGCAAAAGAGTAATAAGAATATAAAATGGTTACATGATGTGATCAGAAAAAAGACATATGAACTTAGCTTTACACCATTCTTTTATTTTTATTTTTTTTATATTTATTTTTATTTTTTATTTTAAAAAGAATTTCTGAAGTTTCTTTCTGGAATCCAGTTTATATTGTTTAGTAGCCCTTTGTTTACACGCACACACTTCCACGAAAAATGTGTAATTGTGTTTTAAGATGTCTACCGGTAAAATGACAAATGTCGAATCCAGTAGACTCTTTTGTAATTTTTCTTAGTACAATAAATATCATATTGTATCATATCATAGAGCTGAAGTCGATAAGTCTAATATTATGGTTGTAATATTCTTGAAGCATTGGATGACTCTTCTTCCTCCATTACTGCTTTACTTGACTACATTTTAAAATTTGAGGCAGGTTGAGTCCACCAACTCGCCAAATATGCTTTAGTTGCAAGGATTAGAAGATCATCTTTTGAAAAGACCATTAGAAACAACTGACTAAAGCACGTTTAACCAGTCAGCTGCATCTGCTTCAGATGACAATTGTAAGTAATGCTTGGGAGAGTGTAAATGTGAGTAACCTCCTTATATATTAAACTTTAAAGCATTCAACTTCACATAATTATTGCAAGATTAGGACATATGTTTTGATAAGTTCCTGTCATCATCAGCCAAGATTTACTGACAAGTTTGTTTCTCTGTCCAACATATGTCTTCCAGGTTGTATGAATTTGAAAATGAGGTCACTGTAAAACAAATAAAGATAGACTTCTTTTGACGTCCCTAAAGACAATGACCTCTTTTTCAAATTCATACAGCCTGGAGAACATCTGATGGACAAACTTGCCAGTAGATCTCATCTGATGATGATGGGGAATCCGTTGAAACATGTGTTTTCATTTGGTAAGTTTTTACTTACAATAAGTACGTGAAGTTGGATGATTTAAAGTTTAATATATAATACAACATTTCACAATGTTTCCCGATTAATTTAAGCAAAAATGAGTAACCTCTTCACTGGTACAAACATGCTTCTGAAGAAGATACAGACTTACGCCTTTTGTATTGCCTGATTGTAACAGTCCTTCACTTCAGATATCCGTTTCCCATAGCCTTTAATTCCATCAAAGAAACTCTGGATGTAAGCATGAATGTACAAGACCTCATCACGGAAGAGGGCAATGACCCAGCTGGATTCAAGAGCACTGAGCCAGAGCTTACTTGGCCAGTCTTGAGGTTTGTCTTGCCCAAGCACCTGATGACACAGCATGAAGCCAACTGAAAACATCCAAACCAAGCTAGATATCTTTATCTTTCACCATTATTATAGATAAATAGTTTATTCAGCACTAAGATAATTCTTACAATAGTTCACAGGTGTCTACTAGATCTTACCCAGATCACTGTCCCAGAAGACAATCCATCAGAATACAGTTTCTTTACAGATACAGTAAAAGCCCTATTTAGCACTGTCCTATTTAGCGCTGTCCGATTCACCGTGGATTCATGTGAGAGCTGCACTCACTTCTGATTTCGAACTGTGATATATTAATTAATCATTGTATGGAAGTTTACACAGTGAAGCTATATTATAATTTAATAATATTGAGTTGGGTTTAGCACTATGCTTCACTTATTTTATAAATACCTGTACTAGTTTCGAAGACCCAACTCAGTTGGTGTTAACCTGATGATTATGAATGACGACGGTCTTCGAAACTAGTACAGGTATTTATAAAATAAGTGAAGCATAGTGCTAAACCCAACTCAATATTATTAAATTGTGATATATTGTTTACCACAGACCAATAGAGTGAGATACTGTACATCTTTCACTGCTCATCATGGAATAAGTTGATATAATTTCTGGAGTGTTAGAAAACATTTCACTCTTTTACAGACAACAAAAGACAAGGTCCATGTCAATGAAGTGAGCAAGTGGCTTACATGATGACTGTTTGCATTACAAGAGTGTCTCATTATTGTTGTCATAATGTTCCATCTCACTGAATTGAGGTTAGAATTTGAGGATAGTTTAATCATATGTATAATTTTTATTATTATCACATGTTTCTTTGTACAATATTTTACGGACTATAAGACACACTTTTCTCTTAAAAAAATTGCCTCCAAAATTCCTGCCAGTCATAAAAATGGCTATATATTTGATGCCGTGGGAAACCTATCTCTATCTGGCAACATTGGATTCAACTGGCAGCAGCAGTGCACCGATGCAACGAACATGAGTTATGGGGATTCACAAGCTTGCTAACACTGTCTCCCTCCCACCCCGCCATCACAAACCCAGAACATTGTCTAGCCTATGATGCGTCATTGCAGTCTACGGAGCCAGTGAACTTGAACTGAAAGTTATTTGTGTTATCGGTAACAGTACAATATTTTGTTAGTAGCCAGTTCCGCAATGGAAAAAAATAAAAGGTATTCATATGATGTGGGCTGTAAATTAAAAGAAGAATATAGAAATACAGTTCGGTCTGATAACTTTATAACTGTGTTAAAATAAGCTTAAAGTCATAAATCACAGGTATTTACCAAAGGGCAAACCAGTAAGCCAAATATGATGATTAAAGGCATGAAAGGAACTTAAAAATTTCAAATTTCTGAAAAGTTTACCCAATGTTTATCTTTTGTTAACAGAAAAAGGAAAACAAAGAATAAACAAATTTCCGTCTCTAATATCATACACACTCAAAAGAACAAAGCTTTGTGCTGCTCCATATTCAACTCTAAAACACAGTTATAACAGGCAAAAATTTTTTTCAATAGCCTTACAGCCAACTTAGGAAGTAGGACTTAAAATTCCACAGGAATACTTCTTTAGAGCAGATAACTTAGTAAAGATTGTCAGGATTTACTGATGTTTATTCAGTGGACTCCAGTTTCTATAAAATTGCCACATTCTTAGTAAGCAATAGAGCTTCCTCTAACTAAAGAATTACATATCTCTGAATGGACTTATTGCAGATTCACAACTAATGATAATGTAGTATAATGATGTATAATAATTATCATCTGTTTTGGAAAATGTTTGATTCTTTTATATAATAATTTACGAGGGAGAATCAAATGAAAACCGCAATTCATTTTTTTCCACTATTTTACTGCAGGAAGAATGTTTGCTTGTACATTATTTTTCTACATAGTCCCCTCCCAGTTCAATGCACTTATGCCTTCAGATAGGAAGTGCTTCGATAACGCATGAGAAAAATTATTCTTGTTGACACTGTAGGCACTCATGCACCGCCAATTGGATGTTTTCGTCTGACGTGAACTTCTGCCCTCCAAGGAGTTCCTTTAATGGACTACAGATGTGGAAATCTGATGGTGCCAAACCTGGAAAGTATGGCAGATGTGGGAGACACTTAAAGCATATATTCTCGATGGTTTTCATGGTTGCACGAGCAGCATGAGGACGGGCGTTGAAGCAAACCACCTGCTCTCAGCAACCCCCTTTGCTTTGTCACCATTGGATTTCCCAATCTTTAGTCCGTTAAAACATCTCCTTGGAGAGCACAAGTTCAAATCTGATGAAGACGTCCAATCGACGGTGCAGGAGTGGCTGCAGCGTCAACCAAAATAATTTTTCTCATGCAGTATCGAAGCTCTTCCTATCCAATGGTGTAAGTGCATTGAACTAGGAGGGGACTATGTAGAAAATAATGTACAAGCAAACATTCTTCCTGCAAGAAGCAAGAAAAATGGCTGAAAGAACAAAGAACCCAGAAGATGTAAAGAACTGGAGGTATAAGGCAGCAGTAGTAAGAAGGGAGATAACAAAATCTAAAAAGCAGACATTTCAAAAATTCCTAGAAAATATGGACTATAGGAAAGATGGCAGTAAAATACATAAATTCGTGAAAAAGTTAGACAATAAATCAGGAGTAAAGGAGAAACAACCAGTAATCTCAATGGGAAAGACTATTAACGAAGATGGCGAAATAGCTAGTGCTTTCACAAGACAGTATACCAAAACACTACCAACAGATAAAAAGACAAAAAGAGCAGAGAAATTAATGATAAATAAGGTGAAAAAGCAAAGCAGAAATAGACACATTAGTATTTTCAACACAGATTTCAGTATCCAAGAATTGAAACAAGCAATTGGAAAGCTACAGAATAAGAAACAGCCAGGACCAGACAATATCATGGCAGAATTTTTGAAACACATAGGTCCAAAGGGCATGGAAATATGCCTTAAATTATATAACCAAGTATGGAAAACGTCAGTCCCAACAATGTGGAAAAAGGCAGTACTAATACCCCTGCTAAAACACAATAAACCAGCAGAAGAACTAGACAGCTACCGACCAATATCCCTGACGAGTATTATGGGCAAAACAATGGAAAGAATGGTAAATACAAGACTGTGCTGGTATCTGGAAACACAAAATCTCCTTTCAACCGCACAAGCAGGCTTTAGATCCCACCATACAACTTCCCAACAAATTCTAAAATTAAGCCAAAGCATCAAAGATGCATTAGATAATAAAGAAACGGTATTAGCAATCTTCGTAGACTTCAAAGATGCGTATGGCAATATATGGAGACCGAAGCTAATGGAAAAACTATGTACACTAGGAGTTGAAGGAAGGATGCTTAATTGGATATACTCGTTCATCAACCAACGCTTCTGTGCCACAAAATACGGAGAAACCACATCCTCATATAAACAACAACGACGAGGCCTACCACAAGGCTCTGTCATAAGCCCAATGCTGTTCAATGCAATGATACATGATCTCCCCAAAACAGTAACTCAGACCAGAGAAGCAAAATGCGCTCTGTATGCAGACGATCTGGTCATATGGATATCAGCACCCATAAAATACCAAGACCAGCTCTCGGATAAAATGAACAACATCCTACGATCACTAGATGAGTGGTGCAAAACAAACAAGATGATAATTAATACAGCAAAAACATCATACAAGACTTTTACGCTAGCACACACTATCCCCCAGATGAACCTACAAATCAATGGAGAAAATATAAACCAACAGAGGGACTGCAAATATCTGGGTATGCATTTAGACCAGAAGTTAACATGGGAACCACATGTTGAACAAATAACAGCCAAAGCAAACAAGAGGTGCAACATACTAAAGCGACTAACACACACCAAATGGGGATGCTCAAGAAGTGTTCTGAATACGACATACAAAACCTACATCAAACCGGTACTTATGTACGGAGGGGAAAATCTAATTACGGTTAATAGAAGAACACTACAAAAATTGGAAACAACACAGAACCTTGCGATGAGAATTATCACAGGAGGTGTTAAATCCACCCCGGTTAAAGCAATGCAGATACTAACAAAAAATAACCCTATAGAAGAAGAAATTAAAAGAGCAGCATTAATACAGTATGAGAAACAGATTAGGATGTCCCAAGATGACTACTGGGCAAAATACCAAACAACCCAGAGGAAACTCAAAACTCAGAAAGGCTATATGCAGCACATAGAGGAACTAAGGCCAAAGGAACTCGGTAAAATTAAACCAGAAAAGTTACTACCCCCAAGATCACCACTGAGCTACCAGGATATCCCATACAGAATAGACCTAATAGAAAACATGAAGAAATCAGAAAGCTCACCAGAACAGTTAAAACGAGCAGCACTGGAAACAATTCACACACGGTACCCACAGGAGGAATGGATTCATATATACACGGATGGCTCATTACTCAACAAAAATGAGAATGCCGGAGCAGGAATACACTGTAGTCTCTTCAGCCAGTATATCTCGGCAGGACCTAACTCTACACATTTTGACGGTGAATTACTAGCAATAGATATGGCGCTTACACAGCTCCTTTACAGAATAAATGAATTCCAAAAAGCGGTTATACTCAGTGATTCATCAGCGGCCATACAATCCATTGTAACATATGATGTCATTTCGTCCAACAAACGAGCTCATGAGATACGAAGCAAAATAAAAACACTAACAGCACTTAATAAGTGCATTAAGCTACAGTGGGTCCCTGCACACTGTGGGCTGCAGGGCAATGAACTAGCGGATCAGTTGGCAAAGCAAGGAACAAGGATACAGCAAATCACACAATACGAACTTCCATACCAATCAGCAAAACTAATAATCAACAGAATGATTAAAGAAAATATAACAGAACAAAACAGAATTGCCAGTAACAATAAGCCATGGGCTATCCTAAACAACAAAGGTGTAATCCCAGATTCTCCCAGACAAGAAGCAGTGGCGGTTTTCCGTACAACAACAGGACATGACTGCCTGGCAGCACACTTGCACAGGTTATCTATATACCCATCACCGAGGTGTGTCTTATGCGAGGAAGAAAATTCCATAATGACAGCAGAGCATCTTCACACATGTCAGGCCCTATCCGGGCTTCACCCAGCGTCAACATCAACTTTATATTGGGAAGCAAGAAGGAGAATGGAGTTCATCCAAGTCCTTGGGCATTAGACTACTACTACTACTACTACTACATTCTTCCTGCAGTAAAATAGTGGAAAAAAATTAATTGCGGTTTCTTTTGATTCTCCCTTGTACAATTTAATAAGTTTGATTCTTTATTTCTAATAATAGTAAAGGAACTGGATTCCTTATGAAGCACATTTGTCATAACCATGATAAATGAACAAAATGTTGAAATATATATACTTTGAAAGTTTTACAGATTTTTGTAATCAAAATCAAACAATGAGTTTAAAATAAATGAGTTCTTGGGTAAAATAGTACCTTTCTGTGCCAAAAATTTCACTGTATGTCCAAAAACAGAATTTGCACATCCGGAGTAATCTATAATAAGTCCAATTGTGTCCTTTTACAAGCGCTTGAGAGTATTTTGATCTCTTCAGCTAATGAAATACTGCATTTTGATTCTCTGTACCACAAATAAAAGCAGTTGGTGTTTAACTTTACTATTTATGAACTGCAAACAAAACAGAAATTTGTTTCTTGCTTGTATCTTAAAAGTAAGAAAATGGACTTATCATACATTACCTCTGAGGTACAGTTATAGAGTTTTACTGTACCACTCTAGTTAAGAAATGTCTTACTTACATATGATCCACCTCTCCATTGTATCAAGAGACAAATATTCAGATGACATTGTTGCAGTTTGTGATGGCTTCAACAACTGGCCAGGATTCCCAACTAAGCTGAGCTTCTGATCCGATCTAAAATAATAACATACAGAGCCATGGTGTATCGTACCAAGACACTACTGGAACTTAAATCAAATTCATAAAAAGCATTAATTCCTAGAACCCGGATTTGTATATGAAATGTATGTGCCTTTAACAGTAGCAGCCTCTGATCATGTTGCAGTGTTTGCACAACGAGTCTTTTTAAAAGAATATAGATTTTTATATTTTTTCTTACTTAATGCTATTAAACTACTTCCAAATCGTCTTTGTGATAGACTTTTATTGCCTGAAAACATGCCTCACATGAAATTTAACAATTTTAAGTCATTTAAACATGTAAGTGTGTGTTGGTCATCGCAATCCAGTTGCAATAACTTCCTGCCTAATCCTTCGGACGTGCAGTGTACGCAAGATGATTGTAGTAACACTCTCGGGGTTTAAACGCTTTGGTTGTTGCATGAGGTTTGCAGTGACAAGGCATGATTCTTGTCTTCGCCGCTAGAGCAACCTGGAGCATGTGGGCTTCTCTACATCTTCGGCTGCTATCTGCAAGCGAGATTTTCCCATCCTCTAAGAGCATGAGCATGAGCATGTGTGGTGAGATCTGTACTGGTATTTTGAACATTTTATCATGCACCGTTATATATTTATTTCATTGTTTAAAACATAACAATATTTTAATTCTCGGGTTACAAGACGTAATCTTAGCAATCTTGGCAGCAGCATCCACCTGCCAGTCTATCATGTAGGCTATTTATTTTTTGTAAAATTATTAAAATAGTGCAACGCCCTCTTTCTACACCCACAATCCACCACTGCCTATAACTACATGTAAAGTTACTTGTACCTTAACAAATAAGTTGACAAACATTTGATATTGCATGCTATTGCTTATTTCTGTAGAAACTGTTTTGCATGTACATTTTAAAGTTTTTTAAATGACTAATGAAGTCATAACGACTCATCAAATGACTGTCCTTAGGAACTCATGCAGTTGCTAAAATACAGAAACAGTCAGTGCCTATAGGCACACCCTGTTCTTTTTACTAATTAATATGTCTATTATAAACTTTAATAAATGATAATAATAATAACAATAATAATGATTACAAAATAATGATAATAGTAACAATAATTAAGATGATCATCATAATAAATTAAGTCAACCAATGTAATATTTTTAATCCTGCATTATAAGAGAGACGGGATTGAGGCCTGTTAGCCATAACAGTGACAACTAGCACTTGAATCACTTGCTAACTAATGTTTTCTAGCAGCACTGGACTTAGTTTAGATTAAGTTGTCAGCCTTGTTACGGTCATATTTGATCACTTTTAAACACAAAACTCATAGCCAAGAATTAATTTTAAGACCGAACTATTTTGATTTGGTATTAAAATATTCCTCAGCAGACAGTGATGAATCACCAGCTCATAGCAGGATAAACATAATATAAACAGACACTTACCTCCACTTCTCTGCAGAGAGATTTCTGTTCCCGTAGATTGGCCATAAGGACACAAGCGCTGTAACCAAGAGCTTAGCATGCGGTACGAATTCCTCTGACAGTTTCTTAATTGGTGGGTCATAATCCATTATCATCTGACCAAGACGAGGAAAACTCTGATCACTGCAACAATATGCAAGATCATTAATCAATTTTTGTAATTTGTATAATTTGAATGAAGTGGTAGAAACAGCCTAAGTCAATCATATGCAAATTTTAATATAAATGTGTCAAATGTTAATAAATGTCAATGTTAGTAAAGTTACATAGATGTTTCACTTGAAAAATAAATTGTATATGTCAAACCTCTATACATTTGAAGAACTTGAAGACAATATCACAACAGAAATTAACAATCACGGAAGCTGAACTTATGCGCATGAAAGAAAATTTCCTAAAAAGATGCCAGCGTTGTGTGGATGCAAGAGGAGGACATTTCTAACATTTCTTGTGATGAGATATGTGGTTATTTTCATTAAGTTTAACTGTAATTGCGAGAACCTGAATTACTACACTGTTGGCAATATTACTTGCATAGATATTTCACCCAATCGCTCAGGAGTGAGAGCTGTGATGGCCGCAACACAATAACCTGCATGATTGGCCAACTCGTACATGAAACACACTGTATTTTCTACTAAGGATGTGGAAGCGTACGACTGTATAAGACTGGTACTGGAAATAAATTCTTTGTTTCCATTCCAAATTAACATTTAACTTTGGGCAAACTGGAACAAATATTGAAATATACACTTACATTGATATATAGACTATAAATTGATTACTCTAGAGATAGGAACATATGCATTACAGTGAGCGATCTTTCTAACAACTGTGAACTTTATTTACCAGTATTACACAACACAATCCATAGAACCCTTTCACTAACTTTTCAGTTTGCAAAAAATAATTTCACTGCCTGATGCATCCCACGTTCTTGTTGCAAATGCTGCAAAAAAATATGTCCATCACTCATATAACTTCATTAACGAAGGAGAAATTCATATACATAATGTACAAACAGGGTGGAAACAGTGTAACTTTGCAGATTACAAAAAAAACAAAACAAAACAAAAACAAAAAACAAAAAAACAAAAACAAACAAACAAACAAACATAACAGAAGACCTACTTGGGATTTTGTAATTAAGTGCATGGTTAGCCCTAAAAGACCAAACAAGAGCATATATTTCATGTTTATTACCTTCATATTCACATTACTGTGATACGTGCTTCCAGGAATGTTTCAAATTCTCACACATCTAACAAGTAATGATGCTTTGTAATATTTTATACTTTATATACTAAATACAAAGTAATGAAAGTATGTTTTATAATACAAAAACACCCAAGGTAAGCATGAGTTACACTTTGATTTTCTTTTTACAATGTTTAATTTTAAATTACTGGAAACAATGTAATAACATTTTTGTAATATATTACGTTGTTGTAACTATCACAAATAAATCACTCCAGTTCAGTTTATAACAGGCTGTAAATATGTACAAACAAAAGATGACTGAACAAGAAATTTCAGTATTTTCAGTAATGAATATATACCACAAGACAATGAGAATAGCAGTGAGGAGGATCATTTAAATGTAATGGGTGAGGAAAATGATATCCAAGAAATTCAGGGCAAAAATAGGCAAGGGCAAAAGAGAAGAACAGATCACCCCTTAAGCTCTGCCCAATCTGGCTGTGCGTTGCTATGGCAACATCCCACTTCCTCTAGCAAACAGCCTTTCTGTGCCAGCACTGCAGCTCGCTGTTAAAGCACACTATTCACTCAGCTCATAAGAAAGACCCTTGTACCAAAGCGTTTGCACTAACTACTACAAGACGAAAATAACCTTGTTCCAAATCTTCACCAGAGCCTCTTTAGTGTTACTCAGGACCCACCACGTGACGGTGGAGGTTAATTTGGGAAGGTGAGGGAACAAGAGTTTTAGATTTTAATGGTATGACAAGTTGATTAATAAAACCGAAACAACCCTTGTACCATTTAAAACTTCCCTTGAACCAAAACGATATTTCACAATTACAATTAATACAAAATTATCAATCTCCACTATTTCATGTAGCTCTCTAAACTTAAATAGATAAATACTCATTTCACACCGAAACGATCACTCAATGGCTTAGTGGTTAAGACAAATGGCTATGATGCTAGCGGTCCCGTGTTAGAATCCTGCTTTGGTGCATAATTTGTAGATTAGGAATAGATCCCAAATAGGTAGGTAGGGTGAAGAATAAACAAGAGAAGGGAGGAAAGAGGAAGAGAAGAGAAAAATTAAGGAAAGATTAAATAAATTTTTTCCCAATTTTCAATGCTGCTAGTAGTTCCACCAATGGGGGAATATGCAGAAAAAGTAAGCATAAAGTGTGAGCGTCTTCTTGCTGAGAAGTGTAGTCACTCACAAGTCGTATTCAAAAAACATTGTGATGACAGAATAGGTCGTACTCACAGCGGATAGTTTGTACTCTGGCAACCCACACAAAACATGCACCTGCATAAACAAAGTTATGAAAACGAAGAAGGGTCTTCTCGCAGTAGGAGATTTAAATGACAGCCACATCAGCGTTAAGGAAGAGGAAGAAAATTAATTTTATCAGGTCTCCTTGAAGTTTAACAAAGAAGGGACTTCATAGAAACGTCATTTACATCATATCACATACCGCAATGGAAGAAGAAGGGCTGGAATTCCATTCAGTTTTCTTTGACATTTTGAAACAAAACAAAATTCTTTTCACAAAATCCCAGTTCAGCTAAAAAAAGCAGAAGCTATGAAAACAGTTGTCACACACAAATTAATTTCAAATTAACTGAAACTCAAGTACAAAAAAAATCCAAAACATGAAAACCAGAATATAAAACAAAATAGATATGAAGAAAACCTGGAACAAACCCACCAAATTTCAACAGAACAATATAAACGAGATAATTATTTTCGTAACATGCAGGAATTAGTTTTTAGAAGTTTACAATAATAATCACTATAATACAAGTATTCACAAGAAACTTTAAGTGAAGTAATATAATAAATGAAAATATTTATTTCCATAATATTTTGAGATTAAATTAGTTTTACGAAAATTCACTATAACATAATTACAACATTAAATATACCGGTAATTAGTATTTTTAAAATGTGATATGAAACATTCAAATAACTCCCTCTACCCTTAATATAGCCTATTCTAGTGTAGAGTACACAGCTGAATTGAAGTAGTGTGCTTTCACTTGTATCAGCCTCGTTTCCAAGTCGCATTATTTGCGAGGCAAGACCAAAAAATCCAAGTCTATGTATAAAAAGAATGGCTTATAACTAGCTATCAGAGAATTTCTTGGGAGAAGTTTTCAAATAAAAGTTTTAGCACTTAGTATAATATATTTTAGTAGGCCTACATAATAAGCCTATAAAATTGTTAAACCTATTTCAAGAAAATTAAGAAAATTGAAATTTTCTTCAAATAAAGTGCTTGTAAAAATGAAAAGAAAGTCGTTGCCGTACCTCGTGTCGCATCCCTGAAGGATACACAATCCAAATAAAATCTTAATAAATGCACTCGCATACTTTTGTATAACCTAGGCATGGCAATACACCTTTCTTCAAATTCTAATATAGAATAAGAGGACGTGTTGGAGAGAATAGGTATTCAGTTGTATTAGCCTGATGCAAAGCTTTACCGTTCACCAGACAAGATTGAGTTTCTATGAAGGATGCCTGCCTTGTAACTACCCGTCAGAGAATTTTTGCAAAAAAATATTTCAAATAAAAGTTTAGCTCTTAGCATAAGCACCTCAATTACAAAATTTAAACAAAATCGTTAGACCCCTAGTACCTAGTACTGACAGAGGGATAAAAACTAAAAATTTGTAGTTTTCATTCTTTCTGGAATGTCCATATATTCCACGCGAATCACCCTAGTAGCATGCTGTGAGTGAAGTGCGTGTCCGTTTTGGTAGCTCACAAATTTTCTACTTAATATTCCCGCCGCTCGGTCTTAATGTATGTGGAATTGAAGCGGGCACTATGCGACAGAGCACAAAGAGCGTCTTGTCACGTGAGCGCAGTGGTTGGGGGAGTCCGCAGGCTTTTTATGCATACAACTGCAAGTTGAAACTTGAAATCTGCCAGTAAGGACTTCATAACCTTTTTTGTGAATATCCCCCAATGCCTCCAAGATGTCTCTCTGGGTTGTGTTAGTGAACTGAATGGGCTGTTCTTCCTTTTTCCCAAAAAATAATACATCTAGGCTCCAATACTGATAACAAAGAAAATATGAAGTTTCATAAAGTGAATGTCCCATCTGAAGGTCCTTCAATAATAATTTTACGAAACATATACTTTTATTGGAGGATAGTACACTTTACGATTAGCAATGATACTGTATATTTTAAACATAATAAAGTTAAATAAAATCCACCGAAAAGCAAGGGGCTCATGTTAGATGTTAAGGTTAACGAAAAAGCTAAAGAGATAATTTGGTTATTTCCTGGATATTGCCATTCTTTGTGGAGTATGTGGTCCACATAACAATTTTTGTATTTACATTGTACAAATTACCAACTTCAGTGAAAACTGGAAAGGGAATTAATTCCTTACTTTTCATCTGCTGATGTGAAAAACAAAATTAGAACAGTTAGAAGTTAGAGACAAAATATTTATTTTCTGAGAAAAGTACACGCTTAGGACAAGAATGGTTTTTTAATTATTTTTGTACCGTACACTATAAAGGTACCAGTATACTACTTCCACTCTGTATATAATCTACAGTGCCTTATTTTTGACTCGTGGCCGGCCGGCGGGAGGTAGCTGCTTGCGTACAGTGCTTCTCACCGTTCCTGGCTCCGGCCGGCCACGAGTCAAAAATAAGGCACTGTATAATGTTCATATATTTAAAACAAGAAATGAAATGTGAAAAATAAAAGTGATTCTAAATTAGCAGCACTTAATTCAACTGTGCATAATTATTACCTAGGTATATAAAAATTATTTCTAGTTGCTCAAATGCACCACTGCCCAAATATGTGCTGTAAGAAATCTGCAAAAAAATACTATGTGCAATAAAAATAAAGACATACTAGCTGTTCTACCTAAGTTATTTGTATCATTACCTCTGATTGTGCACCATTTCATGAGCAGCATTAAAGAGTCCCAGCACAGCCTTCCTGTCTTCTACTCTAGACAGTAGCACCATCAGTGTTACATAGGTCACCACCAACTCCAAGTAAGCTTTTGTTAACTCAAAATTCAACGTCTAAAACAAAAATTCAGACGAATTAGTTCTCAGACATCAGGTATACATAAAGATGATGAATAGTTGTAGTCGGTGCATTTTTTTTCTACAAAAGGTTTATCGGTATTTTGTCATCAGCAAAATTTTTTCAACAATATTACTTCAACAAAAGAAGAAACCATTAAATCTGATTGCAGGAATCTGGGCAAGGCTTGGGAAGCTACCAAAATGTAAATATTCCTTGCTTGTCGTATCGATTGTGAGATGTCTCCCTTTCAGGAACAAGAACTGAATTTTGGTAAAGGCCAAAAAGCAATGTAGAGGAGAACAGACCAGCTTAATGAACATGAGACTGATGAGTGATGAGTGATGATGGATTGCACCGACTCACCTTTAGCACCCTCCTTTTTCATAATTTTCAAATTCTAAAATAGGGGAGGGTATAATAAGAGAAAAATTTCACATGATATAGGGTCGGTTATCATGCTTTAAAAGCAGAAAAGGCACATCTAGCACCTTCAAATCAACACAAAAAATAGTTGTTTAAATCTATATTTTATTTATAAAAAGTTTAATTATCATGTCAATTTAAATTTAAACAATTTGGTACAGCTCCCTGTGCATTACCGCAGCTGACTGGGTCACATGACTAAACACCGCGCTTGGTGTTCAAGGTTAATGCAGCACTGCAGTGTTGTCATCCGGCTGGGCAGCAACTGCCTGAATTTCAGATATCTTACATGGCTGCACTTCGTATTCATGACTCTCTGCTCTCACTCCATTTTCTTTAGCATATTCTAACACACTCAACTTGAAGGACGCCATGTAAAACTTGCTCTTCTACTCATTTTTCACATGCTTGCTTACTCTCAGCCAACAATACACTACACGCATGTGGAGGAAATTGTGAAACTCAGACACCGGAAGGGCATTTAAGAAATCTATGGTGGAGGAGAGAGTAACCAAGGCCAACACACAGGTGGTGGGGAAGCGTGGGTGATATCGATAACTGGAATGTTGCAGTTGCTGGTCACTTGAAAAGATTTTCTGCAATTTTTTTTTTTTTTTGGGGGGGGGGGGGGTATCGTTGAAAACTGAGGGGGTATTATAAGTGAGGAGGAGTTATAGATGAGTAAATGCGGTATGTCATCACAATTTTTCCTGATTGATTCACATTGACTGATGAATTGAAAAACCATTCTTTGGCCAAGGCAACACCAACATAGTAACTATACATAAAGTTGTAAAATATTAGGGATATCATTGGAAGAATATATCAATAGTCTATTGATATATTCTTCCAGTGACAAATACAATGGATGGACCACATCAGGGACCACTTGCATTTACATTAAGTATAATGGAAATTAATTTTAATAGCAATTTGTTAATCAAATAATAATTGACAGAACTGAGATATACCTTAAATTAACCAATTATTATAGATTGAATAACTGGTATCTTATTACCGTACTTTATGGACAATAAGATGCTCAGGAACATTAGACGCACCTTGATTTTAGGGTGTAAATTTAAAGGAAAAGAAATTTAATGTGATGAATATAATAATAATAATATAATTCATTGCATAACAAATTATAACCTTATACAATGGAGTCAGTGTAAATCACTTCTAACTTAAAACCTGCATTGTACAAAAATCTCTTCTGTACAGGTGGCATCGAGTAAATTTTAACTACTGAATTGATTTCTCATGAAAGACTAAAAATACGAGGCACGTCCACAAAGTAAGTTTCCCTGGGGCCGTTTACAGAAACAAACCAAAATTTCAAGGAAATATTTATTGCAACAGACACAGCCAGTGTTCAGCTTTTTTCAACATATTCGCCACCAGAACTGAAACATTTGTCTTACCATGGCACCAACTTTTGAACACCTGTATCGTGGAAGTCTCCCGCCAGGTATTTGAACCACTGTGTGACAAACATTTCTGCCTCTCTGTTATTCTCTGTAATTTCTTTAGGTGTAGGAAAAGACGGAAATCACTGGGAGAGAGGTCCTGGCTTTGCAGTGAATGTTTAAACACCTCCCAGTCGAACTTCTGCAGGAGACTTGCTAGGAGGTATTTAAACATCCACCCTACAGCCCAGAATTCGCTCCCAGTTACTTCCATCTTTTCCTATACCTAAAGAAATTACAAAGAATAACAGAGAGGCAGAGATGGTTGTCACACAGTGGTTCAAATACCTGGCAGCAGACCTCTATGAAACAGGTGTTCAGAAGTTGGTGCCACGGTAAGACAAATGTTTCATTTCCAGTGAAGAATACGTTGAAAAATAGCTGAACAGTGGCTTGTCTGTTGCAATAAATATTTCCTTGAAATTGTGGTTTGTTTCTGTAAACGGCCAAAGGAAAACTTACTTTGTGGACGCGCCTCGTACTTTTACACCCTCTACCCCTCAATTCAGCATTCGGTACATGTAATGGGACAAGGCAGTTTAGAGGTCATTGCCTTCATTTAAACCACCCGGTGAAGACAACTCCTTTCGTAAAAAAGAACTCAACATTTCTTCCTTTTCACATTGTATACCTGGCTTCCAGCTACTCTCACTTTACGATTGTGATAAGAGCACTTATGTACAATCTGTGCCAAAATTTTATAACTATGATATTCTGGCATTATTTACTATGGTTTCAATTTTTTTAAGTGTATTTCAGACCATTAGACGCACCCAACTTTCAAAGCTCTGATTTCAAGGTAAAAATTGCATCTTATGGTCCGTAAAATACGGTAAATAAAATAGACGCCTGTCACATTACCTAATTCAACTTTACATAACCTATGACTCTTATATTGTGATATACACAATATGTTTTTAAATACACCCGAATTTACTAATATTATTTTACATTATCTATAGTAAATTAATTTTAAGCTTTAAAAAATATTCCAAAATAGCTGAAGTGTGACTTAGAATCAATGTCATTGTTAAGAATTTGGCTGTAACATAATTTACTGTATCAATTTTGGCCAGTATAATTTTGTCTATCTCCCTTTCTGAGGAATTCAACCCAAATCCTCACAAACTTCATTAACTACTACCCCAATAGCATAATTCTTCTTGTTTCAATCAGTTTGTTTAGGTATGTTGGCATGAATTTTTTGCTACTGTCTCCATTACATAATTTTGAATAGTTATATTTCAATAATGGCAGTGACTCGTCGAAACCGTTGGGCATTCAAGTCTGATAAATCTCGTGATAACTGATGGAAATCATCACAAATCTACTGGCTGGTGTAAGAAGTGTCTGATGAGTTGCTGATTGATTCACTGATGACTTTACGATCACATTGATCAATTTAAAAACTTGCTCTATGTGTACTAAGACTTCAAATGTATAAATGGTTTTGTTTTAGTGTTGAGTTCATCTGTGAAAAGTCATATTTAAATTCACCAGTAGAAATGAGGATTTTTGGTATAAAAAAAAAACCTACCACTTAATCCTTTTAGTTAATTGCAAAATAACATTAGCTCATAAGTTGTCATTCTTTTTACTAAGTTCTTTAAACAACTCTTTAATTTTCATAAAATTTGGGTTTTGGAAATAAAATTACCACACTTAAGAACATCAGAACTTAACACAACTTACTATGTCCAAATGAACACCGCAAGCATCCATCGTCGTAAGCAGTTCACAAACATTGTCTTTGAAGTCCAACAGATCAACAAAAGTATAGTAATAAAGTGATAGAGACTTAATGATCTCATTGCGAATCTGAGTAATTGCCTGCAACTGAAACAAGAGAATGCATTATTACAATGCTAAACTTGAAAAAGGTAAAGGAATTTCCTTACAATTATCCATGTGAAGACTCCGTGAATTGGATTCCACAATTCCAAACATAACTGAAGGTCAAGTACAGCAAACTCCCAATTATCTGTGTTAATGCACAAATAACTGAAAAACACGGATAATCCGAAGTTAACACTATTCTAGATTCAGGCAATGTTGATATTGGATACACATATAATCTTATGTGAGTTTAATAGGCTGTAAATGCTACCAAATTTGTCATAATGCTCATTACACTCGGAGTTTTCATTAACAAAAATAGTAGTACAGTGAAATCCCCGTACAACGATTACCGATATAACGATAATACTCTTTATAACGTTAAAATATTTTGGTCCCGGCATTCTTTCCATTAAAATAGTGTAAAATTCCCCTCGGTTTTACGATACTCTTAATAACGATAAACCTCTCCATTACGATTACATTTAGAATCCCCTAAAATACCTTTTCCTCGGTACAAGGATAAAAATAGATCGTGAAAGTGCAAATCATGAACTCCCCGGAGCTATCGGACGAAAACATTGAGGAAATCCAAAACAAGCAGGCGGAGGATGAAGAAGAGGAGGTAGAACAAAGTGTGCATCTACCAATCTTAACCACACTCGAAGCCATTGCCTCTATGTGTGTGTTCTGTGCTTGCGAGGCTCTGCAGAATTTTCTGTCGAGTGTTCCATCGGTGCCAGAATGTCATTTAGTGAACCTCGAATCAAATAAGGGCATTGTGTGTATCCCTGTTCATAAAAAAGCTAAACATACTGCCATTTCTGACTTTTACAAACAGGAGCAAAAATGAGTCATCCTGTTCATGGTGCTGTGCTATAATGCAATGTAAAATGTGTTTGCTCATAGTGTAATAATTTAAGGGTGGAGTGAATACAGTATAGTATAGCAGTTCTTGTGATAAAATTCATTATATCCCTAATTACTTAAAGAATTTCAGCTATTGAAGTTGTTTCTTATATACTACCAAAATTTGAACATTTTTGTAAATTATCGATATAACAATATATCTCTCTACAACAATATATTTTTCTGGTCCCTGCGAAATCGTTGTATCGAGATTTCACTGTATATATACAGAGTCAATCACCTAAAACTTGCATTGCAGATATTTCGGACATGGAAAGTGATATTGATGTACGGTTTTCACAGCATTGATTTTTAGTCGGGGGCTTGTACGTTTAGCCTATAAACAGATTTGAATAATACTTAGAAAGTGTATTTTTTGAGAAAACATACAATTTTTAAATGGAGCAATGCCTAGTTACATCAACAAAATAAAAGTAGAGTAAATTAGAATGTCAGTGGTGTTTGTCGCAGGATTCTAGTGCCAGTAGTTTATGAGAAATCTTATTTTGAAACCTTTACACACTGACACTTGTACAACCTGTGGTAGCACAAACTAAAGAAAAACAAAAGGGAGTGCACTACCTCTGTGGATTCTGACTAGTAAAGAGACAATTGACCTTCAAAGGTTGTGTTCAAAATGACACCTGCAGCTTCAATACACGCTTCCAGTCTGCTGTGGTAAGACTGCTGCACACATTCTAGCATTTCAGTGGAAATTTCAGAGCAGGCAGCAGAAATTTGTTGTTTCATATCATCTGGTGTAGATAGTATGTCCTTGTAGACAGTGTCTTTCAGCTTTCCCCACAAAAAAAAAGTCTAACGGAGTCAAATCCGGTGAACGGGCCAGCCAAGGTTCAGGTCCTGTTCGTTCAATCCAAAGATTTGGAAACAATCCGTGAAGACAAGCTGTAGTAATTCGTGCACTAAGGACTGGACAGCCATCATGCTGGAACCACAGGTTCCTCCTAGTCTGCAGAGGAACGTCTTCTAGCATCTGTGGAAGATGGTCTGTTAGGAGGCTGTGATATTTGTGAGAGTTTAGTATTGCTTCTGTGAAAAAAAAGGGCCTATGAACTGAAGGTTCACTATCCCACACCACACGTTTAAACTCCATGGATGCTGACATTCCACCTGACGAAGCCAATGGGATTGTCAACAAACCAATAGTGCATGTTTCTGCGGTTTACCTGGCCATGATTAATAAATGTTGCTTCATCACTAAACAAGATACATGATGGATCTGGAGTATCATGTCTTAATGCCCACATACAAAAGTTAACACGATTCTCAAAATCATTTCCACGCAGCTCTTGATGGAGATGTGATAGGGATGGAACCTATGTCGATGGAGAATGCAAAGTACACTTGCTGGACTCATGCCACTTCCATGTTTGATTGGGCGGCAACTAATGTGCGGATCTACTGCAACAGCAGCCAAAACATTAATTTCTCCTTCTTCTCCAGTCAGCTGTTTGTTTCTGTTACTTTTCTAGGTGTTACACTACCACTTTCATGTAACTGGTTGAAGAGGTTGATAAATTATTGCCGAGATGGTTGACGTCTATTGGGATATGTTTCCGCATACACCATACAAGAACGAACTGCATTCTTCCTACACTCTCCGTACACCATAAGCATGTCGGCTTTTTCTGCATTGCTAATCCCATCTTCTCTCACAACCTACTGCTTGAACTATCACAAACAAACTGACTAGAAAGTCGCAATGAACAAATGGACAGAAAACATAATGTAAACAAAACATAACATCGTATCTAGCGACTAAGCAGGTTGAATGGAACAAATAATTGTCGGTGTGGAAACTTTTCAAAATACGATTTCTCATAAACTACTGGCACTAGAATCCCGCGACAAACACCAATGACATTCTAATTTACTCTACTTTTGTTTTGTTGATGTAACTAGGCATTGTTCCATTTAAAAAATTTATGTTTGCTCAAAAAACACACTTTCTAAGTATTATTCAAATCTATTTATAGGCTAAACGTACAAGCCCTTGATACCAATCAATGCTGTGAAAACCGTACATCAATAGCACTTTCCATGTCCGAAATATCTGGAGTGCAAGTTTTAGGTGATTCACCATGTATGTAAATTTTAACCATTAGGGAATGGAATAAGGATACAACCAGGTGCAAAATTTTGCACTACATTTATCATTTCCTGCACTTTATGCTACGATATTGTGCACAGACAATGATACATGGCTTCCAGAGAATTAGGAAATTTCAAATTTCAAACCAGGTTATATCCACTTGCAAAGAGTTAAAAAGGAAGGAAGAACCTTGCATACATAATCCGCCCACAGATAATCTGTTCATGGATAATCTGCCTATGGATAATCCAGAGTATGCTGTATCTCCATTTAGAATGTTTAAAATAACACTTCTTTTATCGTGCAGAAATCATGTCCTGAAAGTATTTCAGAAAATGATTTCTTCATGGTAGTATTAGTAACTTAAGGCTTCTTGAAACTTGCGAGTTCAGAAGCTTCTAAGTAGGACCCAAATTATCCAAACTGGATAGTGTGGAGGAGTTTTAGATAATGCATGAAAACTGATTTTTTTGTGAACATAAGAAAAAGATAATATTTTATGCATGTAACATTGTAAAGCTCAACCATGCACTACCTGGGGGATACAAGTGAGGATATGCAGAGACATTTCTCCCTTAGCATGGTTCAAGATTTGTTCCATTTCACAGTACGGGAGATTCTGTAAAAGGAGTGAAAGAAAACAAGTGCAAAGCAGAATATTTGAGGGGTCTATTAGCAAAACTGGCAATCTTCATTTTGATGAAAGGTAGATATAGGCCTACTAACTTTTAATGAAAGTTTAATGCATTTCCTGATACATATTTAGTGTATGTATCATAAATCTGAGTTCTTCCATTATGTGGAAAAAAAGGATTTGTAATACATACACTAAATATGTAGCAGGAAATGCACTAAACTTTCATTAGAAGTTCGCATCTCTAGCTTTCTTTAAAATGGACATTGCTGGATTTGCTAATAGACCCCTCATTTTCTCTGCCCAAAGATATAAGTAAAGTTGTGTATATAAAATTATGATGAAAATGAAACCATGCAAGTTATATAAATTATTCATCTCAAGCATTATTTACTACTTAATAACTTCCTAAAATATTCTAGGATCCTCATGAATTATTTATACTGGAGAATATCAGATTAATATGTACCTATCTTTTAATATATTAAATAATTATTACAGATACTCTCCAATGTAGTATCTATGTTTATAAAACTAATTCTCAAGACTGTTTTTGGTATAAACAGATTCTGTAGATTTATTCAGAATGAATTCTGCTACTGTAGTTTACAGTACTATATGTTAGCTTGCCGTGAACCCAATTAGTGGAATGTTAACTCCAAACCTGTATAATGTCATTGATCTCTCTACCGGTACATCAGGGATCGCCAAACTCCTCAGTTTGTGGAGCTACTTTATAAACCTAACGTATATGAAGGGTACAGGGGAAGAAGGCGGAATGTCAAGAAAAATCGGAAATTTAGTTATCAAGCCCATCTGATAGCTGACTGAGCACTCTTTTAGTGTTGCTTATGAAACCGGTGAAAAAAGTGCACGATAAGGAGAAAATATCAGTTTAAATTTCACCGTACAGGGGATGAACGCGGAATGTCCATGCGTTAGAGCGAAATAAGGCGGCGAGTCAGAAGACAATGGCACTCACTGTCCTCTAACGCACCTTTGCGGGCTTTGAAATGTTGTTTCTTTAATGCAAAAAGGACATACTCATCAATAGTCGCGTGCTGAAGTATATTTACAAAACGTTGCCAAATGTCAGTCGGAAACGAGAGCAAAGAAACGCTGAAATTTCGTATTATATTACTATTGTTATTAGATTAATTTGGCAACAGAGTCTGCCATCTGCTTGGGTTTAAAAGTGCAAACTACTACTTACCCGCAATAAACAATAATATAATCCGACCAGACTGCAAATGAAAATGCCGACAGGAAAATGACGTGACAGTTTGGCGCGTTAATTTCTAGGTGGTGTAATGTTACGTTTATCCAGATTCCATTATTAGTGAGTGTTGTCTGACAATAGTAAAACAAACTAGAATTAAACTATTTTAATATGTTAAAAAAATTAACACAGGGTTTATAAAACCTGTCCGCCGCCGTGGGTGAGTTGGTAGCGTGACTGCCAGCCATTTGGGCTGCCAGGGTTCGATTCGCGGCCGGGTCGGGGATTTTTCAGTAGAGAAAAATATCTTTCTCGGGTTCAGGACTGGGTGTGTGTGTATCTCCTTAGGTTTAAGTAGGTAGGGGACTGGCGCACCCCGGTAACATATCCGCTGTGAATATTCCCTTACGGGATCACCAGGGGTCGCTCGCGAACCTGAGGAAAAACTTTTTTTTTATAAAATCTAAAAATCGGACCCTAGTAATTATATTAAAAATTAATCATTGCCTTCGATTTTATGCGCCTAAGTGTTTCTGTTTTACTATTGACACAACCCATGTTTGTTTACGTGTCGAAAAAAATTTTTTCGACCTTTTACTGCACAAAAAATCAGTAATTCCTAAAATTTTAAGGAAATATCTTTTCTACTCCTTTAATTTTTATAAACCAAATTATTACCTGCTTTGCATTTATTTTGTTTTAGATTTTATCCCACTTTCAAAGGAGAAGTACGCAGATGTAAACCATTTGAAGAAATTTTGTTCCACACTGATCAGATGTTCTATCAGTCAATTCCTCATAAGGAATAATTAATGTACGGCAATTAATGTCTCATAATGTAATTAATGTTTAATTGAAATTTTTAATAACTTAAAAGTTATGTAAAAATGTAGGCGATGACCACATAAAACATAACTATACCTTTTCACCTACTACCTCAAAATGTTTGTGCATTTCATTGCATTTAACGATTTTTTTTACACGTTTGAGTTAATTTTAGAACTTGATATTCACACCACGTGTACAAAACACATTATTGTTACTACAGAATTAAAATATATTCATAATTTATTTCATACATCAGCGTTTAGAGTACTCAAACTTTAAAAATCGTATCTTGCAAAGCTTTGATTTATTGACATTCCGCCTTCTTCCCCTGTACCGTTGGACATTTTCTAGCATTTTACGATTTTTTAACATGATTGAGTTAATTTCAGAACTTGATATTCACACCACGTGTACAAAACACATTATTCTTACTGTAGAACGAAAATGTATTGGTAAGTGATTTCATACATCTGCGTTTAGAGTACTCAAACTTTAAAAATCGTTTCCTGCAAAACTTTGATTTACTGACATTCCGCCTTCTTCCCCTGTACCCTTCATATGGCAAGCTACCAAGGTCAAAGACTAAAAAGATTTATATGTAAGAAGTAGAGATTATATATTTCAAACTGACCAAATTGTTTATTAAAATATGTCATAAATTTCAACAATGCTTTGTTCTATTGACAGTACAGACACAAAAGTGACAACTCTTAATTACTTAAATAAATACATTGCACTCACTTTCAGCTGCAATTTCTTTAATATTGGGCAAACAGTCACAGCCATTCAAAGCAGTTGTCCACATGCTCATTAGTAAGTCTGTTTCTGAACTTGTTTGAGGACTCACACATATTGGTAGAGCTGAACAATTCAAAGAGCATTACAAAAGAAAACATGATAATTTTTCTTGGAAACAAATGGCCAAACAGATTTCAAAGGCAGGTCACTTAGAAAAGTAATCATTTTCATTTCTGCTTCGTTAAAAAGTGTTGCATAATACACGCTGAAAATTCTTCAACATCAATGTCCATAAAAGGTATTGTGATGAACTTTGCCAGAAGTTCAATTTTCTTGAAATCCTGAAAATATTTATGAACTTGTTCCTTCAAACTTGATAGAATTGCTACATTATTTTTGCAACACTAGGATTGTAAAGAACCCTGTTTTTCAAACAGGGAAAGTGTTTAACATCACCTCGGATGAGGTTCTTTTCCCACAACTCAAAGTTACTTGAAAATATCTGAACTTCATATATTATAATTTCTCCCAAGTGCTTGTTTTTGGGTTGCAGTTGGAAATTGAATTCATTAAGCTTTATTAACAAGATGTTAACAAAGAAACAACAACCACCATTACAAAACAGTAAGCTGGCAGTACAGCGTAGCCAAATTTGACAATAAATGTAGGGAACTTTCTGCATGCCCGTGATCGATGGTCTGGTCACCCCTGATCTACACATTGCATTTCCACTATCCTTAGCATATACACTTTAACTTTATCTCTGCTGTACCTCTTCAATGATTCAAGAATAACATTGAGGAGTTAAAAACATTTGTAATCTTGTATTCAATTTGAAGCTACTTCCACAATATTCCAGCTTATAAATATGTCAATTTTTATTTCTTTTTATATAATGCTGTGAACATCCCTTTACTTCTAGTGCCACCCACATGGAGTAGCACTTATTTCTTTCTTTACTTAGCATTCAGATCAAAATCATGACCAATTCAGATTCGCATTCCTGTCAACATTTTAATTTGCTAATGATACAGTCTCTATGCTCACGCTTGCAAATTTCACCAGAATAGGCTTCATCCTACTCTATCCAATTCAAAAGGAAATTTTGATGTGCAGCACAGATAGGCTAGATTCAAATGTACATAACTGCCTTTAGATTAAGAATTGTATTGTAAGCACCATTTTATTCCACGCCGAAAATCACAATACTTCTCAATCGCAATACCCCATTCCATTTTTGTATTACATTGAGAACTGGTTCCATACACTTTATATTGTGTGGTTTTGCATTCAGTTATTAAAGTAAGTGTTTTGGTTTACTGTCCATGAAATTATCATTTCTTTTAGATAAAGTATCCATTCTGGTTGGTTGACTTCAGTTCTTGTCTACCTGGGACCCTGGGCTTAGTTCAATGCTTCCAACAGTATTAGCAGTATTAGAAGCACTACTACTAGCAGACCTAAATGCAGCAATCTGTAATTATTTCTTGCTTTGCACATTTTACTTTGTTCTCATGTATATTCTTATGCACACCCTACATAATGAGATTAATAACCATGATTCTACACCTACTTATGTTTTTAATCTTCGCCTGCTGATACAAGACATGAGGGTATTCGTGTTGTTTTAGGAGACATAATGGGGCCTCCTCAGGTTGCATAAGTTGTGGTAGCTTTAAGCTTGCTGTGGTTATGGTCTCCCCCAATCCCCTTCCTGTAGCTTTACTATTACCTTAATAACATTCTTATGTTATATCTTTGTTTCTCTCATTACCTCTCTTCCAAAACATGTTAGAGTGGCTAATAGTTCTGTTCCTAACGCTAAGTCATGTACTGTTAGTACCACGATGCCTGCACACATTGAGAGTAGACTGAAAATGACACTGTATGCATATGTCGCACAGCAAAACTGACAACGTGCACATGTATCATGGTACTTGGCAGTAGAGCTGATGCCAAATAATTCTGCCGCAATATGCGAGGGACCACTAGGAGGCGGAGCTGTGCAACAAAATGTAATTGAGTTTGTCGATGATTTCAGTGTACTTGATTCATCCTAAGGGCGAGCTGACAACAACAACAATTTTATTATTCTTTAAAGAAACTTCCATTGCGTACTTGTTGGTCTTTACGTAAATTTTTTTGTCCATCGCGGCAAAATTATATGGCGACAGCTCTACATGAAGTCACTTCGGGAACAAACCCTATAAGTTTACTTAAAAGTTAAGTATTCTTAATGAAAAATATTTTATTAATTGTTCTCCAAACGCAACATTAACCAGAGATGGTTACTGATGTAAAATGTACTTTATTTAGTGTAAAGTATATTAGAAAATTCTTGAAGAAGAACTGCTGAAAGGAAATACACATCTTTTTAGAAATAAATCATAAAATTTTATTTTTTAACACGATAAGAAAGTTCAATAATGAAGGACCGACATTACTTTATAATAACTTCAAAAGGTTTTTAAGAATTCATACACCAGAAAAAAAAAAAAAATTACTATACATATACATTACTTGGCTGTATTTCTAAGTATGAATTATTTCATTTTGATTGGTACCAGTACTATTGTTTCGTAATATAGTTTGTGCAGAATTGGTCAATGCAAAGACTCTTTGCTCGTTTGTGACAAATACTGTAAAATCAAAATTTAATGTTTCACTGCTTCATTGTACGCATCAAACGGGTTAGCTAGCCAGCAAGAGAAGTACCAATTCACAGCTGGGTAAACAGTAACCTCGGTGATAAAATGGTACACTACATTCAAAACTGAATAGCTGTAAGAATATTATGTTAATAGCACTGAAGGACTTACAGCATATATGATTAAATTGTGAGCAAATACTCAAGTAACAACTGCATTCTTATAGCAAAATTTGATTTCTGGGGCACTAATAATTAACTGCTACTGTTTTAAACATAGGAAGTTTTAAAAAAAAGAACTTACACGTAGAAATCTAAAATGTATACAGTAATTGGTTAACAGGAAACCAATATATTTCTCATGTAACGCCTCATTTGTCCTTATGAGGCTGCTTGCACTCTATTCAAGACCTTTTAAATTTAAAAAAATCCAAGGAAGTAGCAGGAATTGAACCTGGACTCCAGATTTTAGTAAGTAATTTAATCAATCGACCAAGTAAGTAACCTCAATTAATTTTTCCGAGATTTATAAAAAACAAATATAAGACTCAAGTTTCTTACTTACACCTTTAATATCTATATTTGGAAATCTCCTAACTATGTACTTGATTGAAGATTCCAGCGTTTTGTCAGACAAGAAGCCAGGTTTGGACTTCGCATCTCCACATGCCTGAAAGTAAACAAAAGCAGTTTGATGAGAAAGGATACTCAGCAAAATGCTTCACGACTTCAAAGCCTAAATTGTAAAAGAAAGAATTTTGAGTTTAGATTACTCAACAAGCTTATCGGCCTTGATTTATTTTTAAATACATATTTTTAGTTTGATGAATTACCATTGAAATATAATATATTTATAAACCATAATTTTATAGTGATTAAGACTCATTTTACCGTAATAATGCTTCCACATAGTAATAATATTATACATTTCAGTAAAATACAATTTTAGATATTTTGGTACATTTATTTGAAATATTGTTAATATTTCATTATTTTGAAATCATTCAAAAGAAACAAATTAACTAATTCCACAAGTATTTAAATTCTTGACTCCAGCTGTGATCTTGCAAGAACTACAGAGTGTTCCATGCTATTAGCCATGAGGTGGTGTGCTGGCAGAAGATAACGTTTGCATGTCACCACCTACCCAACTGGTGCCCATACTCTCGGTCAGTTTGATTTGACAAGCTACTGTGTGCAGATATTTCAAAATTGTGTTAACGAATGGTACTACATAAATATATTACAGAATAAAATATATATGGAACAGACAAAAAAAAAAATTGTGCAAAAGTTTGTGGAAAATTCATAAGATAATATCGTCGTATCCTGGTCCCAGAGAGAAGCACTGAATGTGAACTTGTAAGTTTAAGGACACAGGGTCTGGGTATAGAAAAGACTGATGAAATAGGATACAGAAAAAGAATTTGTGTGTGCAGGCCTAAATACAAATTTTCTAAGATGTCATGAATATGTGGTAATGGAGGGATAACACTTCCAGCACCTCTTATAATCAAGGAAAGCACAATAATATAGAATTTTCACAGGTAGTACCTGGTATCTTGTAAGATTAAAAGAAATTATTCCTTGGTACATGCTGCATTGACATCAATTTACCAGTGTCCATGAATGACTGTGTGAAGCAGCAGAACTTTAAGACTTAGAGCTAATAGTTTAGGCAGCTTTCATCTTTGCTTTTTAATTCAATGCATGTTGTTAAATCTGTCAAAATTGTGAAGCTCTCGTGGATGTTCATAGCTTGTGACCTGTTTACTTTAACTGTTTACTGTTTATTTGAAACTGGACATAAATGAGGAAAAACACTATTATGAAGTCCTTTTAGGATTCTTCTGGGTAATTTCACATAAGTTTAGTCTGCATCATCCTAAATTTTAGTCCACGATATGTACAGATGAAACAATTGTTAGAACATATTGATGATAGAAAACCTATGTAGCAAATGCTATATTGTACTTTAGAAAGAAAAAATTACTGCATCGTATAATTTTAATTTTTAACTCGCAACAGTTTTAGTATGATTTACACTACCAGTGCCATTTTATATTTTTCAAGCAATATACTTAGAAAAAACTAAGTATATAGTCATGAAACATCTAAATAATGTGCTAAAAATATTAAAACAGCCGCTAAAGCTTTTGAACAAGTGGAGAAATTCAAATACCTAGTAGCAATAATTACAGATGCAAATAATACTAATGTAGAAGTTGACATGTCGATTGGAATCACAAAATGTGTGTTTTTATGGAGTTCAGAAACTTTAATCTCCTTGTCTTCTGACTAAATAAATAAAAAATTTAAAAAACCTAAATCTAAAAAAAGATAAATAAATAAAAAAAATATATGGCAATTATCCTGCTGGTTGTATTGTATGGATATCAGACATGGTCCCTTACTCTTTGGGAAGAGAACATAATCTGAGAGTGTTTGAAAACAAGGTGCTTAGGAAAATATTTGGAACTAAGAGAGATGAGAATGGGGACTGAAGAAAACTGCATAACTTCATAACCTACATTCTTCACTAAATATAATAAGGGTAATTAAATCAGAGAAGATGAAATGTGCTGGACATGCTGTGTGCATGGGGGAGGAAAGACACATCCAAAAAATATTGACTGCAAGACCCAAAGGGAAGAGACCACTTGGAAGATCTAGACATAGGTGGGAGCACAATATTAGGATACATTTAGGGGAAGTAGAATTTGCGAGGGATGGGTGGATGGAGTAGCGCAGAACAGACTTGAAAGACGGGCTCATGTAAGCACAGAAATGAACTTCTGGGTCCCATAAAATAAATGATATTCCTTTAACTTACTTAGGATTGATTATTATCTATTGCCACTGAGTAGGTAAGTAAGCATACTTTTTTCCTTCAAATTTTTAGAGCCAATAATCAGGGGGTCAGTGGAAATGGCACATAGAAGTTTATGTATCATCAATGATGATAGTATAAATCCTGGCCCTATTTATGACCCTGGTGAAGCAAAACAAATTCAACATTAATTCTCATCTTACAATAATATTTCTTTCTTACATTCCTTGGGAATGGGAACAGATAAAGTTAAATAAATTTTACAAGGGCATCTTTCTGAATGGCTCAGAAATCTAGCAGCAGTATGCACAACCCATTCTGTGGCAGCTGATGCTGATTTGATATTTCAAATTACAACTTTCAGTCTTGAAGATCAGCATGAATCATCAAATTTCTCCAAATGCAAGGATAGAATGCTGTTGAAAAACACATGTGATGATAGAATCATGAATGTAAAAAGTCATCATCATGGATATGTAGGGTTGTTCCATGAATGATAACCAGCAAACAAACCGAGAAGCCTTCTTCACACCTACATGGATTCTGTAAATAGTTTCTTCAAAATTCAGATTTTGGAGACACTCTCTTCCATAATCATTGCACATTCAAATTTCAGATATACTCACATGGTCAAGCTTCAGATCAGCTTATACATGGTCAACAAGCTTTCAGTTCAATCTGCTGATAACTGTTGTACTACATTTTAACATTCAAGACACCATTAATGACACGCCTCACTCAACTGCCTATCTATTTTTATATTATTCATGCTTTGGGTGTGGGGAAACTGAATCATTACAATATAATTATATAATACCTTAATATCAACTTCTTTTATTTTACCCAGGCCTTTAGGTTACATGGAACTTATTATATGGATTCACATTTAATTTCACACAATGCAGAAGAAGGAAGAAGTGAATTTTACTGATGTTTTCAGAACATTTTAAGTTTTAGTGACTTTACTTGATAATGAATTTAGCGAAACAGTTGTATTTTTTTAAATGTGGCTGTCCTTAAAAGCTTCATCATCCAATTCAATTGACCGAATGGGAGATCTACATATAGGAACATAGAAATAATCTCCATAATTTTGACATGCCAGGGGAAAACGAATTAGGCCTAATTGTGAAACTCTTGAAACTGCAACAGCATCATATGGTTGTACAAGACGGTAGTTTGGCAATTGGACATAGCTGACAATGAGAGGGAGGTTCTCTTGAAAACCGGTTACTAGTAAGTAATTAATAATAATGTAGCGAGTAGGCCTATTAATACACCCTGTTACAGTTAACATTTCCTAGGAAAAACACTTTGTTCAAAATTCTGGATTTCAAATTTTTAGTTCATAACACAGTCAGGCAAGACCCAAACATCTTTCAGTTCTCTACAGTAACAGGAATTAAGGGTATGGCAATGGATTTTGTAACAGTTCATGGTTTGTTACTGTCACATAACCTAAACCTTAAGCTTATACTTGTCTTAGGGATCTTAAACTGCACAGGAATTATTTCAACAAGTAAGGAATTTCATAGTGATAAAGGTAGGTCATATGAGGGTTTTTAGGTGCAACGAGTGCAAGGGATTCTGATCTCCGCAAAACCCTTTTGTCAGAGATGAAATATTGATGCAGTGCCTAATGGGCCATTCAGATAGAAACTTAACCGCAAACTTAAGAACATAAACTTAAACGCAAACTTTAGCATGGCAATGAGCATTCACAATGAAAACTTAAACATAGATAACAACCAATCACAAACGAGAACATGAACAGCTGATAGAATGGCTGCAGCAGACAAAAATACTTTCATGTTTCTATTAAACACGTGTAGGCCTTTAAAAATTGGAATCATGTATGCAGACATATACAAATTAACACATTATGGACTGTATTTACTACTGTAGTTCATTTCCACTAATGTTCATATACTTTCCTTCAATGCCATATAATGGATGCCTTTTATCATAAAGACAGGGATAGGATACAACGTTAAGAGTTTCTCATTCACAGACGCCATCTCTTGGCTACTTCCACCTCCGTCTCCTGTTCTGTTCTCTGATTGGTTGTATCGTTATTTTTCACATAAACTTAATGCAGAAGCTTGGTGTTTGCAAGGTTCTAAGTTAAGTTTAAGTTTAAGTTTATGTTCAAGTTTCAAGTTTATGTGATGCATTGTGAATGGTTACATTGGAAAACATGGCCCCAAACTTTTAAGTTTACGTTAAGTTATCTGAATGGCCCATAATACTCCAAAGCCTACGTTCCCTTTGCTTCTACGCTACAACTAGATCTAATTTATACTTGGAGCAAGTCTTTGTCTCTCACATCAAATAGAGCATTAACGGAAACATTGCTGCAAAATTGACAATGAAATAGTCATGGGATGAAGGAGTTACATATGAGAAGTAGGCCTATGCTATTGGAGGGGGAGGCACCATCCACGGGAGGTAACATGATTACTGTAAAGTGTACCAACAAGTATGACAATGTTGTCAGTAAGGTATGGAAAGGTCCTAAAGGTTAAAAATATTTTGGCATGGCCAGATGGATTGGACCTATATTCTAGTAGAGAGATTGATGGATAGCAGTGGCGACTCGTGGCCGGAAAATTAGGTGAAGAGGAAAAAAGTGCCACATGCTTACGTTAATAACCGAACTCACCTATGTCTTGTATAGCAAATCAATCCTTCGATAGTCCTTTAAGGCTGCAAACTTGTCGGTGATATCATCATAGAATGGCTGCATTTCTTCTAGCTGCAGTAAAGGTTCTTTCTGAATTGAAATATTCGCTAAACAAGATACTTGTCTGGCAACATTTTTGATCCTTCATTTAGTAGGCCTACGTCGTGATCTGACAGCTGGCACAATGATGATTTGATTTTAAACAATGCGGGTAAGAATATAGTTATTATTTATAAAATCTGATACATTTTATTCATGGAATACTCTTAATAAATCCCAATCGGGATTATGAGTTTCATTAGATAAATTCGATCCTGCTTTTCCGCCGCGAATCTATTGATGTTTATCGTAATTATTATTCTCCTAATCAGATTATTCAGAATATTCCATTCATGCGATGCGGACTTGGAATTGACTAATAATCTTTAGCAATGCCTTGGATATCGACCAATGACTGTTGTTTATCTTATAAGTTAATATGCTTGCAAGGGTCGGAAAGATGCAATTTTATCTGATAAACTTCAGCTCGTTACTGGATACTTCAAGGCATTAATATGCAGTGATTAATATGTCACATGTCGTATGATTGCCTATGAAAAAATATGCATTGTAGGAATGAAACGTCGTGATTCAACGTTGCCGTCCTATGGCGTCCTATCGGAGACGATCTCCGAAGATGGTTCAGTGTTGTGACACGTGACAGTGGGCTTTCATCACAGTACACAGTAGTCTTGGTATATGGTGACACACATTAAATAAATTAACTTCTAGTCTCATCCCTATGCCTCACTTTTGTGCTATAGAATCGAACGCCTATGATTTTTTTTCCGTTAATGATATTTAATTTTATGAGAAAGAATCCAAGCTCCTCTACCGTTCATACTTCAATGAAGTATATGGTTCTTTATAAAAACCTTTTAAATAATTAATTGAAAATTGTTAAAAATAAAAATTCTAGCTCTTTAGCGTCTATGCAAATCGTGTGGAAAATTTAAACAAAATTGTTAGTTTTTTTTTTTTTATAAAATCGTGAAGAATGAAAGTCTGTTCTAGCCTCGCCCAAAGATGTAAGACTTAAAAGCCTGAGTTTGTACAAACGATAGCTGGCTTATAACTACCCTTCAAAGTATAAGGATACCGTATAAAAGTAAGAAAAAGTCGTCAATCTCCCCAGAAGATATCTAATCCAAATACGTTTTAGTTATACACGATGTTTAGTTCTCAAGCCACACAGACACGTTCCTGAAAATATTATTGGACAGAGGAGAATTCAAAACAGGTATTTATGTTAAAAACATTGATTTCGAACATTTATTACCTTTGGTACGGGTAGAGGAAGTGAAATTGGTGCTTTGTTATTAATGGAGCTGTTAGCAGAAGAGGAGTAGGTATGAAACCCGCCAGACACTGTCATTGTAGCAGCTTGCTGTGGTAACCGCGCGCATCATGAAGCCGAAGGACGACACCTTCGTGGGTAGTCTGATCCCTTCAGCATGGACGTGGGATAAGCGAAAAAAAATGCTGCTTGCAGCATCATTTTTAGTGGACCAGACTACCCATGGAACAGGGGAAGTGAATCAAGGCTAGTTCTGCTTCGTGCTGGCTTGCAAGACTCGAGAGCTCTCTGGCGCCTCCTCCTTTAACATCACTCGTGGAGGGCAATACAAAATTACATAAATGCATTTATAGTAAAAACCAACATTCGTGATATGGGAAATAAACTTTAAAAATACGTATTGTAAAGGAAAAATACTGGTGAAGTGCTACTTCACCTACTTCACCTGAATAGCCGCCACTGATGGATAGATAGATATTTATTCACCAGTGGTATAGTGAAGTACATGGCTTTGTCAATTGGGGAAATACAAGTTACATAGATCTAAAAATAAGGTTGTAATGATAACAATAATAAGTAATAAGTAATAAGTAATGATAACAATTAATCTGTAACAAAAACAAACATGAATTAACTTAACTAATGACTACAAAAAATAAAAAATAAAGATAGGCCTACAGAGATCAAACTAGCCTAGCCCAAATCTTACTGGATACTGATTAAATCACATTATTTCTATACAAACCTAATTCCAAAGAAATTTGAAACTTTTCATAAATTGGGAAGTTTATTGGTTCTAAGCTCAAGAATTCATCTAATTTATAGAATGGGGTTTTCACTAGCCATTTAGGTATTTTCTTGAACTTATGTGCACTAAGTTCTTTGATCCTACTTGGAATTTTGTTAAAAACTTTTAAGGACAACACGTGAAAACTATTTTGGGTTTTCATTAATAGTTCTCAGTACGTTCAAGTCATTTTGCCTTCTAGTCCTGTGTTCATGAATCTCGCTTCTAAGAACATTGTTCTGAGCAATACACTTTAAATGAATTAGTAGACCCAATAAATTATACACAAGTTTGTAATTGTCACAGTTTTCAGTTCTATGAAGAGAGGTTTACCTGCACCTGTTAGTATTCTTATTGCTTTCTTCTGTAAAACTAGCACTTTGTTAATACGCGGGCTGTTGCCCCATAGTATAAGTCCATATCTGATAATGCTTTGAAAGTAAACTTATGCATTGTAGGCTAACTTTACATATTCTTGTGTTGTGATGTAAAATTCCCGGGAACTTAAACGAGGAAATATTCCCAGGAATGTTCCCGTAAACTTAAAGATACCTATTTTTTACATAAAGTAACAAATAATTGTTAAATAATACTTATATTTAATCATGATTAAGTTAAATAATACTCAAAAACTGCTATAAGTTCAAAGATTAAAACATAATTAATGAAAGCACATAAAAATGAACAGAAATTAATTACATATAAAACAATGTTTTACTGAGTTTTCACATAGTTAACAACGAAAATGAGGTAATTAGTAGGGCCTGGATTTTTATGTAGTCAATACATGTAAAATATGTACATAAATATATAGAAAAAGTCACTGAAATATGTAAAAATATGTAGGTATATCAAAATATGTAATGTAATATTTTTCGCAGTCTTCAATCATTTTCTCCGTTCCTGTGCTATTTTTTAGGTTTCTGATGGTAAAAATGCAGTTATATCCAATAAATTTCTCTCTCACTTTTTTTTTCAACTAAGAAGTCATTTTGAAATAACAAAATTGGAATGTGCTAAGTAAGATTGAAAATTTAATGAACAAAATAATTTGTTAACATGGTTGACAGCAGTTTTGGTCACAATTAAAGTAGTTTATTATGGCCAGATATTTTTCATCACAACAGATGGTTTTAAGTTTTCACAATACACAAGAACATTCTCATTCAACAAAGAAAATTAATTGTCTGGTGGAAAAGAGAATGCACACTTAATAAAAATTTCCACAAAATAGGATTTCTGAAAGAAGTAAAAAATGAGTTGTACCAGTGTGATGCGCAGTGAACAACTACATTAATATTCAATCGTTGGAGGGGAGATAAAAGCGCTGCGAACAGAGTGGTCGGAGGCGATCTGGACTGGCAAGGAATGGCGGAGATATGACCGTACGGTCACGTTCACAATACTGTAGAATAACGCAAAACATGTAGACTACTAATAGTGTTGCTTATCTTTAAGTTACAACTATGCCTGCTGCTGATAGGCGATGAGTAATGCTGTGTATGTCTACAATAATAATAATAATAATAATAATAATAATAATAATAATAATAATAATAATAATAATAATAATATCCTCTATCGCATAGGAATCGCCAACGATTTGAACTGTCCCTGTCGGAAAGCAACACAGAAGGTGGATCATCTATTGTACGACTGTGAAATGCAGCAAGAAGCAAGAAAAACATTGAAAGAAGAAATACTTAAAGTTGGAGGAACATGGCCAGTGCAAAAGAAAGATTTTATAAAAAAAATACTTCAGACACTTCAAGAAATACATAAGATCAATAGTATATGATAAGGTTTAAAGAAAGGACAAGTGAACTGTTTCACTAGAACATTAAGAAATGTGAACGTACAAATTTGAATAATGTAATATGTAATAATGTATATCTAATGTAAATAGGTTATGTGATGCATGTAATATTACCACGGTAATGTGGCATGCTGATAAAGGAAAGAAAGGAAAAAAAAATAATAATAATAAATTAATCATAATTTCATACTTTATTAAGCCCAATGTAAATTTAGGCTGGATGATTCGCTATCAGAATCGGAGTCACTCTCGGAATCCAGTCCTCCAAGATTAATGACAAGTTGCTCAATTTCGTCATCCATCAAGTGATCACATTCCCAATAAGATATTCCAGTCATTTTACATGAGTTACAGCGTTTTTCCACTCTTCTGCTGTTATACTTGACACTGCTTGTATTGTGCGATTTCTTATTTCAGCTGCACTCTCATCTACATTATGATCTGCAATTCTCCGTTTTATGATGCTCCAAATGTACTCGATGGAGTTTAGGTCGCAATGGTACGGGGGTAATCTTATAGTTTCATGCCCGTACATTTCGAAAATTGAGTCTACGCGGTACTTCGGTGGTGGATGTCGAATCCGCACCAGTTCCATTAATTCTACTTTCGTCATGTCGGGTCCGTAAGCAACGTTGTGTCTGTCGAGCCAAGACTGAATTTCTGCCTTTCTCGACGCCATTGTTGGAGGTTTATCATACTGCACGGAGTGATATGGAGTATTATCCAAGACAATGAGACAGTTTGGTGGGAGATTGGGGATGAGCATTTCTCGGATCAACTTTGAAAAATTCTCAAAATTCATTTCATTGTGATAATTGCCACTCTTAGCCTTTGACTTGAAGATTAAAAATGCTCCAGGAACAAACCCTTCTTCACTGCCAGCATGAACAATTATCCACCGTTGTCCGACACTGTCATTCTTTAACACACCATCCGTTGTATTGTCTTGCCAACATTTGTTCACGGTGTAAGTAGGGTGAATCCATGTCTCATCCAGAAATATCACTGTTTTCTTGTTCTCACCAGCGTTGTCATTGTTCTTTATTCTTCTGAGATATTTTGCCCTCCATTCAACAATATCATTCCTTTCCATTAAAAATAATCTTCTATTCTTGCATTTCTTAAATTTAAATCCAATATCCCGAAGCAATGTGCGCAAAAACTCTCGTTCTCCTGGGAAGTTACGTTCACTTTTTAGAGTGGCTAACATTTTTTTAAAAGTTGGAACCACCTTCTTTATCGCATAATAATTGTGAACTGTTTCTCGAATACCACACAAATCACACGGGGGGGTGCCACTGAGCCATGCTTCAAACTTTCTCCAGTCGGGCGGTTTTGTCTTGTGACGTCACTTGGTTGGCAGACCATCCCTCTCCCGTAAGAGTGAATGGAAAACAGCTGATTTAAAAAAAATTAATATTTAATTATAGGGAGCAAGTATCTCGTGTTGTAAGATGTCAACCTCAAGTACCTATATAATAACTGTTCTATTAGGCCATGTGGGAGAAATTGTAAAAGTCGATATGGTTTGGCTTAAAAATTGTATCTTTTGAAGCTGTTTTGGAGGTTTAAATTGAGTCTGCAGATGATGTCGAGCTAACTTAATGTATTATACTTTAACGAGACAAGGCTATTCTATCGTTGTTATTCGAAGTAGGGAGGAAATGTTATTTTTTCTTAATCCTTCACTAACTACAGCTTTACCTTTATTAATATCATAATACTGTAAATAATTAACATCAATTGACTTTAATGTAGAGTGTGTACATAATTTCTTAGCCATTCTATGCATGGTTTAAAAAACTGATAGTTATAATTATTTATAAACTACTTGCAGTAAATATAAAATATGTTTTCAAACTTTCTTGTCTTGTGACCTCACAAAGTTGACAGGGTCACAGGGAGAGCCATACAGTTGCGAAGAAATGAGGGTCAAGGACCTAGAAATAGAAAGTTAGTTGACTGACAAATTTTGTTCTGTGTTGTATTACGCTAAAGAAAATATTAAAGTAGATTGTGTATTAAAATAAATACATTTTAGTTAAGTTAAGTTTACGATAAACATTACTCCTACCATTGAAATGGAGTGTGCTGTTGCTACATGCAAAAATTATTGGAGGAAAATTAAAGACACTGAACCTGTAATTTATCACTTTTTCCCTCATAATAAAGAATTGCCAAAATCTGGCTGTTTAAGTGTAAACGCGCGGACACTGTCAACATTGTTAATGCTAGAGTCTGTTCTGTCCACTTCGATAACGAAGATTATCTGCGGGATTTACAACATGAATTATTAGGATTGCCACCAAGAAAGAGGGGTACGCCGTAGCGTAGTGGTTGAGGCGTTGCGCCACAAACCGGAAGGTCGCGGGTTCGATTCCCGATGAGGTCGTTGGAGTTTTTCAATTGGCCTAATCCTTCTGGTGGCACTATGGCCCTGGGGTCGACTCAGCCTCTAACAGAAATGAGTACCAGGAGCAATCCTGGGGGTAAAGGCGGCCGGTGCGTAAGGCTGACAACCTTACCACCTTCACGTGCCGAATGTCCAAAATCTGGGAGCCTCAACCTCCTGGAACCCTCTGGGCCTCCATGGCCTGTATAGGGATCACTTCACTTCACCAAGAAAGAAACGACGCCTAAAACCAGATGCTGTGCCTCATGCGGAATCACAATTTGGTTTTAGGAATAATATGAGTACAGATGATGTTATAATGGCCGTTCCATCCAAAATTATTAAAGCAGTAGATGAAGGAAAAAAAATGCTTAGGTGTTTTTCTGGACCTAAGAAAGGCTTTTGACACTATAAGTCACAACATTTTGCTAAAGAAATTAGAATATATTGGTGTTAGAGGTACTGCCTTAGACCTATTTCGATCCTAGCCTATTTATCAAATAGATACCAAAGCACTAAAGTTAACAACGAAAAAAGTGAAAACGTAGTACTAAATATTGGCGTCCTACAAGGAACTGTGTTAGGTCCTTTGCTCTTCTTAAAATATATCAATGATCTACTTAAATTAGATATAAATCTCAACAAAGGCAATGTTTATTCCTTCGCTGATGACGCAGTAATCATATTTTCTGGAAACAGTTGGGAGCACGTTTTTAGTAATGCTAACATTGGAACAAACAAAATAAAAAAAATGGCTCGATGAAAACCTTCTATCTTTAAACATTGATAAAACAACATATTTACCTTTTTCACTAAACTCTAAAGGACTTTCCTCGATAAATGCACAACATAATATAATCTTACATGAAATCTCTTGTTCTATCCCATTTAATTGTAAATGTCCAAAATTAAGTTCATCAACGCAAGTAAAATACCTAGGTGTAATCATTGAACAAAATTTACGGTGGGAAAAACATGTTCAATATCTCTGTCTTAAACTACGGAAAACTATATATAAATTTGTTATATTGAGAAACATTATGCCACAGAGTACTTTAAGATTAATATATTTAAGTTTAGTCCAATCAGTTATACAATATCGAATAATAGGATGAGATGGGATATGTCAGACTGCACTTCGCCCATTGTCGTTGTTACAGAAAAGAATAATCAAGATATATTTAAAAAAATCAATCGACTATCCATCTAAAGTTTATATAAAGATTGTGACGTATTGAATATTAAATAATTATACTCCTACACTTTATTAAATTATTTCCATAAACATCATGAAAAATTCATAACACGAAATTACTACTATAATACAAGGAGGTATAATATCTCTCGTCCTCTTTTCGAACCCAAGTGTGCTACAGAAGTAGGTCTAAGGCATAGTATAAATTTCGGACCAAGGCTATACAACAATTTTACTAAAAGAAACCCTAATCTGATACCACTAAACAATAAATTGTTTAAAAAGCAAGTACCGGTACTCAAATTGATTAAAACTAACTTGTAATGGTACTTTTACTCACTTTCTTTCTGTTATTCATTCTCAACTGTAAATTTTTAAATTTTAACATGATGTATTTTGTTTGTAACTATGTTATGTTATTGTAAATTATTTTTTCATATCTTTATTCATGAATTTATTTCATATGAGCAACCTTATTTATTTTTATTCTTATTTTTTGCCTAAAACTGTAATATGTATGTTTTTGATATAATGTTCAAAATATAAATTTAGTATGACAGAACACGAGCTATGCTCATGCGGGGCAAATAATACTCTTTTGAAATTGTACTAATTGTGTTTATATTATTTATATTTGTATTTGTAATAATTTTGTAATAATTTGTATTTTTGTAATTTGTAATAATAAAAATTTGTAATTTGTAATTTGTTTCTACCTGATGAATCAGCTTGTAGAACGTCAAAAGGAAATGAAAAAATACCACAGGTGGGAATAAATAGATTTTAATATTATTTAAATTCTGTTTCTAAATAATTTTAAAGAAATGGATTTCCAACGATTTAGTGAAAAACGTTGAACTCCTCGGTGGCTCAATACAAGTGTTAATGATCGTGCGACCTCCATTTGGTCCTGACATTAGATCTTCTAAACCATAAATAAAAGTTTAGATGCACTGAAGTTAAATACTTGAATTATTATTGATAGACATCTCAAATGGGATAAGCATATTGCATTTATCACAAATAAAATACGCAAGACTATTTACAAATTTGTTATCCTTCGAAATTTACTTCCAATTTCTACATTACAGTCAATATATCTAGCACTAGTCGAATCATTAATCCAATACGGAATTATTGGCTGGGGAAGCATACAAAATTAATTTTGCTTCAAAAGAGAATAATAAAAATTTGCTTAAATAAACCTATTGATTACCCATCAAAACTATTATATGCTGAATTCAATGTTACGAAAATCGAACAGCTTTATAAGTTAAAATTATTATTATTATTATATTACCATAAAAACATCTCAATTTATTTCCTTCAGATAATTGATGTTATATGTTATTATTCATTGTTTTATAGACTAATTCTAATACTGCAGAAAGTAGAAATTTCTATATTCTACTGACCACCATTCATAATTCAATTAATATTGAAGGCTTCAATATAGATTCCACGATTTACTGGAAGTAATGTGTTGCTACTTAGTAATGTAATTGCCTTTATTCTAGATAATGTCACACCAAACTATGTAATTAAAAACTTATTGTATTTATTTATATCATATATTATTGGAAGTAGTGTGCATGTACCAGTAATATGTATTTAAATGTAATTAATATAATTTAATGTAAACTTTATAATTGATGTCATGTAATATCTTGCTAAAAATTACAGTTCTGTAGTTTGGATGTTTAAATATTTTTAGACATGACAAGTCTTAGTAGTCTGAATAAAATAACGTTAAATCTTGTCATACTTCAACAACAAATAAAATGTTTTATTATAGCCTATATATCAATATAAATTACTGTGATACCTAGTAATATAACAATCATAATGATTGCTACATAGTAGGCCTGGGAGGCGCATTATGTATGATGTGCCCATGATCGTGGGTTCTATCCCCTTCCAGGTCGATGGCATAAATGAAACAGACCTTTGTCTCTAAAGATTTACAGGCGCCCTCTACTGAGGGAGAAAATTCCTGCTCACCAGCAACGATTACATGGCTAAATTGTAGTATACCCTTGTCTTTAAATACCTTCAAATCAAACGTGTTGGTGTGTGGTATAAAAATACCTCCATTGTCTGGTGAAAGAGTACAAATTAGATACATTACCTTATGGCAATTTAGTAACTAATATAGGCCTAATTAGTACTGCATAGATTTTTTTTTTCCTGCAAGTAGTGTTATAACTTACCGTATTTTAATATGAAGTACCGGTATTAAAATTAATTTAACAATGTGGATCATATTTCTTGCCTATTTCGAATATGAACATTAGAAATAGTCCTGTATTATAGTCTCATGAAACTCCAATATATTGAAATTATCTTAACATCACCTGCAGATTTGAATTTAGCCTCTAAAAACAGCTTCAATAACTACGATTTTTAAACCAAACCCGATCGATTTTTACAATTTCTACCACACAGCCTAACAGAACAGTTCTTATACTTTGGGTTGGCATGTTAGAATACTTGATAGTTGCTGCCTGTAATTAAATATTAAAGGTTAAAAACCATCTGTTTTCCATTCATTTCCTATGAGAGAGGGGCTGCCTGCCACCCTTGCCACGTCACATCCCGCAGCCAATGACCACTTAGGGTGGCAAGTGGACTAACCTTTAGTATTTTAAGAACCTTGACAAATCAACGGCATCGATGTCGATTTTCTTTTAACTGCATTTTCGTTTCTTACCCGGGGATTGTAGTTTGTGACCAGCAATATCTGCTAATTTTGATTATTTTCTGATTTTACTTCTAGTGGATTCAGACTTCCCAGTAAGAGCTGCAGCACGTTTAGTCGCATTTTTTATGGGATGTTTCAGTGTTCTGGAAGACTTTTCTACATCACAACACTCTATCACACATCTGGTGATCCCACGGCCCTCGCTGTGTATAGTTGGTTTCACTTTCGAAGACATTATACAATTGTTATTGTTACACAGTCACTTCAATAGCGCACTACACTCATTGCCCAGACTGTACATCTACCCAGGATATCAAGAGAGCATGAACTCAACGTAAGCAGAGTATCCTCTTACCCTCCCTCTCGTCGCATGTGTTAGTTCGCATATTTTCAGTAATGTTTGTTAATGTGGTAAATAGAGAGTAAATACTTTTCAAAATGCTCAGCAGTCATGTAGAGTCGTCTGTCAGTCAGGATCCTTTTGTAGGTGGAAAACGATCTCTCTACATCGCACGAAGTCACAGGTGCATACTTCAAGAGATGGCATTTACCGGGTGAAATATCCTCAGGAACCCCTGTCTCTTCTCCATCGAGAAGTCTGCATACAGTCTTGAATGTAACCTGGATTCCTCTTCAAAACTGATTGGAATTTCTGGACAATTTTCATCCCCGTTTCTCCCTGTACTGTGTAGAGTTTCATTTCTGCATCTTCCATGATGTTCATAGATTCTTTTAAGGAAGGTCCTGGTGTTTCCAGCTTCTTGATACTCTTTGTGATCCACCCAAAGTTGCTAGCAATATATGCCAAGGAACATTCAACTCCAGGTTCACTGAATGCATTTTGAGATTCGTGCATTGCGGCACCAGATTCTGCAGGAAATGATGTGACAACTGACTTCAAAGTTTTCGTTGTAGAACTTGACAGCCTGTATCCAGGTGCCCCACCGTGTCAGTACGGACTCTGGTGGTAACGGCACATTTGGTAACGTGTCTCGGTAGCACTGTACACGACTAGGAGCTTTCACAAAAACTTTCTCAGTGGAGGACACAAGCACATTCACTTTAGGGAAACTGCCCTGCACCTCTTTTGCCACACGATGAAATCAATGGGCCAGACAGGACATGTGAATAAGATTAGGATAAAACACTTTCAAGGCAACTGCGGCTTTCAGCATGTATGCCGCAGCATCAGAGCACATCACAAGCACTTTTTCTGCAGGCACACTTTCAGGCCACAACACTTTCAATCCATCATTTTCGAACCGTGCAACTGTAGAATGGTTCATTTTTTCTAACACTTTTGAAGAGATAAGAAATGATCTTGCAGGTGAATCAGGGTCAAGTTTTCCTACCACCAGGTTTGCAACGCAGCGGTCCAACGTGTCGGTTGTTTCATCTACTGCCAGCCATATGTGAGAAACACCAACTTCATCCCAGATATGTCTGATTGCATCTTCGTGGCACACATCCAAATATTTCTCGAGGAGGGTCGACTTGTCAGGAATCTTCCGCGTACAATATTTTTCCAAGAAGGACGAAAGTTCTGGGATTTGCAATTTGTATCATGGTATATCTGCAGCTACAAAAGCTCTGGAAAGATCTTTCAAAAATTTTCTTAGGTTTTCAAAGGCATTTGGGACAGACGCACTTGCTTTTTGGGACACTGTAGCTCCTTGTTTTTTTTATGAAGAGCTGTTTCAATGTGTTGTTCCAACTGGGATTTCATAGAACAACCCACATATTTGTCGCACACTTGGCACACCACTACTTTGCCATCCATGGTATAAGTGTCGTCGATTGTCACCCACGATTTCAGTTTTGATGTTACAGAGGAAGCCATTGCTAAATGCAACAAAATGTACTCATGATAACAACTTCCCCACAATAATAAACAGTGTTTGGCTGACTGTCGAATAACTTAAACCATTCTTCAAAAGGAATTTACTGCACCTAGCCCCTTCTGTTTGAGGGACAAACTAGCAGGTAGTGGGAGGGGAAGGCATTGGACTCAAGCGGAATGGAAGGAGAGCTATTTTTACTACAATAGCTTCCCTTTCATTCCACTTGTGTGGGTTTCTCGGAAATTATGACCTGCAGACATCCGGCAGGGATTATCTACAAAATTTGGCAGTAGTGAAAAACAAAGTACAACGGAGCTTGGTTTTCCAGTGAGATTTTTAGGGCTTAAAACAAAATTAAGTAAAAGCAAATTTACGGCCTTGCCACAATCAGATAAAAATTGCCGATTTTTTTGGAGGTCATGTTTTGAATGTTACTCTCTCAAATACAATAATTAATGATGGGATTACTAAATGAAAACTAGAGAAATTTAAAAAATAATGCATTTTATGTAAAAATATGTACTCTAAACGGAAAATATGAAATAGACCTCAAAATATGTAAAACTTTGTAACACTAGATTCATGAATGTTGTTCCTAACATCGTAATTCGCCGACATTTTTTTATTTTTGCTTGGCTACATACAAAGCAAAAAATATGTAATTACATAAAAATCCAGGCCCTAGTAATTAGTAATTAAAATATGCCCTGGTTCTTGAAGGTCAATAAAGAACATCTACAAGAGTTCATTGAAGAGACTGACTATTAATTAGTCACAAATTATAGTAGTAATCATAAACAATATAAACCCAAACAACTTTTAGAAATAGGCCTACTTGCTTTGTTAAATATGTGAGCTTATCTTCATCTTAGAAGCAGGCCTAGTTACTTTCATTGAAGTCCATTAGATTTTCTTAATCATTCTCTTTTTCTTCTTCATCATCATCATCAGAAAGGATGTCAATATCCTCGTCCTCAATGATGTCTCCTTCACCACTGTCATCATGGCCTTCAACATCTTCATCTAGGTTTTCTTCTTGATCCCTCCCTTCATCTAGATCATCTGATTTACCACCACTTTGGGTTTGAACTCCAGTAAATTCACTCTTCTTTTTCTTCTTCTGACGTTGAGCATTCATCAGTTTCCAGTTGTAAGAAAGATAAGTGAGTTTAGCTGCTTGCTCAGATTATAAGTGGTTCCTCTTTTTAGAGTGCATCCATGAAAACGTACTGAACGCACGTTCTGTGGCGGCAGAAGTGAAGGGAGCTCCTAAGATTTGAATGGCCACATCTGCCAAGTCACAGGTTCTTCTTAGCCCCCTCCACCACAACAAAGGCCTAATCATCTTGCTTTTGTCACCAATTCCCTCTCAAAGAAACTTCCTAGAGAATATCCCTTTTTATCACTGTAGTCTGCAACATTTTTTTTTCACCTTCATCACATCCAAACTTACATGCTGCACACACTCACAAATCAAGCCTATGAAGTCCAACAACTGCAAAGGTTCAAGTAAACTTTCCTGCATTTTAGGATCAAATACCAACACAATCTATTAACAATTATATTAAATTACTTAAATCTTTAATCCTGTTTGAATAAATGTGATGAGATATAACTTTATAAAATATAAGTTTATAAAGAAAACCTAAGAGATTATCATGAATTATTGTTTTTGAAATTAAGATGAACTCAAGGTACATTGCTTTTGAAAATAAATGAAAAAATTATATCACATGAAAGGGTAATACTTTTCTATGATGATTCCTAGATAAATATGTGGAATTTTTCTGAAAATTTTAAGGTACCCGAACCATTAATAAGCATTAAAACGTTCAAAACTAAGAATTTTTATAAATTCCCGGCCAGGAAATATTCCCATTTAATAAGTTCCTTCACACTGGGAATATTTCTGGCCCCCATCACTAATTCTTGTGGTACATACGTTCTCGGATTCCTCAGTAAATAAATCACTCTTGAGAGTGTTTGACATACCTGGTTAATATGCTCTTCCCAGCTAAGCTTCATATCTATTGTGATTCCAAACGTTTGCCAGTTTGCCTCTTTCCTTATTGGTTGTCCCTCCTGGTTTCAGAGTGAAAACGACTCTGTTTAACTGAAAACCATTTGCCCTAAACCACGTATTTCCTTCTTGGCTTTCCTTGTGTATGACCACTATTTAGGAAGTAGAATCATCTGCGTATATCACTGATTGGGAGTAGAAATTCTGCCCCAGGTCTTTTCTCTGACTTCTATGCCATAAAATTCTAGTTTCAGCAAAAGTTAATCATGGTTGACACAATCAACCTTGGTTAGATCAGAGAGGGTAGCTTGAGCCGTCTGATGATTCTCAAATGCATTTAATATGTGGGTTATCACTTTACGTACTGTATCTAGTATGCACTTGTTGGTCCTGAAGCCAAATTGGTTGTCTGCATATCCATTATTTTCTTCAAGGCATTGACACAGTTGCCTTTTCATAATATTTTCAAAGATTTTTGAGAAGGTTATTATCAAAATTGGCCTATGGTTTTCTACATCTAACTTTTACTTTTTTTAAACACTGGTATAAATTTAGCTATTTTTAACAGATTTATGCTTATCGTTAATGGGTATAGAATGTACAAATTATATTTTAAACAAAATTGTTGGATAATCAATAGTAGTCTGCTGTATTACAGTTTGTCATATTTATTACTACCAGTACCTTCAGAATTTCTTCTTCCACACTTTCTTTCCATTTCAAGGTTGTCTTCGGGTGGTCTGTCTTTTTCAGTAGCTGTTCTGAACTTACGTTTGGAGGATAGATTGCACCTTGGATCTTCTCTGCTACGTCCGACTACGAACGCTCCCATTGGTGGGGCGGTAGCAGTTGCAACCAGGCGAGCCATGCCCCCTGCTGATATATAAGCAACCCTGCATCTCAGAAGCTGTTCATTCAGCATCCAGACTCCGACTGGTCACCAGCCACTGAAGAAGTTTCCCACAGTGGGAACGAAACGTTTGGTAAGTTAGAAGCCATTGACCACAGCCTACAGCCCGAAAGATGAACAACTGTCAAATCTAATAACTTTCAAAACCTACAATCCAATGCTAATGAAGCCCTCAAAATCATACACACCTGGGGGAAGACCAACAAACTGAATTTCAATCGTAACAAGACATCTGTTACGGTAGCAACAAGAAGAAGAAAACTGGAATCTATAGCACTTTCTATGGACAATACAAACATTGTTCTGTTGGATAAAATGAGGTATCTGGGAGTGGTTCTGGACAGACGTTTGACATTTCGACCACATCTTGAATACATCTCCAACAAAACCAGCAAGTTACTCCCAGCACTAACTACCATAACTAGACCCACCTGGGGTCTGAATGCCACCGTTTTAAAAATAATCCATAGAGGAGCAGTAGTACTAATGGCCCTGTACTGTGCACCAGCCTTTCACAGTACACTACAGAAGAAGTGGGCACAAACAAAACTAATGCATATCCAACGTGGTTTCCTCTTGCGAATCATCCGCGGATACTGCACTGTATCTCACGCAGCCTCTCAGATTGTAGCTGGTATTGAACAACTCTACTTGACGGGTATCTTTAGAGCAAATATTAGCAATGCTCATTATGGTCGAAAGATCCCACCCTACCTAGCACATACACAATTAGAAAAACCAGTAAACCAGCCACATTTTGGATACCCAGCTATCTACACCCCTCACTATGGTGAAAACTGTACCTCAGGTCTCCATGACTATGATATTTACACAGATGGATCCCAGCTAAATAAAAACAGCCAAAGTGGGATGTGCGGTAGTAGTCTACAGACACTCAATGGAACATTTCACATCCATGTGCAAACTTGCTCCGGAATGTTCGGTGTTCCAAGCAGAGTTGCTAGCAATATTGGAAGCAATAAAATGGTGCCAGCAAACATAGTGCAGTGCTGTCATCTACAGTGACTCTAAATCAGCCATTCTCGCACAACAACCCTTTAGCCTTAGAAATAAGAAATAAGTTATTAAATGTACTCGAACATCATTTCTGTATATCTTGGGTTAAAGGTCACCCAGGAATTACTGGAAATGAGAGAGCCGATGAACTGGCCAAGAGTGCTTCCATATCCAACCTTCAAGAGTCTTTCACATTATGTCCCTTTTCATATGCAAAGAAAATTATAAAAGAATCTATTATTCAAGACTGGAATGACTATTTGATAAATAGTAATAAGGGTACATTGACAAAAGACATATTTTCCAACAGTCTTTGATAGATGCAAATGCAAATTTGTTCTTAACCCAGTTTTTGACAGGACATGGTAGATTCCAACAGTACCTTCAAAGATTTAAAATTAAACCCAGTCCAGACTGCATCTGTGGGGAAAATGTTCAAAATGTCACACACATACTGTTCCACTGTCCAGTTATAGCCACCGAAAGGCTCGAATTTGAACTGTTATTAGTAGGGATGGGTCCTCGATACTCTCGATACTTGCATGGTATCGACATCGAGAGATACTTCAAAAACTCGTAATTTTTTAACAAAAACTTGTAAGTGGACTGTTTCAAAAACTAATTTTAGTTTTAATATAGAGTTTAGAAATAATTATAGGCTACTGATGATATTAAATTTTGTCTCATTAAATATGCACACTTAATCAATTTAGTTGGTATTACACAGTTCTCTCAACATTTAATTTTCAATGTACCTATTTATTGAAACTGGAAATGTTGACGGTATTGAGTATCGAGCAAAAATCATGCATCGGTATCGAGTATCGAGGAAATCTGGTATCGACCCATCCCTAGTTATTAGTTATTACAATCTTTTATCCAAACCACTCACAAGTATTCTCATGAATCATAAATCTTACCAATACTTCATATCTTTTCTAAACAAAATATTCTTTAAGTTACATTTATAAGAAACTTCTAGTTAATGAATTAAGTCTGCAATTTTTTTTATCATATCGAAGCCACATTGTTTTATTTCTATTTCGTAAGTGTATTAAGTCTGTATTATTAAGTCTTGTATATTTATGCTTCGTGTTTGTATTAATAATATGATATAGATGTACAAATTACAACCCTAATATACCACTGGGTAAAGTAGAGTTTAACCTTTTGGAAAATAAATAAATAAATAAATAATATAGCATATATAGTTCTAAGGTCTCCTATAGAGAGGACAGGCTTCCTTGCTTTGGAAAGAGGATGATGCTATTAGGCCTTAGTCTCAATACTTCATTGGTTTTCAGTATTCAGGTTCATGGGAGCTACGTACATTGCACCTCAGCAAGAAGACAACAAAAAATTCATTAACTTTAAACTCATGCAAAAGCCATGATGAAGAAAGGAAAGAAAGGAAATTCATGAGTTACTAGTTTATTCCCTCAGGAATCAATTATGAAACAGTCAGGATTATAATTTTTTTATCGCCAATCATTCTACTTGATTCTAAAACTCCCGTGATAACTTGGTCGAACCTGGTCTATCCAGATTTAAATAAACATTTTTGTCTTTATTAAAACACAGAACGATCACGGTTCAACCAAATTATGGCCAGAAAGTTATAGAATGAGTCAGTGTAATTGGGTGAGGCAGGTCAGCAATAACCGAGTGAGTGATTGCAGTCATGAACTATGAAGCCTTGGGTTCAAAAACAGAGTTGTACTATGAGATCTGATGATCTTTACTTAAGTACATTGTTCATCAGAAATAAACCTAACTCCATGTTCAACTATGACTGCACACCAGTGTTCTATTGTAAGACAAATGTACAAAAATTGGCATCTAAATGAATGAAACTAAACCAAAAATACATTGCGTGTTTCTGTTGCCATATCAAGCATGGAAGAACACTGTAGGTTATTACTTACGGTAGGCAGTTGAAACATGAAAGGGAAATGGTTCGCTTCTCTTCATCACAGTAACTCTTAGACTCCGAAGGGGTGGGTTTATTGAACATAATACATGTATTTTACTCTTGTTTGTTTGAAATTATTTTGAGTCATGGTCCTTTCAATACCGTGTAAAATGTTAGTGTCATAATTTTTTTTTGTTATTTTGTTACTTGACTGTAATAATTAAAAATGTTAGTATGGGTTCGACAGAATGGAAATTAGAGAAATAAAACAGAAAATGGAAAATACAACAATTTGAATAACATATTCCAAAGGCCACAAAATAAGTTGAAAATGAATAGGGATATAACAAAATGCTCAATTTTGTCAATTAGTCATTTCATTTAGTGGTTCGATGAAACCATCCCTATGGAGTCTAGAGACAGAAAAAACCATGGAGTTTTGGTTAAAAAGGACATGAATGGATAAAATATTATGGAGTAAAGGATTGTGAGCATATACAATTGTAATCATGGTTAATTATGATATTAGGTAGGTAATATCCTGGCATGGGGCACGGAGCTAAGGAGGGTCCATAAGCTCAAGTTTTATAATTCTGAAATGGCTTATTAGTTATTACTAGGGCTCGGACTTTCAGGTGCTTATAAAAACGAAAATATTTATTTTTTATGTGGTTAAAAAGTCGAAAACATGTTTAAAAAGTATGAAAATATTTTGATTAACTTTTTAAACCAATATTTACCGAAGTACTCAGCTAGTCATTCTAGTCAGCAAGAGTAGAACTGTAGCAGTGAACGACAAAAGTAGATCTTAAGTTGTGCATCTTAAAGCTGTGAAGATTTTCACGGAACAGAGACTTGTATCTTGAAAATTGTCGTTCAACATCGCAAGATGTTAATTTTACATATTTGTAACACGCAACATTACTGACACTCAGATGTTACATCTGCTCCAAGTTCTCTACACTGATACCCATTGTAACCCTTCATTCTTATTTAGGCATGACAGGAATTTTTCTTTAATTTTGTTTGCTTTCGATCCACTGATTTTGTTAAGCTTGTTTCGATGTGTTGGATTTATTTTATTGATTCTGTCAACAATATTGTTTTGTTGTTTCCAACTTAGTAACACAGTGTGAGAGGAAACAGAAATTTGCACTAATAAAGGCCAAATCAGCCCTGATTTATTGTCTGACTCAACATAACAACGTAACACACTGAAAATATGGCGCAATTTTACAAAAACAGTCAAAATATTGATTTTTAAACATGATATATTGTAAAATATGTAAAAAAAATTAAGTTACCAAAAATATTTATTCAAATAAGAAATATCGAAAATATTTATTTTTATGTGATATGCAACTCAGTATTTTGAATCCAAAGGTCCCAACCGGAACTTTGACAAAGTCTAGAAATCATAAGTAATAGCAAACAAAATATGTATTTACCTAAAAGTCCGAGCCCTAGTTATTACCCATAAAGTCATAATTACAAGCCAGCGCAGTCCTACAGAACCTTAATTATTATTATTACTGTTATTCAGGAATGGAAGTACAGTGCCACCTCATTTGTTTGGCCCCCTTTAGTTCGGATTTCTTTGACAGAACGCTTAAAATTTAGCAAAAATATTAGGAAATATCACATTTGATTAATAAGTTACTCAGATACAGTACTGTGTGCACTATTTTATATAGGCCTACTGTATTATCTGTTTACAATATTCATTACATGTAGATAGGCAATCTTAAACTGTCTGATGTCGTAATATCAAAAATATATTGTATTATTTTTCTATAATCCGGTTTTTTGTTAGTTCAGATGAACTCCGGTTCCAGTTACTCCAGAGAATCAAGGTTCTACTGTAATTAAATTAATACAGAATAAAACTACCTTTGACTTTCACTAACCAACTAGGGTAATTTCTACATCTAATACAACTATCGATTGCATTGCAACAAAGGTAAGGGATAAAATTGCAAACTCTGGTGTAATAAATACATACATTTCTGATCGCTATGCTCAGTATGTAGACACAACACGCAAGATAACATTCAACAGAAGTAAAAGTCAAGTAATGCTGATATCTAGAAAGAAACAAAGAACCCAGCAACTGTTGAACATATACCTTAATAATGTCAAAATAGAACAAATAGATAGTATAAAATATCTAGGAATAATAATACACAGCAGATTCAGATGGCACATTGAACACATAGCAGAAAAGTCAAAGAAATTAATATATGCACTTTCAAAATCAGCAAGAATCAACTGGGGAATGCATTCTGAAGTAATACGCACAATACACAAAGGAGGAATTCTACCGCTAATCTCTTATGGCGTATTCGCTTGGATAGATGCCTTAAAAACAGTGCACAATGCTAAAAAAATAAAACAGGTACAAAGACTAGTAAACATAAAAATGACCAAAGCGTTCAGAACAACATCTCATGAAGCACTACGTACTCTGGCTGGTACAACTCCGATCATCATCAATTAACTGAGATCACTAAATACCACAATATTATAAGGGGAAGATCAGGATATGCAAGAGTAGCAGCATAACTGAAACTACAAAAACTTGTTTCATCCTGCAGACAACATAATCATAGAAGAAAAGAACGAAACAGATACATATGCAGTCCAAATATACACCGACGGCAGTAAAACCCAAATGGGAGTAGGGTCTGGCGTTGCTATCATCTACCAGGGCAAATCCATATAGAAGCATCAATATATGCTACACAATAGATGCTCAAACAACCAAGCTGAGCAAATTGCAATGCTAAAGGCCCTTGAAATACTAAACCTCACAGAAACGATGGATAAAACAGCAGCACTGCACACTGACAGCAAAATAACACTAGATCTTCTTCCGAACAACAGAAAACATTACCCATTGACAGAAGGAATAAAATCAAACATAAGAAACCTAAACTCAAAAGATTGGAAGATACATTTTACATGGGTTAAAGCCCACATAGGAATCCAAGGAAATGAGCTTGCTGATGCACTAGCTAAAGAAGCTGCGAACAACCCAACAACAGAACTTGTGTTTGAACATATGCCTATCAGCAATATAAAAAGAGAGTTGAGAGAAGAAAGCCTGAGACTGTGGGAAAACAAGAGGGATGTAACACGGAATGGTGCAACAACAAAGACCGATTTTCTTAGTGTTGAAAAAAGACTTAATATGAAATTAACTCTAACACATAATTTAACAGCTATAACTACAGGCCATGGAAAGTTTGGTGAATACTTTCACAGATTCAAGTTGACCGATGACCCAACATGCGTGTGTAGGAAAAAAAAACTCAAACAGCAGACCATATTCTATGGGAATGTGAGATATTAAACAGTGAAAGAAACAATTTCAAGAAAGCTGTGCAACAGAACGGTAGGAAGTGGCCTATTAACAAACAAGAACTCATGGAAAAGCACCTAAAACAATTTCAAAAATATATAAATAATACAGACTTTGAACTCTTGCAAATAATTGGCAGAACATAATTGAGTAAGATTCAATAATCATTGTACAGTAATTTTATTTATAATTTTGTAGTATGCAAGCATGTAATATTACGAAATGTAATGGAGCATGCTGTAATAAAATGTTACTTAAAAAAAATGAACAAAAAAACCTTTAAGTCATAACAAACTTACTAAAACTTTTCGTCAAACGAACACCTAGACCTGCTACTAAATGACCTGTCCCTAGTAAACTGGGAAAATGTGTACAGGATAAATGATGTAGATGCAAAATGGAATTTCAGGACATATTCAACTCTGCTTATCCAATAAGTAAAAAAGCAGTAAACAACATTAATAATAAAACAACACAAAACTTACATTACCAGATTATATAACCAAATTAAGGGAGAAAATGAAAGACATGTACCTGTTACGTAGAAGTATGAGCTTTGAACATTACAGAATAATGAACAAACATTTTAAAAAGAAATATCTAGCACAATTAGGAGGTTTCAAATTGCAGACTTATAAAGAGAAGTACGGGGATCTTGAAACACCTGCAAAACTGCCTGGAATGTTATTATTAACAAGTCAGAAAAACAAAAACAGATGAGGTAGGCCCAAACTTAGAACTAACCACCAAACTATCAATGGAAGAGTAGAGCAAAACCCAAAAACTTTTCAACTACAATGAACACCGCTTAATGTAATCAATTGAGTAATATGATCATTTTTATGAAGTCCTGTAAGGATTAATACTGATACACTGAAAAAATGCTGTTTACTGTCATGAAAGATTCAGTTTAAGTTATCACATTTTCCTTTCTGCAGCTTTATTTCCAAGTAATGTACGTCATTCAAAGTTTCTTTTTTAAGGGTTTACTTTCAAACTGAACTGTATTGTGTTGTATTGGTAGTGTTCCCTATTCACACGATAATCAGTCTGAGGGGTGGCATTCCCTAACTTTCTCTTTTAAGGAATAAAACATGTTTCACCCCTCAGTTAAGCTGTAGCTTTTGATTTATGAAGATAACAGTGTTGACATGTGGTAATGGCTAGTGTAAAATGAAAAGACTTGAACAGACAGGCGTTAAATGTATTGCTACCCAGTGTTCACCACAGATCAGTAGGCTTCCAAAAACACTTGCAACTCGTAACTAAGTATGTAGTATTGGTTAATGGACTCCTAAAGGTGGAAAAAAAATTAAAAACTTAGCTAGTGGTTGAAAAAAACAGTTGCTTGCAGTCTATTACTGTATTATGAGTGGTTCAATGATTCACAGTTACATATAATGTTATGAATTCTGTTTTAGTACATATTATCTTATATATGAATGAATAACCTTCAATTAATTCTTTGGGCTACTGTTATCAATCAGTTAAATGTTATCAGATTAGCTGCATCCCCAAGTTATCACAATATGCAGCGTGCACAGTATATCAATGAATTCTTTCTGTATATCTTCTTCTTCCAATGGTCTTCCATTGGGTCATCTAGCCCATTTGGAATCTGTCGTTCCAGTAGAGAAGCGAAATTAGGGGTCTCTCTTGTTTGGACTTGTCCAGTTTGTTGCAGAGTAGGAGATGGTGCCTATTCATGGGATCCATGCTATTGCAGTGTGCAGCTGTCTGAGTTGAGGATTCCTATTCCGTGGAGATGTGTCTAGCCGAAACAAAGCTATACTGCCTCCTTTCTCGGTTTTTTGCTGTTGACTGTCCAGGTTTTTTTGTATGTTAGCCCATATTTTTCCTCTCATAGCCTCAGTACAGAAACTTTAGTATTTCTGTCTCCATTTTCGTTGGAGGATTCTTTTTGCTTCATTTTTTGTAGTGGTTGTGGTTTTTGATGAAGATTGGTTCCCTTTTTTGCCAGAAGGTCAGCAATTTCATTCCCTTGGATTCCCACATGTAAAGGTATCCATTGGAAGCTGATAGTTTTATGTAAGTTGTTCAGTACACCTAGTGTTTTTCTTATTTCATTTGTAGTTTTTGACTGAGGTTTTGAGTTGGATGTGACTGCTTCTATAGCTGCTTTTGAGTCTACTAAAAGAACTGCTTCTGTGAATGCCTTTGGCCAGTAAATGAGCTGAGTTAGGGCAGTTAAAATTGCTTCCTCAATATGGCAAGTGATATTATAATATAGCCTAAAACAGTCCAAGAAAGCACTGTCTCTAATCACGTATGTTCATCTCTACTTATTATGCCTACAGGGGGAGAGCTTCAGGAGGTATTGGTGTTTTTATTAGAAATAGTAGCAACATTAACATATGTGAAGAGAAGCCAGAAGAGGCCAAAGAAGTGTTATGGGTAAAGATAAGAAAGGTGGAAAATACAGAGGTGTGCATAGGTCTAGGGATAATATATAACCCTCCTGAAACGTTGGAATTTTATAATGCAAATTTATTTAAAGCACTAAGTGAAGGAATCGATAATTTAAAGCAGAGGTATCCAAGCATGCAGTTTATTATCGTTGGGGACTTTAACGCGAGGATAGGAATAGAACAAATAAGAACTGTGACAGTAGAAAATGACTGTGATTGGGAGAAAGAGGAAATGACAAGGAACAGTAGGGATAAGGTAATTAGTAGGGAGGGTAATAAGTTGATTTAATTCTACGAGGAAAATAATTTAACAGTGTGTAACGGAAGCAGGGGAAGTGATAAACAGGGTGAATTTACATTTGCAAATGCTAATGGACAAAGTATGATTGATTATGCAATGTGTAGTGAAGGAATCAACAAGAGACTTGCAGACTTTAAGGTATTAAATGAGGTAGTGGACAGTTGCCATTTTCCGTTAATGTTAAAAGTGAACATAGGCAGGAAAGAAGCAACAGAAAGTAATTCAATGGGAACAAAAACTATAAGATGTTTTAAATGGAAAGAGGAGGGAAGGGACAAATTTTGGCAAAATATAAACACAGAGAAGAGTGAAATAGTAAGGGTGGGGGTCATAGAGGCTATATGTTCAGGGGATATACAGCTGGCATCAGAAAGATTAGAATTAATGTTAAGAAGAGCAGGGGTTACAATGGAGGTGAAAAATAAGGGGAATTTAAAGAGGGTGGGTTGGTTTGACGAGGAATGTAAAAGAGTAAAAAAACAAGTATTTAGGGAATTGAAACGATGGAGGAGAACAAAATCGAACGAGGATAGACAAACCTTTGGGCTGTGTAAGTGGGGTTATAAATGTCTGATGGAAGGAAAAAAGAAAGAATGGCAAATGAAGGTGTGCGAACAGGTCAAGGAAGCAGTGAAATCTAAGGATACCAAGCAGATATGGGGGATTGCAAAGAATCTTTGCAGGAATAAAGGAACAGTGCATTTGATAACACCTAGAGAATGGATAGAGTATTTTGGAAAACTAGTAGGGGCAGGAGGCAGGTGGAGTAGAGAGAGCCAGCTAAGTGTGGCAGCTAGAAAGATTGACTGTTTAGATAAGGAAATTTCAAATAAAGAGGTAGAATCTCAAATCAAAACTTTGAAAGGGAACAAGGCTACGGGTGTAGATGGCATACCGGGAGAATTTTGGAAGATGTTAGCTTGTACAGATAGGGGTGTGGGTATAATAACTGATTTACTGAACAAAGTGAAGGAAAAGAAAATAATGCCAGAAAACTGGAAGACTAGTATGATAGTTCCATTATACAAGGGAAAAGGAGATGTACAAAAGCCAGAGAATTACAGAGGTATTAGTTTGCCTCCATATTAAGCAAAATATACACAGGTGTAATGGCGCAAAGGCTGCAGATGTGGACTGAAGCAGAGGGTAAATTATCTGAGTTTCAAGCAGGATTCAGGAAAGGAAGATGGTCAATCGATAATATAATGATTTTGCAAACTATTGTAAGTAAATATTTGAGTATAAAAAGAGGAAGAGTATACATGTTTTTTGCAGATTTTGAAAAGGCTTTTGATTTAATTAATAGGGAGGCACTGGTTTATAAATTAAGAGTTGAAGGTGTGAGCGAAGAATTTATTTCTGGGATTAAAAAGTTATATGAAGGAATAAAAATGTGTGTAAGATGTGAAAGAAATGTAATTTCGGAATCGATCGATCAACAATTGGGTTTACGGCAGGGATGCAAATTAAGTCCAATATTGTTTAATTTATTTATAGATGATATTTTGGAAAGAGTAGAAGAATGTAATCCACATTGCCCGGTAATCGGAAAAAAACAAATTTCTGGTCTCCTATATGCAGATGATTTGGTAGTAGCAGCAGTAACTATAATAGGGCCACAACGGGCAATCGATGAAATTAGCAAATTTTGTTCAGAATGGGGTTTAAGAATAAACATTAAAAAATCAAAGGTAATGGTATTCAAAAAAGGCTGTAAGCTGAGGAATCAGGAGAAGTGGTATATGAATGGTGAAACTCTGGATGTAGTGAAGGAATTTGACTATTTGGGAATGAGAATGTCTGCAAATGGATGGTGGGAGGCACATGAGAAAAAAATGGCAGTGGTAGGTAAAGCAGCTATGAGAGCGGTTAGAATATGTATGTATAAAATTCCAAATATTTCAGTTATATGGTTAGAGAGAATATATGATTCAGGTGGCAGTGACCACACGCATTGTTGGTTTCACGAGTGATAGTATCATATTTAACGAATTACATAAGTATATTTACATTTTTTGTGTGTTCTAATTGTTCCTACAGTTCCTCGTTCGCATTACTGTGTTCAAGTGAATATTTTCAAGATATTTATAAGCAATTAACTCAGTGTTGACTGTTTTTTGTGTTGCTGAATTTGCATTCTGCATCTTAGCTATATTGTTATATCGTTTTGTGTTATAAGAAAAACTAAGTTAAATACATTTCGATGGCTCATACCATCAGCCCTGATTCTGGGCATTTAATAATCAACAATCCATCTTCTTCTGCTAATATGATTTCGTCCGCTGAAACTCAAAACAAGCTTCAGAATAATCAAAACATATCAACAGACCAGCTTACCAGGCGTCAAAGCCTTCTGCACCCACCATCACTAGTGCTAAATCAGTCCATACAACAGCATACTATGCAGTTATCGGTTTCAACGACAAATCCTAATACAAACCATTCTCTTGCAGCAGCACATGTAAATAAACAAAATAATAAACGCCAACGCGAAGATTATTCTAATTCAATGGACACTAATTCTATTTCTGAAGGCACTTTTCAAGTCCCTAATAAAAAACATACAATCTCAGCTGCTCATGTTAACAGCAAATATGTGGTTGACTTAACAGCTATTCACAACAAGTTTTCTGTACTAGATGATATGGATGAAACCAGTTCTAACACAAGTGATCCTACACAGTCAGTACCAAAGGTTAAAATACCACCCATTTTTCTACACCAAGTAAATAACTACCAACAAATAATTAAAGATCTGACCTCTTTAATTGGTGATAAATTCTCAACTCAGCAGCAAGGTAAAGTCTTAAAAATAAATACACTTAATGTGTCAGATTTCAGATCCATAACAAAATTCTTAGAGGATAGTAAGTTGCCATTTCATACTTACAGAGATCCAACTAACAAAAAATTGGAAGTTGTACTACGAAATGTGCCCTTCTCACTTACAAACGAAGAAGTCCTTGAGGAACTAAAATCTGCTGATCTGCCAGTAACAAACGTAGTTAGATTACTACATCGTGACAAACAGCCTATGCCCATGTGTGTAGTAGAATTACTCAATAACGAGGACGCCAAACGCATATTTGAATTGACTCATATACAGCATGCTATTATCTCAGTGGAATATCGACGTAAATCACCAAATATTCCACAATGCACTAGATGCCAGCGTTATGGTCATACAAAAAACTTTTGTCATCTTCCACCACGATGTGTGAAATGCAAAAATGACCACCATTTTTCTGAGTGTAACAAGCCCAAGCACATAGAACCAACTTGTGTTAACTGTGGACAGAATCATCCGGCAAATTTCAAAGGTTGTTCCTACTACTTGGCTTATAAGGATAGCCATAAACGGCGTAACTCTACAGTACACAGTGCAACAATAAACAATACATCAACATCACCAACTCCTCCAATTAATGATAAGATGAATTTTCCACCCATGCCCAGGAGGTCTCCTACGACTGCAGCAACACAGCAAACATCAACTTCTGGTGCTCAATCAACGGCATGGCCCCTACGTTCAAACACCAATACAGGATCTGCTTCTAGTGATACTAGTTCTTCATCCCTGACTGATCACATAATTAATCTTATCCCAGTGCTACTGTCTTTTATCAAACCTTACCTTCCACAAATCAAGTCTTTCATTGCAAGTATAATAACTACTGTATTACAAAATGGCCAATAATTCAAGATGTTCTTTCTCTTCCCTCACTTTACTGAACTGGAATGCAAACGGCATTAAAGCTAAACGCCAGTGTTTCCTTGAATTCCTATCCAGACACAACATAGATGTAGCCTGTGTTACAGAAACACACTTGATTGAATTGGAAAACTTTAAAGTTCCAGGTTATAAGACATACAGAACTGATCGAAATGCTCCAATAGCATCAGGAGGTGTGGCTGTAATTGTTAAAAGTAAGTTGAAACATAGTTCTGTATACTTACCGTCCCTGAAAGGTCTTGAAGCTTGTGCAGTTAAACTTCATTTGCGCAATAATACTGAACTGTTAATTATATCTGCCTATAAACCCCCCTCTGCATGCCTGAACTCACAAGACTTTCAGAACTTATTCGATATATCCACGCCTACCATTCTCCTAGGCGACTTAAATAGTAAAAATGAAATTTGGGGCTGTAGAGTTACAACTCCTAATGGTCGGCGTCTTCTAGATACAATTAATACTAATGCAATTCACATTGTAGCCCCATCTATGCCGACGTATTATTCTAACAATCCAAATGTTTTTCCTGATATATTGGACATAGCACTTACAAAGAACTTCTCTTCTCAACTTTCACGCATGTCTTACCTGAATTAGACTCTGATCATTGTCCAGTAATCCATACTTTCTGTGATGAACAGGAATTTGCTACCCGACCTCCTAGTTTACTTAAAGGATTTGTAAACTGGGAAATTTTCAAAGAAAATCTAGATTCAGGACTGCAACTATTTCTGCCTTTGAAAGAAAGAAGTGACGTCGTGGCTGCTGTAGATCATTTTACAAACACAATCTGTTCTTCCTTGAAGTCAGCAGTGTCGTCTCCTCGCTCAACTAACCGAGCAAGGTTTCATGAGGAAATTCCAGCAAAAATAATCAAATTGATAAAAACTAAACATCAGGTACGAAGATTATGGCAAAATGAAAGACAACCTTGGCAGCGCCAAAGATTGAATCAACTAATAAGGCAAGTAAAAAAGGCATTGGATGATTATAGATTTAAATCTTACCAACAGCATCTTTCTACCATTTCGCCACATGACTGTACATTATGGAAAGAAACAAAAAGAATTCTCCGTGAACCTACTATAATACCACCTTTGAAAATAGCAAACGATCATTATACAAGCGACGCAGATAAATGTAAAATTTTTGCTGACTTTTTGGAGCATACTTTTACACCTAATCCTGTAATCAATGACGAACACAATTCAAAAATAGAAGACGAACCAAAATTTTATGTCACCGCACCTTTGCCAATTCGCTTTACTGCTCCCAGTGAATTAGATTTTATAATTAAAATCTGCAAAGCAAGAAGTCACCTGGACATGACTTGATTCCAAACTTAGCTTTGAAGCATTTGACCAGGAAAGCTCTTGCCTTTCTTGCCTCCATATTTAATGCTCTTCTCCGTTTGGGAAATTTCCCTGAGATCTGGAAACATGCTGAAATCATTGTTTTACATAAGCCTGGAAAACCTGTAAATCTTACATCTAGCTATCGCCCAATAGGTTTACTACCTACATTATCGAAAGTTTTCGAAAAGGTAATCCAGCAACGTCTATGTAAATTTCTACATGATAATTCAATCTTACCTCCACAACAATTTGGTTTCAGAAAACACCATTCTACTACTCACCAACTACTGAGTGTTACTGAATGCATAGCCCGAGGGTTTGAAGCTAAACATCATACAACAGCAGTATTTCTCGACTCCAAACAAGCATTTGACAAAGTGTGGCATTCTGGCCTTCTCTTTAAGTTGCACGCAATTGGTCTTCCTGACTACCTATATAATATCGTGCTCAGCTTCCTCTCAGACCGAACATTCTGTGTCAGAATCGGAAATGATAAATCACCAATCAAGCCTATCAAATCTGGTGTTCCGCAAGGATCAATTTTAGGGCCTATTCTCTTCAATGTTTATACTTATGATATGCCATGCCCATCTTTCACCAACGTCGCCATGTATGCAGACGACACTGCAGTATATACCTCACATGAAGATATTTTTAAAGCAACTTCTCGTCTGCAATCAGCATTGTCACGAATAACTGACTGGCTTTCTAAATGGCGTATTTCACTTAACTATGCTAAATGTGAAGCAATGATCTTCACCTTACGTCGTCCAATAACTCCTCCAGCTATTACTCTTGATGGCATAACTGTTCAATGGAAACCATCTGACCAAGCAGTTAAATATCTAGGAGTTCATCTAGATCGTCGCCTCACTTGGAAGCATCACATTAATATGAAACTAAATTTAGCTTATGCTAGACTTTCGAAACTATATCCTATTCTCAACAGAAATTCCTCACTCAAATGTGACTATGCAATTCTACTGTATACAACATTAATAAGACCTTTAATAACCTATGCTTGCCCAGTATGGGGTACTGCTGCTAAAAGTAAAATTAAGAGATTACAAGCTCTACAAAATAAAACACTACGTATTGCTGTTAACGCTCCATGGTTTGTGCGAAATAGTCAAATTCACAGTCTGCACAGTATCTATGAATTTATTCGCAAACAAGCTAAAAAGTTCTTCGCAGATTTGTATAAAGTTCCAGGAGCAGTACACTTCAATCTTGGCCATAGAACATCTCAACAAACTAGAATTAAAAGCAGACTACCTCAAGACAATCTCCTATCAACACCAGAAACATCGGACGAAGAGAGTACCTGAAGCATCACTTTATCTTTAAACCAGAAATATGTAAATTGTTACAGAGGGGCCATTGGCTGACCTCAGGTCTTGTTTGTTTGTTTGTTTTATGTGTGCATGTGTGTGATTGTTAAGTTAACAGTAATCTGTAAAGCACTGATTTTGCTGGGCGATTATTAACTGATTAAAAAAAAAAAAGAGAGAGAGAGAGAGAGAGAATATATGAGGCAGTGGTGGAAGCAAAAATGTTATATGGGGTTGAAATATGGGGGGCATCAAAGAGGTGGTTGAAAGTTGACCTTGTACATAGGATGTTTTGTAGAGAAGTGCTAGGCCTACCTAGGAGATCACCAATGGGAGTTGCATTAGCAGAGTTGGGTAGGAAGGAAAGGAATATAGTAGAAAGAATTTTGAAATATTGGTATCGTAATATAAATTTGGATGAGGATAATGCATTGAAAGAATGTATGAAGTATTTAAATGAAGGTAGGAGGCATGATAATTGGGTGGAATAAATTAAAAGGATACTGGAAGAAGTTGGAAGGGGGGATATTTGGCAAAGAGGAGAAGGTAATAAGATAGGATTTTGGAGGGAAGTAAGAAAAAGAGTAGAGGACATGGAAAGACAAGAGATCTGGGCAAGCTTTGTAAACAAAAGTTCCCTAAGATTATACAGAGTAATTAAAACAGAGTGGGGAAGGGAGAAATATGTCGATTGTTGTGATAAGCAAGGAAGAGAGGGATATGCATGGATGAGAACAGGGGTGATATATCTGAAAGGGTTAAGGAAGGACAGAGAGGAAGGTTGTGTACTATGTAATAAGGAGGAAGGAATATCACACTACTTAACGGAATGTGAAGGGGTAACACAGTGGAGGGAAGAAATCTGGGAGACAAAGTGGGATAAATTTCATAATGAGATAATAACCATCAAGATGTTGAAATTCAGAGGTGAAGAAAAGACTAAGAAAATTGGGGAATATTTAGGAAAAATGAGAGAGAAGTGGATGAGAAAAATTAGGAAATAGATCAAGAGAAAATAATCAAGAAAGGTGTGGTAAGTTAACCAGAATCCACATTCATACACTAAACCCAGGGGTTATAGTATGAAGGGATTCTTAGTGGATAGCGCTAGACGTTTAGAGATGTTTAAAGTGGATGTAGATAACTATGTATGTAAAAGCATGTGTTAATAAAATTCTATTCTATTCTATTCTATTATGCCAACAAATAAACAAGAAATAATGAACATAATAAACAAACTGCCAAATAAAAACTCTTTTTTAATAAGTAAATGCCTATATACTAGGTAGTCAGGATGAAATGTAGAAATTAGTTATCCCATTCCAACTCACTTGTATAGTCTAGAGCAGTGGTTCCCAACCTTTTTCAGCTGGCGACCCACCTTTCCTTATCGGAATACCTCCACAGTCCATCGGTCCATGGTGGAGTAAAAAACCTTTTTTGTATCGTATCCCTTCCTTATGTATATATAATTTACCATCAATATTGCAAATATATATATATATTTTGAAGATACAGATTGATTATTGATAAAACAATGCGTTCTGATTTTAAAATGGTTTACAAAATATAAGCACTTTGTAGCAAAACAGTTATTTATTTAACAATAGATATATATTTTCAATATATGCAACAATGCAACAAGTGTTCCTAGGTGAAGATAAAAACTACAATTATAAAAGTACACAAAGACCATTTTAAATTTCCAGGCAAAATTGCTGTTTTTAAGTAAGGATACTATATTAATGAGATTTTTGGGACTGTTTCGATTGAGCTAACACGTCAATGTCAGGATTGAATGAAGATGTTTTAAATCTTAAGTCACTTTCAACATTGAGTTGATTTCTGTATTTGTTTTTTAGGAAAACCAAAGTTGAAAAAGTACGTTCACGTTTTCTTATATTTTCTGATGGTTTAATCGATGGTTTGTGATAGTTTTAGGATAGAGTCGCGACCCACCTGTAACCCTTCTGCGACCCACCTGTAACCCTTCCACGACTCACCAGTTGGGAACCACTGGTCTAGAGGAAATATAGTAACAAATAACTCAACCTAATTATAACATTGTAATTGTATAATGTAGAAATAAGTAAATTCAACCTAACTCTAATATTTATAATATAATATTTGTAATATGTATAAAAGCCCCAATATGCAGACGAATTCATTGGAGATCACCAGGGCTCGGATTCTAATGACATGTCATCTTTTTATTGATGCTGCATAGACATTGCCAACTTGTGGATAAATCCTAATCATGGCCTCTAGATTATAGAAATGCATTTTTATTACGTCATTTTTTGTCATTTTATGCAATTTTATAATTTTAGGGCATTTATTTCAATTTTGGGTCAATATTTTGTCATTTTCGTGTCATTTGCGTCCTTATTTAGTCAGAACAGGTTGATAGAATCTGCAAGGGGGAAATATGTTGTAGGAGTTTTCATAGATATCTTAGGAGAATCTGACAGACTCAAGGCGAGAATTGGAATGTAGAACAAATAGGACTCTAGAAATACTAGGAAACTGGTGTGCAAAAGTAAATCTAAAATTAGCATCAGCAAAGACACTTATCTTTTGCTTAATCGGAAGCTTCTACGTAACCCAACGCTCAACATAAATGGACAAAGCATAAGGAGAAGCAGAACGGTGAGATACCTAGGGATTGACCTGGATGAAAAGCTTACTTTCATGCCCCATATTGAATGAGTAAGTGCAAAAGCCAATAGACTGATGAACAAATTCATCAATCTTGGAATGACCAAGTTGCATCTTCCCCCAAGGGGATGAAATTGTTTCACGAGGCAATACTGGTATCAATAGTGGGATATGGTGCAGGCATTTGGGGACATCGGTTAAAAAACATCAAGTCAGCTGTGAAGCTCCGTAATCTTCAGAAGGCAATCCTTCTATGACTAACAGGAGCTTACAGAACAACGGCGACTGATGCCTTAACTACAGTCCTTGGGATCTCCTTATAAAGCAAAAAGGAGCTACATTCTGGGTTAAAAAGAGATTACAGGCTCACACAGAGTTCATACTTGACACTCGAGTTGAAACAACAAGGGATGTCAAGAATGTGACACTGGATATGAGGCAAACCAGATGAGAAGAAAGCAACACAGGACGTAGGACTTAACAATATTTTCATGAACATACACGAAAGACTAGAACAGCAACATCTACAGCTGTCCCAAGATTTGATCCACTATCTGACGGGCCATGGACCCTATATGGTTTACTTAAAGGAAAAGGGTATCGCGGGCTCTAAGGCATGCTCACGTGGGGGAATAGGTACTCCTGAGCATGTGGTTGGGAATGCCAAAACACTGCTCAGTTGAGGGAGCGCTTTCAGAGACTGCTTCGAGGTAGGCAAATAGGGAACATAATAAGAGACCCCTACTCGAAGTTGTTGGATGAAGCAGCAAATATAGTTTCCCAGAAAGCAAAAGAAGACTACCGTATATAAATAGCAGACACGGACAAAGGAAATAAGACGTATGATATAAGACACTTGACGTAAGGCAAATTACAAATAAAAGACAAAAAACACTTGGATATGACTGCGTAGTGCCAGGATGAGCTACTGGTCAATGGTCGACTAAGAATTCCGGTGACGACTGGTACTCACCTGGTTGATGATGAGATGGTAGTGAGGATGCAGGAGTGTACTGCATCTGTGAAAGGTGTGGTATGCTTAGGCACGACCTCCCATTCGTCATCACAAATCCACAAAACCCCCGGATTTGACATGTACTGTAGTTAGTGTGGTTAGTATATTATTAAGTTATCAAAGTTCTGTTTCTTTTCTTAATCTGTTCAACTTTTTTCCCTCTTTCTTTATATATATTCTTTAGATTAAGTTATAAGAAGTTTAGATAACCTATAAAATTAAACTGTACTGATAGGAATCCAGGACAGGGGCCAATAAGTATTAAGCATTAAATAAAAAATAAAAATAAAATAAAAATCAACGTTTACCAACAGCTTGGCCAGGATACAGAGATCAGCAGGACTGCAGCACTGGATGCCATTCAAGTATATCCCTATATAAACTTGGAGCATTCTAGAATTGACAAAATGTTGAATAAAGGAGAAACAGGCCAAACATTTTCAGAATCATTTTGAGAAGACATTCCAAATCACTGCTAACAGTCATAATGAATGGAAGACTGGAATGACAGGGGAACAGTTCATTGGTTTCAAGGTTATTTAACAACAAGGGTGAACTTTTACTGAACTTGTGTCCCAGGGTTTTTTCCCCTTAAGATTTCTTTTAGATGTATGTAAATATACAGACATGGGTCTGCTCCACTTATGTACACATAAATAGCATCAATTTGGGCAGGGATCAAATCTGTGACCCTGGGCACAGAAAGCCAGAGCCATACTGTCTGTCCCATGGAGGAACTGGTGCTGGCATTCAGAACAGAACAGAACAGAATAGATTTACTTTACCTGATGGAAAGGCCTTATCTTCTATCTAACCAGGATAATTACTTACAATAACTATTTATTAGGAATACAAAAAACAAATGTTATTACAAATCAAGTAAATCAAACATAACAAAAAGAAATGAAAATTATTACACATAATATACACATAGTTTCTCAAATATTTACTACCTAAAATTTAAATATTGCTACTAAGAAAATGTATAAGTTACGAGAGAAATGAAAAAACTTAAAAGAAATATGATACCCAAACCTCTATATATTGAAGAGAGATAAAACAATAAACCCACATATAGCAATCATTTCTTTGGCCCTGGAAAATTTCCTTTCTTAAATAATGTTAAATATAACTCACCACACTTATTCTAGAAACACCCTTATATATCGATATATTTTGAGATTCAATTGTTATTGCAAATTAGTAGCTTAGCCTTGTGGATGGTAGCTGGCATCATTTTAGTGTCCTCCCCAGTCACCAATATTGTTTTCTGGGGCCTGATAACTGTTACATTTTCTTAGAAATCCTAGAAGGTAAAGGTTATGTAGGGGTGAAAAACAGGGATGTTGATGGTAAAATCGCTGGCATGGTCTGGTGGTAAGCGTCGGTTCGATCCCCGGTACATCCTCGGATTTTTCTGAGGTAGGGAGGTCTGGTATGGGTGCACTTAGCCTTGTGATTCAAATTGAGGAGCTACTTGATAGAGAAGTAGCAGCTCCGGTCATGGAAACCACCATTAACGGCCATGGGTGTCAGCATGCTGACCACATGCTCCCCAATCCTGCAGTCTGCCTATGGTTGATAACGCAGCAGTCGGTTGGTAGACCTTGTCCCCTCAGGGATGTAGCGCCACGGAAATTAGTTTGATGGTAAAATCATCCCTTATGCATGCAAAAACATAACCTACAGTGAATTTGGTTACTACTTCAACATGCATAGAATGTGCAGTTGAAACACCATATCGACCAAATGGTTTATGTTTGCCTTAGGTATGTGGTGGTGAATTTGATTTTTCTTCCCTCTTCCCAGCCTCTACTTGTATAAAATGTTTGGCATATGCCTAGAAAACTTAGTGTGATCCACAACATAAAACCAGTCTGACTGGAAATTTGTCAGTGTGTAAAGCAGCTATGGCTAACACTCAACGGAAATCAGTATGTTTAGAAACTCAATAAGCAGTCTATTACTTATTATTTGTATTTGCAATTAATTATTTTTGGTTCTTTACAAGTTTGTTCCTTGAATATCCCATATATCACGCAGTCTTCTTAATATAGTCTCTTGTAACAAACAATATGATCTGCTAGGATCAACAAATATCACTATATGGAGGTTTGACATATGACTATTGACAATTAGAAACAATCATTATGTGATATTTACAAACACGATAGATTACAGAGACCATCAGTGTGGTCTTATGGTTAGTGTGACTGGCTACCAATCTGCTGCCTGAGTTCGATTCCCAGTACCTCCTCGGATTTTTCCGAGTTAGGGAGGTCAGGAACGGGGTGCACTGAGCTTCATGATTCAAACCAAAATGCTACTTGATTAAGAAGTAGCAGATCCGGTCACGGAACCATCATTAACGACTATGGGTATCATGTTTCAAGCAGAAACGTCTTCAATACAAGCCTGCATCTATGAGAATCTGAGAAGGAATTAGAAAACTCAGATGATCTCAATTTTTACAGATAATCAGGCAGTGCTAAGTGCCCTCATAATGACGTGTGAGTTTGTCTGGGACTGTCATAAAGACCTTGTTGAACTGGCAAAACAAAATGAGGTACAGCTTTTCTGGGTGCCAGGTCCCAGGGGCATACCTCACAACGAGAGTGCAGATTGTCTAGCAAAGCCAGCTGCAGAAGCATTTGAACCAATCAGTAAAACATTAGGTAATTCGAGCTGCAGTAAGATCTTGGAAAAACACTCAGCATACCACGCTTTGGAGCTCATATGAGGTTCACTAGGAGGACCAGCATCATCTTGCTACCATCTCCGATCATTTTGACAAGCTGCTTTTTTCTTCTCTTTTTCATCTTTCTCTGTACAACATGTTTTAATAATGAACAAAATGTGCTAAAATAACATTTATTTTTGTGTTAAATAACTGTTATTTATATTTTTTATAAAAATATTAACTGAAGCAATATTGTTCTTTATCAATGGTACAACTATCAGTGAAATTCAGGTAACAATTTTTTACCATCATGCCTAACATTTTCTTACAGTTATAAAATTGATTTATTACATCAGCAGGTCATTATCTTGAATTCAGTAAAATCCACCAGCTTTATCAATGCAACTACCGGTTCAAGTCTGATATTTTCATCTTCCCAAGAATCAGACAACTATCCTATGTCAGATGTTCAAGGAACATATTCTTATTCACCATTGTCAAGTAGCTCATCAAAATCAAAATGATCCTCTTCTTCAGACTCATATTCTGGTAAACTTTTCAAATAATCCAACAATTCATAGTCTCAAAAACAATTCCGACTTGCCATGGTTACAAGGAAATGGGAGAATTATGGAAAGTATTACACCAGTAAACCTTCTATGAGCATGCAGACACTCAAACTGAACTAAATATTACAAAATCTGAGAAGAAATAACCAAGAAATGCAACTCTAACAATGAACTGATAGGCACAAGTTATTCAAGATAGCCTACACATTGTTGTTAAGCATAGTAAACATCACTCGAAAAAAATACTGGTCAAATTGACCACCTAAGGTCCTTTAACAGAAAAAATGTTTGAAATTTGCTTAAGATCTGTTACAAAATAACATATTTTTAATGTAAGAATATTCAGTCTAATTTGTTAAAAGCCATGGGAATTCAGGATGAAAAAATATAAATCGGCCAATTTATAAGAACGTCAAGACTTCTGACTGGTTAAAATGACCAGAACAGCCTAACCTTCTATCTAAGAACATCGCAGGACCAAACTGAAAAAAACTGATCAGAGGATTGAAGTGGGATTACTCACAGATCACAGTCCACTGAGAAAACACATGGGTCATTCCATGTCAAGTGAACCAATTTTTTGTCAATTTTGAACATGACCATCTCCGATTTTAGTCATACTTGGTTGTCATGAAGTACCACCTGAGATATGTTAAAGTGCAAAATATCAGATTTTTATGTGTTGTAGTTTTCCAGTTATACCCTTCTGAAATATGGAAAAAAACCAAATTTTCTGCATAAGTGCAATCACAAAATGACGCATAAATCAAGCTGGAATTGACATAGATGAGTGGGAAAAGTATCAAAATGTAGCTTATATTATGAGCTTTAATTTGATACGTCACACGAGTACTTTCGAAAAAAAATATTTTCAAGGTTACCCAAAAAAAATTTGAAAACTGAATTTTTCAAAAACCTATATTTTGAAAATTTTGAAACAATTCTCATAGAAACATACATATTTCAGCATCATGTCCTACAAGTTTTGATAAGGGATCGCAATGGGATCATATTTTTTTACATTTATAACAAATACTATGCACGCTGCGTAAGAATATATGGCACCGTAATCTTGCACTTAATTCTAAAATTTCATTACAATCAAAAAGAAAAACTTACAGAAAACATGTTACCTTCCCTTCTTCAATGACAAAAACGTGAATTTATTGTCTACAGTAATTTTCTAGAGCCATGGTTGCCGCATCCATCTCTTCCTTCGAGAGGTAATAACTACGGCCAGTGGGACATGTAGGTTGCACAAGGGTGAGGATCTGAGAGAGAGGCACAGTCAGTTTATTTGGACAGTCACTTTTGAAAGTAAATGATGGAGAAGGACCTGCAGGGTGCAGAAACATCAGTTCCACTATCTGTGCTGTCTCATTTTTGTCCACAACTACACCAAGCCACCAATGATTGTTGTTCTCACATGTAACATATCCTTTTACTTCTGCTAGCTTCAGCCTCTGTTGCACACGTGGTCCTAACACTGAAAAAGTGGATGACTGTTCACTTCTTGAAAATACCTTTGTCAACAACACTTTATCTGACAATGGGATGAAACTGTGGAACTTCTGTGTGCCTGGTATTGCTTTTGTAGACAGAAATCTGTCTGCAAGTATTTTTTCCTCTTTGTTGTATTGTGCTTCATTGAAGAAGAAGAACTGCATGGAGTCGATGTTTTCCTCACTCCATGTAAACAGCTGTGCTGGTGTCATGATTTGATGCTCGTATGGCCGCTGTAGGCTTGCCTTTCCTGCAAGTCTTTTCACAGTACCACCCAGACCGTCACATACTCCTTTCCCATGGGCTGTTGCATAGAAATGCCACTCTGCCTCAATTCCAAAATCATGAACATGGTGGCATAAGTTTGAAAAGTTTTTTCTGTTTTTAAATTGCGCAGCTGCACCATCTGAGAAGTAGTAAATTTTTTTCAAATCTCTAATTACTTCCAACTTCAAATGAGAGATAAGCCTTTTCTGGAATAAATGAACAGCAGTGGTGTCATGCTGTAGACATTCAGAGATACATACAATACTTTTGTAGTGTATATTATGATCATTGTAGTAGACTGCTATAGGAAAAATAGTTGCTTGATCATTGTTCCAATGAAAAGACTGGGCTTCATCCTGTAGTACAAACGAATAATTTTCTGCAAAGTCCATACATACCACAGCTTCATTTACTCCAATATTCTGCTTCAAGTGATTATAATATTCTGCCTGTCTTCTTGCAATAAAAGAATGTCTCTTCAAAATCAACAACTGTTCACACAAAGTTTCTATAAACTCATCTGCAGTTTTGATGAAGGTTACTAAATTACATCTGTCAACAGAAACCCACTGCTTGTATGTAATGTTGTCCACCAGTTCATTATCTAGCAGCAACTGTAACTCATCTTTCAAATTATCTACACCTGGACATGAAGGACATTCATTAAGGTGGCATGCTGTGCCTGGCTCTTCACACATTAACTTCGCTAAACAGGAATTATAATTACTTATATCTGTGCCATCATTCAGTGTAATTTGTTTGGATTTCAACACTTGTAGCATTAATTTAACATTCTGATGCACTGTACAAACGCATACTGTGTGGGTACCACTTCCTCCAGCCAAGACGCAATGTTTAGGTCGTAAATCAGCAAATTTCGAAAATCCAATCTTATCAGTAGGATTTTTGTTTTTGAACAGCTCGTACACTTCCTTCAAGTTGCCCATCACTAGCCTCTTCTGTACATGAATTCTACTACTGTCACCCGTTTTCACAGAAACAAAATCTTTTTTTCCAGGCATAAGACGGCTGACATCATCACTGTTGTAGAACCCTATTACCTTCTCAATCACAGATTCATTTAAAACCTTTCCTGGTTTAGGATTTGGTGTTGCCAGAATACCCTTCGCTTTCACCAATGCTTTAGCTTTTCTTGCCATTCTGTTGCTAACCTGAAATTCATTTTGTATTTCACTGCATGACCAGCTTTTAGGTAGTACTGTTAAAATTTGCAATTTTTCACTAACACTTATATTTTCTTCTTGAAACTTTTCTTTTAGCTGACAAATGACTTCACATGATTCTGATTTATGGTCAACAGTTTTCTCTGTATTTGTACTTGCTGCTGTTAGTACCTTTTCTGTCAAACATTTTTTTATTTTACTGTATTTTTTATCACAGTATGATTTCATTTGCAACTTCCTCTTAGCAACAGGTGACTCCTCTAGAGAGCTTAGAGACTTATTAAGGTACTCTAAGGTAACATCTAAAGCTACAAATGATTCATCAACATTAGTAGGCCTAGTGGTATTGGCTACTGGTACTAAACAGTCATCTGTTGTATCTGTAACCTGTTTCTGCTTTGATAGTTCTTTCCTACAACTGTCACAAATTTTCATACCTACCACAATGGTGTCAAACATGTCACACATCCAGTCAGTAACAGGCCTCACACTTCTTTTCACACCCTGATGTCTGTCTTTCTTGAAAGGGTTGCAGCAGAAAATCTTTGCTGTTTCACTTACTTTTTCAGCCATACTGGGGAAATACACAATGCCTATTTTAATCACTGAACCCACTACTTTACATGCAGCAATACAGTCTTTGTACAGCCTTTGAAGAAAGGAAGCACACTGCATGAGAGTCAAGGCACAACTGAAGCCAGGTCCAACAGGTTACAACTTGCATTCCCTGGCTGACTCACATGCTTGCAGACTGTGTTTACTCATACCCATTTGACCACTTGCACAAGTTGGTATATGCATGTTGGTAAACAACTCCCTGGACAAAGGAATGGATTTTAGAATTAAGTGCAATATTCCTGTGTCATATATTCTTACCCAGCGTGCATAGTATTTGTTATAAATGTAAAAAAATATGATCCCATTGCGATCCCTTATCAAAACTTGTAGGACATGATGCTGAAATATGTATGTTTCTATGAGAATTGTTTCAAAATTTTCAAAATATAGGTTTTTGAAAAATTCAGTTTTCAAATTTTTTTTGGGTAACCTTGAAAATATTTTTTTTCGAAAGTAGTCGTGTGACGTATCAAATTAAAGCTCATAATATAAGCTACATTTTGATACTTTTCCCACTCATCTATGTCAATTCCAGCTTGATTTATGCGTCATTTTGTGATTGCACTTATGCAGAAAATTTGGTTTTTTTCCATATTTCAGAAGGGTATAACTGGAAAACTACAACACATAAAAATCTGATATTTTGTACTTCAACATATCTCAGGTGGTACTTCATGACAACCAAGTATGACTAAAATCGGAGGTGGTCACGTTTTTCCATTGGTTCACTTGACATGGAATGACCCACATGCACAAAATTAAAGTGGGTATCCATTCAGGTATTACTGAATGTAGACACTGTCCTCTACCACAGGAAGTTGCTTAACATGCCGATTACAATATTGTGAAGCTCTTACTGGGGAAGATTTCATCAAATATTTGGAACTCTTGAACTCCAGCAGATACCAAAATCAGAAAGGATCATGAGCCAGCTTCTGATTCTAGTCAAGAGGCACTACACTATTCACCTAATTCCATCTATGGTGCATGAGGTTGGCACAATAGTCTAATTTGGCTGAAGTATTTTGGACAACAGGGGCATGCCATGGTGTATGATCTAATTCTTCTGGTGGCATTATGGACCTTGGGTCAACTCAGCCTCTAACAGAAATGAGCATCAGGAGAAATCCTGGAAGAAAAGGTGGCCAGTGTGTAAGGCTGACAACTTTACCAGCAAGTGCCGAATGTCTAAATATCTGAGAGCCTCAACCTCCTGGATCCCTTAGGGCCTCCATGACCTGTATAAAGGAACACTTTACTTTATCTTTATATGGGACAATAGAGATGGCTGCAGAATATATCACAACATCACAGCATTTTTTTACAGGGACTGTTTCCTTAAAGGAACAACGATTGTTTTCATATTCTTTACTGCTTTGCAAGGACTGTTTTCATATTGTATGCATTATTTACTGTGCACAGGCCTCGGGCAGGTAACAGTACAAAAACTTCAAAACATGTAACATTACTGGAGAAATAATAATTAGTACACAGTGTGGAAAATATAAGAGAGCTGACCAAGTTATTCAAATTAAATTTAAAAGTTTGGTGACATCTACAAAATATAAAGACACAGAATATCAAAGTAAGTTATTGAAGGGAAAATATCTGGTAAGAGACCACTAGGAAGACCTAGGGACAGATGGATAGATGCAGTGACTACAGACTCCACAGAATTCGTTGGCAAAGCAAGGTGGAGAATAATGGCTTTGGACAGGGAAAGATGGAGGAGAAGGATAAAGGAGGCTAAGGCCCAGCATGGAGCTGTGTAGCAAATGTACAAGAAGCAGAAGAAGAAGAGAATAATAATTAATAACCAGTAATTCTAACCCTATAGAAATGAATGAACCTTAGAAAAATTAAATGTTCTCAAAGACTTTTCTTAAAATAATTAGGAATTCCTGCTGTTACATTTCTATTGTTAATTGTTTTTCCATAGTTGGTTTAGAAGAATTTAGTAAAAATCATCCCATAGAGACAGCTCCAGTAGTTCACTCTAACCTCTAGAATTGACTGATTTAAGAAGGAAAATTTAGCTACACCTGTCCTTTACAGCCTATATTTAAATTTGCATTTGTGATCATTTCCGGCTAAGAATGTTGGTTTATCTATCCCATGCCTTCTTCTGTTCCAGATATGCACTCCATAAAAATACCAACGTACACTTCTTTCATTTTGTTTTCAGAGGTTTCCAACGAAGTTCCCTTACATTTCATCTTTATACCCTCTTGTTTAACAAATTTAGCTGCCCTGTGATGAATACTTTCTAAGGTGTTTTTCTGGATACATTCTATACGGATTCCAACTAGCTGCTCTGTACTCCACTAGCCCTTAACTTATGATCTCACAGACTACACGGGAATTTTCAGATATCCTCTTCAAGGCGGTTTCAAGTGGAAAGCTGCTCTGCCCCCCCTAGGTTTTATTAGGAACTGAAGATGACATGCCAGAATTATGTTGAAATGCATCTTCTGAAATAATTCTACACCATACTGAGCAACCTTATGGAAACAGAATTCTCTACACAAGATACAAACCAGAATTCTTCCGACGAAGCACCAGAATAGGCCTAGCCAGTACTCCCAACAGAATACCGCTTCAAAGGTCTGTATAAGCCTACTCAATGTATTATAACAAGACAACAATATCCACAGGCAATATAATTTTATTTATATAGTGCACACTCAGTAATCTATTTATAGGTCTAATTAATATTACAAATAAGACTCGCAACACAACTTAAATGCTGCAGTGACATTTGGGGATTACAAACATTAGGTTAAGAATTATGCACATCTGACATGTGCTTATTAACAACACCTATATATGACACAGTAAGTTTTAACTACAGTGTTTTGCAGATGACAAGCCCTATGTCCTTCAACTGCATAGATACGCGGTCCAATCAGAGACGGCGAGACGGAGGGAAGACTCTTACTGCAAGCGGCAGTCTTTTAGCCCGTACACGTGATTGGCGGTGAAGGAAAAGGATTCTCATATGAAAAATACTTTAAATAATCACAATGTATACAGCATTTGCTATACTTACATATTTCAACTGACAATTTTTAATTATAATAGACCTTCATATCACATTTTTCTTGTATACACACATTAGTATAAGCTTACTGACTTTTAATAGTAAATTTACCTTTTAATTTTTTGTATACTCAGTTTCAAGGCCTATACATGTTTTTACGCCTAAGATTATATGAATATTAACACTTTTTCTTTTTAATAATCCTACTGTTCATAAAGATTATAGAGTTTTATATGCACTTAATTGTTGTTTTGAAGACAAAACATAGGCATTTAAAAGGCATTTCTAATTCCAAGTTCTACACTGCCAATTTTGATCCTTAAATTTTTTATAAATCATTGTATTTTCTAAAAGACAATTCTAATTTGTGTGTTGTTGGTAATAAGCTTTGTTTACACATAAATCTTGTAACTCTTTCCACAAGGTCTGCCAGTCTGTTGCATAAGGTTAGTTTTCTTTCCTTACTTTATAAAGGGGTATAAGGAGTGACATTGTAAATAAATTCTATACATTCTCCCCTTTAGATCAATATGAAGTTTATCAATTAACAATGAAATATGCAAGTTAACTTCATTACAGTACAAAATGTGTTTGCAAGAACACGACTGCTTTTCAGGTATCAGATGGGACAGGAAGATGCTTTTTTTTTTGTTTTTTTGTTTTTTGTTTGTTTGTGTGTTCCAAAACAAATTTGACATATATATTATATTATATTATATGACTAGTAATTACAATTTTAAAAATCTTTTTGCCTTTATTTTACATTTTAAACATAGTAGTCTCACAAATCACTGCTCATGGCAGGCCTGTGCATTACAGATTCATCACCTATGAGTCAAGGGCTAGTGGATGTAATAGCATCAAATATGCCAGATTCTTAACTTTAAGGGTAGATTTCTTTTAATGTCCGCATAACAAAATATAATACCTCCATGTTTTCCCAGTGAATTCAATGACATATTCATCCCATGTAACTCTAGAACTTATAATGTGTAATGAAGATTATAAATAATAGAATAGAGTTGTATATGGAAAGAGAAATAGCGAAGTGCAAGAAGGTTTCAGGAAAGGCAGAGGCACAAAGGATTTAATAGCTATCATGAGGTGGATATTAGAAGAAGCCAAAGAGTTCAAAAAGAATGTGCATCTTTGTTTCATCGATTATACTAAGGCCTTTGATAGTATTGATCATACGTTTGATGTGGGAAGTTATGAAGAAGACAGGAATCCCTGAACTTTTCGTAGTACTTATTTAGAAATTATATGAAATACAGGAAGCAAAAATTAGGACACAAGACGGTGAAACTTAATGGTTTCCTACAGGAAAAGGAGTGAGACAACGATGCATTCTGTCTCCTGCTTTATTCAACCTATGCACTGAGCAAATAATGAGAAATGCTGAATTAGACGAAACTAGTGTAGGTATCAGAATCGGTGGAAGAACAATAAATAATATCAGGTACGCAGATGACACTACACTCCTTGCAGAAATGCAAAGGACTTGGAAGATCTCTTAACAAAGTAAAGACGGAAAATGATAAAGCAGGCCTCAAACTTAATATCAAAAAGACAAAAACAATGGCGCCAGATAATATATCAATTAATATCTGTGGAGAAGAAATAACAACTGTAGAAAAAATGAACTTTCTAGGAACAACGCTGTATTTGGACGGTGGATGTAAAGAAGAAATTAAGATAAAAATAGATGTAGGCAAGATAGCAATGAAAAGACTAAACAAGATAATGAAAGATTCTGATATTTCATGTAAGACAACAATCAAAATTATCAAAGCTACAGTTTTTCCAGTAGTGCTGTATGGTAGTGAAAGCTGGACGTGAAGTAAAGAAGAAAAGAAGAGGATAACTTAGATGCATTTGAAATGTGGGTGTGGAGAAAATTACTAAAGGTATCATGGACAGAAAGAAGAACGAACTTATCAATTTTAGAAGAGCTTACACCAGACTTGTCACTTGAAGCACTAGCAATGAGAACAAAATTAAAATACTTCGGTCATATTATGAGAAAAACAAATTCATTGGAGAAAGATATAATGCAAGATATAACAGAAGGAAAGAGAGGAAGGGGCAGAAGAAGAATAATATGGCATGAAGAAATATGCAATGCCACCGATTTGAAATGGGAAGACGTGATGAGTGCACTAAAATATAGAGTTGAATGGAGGAAGCTGGTTGAAAGAATGTCAAGGGACAGAAAATGACAGTTTGAGTCAAGTTGGCTGGCATCCATCTGCTTAGAAAATCCTCTCTGGATCACCTGGGATCGCATGCGATCTGATGGACCTATCTACCTACCTAACTCTAGAACTTACGTGGATAGCTTATGAAAGTAGCACTGTATACATTCATGCAATGAAATATCGGTATAATCAAATGTCAAGGATATTCTCAGATATCTCTATGATTACAGCATCACCTACTTAATAGCCAAGTAGCAACTAAAGCCAACCTGCAACCGACTTTATACAGAGTGGAAGAGATATAACTGCACAGATTCAAAGAGGTAGTGGTTCACATCACAAATACGAAACCTATTTTGCATTTTGGTTTTTATGGTTTTTAAGATAATTAGTTTTAAGGTTGTGCAGAATTAATTGCAACAGCAAACTGTCAGATAGCTTGTATTGCGTTGAATAACCCCTGTTGCATATAAAACAACAATTTAGTTCTGATGTTGCCTTTACTCACTAACTTAAGTAGTCCACATAATAATCTTTGTAATTAATCTGCATGAAAACCACAAGCTTTATCGAAAAAATGCAAAGGCAATATATATATTCATTATTCTTTCCTCTGCTGACGTGAAAGAAATTAGAACAGTATGGATAATAATTCCCAAGTAAAGTACAGTTTAAGTTTAGGGATAAGTTGTTTCTGTTTCATGAGAAAAGTACTCACTTGGGACAAAAATGGTATCTGCACATTTATACACCTTCCATCCAGTTTTTCTCAGATTTCCTGTCATTTTCAGACGGAATAAAGAGAGGCAGAGATCACATATTACCACAAAGCTACATCTTGATGTATCTAGTTAGTTTATTTTTCTACCAAATATTCACATGTGGCCAACAAGTGGAACCGGTTCAATTATTTACTGGCAAGTCATACTACTGTTTAATGTTTGTAGAGGTACGGTTTACATGTAAATTATTATGTACCCACTGCACAGCTACTTTTTTATATGGGATACTGTGTGTTGTCTGTAGAGTACTTCTTGAAGTACAGTTTATTTTTTGTAAAGTTGCTGTTATCATTTACAGTACTGTATATTGTGTCTAGAAAAACATTTTTTATATAAATGATTGTGCACTGTCTGTTCAGAGACCTCTTTCCCTTAAGGTTATGGTTTATTGACTGTATAACTTTTGCAAGACAACAGAGCCCTACATAGATACAAGTACCCAGCCCCACGTGAAATTCTGACTTTGAACAACAACTGTACTTGTTAGCGATGGCTGATGAAACACAGACAAGATCAGAAAATCTATTTTTTCACAACAGAGTCCTCTGCTAAGTGACTGCTGAGAGTACACAGCCCCACGTGAAATTCTGCTTTTACATAACAGTGGTTTTACACGGTACTGCTAAGCGATTGCTAATGGTACACAGGCCAGATGTGAAAATCTATTTTAATACAACAACAGATTCCTACATGGATACTGCTAAGTACCAGTAATTGCTGACAAGTACACAGACCCATGTGAGATTCCATCTTTGCACAACAAAAGAGAAATATGTGGGTAGACTACTGCTAAGTTTCATGAAATTCTGTCTTTGCACAACAACAGATTCATACATGGGTTGCCTACTGCTAAGTGACAGGTGACAGTACACAGGCATCATGTGAATATGTATTTTTTGCTCAACAGTCCTACATGGATCCTGCTAAGTAACTTCATTGCGGACATACAAATATATGTATCTTAATGCATATCAGCAGAGACTTGCATGGGTAGGTACTGGAAAGTGATATTTTAAGAATGTGCTTACATAAGCCTACTTACCCATAATCTAGCCATCTGTGAAATGAAATAAATTTGTAATTTGAGATGCATTACACATTATAGTCATAGTTAATAGTTTAAATATGTGCCCTTTGTGCATACTTCCCCACAGCTTACAAAATGTGTATTTGGTTCTTTAACTCGGCTGTGCTACCAAACACTGTGAAATTACATGCAACTGCACTGTAGGGAGCACAATTGATGAATCGGAAGAAAGTCAGTAATACCCAAAAATATGCAGCCTCTCATATTAGGAAGATCTCATGGTAAAGTTCGGGACATTTCGGATGTCTTTTAGGTGTTATGTCAAGGTAAATACTAAAAGAGATAGAGATAGATAGATATATATCGAGAGAGAGAGAGAGAGAGAGAGAGAGAGAGAGAGAGAGAGAGAGAGAGAGAGAGAGAGAGAGAGAGAGAGAGAGAGAGAGAAAAGTGGGGTCTTTACTCATGGATGTTATTGCTATGACACTTTTCAAATTTTGATCCCTGCATAAATACTTTGACAAAAATGTTACGTTCACAGTTCAGAAAATTACACTTTTAGCACGCTGAAATATGAATGCCTAAAATTCTGCAATTTGTAAACAACTACACAATGAATATATTTTCTTTAATATAAGAATGTTCAAAGAATGTAATTAAAGGTTGTTTAATGATTTTTACCACTACCTTTCTACATTGCATGTCATTATTTTGAAATTAGGTTACAGTTGGGACATAGTTTTGGACGGGTACGTCTGGGGTAAATTTCATTAGAGATGATTGATAATTGCAACAAGCAAAAATAATTTTGAATGAACCTTCTTTCTCTACAATACAATTAGCCTAAACATTACATAGTTAGAATGATAAAAACCATTCTCTACACCTCCCAAAAATCAGAATATTTACATCTGTACTGTCCTGAATATATTCAAATGTTTGGCCTATTTATTACAGTTTCACATTAATAATAAAAAAATTTTAAGTGACTGAAGGGATATAACTTAATGAAATCTACAAATATTCATTAAATTTCATTTGGTAGTAAGAAGTTTGTGAAGTTTTATCAAAACATCACTTATTTCAAAACATGCCACATAGCCTATAGTAAATGAAAGTAAAAAAATAAAATGTGCATTGCTGTACTATACTCAAACCTGACTTGTAAAGTAAGGGTTCACAAAAATTAATCAAAAGAATAATGAAACAAATCACACAACTAAACAATGACCTTCAAAAATAAATTCACTTGGTGAACTGTGATATCTCCTGGGAAAGACCCTGAACACTTAAATGAACAGCTGCACACGCTTGGGAATTACATCTTGATTTCATGGGTGAATAATTAGAATGGTTAATGTTCTTTCATATCATTATTATTCATATAACTATCGATGTACAGGGCTAAACTGGGATAAAAATTTAGCCCAGGAACTATCTAGAAAATCAACTTACAATAACAAAAAGAATAATAGGCTTATGATGAAAACAACAACAATAATAAATATGATGATGATGATGATGATGATGATATAGTCAAACCTCTGTATAGCGAAGACCGATATAACGATAAACCTGCATTTAGCAATATTTTTCTTTGGTCCTGGCAAATTTCCTACCTTAACAATGTTAAATTTCACTTGGTACAATGATGAAGCTATTTTAGGAACACCTTTAAATAGCACTATTTTAATGTTAAATTGCCATTGCAAACCAGTAGCTTAGCCCTGTGGATGGGAGCTGGTATTGGATTAGTGTCCTTCCCAGCCACCAATGTTTGTTTTAAAGGGACCTGAATACTGTTGGGCCTACATTCTTTAGAAATTCCAGAAGAGAAAGGTTGAGTAGGTGGTGGAAAATAGGGAGGGTAAGAATATCCCTTTCATGTTCATAAACATCTACAACAAGTTTGGTTGATACTTCAACATGCACATCATGTGTAGTTAAAACACTATACCAAGCAAATGATTGTATTTTTGCTTTAGCTATGCGGCAAATTTGCTGTATTTTTCTTCCTTCTTCCCACCCTTTATGAGTAATGAATTTCTGGCATAAGCCTATGCCTTGGCTCAAAGCTTGTCATGTTTCATGATGTTAAACCAGTCTGAATTAATATGTTTAGAAACAACATTATCAGTCTTTAAGGTTCGGGTTTTTGGTTCAATATTTTTTGCACATTTGATCCGTAGATTATCCCATAGAAAGTATTCTGCATGTAGTCTTCCTAATATGAGGTAAGTAACGGCTCCTCAATATACCAATAACCTCCATATAACAATACATCTGCTAAGTCCCACAAATATTGCTATATGGAGGTTTGACTGTAGTAGTAGTAGTAGTAGTAGTAGTAGTAGTAGTAGTAGTAGTAGTAGTAGTAGTAGTAGCAGTAATAATAATAATAATAATAATAATAATAATAAGAAGAAGAAGAAGAAGAAGAAGAAGAAGAAGAAGAAGAAGATGATTTTGAAATCTACACAGAAAAAACGAAAGATGAGATACGAAAAGAATATTATAGAAGAGTCAGAATTATCATGCGAACTGAAGTGCCAAACACAAAATTACGGCAATTGGCACATTACGTGTTCCAGTAGTAGAATATGGGTTTGGACTAATTAAATGGACAAAACAAGAAATTTATTGCATGGACCATAAAACTCGAAAAATGGTTTGTATTTGTGAGTTAATTCCCCCTAGAGCTGATGTTGACAGACTTTATGTTTCACGAAAACAAGGAGGAAGAGGACTCCGACAAATTGAAGCTGCACACCAAAATGTGATATTTAACCTAGGAAGATATATAGCAAAGCATTTCGATTATCCATATATGAGACAGATTAATATGATGGACTTAAAGTATGGAAATAATGGAATCATAAGTAAAGCAAGAAATATTGTCTTAAAAAGTATACAAACCCCACAGATGTCTTCAGATGATAACTTTATGCTGAATAAATTTAACAGCAAAGTAGAATCACAGAATAGGCTAAAAGATGCATGGCAAAATAAACAACTACATGGACAGTACCTGAAAAGGATGAATGGAATACAAATAGACAAACAAAAGACATACAGGTGGCTAATCAGAGGAAAACTGAAGCCCCAGACTGAAGCCACTATAATTGCTGCTCAAGATCCAGCTTTAAGAACACAACATTATGAGAAATATGTTCTGAAGAATACACAAGATGATAAATGTCGCCTCTGTCAGAGCCAATCAGAAACTATTGATCATATTATTTCAGCATGCAATATTCTGGCAAAAAAAGAATACTTGGAGAGACATAATAATGTATGTAAATATCTACATTGGCAAGTATGCAAATCCCTAGGCTCAGAAACAGGCAGTAGATGGTATGAACATACCCCAAACCCTGTTGAATGTATGGGACATGTTACAGTACTGTAGGATTCAACAAATCCATACAGAGCGAACAGTCATTGCAAACAAGCCAGAAATTGTAATACGAAACACTAAGAATAGGACCTAACAATTAATTGATGTTGCAATCCCAAACTGTCAGAATGTGGTTTCAAAGGAAGCTGAAAAAAAGTTGAAATATAGAGAGACCTTCAGATAGAAATAAGTCAAATGTGGAACATGATAACTGAAGTCATACCTGGGTCATTCCACAGAAAACCTGCATTTTAATGTCACAGGACAATATATTAAAAACTAGTTATAATATTTGCAATTTTTCAAAATCAGATATTAAAATACAATATTATCTATTAGTTAGTACTTTACTTTGAGGAAATTTTTAAAAAATTAGCTGTAAAAAGTTGTCCATAGAAGGTGATTTCTCACTTCTGTGGACTGTCACAACCCTCATGTAGAGAACTTCCAAAGATCACAGATACTGTACTTCTTAACATTTTCACTTAAAAAGTATAGTATCTAGTCAGAAAATACTTCAGTTGAGCATAATGATGAATGAAATATTTTTTTGTCCCCACTGTCAATATTTTTCAACCTGAGTTCATGTCACAAGGTTTGCCATCACTTCTGTGGACACTCAAAAAATGCCTAAAATATTCACCAGTGTGTGCTAGTTACCTTTTTCTGAGAGTCAGCTGAAGAGGAAAGGCACCCATATTGCAGAGTGGAGAGTCTTTGTTTTTCTGGATTGGATTTCTTTCATGTATGTATCAAGTTTCTACTCACTTTTTGCATGTGGCATAGCTCATCCAGTCACTTCTGTGGTCTTTATTAAAGTTTAGTTTTTAAGTTAAAAAATAATTTTTAGTACACATGACTTTTAGAACGTGATAATCTCAATAACCTGAAGAGCTTTTGTTTCTGACCTCACAATGCAAGGCAGTTTGCAAAGAAACATAACTTTTTATCACTTCGGTGGACATCACTTCTGTGACATGTGGATTCCACGGAAGTGATAACTGTCCACAGAAGTGATTTGATTCATTATTTTTAAAATTACGCACTTGCTGTGATGTATCCAGTTGACCACTAACATTAAATTTTATAACAACATGATGAATGAAAAAAAATATTTATTAATATTTTAGTTCCTTACCAGTATTGTAACATTTTATCTTTCATAAACAGTTAAGTCTTATTCAATGAGTACACTATCATTAAATTGTCATTTTATTAATTAATATTCTACATTAGGCCTCTTTAGTGCCTCCTGATATAGGTCTACTTCTGCCCATCATAATTAATGGGATGGCTTGGGGAGGCTACTTACTATATTATATCTTGAATGGTAGGTTACTTATTATTTTCAAAACAAATTATAGTATCATGTATTTGTAACAGCATGGTTTAGAAGATTTCATGACTAATATCACTATAATATATATATATATATATATTATATTACCATGGACAAGTCTAATGTTAATTTTAAAGCATAGATTAAAATTTGTTTATATTTTTAGCAGAATGGCAAGAGTAAAGAAAAATTACTTGAGGAAGAGAAGGAAACGAAAAAAAGGAAGTATGAGAAGAGCTAGAGTAAAAATGTAACAGGATTCAGCAAAGCATGAAGAAGAGAAATGAAAAGATAGGGAGCGATACCAAAGGGGGAAAAAAGCAGGAAAGGAAACCTGTGTCACAGCTGACACACAAGGAGAGAAGGAAAGTTCGAAAAGAGTCGAGAAAACGTTCAACGAATTACAGACAGTCGAAAGAGCAAAATAATCATAATAGTTGATTTTACTGAGAGTCATACTCCACCTACCAGTCCAGAAATTCAAGAACCGATGCCAGGCTCCACTACTACTCCTGATTTCGTTCAGTCACACGATAAGAGCCCTTTACTTTTACCAGTTATAAAAATCAGGATCAAGCAGAAGAGAAAGGGGTGAGAAGATAGTAAAAATACAAGACAAGAGATTACTTGAAATAACAGAAAGGAAAAATGCGAAGCTTTGACAGCAGAACCATTGTTTAAAAAAGCGGATGAATGGCAAAGAAGCTTTTAAGTGGTGTAAAAAATTTTCCAAAGTTGTGAGGAAAAAGCTAATTTATGCAGAAGTGCTACAATCACAGATTAAGTCAAAATACACACAATAAAAATCTGTAAAGGAAAAGAGAATATTGAAATGAAATTACATGTGGAACATTTTTTGAAAAATATCAGTGCCAAGGTTATTTTATGTCACCTTACAATGGAGAACTATGCTGTCAAATGGACAAACTTTGAGAAAAATGAAACTGAAAAAGATAAGAGAAGATGTGATAAGATTCTTAGAAAAAGATGAATCTAGCAGACGTTAACTGCAATAACTGTTCACTGAAAGTGACAAATTGTTTTAGTTTCCTGACATGCCCGATAAAGATATGGTTCCTAAGAGAACATTATAAAGAAATTCCGGGGTGCGCGGGCAAAGAGAGTTAAGTCCACCATCCTAAAAAAATTGAGATATGTCCATAGAGTTATAGATAAAAACGTTCTCTACATTTGTGTTAAGTCCAGTAAGTCATATTCAAAATTGTACGGTAGTTATGGATGTGTGCCTCATGGGTTTATCCATCTCTAAAGCTATGTTGGGCTGGTATGGTGTGTTAAGTCACTCTAATTCTCAGTAACAAGAAAGTGGACTTAACTCTCTTTGCCCACGCACCCCAGAATTGAAAACTCCAAACATGAACACAAGGGGATGATATGTATTTGAGAAAGACCTGTATCTTTTTGTAAACCCTTAATAATTTCTAACTTTTTGTTTTATTTTTTAGTGACATCTTTTTTTATGACATCTTGTGTATATTATACAAGTGGTTACTCTGTGGCAGTAAATTAATTTCTTGAATAATAAACCTAAATCTGTTTTACCTTTAGAAAAAATAGTGTTACAAGCATAATTTATATCATAAGTCCATTATTATAACCAAAAGTCACTTCTGTGGACATGCAATCACTTCTGTGGACAGCATCTTTCTTTTAGATTTTCTTTTAAAGAAAACCAAAAAGAGATGACCTACGTCACTTAAACCACAGGTTAAGTACTTTAAAACTAGTACTGTAAATATTTTTTAGGACATATCTGATAAATAATGTAGTATATGGTCGGTTGTTTAAACTCAAACTTCACTTACTTGTTTCTTTTCAAGAATCATGATTTCAATCAGCCTCCTGATCATCCTCAGCTTGTGTCCGACTGTTTTGAATTTCAGTTGTTTGTCCTTGTGACGCTACAGCGGGTTGTGTGTTTGGTGACTTCCGTGGCGGGTAGAAATTTTGAATGAGGCTACTCTCTATATATGTGTCGAAATTCATCAATTTGTTTTTGTGTTTTTGAATAAAGATGTTTTCCCATGCTGTGAGTTCTGTTGGTCGCTGGATACTTTTTAGTAATTTTGTTTGCTGTCTTATGTTGTGGCCATCATTCCAAAAGTGGTGTGCTGCTACAGCTGATTTGTCATACTGTTGGTATTTTATGTGTCTGAAGTGTTCTTTTCTCCTAGTCCTCAAGTTCCTTTTCGTTTTTCCGATGTAAATTTTGTCACAATCTTCACAGCTTATTTGATAAATTCCCGATTTGTTTTCCAATGTCTCCGAATCTTTATTATTTGTGGTGATTAAATTCTTCACATTCTTGTTGTTTTTGGGGGCTAATGTTATGCTGTACTCCTTAAAGATTTTTTGAAATTTATGGTGGTGTTTCGGGTGGTATGTGAATTTCTTGAAAGAGTTCTCTTGGTTGATTATTGGGGATAGAGTGGTATTCTCTTTTATCAGTTTCTGGCGAGCGAAATATTTAATTTTCTTGTCAACAAGGCTTTTGGTGTATCCATTTTTGTGGGCAATTTCTACCATTTCATTATATTCATTATTGTATTCTGTCTTGTTCAGCGGAATATTTATAAGTCTGTGTGCTAGGCTGTTTATTACTGCATGTTTGTGGGCTGTAGGGTTGAAACTGTCAGAATTAATGAAATTGTTGGAGTGTGTTTCTTTGCGGTAAATGCCAAATTCGATTTTGTTGTCCTTTTTCATAATTTTCAAGTCCAAGAAGGGGAGGAAGTTTTCTTTTTCTGTTTCTAGTGTGAATTTTATCGTCTTCTCCTGTAAGTTAAGCAATTTCAAAGCCTGTAAGTTAAGCAATTTCAAAGCATCATCTATGTGTTTGTTGTGTACTACTGAAATGATGTCATCAACATACCTGTGCCAGATTTTGAACATCCAGGGGCCACAACATAAGCCAGCAAACAAAATTACTAAAAAGTATCCAGCGACCAACAGAACTCACAGCATGGGAAAACATCTTTATTCAAAAACACAAAAACAAATTGATGAATTTCGACACATATATAGAGAGTAGCCTCATTCAAAATTTCTACCCGCCACGGAAGTCACCAAACACACAACCCGCTGTAGCGTCACAAGGACAAACAACTGAAATTCAAAACAGTCGGACACAAGCTGAGGATGATCAGGAGGCTGATTGAAATCATGATTCTTGAAAAGATACAAGTAAGTGAAGTTTGAGTTTAAACAACCGACCATATACTACATTATTTATAGTACCACTTCACTGTAAAAAATCCCACGTAATATATTATATCATATCTGATAAATTCGTTTCTTTTTATTATTCTTGCATCAAAACTGCAGGGTTTCTGTAGAATGACCCACCTATTATATTTGGAGCACTGGGTACGATACCAAAAAAACCTGGAAAACAATCTATCACATTTTGAGGAAGGTGCTATAAGGACCAGACCCGTGAAGAATCTGCTCCTGAGGGGGCTGGAGGCAACCTGGAGCAGAATCCTAAATCCAGCCTCAGTGCTGTGAATCTAAAAATCTTGAAAATAATAATAATAATAATAATAATAATAATAATAGTAGTAGTAGTTGTAGTAGTAGTAGTAATTTTTGTCTATTGTAGCAATGTCAATTAATATCAACTCAGTGAGTAGGTTTCTTTTCTCTTAGGTTATAAATGGTCCTTTCAAATAAACATCCTATCTCTGCTTCATTTTCTTTCTGGTACCATAAGAAAACATCTTTAATTTCTTTTTCTCTCCTCAAATTTACAGAGAATAGTATATGTGAGAGAAATTTTAATAGCAACACATTTCAATTTTTTGTTTCTTCACAGCTTAGGATGACATATTTAAGGAACAAGCAGACAACAGTTCCGCTCTATATGGATGTGGCAACTGTGCCTGAATTTCTTTCTTGGGTATTTCTATTTTCATTTATGAATTAGCAGTCTTTTAAAATTCTACACGAATCAAATAGAAGGTTAGGTTATTATTTTTTTTAAATATATTTTCATGGAAAAAGAAGTAGACAATAGAAATAATGGTAATTTCATAGGAAACAGCAGCAGTTCTGATGGTACATCACCAAATTATAAGTATCTTACTTGCTGTAAGCATAGGCGTAAACTTTTAAGGCAGCCTGACATCTAGAATACCTAATCACATGTGCCATTGTGGTTGAAAGAAGCTCAACCATTTTAGACAGACCATATTGTCGCAGAATTATACTTTTCTTACATTATTACTGATTCCATTACTGAGAAATTACATAAGAGGTTGATGTAATTAGTTAGATTCAGTGTATACTTTCCCACATGAGTCACGAGTGGCATCATAAGCGATTCTGTATCACACCTTTTCTCTTTTCTTCTCTCTGTTTCTTTCCCTTTGTACCACCACCACCACTTTCTCCCTATCTCCTTTCCCTCTCTCTCTCTCTCTCTCTCTCTCCCCTCTCTCATATTCTGTTTCATCTTATATTGAGATATTGCATTACATTTCGCAAGATCAGGGTATGATCTACAAAACAGTTCAGTGCTTTAACCCTTACGTAACTGAGAAAGTAGTTAGAGTACCTGAAGGTACTAAGTATATGACTATGGTCATGAAACGTCAAAATGATGTGCCAGAAATTATTAGAATAGCCGGTAAATCATCTGAACAGTAGAGAAATTCAAATAGGTGGGACCAATAATTACAGATACAAATAATATTAAGACAGAAGTTAGTATCGACTGAAGTCAGGAAATGCTTGTTATGCAGTTCAGAAACTTTATCTTCTCGTCTTCTGTCCACAAATTTAAAAATAAAACAATTATCCTACAGGTAAATATGGATGTTTGGGATTTAGCGCGCCTATTGAAGGTTAAATGCTTGGCATGCGCGCGCAGTCCTTCCTTGCGGCAGCCATTTTAGTTTGTTCTCTTGCTTCCACGGTGAACAGGTGGAAGTTGGATGCTGCTCATAGTTTGTTATTAAAACTTGTATGTTTGTGTTGGGCTAATGATAATAAAGTTACAATCCACTATTCTTCGTATATTATTTGTCCCAGTGCAAACATATTTTGGTCGCCTCCGTGCCTGATGGACTAATAAAACGTGTTATAATTCGCCATGTGCACATATCTATTGTTCCCGCGAACGCAGACATTATGGTTATATTGACTTTGAGAACTGTGAAAGTGTGTTGATGGTTCTAATCGTGGTGTTCCTGTTATGAAATGTCTACAACTATTCTTCGAAGTCATCAAGTATTGAAATCCAGTTTATGTTAAAAATGGAAGAATTTAATGAAAAATTAGCAATAAAGAAAAGAGCTATTGCTAAAAGGACATTAACCTACGTCGACAAGTTTCTAAAGAAGTATACTGAACAAGTTAGTGTAAATGAAGTTCGTTCACGTTTGAGTTCCTTGCCTGATATTTTGAATCAATATGTGGAAGTTCAAGATGAAATTGAATTAAATTGTGAAGATCCTGCAGGTCATTATGCAGACAGAGAAAAGTTCATAGAGGATTACCACAGAATAAAAGCAGCTCTGGAAGGAATTGTTGATAAAGAAGTTAAAGTGCCTTCCCCCCCTGCATCTGTAATATCGAATAATAGTGATTCCTTGGTAAAATTGCCCACTGTTGATATTCCTACATTTGATGGAAATGTTAGGACATGGTTGCAATTTCACGACATATTCTCAAGCTTAATACTAAACAATGAATCATTAAATGACATACAGAAATTTCATTACCTAATTTCGTCGTTGAGAGGAGAAGCTAAAGGTCTTCTAGAAAGTTTAACCATTAGTGCAGATAATTTTCCAACTGCTTGGAAGTTGCTTTATGACAGATACAATAACAACAAAATAATTGCTGCCAACTATGTAAAGTCGTTACTAAATCTATCTACAGTGAAAACAGGTTCCAGTAATGAATACAGATCGCTAGTAAATAATGCAACAAGTAATAAAAGGGCATTAGAATCATTGAAACCTAATGTACCACTGCATGATGTGATATTAGTTGAAATCATTCTTGAACAATTAAGGAAACAAGACAGACAAGAGTGGGAATTGAAAACAGCTAATGATCAGTTCAGTTCTCTACAAGATCTTATTACATTCATTGAAATAAAAGCTCAAGCTTTAGAAATCATTGAGTACAGAAATAATCCTAGTGAACAAAGGGTTAAGTCATCTATATCTTCAAGTAAAGCTCTGACTGTTAATGTAAATTCTGTCAGTTGTATATTTTGCAACAGAAATAGCCATTCACTGCATGATTGTAGAGATTTTAAAGCTGTGTCTCTTGTGGAAAAAAGAAGATTCCTTCAAGAAAATAAACTTTGTTTTTCATGTTTAAAAGGATCCCATGTGTTTGCTAAGTGTAAAGCCAGCTGTGCCATTTGTAGCAAAAGACATCATAAACTGTTACATATTGATAATGCTAATAACAATGCTAATGCCACTTCCAATGTTAGCAATGTATCTAGCTATACTTCGTCAAAAGGTCAGAACATAGCCAACGCAAAAGCACTATTGCCAACTGTAGCTGTATATGTTGAAGCCAAGAATGGTGATCTTGTTGGGTGTCGAGCTTTAATGGATTCTGGAAGCCAAATGTCTTTCATATCAACTGATTTAGTGAAGAAGTTGCATCTACCATTGATCAAGAATAAATTCTCTGTTAGTGGAATTAATTTTGTTTGTGCCGCAAAGGTTGTGCACACCTGTTCAGTTAATGTACATTCCAGAATTAGCAACTATGAGTTTAATGTGAATTGTGCTGTTCTTGACAATGTTACTGGTCTTGTACCTAGTGCTCCTGTTCAATATGAAGATTGGTCATTGCCAACTGACATTTCATTGGCTGATCCTGAATTTTATATTCCAGCAAAAATTGATTTATTGCTTGGAGCTGATGTTTTCTTTGATCTTGTGATTGGTGAAACCTTTAAGCGCAAAGGTCATCCCACGTTGATAAACACTCATCTGGGTTATGTGTTATCTGGCAAAATGCCACTGCATTCTATTCGTCATACTAACAATGAGGTTGTGAGTTGTTTAAGCAGAAATGATATGCTTGATAATCAACTTCGGAAGTTTTGGGAATTAGAGGAAATAAATCACATTCCTCAAACAAAGGAAGATAAATATTGTGAACAACATTTCTTAGAAAATATTTCGAGAACTTCTGATGGTCGATTTATAGTTCGACTTCCTGTTCGCCTAGAAGTTTCTATTGGGGATTCCTTCGGACAAGCTAGAAAGAGAATGAATCTGCTTGAAAGGAAATTTGAATCTAATGAAAAACTGCATCATGATTATGCGCAATTTATGAAGGAGTATGAGGACTTAGGTCATATGGATTTGTGTGACATGTCTGATGAATCTACTCAATTCTTCATTCCTCATCATGCTGTTTTTAAACCTAATAGTTCCACAACTAAGATAAGAGTTGTTTTTGATGGTTCTGCCAAATCTTCCAATAATTACTCATTGAATGATTTATTGTGTGTTGGTCCTGCTGTTCAGGAAGAGTTGTACTCCATTGTTCTTCGATTCAGAAAGTATCCAGTAGCAATGACTGCGGATATTGCAAAAATGTATAGGCAAGTGCTCGTTGATCCTAGAGACCGATGCCTACAGAAAATTCTATGGAGAAGTAATATAGAAGAGGAGTTAAAATGTTATAAGTTGTCTACTGTAACATATGGGACGAGTCCTGCTAGCTTTCTGGCAACTAGATGTCTCAAACAACTTGCTGATGAGAATCAAGAAATATGTCCTGCTGCTGCTGAAGCCCTAAGATCTGATTTCTATGTGGATGATTATCTAGGTGGTGTTTCTACAGTTGAAGAAGCCAAAAGGTTGCAGACTCAGCTTATTGATTTACTCGCTTCTGCTGGATTTCCATTGAGAAAATGGTCATCAAACTGTGATGAAGTACTGCAAAATGTAACTCCGGAATTGCAAGAAAGGCCAGCTAACTACAAGATCATTGGAGATCATACTGTGCAAGCCTTAGGAATTACATGGCAGCCTGAAAATGATTGTTTTCAATTTAAGTTTGATGTCAAGCCAATAACAAAGGTGACGAAGAGAAATGTTTTATCTGTCATATCTTCAATTTTCGATCCCTTGGGTCTCTTGGCTCCTGCTGTTATTAAGTGTAAAATATTCATACAAAGATTATGGATTTTGAAGACAAGTTGGGATGAGATACTACCTACTTCAGTCCAAGATGAATGGAACAAGATATATGGTAGTCTACATTGTCTGAATGACATAACTGTTGACAGGAAAATAATTCCTTCTGCAAATCTTCAGAGAATTGAATTACATGGATTCAGTGATGCTTCGGAACAAGCTTATGGTGCTTGTATCTACCTGCGATCCATATCTGATAATAAATCTGTTTCTGTTTCACTAGTTACTTCTAAATCTAAGAGTGTCTCCTATCAAGACACAGTCTGTACCTAGATTAGAGCTCTGTGGAGCATTGTTATTGTCTAGATTGTTGAAAAAGGTATTGTCATCATTGAAATTAAGTAGATTAGATCAAATATATCTATGGTCTGATTCTACTATTGTTTTATGTTGGTTGAAATCTACTCCAGCCAAGCTGAAGTCCTTCGTTGCAAATAGGGTCTCTGAAATACAAGATGACACAGACATTAATTGCTGGCATCATATTTCAACTGAAGAGAATGCTGCTGACTGCATTACCCGTGGTGTATATCCAGATCAGTTATCTACATTGAAGCTACGGTGGAGGGGTCCAACATTCTTATGGGAAGTGAATGCTACTTCATCTCCTACATCTATTAATGAAATGCAATTACCAAATGAAATACCTGATGTAAAATCTTCTAAAGAAGAAGTTGTTACTTGTGCTGCGAATGTCAAACATTCTTCAAGTTTAAATGATCTCATCAAAAAATTCTCTTCCATCGATAAACTAAAAAGAATCTTCTCTTACATTTTGAGATTTATTCATAACTCAAGAGCTGTTCCTGAAAAAAGGAGAAGTGAGCATCTTACTGTTGAAGAAACGGATGCATCATTCATCGCTATAATATCTCTAGTACAACAGGAAGAATATCCTGAGGAACTGTCTTGTTTGATGAAACACAAGTGCATTTCTAATTCAAGTAAGCTAAGGCCATTATGTCCATTCCTCGATAAAGATGGGTTGCTACGAGTTGGTGGTCGACTTAACAATTCTGATTTGCCTTATGAAGCTAAACATCAAATAATTGTTCCAGCGAAACATCACATCACTGAGCTTTTGATTAGAAATGAGCATATAAAGCTTCTGCATGGAGGTACTCAATCTGTGCTGTCCTCATTGAGAAGAAATATTTGGATTCCTGCTGGAAGGAGTGTTATCAGAAAGGTGTTACGAAGTTGCATTCCTTGCTTCAAAGTAAACGCTTCCAGCAATAATCAGCTTATGGGACAACTTCCATCGAATAGAGTACGACCTGCTCATCCTTTTGAGTACACTGGTGTTGATTATGCTGGTCCTGTTCATCTTAAAGTTGGATTAAGTCGCAGCAAGACTATTATCAAAGCTTACGTCGCATTTTTCATTTGCTTGGTAACCAAAGCTGTTCATTTGGAATTGGTATCTCAACTTACCACTGATGCATTTTTAGCTGCTCTGGAAAGATTCATCGCAAGAAGAGGAAGATGCAGAGAAATAATGAGTGACAATGGTACGAATTTTGTGGGTGCAGCTGCTGAATTGAAAGGATTCTTACAAGACCCTGACATTCAAAATACCTTATACGAGTATGGAGTTTCTGAAGGCTTTAATTGGAAATTCATTCCTCCAAGATCCCCACACTTCGGAGGTATATGGGAGTCTGGTATCAAATCAATGAAGTCTCATTTGAAGAAAGTAATAGGAAACACTGTGCTGACATTTGAAGAATATGCTACAATTCTTTCACAAGTAGAGGCATGTCTGAATTCTCGACCTCTATCTCCTTTAACTGATAATCCACAATGCTTGAATCCTATTACTCCAGGGCATTTCCTTATTGGTCGTCCTTTGCAGTGCCTTCCTGAACCTTCTATGTTGCCTATCCCCACTGGCAAACTTTCCCGGTGGCAGCATCTGCAGCAGATGATGTAGCACTTCTGGAAGCGATGGTCTACTGAGTACCTGACAGAACTTCAACGTCGTCCTAAGTGGTTGGACATCCGTTCTAGTCTTGACATTGGTGATCTAGTTTTAATAAAGGAAGACAATGTTCCTCCATTGTGTTGGAAAACTGGAAAAGTTGTTGAAGTGTTTCCCGGTAAAGACGGTTTGATTAGAGTAGTAAAGTTAAAAACTGCTACTGGTGAAATCCAAAGACCTATTGTAAAACTCTGCCCGTTTCCTTCTAAAGTGAATGTTTAAATGTAATTGTGTTTTCTATTGTTGGATAAATCAAGGGTGGGAGTTATTGATTCATGGATTTGCGTGTTGATCTAGATAGATCAAGGGTGGGAGTATGTTTGGGATTTAGCGCGCCTATTGAAGGTTAAATGCTTGGCATGCGCGCGCAGTCCTTCCTCGCGGCAGCCATTTTAGTTTGTTCTCTTGCTTTCACGGTGAACAGGTGGAAGTTGGATGCTGCTCATAGTTTGTTATTAAAACTTGTATGTTTGTGTTGGGCTAATGATAATAAAGTTACAGTCCACTATTCTTCGTATATTATTTGTCCCAGTGCAAACAATGGATGTGAGACATGGTAGCATACTTTGGGAAGAACATAACTTAATCTGAGAGTGTTTGAAAATATTTGGGCCTAAGAGAGATGAAAATGGGGACTGGAGAAAACTGCATAACGACGAGCTTCATAACCTGTACTCGTCACCGGACATAGTAAAGGTAATTAAATCACGGAGGATGAAATGGGATGGTCATGTTGTGCACATGGGAGAGGAAAGACTATTTCAAAAGTATTGACTGAGAGACCCGAAGGGAAAAGACCACTTGGAAGACCTATATGTAGGTGGGAGGACAATATTACGAAATATTTAAGGGAAGTAGGATTTTTAAGGGAAGGTTGGATGGAGTTAGCATAGAATAGGTTTGAATGGTGAGCTCAGGTAAGCGTGGCAATGAAGCTACGGGTTCCATCAAATAGATAATATTCCTTTAGGTTGCTTAGGAATTGTCTATTGCCATTGAGTAAGTAAGTGGCTCTAGATCCTAGGTTAGAGATATGTAGTGCCAATGTGGTAGTTAGGTTAAGAATTTAGAGATATTAGTTTGGTAGCGGCAGATTGAATCTTGCACGTTTTCTTATGTTGTTCCTTATGTTTTATGTTTCTCACTATGTGATATCACACCACAAACATCCAATCATTTGTTTTATTCCAGCTCAAGCCATGGTACATTTTATTACGGAAGAAAGACGTTGCTAATGTATAAGTAAAGTAGGAGTAAACATAGAGTATTAAGACATCTGGAATTTATGCACTAAAACACCTAACATCAACTATCTGCTGTGGTTTACATCAATCTGGGACTAAAGGACTCAAATAAAAAATAACAACTGTTGCATTATGGAAGAAATGTTAGTTATCCAATGGCAGGATTTGATATGATCATCATCTTCCTTCTGGCTTCCCAATATAGATACACAAAGTCTCTACTTTGTTGTCTTTCATGAATAAGGCTGTTGCACTCCAGTAGGTGGGCTTCATCCATGATGGTGTCCTTTCCTTGACACAGAACACATGCAGGGGACTGGAGGATCTTGAGTCTGTAGAGGTGGTGGGCCAGGCAGTCATATCCTGACATTAAATGGAACAGTCCGACAGCTTCTTGACGATCTGCTTTCTTTGTCCTGTTATACAGTGTAGACACGGTTTCCCATTTTTTCCCTTTTGCGGCTTCCATATTTTCTAGTGCTTGTTTATGATCGAAAGTTGCTTTTATTTCTTGTGTTTTCTGCTTTATGGTTGTGGTGTTGTTGCCTTGGATTAGGATTCTAGTTCCCTTTTCTGCCAGTTGGTCTGCTGCTTCATTGCCCATTATGCCCATGTGTGAAGGAATCCATTGTTAAGACTATAGTTTTGTTCAATTTTGTAGGGATTTTAGGAGTCTGCGGCTTTCCTGCACAGTTGGATCATCTGTGCTACTATTGGATGTTACTGCTTGAGAGTCAATAAGAAGAACTGCTTTGTTAAACATTTGTGCTCTGATTATTAAGTTGTAGAGCGCTAACTCTATTGCTTTAACTTCTCCATCAAAGGCTGTATTTTTCTTTCCAAGGGTAAGGTATTGGCAAAATAATTTAGAATATATTCCAGCTCCTGCATTATTTTCTTTAGTTTTGGAGACATCGGTAAAGATCCACTCCCAGGTGGGTTCAGGATAATTAGTGTGTAGAGTTTCTGAGGTTATTGCTTCACTATGTCTTGATTATATTCACTTTTATTTTGTAGTCCTTGGATTGTTAGGGAACAGTTGTAGGTTTGGTATTCCAGGGGGCTGGTTAGTAGTGGTCTAGGTCTTACATCTTTTATGTTTATATTTAAATCTGCCAGCAAATTATCTGTTTTATTTGTGAAGGATGCTTGTGTTAGAATCTGAGGGGTACTGCCTTTTATGTGAAATGGTTTAGGCATGTTTGATATTTTTGTTCGCATAATACATGCTCTCTTGTTGATTTCATTCTGCATGGTATTATTGTTTGTATACATTCTCATGGTTGTAGTGTTGGTTGTTTTAGTTCCACCAGTAATCATTCTAAGCATTTGATTCTGAAGAGATTCCAACTTCTTTACTACATTTTCTTTTGCTGTGACCAAGGCTTCTGCTCCATATGTTAGTACAGGTTTCATGTATATTGGTAAGACAAAACCTCGAATATGGTACAGTCATATGGAATCCAATGACTATTAAACTTTCTGATTCAATAGAAAAAATACAATCGAAGTTTTACAAATTTTTGATATTCAGAAGTACTGGCCATTATCCAACATATTTGAATTACCAAACGCTTTTAGAACTATATGATATTAAAAGTTTAAAATTTAGAAGAAATAGTCAAGGTTTAATATTTCTTCACAAATTATTGCATTCAAAAATTGATGATAATAATATTGTTAAGAAGATTTATTTTTACGTGCCATGTAAACTAAGTAGACACAGGAAGCTATTTTTTACCCCCAGGGTAAATACTGATATTCATAAAAATTCACCTTTAAATAAAGTTACCACTTTGTATAATAAAATTAACTTTTCAAATTTTGATATACTTAGCATGTCCGAAAATTAATTCAAAAAAGCTTTAGTTGAAGTTGATTTAATACTGAATTAAAATCACTAAACGTAGTTACAGTGGTATTCATCAGACGTGGCAGTCCAAGCATGGATCCTCAGTAGATGCAGACGAGTCCAACAAACATTCGTACTGCATGGAGGGGTGTATGGGTTAGTTGTGTCGTTGCTTTCAGAGCGGTAAGATCGTATAATGCAGTGAAGAAACAAGAGACCTTGTTACAATCGCTTCTCCTCTCCCGGAAGTGCAGCTCAAATTCTTACCCCTCCCCATGATTCCTCCTACATGCGTCTCCTCTCTCACGCGCATCTGACTGCCACCTCTGATGAATACCACTGTACAATCAATTGTAGTTAGTGTATTGGTTTAATGTATCATGCCAAACATTCTCCTCACTCTTTCTTTCTTTCTTATCTTAATTCTCAAAGGCATTATGTACTGTGATTATAACCTGGCAACTGCTGGAACCCAGAAGTAGCTAGGAATTTCTTTTTCTGCTTGTAATGTTTTTTTGTGTACATTTTACTTTTATCTTTTGTGTATTCTTATCTTTTGTATCTTATGTTTTAATTATTTTGTATGTATGCATTGTATTTTTGGCATGGACATTGTAATTGGGTTTTATACCTGTAATGTTCGTTATTATAAAATAAATAAATATTTTATATGTTGTATTTAGTGTTTCTAGTGGGCTTCCCCATTTTGTCCTGGTTAACCGTTTTAATATATGGGCTTTTCTGTGGATTTTCTCTTCAACTTTTTCTATGTGTTGTCCCCAACTTAATTTATTATCAAAATACATTCCTAGGTATTTTGTACAATTGCTTTTGTTTATATGTTGGTTGTTGATTTTAATGTTGAAGGCCTCATTTGTGTGTTTTAGGGAGAAGTATTGATAATTTGTTTTGGAGGTGTTGATTACCATGTTATTTTCTTGTGTCCAATTTTGCAGGACTTCTAGAGCTATGTTGAGTGTATCTTGCAGTTTATCTGCGTGGTTTTTTACATTGTTTTTGCAGCATGTCCAAATCACCACATCATCAGCAAACATTGCACATTTTATATTTGTTATGTTTTCTAGCTTGTTTGCTAGGTCATTAATATACACATTAAAAAAAGTTGTGCTTGACACAGCTCTTTGTGGCAGGCCAATCTTGATTTGCTGGTACGGTGCTTGTTTGTTGTTAAATTTGTAGATATCCAATGCTGTGAGATGAATGCTTTGCACCAGTTTATCATGTTACCTTTAACTCCTATGTTCTTTAATTTCCATATGAGTTTGTCACGCCAAACTTTGTCATATATACCTTGGAAATCTATAAACAGTGCTAGTACACTTTCTTTCTTGTTAAACGATTCTTTAATACCTTGTGAGAATTTCACAATCTGGTGAATTGTTGATAGCCTTTGTCTGAAACCAGCTTGTTCTGGGGCCAAGAGCTCCTGTATTTCTAAGTACCAGTTTAGCCTAGCCATTACCATTCTTTCCATGATTTTTGCTATTATGGATGTCAGGGATATTGGTCTGTAGCTGCTAATTTGTTGTGGTGGTTTGTTTGCCTTCAATATAGGGATGACTATGACTTTTCTCCATTCTGCTGGGATGGTGTATTTCCCTGTCCAGATTTCGTTATACATTAAAAGTAGTCTTCTTTTTGCTAGAAGTCCAAGATTCTTAATAAATTCTGGAAATATGTTTTCTGGTCCTGCTTGTTTTTTTGTTTTTGTTTTTAGTACGGCTTCTTCTAGCTCTTCTGGTTTGAAGTTTAAGTTGAATATTTTGTCTGTGTGTTTGAAAGATTTTGCATTTTCTTTTTCGATGTGCTTATGCATTTGTTTCCTTAGTTCCTTCTTTTTTTTTATTATATAATTATTTAGTTTATGTTCAGTGCTGTAATATTTGTTTATCTCTTTTGGTATTTTTTGGACATCTGTGACAAAACCAGGCAAAAGAAGTGACCCAATAAAAAAGCTCTTTTAAGAGCTACACAAAGTGATGTTGGAATTTTGCAATGGAATGCAACCGGCCTATCATCTGCAAAAATATCAGAATTAATGACAGAAGTTATGGAAGAAATGTTTCATACACTAGATTGATGCAAACCACAGCACAGTTGATATTAGGTGTTTTAGAGCATCAATTTCAGATTTCTAAATACTTTGTGCTCACTCCTTCTTTACTTACACATAAGCATATCTTCCATAACAAAATAAATACCATGGCTTGACCCCTCCTCGGTTCTGAAAACTAAATATGGCCAGTTTGATCTATAAAAAAGTGTCTGATTTAGAGTGGGCAGGTTGAACCAAATCAATTGTGAAGACAAATTCTCCTCTCTCAAGAGTAGAAACAAAAAATAAATAAATAAATATAAATATATATATATATATATATAAGGCGAATCACCTAAAACTTGCACTGCAGATATTTCGGACATGGGACTTATTGATGTACAGTTTTCGCAGCATTGATTGGTAATCAAGGGCTTGTACGTTTAGCCTATAAACAGATTTGAATAATACTTAGAAAGTGTGTTTTTTGAGCAAACATACAATTTTATTTAATGGAACAATGCCTAGTTAGGCTACATCAATAAAACAAAAGTAGAGTAAATTAGAATGTCAGTGGTGTTTGTCGCAGAATTCTAGTGCCAGTAGTTTATGAGAAATCGTATTTTGAAAAGTTTCCACACCGACAATTATTTGTTCCATTCAACCTGCTTAGTCGCTAGATACGATGTTGTTATCTTTTGTTTACACTGTTTTCTGTCCACTTGTTCATTGCGACTTTTTAGTCAGTTCGTTTGTGATAGTTCAAGCAGTAGGTTGTGAGTGAAGATGGGATTTACCAATGCAGAAAAGGCCAACATGCTCATGGTGTACGGAGAGTGTAGGAAGAATGCAGTTCGTTCTTGTATGGTGTATGCGAAAACATATCCCAATAGACGTCAACCATCTCAGCAATTATTTATCAACCTCTTCAACCAGTTATGTGAAAGTGGTAGTGTAACACATACAGTGAGTCCCACGCAGGAGTTGGCCAATGAGATAGGCCTATGTGATATTGTTTTTAAGTTCTTCTAACAGTATGTGAATATTATTTATGGGGAAACTTGAAAAATAAAGTGTATAGGTCAATTTCCCATACATTAGAAGAACTTAAAGACAATATCACAAGAGAAATTAACTCTGTTTTGGAAGCTGAACTTATGCGCGTAAAAGAAAATGTCCTAAAAAGGTGCCAGTATTGTGTGGATGCAAGAGGAGAACATTTCCAACATCTCTTGTGATGAGGTACGTGTTTATTTTCATTGTAATTTTAACTGTAAATGTGAGAACCTGAATCATTACATCAATCACGGCTTTATTAGCATAGATATTTCACCCGATTGCTCGGGAGTTGGAGCTGCCCACTGCGCCACAGGAACCCGCGTCGTTGGCCAACTCTTGTGTGGGACTCACTGTAGAAAACGTAACAGAAACAAATAGGTGACTGGAGAAGAAGGAAAAATTAATGTTTTGGCTGCTGTTGCAGTAGATCTGCAAATAAGTTACCGTGCAATCGCATGTGAAAGTGGCATGAGTCTGGCAGGTGTGCTTCCATCAACGTAGGTTCCATCCCTATCACATCTCTCTCCATCAAGAGCTGCATGGAAATGATTTTGAGAATCGTGTTAACTTTTGTTCAGGTAGGGAGAAAAAAGTGGACCGACTCTTGTAGCTGATTTCAGAGCTTTGTGATACTAAATAAATGTAAGAGATGTAACGGAAACATTTGTTTTCACAAGCAATGCAAAATATGTGAAATTATTTCTCAATTCAAGCAACTTATCGGCTGTAGAACAAATTTCAATACATTCCCTGCTATCCTGTGAATGCCGCTAGGCATGCGCAGTGGCTCATATCGGCAACTTAGATATTTCAGTTGGTGCGCTTTTTTTTTCCCTACCTGTACATGGACATTAATACATGATACTCCAGATTCATCATGTATCTTGTTTAGAGGTGTACAAATCTCGATTTTAGCTTGCCCATACCCGCTTGAACGCCAGGCAAGCAAGTTGCCAGCGTCATAGCTAGGAAGCAGGCAGGTTTCTTTAAACTTGATGGGTCAGGTCAAACCCAGCCTAGGCAAGTCAGAATAAGCTTGCGACATTCCTATCAGCTAAACAACTGTAGTTGCTAGTGTAGGTAATATTTTCTTGCTTTTCTACATGCTGGTAGAAGAAATTCACCATGCAGATAAATAAAAGGTGGATAAAGTATTAAAATCCTTTTAGCGTCTTAACACAATTATTATTTTTATTATTAGGTAGATTTCAAAGAAAAATCTAATCTACCTAATGACTTTCAAAAAATTTGTTCATATCTTTACATTTCATGCCTCCCTAAGTACGAAATCACCGCCTGTTAAAAAAAATTGAGATATTTATATTTATATACAGTATATGTATATATTTATATATATATAAATATATATATATATATATATCTTTATCTTTACATGCTAGCGGCCGTAATTTTCAAGATATTTGAATGAAATTTTATTATATTATTTCTAGGCCCAATAGTTCAGACAAGTTCGTTAATGAGCAAAATTGGCGCAAGAGGGTGGTCGGGGGAGGGTGTTGAAATTTTAAAACATTTATATCTAGGCCCCTATGAAGTATAGAGGGAAACTTTGATTGAATAAATTAGAGTACTCCTTATGGAGTTCACAGTGACACCAACGATTCGGGGGTTTTGGGAGTACGAGTGGGGGTGGGGGTATGGGGATGGAAATTCGAAATTTTCGAAACTATGTCTTGTGGGGTATCGTTGAAAAGCTCTTGATGAGTACTCTACAAATCAATAACTAGTTTCTTGATAGTTCTCATATAAGGCGAGATTTGAATGTTTGAAAAAGTTCTCTTTCCTCTTTTTTGCAGTTATTATTGCGGGTGTGTCATGCCAAGGCTAAAGAAGAAGAATGCTACGCAGCGACAGTAAATTAAAACAAAAGCACTTCGAAATCTACCTCAGCTTGTAGGCTTGCCTAAAGGGATTTTTGTTATTGTTATTAATGATTTTATGATGTTTTCTCGAAAATGTTTGAAAATTTTTCCCATGCCGGACTAGTACTACCTTTGTTCATTGATAATTCAAACTGTCCACATTTTAGTTTCTCCTTGGCTTCCTTCAGGGTAAAATTCTCTAAACACATCTGAAGTTCCTCAACTACGTAACTGCACGACTTACCAGTGCACTGCTATACCCAGTTTCATATTCTTTCCGCCAGGCCTTGCAGTTTCCTTAGGTCCTGTGCAACCCATCAGGTTATGAAGAGCTTGTGACTCATAGCGACAGCATTTCTTATCATCGTTGTAATCTGGCTTGCTTTCAAGTCAAGCAAGTTAAAAGCTGTGACTGGTTGCAGAATTTCAAAGGGGCAGGCAAGCTAAAATCAGAATATGTACACCTCTGATCTTGTTTAGTGATGAAGCAACATTTATTAATCATGGCCAGGTAAACCACAGAAACATGCACTATTGGTCTGTTGACAATCCCATTGGCTTCGTCAGGTGGAATGTCAGTGTCCATGGAGTTTAAACGTGTGGTGTGGGATAGTGAACCTTCAGTTCATAGGCCCTTTTTTTCACAGAAGCAATACTGAACTCGCACAAACATCACAGCCTCCTAACAGACCATCTTCGACAGATGTTGGAAGACGTTCCTCTGCAGATTAGGAGGAACCTGTGGTTCCAGCATTATGGCTGTCCAGCCCTTAGTGCACAAATTACTACAGCATGTCTTCACAGCATTGTTTCCAAATTGTTGGATTGGACGAATTGGACGAACGGGACCTGTACCTCGGCCTGCTCGTTCACCGGATTTGACTCCGTTAGACTTTTTTCTGAGGGGAAAGCTGAAAGACACTGTCTACAAGGACATACCAACTACACCAGATGATATGAAACGACAAATTTCTGCTACCTGCTCTGAAATTTCCGCTGAAATGCTAGAACGTGTGCAGCAGTCTTACCACAGCAGACTGGAAGCGTGTATTGAATCTGCAGGTGTCATTTTGAACACAACCTTTGAAGGTCAATTGTCTCTTTACTAGTCAGAATCCACAGAGGTAGTGCACTCCCTTTTGTTTTTCTTTAGTTTGTGCTACCACAGGTTGTACAAGTGTCGGTGTGTAAAGGTTTCAAAATAAGATTTCTCATAAACTACTGGCACTAGAATCCTGCGACAAACACCACTGACATTCTAATTTACTCTACTTTTGATGTAACTAGGCATTGTTCCATTTAAAAATTGTATGTTTGCTAAAAAAACACACTTTCTAAGTATTATTCAAATCTGTTTATAGGCTTAACGTACGAGCCCCTGACTACCAATCAATGGTGTGAAAACCGGACATCAATAGCACTTTCCATGTCCGAAATATCTGCGGTGCAAGTTTTAGGTGATTCACCCTTTTTATATATAACAATAAGTTCTATGTATGTATATATATATATATATATATATATATATATATATATATATATATATATATATAACTTATTGTTTAGTTGTTTAAAGAAAAGAATTTTGTTCACAAGTATGGGGCTAATAATAACACTAGCCTGCAAAGAAATACAAAAATTTCTGCGGTAAAAACGAAAATAAGTACGTCATTTGATTAACTTCACTGTGCTGAATATGAAAATGCATTTTGTTTTTTTCTATCACATCTGGTTAATTGACAATTGTGAAAAATGTTATTTTGACATTTTGTATTTAATAAAATAACTGCATTCACCATTTGATGCTCATTTTGAAACTTCTTTTTTTTTTGCAGCAAGTAGTGTGATAGGTAATCATAACGAAGTTTAATTTTGGGTCACTGAACATGAATCTGTTGATTGTTCCTATGTATCACATCACATTTTTCTTGCAATAGGTACATCAAAATGAGAGAGATAAGTTATTGCATAGACTAGCCTATAGGATAAAAAGTACTGAAAAAATAGCATAATTCGGTAATATTTACAGAGAAAAATAAAATACAGTAATATTTTTAAATAGTTCAAGACATATTTCACTATTTTTTGTGAGTGCAGGCCAAATAAATAAATTTTTGTCAAATCATCTGAAGCCGTACAAATACGCAGTGAAAAAAAATCTAAGTTTATTTTGGACGTGAACATAATAAAGATTTGAACATTTTGGAATTTTCCCATTGGTTATAAGCTAAAATCTATAAGTTTGTCAAATTTCAGATTTGTAGCTCATCTGAAAGTAAATAAACATCTATGTTAATAAGTGGAAGATTAGACTGTTGTAGATGTGAATGAAGTCATGGCTATCCAGCAAGTTTTTCTATACTTATGGGGCAGCTAGAAACATCAAATTTTGCAAGCGTTTGGCTGTTGGGTCATTCCATGTCAAGTGAACCAATTTTTTGTCAATTTTGAACATGACCATCTCCGATTTTAGTCATACTTGGTTGTCATGAAGTACCACCTGAGATATGTTAAAGTGCAAAATATCAGATTTTTATGTGTTGTAGTTTTCCAGTTATACCCTTCTGAAATATGGAAAAAAACCAAATTTTCTGCATAAGTGCAATCACAAAATGACGCATAAATCAAGCTGGAATTGACATAGATGAGTGGGAAAAGTACCAAAATGTAGCTTATATTATGAGCTTTAATTTGATATGTCACACGAGTACTTTCGAAAAAAAATATTTTCAAGGTTACCCAAAAAAAATTTGAAAACTGAATTTTTCAAAAACCTATATTTTGAAAATTTTGAAAAAAATCTCACAGAAACATACATATTTCAGCATCATGTCCTACAAGTTTTGTTATGGGATCGAAATGGGATCATATTTTTTTACATTTATAACAAATACTATGCACGCTGGGTAAGAATATATGACACAGGAATATTGCACTTAATTCTAAAATTTCATTACAATCAAAAAGAAAAACTTACAGAAAACATGTTACCTTCCCTTCTTCAATGACAAAAACGTGAATTTATTGTCTACAGTAATTTTCTAGAGCCATGGTTGCCGCATCCATCTCTTCCTTCGAGAGGTAATAACTACGGCCAGTGGGACATGTAGGTTGCACAAGGGTGAGGATCTGAGAGAGAGGCACAGTCAGTTTATTTGGACAGTCACTTTTGAAAGTAAATGATGGAGAAGGACCTGCAGGGTGCAGAAACATCAGTTCCACTATCTGTGCTGTCTCATTTTTGTCCACAACTACACCAAGCCACCAATGATTGTTGTTCTCACATGTAACATATCCTTTTACTTCTGCTAGCTTCAGCCTCTGTTGCACACGTGGTCCTAACACTGAAAAAGTGGATGACTGTTCACTTCTTGAAAATACCTTTGTCAACAACACTTTATCTGACAATGGGATGAAACTGTGGAACTTCTGTGTGCCTGGTATTGCTTTTGTAGACAGAAATCTGTCTGCAAGTATTTTTTCCTCTTTGTTGTATTGTGCTTCATTGAAGAAGAAGAACTGCATGGAGTCGATGTTTTCCTCACTCCATGTAAACAGCTGTGCTGGTGTCATGATTTGATGCTCGTATGGCCGCTGTAGGCTTGCCTTTCCTGCAAGTCTTTTCACAGTACCACCCAGACCGTCACATACTCCTTTCCCATGGGCTGTTGCATAGAAATGCCACTCTGCCTCAATTCCAAAATCATGAACATGGTGGCATAAGTTTGAAAAGTTTTTTCTGTTTTTAAATTGCGCAGCTGCACCATCTGAGAAGTAGTAAATTTTTTTCAAATCTCTAATTACTTCCAACTTCAAATGAGAGATAAGCCTTTTCTGGAATAAATGAACAGCAGTGGTGTCATGCTGTAGACATTCAGAGATACATACAATACTTTTGTAGTGTATATTATGATCATTGTAGTAGACTGCTATAGGAAAAATAGTTGCTTGATCATTGTTCCAATGAAAAGACTGGGCTTCATCCTGTAGTACAAACGAATAATTTTCTGCAAAGTCCATACATACCACAGCTTCATTTACTCCAATATTCTGCTTCAAGTGATTATAATATTCTGCCTGTCTTCTTGCAATAAAAGAATGTCTCTTCAAAATCAACAACTGTTCACACAAAGTTTCTATAAACTCATCTGCAGTTTTGATGAAGGTTACTAAATTACATCTGTCAACAGAAACCCACTGCTTGTATGTAATGTTGTCCACCAGTTCATTATCTAGCAGCAACTGTAACTCATCTTTCAAATTATCTACACCTGGACATGAAGGACATTCATTAAGGTGGCATGCTGTGCCTGGCTCTTCACACATTAACTTCGCTAAACAGGAATTATAATTACTTATATCTGTGCCATCATTCAGTGTAATTTGTTTGGATTTCAACACTTGTAGCATTAATTTAACATTCTGATGCACTGTACAAACGCATACTGTGTGGGTACCACTTCCTCCAGCCAAGACGCAATGTTTAGGTCGTAAATCAGCAAATTTCGAAAATCCAATCTTATCAGTAGGATTTTTGTTTTTGAACAGCTCGTACACTTCCTTCAAGTTGCCCATCACTAGCCTCTTCTGTACATGAATTCTACTACTGTCACCCGTTTTCACAGAAACAAAGTCTTTTTTTCCAGGCATAAGACGGCTGACATCATCACTGTTGTAGAACCCTATTACCTTCTCAATCACAGATTCATTTAAAACCTTTCCTGGTTTAGGATTTGGTGTTGCCAGAATACCCTTCGCTTTCACCAATGCTTTAGCTTTTCTTGCCATTCTGTTGCTAACCTGAAATTCATTTTGTATTTCACTGCATGACCAGCTTTTAGGTAGTACTGTTAAAATTTGCAATTTTTCACTAACACTTATATTTTCTTCTTGAAACTTTTCTTTTAGCTGACAAATGACTTCACATGATTCTGATTTATGGTCAACAGTTTTCTCTGTATTTGTACTTGCTGCTGTTAGTACCTTTTCTGTCAAACATTTTTTTATTTTACTGTATTTTTTATCACAGTATGATTTCATTTGCAACTTCCTCTTAGCAACAGGTGACTCCTCTAGAGAGCTTAGAGACTTATTAAGGTACTCTAAGGTAACATCTAAAGCTACAAATGATTCATCAACATTAGTAGGCCTAGTGGTATTGGCTACTGGTACTAAACAGTCATCTGTTGTATCTGTAACCTGTTTCTGCTTTGATAGTTCTTTCCTACAACTGTCACAAATTTTCATACCTACCACAATGGTGTCAAACATGTCACACATCCAGTCAGTAACAGGCCTCACACTTCTTTTCACACCCTGATGTCTGTCTTTCTTGAAAGGGTTGCAGCAGAAAATCTTTGCTGTTTCACTTACTTTTTCAGCCATACTGGGGAAATACACAATGCCTATTTTAATCACTGAACCCACTACTTTACATGCAGCAATACAGTCTTTGTACAGCCTTTGAAGAAAGGAAGCACACTGCATGAGAGTCAAGGCACAACTGAAGCCAGGTCCAACAGGTTACAACTTGCATTCCCTGGCTGACTCACATGCTTGCAGACTGTGTTTACTCATACCCATTTGACCACTTGCACAAGTTGGTATATGCATGTTGGTAAACAACTCCCTGGACAAAGGAATGGATTTTAGAATTAAGTGCAATATTCCTGTGTCATATATTCTTACCCAGCGTGCATAGTATTTGTTATAAATGTAAAAAAATATGATCCCATTTCGATCCCATAACAAAACTTGTAGGACATGATGCTGAAATATGTATGTTTCTGTGAGATTTTTTTCAAAATTTTCAAAATATAGGTTTTTGAAAAATTCAGTTTTCAAATTTTTTTTGGGTAACCTTGAAAATATTTTTTTTCGAAAGTACTCGTGTGACATATCAAATTAAAGCTCATAATATAAGCTACATTTTGGTACTTTTCCCACTCATCTATGTCAATTCCAGCTTGATTTATGCGTCATTTTGTGATTGCACTTATGCAGAAAATTTGGTTTTTTTCCATATTTCAGAAGGGTATAACTGGAAAACTACAACACATAAAAATCTGATATTTTGTACTTCAACATATCTCAGGTGGTACTTCATGACAACCAAGTATGACTAAAATCGGAGGTGGTCACGTTTTTCCATTGGTTCACTTGACATGGAATGACCCTGTTGTATGTGCCAATATTCCTGATCAATTTTACGATTCAATCTGTCCTATGTGTGTCAAATATTACGTAATGTGATGAAAATATACAAATTTACTTAAGATAAATAGAAAAAAGTTTAACTCAATCTTCGATTCCTGATGAGGTCGTTGAGATTTTTCAATTGACCTAATCCTTCTGGTGGCACTATGGCCCTGGGGTCGACTCAGCCTCTAACAGAAATGAGTACCAGGAGCAATCCTGGGGGTAAAGGCGGCCGGTGCGTAAGGCTGACAACCTTACCACCTTCATGTGCCGAATGTCCAAAATCTGGGAGCCTCAACCTCCTGGAACCCTCTGGGCCTCCATGGCCTGTATAGGGATCACTTTACCTTTTACCTTTAACTCAATCTAAAAGATAACCAATGGAGATATGACAAAAAGACATAAGAAAAAACTTGTAGATCTCTCAAAATCCGTTAGTGCTGGTGCAATCAGTTTTCTTATGACTTACCGTTTAGCTAAGTTACTATAAGCCCCCAAGAATTTCTACCCAGACCTTAAAGTTGCATCTATAATAATAAGAAAGGTTCACCCGAAAGGGTATTGCTGTGGAATTACCAGAGGAGAATTTGATATTGCAAAACGAAAAACATGCAAGCTCACATGGCTGTGCAATGAATGCAAACCAAAAGCGTTGCAAAAATTGAATGAGAAGGAAGAAGAAAGGATAGAAATACTGACAAAGTGCAAGATTTAATGGATTACGTAGAAAACAAACTGTATGACAAAATCAAGACAGAAATTGCAGATGCAATGGCGAAAGAGATAGAGAAAATATCAAACAAGCCAACAGTTACACACAAGCCCAAACAGAAAGCTTCAAAATCTCCTGCTATAAGGGAAGGCAACGAGGCTCATCCAACGAAGTCCCATATCCCAGATACAGTGTCGACCGATCATCAGAGCCTTGATGTAACTCTTAGCCAACCATTTCAGGAAGAGATTATAAACCCAGATGAACAAAAGGAAAATGATGAATGCTCAGACAACGAATGGACAGAAGTAGTAAGAAGACGCCGCAGACAAGAGGGAACACAGAAAGCAAAAGTAGTGATTGGCTCGGATCAGAATGCACAAGAACTACAAGTGGCTGAGAAGAAAGCTTGGCTATATATAGGTCAACTAAAAGATACTACCATAACCGAGACACTAAAAAATTCCTCAATGGAAAAGGAATAAAGGGGCACATTGAATGTGAAGAACTAAACAGTAACAAGGTAACAAAAAAGCTTTCAAAGTTGGCATTCCGTTTGAAGACCTGAACAGCACAGAAAATCCAGAATTCTGGCCTACAGGAGTCCTGGTGAGACGATTCCGTTTCTTTCGGAGACAGTAATACAATGAAGGGGAATCCCTTGAATAAAACCATTAAAGTTGCATCTGCCATGACACATTTTCAGACAGCAAACATGAAAACTAGATGTGATACAAAAAAATAGTGACATTTCTGAAATCAGGAGACGTTATTTAGTTAAAATCACTTATTAAATGCTTTGCAGCAAAATGATGCAAGGTAGTGTAATACTCCCATACAATGAAGGGGAAAAAATAGTTTTCGGTCGTGCACTAGGGTTCTCCCACCAACTCAGTAACAGGAAGGAAGGGTTTAGGGTTTCAAATGTCACCTACTAGATGTCTCACTACTAGCAACGCCATCTATTGTTAAAAGGTGAAACTGGGTAAAAATCAAACTATTTATTTATCCTTTATTCTATTCTTTTCTACCTTTTCCACCCTCTTCCTCCCTTTCTCTCACCTTCTCCTTGCCCTACCTACCTATTTGGGAACTATTCTTAACCGCAAATTTCGGATTGACCAGTATATGAATACTAGACCACTAGCATCATAACTAGTTGTCTTAATCACTACACCACGAGTGATTGCTGAGCAGTAAGGGAAAATTCATCTATTTAAATTTAGAGAGCTTTAATACATAAGAAATAGCCATTTTGGTGCAAGGGTCATTTATTATAATTGTGAATTTTATGTCGGCTCTGAAAAGAGCCTTTTGGTGCAAATGTCGTTTTCGTTGCATTAATTAAATAACCTTGTGGATGGTAAACCATTCAAGTCTAAAACTCTGCAAGATGCTGTTGGAGAGAACTTCAAAGTTGAATGTATATGTAAGCCTAATGCTGAACTTAGAGATGTGATTTCAGGTACAAAGGAGCTGTCTAAAGGCTTCTCAAAGGACGACCACATAGTGATTGTGGGAGGTGGCGGTAACAGCCTAGACAGAGACCCCAGCTTTGATATCGAGCAGGATCTACGCAGCATCTCCAGCAGCAGCTCTCACACTAATATAAATTTTGTTGAATTGTTTCACAGGTATGATAAGCCGTCGCTTCGAGACAAGGTGAAAGCTGTGAACGACAAGCTGTGGAACTTCTCTGCTAATAATGGTAATATCAATGTTTTGTCTGTTAACAGCATAAGAAGAGAAGAATACACCAGGCATGGACTCCACCTCAACTCTCGAGGGAAGAAGACTCTGGCAAAGCTGATTGCTGAAGAATTTAATTGTAACAGGCCTATTCCTGTCATAGTTGGTGGCTCCTCTCGTTTTTTAGGGAGGTTTTAGATGAAAGGGAACAACAACTTACATACTTGCCTCGAGTAAACATTGGTAATATATACAAGCCTGCAACTAGAACTAGTAAATCATTTGCATTATATCATCAAAATATAAGGGGGCTTGAATGTAAATTTGAAGAATTTAAGTTAGCTTTTCAGGATACAAATAATTCTAACAAGCAGGAAATTCAAGTTATTTGTTTAACGGAACACCACTGTGCAGAAACAGAGCTGGAACAATTAAAAATTGATAATTTTTCATTGTGCTCAAATTTCTTTAGACGTTCCATGAAAGGCGGAGGTGTGAGTAAATTCATCAAAAGTAACTTAAATTTTAGTGATATAGACACCAGTTCCTACTGTAAGGAACAGGATTTTGAATGCTGCGCAGCCAGAGTGGAAACGGATAACAGTACATTTGTAATACTGACCATTTACAGAGCACCAACAGGTAATTTCAATTATTTTACAAATCAGTTAGAAAAGGTTCTTAACTATCTGTATAGTAATAATGTAAATATTATACTGTGCGGCGACTTTAATGTAGACTTCTCAATTGATAGTGAAAAAAAGATCAGACTGATATCCCTACTAGGTAGTTATAATTTAGACTCTGTAGTAAACTTTCCAACTAGAATCCAAAACAACTCTCAAACAATAATAGATAATATATTCATAGACATAGAAAAGCACCCTAACTTTAAAATATTACCAATATTAAATGGATTATCGGACCATGATGCACAAATGTTAGTGCTAAACGATAGTAAGGTAAACGCAACTAAAAAACATACCCATATGACTAGAGTAATGAATGATGCTTCAATTTTAAACTTCAAACAAGATCTGAAGAATGAAAACTGGGGATCTATATTTTCCTATGACAAAGTAGACTGTAAATTAAATGAATTCCTAAATATTGTGTTGCGGCATTTTGAAACTAACTTTCCAAAAAAGAAAACTGCTAATTTACCTAATGTAAGGAATAAAACATGGTTAACCACTGGCATTAAAATATCATGTAGAAACAAAAGAGAGCTATATTTAAAATGTAGAACCAGTAACAACCCAGCTCATAAAGAACACTATAAAATGTACTGCAATACACTGAAGAAAGTAATTAAAGAGGCAAAGAGTAGGCATTTCTCACAAATAATTAATAAATCAGACAATAAAATTAAAACTATATGGAATATAATTAAAAACGAAACAGGTAGATCAAAGGGAAACAATGATTGCATGTCACTAACATACCAGAACAAAAAGCTAGATAATGTATCAGATATCACAAATGCTTTTAATAATCACTTTATAAACATTGCAGAGAAATGTATTCCTACAACTAATATTAGCATTAATGCAGCAGACCTACTTAAAACACCTATAGTCCAGAACCATACATTTCAAATCAAATTAACTTCCTCTAGAGAAATTGAAAATATAATCAAGTCACTCAAAAGCAAAAACTCTTCTGGATGGGATGAGATAAGTAATAAGTTGTTAAAAAGCTGCTCATCTGAAATTAGTAAACCTCTTAGTCATATTTGTAATTGTTCGTTAAAAAGTGGAATATTTCCAATAAGACTAAAGCATGCTATTGTTAAGCCCCTCTTTAAGAAAGGTGACAAAAATGTTCCATCAAATTATAGACCTATATCACTCCTAACCTCATTTTCAAAAGTTTTTGAAAAAGTTATGTACAACCGCTTAATACACTATCTTAATTTGAATAACATTCTTACACCATCTCAGTTTGGATTTAGAAGTGGCATGTCCACTGATAATGCTACATTTCAACTCACTACAGAAATATTGGAAGCGTTAGATAAAAAGAAACATGCCCTAGGAATTTTTTGTGACCTAGCTAAGGCGTTTGACTGTATAAATCATGAAATTCTACTTCAAAAACTGAAACACTATAGGTTGGATAATATAACACTAAAGTGGTTCAAATCATACCTGTCTGATAGAACTCAAAAGGTAATAATAAATGGAAATGAATCAAAATTAGGGACTGTTAAAAATGGAGTACCTCAGGGATCGATACTGGGACCTTTGCTCTTTTTAATTTTCATCAATGACTTACCAGATAACTTAAGTGACGAATCAAAGGCATTGCTTTTTGCAGATGATACTAGTGTACTCGTAACAGGAAAGTCACAAGAAGATTTAGCAAGACTAGCTACAAAGACTTTTCACGAATTAAATACTTGGTTTCAAGCTAATAAAATGTCACTTAATATTGATAAGACCCACTTTATTCAATTTAGAACAAAAAATAGATATATCTCAAACATTGTAATCAATTATCAAACACAAATCATAGAGGAAATTAGCAACATAAAATTCTTAGGACTACAAATTGACCAAAATCTTGACTGGAAGAAACACATTGTAATGATAAGTTCTAAGCTAAGTTCAGCATGTTTTGCGCTACGAACTTTGAATGATATATTACAACAGGACGCATTACTCACGGTATATTTTGCATATTTTCACTCTGTTATGAGGTACGGAATCATTTTTTGGGGTAACTCGGCACATAGGGAAAAAATATTTAGATTACAGAAGCGAGCAATAAGAATAATATGTGGAAAGAAAAAACGAGAATCTTGTAAACCGCTGTTTGAAAAATTAAAAGTCCTCACTCTCACCGGAGAGTATATATACTCTGTTATGTGTTACATGGTAGATAATATTGATAAATTTCAAAGTAATCACAGTATACACGGGCGTACTACTAGAAACATGAATGATTTACATAGACCAGCTAACTCATTAAAACTTTTTCAGAAAGGTGCTTATTATTCCGCAATACAAATATACAATAACCTTCCAAAAGAGATTAAATCACTATGTATTAAAAGCAAATGCAAATCTTTCAAAAGAGCTCTGAAGCAATATTTAGTAACTCACACCTTCTACAATATGGATGATTTCTTTTCAGCTTGAGTAAGTGTGACATAACAATTCTTGTATCATGTTTTTTTTTTTTTATAACATGCATGTATGTTTTTATCTGACGTGTTCTATATCCTTGAGCCCTGCTCAACACAGGATCTACAGAACGAGACATCTACATCTACATCTACATCTACTCTTAGCTGTAGCCTACAATATCTCTAAGCAGCGGCGTGCGCATTGGCTCGGAAGCCATGGGAAGCGAGCCAGCAGGCGAGAGTGGGCAGAGCTTTGCTGGTGCGCAACCTAAATCTAAAGTAGGCCTAACCTTTCAAAAAAGGAATTCTGGGTTATCTTCTAGTTGAGCGTAACCAATTTCACGGCCTCCTAAACTAACATAATTGTTGGTAACCTAACACGATCTCCTAGTGCCGTATTATTAGGGAGGCAGTGATATTAGTTACGCTGAAGTAGAAGTTTACCGAATTCTGTTTGTTGAAAGCAACATAGCCTACAATATTACAGTCTCATATTTATAGAGTCAAGGATTTCAGGCTAGGTGCAATATTCCAAAGTTGAGTCGTGCACTTATACCAATTATTTTACATGCTTGTCACATTACAACTGTCACGCTAATGTGCACAAAAATACCATTAATCTGGGCCGGGACTGAATGTGCCCCCGAATGTGCAAACTGACTGTTCCAAGTCAGAATGACCATTCTTTATTGACATTAAAAATAAAAAATAAAACTTAGACCTGGGTAACTTACATAAAGAGAAGTGGAACAGTGAGAGTAATAACGTCAAAATACTAACATATTAAAAACATTCAGAATCTCGGTAAGTGAAACAGACATAATACTTTACCTTCTTGATGTTGTAAATCCTTGTCAACATCCCAATCCCTCTGTCATTTATAAGTGTCAATTTTTCTGCCAGTTTTTGTTGACTGGGAACAAGCTGTCTCGCCATTTTGAAGGTTCTGCTATTGTATAAACGTTAAAGATATCAGATTTACACCTGTCTACAACTTTTCATAAAGTTCCAATGTGAAAAAACACACGGCGTTTGAATTTGACATTTGTCATGCAGTCATATCTTCATACATGTTCCGTACTTCTAATACGAATTAATTAATTATTTGGCTACGTAACCAATATGATTAATATACTAACACAAAACCAACATTTCAATAGTAATAAACGAAAGTCCTCATCTTTTCGACACATTAACGTAAATTTATTATAGTTTATCTTCACAACAAACCCTTGCCCCATTCATCGCTTTAACAACCAGTTACGCCCCTCCCTCTACTGGTTAAAGCGGAACTACTGAGAACTTTTTTTTTAACACAGGAATGCGCACAGTTTGCGTTTAGGTTATTAATGTATCTATAGAGGATATCGAACAAGTAAAATTGAGTGATTGAAATATTCATGTAACCATATTATTAGATTATTAATAAATTTCATTTTCCAATGAGGTTCAGACTTATAAGTTTAGTAAAAAAATGTCCACCTTATACCCTCAGTGTAGAGGTAGAAACCCGAGTTTTGTCATAAAATGTATTGTTTAATTAAAATGTTTAAAAAAAATAGATCATCGGCTTACTAAGCCTAGTCCCAAAGTGACTTAAAAACATTAAATCTCAAAATAAAAATTATAAATTAAAGATACTTTGAGATCTGTCAGAAATAAGATGTGTCTTATTAATAATGCACTAATAAATGTCATAAAAAACACAGATGTTCACTGCAGTAGGCCTATAATATACTTAACGCTGATGATTCCAGTCTTGTCTTGAGTATTCACCGGCAGATTTTATTCAGCAAGACAAGACTGGAATCATTAGCGTTAAGTATATTATAGGCCTACTGCAGTGAACATCTGTTTTTTTTTATGACATTTATTTGTGCATTATTAATAAGACACGTCTTATTTCTGACAGATCTCAAAGTATTTTTAATTTATTACTTTTATTTTGAGATTTAATGTTTTTAAGCCACTTTGGGACTAGGCTGAGGGTATAAGGTGGACATTTTTCACTAAACTTATTAGATAATGGAAACATTCTGAGGGATTTCATAAAATAAACATTATAAAAATTTCATCTAATCTGACATGATGGGATAATGTGAACACTACTATAAAGAAAAACAAATTCTATGAATCAGAAATAATTAGTGTAACCTATTGTTCACACCAATTAATCAGTCTCTAGTGCAGTAGATAGGAAAGAGCCCCACAATATTCCAAATCATCAAGGACATAGTATAATCAATATTACAGCAGGTAAATCATAGTAATCCGCATTATAAGCTTTGCAGCTGGTACGTAATTAACATGAAATTATGAAATTTTTACATACAGTACTTAACTAAATGTTATCATTTTCAAAAAAAGTTTCCACAGTATCCCTGACATCTTCGATGCAGGACTCTGCTGTTGCTGTGTATAAGTAGCACACTTACCTTCCACCCTGGCGGTCCGGGTTTGATTTCCAGCCACTTTAATTTAAGGCTTTTTAATATAGCCTACAATTTTCCTGGGTGATGTCCAGTCCTGAACCCAAGGATTTTTCGTTATTGCAAACCCACTACCCGGCAGGGTGGAAGGCAAGTGTGCTACATCCATGGCGGAGGACTCTTCTTCCCTTAGACCAGTAGCCTGTTCTCTCTAATCACACCGCCTTTTTGTTGGAAGACCAAAGCTCCTTCTACCCTCTGGTTTATTGTCCCTTGCTGATTTAACCAATTTTTTTTCATTCGTTCTTTCTACATGCTCCTTACAGTCTTCCTTCTTTTTAGCCAGTCACCAATGTTTTGTATTCCACTCTTGTCTTATATCTCAGTTCCTTGCTTTGATCATTAATGTACTTCCTGTGATTTTTCATAATCCAAGTGTGAAGTAATTTCTAAATCTAAGTTTCCCGTGCTCTCCTTACGTATATTTTGAACAGCAATGTGACAAGGTTTTTTTCTGAACACAAAAATGTATTTTGAAATGTTAGAAACTGCATTGGCAGAGTAGGACTTAAAAAATTAAAGAATAATTTGAGGAACGTTTTCAATGATCATGAGGGAATTGGAATAAAATAATATCATAGTATGTATGTCAATAATAACCTGACTTTCACTTTACACCAATTTACGATTTTTAGTATTAGCAATAAAAAACGTGATAATAATTCACGGCAAATTATTGGGCTGGCTTGAGCCCCATGGGCCCATATAAGTTGGCGCCACTGAATGGAATAGTCAGTGAAAACATTATGTTTTGAAATACAGAATACTGTCTACAGTTAATACACTTCCACTAGAGTACAGCAACAGAAGAGTCCTGCATCGAAGATGTCAGGGATACTGAGGAAACGTTTTTTTTTTTAATGATAAAATTTAGTTAAGTAATTTACTGTATGTTATAATTGTTTTCATAATTTCATGTGAATTATTACCAGCTGCAAAGCTTATAATGCGCATGACTATGATTTACCTGCTGTAATATTGTTTATACCATGCCCTTGATTATTTGGAATACTGTGGGGCTGATATAGAATTTGTTTTTGATAGAATTTGTTTTTCTTTATAGTAGTGGTCACTTTGTGGTCACAATGTAATAAATGATAAAAGACAATACATGAGATGAAATTGCAAGGGTTCTAGGTGCCAATTAGAGAATTGTACAAGGAGAGTGAAAAGACTTTGCAGTACTTATATCTGTCTGGAGTACTTTTCATCTGTTCATGGGTATAGCAACTACCGTAACAAAGAACAGCACATAGAAATGATATAGGTTATTGGCATTGCAACATAGAACATCGTGCAAAATTAAAATTAAATTTAAAAAAAAAAAAAAAAAAAAGCACCCTTAATAATGATCAAGCTGATCCTTATTTATTTGGAAATATTATTTAAATTTAACTTTAATCTTCACGTCACTGTTTCACTAATGGCCGGTTTCTATAAACTCGCGAATTACCTATGGGTAAATTACCCAATGGAGAGAATTTACACAAGAATAACACCACACAAACACAAATAATTTAAAGATAGCAATCACATACACTTGTGACGAGTTTCTAGATAAATGTCCTCTGAGTAAATATGAAAATGACAGAAGAAATGTTCATACAAACTCAGGCTAGATCTTTCCAAGGGTAAATCGTCGGGTTAATTTATCCTTTCATGGATGGCTGGATAAAATTTAACCTCTTTGTAGGATCAGTAACAATGAGAATCAAAGCCTTCTGAATTAAATTAGCTTTACAACTCCAAGGCCTTGCTCATTATATCATTGTGGTTGAAATGGGACTAATTTATCCATGGACAATTTACCCATAGGTAATTCACAAGTTTGTAGAAACCGGGCATTAGTGATGGAAATCGCCAATCTGTTATTTTCTTTTTATGTTCATGTTTTGGTCCTGTTTTCTTTTACGGATATACAAAGGAAATAATTAAACATAATCATCATCTAAATCATCAATACTTTCCCAACGCATCCTATCCACCAACTTCACGGAGGAATGTGAAGTCAAGTGTCTCATACATAGTTTCCAGTGAGGCCACTGGATATAGTGTATATAACAAACAAAGCATACACATGAACATATCATGGTTCTCTGTGTGGCCACTAGGCCTACTTGATGCTTATATTATTAAAGGGTTATTTCTTTTAAGTAACCAAGACACCAGTTTGAATCCGGCACAAATTTTCCTCTACAGGATAAAATCATTTCATTTGCCTAAAATTTCTATGGCACTTCCTTTGTTTTAATGCAATAATTTAACTTTTAACCTGACAAGCAGAAAAAAAAAAAAAAAAAAAACTTACATCTATCAAAATAAAGAGTACAGGTTCAAACAGTTTTCACTTCACATACGTTAGTGAAAATGACGTAATTAAAGCATTGAAGCGTATAAAGACAAAAGCAGAGGGCCCGGACCGAATAAACATAATTTTAATAAATAAAATAATACAATTTATACTACCTACAGTTACTCATATTTTCAACGCCTCCCTTATGACTTCATCCTACCCTAAACAGTGGAAGCAAGCTTACGTAAAACCCCTTCCTAAAACAAAATCCCCTGAAACTCCTAAAGACTATAGGCCTATTAGCATTCTTCCTACCCTCTCCAAGGCACTAGAACGAATTGTACACAACCAACTGACTGACTACCTCAATAAAAATGACCTACTAAATCACTATCAGTCTGGTTTTAGAGCAGGACATAGCACGACCACAGCGTTACTGAACATTTGTGAAGACATACGCCAAGCCTGTGACGAACGGAAAATGACAATACTTGTCTTACTTGATATGACTAAAGCTTTCGACTCAGTAGACACAGACATTCTTATTGCTAAACTCAAGATGTTAAACCTGTCAGATACTGCTGTTCTGTGGTTTAGCTCATACCTGCACGAACGCCGACAATGTGTCATTTCCAATAATCGCTCTTCTACATGGCGCTTCGTAAAGGCAGGAGTCCCACAGGGAAGCATTCTTGGACCCTTACTATTTTCTCTATACATAAACGACATTAAAAACTGTATACAACGCAGCAAATACCATCTCTACGCGGATGACTTACAACTGTACATACATTCAAATACTAACAACATCAACGACACAATATCTAGCATAAACGACGACCTTAACTCAATAGATGAATGGACGCACAGTTTGGGACTCAATCTGAATCCAGCAAAATCACAGGCAATAGTTGTGGGGCATCAGCGACTGAGAAATAAGCTGAATGAAATCAACCTTATGCCCATTAAAATCAATAATTCAGTAATTCCATTTGGCGATTCGGTAAAAAATCTCGGTGTTCTGATAGACAAAAATTTAACTTGGGAAAATCACATTAACGAAACATGTAGAAAAGTAAACTCGTTAATTCATATGTTTAAAAGATTAAATATGCCCTTACCTACTGCTGTAAAAAAGACTCTAACACAAACCCTGGTCATGCCCCACTTCGATTACTGTGATGTCCTGTTTACGGACTTGAGCTCTAACTTATCCCAAAGGTTGCAACGTGTTCATAATATGTGCGTACGATTCATTTGTAATGTAGGTCTGTTCGATCATGTATCGCCTTCCTTCGAAATGTTGTCATGGCTCCGTCTGAATGACCGAAGAAGGTTTCACTGTCTTTGTCTCCTCTTCAAAATTCTTCATACTTCATCACCATCATATTTATCTAGCCGCTTCCTTAACCTGTCTTCTCATCACACCCTAAATACAAGATCAGAACATAGTCATGTACTCTCTATTCCTCTCCATCGCTCTTCATCCTATTCATCCTCATTCTCTGTATCAGTAGCTCGCCAATGGAATTCCATCCCCCGCACGGTCAGAGGCTGTCGAACTCTTGGTAAATTTCAGAGAGAAGTTAACATATTAATTTTAAACCATGTAATTTAGTTTTGTTTTTCATCGTAGTAACTAGAAATCTTAATTGGAGCTCTTTTTGATATTTGTAACCCGTAGCCTAACTTCTTGTAACTATACGTTTTTCTCTTTAGTATTAGTTAGTATAATTTTAAATATCTTAGGCTATAATCCTAATTATTTTCTTTAGTATTTTTATATTTTGTAATTTAATTTTGTAATTTTCTTTTGTAATTTAATGTTTTATAGCACTCTAGTTTATAAATTATAACTATGTTTAGTTCTTGGCATTTAAGTATTAAGTATTAATTAATTATCTGTAATATTATGTATTTGTGTTATGTAATAGTAATGTAGTTTTTTTTTACTGGTAGAGCGGAAGAGAAGGCCAAATGGCTTTAGCTCTGCCAGAATAAATAAACAGAATAAAAAAAAAAAAAAAAAACCCAGCTGTGGTATGGATTTTTGAGGGCATAACAATCTTGGGCACATATTCTTCCGGCCCCCCCCCCCCCCGAGTCATAGATTTATGCCACTTTAAAGAACTCCAAGCATAAATTATACCATGTGGACAATATTTCTCAGCTTTTTTTGTGCCAGTAATATCTTAGTTGTCTCTCATGTGTAGTTTGAGGTGATAGATTTACAACCAGTCCTTCTGCCCTCTCTCAGCAAATTAGTGTTACTAAATTAGTACTAGACAATGAAACCTCCCCTGGAGACACTATGGAGAGGGACAGGATGTATACCTACAAAAAAGTAAAGGACATATAAATTTTGAAATTCCAACCTTTGACACAATTTGTAATTTAGAAGACTTCTACCGAAGAGCAGAAACAGAAGACAGCTACAATTTCAATCAATCTGCATCTGCATCAAGATTTCAGGGATTGTAAGGAAAGTACAAAAGTGTTTTCGTGACTTACTTCAATTGAAACTCCACAGTTTAAACTCCCAAAGAAAGATCTAAGTAATTCATTTAAGTATTTTTATGAGAAGCATATCTTTGCTACATCTACAGCATAGAGTCAAACATCTTCTCTTAAAAAAATTGAGCCATAAGTTATAGATCAACTCTCATAGCATGAACAAATACATACACATCACTCTTTTTAACAGTGTCATTGCCACAAAAGTGACTATGTTTAACCATATTTTAACAACAGTACCAAAAAAAAAACCTTAATTTTAAATACAGTAAAATCTCTCATTAACTGGCAATACCAGAACAAAGCAAAGTTGAAACAAAAAATTTATGAGGTAAGAAATACTGCAACATTACACATTACTCTACAGGCTTGACGTGCCTCCGAGGTGGAGTATAAAAACCATAACTTTACTATCTTTCCATACAAATTACAAATGATTTAAATTTTGTGCAAATAATGAAGATGACGACATCTAAGGGTGAAATCTATGAACGGCTACTTTCTTTTTCAGTGCTCTGGAAAAACTATCTATAAACAACTGCCATGTTTACAATCCGCCAGGTCTCTTCTACAACTGTCATTTGAAGCATACACGGCTGACTTCAGGTTCCTCCTGTTCATTTGAACACATTGTTTGTCAAATCGATCTTAACAGAAGGAGGTTAGCAGAAGATATTTTGTGTTGCCACCATAACTTATCACTAATGCCAACTTCCACTTTCAGTAATACATTGTTCTTATGCTTATTACTAGAGCCCGGATTTCCATGCAAATGCATGTTTTTATATACTTTGGTTACACTTCTCAAACTTTGTAGTTACTCATTACATGACTTAAGGATTTCAAATAACCATATTTTTTCCGTGCATGTTTGCATATTTCAGCCTTTTTATGACAAAATTCATGCATAATGCATGTTTTGGATTTTTTTGGTTTAAATTAGCATATTCAGACGTTTTTAATGCATATAAACCCTCATTTTCTGGTTTTAGTGCATAATATCAAGTTACCATGCATAACTGTGCATTTTATGAATGTGCCTCCCTAAAATCTCAGCTTTTCAAAGAAACGTAAAAATGATGTATTGTATTACCATTGTTATTTGATTGACTTGGCAACAGAGTCTGCCACCTGCATGAATTTGAGAGCTGTTTACCCTCAATAAACAGTGATATAATACACCAGGCTACAAAAGAAAATGCCAACCCCCACCACCTTCCATTGGAAGAAATCTGCTAATCAGAATATTCACTGCTTAAATTTGTCAGTCACTAGCCATTGTTGAAGACGTTGAATTATCATTAGTATCGTGTTGTGGAGAAATGGGTGTGACAGTTAGGGAAAAACTTAAGAAGGTACTTAGTTTAAATCCTGATCTTAAACTTCTGAAAACAGTGAAATACATATTATGTGGAAAAAAATGTAAAAGACATGGAATTCGATCTCACCCTCAGTCAAATTTCTTCTCTTAAGTATGCACCTGTTACTTCTTGTGAAGTAGAAAGATCCTTTTTCTGCGTTCAAGAATATTGTAACTGATAAATGCACGAGTTTAAGTGAGGAGAATTCGGAAAAACTCTTATATTGTTTAAATTTAAAATATATTGCAGCACAGTGCACATTTTTGATAGTGCATGTTTCGCCCTTCATTGTGCATGAATGCATGCATGTTTTTAAGTTTGATAGTGCATGAAAATCCGGGCTTTACTTATTACTATAAAGCTAGTCACATATAAATAATAGTAACACTAAACATTTTAACAAAATTTTGGGGTGTTCCTCCTAATTGTAAGAAAAGCAATACAATTAGTGTAAATTTAGATTCCATCTCTACAGCAGAACGCTAGTTATCTGCCAGCTAGGTGTGGGTGCACTGCCATACCTGGCAGTTGTTTATAGATTCCACAGTAAAACAGCAGGGGTTTGGGATTGAATTGTGAGGTTATGCATCTATTTTAAAGCATTTTGTTAAGAAACATCATTAACTACTTTTACAACATTGTTCCTAGTTTGTGGGTCTTCTTTACTTAATTTTACCCACTATTACAGCTTTCTGAAATCAACATAATGCAATAATGAAACTGGACTTTTTCACAACACACATGTTAATTGTTCACAGATGGCTCTGTATTTTTCTTCTATACCATGGGCAAGAAACTTCATCCTGATTATGATGTAGGCTATCATTTTCCCATACAAAGCTGGTGTAACTTTTACCAGATACAAGGCGATTATTGATGAGAATCAGGACATGGCTTGTGTTGCCCTTGCAAGGTGATAATTTAACAGCCGTTTAATGCCCATATAAGCTAATTTTATTAGTAAGGCAGTAAATTTTTAATTAGTGTATAAATTCTGATTTATGATTTTATCCCCAAACTCGAATGCATGAGATTTTTTATGTAATTCTGGTTAGGTTACGCAGATCAAGGAACTTAATTATTCACATTTTGTACGATGAAATGTCTATGATTTACATAGAATATGAGATAGGTTTGAAAAGCATGTAGTCCTTTTCTTGCCAGTTAAGTGAGATTCCGCTGTAATACTAGGCAACACACCAGATCCATTTATGTCAATATTTTTAAATTAACAAATTTCATACAGTAGAATTTTTAGAGCTAGGAAAGATATTCATGTATTTTTGCAGAATTTCAAATTTTTTGTGTACAAAGAAATATAAATTAACATCTGCATCACTAGGACTAGGGGACTAGTAGACCAAAGAGACAGAATATTCTACTGTTTATGCATTACCATCTATCTATTATTTTACAGCTTATTTATAGGTTATGAAGAAAGAAAGCAATCCAGGGCAACAAGACAAACTGTCCACTGTATATCACACAGATGCCTTCATACACTATGTACAAATTCTAGGAAACATAACAAAATAATTTTAAAATACGTCTCATTTATTGTAAAGTTTACCACTCACTGTATACACAAATAGAACTTCACACCATCATCATCATTCTTCTTATTTACAGAGATAAAGTTTCCTTGATTAGTTTCTTCATTGTTGTGCCAACGGATGTATTGGCGGGACCAGAAGTTGTGAAAGAGACCTGAAATACAAGAGATTATTGTCAAATTTTGTCTAATGAGAATGAGTAAAAGTGTAAATATAGGAACATTTTCCTTTGTCTGGATGAGTAAACATGGCAATTCATCCACCTTGCTCCTTGTTCAACTCTCACCAATCTGCCCGGTATGCTTGCATTTATATTCTCACTATTTGTACTTACTTTGCTCACAATGGCATGTACCTAGTTTAGCAAGATGTTTGGGAGCTTCTAACCAGTCCCTGTCAGTATTTGAACTCCAAAAGAAAATTATAAGACTTATGAAGCAGGTAACAACTTACACACCCAACAAACCGATCTTCAAGAAACTTTATATGCTTCCTTTGCCATGTTTGTACATACATATTAGAAAAGTATCCTATATCCATAAAAATACTCAATGCAGATTATCACGAACACAACACTAAAAAAAACTATACTCCTGGAGGGACTAGGCCTACCTCTATGATCGCTGCATCATCTACCATAGGCAGATGGCAGGTTTGGGAGGCATGTGGTCAGAATTCTGACAGTCACAGCCATTGATGATTGTTACTGTGATGGGCGTCACTATTTCTCAGTTTGTATCAGACCTCCCTACATCAGAAAAGGAGGTACTGGGGATCGAACCTGGATGTGTGGATCCGTAGCCAGCAATGCTAACTATGAGACCAAGTAGAACACCACAGATTTAAATAGACTATAAATAATATTTCCCATAAAGGCGCCAAATTATACAATAAGTTCCCTTATTCCCTAAAGGATCTACACAGCAAACTATTTAAGGAAAATATACAGTACATTGTATTACACCATAATTTCTACACAGTAAATGAATTCCTGAGCATGGATCTTCAAACCATTTAAACTAAACTATTCTAATTGGTGATCATTATTCCAGAATAGAACTCAAGTCACAGTGTTTATTACTTCTTGCCTACCTAGGCAACATCTTGATTCATATTCTGGGATAACAGATCTTATACAAGGTGTGATCAAAAAATATGGTGAATGATTTTTTATAGGAGCAACTGCTGATGCCACACCCATTTGATGTAGTATGCCCGATAGCCTGATCTGTTGAGATAGCCAGTATCAAGTTTGAACACATTCTGACTTGTTAATCAGCTTCCAGAGCCTCTAGAATGAGGTCATGTATACCATGTCTGTCGCATATCCTGGATTTCAAACAGCTCATCAACGTTATGTTTTGTTCTAAGTTACAAAAAAATGCCAAAGAAGCTCGTGAAATGTTGGAATCAGTGGATGGCAATGATGTGGTAACTCTGAAGACTATTTACAAGTGGTATGAGTGATTCAAAAGCGGAAATTAGTTGGTTCAAGACGACAACAGCTGGGACGTCCATCGACCTCAAAAACAGACGAAAACGTGCAAAAAATGGCAGCACTTGATCGTTCAAACACGCGAATGACTATTAGGCTATTGACTAATGACTATTAGAGAGCTTACCGAAGAACTATACATCTAAGAAAGAGACCAGAAAATGGACCAGTCCCTTCCTTCTTCATGTCACGACAATGCACCGTGCCACACTTGGCTTCTGATTTGCGAGTTTTTGGCTGGAAAAAGTATTCCTGTCTGTTCAATTCTGCCTTACTCACCAGATTTAGCACCCTGTGATTTCCAGCTCTTCCAAAAAATAAAAAATCATAAAAGGAAAACGTTTTGACACCATTCCCGACATGGAGATGACCATGACAGAGCAGCTGGAAGCCCTTCCGAAAGAAGCCTTCCAGAAATGCTTCCAGTCTTGGATTCAACTTTTGGAAAAGTGTATCGCTAGCCAAGGATATTACTTTGAAGGAGATTAATTTAAAATTCTATGTAACCTTATTACTTTGTTTGTAAAAAATATTATTCGCCATATTTTTTTATCACACCTCGTAATTTCATATTGTCGCTTAAGAAGCAAAACGCCTAGTCACATTTCTGAAAGTTTTCAGAAGAGAGAAAAAAAAAAACAGCATAAAACCTGTTAAAATTGTAATAAGTTTTCATTTTCATGTTATTATACTCATTGTTGTTGGTTTTAATGTACTTCAATAAAAAATTAACTTTACTAGCTAAGACTGTTTATTTTATGACTTAAGGGAAATACTGTTTGCTACAAATTACTTAATCTCCAAGCTATAGGAACTTTATTTGTTTACAAAAGTACAAGCTGTACAAACACAATAACCTTGAATTGCTTAAAACAATTTCAAATAGGATAGCTTTTTTGTATACAAATTTGTAAAAAGAAAATAAAATTATACATTTGTAAAGCTTAAATCACTCAGTTATGAAATAATAGGCAATTCCATAGGGAATGCCATCATAAAATGAGTGACAGTCTGCTGGAATATGTTCTTTCAGGTCTTGCAAGAGATTCCACTTGGATTGATTTATTTCCAAACTTAGCTGTATGGAGACAGGGGAATTCTGACATCACTTGAACAGTATTGGTCGTCTTGGTAATGGCAAATAGTTGTCATCAAAACTATAATTTCATTAGGATTGTATTTCAAGGCTCTAAGATCATGAACTACTGGAGTTTCTACCTGGTCTAATATGCTGCTGATTCTTTCAAAGGATAATTTCTAAAAAAAGGTTTAGTCGAGAAACTCTGTTCTGTAGGGAAATGGAATCTTCCTAGCTTCTTTTGTCCACTGAACATACTGACTGCAAAGGAAAATGTCTTTGAATCTCTATTTTGTTTTTGGTTCTTTTCGGATTAGAACTGTGCTGATTGTAGAATATACATGCATGGTATGTGCCCCTTGACTAGAAACTTTCATTCTATTGTAATACCTTTTTCCATTGAAAAGTAAAGAAGAGCACGGACAATACATGGCCTCTATTCTGGTAGCCAAAACCATCCGACCATAAAATAACTGGCTTTAGTTCATCTTACCAGGATCTTATATGGGATTACTTAATTAATGAAGGAAGTTTACACAGTGAAGGTAAGAAATATGAAAGATATGAGTGGAGAAAAATACACTACTTCACTAGATGTTCAGACTAACCTGGACTAGTTTCGGGATTATGCCTTTATCCCATTTTCAACGTACTCCAACTGCCAGTTGTAGAACTGAACAACCACTTTTTTTTAAACCACTTGACCAAGGTCCTTATACCACCATATGTCATTATTCCTTTTACATTTCTCTTCGCCCAAAACTTCTAGTGCAGCTTGTTTCATTGCCATGCTAATTCTTTCATGGGACTGTTTTCTTTCAATTGCTCATTAAATCGGTTCTGATATAGTAGTCTGATGCTATCTTGTTGTAGTAGATGGAGTTTGTATTTTGGGTATTTTTTAGCATTAGGTTCTCCCCCACCCCAGAGTCTGGAACTGTTTCGAGAATGGAATCAATATTTTTCCCACCAGTAGGTAATGATCCGAGCAACAATTGAACCCTCGCTTTGTTCTTATATCCTGAACTTTAAGCGATCTGTTCTGTTTGAGTATGATGTAATCCAAAACTGAAGGTCTTTCCCATGTGATCTTGTGCATTTCTTTATGTTGGTAAAATGAGTTCCCTATCTTGAGTTTATATTGCTTACAAAATTCTGAGTCTTTGTCCATTCTCATTACATATCTCCTCTCCTCTCCTCTTCTGGTCTTGCACCATTTTTCTAATCTGATTCAGTGATTGTCATTAACAAGATACCATGGATGTGATTATTCCGTTACATTAACATGGACCTGAGGTCAAAATGACCGCACTTTGCATCATAAATGAAATGAAATGCATTGTCTCAAAGATATGATAATATTTTTCAAATGAATATCTAGTTAACACAAACATTTATTTATCTTATTCACTCACGTCACTCCCAACTAGATATTAATCACAGTTCTCCATAATATGTGATTGTATTCAAATTTGTAGTACTTTAACTTACAACTTTTTTCCCTTAGAAATGAAACACACCTCTGCCTTGATACACTAACTGCAAATTTTCATTGTGCACTCCAAACATGCCGGCTTATCGCATCAGTAACATTTGAAATGTTTTCCTTTTCTTACAGGTGTGAATAAGCAACAAGACGTTCTTTTCTTCAAGTTTTAATTCTCCTTTACAGTCCCTTCCATAGAAGGCAGAGAATTCTATAAATGGTACCTCATGTGCCTCTCAGACGAAAAACGTGTTTGTCACCGACCTTGTGCAATGATGAAATTATTAGTATAGAAAAAATAGTACTTAATACTATATGCAGATCATTTTGCAGATGTTCTTAGTACTACTTAATGTAATAAATATGTGAAGATTCTACAAAGCAAACCATTGAAGAAGAAGAACAAAACATTAAATGGAGCAAAAAAGTTGCGTTTCTGAAGATAAATTGTGCCGTATTCAATACATATAGGGTCTATAAATTTCACATCCTGACATCAAACTGTCTTAGAAAATAGCTGTTGGATGTCAATAACCTACAAAACAAAGGGAAAACAAGCACAAAAATCCAATGGGTTGGCTGTCACAGGGTGTATTTCAACATATTATTTTGTTTATTTTGAAAAAAAAGAGTATGATCATTTAGAAAGAGCAGGTATACACAGGCGTGAATGTCCGATCTGCAGGGTTGATCAACCTGCAAGAGCTGCTGAAAAAACTCACATATTCATGGAGGTGTGGTCAATTTGATCGCTACAAAAATAAAATCTTTTCTATTACAGCTACTCTAACACTGATGGGTAAATCACACATATGAGGTGATAAAGAATCTTGAGAAGGGAAGGTAGTGTAAATAACACTCCTGTGAAAAGGAATCCAAACAAAAACAGCGGTTTATGTTTCTGCTGCAGTCAAATTGACTGCACGTCCATGGTTAAGGGTTATAGAATTTTTTCTTAGGGTCAATTCCCGAGAAACGTTTTTAGCCATTTTTTTTTCAAGAAACCCTTTACAATATTTATTTTCAACCTTGTTGAATGTGATGTTGGTATGATAACATTCGGTTTGATCTTCAATATCTGATTTTGATATCGAAGGCCTGCCTTGAATGTGTAATTTAATATTTCTTGTCTGCCTTTTGCTATTACAGTGTTTTTCAAACAATCAATTTTTACCTATCCCTATATATTTTGTGTGCAATTTTCAAAATGCAGTGTTGCTTCCTTTCACATCCCAATCTCTCTCAGTTCCTACTTTAGAGATTGAATCATGCTCTTAATTTGTTGGCACATTCCTCTGTACTGTGAATTCAAAATAGTAGAATTAACACTAATATGAATCCTGAAATAATTCATAAAATAAAATAAATACAATAGAATACAATGGATTCTTTGCTTACAGGATCACAAGTAAAGTACATATGAACCCAAGCCAAGCATGAACCAGGAAGTAATGAACTTTGTTACGCTGTCACCCCATGAGTCATGACGTCATTTATGCTTTGCATTCTCATAACTTTGTGACCCTAGACCGAGCCCTGATCATAAGGATTAAAATTAGCAAAATATAAAGCAAGAAACAGACCAACCAACACAATTACATTGCATGCATACAGATTATATGACACACATAAGCATGAAAAATATTACCTTAAATAAGTAAGGCTGAACATCAGGATACGTAGTATCAAATATGAGGTCCAACTCTGATTGATTAGGCATCTTGGGAACATAATCATGCCTATTCATCACTTCAGCAATATAAAGTATCTTCTCCGTCAGCATATCACCTACTTTCTCCCTGCATACCTGTCGCTCTGAAAAAACAAAAAATTCAACAACCCATGAATGCAATGGTACCCATGCTGAATTCAATTATTTACCAGAACCCATGGATGGAATGAAACCCACATTCAGACCTACCTAGAACCACAGCTGCAACAAAACTTACACTGAAACCTACCTATAGACCACAATTCACAGGTGCATCAAAACAAACAAATAATTTTATCTATGGACTAGAACCCATCAGTGCAATGGAAGACACACTGGTAACTACCTGTGGATTAAAACACAGAATAAAAGATTTTCTATGTAAAAAGTCATTAAAATGCCTGTAAACAGGGCAAAAACAATAATGAATAAAGGAAGCACAACAGGTGTATCCCTGTTAGGAGCATTAACATGAAGTATGTCAGTGTGAACTTTAACCCAGGAGTGAGCGAGGATGTCTGCAAGGTTTTAAACAAATACGAGTTAACCCCGGCTTACAAAGTAAGGAGAACAATTGAAAACATCTTTTCCAAACATAAAAGGATAGGCAAAACAACGGACCAGTTAAAATTGCAATGGATTGTATGTGGGGGAGACTGGAAGGACTATTACTATAAGAATGAAGGAGCACGAGAGAGAGATATTAGAAATGGTAAAACAAACACCGGCCTCAGCCAGCATATGTATAACTACAAGCATCAGATTGGTGAGGTCAAAGCCTTAAAAATTGTGCATGACCTTACCGAGAGGAAAATAAGTGAGGCATGCAACATTATACGCAAAAAAGAGGTATGTCTTAACAACTACGACGGAGACATAAGCGACGAATGGCTGGATGTTATTAGGAGAATGGCAAATGTAAGGCCATGCGTAAAATTTCCGGCAATCCCGAACATTAATGATAAATCCGATTACGAGATCCCAAAGAAATGGATAAATGATCACCAGAGGTATACAGCCTTTTTAGTTAACAACCATGACCATACGCCTGAACACGAGCTTCCGAACCAACCCGTGATCGGCAGCAGTGACGCCAGCAACGACATCTGCGAGCCGGGGAAGCCTTTAAATCCAGCCCCTCAGCGCCATGCTATCCAGTTGTCACCTGATGAAGCCCATGAGGAACTGGGCGAAACGTTGTGAGGAGAGAATATCCACTTACTACATTGGTAATTTTCTTGATTTTTATTAGTAAAAATAAATTGGTTGACCTTAACACAGTTTAGACAGTGCTTCACTGTTAAAAAGTTCTACCAAGATACTGTTTATTAATTAACAACAAAAATGTTTACTTGAAAATAAAAAAAAAATGAAATAAAATTTAAAAAAAATGAAATAAAATAAAAAATATTTCTGTAGAGCTGAAAAAGGCAGAAAACATCAAAATCACCAGATCTGATGTGGACTGTAAACTATAACCCCTTGTATATTTCACATCATTAACATTCCACTTCTCCCTACGTTACACATATCAGTCACAAATGTCTTGTATCACAATTCCGTAACTTGTCCATTAAGTGTCCTTCCTGTTATTTTTCTTCACAAGCTGCATTTAAATTCTAAATCTAACTTTTCTGTGCTCTCCTTATGTACGAGGGTAAGTCAATAAGTATCTGCACTTTTTGTTTTTTCTCTTGTAGGTTTGCTGTACCGCTTTGTGCACATGCACGTCGACATGTTTTTCATTTGTCTACGCTTGTGAAATGCGCTGTTGCACATTAAATATGGCTGCACCGCTCAGTGTTTGCAGCAAAGAATAACAGCGTACAGTGATGCAATACTGTACTCATCTCCGCTGTGACTTCTCTAAACATCCATGCATAAAATACACCATTAGCAATAAATAGGCATAGTCACATTTCGTTAATCCCCAAAACACGAAATTAGTAACAGAAGTTCAAATTACTGTAATAAATTCGTTTCTCGTGTTTTTTATTAAAAATATGTGTTTATTCATTCGCGAAGTTTCGCGAAATGTGATACTTTTCGCGAAATACCCGGTTTTTAAGGTTTTATCCCATTTTTACGCGAAATACGGGCAAATGTAAAACTTCTACTTTAAATTAACTCATATTTGAATATATTGTATTTCTTTTTATCCACGGAAAATATTTTAATTAAAAATGTGAGCTGTTGATGAAAACGTGAGTAGTCGGCTTTATTTGAAACGCGAAGATGTCAAGGTCAACTGAAGAAGGGACTTTAGAGGAAGAGGGTGGAGGAAGGGGTTTCTGGCACCAAGATGTCGGCGGTTGGCGGCGTAATTCACGGCCGAAGCAAGTAAACAAACGGCCAATCTATTCTTCCAGTCATTATATAATAGCAGAATAATAATAAAAATTTAATAATGAATTAAAACAACCTGTAAGTTACGTATTTCAACAATCTCGCGTTTGGCGAAGTGGGTGTTGGAGGCTACAACCTGTAACGTCATGCTTCCCACCGAATCCCGCGTGAAAGAGACGGAAGTAGGGATTAACATCGGTTGTTAAAACATCGATATTCACTATCGATGTTAAAATCGGCGGTTACCATCGATGTGACGATAATATCAAATGTATTTTGACGAAAAGTATTGATGTATATTTAAAATAAAAAAGCATGGTTTCAGAAAATTAGGCAACATTCATAAATAAACTGAAATATTTCAATGAAAACTATCCGTGTTTTTGGAAATTTTGTCAGTACGTCCTGAATGTCCGACTCAGTATGTGTATTCATAAAAATTAATGCAAAAAACTGTGAATATTAAAAAAAGTGTGCGTGGAACGCCACGCGACAGAAGTGAAACTTGTTTTAATTTTTGAATATTTTCAATTTTTTATTATTGGATTTTTCAATTTTGGATTGTAGAATTTTTAATATTGGGTTTTTGGACTTTTTTGATTTGGATTTTTTAAACTTTTGTTCTTTTAATTTTTTAATTTCGGATTTTTCGATTTTTTAATTTCGGATTTTTTATTTTTAAATTTTGGATTTTTAATTTTTAAATTTTGGATACTTGAATTTTTTATTTTTGGATTTTACATTTTTTAATTTTGACATTTTGGATTTTTTAAATTTTGGATCTTTAAAGTTTTTTTATTTTTGGATTTTTAGATTTTTTAAATTTTGGATTTTTTATTTTGAATTTTTTGATTTTTTAAATTTTGGATAAGCCTAATCATTGAGTTGATTGTTTTCTGTGCAGTCCGTTCCATCATACCTCACTAATTTTGTGATGATTTTGAGTGTAACACTAATTTCGTGATGATTTTTAACATAAGGAGAGATCTCGATTTACCCCTACCGCGGCTAAAGAAGTTTCACTTCAAAAACATCAATGTCGGGGAGAAACATAGATTGTATTCCATCGATGGTGGTGATGATGATGACGAGTGATTATTTTAACTTTATTCATACTTCTATTTTTTAAGTTCTACATGTTGACGAATAAAATATTTTAGGATGAATTTGTGCATTTTTTTAACTCCCGTAACCACAATGTAAAGTAAGGAGTTTATTCAATTTTAAACTAAAATACAAGCTCCTCAAGTAATAAGGTAAGCTGTTTCATTTTTATTTCATATGAATTCAAGACATTGTCATATCACTCCTGGATGTTGCTTGATATATTATCAGTGTACGGAAAAAATGCATTTAGATTTAAAAGCTGATTTTCAAGATTTTTTTTACCATTTTTATGACGAAATTCAATTTTTAAATAGCGAAATATATGTAGAAATTTTGCATTTTATTTGACGAAATCCTGAGTTTTTATTCACCACAAATCATCAACTCTAGCAATAAAAGAACTCTACTTACTAACATTTTACTCATCATCATCATCTTAAGGCACCACAACTTCGAATGTGAATGTTTTGGCCTTCTCAATAATCCTTTTCCAGGCCCTCCTGTCTTCTGCTATCTTTAGGTTTCCCACCTTCATCTTCTTCAGATCATCAATCACATCATCTTCCCATCTTGTTTTGGGTCTCCCAGTCGTTCGCTTTCCTATTGGTTTCCATTTGTATATTTTCCTTGTCATTCTCTCATTGTCCATTCGTATGACATGTCCCAGCCAACTTATTCTTAATGATCTGACATAAGTTACAATATTTTGGTTTTTAATTAAATTGTTTAATTCAGCATTTGTCTTTATTCTCCAACAGTTATTAGCTCCTCTAGATGGCCCAAAGATTTTCCTAAGGATCTTTCTTTCGAAAATCATTAATTTTTGTTTGACCTCTTCCTTCAGGACCCATGTCTCACAAGCATAAGTAACTACTGGTCTGACTAATGTCTTATATAATCTTAATTTAACATTCTTGGATATTAGTTTACTTTTGAACAAAGTTTGATTTGCATAGTAAGCTTTATTACCGTTGAACTAACATTTTACTGCAAGCCAAAAATTTAAACTGTAAATAAGCTTGGCACTATGGAAAATTAAGTTGGCACTTCTCAGGTTAAGAACTCAAATAGGATGGCAGTATAAACTATTTCATTTGGGGGTGCCTTGAGGCAGTTAATAGTTTCTTGGTGGTGATCTTCAAATTATCTTTTTTCGACCTCATGTGTCACATACTTTTACAATTAAGTTAGTTGTATATTAATTATGACAAATAAAAGTGAAATCATTACAAAAAATTTGTAAATATAACTATGTTTCTACACCAACAGAGCCAGAGATCTCTCATATGGCACCAGTGTCTTAAATTCCTAAATAAGATCACTGACATTCAATACACAGCATCATGTGGCAATAAAATCGTTGTTGTGATATCATGCTCCTGGGCTTGTTTTTTGTGTTAACTTCAAAAAGGCTCTTTCACAAGAACAGCCAGTAATGGTAATGACTACAAAATAATTAATTGCTTTGAACACTGATGGAACAAAAAGTACCTTGGTGCAGGTCGTACTGTTTTGGTGAAAACAGGGTAAAAAACGAGTATGTGCATACCTATATTTGAAGTTGTGCATTCATATGCTGTAATGTAACAAGACTTAGAATAAAGGCTTGTTTACATGGTTATGGTGTGATGCATTTTTAAAGGTGTTTGATGTTGTTTTATATTGTTTTAATTTCTGAAGATACATGAGGAGGTGCCCAGCCATTCCCCGTGTGCACGCATATGGATGGCAGATTTTGTTGGCCTATACACCCAATAAGTGAATGTTAATGGGAAAACGGTCGCTGCCTCACAAATCCACGAGTACTTTCAAGACAAAACTGTAAGCATTATGCAGATAAAACTCATGCTACTTCTAATACTACTTTTTAGCAAAAGCAACAATTAAAATTACACAGAGCTCTTACCATGCTCATTACTGAGCTTAATAAGTTCCAGACGCACAGTCCACACTTCCCACGGAATACATTCAGGTTGAAAAGGCCAACGATTCTTTTTCTTCTGGAAGAATTCAAGTGATATCTGCCCAGAGCCAGGACCATCATTACCACGTAGTGCTTCAGAAAAATCTGATATCTCCTTCTTCAGATCCTTGTCCAGGTTGCCGGATGAACAACATACCTACAAATGGAAAGCATTTACCAGCATATTAAAACATTTGAGATTCTTCATTGAAGCTGGTATGAAGCAGCTTGTTTGATTTTCTTCCAACTTTGCATAAATGATCCTTGAAGTCATTAATAACAATGTATGTGTAACCTATATTCTTCACCAGATATAGTAAGGGTAGTTATATCATGGAGGAGGAAATGGGCTGGACAAGTATTGAATGGCAGACCCGAAGGGAAAAGACCACTTGGAAGACCTAGACGTAGGTAGGAGGACAATATTAGGATAGATTTAAGGGAAGTAGGATTTGCAAGGGATGGTTGGATGGAGTTAGTGCAGAACAGAGTTGAATGGCGGGCTCAGGTAAGTGCAGCAACGAACCTTCAGGTTCCATAAAATAGATAATATTCCTTTAGCTTGCTGAGGTATTGTCTATTGTCATTGAGTAAGTAAGTAAGTAAATAAGTATGTGTATGTGTATGTGTATATTTTTTTGTATAGAGATGAATAACAGATCTTGGACATGAGGTCTTCTTACTTACTAATAATTAAGGAATCGCGCACAATGTGCATTATCTTCTTCTTACTTACTCAGCCTGAGTTTGTGCCAATGAAGGGTATGCTATGTCAGAAGTCTGTAAAAAATTCTATCCACTGATATGTTATTTATCGCTGAAGGCTTTGTATCAGTTGAGGCATAGGGATGTTTATTGTAAGCCCTAGGCATGTAAAAAGAGACAAAATAGGGTGGAACATTTTTAGTCCTATGTGTGCAGCAAAATATTGTGCCCCAGATTTTTGGGCAAGAATGTGTGAAAGTGATATTGATTTTCTTTTAATTTTAGCCCAAAACAGTTATGACGACATGAAAGTGGGAAATAAAAACCCCATAAACACAGTAAACAGTTATGTTACCGGAATTTCTGTTTCTTCTTACTTCAACCCCTACCAGGTATTTTTTATGTTCTTTCATTAATACATTTTAATCTTTGAACTTATAGCAGTTTTCTAGTTTTATTTAAGCTAATCATGATTAAATTTATGTATTATTTAACAATCATTTGTTACTTTATGTGACAAATAGGTATCTTTGAGTTATCTTGCTCGTAAATCATAAATTCCCGAGAATTTATGAATTTTGGGAATATTTCCAGGAACATTACCTGGAAATATTTCCTCGAGTTTATGTTCCCGGGAATTTTACACCACTAGGTGACAGGTTGCTGGAACTGTAGTTGTCTGCATTATTAGTGATGTGGGCCAGAAATATTCCCAATGTGAAGGAACTTATAAAATGGGAATATTTCCTTGGCCAGAAAATATTCCCAAAAAGTGGGAATTTATAAAAAATCCTAACTTTTGTACGTTTTAATGCTTATTAACGGTTCAGGTACCTTAAAATTAAATTATTTCAGTAAAATTACACATGTTTATCTAGGAATCATCAAAGGAAAGTATTTTATCCTTTCATATGATATAATTTTTCACTTATTCAAACATTATTAAAGATAAGTAATTCTCTACATATAAAATGCAATGTTAGAATGTGTGCCCTTTATAGACTAAAAATCTACCGGACCAGTTTATATGTGGTTTTTTGCAAAATGATCCACGTCCGGAGAAGATTTAAAGCTATTGAAATCCTTGATGCGACAGTACAGAGAGTCCCATGCAAGAGTTGGCCAATGACACTGGTTTCTGCATCGCGGCGGGCACATCTCCAACTCCCGAGCGATCGGTGTAATGATTCAGGTTCTTACAATTACAGTTAAAATTACAATGAAAATAACCACGTAGGCCTACCTCATCAGAAGAGATGTTGGAAATGTTCTCCTCTTGCATCCACACAATACTGGCACCATTTTAGGAAATTTTCTTTCACGCGCATAAGTTCAGCTTCCGAGATAGAGTTAATTTCTCTTGTGATATCATCTTTACGTTCTTCTAATGTATGGGAAATTGACCTATACACTTTATTTTTCAAGTTTCCCCATAAATGATATTCACATACTGTTAGAAGAACTCAAAGACAATATCACATAGGTCTATCACAAGAGAAATTAATTCCATTTCAGAAGCTGAACTTATGCGCGTGAAAGAAAATTTCCTAAAAAGGTGCCAGTATTGTGTGGATGCAAGAGGAGAACATTTCCAACATCTCTTGTGATGAGGTACGTGGTTATTTTCATTGTCATTTTAACTGCAAATGTGAGAACCTGAATCATTACACCGATCGCGGGTTTATTTGCATAGATATTTCACCCAATCACTCGGGAATTGGAGCTGTGCCCGCCGCGATGCAGAAACCCACGTCACTGGCCAACTCTTGTGTGGGACTCACTGTAGAAAGAAAATTAGGGGCCTAACTTCTGAAAACATTACACTCAATTCTGCAAATGTATTTCAGTTCTCATGACAAAAACATTGTTTGCAGTGTTCACACAGGACCTTAGCAGTTGCACTTTATCACTTTACTGGGCTTTGACAAATAAAATAATGGGTATGATGCATCACATAACTTTTTCTACCCTGGACACGGGGAATATCATTTTGACACTTCACACTTTGATGTAGAATAAGAGGTCGTATTGCAGGGACAGCATTTACAGTTGTCTCAGCTTGAGTTAGTGCCAACGATGGGTAGCGAGTAATGCTATACCAAAAATCTGTAAAACAATTTCTATCCACTGATACTTTATTCATCGCTGTAGGCTTTGTATTAGTTGAGAAATAGGGATGTTTATTGTTAGCCCTAAGCATGTAAAAAGAGATAAAATATGATGGAACATTTTTAGTTCTAGGTGCACAGTAAAATATTGTGTCCCACATTTTGTGGCAAGAATGTGCAAAAGTGATGTCGATTTTCTTTTGGTTTTAGCTCGAAACGGTTGTAGGACATCATGAAAGAGGGAAATAAAATACCCTGAGAGCACCGTAAAATGTTATGTTACCAGAATTTCTGTTTCTTCTTATATCAACTCCTACAAGGCAAGGTGTGCAATAGCAATGGTTTGGAAAATTCTAAGTCGTATATGAGCGATTAAAGCCATATCCAGCGTTTTCTGACATTATAGTTTGAGTCTGATAAGTTTTTCTTCTTTACTTCAAACTCTGGACACCTATATAAGGAAATCAAAAGTCCTCCATAATTTAATCTTGAACTACATGCATAATACAAAACCTGGGTGGTACCGGGCCTTTTCAGTTAGTTTAATATAATTGCTAATAGATTGTGTTGGCATTTAAAATAAAATCCCAAAAATCAACACCTGCAAGAGTAACAATTTTAATATTACACAAACACAAATTTAAGTATAATATGTTTATAGTATAAGGTCACAGATTTAACAAAAGCAAATAGGCCTATTTCTAAAAGTTGTTTGGGTTCATATAGTTTATGATTACTACTGCAACTGTAAGTTTTCAAGTATTTAATAGCTAGTTTGTTCAATTAACTCTTTTGTTAATGTTCTTTATTGACCTTCAAGATACAGGGCATATTTTAATTATTAATTACCTCATTTGTGAAAACCCAGTAAAACATTGTAAAATATTTTATATGTAATTAATTTCTGTTCATTTTTTATGTTCTTTCATGAATTATATTTTGATCTTTGAACTTACAGCAGTTTTTTTAGTTTTATTTAACCTAATCATGATAAAATTTATGTATTATTTAACAATCATTTGTTACTTTATGTAACTAATAGGTATATTTGAGTTATCTTGCTCGTAAATCATAAATTTCTAGGAATTTATTAATTTTGGAAATTTCCAAGAATATTCGTAATGATATTTCAAGTTTGATGATTCATATTTTTGCATACCATGATATGAAATTTTATTAAAACAATGTGATTATAGTATTCAGCAAATAATTTAGTACTTCTCTCTTATAAGCTAAATGACTGGTATAGTTTATTTAAATTATACAGTATATTTATTTTATTGCCTATCTATCTATTTTCTCTCCGCATAGGGGCAGAGGCGGGTTGGGAACAACCCTAAGCACGTAGGCCACATTTGCGGGCCCTTTGTGCCAACCCCTTGGGAATGGTATGATTGACATGCCCAAAGGGCCCGGCCGAAGCAACATCCAGCTATAACCAAAAGCCATACCACACGCCCAGGGTCCCTCAGGGTCGCAGCACAGCAGACAGCCCCCAGGTTTGCAGAACACTACCAACAACCATATGACCACAAGCCATGGGGCAGGACGGGAGAGGCCTGCAGTGGACACTGCAGCAGGAGATGGCCCGAAAGCTGGGAAAGGCAACGGGATGTTGAAGATGAAGTGGAGAGCGTTGGTGGAATGAAAGGGGGAAACGGGAGGGTCCCTGAGAAAAACCTCCAAAGTCATAATAAAATTATTATTCTATTATACAGGGTTAAATGATTGCCCTCCATTAAAAAATTTTTTCAGTGACATTGTGTTATTTATATTAAAATATAATTGTGAACAATTACTAGGCTGTAATGTTTCCAAGTACCGTGGACATTAAATACAAATGAATTCATTTTAACTTGAAAACCTAAAACCCAATACATTTATTTCAAGTTTCATGAATATCAAAAAAGCAGTAGGCTAAATAAATTAGACAAACATAATTCTTATGTCCTATAAACAAATTAAAAACCCTACTGAATAACTAATTCTTTTTCTGTAGGAAATACTTTCTTTGATAACAGCATGGGTATCTTGCTGTCTGTCGGTCAGTCTCAGAGTTTCACTCATGCCTAAACGGTGGTATGTAAATTAAGATCCTTATTTCTGGTTGCACGTTATTTTGATGTTTCAAGTTGGTAATTGGTAATTGAGTGTAATGGGGCTAATGGTGTTTTTCCTGCAGGTGTTTTAATGAGACTTCTCAAAACAAGGGATTCTACAGTTCCATAATTCCATGAATGCCTACGAGGAAGGCTCTGCTCATTGCCTAATGATGAAAATGAGTAGGTATATAATGGCATGGCAATATCGCACAGGGATATCATTGAGGGTAATGGGACCAAGACTTTTAATAGCTGTTTGAAGAGTCAATTCCCCCCCACTGAGTTTCAACCCTAGAACCTTGAATCTAGTGAAGTGCTTGTTAACTAGTTGCCCATTTAAGACATTTTCATACAATTGTACATCCTTAAATAATGAAGGGGTTTATTATAGGGTACAGAAAATAAAATAGAAAAATCTTGGATTAGTTCCTTGATGGTGAATTACAAAATTTTGATAAAATAAATATTACTAAAAAGCTACATTTTACATTCTGTTAATCATTAAAATGATCGCTTTCACACACACATTGTGAACGTCTTTCAGTTGCAATGGAAATTTATAACAATTTCAAGATCACATAATTTTTATAATCATAATTTAAATCGGGCCTTGGCAAACTGTTGCAAAATTTTCTAACTGGATGCCTGAAGAAATTCCCCTTGTTTCCCCCCCCCCTTAAATGATACACACCGATCCAGCTTCTTTTAACATGACAGTACATGTAACATAAACGCCCTCTTTCAAAATACATATGAAATTAAACTCCTGCCCCATTTGGAAGTTATCAAATCAAATTTCCGCACTCCATCAGCCAATGATATTCATTGCAGTTTGTTACGATAGATTTCTCATAACTACTTTCATTGCCAACTATCACGAAAATTTATCAAGTTATTGGTGTGCCTCAACAACACATCTCGAGATACCAAGAGGGAGTTACAGAATTGCTCTTGTTCTGGCTGTTGGTATCTTTCTGTTCATTGGTGACGTCTCAACAAACACCAATGGGTCGGTTGCAAAAGTTAGAGAATACCGCTCCAGAAGAGAACATTGCTATCCAAGTACAGCATTCACTACACCATACGATGTGATATTTACTCTGCTACAGTGGCTCATGCTTAGCGTGTGGGCCTGGCACGCAAGTGGGTTCAAATCCTGAGGCAGGCAAGCATGTCATTCATGGTGGACGAAGCCATGACTTTGGGTTTTTTTCCTCAGGGATCCTCCCGTTTCCCCCTCCCACCAATACTCTCCACTTCACCTTCAAACTCCCCCTCATTATCATCCCGTTTCCTTTCCTGGCTTTCGGGCCATCTCCCGTTGCAGCATCTGCTGCGGTTCTCTCACATCCTGCCCCTTGGCTTGTGGTCATGTGGTTGTTGGTAGTGTGCTGCACACCTGGGGGCTCTCTAGTGTGCCGCGACCCTACGGGCTCTCTTCGTGAGGGACCGGGGGCATGGCACATGTCTGAGGGACCCTGGGGGGTATGGCTTCTGGTTATAGCTGGATGTTGGGGAGTTCCATGGGGGCTCGTGGTGGAATCTGCTTCGGGGGGGGGGCTTTGGGCATGCCAATCATCCCATTCCCAAGGGGTTGGTAAAAAAAAGGCCTGCAGAAGTGACCTACGTGCTTAAGGTCGTTCCCAACCCACCTCTGCCCCTAAGTGGAAAGAAAATAGATAGATAGATAGATAGACAGATAGATACTTAGTATCAATCAATGAAAATCCATTATTATTCATTTTACTGGTAATCATGACATTGGTATAAGATTATAGGGTACAAATAATAAATTACATTTGACCAATATTAAAGTAAAATAGAATTTTGATTAAAAACTGTATGAAATTGACATTTCCATTGAAATGGCGAGATTGCCAAAGAATATTAAAATAATGTTACTGTCCCATTCAAAACAGTATGCATGGACAGCTACTTGAAAGTGTTCAAAGAAAAACTCTATAATTATTTACTGCTTAATCCGTTTTATAGTATTACTGAATATCTTGAAGCCAGAATTGTGTTGTAAAATTTTAAATTTATTTTATGCCCCTTTGTATACTTTGTAATATTTTGTAGAACTTATTGTTGTATATACTGTACTTAGTTTTAAGAACCATTGACGTTGTCTATTGCTTTAATTGCTTAATGACAATAAAATTTCATTTATTTATTTATTTATATCTTGACTTTTTATTATTTCTTCACAAAGAACGGCCAAGTTGTACTATATCTTGTTCTTCAAAACCTGTAGAATCCATTTATAAGCACCTTTACCTTGTAAAAATATTCTAAATGTAAGTAAAAGCACTAAGAAGTTCACGCAAAATTAATCTAAAATTAATATGAAGTGATATGTATTTACAAGAATCGTCTTCTCAGCTGGGGGAGGAGAGGTTGTCGTTGGGTCACATGATCCAGAAACATGGCAATCAACAGAGTATTACTGTTCCTAACCTAACTGCCACAAACCTAGCTCTACAAGTCACTAACACTAACATAATTATTCCTAACCTAACAGTCACTTACCTAGAATCTGTTAACATAGTTTGCACGGGGCAAAGGGGTCATATAACACATAGACAGCAACAGTCCCGTAGCAGTGGCACATAAATAAAACTGTTGCCCAGCTTGTGCATCAAGGACAAAAGTTTGTCGGTAGTCAATGGGAGCATTGCCATGCAAGCTAGGGCTTGCGTAACCACTTGGATTACCAGATGTAGAAACCCAGATATGAGGTATATAGTAAATCTGAATTTTCATTTTGTAAAACAGATTTAAAATAAAAGTACAGTGATACCTCGAGATACGAGTTTAATTCGTTCCGTAACCTTGCTCGTATGTCAATTTGCTCGTATCTCAAAGCAATTTTCCCCATTGAAATTAATTGAAATGCCATTAATCCATTCCAGCCCCAAAAATGCTACCCCCAATTGTTTTTGTTACGTGTTTTTGAATAAGAAAAATGTATTTATAAATGACAAATATTGTATAGAAACATAATAAAAGATAATGTAAAGCAAAAAAACTGGTATTTATAAAGTGTACATACATATTTGTTACACTTTCTTCGGACCCATGGTTATAAAAAGAAATGTGATAAAGTATGTAAATGCACAAAAAGCGCAAAGCCCTAGAAAAACTTAGCAAAGATGCTTTGACAGCGAGGTAAACAAGCACACTGGGGGAATACGAGGGATAATGCGCGAGACGCACGAGGCGCAGTAAACTGGTGGGCCGTGTGCAGCGTCGCAGCTGGCCGTTCCTCGTATCTAAAATGTCGCTCGTATTTCAAAACAAAACTTCGCTCGCTCGACAGCTCGTATCTCAAATAACTTGTATGTTAGGGCACTCGTATCTCGAGGTACCACTGTACTTGATAATACTGATCAAAATACCATGAAGTGTACTGGAAAAATAACCCAAACACAGGCTCAGGAAGTGTAACATGTGGCTCGTGAACATTGCACTCAATGGACCTTGTGCAAATCATTTTAGAGAGGAAAAGTTCTGTTCATTTCTAAAATGCAGGTCACTTGGATTCATTGTAAATTTAAAATGTGAAAGATTGGAATTTGAGGCAAGTGCTGGACACCACTGCAATCATACCAGTGTTGTAAAAAAGCCGGCTAAAATTGAAAAAAAAACCTGACCAGTGGCTTTTTTCAATTTTAGCCGGTTAAAATCATGATTTTAGCTGGTTGGGGGAGGTGGGAGCCGGTTTAAATTTGTAAAAATTATATTTAGGGGTTTAGAGGGAAACTTTGTCTGCATAAATTAGACACCAATGATTCAGTGGTTGTGGGGGTGAGGGTGGAAATTCAAATTTTTTAAAACCGTGTCTTGTGGGGTATCGTTGAAAAGCTCTTTGATGAGTAATCTTTAAATCAACAACTAGTTTCTTGATAGCACTCATATAAGGAGAGATTTGAGTTTTTGAAAGTCAAAAACACTTTAAAATATACCTCAGCCTGTAGGCCTGCCGAAATGAATTTATGAGGTCCAACTAAGGCTAAAATTACCAATGAAATAAAGTTTGAAATATTAAAAATAATAGTTAAATGTCTTTAGAACAATAATCCTTGGCCAAATTAAAAATGAAATAATAAAAAATATCAATTAATACATAATTAACAACTCTTTTTATAAAAAAAATATTTCAGTTTTTATTCCACACTTACCCCAATAAATTCAATAAAAAGCACTATGAAATCTACCTCAGCCTGTGCCCTGTAGGCCTACCTAAAGGGATTTTTTATACTTATTTCTCCATCAATTACACATATCTGAAGCGTAATCACCTATCGCTGGATTTTTGTCAAGCCATAGAATCTTTACATCGTGTGCTGGCCAGTTCTGCATCAATCGAAAGAGTATTTTCTTAATTTGGGTTAATACAAACAAAATTGAGAAACAGACTAGGCAATGAAAAAGCCCAGAAGCTTCATCAACAGGCACAATAAAGCAAATACGCAAGAGTATTATGATGAATGGTGAATTTACCGTATTTACTCGAATATAAAGTGCACCATTTTTGTCTATTTGTAGATTTCAAAACTGAGGTGCGCGTTAAATTCTAGTACAAATCCGTTTCGTAGGTCGGAGGTAATACTGATCTACATAACAATGCATTGCTATAATTCTTGACTTCGTTCATTTTATCGTTGGCCTATACCATACATGGGCATTTACTGGTTCGCGAACCACTTGTGGTTCTTGAACTTCCCGCATAAGACACAAGATGGCATTGCGGACATTCGGTGTACGTGGTAGATTATTCCCATGCATGAGTGACGGGTCGCGACACAGTTCCAATTGGAAAGGCGTTATGACACATTCTAAGCCATGGTATAATGAAATAATTGCACACGTAAAAGAATAATTAAAAATACAAGATTGTTTGTATTATTTGTTTCTTGTAGTGTACATTTTAAAGTGAAACTAGTGTTTCCCTAAGAATGAGCAACCACCTCTGCACTTATTGTCTGCTTGTGTCTCCATCTATCTGTTCTTTTCGAACTATGTGTAAGTTGACAAAAGTTTGCGGGTTGCGTGTGAATGGATAGGGGTTTGCCCATGTCTGGCCTATACCATATGAAATTTAATTTCTGAAACATAATGAAAAAATTGTTTTTGTCAGTTCTATAGTGCAAATGTGGAATATTGTGCATTGTCGATTTTAAACTCATTTAAGAGCGGTATCAGCTATTATTGTGAAACATTCATTTAACGTTTTGTTTGTCCATTTAGCAATACAAAATAAGCGCCTCCGAGGATTCTACTTGTAGGCCTACAACTGGCAGTTAACTGTAAATGTTTATGTGTTGGTACATTATTCTATAAATACTATGACAAAATTCCAAATAAAATATCCTACTATTGATTCGCATTACATTCGCTAACAAACTCTTTTTTTATGATTTTAAGTTTCAAAATCAGGGTGCGCATTAAATTTGAGGGCGCATTATATTCGAGTAAATACGGTAATTAACTGTTGCTGGGAATTACACAGTGAAGTGGTACAGTGACTCCCATGGAAGAGTTGGCCAATGACGCGGGTTCCTGCGACGCGGCGGGCACAGCTCCAACTCTCGAGCGATTGGGTGAAATATCTATGCAAATAAAGCTGCGATCAGTGTAATGATTCAGGTTCTCACATTTACAGTTTAAATTACAATGAAAATAACCACGTACCTCAACACAAGAGCTGTAAGAAATTTCTTCTCATGCATCCACACAATACTGGCACCTCTTTAGGAAATTTTCTTTCACGCGCATAATTTCAGCTTCCGAGACAGAGTTAATTTCCCTTGTGATATTGTCTTTAAGCTCTTCTAACAGTATGTGACTATTATTTATGGGGAAACTTGAAAAATGAAGTGTATAGGTCAATTTCCCATACATTAGAAGAACTTAAAGACAATATCACAAGAGAAATTAACTCTGTTTTGAAAGCTGAACTTATGCGCGTAAAAGAAAATTTCCTAAAAAGGTGCCAGCATTGTGTGGATGCAAGAGGAGAACATTTTCAACATCTCTTGTGATGAGGTATGTGGTTATTTTCATTGTAATTTTAACTGTAAATGTGAGAACCTGAATCATTACACCGATCGCGGCTTTATTTGCATAGATATTTCACCCAATCACTCGGGAGTTGGAGCTGTACCCGCCGTGATGCAGAAATCCGCGTCATTGGCCAACTCTCGCGTGGGACTCACTGTATTAAATTACACTAAATACAATTTCAGGTTTGTGAGCTTGTAACCTTTAAATTTGTGATGTTTGGAAATAAAAACATGAAAGAAACTTCAATTATTTTTACGCAATTTGATTTTATCCAGATAAAATGCCTGGCATTTTTCAAGTGGATAAAACTGGTAGGTCTGCATTTGCACTCAGTAGGCCTAAGTAGGCCTACAGGTACTGAGCTTGTAACTTTTAAATTTGTGATGTTTGGAAATGAAAACATGAAAGGAACTTCAATTATTTTTATTCAATTTGATTTTATCCAGATAAAATGCCTGGCTTTTTACAGGTGGATAAAACCGGTTAAAACCAGGCTGGCTTTTTCATAACAACCCTGAATCATACTTACATATGTAAAGTCAATGAAATCACAGTCAACATCTTCATATCCTACAGTGCCAACAGAATAGCTGCCTTCTTCTTTATACCTGAATTTTCCCAAAGAACGGTGAAAAAGAACTGTGTGGAAAATACTTGCCACAGCTTCATCCACTTGACGGCCTTCAACAGTCTGCAATGCAAAACAAACAAAAGTAAATCAACCGTTCAAAATAAAATTTATTTTATTCCACACTTATTCGCCATTTGCATTTCCTATAAGTGACATGTATTAGTTTCATCAACATATTTACTTATAATTAAGATTTTAAATGCTTCAAAATATAAAATTAAATTAGCCTAAATTAACTAGTATCTTTAAAATAAAAAATCAGTAAGTCAAATTCATCTATAAAATACTTTATTTTTAATCTAAGAATCTAAACCGTTTTTAAATTTAGTAAATGGCGCTGTAAAAACTACATCAGGTATAGGATATTTTCCCGGGCTACTAACCAGGTGGTGAAATGGATTAATTCCGATGTTTCGAAGCCAATCTGAGGCTCCATTGTCAAGGAGAATGAAATGGCGGGACTTCCGGTTTTGGAGAAAAGATTTAATAGCGACCGACCAATCAGGAAACAGATTGTCTTCGAAACGTTGGAATTAATCCATTTCACCACCTGGTTAGTAGCCGGGAAAATATCCTATATTACCAGCACCAGGAAAAACTCAAAGCACATTTCTACTTCAGGTAGTTCATCGAATAGGTCAGGAACTAGGCTATAGGCTACATTTGTACTTTGCACTAGGAAATGGTATGTCTATTATGTGTCTGTGTCTTGTATTGTGAGACTATATAACTTTACATAGGCCTACATCAGCTTTGATACTGCAATAGTAGATTGCTCATCACTTGATCTGAGGATTGCAGGCTAAAACTTGGCTGAGGTTGGAACATTGTTTTATTACCATATCAGTAACTGCATAAAAACAGACTGAGATTGAATTTAATTATCCATGAAAATGTTGGAACTATGGGTTCATAATTACTTCATAATTACTGAGACTTGACTACAGGACTATCTGCTACTATTACACTATAATTGATCCCATTCTAGTTTGATCCTAGTCAAAACAAAGGGGAGGAGAACTCACAGAGAGTTCGCGGAAAATTCGCATCATGTGAAAAGACGTGATTGGTTAATGTTATTAGCATGCGCCATTAGCAGGGTGTGGCTAACGAGTGTTCGTAAATTCATGCAACAATAATATCAACATTTACTCGTGAAATAAACTCTCACTGGCATCGTCATCATTATAGTATATCAATTAGCAAACAAAACAAAGGATTCATTGTTCACGACGACCCTGCAAGTCAGTTGTACTGAGAATAAACAAACTAACATAAACAAGGTGAACACGTGCATTCTCACATGCGGGCTATGACAGCCACGCCTCCTTGTTTTGAACAGGATCGTTCTTAAATGGGATAGAGAATACCAAGAAGTGCAATAGCATTTCAGTGCAGTCTTGTATGAATCATTTCACATGAATTGTCAAAGGTGAAGGTGGTGGTCATCCATCAAATTACTGACAGAGCTTATGTAGATGTAGATGTAGATATCTCGTCCTGTAGATCCTGTGTTGAGTGGGGCTCAAAGATATAGAACACGTCAGATCAAAAAATACAGCATGTTATAACAATAATATAGGCCTACAGAAACTGTAAGCTGCCAAATTTATCCAAGCTGGAAATATTCCTCCAAATTGTAGAAGGTGTGAGTTATTAAAAATTCCTTGACAGCTGTTTTGAAAGGTTTGCTCTTTCTTTGAATACATAATAATTTAATGTTGTTTGGAAGCTTGTTATATATCTGTACTGCAGAATAATAAGCACCCTTCTGAAAGAGTTTTAACGAGTTATTTGGTCTGTGTAGATCATTCATGTTTCTGGTAATACGTCCGTGTACACTAAAATTAGTTTGAAATTTATCAATAATATTCACTACATAACACATAACAGAGTATATATACTCCCCTGTAAGAGTGAGGACTTTTAATTTTTCAAATAGCAGTTTACAAGATTCCCTTTTTTTCTTTCCACATATTACTCTTATTGCCCGCTTTTGTAATCTAAATATTTTCTCCCTATGGGAAGAGTTGCCCCAGAATATGATCCCGTACCTCATTACCGAGTGAAAATATGCAAAATATACCATAAGTAATGCATCCTGTTTTAATATATTATTCAAAATTCTTAAAGCAAAGCACGCTGAACTCAGTTTTGGACCTATCATTTCTATGTGTGTCTTCCAGGTGATATGACATACTCATGAAACCACAGATTACAGTTCATTCTGTTGAACGTTACATGGGAATATGGAACAGCTTGACAACATTATACCAGTAAACAGTGAGGTATGCACTTCGACTTGCCGTACTGAGCTGTGAAAAACAAAAGAGGATCAACTGGTGCAGTAATAAAATTTCCCAGCATAGGAAGAGATTCAATATGGCACATAAGGAAACATATGCTATCCAGTCAGCTGCTGCTAAACTACCCATGTAACTACCTAGGTAATATAAATGATTTTAACCTAACATCAAAAAATATTTTGGGAAAGTACCTCCAATACCAGGATTTGAACCAGAAACCTTCGTGAGAGATATCACATGGCCCAATGAATCAAACCCTGCGTAGCTCAGATGGTAGAGTATCAGCATGGAAAACATAAGGTCACAGGTTTGAATCTTGTTGATGGAAGAAATTTTCTCCTAATATTCTCATCTAATGTTCAACAGAAACCATACTACTCAAAAAAAAAAAGAAAAAAAAGAAAGAAACCATAGGGCCTATATCTACATCTTATATATTACCAGTACTATACAATAACAGCAGAAACCTGGTCACAAATTAAGTAAATTAGTGTGTATCACAGTAGGCTATTGTATGGGACATAAAAATTTATTTCAGTGAAGTAGACCACTGACGGTAATCGCGGGAGAAAGATTCCATTTGGTGCCATGAACTGAACTCTGGTTAGCTCAGATGGCAGAGCATCTGAACGTAAAGCCGAAGGTCACACATTCAGATTTTAGTGTTAGAGAAATTTTTCCCCTAGAATATTCTCAGGAGGTCCAACACTTTATTTCTCATGTGTAAGAGTTACAATAGGCCCTTTGTATTAGAAAAATGTTGACACTTTTGAAACAAATTATAATGTACCGGTAGGTACACCAGTTAATTTGTTGTAAAAGATTCTTCTACAGGGGTGATTCATATTTTGCGACAAAGATACAGAATAAACTTCTCAAGTGTGTGAAATGATTCAGTGATCACCATAAATGCAAATCATTAAAAAAATACCCGATATAGCTCACAACTTCCACAGTTTCATCTTTAGGTTAACTGATGAATGAAATAAACATGGGAAAAAATAGATATTTGTGACACTCTAGCCCCCATAGAACTCGCTAAGGGATCCATTCCATTCCATTCCATTCCATCCTCTTTCTTCACCATAGTCATTAAGACTAGGGAATTGTCAATTTTTATAATTTAGTTTATCCTGTAATGAATTTTCTTGTATTTATGTAAATTTTATTGTATAGGATTGTGGTCATTGAAGAATTCTGTTATGGAGTAATAAGCCTTTAAAAGTAGGTATTTTCTAAGTTCAGTGATGAAAATTGTATTGCTATTTATAGTTTTCAGATGTCTTGGCAACACATTATAGAGTTTTGTGCCCATTATTAGTGGTATTTTGCTAGTTTTTGATAACCTGTGTTGATGTAGATTGTAGTCTGTTTCGGTATTTCTTAAGTTATATTTGTGACAGCCTGTTCTTTTTTTTGGTGGATTTTGTTTTAGTAATTTTAAAGTTTCTAGGATGTAGAGTGAAGTCACGGTAAGAATACTATTTGTTGTGAAGAGTGGCTTGCAGTGCTCTTGAGGATGTGATGTTTCAATGATTCTAAGTGCCTTTTTTTGTAGTATGAGTATCTTCAGTATCATGGTTTCTGATGCTGCACCCCAAGCTATTATGCCATATCTCAGATGACTTTCAAAAAGGGCGTAATAAGCAATTTTTGCAGTATTTTTATCTGTTATATTTCTAATTCTTCTGAGTGCGTATAAGGCTACAGATAGTTTTTTTTGTAGAGTTTCTATGTGGGGTTGCCAGCTTAGATTTTGATCAATTATTATGCCCAGGAACTTTGTAGAAGTTGTGGTTGAAATGTCTGGTGTTTCATTTAAGGTATTAAAAGCTATTTTTGTGGCTGCAAAATTTATGTTAATTGTTTTTTCTTTGTTGATGAGTAGATCTAATGATGTGCAGGTGTTTGTAGCTATATGTAGTGTTTCTTCTAAGGTCTGTTCCCAGCGTTGGATTGTGGTTGGAGTTATAATAGTGGTGTCGTCAGCAAACATTAAACAGACGGACTCTTCTTTAAAATTTTCTGGAAATGTGTTTATGTATATTAAGAAGAGCAAAGGCCCCAGTATGGATCCCTGTGGGATTCCATTTACAGTTTTTTGTGGTGAAGATCTAGTTTGAGTTTCTGTATTTTTAATGTAATGTTTGATTTCAACTTGCTGTATGCGGTCTGTGAAATAATTTTCAAACCATTCTAGGGCTTTGGGTTCAATATTGAGATTTCGAAGTTTATTTATTAGTATTTGTCTGTTTATACTATCAAAAGCCTTTTGGAGGTCAAGAAAAGTTCCACACGCATAGTTTTTATTTTCCCAGATGGATGTTATGGTTTCACAGAGTTGGTTAAGAGCTGTGTTTATTGATTTTCCTTTTTGGAATCCGTGTTGACATTTTGAGATAGTTTCTGAGTTATTTAAGTAGCTTAGTGGATTACTTTTTCCAAGTATTTAGAAAATGTTGGTAAGATTGATATTGGTCGGTAATTTCCTATTAATGTTTTATTTCCTTTTTTGAATTTTGGATATACTGTTGCAGATTTCATTTCTTTTGGTATTATTCCTTGCTGAATAGAAGTATTTATTATGTGTGATAATGGTACTATTAATTCTTCCTTACAGTGCTTAGCAATTTTGTTTGAAATTTCGTCTTTTCCTGTAGAATTTGTTGATGGCATCTGTGCAAAGTATTTAAGTAGTTCTTGTGGTTCTATTGTTTTGAAGGAGAATAAGTTTTGGTTAGTATTTTGATCTAGGGTCGTGTTTAGATTGTATGATGTATTTTTTGTGTTGTTGTTTCCTATAGAGATAAAGTATTTGTTAAAAATGTCGCTAATTTCCTGAGGCTCTGTTTCGAGTTTTCCGTTTATAAGTAAATGGGAAGGACAGGTTTAGGGTGGGGGGTAACTATAAACAGTGAGACATCTAGTGGCCACCATTGGAAGTGCTACTATCAACACCATCTAGTAGCAAGAATTTGAAAATGAGGAAAAATTAAATAATTATTTTCTCCCTTCTTCTCTTCCTCCCTTTCTCTCACCTATTCTTAATCATATCTACCTATTTCGGACCTATTCCTAACTATACATTTTTGCATCAAGCAGAATTTGAACACAGAATCACTGGCTTCATAACCAGCAGCCTTAACCACTACGCCACCAATGATTGCTGAACGGTGAAGTGAAAATTCATCCATTTAAGTTTAGAGAGCTTTAATAGATGAAATGAGAAATAGCAAATTTACCAAAGAAAATTTATGATCATGAAATATTACGTTGGCTCTGAAATGAGTGGTTTTGGTGCAAGGGTGGTTTTCGCTGCGTTAATTAAGTCGTCTTGTGGGTGGCATACCATTTGCTGGATAATATAATATGTCCTCCTACTTCTTGCTGATTTGGTACAACGGTCGATTTTGTTTGTTTTAAATCCTGAAATTGGTACATTAATTTCATTACATCAATTAATTAATTAGTACATAGTGCAGTATAACAATGAGCTGCATTGCCGGCTTTGAGCAGCTTCATAGCAAGGGGAAAGGTAGAAGATTAGGGGAACTGGGCCATCGACATGGCAACGCACTAGACAGTGGGTGAGATTGGGCAGAGCTTAAGGTGCCACAAGTATCTATCTTTCACCATAAATTTTACAGGCCTACAGTACCCAACTAAGTTTACATGTCTTTTGTTTGGCATGAGCTTTTTGCTTATTCCCGAATAGTGAACAAAACAATCTGCACTAGATAATATGGGTAGTAGACTTATTGCATGCTTCATATAATGACATTTATACAACAAAATTTCACAACATACATGTCAAATTAGGCCTGAAATTCGATTTAATGAAGTTGTTTCCAAATAATGAGCAGTCCGTGACCATGTACACACAGAAATGCTTTACAAGGAGAAATTCAAGATCAAGTCATTAATAGTAATACACTTAGGCCTATAGCTAGAACTAATAAATCATTTGCACTATTTCATCAAAACATAAGGGGGCTTGAAAATAAAATTGAAGAATTTAACTTAGCCATTCAGGATACAATTAATTCTAATAAACAGGAAATTCAAGTTATTTGTCTAACGGAACACCACTGTGCAGAAACAGATCTTGAACAATTAAAAATTGATAATTTTTCACTATGTTCAAAATTTTGTAGACATTCCATTAAATGTGGAGGTGTGAGTATATTTATCAAAAGAAACTTACATTTCAGTGATATAGACACAAGTTCCTTCTGTAAAGAACAGGATTTTGAATGTTGTTCAGCCAGATTGGATTTTGACAATGATACATTTGTAATACTAGCTATTTACAGGGCACCATCAGGTAATTTCAATTATTTTGTAAATCAGTTAGAAAGGGTTCTTAATTCACTGTATAGTACTAACGTAAATATTATACTGTGTGGGGACTTTAATGTAGATTTCTCAATTGATAGTGAGAAGAAGATCAGACTGATATCTTTATTGGGTAGCTATAATCTAGATTTCATAGTAAACTTTCCAACGAGAATTCAGAACGACTCCCAAACAACGATAGATAATATATTCATAGATATAGAAAAACATTTTAATTTTAAAGTACTTCCAATATTAAATGGATTATCAGATCATGATGCACAAATGTTAGTGCTGAACAATATTAAAGTAAATTCGAACAGTAAACATGCTCATAGTAATATGACTAGGGTAATGAATGACGATTCAATTTTAAATTTCAAACAAGATCTTGCGAATGAAAACTGGGAATCTATGTTATCCTATGACAAAGTAGATAGTAAATTAAGTGAATTCCTAAACATAGTGTCACGACATTTTGAGGCAAATTTTCCAAAAAAGAAAACTGCTAATTTACCTAATTCAAGGAATAACACATGGTTAACTGCTGGTATTAAAATATCATGTGCAAACAAAAGAGAGCTCTACCTAAAATATAGAACCAGTAACAACCAAACTCATAAGGAATACTATAAAAAGTATTGCAACATACTGAAGAAAGTAATCAAAGAAGCAAAAAGTAGGCATTTTTCACAAGTAATTAATAAATCAAATAATAAAGTTAAGACTGTATGGAATATAATAAAAAACGAAACGGGGAGAACAAAGGGAAACAATGATTGTACATCATTAATATACCAAAACATAAAACTAGATAATTTATCAGACATTACAAATGCTTTTAATAGTCACTTTATAAATATTGCAGAGAAATGTATTCCTATAAATAATATTAACATTAAGGCAGTAGACCTACTAACAAAATCTACAGTTTGGAACCATAGATTTCAATTGAACCTGACTTCCCACATAGAAATTGAAAATATAATCAAGTCTCTCAAAAGTAAAAGCTCGTCTGGATGGGATGAGATAAGTAATAAGTTATTAAAAAGCTGCTCATCGGAACTCAGTAAACCTCTTAGTCACATATGCAATTGTTCATTAGAAAATGGAATATTTCCAGAAAGACTGAAGCATGCTATTGTTAAGCCCCTCTTTAAAAAAGGTGACAAAAATCTACCATCAAATTACAGACCTATATCACTCTTAACCTCATTTTCAAAAGTTTTTGAAAAAGTCATGTACAACCGCATAATACACTATCTTAATTTGAATGACATTCTTACTTCATCTCAGTTTGGATTTAGAAGTGGCATGTCCACTGAGAATGCTACATTTCAACTTACTACAGAAATATTGGAAGCATTAGATAAAAAGAAATATGCTCTGGGAATTTTCTGCGACTTAGCTAAAGCATTTGACTGTATAAATCATGAAATATTACTTCAAAAATTGGATCATTATGGGTTCGATAATTTAACACTTAAGTGGTTCAAATCATATCTTTCTGATAGAACTCAAAAGGTAATAATAAATGGAAATGAATCTAACCTAGGGATTGTTAAGAATGGGGTACCTCAGGGATCAATACTGGGACCTTTGCTCTTTTTAATTTTCATTAATGACTTGCCCTATAACTTAAGTGACGAATCAAAGGTATTGCTCTTCGCAGATGATACTAGTGTACTTGTAACAGGAACGTCACAAGAACATTTATCAAGAATAGCTACAAAGGCTTTTCACGAGTTAAACACATGGTTTCTAGCTAATAAAATGACACTTAATATTGATAAGACCCATTTTATACAATTTAGAACAAAAAACAGATGTACGGTATCTCAAATCTTGAAATTAATTATGGAACACAAATCATACAAGAAATTAGCAATGTAAAATTTTTAGGACTGCAAATTGACCAAAATCTTGACTGGAAGACACACATAGAAATGATAGGTCCAAAACTGAGTTCAGCGTGCTTTGCTTTAAGAATTTTGAATAATATATTAAAACAGGATGCATTACTTATGGTATATTTTGCATATTTTCACTCTGTAATGAGGTACGGGATCATATTCTGGGGCAACTCTTCCCATAGGGAGAAAATATTTAGATTACAAAAGCGGGCAATAAGAATAATATGTGGAAAGAAAAAAAGGGAATCTTGTAAACCGCTATTTGAAAAATTAAAAGTCCTCACTCTTACAGGGGAGTATATATACTCTGTTATGTGTTATGTAGTGAATAATATTGATAAATTTCAAACTAATTTTAGTGTACACGGACGTACTACCAGAAACATGAATGATCTACACAGACCAAATAACTCGTTAAAACTCTTTCAGAAGGGTGCTTATTATTCTGCATTACAGATATATAACAAGCTTCCAAACAACATTAAATTATTATGTATTCAAAGAAAGAGCAAACCTTTCAAAACAGCTGTCAAGGAATTTTTAATAACTCACACCTTCTACAATTTGGAGGAATATTTCCAGCTTGGATAAATTTGGCAGCTTACAGTTTCTGTAGGCCTATATTATTGTTAAAACATGCATGTATTTTTTGATCTGACGTGTTCTATATCCTTGAGCCCCGCTCAACACAGGATCTACAGGACGAGATATCTACATCTACATCTACACCAAATAACTCGTTAAAACTCTTTCAGAAGGGTGCGTATTATTCTGCAGTACAGATATATAACAAGCTTCCAAACAACATTAAATTATTATGTATTCAAAGAAAGAGCAAACATTTCAAAACAGCTGTCAAGGAATTTTTAATAACTCACACCTTCTACAATTTGGAGGAATATTTCCAGCTTGGATAAATTTGGCAGCTTGCAGTTTCTGTAGACCTATATTATTGTTATAACATGCATGTATTTTTTGATCTGACGTGTTCTATATCCTTGAGCCCCGCTCAACACAGGATCTACAGGACGAGATATCTACATCTACATCTACATCAAGAAAACTGTTACTACAGATAGGTTTCTTTATGTTGGAAGATGACAGTATGTCCTTCTGTACACCATTCCATCAAGGTTGACAGCAGATCAACATGCTAAGTACAGTGAAATGAACATGTGTGGTAAAAGTTTTGACCCTTCTTCATATGATATTAAAATAAAATAGACCTATTGATAAGTTTATATAGTTTTTGACAAACATGATCCCTATTATCTTACAATAACGTGTACAAAATTATAAATAAAATAAAAAAATCCTGAAGGACGTAATCGAAAGACCAACCATACATGATACTATAAATACAATAGGTAACTGCTCAAATCCGGCATCGGCATTGAAATATTCATAATTGCCTCTCTTGGACGATCTTAAGGGGTGTTAGATCAGTATTCGATTTTGGGAATCAATACAAATACATCACATAAGAATGTATTGGACTATAATTGAGAGTTCCTAGACTGTTAGTATAAGCCAATACATGGCCTACAGGGTCATGTGTAAAATAAACAAATGTTGTACACAATGGAAATGCAGCTGTGTATTTCTGGCACAAGTTTCGTGAGTGGTCACTCAGTTGTCATCATCAGTTCACGTGCCAACGACTTACCAATTCAAAAGTCTGTGACCTCGCGTTCATTTTTTAAGATTTCGGGCGCCTCTCTCGACTGGTAATTCATGACTTATAATGTGAATATATTGTGCTCTAAAATCCTGGACATGAATCGATTCCACCTTTTCACTTCGTTGTTCACGGTTAGCAAATTTTTACGTTTTCCTAGGCTGTCTTCAGCACAAAACGACAGTCAGCTGTTCTTTGTTTACTAAAAAACAGAGTTGATAAACATGCACAGTAATGGGATATCATAGCTAAAATGCTCTTCAACCGAGTGAAGTTATTGATTACTAATTTTTTACGAATCTACTAGCAATCTTCACACCATACATATTTGTTAAATTCATCTTCACTACACCGCACTAGCAGTTCACAAGTTCTGCAACCATTACAGCCATCTCCCCTGTAAAAAGTAAAAACCATTTCCGCGAGAAATGTTAGGCAGCACGCTCCACACCTTTCGTCTGTTATATAATTTACCTCAGTGGCAGCCCTGATTTTCAACAAAATTTCTCTTTTATTATTTCATACCCTTCCACAATCTGTGGTTGTTTGACGGTTATGTGCCGAAAAATAATATTGTTACTGCTTGAATGTTAAATTTCGAACTTCTAGCAGAGAATAAACAGATTGCATTTCACTAGAATCATTTTTTTTCTTGCCAACAGTAGGTCTGGGCCGTACAAGTTCGAGATCACATCACAATACTAATGACCAGTAGGGACATCTCGTATCGGAACACTGAATAGATTGGCATAGGGTCACATAACTTCCTAGAGATGTCACTCATATTCAGTATCTCAGTTTTTTTTTTTCTTTTCTTTACTTGGTTTACGTAATTTCAAATTTCCAAACTGCAACATAAGGAATGGGTCAAAACAACATTTTGGCAGATAAATTTCATTAAAAATTTTTTAAATCAAAGATGCAAAAAAGAAAACTAGTCCGAAAACAACTAGAAATAATTTTATAATTTTAAACCAGGGTACTATGTATATTACAAGAAAAATTTCAAACTACTGTACAAGAATAAACTAAAGTTAAAGGCAAACCATCAAAGATTATTATTTTAAATGAGGGTATAAGGTGAACATAACATTTTATTGCAACCCCTTTACCTAATACTTAATGCATCGATTCTACTCAGGAAAATTTGTTTTGTGCGGGAAACATGGCTTTTCAGCTTGTACTGTTATCAAATTTTTTGACCGGCAGGAAAAGGCACATACTGTAAGTAAAAAATGAAGATTTTTAGTTTTTTATATTAGGTTGAAGCACAGATTTAGACGCACATTTCAGTGTAATCAGCACATTTTGAACAGTGGATGAGTATTTCCAGTTTAAATAAGTTTATAGCGTAGTAAATTATATATTATTTATTACTTGTTTGTGTAGATGTGTATGTAGATGTAGTTATCTCGTTCTGTAGATCCTGTGTTGAGTGGGACTCAAGGATATAGAACACGTCAGATTACAATATACAAGGAAGTAATAAATAATGATATGTAATATACTACACTATAAACTTATTCAAACTGGAAATACTCATCCATATTGTAGAAGGTGTGAGTCATTAAAAATTTCTTGAGAGATCCTTTGAAGGATTTGCTTTTTCTTTGAATACATAATAATTTAATGTTGTTTGGAAGCTTATTGTATATCTGTATTGCGGAGTAATAAGCGCCTTTCTGAAAAAGTTTTAATGCATTAACTGGTCTATGTAAATCATTCCTGTTTCTAGTAATATGTTCATGAACACTGCTATTAGTTTGGAATCTCTCAATATTATCTACCATATAACACATAACAGAGTATATATACTCCCCTGTGAGAGTGAGGACTTTTAATTTTTCAAAGAGCGGTTTGCATGATTCTCTCCTTTTCTTTCTACACATTATTCTAATTGCTTGCTTTTGTAGCTTAAATATTTTATCCCTATGGGTCGAGTTACCCCAGAATATGATTCCATACTTCATTATCGAGTGGAAATTTGCAAAATACACCATGCGTAAGGCATCCTGTTTTAATACCTGATTCAGGACTCTTAAGGTAAAGCATGCTGAACTTAGTTTTGGAATTATCATTTCAATATGTGACTTCCAGTCGAGATGTTGATCAATTTGTAATCCTAAAAATTTGATATTACTAATTTCTTCTATGCTTTGTGTTTGGTAATTAATTACAAGGTTTTGGGTACATCTTTGTTTTGTTCTGAATTGAATAAAGTGGGTTTTTTCGATATTAAGCGTCATTTTATTGGCTTGGAACCATATATTTAATTCGTGAAAAGCCTTTGTAGCTACTCTTGCCAGTTGTTCCTGGGATTTTCCTGTTACAAAAACACTAGTGTCATCCGCGAAAAGCAATACCTTTGTTACGTCACTTAAGTTATGTGGCAAGTCATTGATGAAAATTAAAAATAGCAAAGGTCCTAGTATTGATCCCTGTGGTACTCCACTTCTGACTACTCCTAGATTAGATTTGTTTCCATTTATTACGACATTTTGAGTTCTATCAGACAGGTATGATTTGAACCAATTCAGTTTTAAATTATCTATTCCATAATGTTCCAATTTTTCAATTAATAGTTCATGATTTATACAGTCGAATGCTATAGCTAAGTCACAGAAAATTCCCAACGTATATTTCTTTTTATCTAGCGCTTCCAGTATTTCTGTGGTGAGTTTAAATGTAGCATTTTCAGTAGACATGCCACTTCTAAAACCAAATTGTGATGGTGTAAGAATATTATTCAAATTAAGATAGTAAACTATGCGGTTATATAAAACTTTTTCGAATACTTTTGAAAATGAAGTTAAGAGCGATATAGGCCTGTAATTTGATGGTAAATTTTTGTCTCCTTTTTTAAACAGGGGCTTGACAATTGCATGTTTCATTCTTTCAGGAAATATTCCAGTTTCTAGTGAACAGTTAAATATATGGCTAAGGGGTTTACTAAGTTCCGAACAGCAACTTTTTAATAGCTTATTACTTATGTCATCCCATCCAGATGAGCTTTTACTTTTAAGCAATTTTATTATATTTTCAATTTCTATAGAGGAAGTCAGTGTGATTTCAAATTTATGGTTACAAATTGTAGATTTTGTCAGAAGGTCTATTTGCCTTGACACTGGTATTGTTGGTGGGAACACAATTCTCTGCAATATTTATGAAGTGGTTATTAAATGCATTTGTAATATCTGATAGATTGTCCAGTTTCTTATTTTTGTATATTAATGACGTACAATCACTTTTTTCCTTTGCTTTCCCTGTTTCATTTTTTACTATATTCCATATAGTCTTAACTTTGTTGTTTGATTTATTAATTATTTGTGAAAAATACCTGCTCTTTGCTTCTTTAATAACCTTTTTAAGCACATTGCAATATCTTTTATAATACACTTTCTGAGTTTGATTGTTACTGGTTCTGCATTGTAAATAGAGCTCTCTTTTTTTAGCACATGATATTTTAATACCAGGGGTTAGCCATGCTTTAATATTTGAATTAGGTATTTTAGTAGTTGTCTTTTTTGGAAAGTTGGCCTCAAAGTGTCGCAACACGATATTTAGAAATTCATTTAATTTACTATCAACAGTGTTATAGGTAAATATAGTTTCCCAATTTTCATTTGCAAGATCTTGTTTGAAACTTAAAATCGAAACATCATTCATTACTCTGATAATATTACTATGGGTATGTTTGCTAGTCGGATATGCTTCAGTATTGTTTAACATTACCATCTGAGCATCATGGTCTGATAACCCATTTATTATTGGGATTACTTCAAACTTCAAGTTTTTTTCTTTATTTAAGAATATATTATCTATTGTTGTTTGAGAGTTGTTTTGAATTCTAGTTGGGAAGTTCACTATGAAGTCTAGATTATAACTACCTACTAAGGACAGAAGTCTTGCCTTATTTTCACTATCAGTTGACATGTCTACATTAAAATCACCACACAGTATCATATTTACACTATTATTATATAATGAATTAAGAACCTTTTCTAACTGATTGATAAAATAGTTGTAATTACCTGATGGTGCTCTGTAGATTGTTATTATTACAAACGTGTCATTGTCAGTTTCCACTCTTGCTGAGCAACATTCGAAATCCTGTTCCTTGCAAAAGGAACTGGTGTCTATATCATTAAAATCTAAGTTTCTTTTGATAAAAATACTCACAGATATTGTAATCTGACGAGTTCTATATCCTTGAGTCCCACTCAACACAGGATCTACAGAACGAGATAACTACATCTACATCTACATCAGTGGTGGCTCGTCTATAGGCACTGTGGAACAGCAGCACCCCCTATTTCCACTTGATGTTATCGATAACATTTAATATAACGAGTCGTCTTTTTCTTTAATTCATTCTTTATACTTGTATAATATATAATCCTTAAGCTTAATGCCAGTAGTCACCTCCCAATTTATTAAAGAGAAAAGAAAATCTTTGTATGGAACTGTGCGCTTCATAGTTCAAGCAGCGTGGTGTTTGACTGTTGTGCGCATGCCCACATAGGCATGCCGCAGCCAGCGAGCCTTCCTTCCCAGGCAGGTCCCGTTAGAGAGTTGGTGGGAGGAGCCTAGTGCAGGACCTAATACTATTTTTTCCTGAAAACTTGAACCATGGCAGATCAAGGAGAAAATGATTGCTCTTTTCATGGAAATTAAAACAACAATAATGGATTTCCGTTTTAACCAAATAGATCTAGCTTGGACTTCAACACTTTATATTAAAGTAAGTAAAAAATGTTCTTTTTGGGTTTTTTTCTTTTTATATATCTGTTTCCTTTTACATAATTTTAAAACAAAGGCTAAATTTTCTGGAGCAGCACCCCACTGAGTTTGAATCATATCGCTTTGGGAAAAATCACGCATACATTTCTTTTAATGATTAATTTAGAGCATATAGCTTTTTTCACTGACACAAACTACTGTGGTATGGCAATGTTAATTACCTTGTTGGAGCACTTTCAACCACATGGAGCGGCCATCTTCAGCAACTGATGCGGTTGAAAGTGCTCAACAAGGTAATTAACATTGCCATAACACAGTAGTGAGTGTCAGTGAAAAAAGCTACATGCACTAAATGAATCATTAAAGTTATTACATCACTACAAAATGGACAAAACACAAGCATTTCTTTTAGTTATCACTACAATGGAAAAGGCACTTAACTCAACTTAAGTTATGTTCAGACTTACATGAGCAAATAGGCTGTATCTAAGCATGTAAGTCATAATGTTTTCATTTTATTCATATCTCACTGTAATCCAAGCAAATTAGAAGAAGTAAGGGATTCCTGCCTATGAGACCATTATACCTGTCATCAAAATTCTCACCTACAATTGCCAAGTGGCCTCAACTTTATACAAGATGTATACCCTTTACAAGGACATAGCAGAAGAGCCAGTGTGCTTGAAGATTTATTCAAAAGAGTTCCCCGAAATAAAATCTAAATTTAAAAAGTCACATGCCAATACCTGTCATTTGTGTGATCTTTTCAAAATGATTCAATTTGTAAGTAATACAGAAGAAAAGGAGAAAGTTATTAAATACAGGATTATTTATCATGTCGAGCAGCAGAGCTTATAATGGAAAAATGAAAAATAAAGAAATGGCAAAGATAAATACAAATATGAAGTGTTTTTCGTTTGACCTGCAACAGTGCCTCTCCACTCAAGCACTTTCATTATCTGTGCCTTTCTACAAACATCAGTTTTAGACTTCTATACTGGCCGCAAAGGTTGAAGGCATATGTGGGTGGAGTTATGGAAACTGCAAAATACTAAGCAGTGTTAACAGTGTCAGTTGCTCTAACTGGCTATTACCCATATGCCTTAAACTTTTGCAAGCAGTCCATGACAATGCTACAGGAAGGGCTTCATACTATAGGTGGCATGAAATGTTGAACAGATGTCTCTGTATGCACCTTTCATTGCCACCAAAAATAAGTCGGGTTATATTTTATTCTGATACATGTAAGGAAGGACCACAGACGTGGTCTTGTGGTTAGCGTCGCTGACTACAGATCCGTCGGCCCATGTTCGATCCCAGATACCTCCTTGGATTTTTCTGAGATAGGGAGGTCTGGAACGGGGTGCATTCAACCTTGTGATTTGAATTGAGGAGCTACTTGATAGAGAATTGGCGGCTCCGGTCATTAACTGCCGTTGGTGTCGGCATGCTGACCACATGCCCCCTAATCCTGCCATCTACCTATGGTAGATTACGCAGCGGTTGGGTGGTAAGCCTTGTCCCTTCAGGGATATAGAGCCACGGAGTGTAGTTAGTTAACATGTGAGGAAGGGGGAAAATTCCACTGGGTGCAGGAAGAGTATAGAAATTTTGATTTTATAGATCTCAAATTCATAATTCCATGACACAGTCACATGGAGGTTGATAGTGCTAATTCAGTTATTGAGTAGAAGGGGAAAAGAATGCAAAACTAATGTCGAAATTTTCCATCCACATGATTGGTTCCACCTGATAAGAACAATAACTCTCCAAATTAATAAATAGCTATAGCTAGAGAGCATATGCTTATTTATGTCACTACTTTAGACGGAGCGTTATAGGCCTACACCTCAGTTGATAAGGCCACCTTTAAAAATCCGACACGGATAGCATGATTGCCACGAGCAGACTGCTCAGTGTATGCACATAAAAGAGAAAGTGCATATGTGCTGGGCATTTGGACTGCTATAGCAGCAGTTGTTTCAGAGTTGTAGAAAAGGGCCAGCAATATTTCCTGGATTTTTTCAAATTTACTAAAAGGACACTTTCTTATGAGAAAACGAGATAAGCAGTGGAATGATATTCATCTGATGAATTTGTTAATCTCGAGTACAAAACTACCTTGGAGGAATGGACACAATTCCATAGGCTGTGCATCAAGGGGAAAGGATAGTGTGTTTATAGTAAAACCAATCCAAAGATCCGCGAAAGAAAAAAAAGATCTGATTTCTTTGTATCCATTCATTTCAACATTTCGTCATCAGTTCTATCAGGATTTACTTGTAAACAACAGCGCTTTGATAAGACTCTGAGGATTACTGGGGAAACCTTCAGTACACATGTTTTGTAAGATAAGTAATTTCCAGGATACTCTATAACACGATAACATGATATTAGGAAGAATCAATATTTAATTGTTAAGTTCTTAAAACAGGTTCTTGCCACATTATTCTCTAGTTTATGGAATTCCTTATTTTCAAAGTTTGGAAGTGGCTATCCTACACACCACCACTTTAACCTATACTTGTTACCACATAGAATTACAAAAACTCCAGAGGAAACAGCACCCATAGGTATCTATGCATGAACCGTAAACTGTATTTGTCCATGTTATAGTAATAGTCAAATATGAATAATACAAAAATGAATAAAATAGATCTCAAATTCATTAGTTTTATTTAGTGAATCTTAGAAAAGCAACACAATGCATATACAATTGATACCAGAGCCACACATGGATATTATGAATTATAGTCATTTCAAACATATCCAAATGCTCACAGTTTTTTAATTTAATTTCTATGTAATTATACTTTGTACAATACAAGGCATGCAGAGTACTCTCAATTTGGAATGACTTCCATCAACAAGGCCATCAGAATTAGCACATATTATATAAGTAGGTCACTAGGAACACTTTCTTGTAATTACTTCAGGCTAAGTTACATTTCACAAGTAACCTGGAATGATTTAATAGTATACCATCAATGAGGTACCCGTAACTTTGGCTCATTGAGTTGCATACATATAAAAAAAATTGCTGGCTCTATCTGGAAGAAAAAATGGCTACACTCTTTAAGTTATTGGTATTAGCTCACCAGTAAATAAAATAAAAAAAATTAAATATAAAAAAAAACTACAAATTCCAATTTTGTTGTCTGAAGATGTTCACCATTCTGGCACCATTTCTTAATGCAATATTGAATGGACATTTTCTCCACAAATTACGTTTAAAGCTTTTGGTAGTGGTAATTTCTATTTTAATGTACCTAGTTACAGGCGAAGGAATTCCAAAAACTTGTTATTTTTTGTCTGCCTTTTTAGATTTTAAAATAATTTGGTAATACCTATACTCTGAACTTCTTTTATTTGCCTAGGCCTTTCAGCTACATGGAACCGTAATCAGGACATTTGTTTAGTAACCGCAAGGCCTAGGCAAATAAGAGATGTTGAGAATTAAGGTATTATAAAATTATTTTACTGATTGAGCTCTCAACGACACAACACATCATGATGATAAACACTTATCAGATGTTGCCTTAGAACTATCTGCAAAACATTTTAGTTTGGCTCAGGATATTGAAAAAAAGAGAGTGAGACCAAATTCCATCATGTCCCAGAAACTCTAACCAACCTTTTCTGTAAATTATTCTGTAGTTCAGAAAGTCCGAATATAATGTACATGATAGGGTTCAGACGTTTATGATCTAAAGTGGAAAATACGTCTGCAAATATGACCTTAAAAATGACTAAATAAAACCTCATAAAAGAACATATTTTCTAAAAATAAATGTTCCAATTGAAAACGTGTAATGACACTAAATTATTAAAGCACATTAATTCAATCAGATAATCACTTTTCAACAATTTTACAGGTGGTTTATAGTTTTGCTTGTAAATAACTTCTAATCTGTTAATGTTTCCAGATACCACTGCAAATGTGATCTGAAAATACTTTTAAAAACATGTCTATTGAAAGTTGTTAACAAGGAAGAAGAGGCAATTGTGTTATTACTTGTTATTGTCCCTTCACAATTCAGTTACAGTAAAACCAAAATATTTGTGACTTTTTTTTGGAAAAAATGTAAATCGACAATTCAGAGCACATACAGCATAATTGTGCTCTTTTATGGAATAACTGAAATGTGACGTTAAATTACAAATATGACTGAAATATGACCAATATCGTAAAAATGACCAAAATATGACTCTATATGCAAAATAAAAACGGTCCGATTATGACAACAAATATGCAATTCATGTTTAATTTGTATTTGCGGAGATAATGGAGGTCAGGATAAAAATATGACATGTCATAAACATCCAAACCCTAGTATGTGATATTACTGTGAACCAACCTATTATTTCATTATGTGATTCAGTTCAGTTCAAGCTGGAAATAAAAGTGAACCAAAGTTACTGCAGTTGACAGTATTGACTTATATGGCAGAACCAAGTATAAAAAAGTACACTTTGATAATATTATTCATAATTATTACAAACAGAAATGTTTTGTAATTCAATTTGCAATATAGGTGTGAATTTTTATATTTTCAATACTACATGAAAAGCACAACATTATGAAGTAAAATGTTCAAATGGTAACTAATGTTCATGTTTTAAGTATATATTGTCTTTTAGTAAAATAAGTGACTCCTTCGTAACTTTCTTTTCATTTTATATAGGAAATTACAATTTGCAGAATTTGATAATATACAACTTTTAGAGAATGTGCTACACATTCTTTTAGAATGTAATGAAACATGGATTTGGAGGAAGTTCTTAACAGATGAACAAAAATGTAGCATACAGGAAATTAAGCTATGTAGATGTAATAAAGATAATGGGGAAATGTTTACTTTATTTTTAACAAAGCAGAAATGGTATAATAAAACAGAGGATTGGTAAAATGAAATTAGGCAGTTTTAAGAGTCAGCAACCTTAAAATTGGCTATAAAATAAATTACATTTTTGGAATCGGTAACAATGTTTTTGTTTCGTTAATTGAACATTTAAATTGTTCATTTTAAAGCAGTTGTTAATGTTGTTTGTTGTAAATGAAAAGTAGTGTAGATAAGGTAGAAAATGTTATGAAAGGAATCTATGGAATTAAGCAGAAATGTAAACGGGAGTCATTGCTTGGAAAGAATGATGAATAAAGTTATCTATCTATCTAAAATATATATATATACAATTTTTGAAGAGGCAAAGTCAACGTGCTACTAGTACAGTACTTCTGCAGTTTTACATATCAAGAGTTTTTATACTATCAGAATTCGTTAGCACATTATTGAACAGATTTCTACTACCAAGTCTGAACATTTTCTAGAACTTACTTTTAATTTAAAATCCAACAACCATGTCATAGATATAGCACGGAAAAATTGCATGATTTTTACATGAGTTTTAAACAACCATCTCTAAAAGATTTGCAAAATCCTTGGTTCCTAATCGAGAACATTTCTCAACTTGTGAATCCCAACCCACTCTTGATCCTGAGGGGTATTTAATTAATCATGATGTCACCAACGGACTAAAAGCCAACAACAATTTATACTATAGTTTCAAAATGCCTTTCAAATATGTATTTGTTTGGCACTTCCATTTTTATTGTTGTTTTACACTTGCAATAAACACTACATATTTAATAAATAAGTCGATTCAATGAGTACAATAACGATTAGCCATTTATTATTTGTATCTGCTAGTCATGCACTGGGTACTATGTGGATCTCACAGATTACTCAACTACCTTTGTTACTGTCAAGTGGGAAAATAATCGCTGCTCTCTGAAAAGGAATGTGTATGTAAAAATCTGAGAGCAGCCAATCGAAAACATGCGCTCTACCTGTTGTTGCTAAGCAGGCCTTCCTTTTTACAAAGCATATTCAAGGATAAAACTTAACATATAGAGGGGCCAGATAAGCCAGTATTAGGGCTTTGCCTTTAGACGACCTTCATTCAATAATGAGTAATTTTCTACCCTCGGTTTATGCATAGGTAACTTGATTTGGCATTAAGAATAAATTAGTTTTTTTTAAGTGTATAACTCAACTTACAGGTCCAATGGGGTGGGCTTGAGAATCACTTACTAGATAAGTTTTCACCACTGCACTGTTTATTAATTGTATGCCACCTCAGGACATGTTACCTTTGCAATTCTGCAAAATAGATCCACTAGCTGGATGGATTCATTAGTCATTACATATTCTATTCGTTGAAATATAGCATTTTCACATACGTAATAAATATAGTTTTGATTAGTACAAGTACATAATATATGGTGTAGCATTTAAAAAAAAATGCAAACAACAAGAACTGGGGCATGCATAGTAACAATCTACACACATTTTCACATTGAAGTAGCACATTGAATTGTGCAGCGGTTGTTATAAGTAGACTCAGAACAACAAAGGCAAAATATGCTATGGGTTCAACCATAGGATGGAGATGGATATTTAATATACACAACTGCACCAAGAACTAACCTGAACAAATTTTGAGCATGCATCACAACCTCAGCTATGACCCATCTGACTGAGGATAGCTGAAGATGAGTTGTGATGCATGCTCGAAACTTGTTCAGGTTAGTTCTTGAAGTTTTGTATCTAAAATATCCATCTCGAGCATCAATATAGTGGTATAATTAATGATTCCACTATGAACTTCCTACAAAATTGTAGAATAATATCTTGACCCACCAAATTCAGGTTGTACTCATGCATCTCTCTCAAATATGAGTTGGTGTAAAAAGTAAATGACTTATTTACTTTAGAAAATTTAGTGTGAAGAAGTTGGTGGAATTAAATTGCTCAATAGCACCATATGTCTAGTTATCACAATGCTGCAATTCTATTCCTGTTCACTGTGATTACTGTAATCTTTCAGTACAATATCATAAAAACATGGGTGTCTTTTCACAATCATTTGCTTGAATTAAATTGTTCATTTCCTTGCAGTTTTGTTGATGTTTGTAATTTACATTTACAAAGAACAAATATGAACTTGAGACGCTTGCACTTTTTAGACAGGTGAAAAGGCATCGATATTCATGCATGGTCATGAAAAGAATAACACACTCTGCGACCTGTGCTGCTGACAAATCACTTCAGCTTGAACTCCTTATTTAGTAATTTTGTAATACCTTTATCCTCAACTTCTTTTATTTGCCTATGCCTTTTAGTTACAAATAAAAGAAGCTGAGAATTAATGTGTTACAAAATCATTTTATTGATTAAGCTCAACTGTACAATACATGTTTTTAAACATGCTCATTTGGAATTAAACTACAAGTATGTAACCTGTACCTAGATAGCGAGTGCTTCACACATAGCATACTACTTTGTTGTGAAAACTTTTAACACATGGCAATTTCAAGCAATGAAATGATAATGCTGTCCTAATGAATCCTTTACAGAGAAAACCTTCATTTTAAAAACCTCCATATAGTTTACTGGCAAACACTACTTATCTATAGAAAATATAAAATCAATTTACTTGGAACTATACAAGGGATATGACCAAGTCATATAGTTCATTCACTGGGATTTGGACCTTCTGGTTTGGTGAAACCTTGTTCAGAAGTACAAGCTTGCATTGAAAAACTGGTTCCCAGGTATCAGGGCACTTTGCTCAATTCAGACTGTGGAGTGGCAGGGTTTGAGGGTACAGATATGAAACCATCTATTCAGCAAATTGCTGTGAGACCTGAGAACAAAGTTTTCAGTGCAAGCTTGTGTGGGAGGACAAGGTTTCACCAAACCGGAAAGTCCAAATACCAGAGAATGGACTACAAAGTACTCTTTGATTTTATTTTTATTTTGGAAAACCTTGCTCCAGTTCAGTGCTTGTGTATTCTTCATATCTGCTACCTACAAGTTATATCCATGAAGGGTACTTTCCCTTAAATTCATTAAATGGAGCATGCAATTATAATTTTTCAAACTTGAGGCATCTGGGAGGTAGGAAAGTAGCCCAGTGGTTCTCAAACATCACCTCGTGTACAAATCTGCTTGAAAAAGAGGTTAAAAACATGCAAATAATGATGGCAGTTTTTATAACTTACTGAAAATACATTTTGAATTAAGTGTTTATAAAAGGTCATGTAATGTAGCTTTAAACTGTTTGTGTCTAGGTATTAGCATTGTTTGTTTAATAGTTGTATGAACTAGTTTAGTTGAACTTGTACTTCCAAGATGTAAGGTCAAGTCAATAATGTCCATACCAAAGATCCATGTCATAAAGTAGATGACTAAATGGTCCAATGTAGAAGCATGTCCAAACAAAAACCATGAGGATAGATCATTCAATCTAAAAAAAATCTACCAAAGAAAATGTTCCTCTTATTAATGCTTGCAACAATTTATTTATTTATTTAGCAATCCTGTAGACCAGCAGGACTGGCATAGGATAACAATAATAATAATAACAAAAATTATACAATAAATAAAGAACTAAAAAACAAAAACATAGTGTGAGTCTTACAGATACAATATAATTTTTATCGGTATACTTATAATTGATATTATTTACAACTTATGCTTTGTATTAATCTCCCTCAGCCTCGGGTGGGGTGTCAAACATGCAGCCCGCAGGTCACATACGACCCCCTCAGCTACATAATGCGGCCCCTAAGCTTTAGGTAGAATGTTTAAATATGTTGGCCAAAAAATGTAATGTAAAATAAAATTTGCTAAAACCCGATTTTCTGTCAGTATGAAAGAAAAGTGTCTCACAAATTATTACTGGTAAACCTATACAGCATATTGTTCAGCAGGGAACACTATGCTCAAAACAATAAAGAGAACCAAATTTTGAATTATGATAAAAACAGAGAATTTTATTTGTTCCAGGGGACTGAATCAACATCAGTCTCCCATTTTGATTAGTGAATTTGAGGGCTTGCCGTGCCATTAAGAAGTTTGCTGGCTTTGTCATCAAGTTTTAAAACACTTCTGGCCCCTTTGAGAAGAAATTAAAGTTTTCTTATAAATGAAAGGCAAATTACCTAATAAGCTTTTAAAAAAATGGTAATTGGCTTGAAGATTTAACATTCATGTCAGATATTGCAGTGCATTTAAAATTACAAGAGGAAAGATCAGTTTGTAACTTCATTGTATGATAATATTAAGGCTTTTTAATGAAAATTTAGGCCTTGGGAAGGGCAACTGGTAGGTAGCAGATTATTTGATTTTCCTACCTACCAGGATTTTCAAGATTCCTGCATTGCTTCAGACTCCAGTCAGTAGGCCTATGCTTCCAACATAACACAATTATTAATGAATAATGAATGTAGGACTCAAATTTCTAAGCAATTTTACATTAAGGTTCTGTTATTTTGATTATTAACACATTTTCAATGAGCTGTATTTAAAATGTATTGGTTGTAATCAGTGCTTTTTTTCTAACAAAGAAGGTGGCGGTACTCACCGAAACTTTTAAACTGAAGCTCATGGGAGCACCCACATTTCTCCCAGAAGTAGTTTTTCTGAGTTAATGTCCAACAATCGGGCATATCACGGACAAAATTGTTTCTCCCCTGAATTGCAGTAAAATTACCGGTACTTGCGACGTTCTCTTCAGATTCATTTTATTCAATGTTCGATTCAATGTTTGCAGGTTTATGAGATATTTCAAAAACATCCTCATGCTTTCCTTTATTGCGTACCAATAAAAAATAATTTATTAATTTACTCATTTTACTTCTCTACTTGTGAACCACGAGCACACTTTGATCCTACAATTTATAAGCAACTATGAACTCGCTCAACTCTGCAGCACGAACCAAGAGTTTATGCTTTTCAAATTACATGTAAGCAACGAATGCAGTTAAATTTAAACACGCACCAACCTCTGATTAACTTTGGTGGTGAGCTACTTATTACATGTTTGTTACTACGTTAGCATTAACTGCACTTGGTGCAATACCGTTAGAATGACCTTGACCATAAAAGCTGTTTGCTGGGGGCTAGAAAAATCAACCCCCAACCCTCTTGCAGTCCAGTAGCCACGGAAATTTACTGAAACTATCATGCTATTATGTATGTAGAAATCTAGCAAAATAACGAAATAACGAAAAAACTTGATTTTAAGTAATAGACCATAGAAATTGTGATCGGAATATTGCGAGTAATATATGAATTTTATTTTTTGTAAGAAAAAAAGGTGCCGGTACTGAGTACCGTTGCGTACCGCCACAAAAAAAGCACTGGTTGTAATACACATAGCAAATGTTAAGAACGATACTGTTTTATTGTATGATGTGTTAAAATTTAAAAGTCAGGTGGTTGTTTTTTACAAAATAGCCTATAAAAACATGCTTGGTTTATAAGAATTAAGATTATATTTTCATTTCGGTATGTGAACCTTGGACTTCAAATTATCAAATCGAATTGGCCCTCAGTAAAAGTTGAGTTTGGCATGCCTGCTGTACACTGTTGATTTAGGCTGGTCTCCCTCGCTTGCACCTGCTTTTAAATATTTCTGAGAACAGCCAGAAAACTGTAAAGCTGTATGACTTGCCCATTATATAGTAGTTCATCCTTTTCAAGTACACAGGAAATTTTGACTTAGACATTTTGAACATACGGACCATTTGTATGGACATTTTTGCATGGGTCTTTTGTTGTGGATCTTATGTCTAAATGGACAATATAAACTGGATATTATCTGCTACTTGAACTTCTAAATGGAGTTACTTGTTTAAGTACAAGTGATGATTGTTGAAACAAGTATCCTACCTTGATTATTTCTGGGGGTTTAATTACACAAAGTTCAATATGTAGCCCTGAGTTTATGTGTACCACAGTTTGAGAACCACTGTGAACAGATATTTCTGGAAAATTAAGGCAAGAATTGAGAAATTAGCTCACAGCTACACTTAGGACACCCCTGAAAGCTAAACTGACATTATACCACGAAGTAAACATTTCTGTGTACCTTTTTATTCTCCCATAATTTGAAAAACAATTTTCTATATCTTTGTGAAGTTTATGAAGTGAATTACATTAAATACTACCAAAGCGGTCCAACCAAGAACTAAAGTCTAGAACTCCAAATACATGTTCTGACATATAAAAAGATGACGCTAGACATCAACGATGCAACAAGGAAAATAAATGTTAAACTTTGGGCTGCAATTAAATGCAAAGTACAATGTTGCTCTTTTTGTTTTTTTTTTCTTTTCACACACATTTACAGTGCAATTATGTTATTCATATACTGTGATATTTTATAGGCAAACAAACTCTGTTTTCTTTGTTTCACGGCACACCTTCATTCTATTACTTATATTTGGTAATGTACTGCCTCACCATCTCAGCGTTGGCTCCAGAAAAGGCATCCACCTGTAAACAATATCACATACAATGTACTGTCAACTTATTCACTAGAACAATCAACTCAAGTAAGTAGGCCTAATTTTATTTTAAATCCAATTTTGCATACTTAATCCCAAATTATATTCCTGTATGTGAATATTTAGCCACTTTCAGCAGGCTACATCAATATCAACTAAAATGTGAAAAAATCCACCTTGGCAAAGATGAAATTCATTAATGCTACAATAATGTGTTTAAATGTCACAGTACTAAGTAAGCAACAGTTGAGAGAGGACGTGTGTGGAGTCAGCTCCGGAAGATTTGGTTAAACGTGACATACGGGACAATGGGAGTGGAAATAGCAGTTTACAGAGCTAGAATCGGGTATTTTTTGAATAAAAAGAAGACGGGGTTGAAAGAACAAATAAACCAAGACGACAACACAGACGCATTGATATACTCAATCATGATTATTGCCCTCCTGGTGATAGGCGGGATTGAAATGAACCCGGGACAAAATTAGTGTGGTGACGAAAGAAGTAAAGCAGGAGATCCAAGAGGATATCAAGTATATGAAAAAGGAAGTGGAAGAACCGAGGATCAGGATATAAAGATTAGAGAAGAAAAATTGAAAATTCAATCTAGTTTTCACAGGGATAGAAGAGAGAACAGGAATGATGCCCAGAATGGAGATTACGGAAATTTTAGAGAAAAAACTGGAGGGTCCTGAACTGCAGGGCTTGGAAATTATGAAGGCCTATCGGATTGGTAATAGGAAGGGCAAACGAATGAGAGTCGCATGTTGTTCACATGACATTGAAGTTGGCATTAAGGGGTATGGATATTTACCTAATCAATAAAGACCTATTAGAACAGGAAAGGTGCATCAGGAGACAATTGGTACAAAAAATGAAAGAATTAAGAAAAGCTGGAAAAAAGGCCATCATCCGGAACCTGGAATTGTACGTGGATGAAGTCAAGCTCGAAGACAAAAGCGGATTAAGTGATGGCAGACAGGAAAAGCGTCAGCGGATTTGTGAAGGGGCAGCCAGCCTGCGCATGGACGGGTTGGAGAAAAATGACTCCAGAGTCATGACGTCGACTCATAGGGGAAAAATAGCTCATAGACCAGCCCGGGTGATGACGCAGACACAATCAGATGACGTAGGACTAATCAACGTGACAACAGCTGAGGATCCATGGACGAAGTTTGATACGGAGAGTGCGGGAGAAGAAAATGCAGACAAAGCAGCAGGGATTGGAATGAGAACCAGACGATGTTTGCAATTTTTTAACTTGTTACTAATCGACAGTGAGCCGTGAGATCAAGGAAAGCAGTAAAAATTATTACAAAGAAATATACGTCCAGCTTTAATAACAGGGAATGATCTGTGTACAACATTCAGTGTAATTAAAGCAGTGCGAACACAGCCCAAAAAATTAAATGAATGTTTTGACTATTTTATTTTTGCCCCAAGTTTCTAGGTTGTGCCACCAGGAGTGCTGCAAAATCTGTCTCCCACATTTCCATTGTGAAAGCAGTAAGTGTCCGGTATTGTCTCTATAGTATTTGCTTACACTTCCAAACTGAAAAATTCAGGCAATTCAGATTGGGAAAGTTCTATAGTTCATTTGAAAGAAGCCTGGAGCAAAAGAAACACTGGTAAGATTTCAAAAGTCTAATTAACAATAAGAAGAAATATTCTGCATGTTTTTAATTTAAATTTATTAACCTTAGAGATACAATATCCATGGCTTTGTCATCAAACTAATAAAATGCAAGCACATGACACATATTTTACATGTATACAAAAATAAAAACATAGGTTACAAATTTCTGAATCTGAAAATATAAATTTTAAAAAATATATAATAAAAAATCTCGATACAATTTTATGGACAATTTGCAATTAAGAAAAGAGAAAGAAAACATGAGCTATGGTAAAAATATAATAACCCTTAGTGAAAATGGTAAAAAATTATAGCGTACTAGTAAAAGGGAAAGCAATCAGTTGGTATCGTCTCTGTGCCCTGGGCAATTACTTATTTCAGAATATCTCAGAATATAAAAAATATGTTTATCAGAGGGTGAATATTATTTTCTCAGGGTTTTATATTGGGTTCCTTTTAAACTTACTGGAATTCTGTCATAGTCTTCTCTGATGCTTTCACCTCGGCTGAGGTCAGTGGAAGATAATAAGAATCTCAGGGAAAGTATCATGGAAAACTTAAGCAATACTTTGATTTTGTCATATAACAAATAGAACAACATTTTAACTGCTAATATCAACTTGTTTATTTTCTTTAATTAACAAGGGTTATTACCGTACTTTGTGCAGTTCTGATACTAGATTACACTTGTATAACAACTAATAAGACTGAGATTGTAGCAGGGCCTTGATATTTGGGTAGGCTACTTATTTACAGCACCTTGCTGCTGTTGCTGATCATGGTGATGATGAATCTTCTTAAAAATCCATGGCAATATTTCTTAATAAAAATATGACAAACTCTTTTAGGCTGGCATGTATGGTGATATTTTAGGCTGTATCCGTCCTAGGTGACACTCAATGCGAATTCCTCTCATTCAATTCAAACTTCCTGATACCCCTTCCAAGTAATACAGTTGTCAAGGTGACAAGAATTCTGATGTATTGGCGATTCATTGATAACTTCATATGCACGGTGCTCTTTCCGTTCAAATTATTTCAGGTACGCTCTAGTCAGACATTCTTTTGGGACTTCCCTATTAAAACCATTACTGGCTTTAGTTACTATAAATATAATTAATTATAGCCTCCTAAAGTTCCTGAAATTTAAGTAAATTATGTAACAAAACAAATATATATAAATATCAATAACTTTGCATAATTGTTAAGACCTAAAGTGAATCGGTATCACAGTGTTCTGGAGAGTACAGCAATATCAAGTCATTAACAACTGTTTTGAAAAGTATGACTGTACAACATTTTCAAAATGGACTAACATTTAGTTTGCATGTGATTTTGAGAATCACATGTGGAGAAGAATTATCTGATCTTATTACTAATCTCTATCCATAACTTTATAGAAAGTGAATTAAAGCAAGCCTACAAGCAAAAACGAAATAGAAAAAAATATCAAAGGGAGTATACTTTGAGCTATACATTATTACCTACTTAACCCAGATAACGCTGACGTCCTTCCAGAAGGATGCGAACAGCAGTAGGCAACATGTTTATTTTTTGAAAGTTCTTCAATTACTCGCCCGAATGCAGCATCATATTTTGTAACTAGAGACTGCACGCTTTAAATTTTATGTTATTTTAGTCTTCGTTGTTGAGAGGTTAGTAGTGATATTTAGCTGTGAAGTTACGTTTCTAACAAAATGGAATATGTCGAAGACCTTCGGATAGATGGATCTGTGTTCTATGTTTCTTCTTATTCTTTTGTTGCAAATTGTTATTCATTAATTGCCTTAAATATCTTCTTTACCATAGTGATTCACCAAGCAAACATTACGACCAATATTGTAGGCCCCACAGCCGACTTTCGTAACGCTTCCTTCCAGAAGGACGTCAGCGTAATGGGAGCCTAAAAATTTGTTTGTGAACTTCTTTTGAAGAATAAAACCTGGTGTTTCATTATTGTAAAAAAATATCTGTAAGTGAATATTTATGGGAAGATGATGTAAATTTATCTTTCTTTGTGTCAAACTAATAGTCCCATGAGTTTTTTTTCGATGATGACGTGGTAAATTTGCTGGTGACATATACAAATCAGTACGCCGCAAAAAGAAATAGGCTTGGAGACCGTTCTAAAGAAGAGCTTTTATTGAGTGGTTATGTCGACCTGCCACAGAAAGATAACATATATTGGGAAAAGTCACCAAATGCCCATAACATATTGATTTCCGAAACTATGGCAAGGGATCGATTCTGATTTATAATGTGGAACTACCTTTAGGTGATCAATTTGCTAAAGTACGGCCTCTAATAGATAAAATAAATGAGAAATGTGTAGAGTAGGCCTACAGTTCACATACTCAAAACCACTCCGTAGATGAGAGCATGGTACCTTACTTTGGTAAACATAGGCCTAGTGCAAAACAATTCATCCATGGAAAGCCATTTAGGTATAGCTATGAGTCCTGGTATGGTGGATCTAGTTTTGGGTACCTAAGCTGGTTCGGGCCATATCAAGAAGCTGGTACATTACCTGATAAATATGCTGAAAAAAGACTTTGATTTGCTGACTTATATTCACAAGCTGGAACAATTGCCCTATAGAGTGTATTTTGGCAATTTCTTTACCACAATACCTTTACTTAGGGATCTGCATAAGAGAGGAATTGAAGCCACAGGGGTAATGAGAGCCAATAGAATTGGGAAAGAGTGTGATATGACCAACAGTGATGAAGAAAACACCACGGGGTACATACGACTTCAGGTCTGATGACACAAGCAACTAACTTTGACAGAGTTTTACCAACTCGCCAGGTATCTCGCTACTCACAAAAGCAAAAAAGCGAATTAGTGTCGATCAACCACAGTCATCCACAACTATATACACACATGGGAGGCTTTGACAGAGCTGACCAAAACATTTCTTTGCACCTTGTATCAATCAGAGGCAAGAAATGGTATTTCTCTCACGTTGCGCTGTTGCGGAACAAAATGTGTGGCATCTTTACCGGCAAGATGGCGGTAAATTAGATCATCTATACTTTCGCCGAAGACTAGTCACTACTATTTTGGAGTCAAATAGAAGAGTGGTTTCTTCAAGAGGACGGCCATTGGGTTCATCAAAGGCTCATCCTCGGTTAGACAAATTGGAGCATTACGTTGCCGGCCTACAACCAGTGTTACAGGAACGAAAAAACAGCTCCATTGCTGAAAATGTCACAAGAAAGCTACAAATCAGTGCGTGAAATGTGGTTTGTCACTTCGTGTAACATGTTTCGTTGCTTATCACAGAAAGGAAAGTGAATAACAACAATAAAGTACTCGAAGAAGTGTATTTAATTATTTTCAGTGATAGGCAAATTTCAATGTGCATTACGCTGACGTCCTTCCAGGAGCATGGGCATTATTTCAGGAAGTATGTAAGTTACAAGAATAAATCGCATTACTGTATGAATCTTTAGTTAAATTGAAGTGTTTTATGCAATTTAATAAAAGAAAACGTGTTAAAAATAATTCCGCGCTATCTGGGTTAATTACCAAACAAAAAATGTTATGTAGATCTACAAAATAAATCGTTAGTTTGCTTCCTCAACAGAGTAGTATTGCTTTTGGGAAAGTATTTGTGTTATTTCCATTTTAGATGGACATGCAGAATCATCATGTTTGAAATGCACTTTAGAACATAATATGTATTACCAGTACACTATAATCTTCACATACCTTCTCCTTGTTCTTAATGAACACAAATGTTGGCATGGCTGTAATATCATACTCTCCAGCTATATCCTCACACTCGTCCACATCAACTTTGAGGAACACCACATCAGGATATTCAGTAGTCAAATCCTGAACATACAATGAAAACTCTGTGTTATCTGATAGGAAACTCAACTAAAAACAGAATCTCTGCAAAGTAAAGGGTTCACTGTGAATATATATCAGACCTGCCAACTCTCAAGCTGCAAACTCACACATTTTATCCGTTAAGATTTAATTTAGAATTTCACTTTGTTTAAACTCCCTTTTAGTGTTATGCAGTCACTGAATACCGTCATTGTAGTACTAATATCACAAGATAAGTTCGTAGAGCTAGAGCCACATGACAGATTGTCATATATACTCGCCTTGTCGAGAACACGTTTTTTCCTATGATAAGGAAAAATAAAACAGCTTGTGGACCTTCACTAAACATGGATGGTATTTTATCATCTATGTTGACCACGAAAATAGCCATCCCCAAACCATGCAAATTGTTCTCTCACTCATTTTCCTTGAATCTCTCTCTTCCTGATCAGTACTCTCACCCGATATCCATGGGTCTATGGGGACCCTTGGCAGCTCTGATATGTTGTGGCCTCAGTCTTGTAGTCTAGAGTAGGTATGTGTATTATGAGCGCTTAGCTTAGGTTGTACATGATCATATGCATATACTGTGAAACAAAATTTCCACCTCTAAATACCAAAAGAAACAATAACAGCCACACTAAAAGAAGTTGCTTATATGTGGGCAATTCCATGAAAAAGTCAATTTTTGATTCAAAATACAAAAGTATGTTTACAGATAAGCCTACAGTGAATATTATGCTTACAACTGTTCAGGAATCAGGACTATAATATTTTAAGGGAAATGTATTCCATAGTTAGAAACATTGGCATTTAATAATTGTAGTCACCTCCTGTAAACATTATCTCAACAGCAGGTGAAGGGTGATAAATGAACCCCTTTCAATTTGGACTTGTTGTGTCAGCAGTTAGGGAGCTTAGCATATGCATGTGTTCATTTCTGTATATTTAAAAAAAATAACTAGTTTCCAGTATGCTAGGAACTACGACACTGATAAAATAATCAGTATTTAGTAATTAATTTCATTAGATATTCAATTTGGTTTACAGTTATACTGTGCATCTATTTGGTTGCGAATATTATTTATCCATTGATAGAACTTTGGAAGTAGGGGAAAAAAGTAGTAGTTTGATACTACAGAAGGGTAAGTGCAGATCTTTGAATTGTATCAACAAGAAAATGTATTGTAGTGCAGAAGAATCCAGCCAGTGCAGAGCACTCATTAAATCACTCCGTTGGGTTCTTGAACCCCAGAGCATCCTCATAGATTTTGCCTATGCAAATGAAATATTACGTATGGCATCCTTTTCTGGTTTGAGTTAATTTTAAATGTTTTAGTTGTTTTGTATGTGCACTAGTGATCTGAGATAAACTGTGATTCTGTGACATGACGTCTTTCTACATGTTGCAATAGAACTTTACACCTGATCTTAAGAGACAAATTCCCTTTTTTGCATTGTGTTCCTTAGATCATACACTTGCTAATGAATAATAAGTTTTTCAAATTCTTCCCTATAAATCACAGAGATATGGGAATATCACTCATGCCATCATACTATAGCTGACCCAAAGGTGATTCCATGAAATATTATTGTATGGTTATTTACTCGCTGTGTGCTGTCTTGTTATCAAATATGACATAATGGGCAGTATGCATAAAATCGTAGTCAATGCTTTTACTTTACCTATAGGAAAAGGTAAAAGGAAAAGCATAAACTTCATATTCTATGCATAGGGTTGCCACCTGTCCCGAATTAGGCGGGAGATCCCGCATTTTAAGGACATTTTCAGCGTCCCGAATTATGCCCAAGAGGGATGCATTATATTGCGGGACGCACAAATTATTCCAAAACAAAATATGAGACAGCAATTCTTGGTGGCGTCTTTTGTGAATTTCGTCTCATGGTCAAGATATCGATGTCGTACCACCGCTAAAATGTATCGTGTTGGCAGCATTGAAATCACCGCCCATGATGTTATTCTTTGTAATTTATTTGTATAAGTCGCGTGGGCATTCTTGGGGTATGTCCGTGATCTGCAGAACCAGCGTGCGAGCCATTAACTGGTGATCCGACGGGGAAGTACCGTAAAAAGATCATATGACACTCTGCACTGATTTGCCAAGTCGCAGTTCCTTCTGGAATTATAGCACAGCAAGACGTGTGTAGTGTTATCAGTTGTAATTTGAATCCACGTTCTCTGTGTGTTTTATGTGTCGTTCGTTGAGTAAGAACTAATTAAATATTCTCCTGTTATTCCTAAACTTAGTGGTAAGCCATTATCTATTCATAGTCTGGATTGCCAATGTTCATAATTTTTTCAAAACATGTCTATGAGTGTACATTGTTTTTTGAAATTCTATGAGAAAACTTTAAGTTCCTTAGAGAAAGTATTTGACTTCACAGAAAACAATCTTTATGGCACACTGAAGAACTTGAATCTTAAGAGTTCACTATCTTTCAAATATCTCAAAGACTCTGTGAAGGCACATAATGTAGAATCTGATGTTAATTTGGATGAGTTATATGAGGAATTCTGCTTTAGTTCAGATATAATAAATCCTACTAAAGTGAACTGTACAGAAGGAGAGACTAAGTATGAGTATGAAATGGAAGAAAATTATTCAGGAGATTGGTAAAGAACACATTCCCAATCTCATATGCTTTGTTCTGAGCATTCCTGGTAGCAATGCCTTTGTGGATAGTGTTCTCTCTCTTGAATCCAGACAGAATCCAGAAATAGGTGCTCAGCTGACCTCATAAAGAGTGAAATCATTTCTACAAATGTTACAGATACCTGCAAAGATTATTTAGTGAGGGTGAAACAGAACAAACAACTATTAGAAGCTGCCAAATCAAACAAGAAATACAGCTTCAAGTCTTGAATTTGCTCAGGTTTTTTTTTTTATTGTTTTGCTAATCTTTTCTTTTCTAATGTTAGTGTTACTGTTACATAGCCTATTCAGTTTTGGCTTTGTAATATATTCCGTCTTTCAGTTATTAATAAATTGTTCCGTGTACAAATTTAGGTATGAAGATCGGCGATCTGCATATATTCAATAAGTGTCCCTCCTTGGCCTTACCAAAAGGTGGCAACCCTATGTTTGCATAAACATGATTTTTCTGCTACGAAGTGAATGCTAGCTTACCACAGGTTTTACTTTGCGATAATAATTTATTTTGAGCTCTTTGGGCATTTCCATTACTACTCGTGACAACCCGAATGCTGAGCATGATTGCAATTGTGACAAGGAAGCATTAACCATAAATTTCATTAATATTCATCTAGTTTCTAAATACCCCATCATAAAGCCTGCCTTCACTAGCTAAACAAAAAGTACAAATGGCTATGTTTATGAATTTCCAATAAAGGAAAGTCCACAAACCTGAACTTTAGGCAATGGAAAATGGACTAGTAATGAATATGTGTTACTACAAACCTTCGTTCGTGGAAAGAAATTTTATCCATACATTGGCTTTTACCATAATTTTATCTGTTACAAAAGCGACTGCCCTTGAAACAATGCTCTGGTGAACCCCTATTTCTTCCCTATCCCATTATGAAATCCTAAGTCTCCCACATATTTCAACGGAATCCTCATTTTTTGTTTGGAGGTTAGGGCTGCTCCTTGTCTTTTGCCGCTAAAACCTTTAAAATAGTCACTCAACCATTCAAAATTTTCTTTCTCAAATCTATCAAGTTTCTTACAAACAGTAACTGATAGCGCTTTATATAGATAACATAAGATAAGATATATACTTCTTTTTATGTCTTATTTGTAAAAATGCAGCTATAAAATTACCACCAACCATTCACTAAGCAATAGGCTTGTTCGCAAAGCAGTCAGAAACCAGGAACACATCGTTCGCGCATGTGCTCTTTCTCCACACGCGTTCGCAAAGCGAGAATTCGTTATTCTGATTTCAATCTTCTGTTCGATGTGTTCTCACAGACAGTTTCTGTACTAGAAGAAATGTTTGCAGGCTCTACCATGAATTGTTATTAGAGACATGTGCAGTAACCTATTTTCATGTGCCTGACTCCTCCCTCCAAAACCTTGCACCTGATTTATAAGCATGGGCTACTTAATATGTTTGACTAATGGAAGATAATTAAAAGTTTTCCGAAATATAGTTTATATTGGCGATGTATATTGCGTGTATAATATGTTAAAGGGAAATACATATTCTATTCGCATATCATATTGATTAAATGCAGAAACAATCGATTCCAAATTCTTCTAACCGTTCGCCAAGTGCAAATCACGGTTAAGTTACAGACTGGACATGTGCAGTACAACAAATTCTCAAGCAGTCACAGACTTGCTTTGCGAACAAACCTAATCTAAGCCATGAACGATACATGCTACGATTTTTCTTAGCAAAACCTACAAAGTAGAATACTATACTATACTTTATGCATACATTTCATAGTTTATTCTAAGGCTTGAAGGAAAGTCTAATCATAGCCAACACTATCGATTTTTTGCTAAGAGGAAAGGCTTTTCCTAATGTTTTTATTTATACAAATCTTAGTACTGCCTTAGAAAAGTGTAGTAAAAGTATCTACTACCACTTTATGCATACCACCCGATATCCTTGATATACATATGTAACTGTCTACCAATGGACACGACTTGTTTCTCCTGTTTGTATTTTCTTGGAAATATAAACAATTATGTAGTTGAAGACAACCTAAAGGTGATTCCAGTGACAAATGGAATCCCATGTGCATTGAACAGTTGACCACCGCTCGAGTTCTACATAAGCTATGTCACTATTAATCCCTGTATAACTATCTATTAAAATCTAACATTACACTGGGTTAGAATGTGAAACATCATATATGATAATATTATAGGAGAAAAATTCCGCTGACACTGGGATTTGAACCCAGGAACTATGGCTATCCATGCCAATGCCCTTCCAACTGATCTAAGCCAGAATTCACTTCAAAGCGCCAGATGGAACCTCTCTCCTATGACTGATTGCCCTTAATGGTCTACCTCACTGACAGACAAGTTATGTCATATGCAGTACTGTGAGGCACACTAATAGTGATTTTTGTGACCGGGCTTCCACTGTTATTGTACAGTAACATTCAAGGAAGATATATGGATATGCATTCATGAACCACAGATTATTGTTTCTGTTGGACATTACATGATAATATTATAGGAGAAAAATTCCTCTGACACTGGGATCTTTGGCTGTTCGTGCCAATGCTCTACCAACTGAGTTAAGCCAGAGTTCACTTCACAGCGCCAGATGGAACCTCTTTCCTATTCACTATTAGTGTACCTCACAGTACTGCATATGACATAACTTGTCTGTCAGTGAGGTAGACCATTAAGGGCAATCAGTCATAGGAGAGAGGGTCCATCTGGTGCTGTGAAGTGAACTCTGGCTTAGCTCAGTTGGTAGAGCATTGGCTCGGATAGCCAAAGGTCCTGTCCCAGTATCAGAGGAATTTTTCTCCTATAATATTATCATGTAATGTCCAACAGAGACAATAATCTGTGGTTCATGAATGTATATGCATAGGCCTATATATGTATTATCAAACATGTCATGCTGAGGCTGTTGTTTCTCGCCTGTGGCTGTAAAGGAAGCATATGGCTACACACCACCAGTGTTGCCATCTATCTGGGTAGTAACAAACAGCAGTACACAGTCTGTTGTGAGAAAAACATGCTTCAGAATTTCATTAAATAATGATTTCAGAAAGCTGTAATCATGGGTAAAATTAAGAAAATACAACCCGCAAACCAGGAAGGACGTTAATAATTCTGCAAAAGCAGCTGTGAATGCTTCATAATAATTTACCTTAAGAATGGAACCATAACCTCAAAATTCAATCTCAAACATCTACCAACGACCGGCTATTGCAGATTTTGGCCATCTCTATTATTTACATCCACAAGTCTTTATTATTTATGTCCATATGTGTAAGTTTATACAAGGGTGTCAGGCTATGTAAAGCGTTGTATGCATTAAGTCTTATATGCAAAGATAATTAGTAAATTTGTCTCCTTGGCTGTGAAGATTTTTGGTACCGGTATGAATGTAACATGCAGATTATTAGTAAGACTGCTATTGTTTTACATCATATTAAATGAGAGTCTCCTCAGTATTCACAGCTACTTCTGTTTCCTCAGACTTCACCTTGATGGACATGGTAGGCCTACACTAGAATACTCAGATAACGATGTGTAAGTTATACAGCAAAACTTTGTTAAGACTCTAACTGCTTAATCCTTAATTGAGTGAGACTCAATTTTTCACATAATTTATAAATCGTGTTAGACTGCATAAGAAACGGTTAACACAATGATTGGGCTCATATTGTTTTTCATGGTACTTCATTCTGTAATTTAAACAAAATTTAAATTTTTATTTTTATTTATTTTCAGGCCTATAGGATACATTAAGGTTTTACATGCTTTCCCACCTAATAAGCTCATCTTCAGTACCTTGAACTTTCCTTGGACTTTGTGAGTGAAAACTCCCTACTAAAAAGCTCTTCATTAAAGTAGCTGTCCCACTTAAAGCACACTTTATTAGTATAGCTTTTAAGAAACAAAAAATCCAGTTAAGACACTCATTTGTCCGAAACATTTTTTCTGGCAACAGAGCAGATAGTATCCTCTCCCTAAGCCTTATGGGGTAGGTTAATGAATAAACGAGCCCTTAAAAGCCAGGAAATTTAAAAGTTAGTCATGACTATTTTATGTATTAACTTCTCTCCTTCCTGAAAAAAAAAGTAATTCTTACATAGAACTGTAATAATCTAAAGAATATTCACTTAAAAATAGCTAATGTAGACGAACAAAACAATACTAATTGTTCTTTCAGAAATTGGTCATTACTGTACTTACTTCAATTCTAGGTGCGATCAGTTTGCAAGGGCCACACCAGGTTGCAAAAAAATCTACCACAATTAAAGCATCTCCAGCTTCAGACAGCTTGGCATCAAAGTCATTCTGAAACAAAGGAAAGTACACATATACTATTGTAGGACATGAAACAGCTATATACCCATACCTTACATAGGCATACAGTAGGCCTATATTGAAAAGACAAGTAAAGCGCAATCTGTTCACACTTTGAAGATTCCACAGGAAAGACGTTAACAAAGAAAAAGGTTTTAAGGTAACTGCTTTATGATATCTTATGTTTAAATGAAATGATAATATGGAATAAAAAGCTGTGCAGCATAAACTAACAACAAAATAGCTCTGCTCATCAAATTAAAAAGCTAGCCTAAACAAGCTCTTGAATGATGAAATTGACAATAACGGGCAATTGTAGCATACACGGAATAATAAGTGGGTGAAAAGTTTGAAGTATTATGCAGGGTTAAATGATGGAATGACATCTAGCAGCAAGGAGAGAAATTAAGAGCCTTCATACAGGGTTCCGCCCCTGGTATTTTAGTACTACATCTAGTTCTTTCTATATTTTTTTTAGTAAGCTGGCATAGTTGAGTCTCAGTAATTTGAGGTGGACAGGACAGAGACTTCAAACTACAAAAAAATTCTAACTTATGAAATTAAATGTAAAAACCTGTGTACACAAAAAAAAATGCTTATGTTAAATAATACAGCACAGTAATTTAGAAAACAAAACATACAAATCACCTTACACTAAAAAACAAACACCTATTTCATTTCATTTCTTAACAAATTTTCAGGCGTAGTCTGTTTTAAGGATTCGCGCCGTTTCTAAGCAGCAACGTCACATGACCATATAAACAGTTTTCCATTGGGGTCACCCCGGGCTTACCTCCTAAAATGGCAACTGTTTTAGACCAAAAAACAAATACATTACGGCAGTTGGAATGTCAATAAATATATCACTAAATCTGTAATCTCAATAACACAACAATGAAAACAAAACACAGTTAGTTCCTTCTCACCTCAACTATCCATTGAAACTATGACAGTCATTACTGTATACAACTTGCAACTTCTGAGTTCACTTTACAAACTATTATTGCGCCAAAATCAATCATTATTTTCACATGAATCTTCACGGGAAACACAGAGCTGTTTTTTCTTAACATTTCACAACTATAATCTAAAATAGTTAATTTCAGAAATGTGAAGTCTCTATTCTTAATCCTGTCACAATGTCGATCAGTCTCTAGCCTCACAAGAAACATTACTTACTGTACTGAAAATTGATGATTAATTTATTTATTACATGGCTTGAGGTTTTTTTGGCACTGATTAATAATAATGGTTTCACAGGCTATAAGCTGAGTCAAGGTGATACAGCAATCTGGCTACTCCAGACCACTTGGTTTGGCTTATAGATTGCAAAACCATCATTAATTAAGTTTGTGAATTTATTGATTGATTGTTAATTCAAAATTAATTCAAAATCATTCATATTTATGTAAATATCAAACTATCGAGACTCTAAGGATAAGGAGAAGGAGGAGGAGGAGGAGGAGGAGGAGGAGGAGGAGGAGGAGGAGGAGGAGGAGGAGGAGGAGGAGGAGGAGAGGAAGAGGCAATGAACTCATTTTTAAAAACCAACTATTGGTAATTTTTTTTTGGTAATTTTCTAAAATCACCATGCAAACAGAATGCCACTGCTGTTATCATACATGCCACTAACATAGCTAGTAAATTAATAGTAACATTTTAGTTAAGCAGTGGGATTTGGTTTACATGATTCTAGGAAATTATTCTGCCAATATTTTACATCTCATCATTCCCTGTGGGATTCCATTTATAGTTTTTTGTGGCAAAGTCTAATTTGCATTTCTGTGTTTTTTAAGTAATGTTTGATTTCTACTTGCTGTAGCCGGTCTGTAAGATAGTTTTCAATCCATTTTATAGCTGTATTTTCAATGTTGAGGTTTTGGAGCTTGTTTATTAATAGTTTTCTATTAATGCTGCCAAAAGCTTTTTGAAGGTCGAGGAAAATTCCACATGCATGGTTCTTTTTTCCCCAGATGGATGTTATTGTTTCACAAAGTTGGTTTATAGCTGTGTTGATTGATTTTTCTTTTTGGAATCCATGTTGAGAAGTTTAAATAATTTTAAGACTGTTTAAGTAATCTGTTAAGTTGGGTATGAATTACTTTCTCTAGGTATTTTGAGAAGGTTGGTAGGATAGATATCAGTCGGCAGTTTTCTATTTGTCTTTTTTTAAATTCAGGGTATACTGTAGCACATTTCATTTCTTTGGGAACAGTTCCTTGTTTGATAGAAGTGTTTATTATGTGTAGTAATGGTGCAATTAATTCTTCTTTACAGTGCTTAGCAATTTTGTTTGAGATTTCATCTTTCCCTCCAGAATTTGTTGATGGTATTTAAGTAAAATTTTTTTGTAGTTCTTGTACTGATATTGTTTTAAAGGAAGGTAGGTTTTGGTTATTATGTTGACCCGTTGTATTTTGGTTATTTGATGTGACATTTGTAGTGTTTTTTCCTATGGTTATGAAGTATTTATTGAAAATGTTGCTGATATGTTGTGGCTCAGTTTCTAGTTTTCCATTTATATTTAGATGTATTTCTCCTTCAGTTTCCCTTTTTTTTTTTTTTAATTTTTTTAAATTTTTTTTTTTAATGGTGTTCCAAATTTCTTTGTTTCAATTTTGTGATTCAGATATTTTTGTCATAATCTTGAGACATTTCTTGTTTTTTACTTCTACATCATAAATAAGCTTGATTTCCACATATTTTAACTTATCGTTTTTTCCTGAGTTGTTTTATTTATCTTGTGCTAGAGTAAGAGTTTGTTTTAGTTTTAGGAGATTTTCATTCCAATGTATTTGTGTTTTCTTTACATTGAAGGTTTTTGTTAGAGGCATAATCAGGTCCATTTCTCTTCTAATGATTTTTATAAATTTGTTATATTTATCTTGTATAGAGTCTGGTGAGTATACTTCGTTCCATGTACAGGTAGGGGAAAAAAAGCGGACCGACTCTTGTAGCTGATTTCAGAGCCTTGTTCACACCAGTGTCCATGCGTATTCCTTAGACCTGTGTAGTTGGACAACAGCCACGCAGCTGGTTACTGCTTTCGTCTTAGCTGAATAGCTCAGGTGCTTGGGGCGCATGACCTTCATGCGAAAGGTCGCAGGTTTGAATCCTGCCAAGGAAGGAAATTTTTTGTTTCCTTAATGCACATTGTTTTCCTACTACTTTTCGATTGCCGCAATATTTAACTACTTAATTGATGGATTATTCCCAGAAAATGAATTTTGAATTTTCTAACGGGTCTTGAAATGGGCTAAGTCAACATTTGACACTAGAACAAATTTCAATACATTCCCTGCTATCCTGTGAACGCTGCTAGGCATGCGCAGTGGCTCATATCGGCAACTTAGATATTTTAGTCAGTCCGTTTTTTTTTCCCTACATGTACATTCGCTCAGTTTTTGTTTTAGAAGGTTTAGGTTTTCGATCGCGCAATGGCAGAGTGGTTAAGACTAGAGGTGTACAAATCTCGATTTTAGTTTGCCCATACCCGCTTGAACGCCAGGCAAGCAAGTTGCCAGCGTCATAGCTAGCAAGCAGGCAGGTTTCTTTAAGCTTGATGGGTCAGGTCAAACCCAACCTAGGCAAGCCAGAATAAGCTTGCGACATTCCTATCAGCTAAACAACTGTAGTTGCTAAGTGTAGGTAATACTTTCTTGCTTTTCTACATGCTGGTAGAAGAAATTCATCATGCAGGTAAATAAAAGGTGGATACAGTATTAAAAATCGTTTTAGCATCTTAACACATTTATTATTTTTATTATTAGGTAGATTTCGAAGAAAAATCTACCTATTGCAATCGATACCATGTCATGACTTTCGAAAAATTCTCTCATATCTTTACGTTTCATGCCTCCCTAAGTACGAAACCATCGCCTGTTCAAAAAAAATATTTGATATTTATATATATATATCTTTACACGCTAGTGGCCGTAATTTTGAAGACATTTGACCCAAATTTTATTATGTTATTTCTAGGCCCAATAGTTCGGACAAGTTCGTTAATGAGCAAAATTGGCCTAAGGGGTGGTAGGGGGAGGGGGTTGAAATTTTAAAACATTTATATCTTGGCCCCTATGAAGTATAGAGGGAAACTTTGTTTGAATAAATTAGAGTACTCCTTACGGAGTTCACAGTGACACCAACGATTCGGGGGTTTTGGGGGTACGAGTTGGGGTGGGGTGGGAGGATGGAAATTCGAAATTTTTTTAACTACATCTTGTGGGGTATCGTTGAAAAGCTCTTGATGAGTACTCTACAAATCAATAACTAGTTTCTTGATAGTTCTCATGTAAGGCGAGATTTGAATGTTTGAAAAAGTTCTCTTTCCTCTTTTTTGCAGTTATTATTACGGGTTTGTCATGCCAAGGCTAAAGAAGAAGAGTGCTACGCAGCGACAGTAAATTAAACCAAAAGCACTTCGCAATCTACCTCAGCCTGTAGGCTTGCCTAAAGGGATTTTTGTTATTGTTATTATTGATTTTATGATGTTTTCTCGAAAATGTTTGAAAATTTTTCCTTTGCCGGACTAGTACCTTTGTTCATTGATAATTCAAACTCTCCACATTTTAGTTTCTCCTCAGCTTCCTTCAGGGTAAAATTCTCTAAACACATCTGAAGTTCCCCAACTAAGTAACTGCACTGATACCAGTGCACTGATATACCCAGTTTCATATTCTTTCCGCCAGGCCTTGCAGTTTCCTTAGGCCTTGTGAAACCCACCAGGTTTAGAGGAGCTTGTGCCTCATAGCGACAGTATTGCTTATCATCGTAGTAATCTGGCTTGCTCACTTGTCAAGCAAGTTAAAAGCTGTGACTGGTTGCAGAATTTCAAAGGGGCAAGCAAGCTAAAATCAGAATATGTACACCTCTAGTTAAGACTACTGGCTTCAAAGCCAACTTGCTCGATGCAAAAATTTACAGTTACCTACCAAATAGGTAAGTGGGTTGAAGAATCCAGACAGAAAAGGAGGAAAGAGATGAATTAGGAAGACAAGAAGAGGAGAAAAATATTATTAAATTTTTCCCAATTTTAACTTCTTGCTACTACATGGCATTGATAATAGTACTTCCAATGGCAGCCACTAGATGTCTCACTGTTACTCCCCACCCTAAACCCCTCCTTCCCAGGCAAGTCCCGTTAGTGAGTTGAGTGGGCGAAGTTTAGGGAGCGACTTAAAATTATCTTTTCCCAAAACTGGTTATAAAGCAACATTTGCATGTACAGCAATCATACTTTTAACTGTAATAACATGATGGCTGATAAAGCATTTTATGGGTCATTCTACAGAAAACCTACAGGACAATATATTGGAAACTAGTTATAATATTTGCAATTTTTCAAAATCAGATATTAAAATACAATATTATCTATTAGTAGTTAGTACTTTACTTTGGGGACATTTTTAATAAATTAGCTCCAAAAAGTTGTCCACAGAAGGTGATTTCTCACTTCTGTGGACTGTCACAACCCTCAGAACTTCCAAAGATCACAGATGCTGTACTTCTTAACATTTTCACTTAAAAAGTATAGTATCTGGTCAGAAAATACTTCAGTTGAGTATAATGATGAATGAAATATTTTTTTGTCCCCACTGTCAATATTTTTCAACCTGAGTTCATGTCACAAGGTTTGCCATCACTTCTGTGGACACTCAAAAAATGCCTAAAATATTCACCAGTGTGCTAGTTACCTTTTTCTGAGAGTCAGCTGAAGAGGAAGGGCACCCATTTTGCAAGGTGGAGTGTCTTTGTTCTTCTGAATTTGATTTTTTTCATGTATGTATCAAGTTTCTATTCACTTTTTGCATGTGGCATAGCTCATCCAGTCACTTCTGTGGTCTTTATTAAAGTTTAGTTTTTAAGTTAAAAAATAATTTATAGTACACACGACTTTTAGAATGTGATAATCTCAATAACCGGAAGAGCTTTTGTTTCTGACCTCACAATGCAAGGCAGTTTGCAAAGAAACATAACTTTTTATCACTTCTGTGGACATCACTTCTGTGGACATGTGGATTCCACGGAAGTGATAACTGTCCACAGAAGTGATTTGATTCATTATTTTTAAAATTACGCACTTGCTGTGATGTATCCAGTTGACCGCTAACATTAAATTTTATAACAACATGCTGAATAAAAAAAAATATTTATTAATATTTTAGTTCCTTACCAGTATTGTAACATTTTATCTTTCATAAATAGTTAAGTCTTATTCAATGAGTATCATTAAATTGTCATTTTATTAATTAATATTCTACATTAGGCCTCTTTAGTGCCTCCTGATATAGGTCTACTCCTGCCCATCATAATTAATGGGATGGCTTGGGGAGGCTACTTGCTATATTGTATCTTGAACGGTAGGTTATTTATTATTTTCAAAACAAATTATAGTATCATGTATTTGTAACAGCAGGGTTTAGAAGATTTCATGACTAATATCACTATAATATACATTATATTACCATGGACAAGTCTAATGTTCATTTTTAAAGCATAGATTAAAAATTTTTTGATATTTGTACCAAAATGGCAAGAGTAAAGAAAAATTATTTGAGGAAGAGAAGGAAACGAAAAAAAGGAAGTATGAGAAGAGCTAGAGTAAAAATGTATCAGGATTCAGCAAAGCATGAAGAAGAGAAAAGAAAAGATAGGGAGCGATACCAAAGGGGGAAAAAGCAGGAAAGGAAACCTGTGTCACAGCTGACACACAGGGAGAGAAGGAAAGTTCGATAAGAGTGGAGAAAACGTTCAACGCATTACAGATAGTCGAAAGAGCAAAATAATCATACTAGTTGATTTCACTGAGTCTTACTCCACCTACCAGTCCAGAAATTCAAGAACCGATGCCAGGCACCACTACTACTCCTGATTTCGTTCAGTCACACGATAAGAGCCCTTTACATTTACCAGTTATAAAAATCAGGATCAAGTAGAAGAGAAAGGGGAGAGAAGATGGTAAAAATACAAGACAAGAGATTACTTGAAATTACAGAAAGGAAAAATGCAAAGCTTTGGCAGCAGAACCATTGTTTAAAAAAGCGGAAGAAAGGTAAAGAAGCTTTTAAGTGGTGTAAAAAATTTTCCAAAGTTGTGGGGAAAAAGCTAATTTATGCAGAAGTGCTACAATCACAGATTAAGTCAAAATACACACAATAAAAATCTGTAAAGGAAAAGAGAATATTGAAATTAATTAAATGTGGAAATTTTTTTGAAAAATATCAGTGCCAAGGTTATTTTATGTCACCTCACAATGGAGTACTACGCTATCAAATGGACAAACTTTGAGAAAAATGAAACTGAAAAAGATAAGAGAAGATGTGATACGATTCGTAGAAAAAGATGAATCTAGCAGACGTTAACTGCAATAACTGTTCACTGAAAGTGACAAATTGTTTTCGTTTCCTGACATGCCTAAGTTTTTGTTTTATTTTTTAGTGACATATTTTTTTATGACATCTTGTGTATGTTATACAAGTGGTTACTCTGTGGCAGTAAATTAATTTCTTGAATAATAAATCTAAATCTGTTTTTCCTTTAGAAAAAATAGTGTCACAAGCATAATTTATAACAAAAGTCCATTATTATAACCAAAAGTCACTTCTGTGGACATGCAATCACTTCCGTGGACAGCATCTTTCTTTTCTTTTAGTTTTTTTTTAAAGAAAACCAAAAAGAGATGACCTATGTCACTTAAACCACAGGTTAAATACTTTAAAACTAGTACTGTAAATATTTTTTTAGGACATATCTGATAAATTCGTTTTTTTATTATTCTTGCATCAAAACTGCAGGGTTTCTGTAGAATGACCCATATACTGTTGAAGAATTTTTAACTTATCGTGACTAGTTAGAACTGAATTAGAACTATTTTATGCTTGTAAATTGACTGTTTGTATTCTTTGATAAAGCTTACTATAATTTTTGTAATTATTTAATAGCCAATATATATATATTGTAACCTTCTATCTTGTAATCATGGTGCAATCTGCATGTGCAAACAGTGGTCACAGTGAGTCATGGGTTTCCCCAAACACTCAAAACTCGCAACTGAGATCATAATCATGGTGCAATACTTCACATGCTGCCAGAGGTCAAATTGATTCAAGGGTTTCCTAAATATTCACAGCATTTTATAACTGACAGTTGGGTTCTTGTGTTGCACTGCTCTCAAATGATCATTTAGGGCTAGTCGTGGCAATATTATAAATAGCGACATATTAAAATAATTACAAAAATCTACTCTATTCACTTCTGTTGGGAAAAATCAATTGGCAGAAACTTATCCCGATATTGAGTTAAATATAGCCTACTTACTCAATGAGAATAGACAATTCCTCAGCAAGCTAAAGGAATATCTGTGGCAAACGCAGAGGGGGGGATCGAGGGGATATGTACCCCCCAAAAGTTGACAAAACGAAGTAAAAAGAATAGACAATAAATGCGAATCAGAACATACTTTTTATATGTGTGTTCAGAAATATTTAAATTGCTTATTTTTCATCAGTTGAAAACAGGGGATAGTGGACTCTATAATACAGAAAATATTAGTCCTTAGTCAACTCTGTCTAGATCGAATTTCTACAGTCAGTCGTTCTTAGATCTGTCCTAACATTATCATCCCATCTTCATCTCGGTCCCTCCAATGGACACTTTCCTTCAGGTCTTGCCATTAAAATGTTGTTAAATGGCCCCTCCACTCCCATTCGAGCAAAATATTCAACCCATACTAACCACTTGCATGAGCTATAGCTCATGCGGGGCAAATAATACTCTTTTCAAATTGTACAAATTGTGTGTATATTATTTGTATTTGTAATAATTTTGTATCAATTTGTATTTTTTAATTTGTAATTTGTAATAAAAATGTTCAAATGTTAAAAAAAATAAATAAAAAAAAATTTAAAAAAAATTAAAAATTAATCTCGCGGTATTGGGAGATCGTTACAGACTGTAAAGTTTATCGTTGTAGAGCTTTCTCCATTCCCATGATACCCTATTCATTTTGGTCCAAATATTTTCCTTAAAACTTTATTTTCAAATACTTTCAACTTGTGTTCCTCCTGCAATGTGGCCACATTTCACATTCATACAAAACTACAGATGAAGATTACAGTTTTATAAACTCATTATAAATATAAGTGAACTTTTTCTTAGTTTTCTCCCCAAATCTCTCCCCGAAAGAAAATTCTATGTCCGAAACTGAGGAATATTATCTATTTTATGGGACTCGAAAGATCATTGCCGTGCTTACCTGAGCCCACCATTCAACCCTATTCTGTGCTAACTCCATCCAATCATCCCTCGCAAATCCTACTTCCCTTAAATCTATTCTAATATTACATTTTAAAAATAGTTTTATTTGGCTTGGCAAACCCTTGGGTAAAGTGACATTTAATTTTGAATGAGTGTTAAAACATTAGCGACGGGATATGGGATTTCCCTACCTTATGAAGCCAGCTGTAGGCAATGGATCCCAGAGATTTTAGTTATATAAGGGGGTTGCTTCATCATTGATAACTTCGCTATTTTAGGTCCTAGTTTTTAAAATACAGTCACATACCACTGGATAGAAAGTTATTTGCTAACCTTGGATCTTTTCATTTCCTATATGGGTGATTCTTCAAATACGGGAAAATTTGCGTTCCGGAGTGATATTTCCCATCAAATTCAACTTAAAAAAAAAATTAAAATTAAAGTTTGTTTCTACTACTTCCATACTACAACTATCAGTTTGAAATGTCACTAACTTTAAATTCTGATATTCCAAAATCGAATTTAATACAATGAAATGTCATCCACATGCCCTGTCCCAAACCTCGGTTTTGTATATTCTAATGCATTTTTCCACAAAACAAAATTTTTTTCCTTTTCAACTTTTTTCCTGTCAATGAGTATGAATGGGTGAAGAATATTAACCCCTAAAAAATAAAATGAAATAAAATTGTCACCCCACCTAATGAACATAAAGAATGTCCCAAGGGTTTTTGGTCATCCACATGGCTGAAAAGAATGGAATTTTTTCTGCAGAAATGAGAAATTTGTAAAACTGGCAACAGTGTTAGAAAGTCAACAGGGCAGCTTGTGGTTGAATTGTAAGGTTGAATTTTGCTTGCTTACAAACAGTTTGGGATTAACAAAGGACTTTGTATCATTTTCAAGGAAAACGTTTTTATTCCCAGTCATTAACATGGCTTCTAGAAAGTAGGCAGAAAGTGAATATTAATTAATTTTGATTATGCACTATGATAAACCTTCCAATTCAAAGTACCTGACTGAAGTTGAACCTACAGAGGTTTAGAAATGGCTTGCTGAGACCACTTAAACTCCTTTTTTGTCATCCACATGCCTGATTTTTGTGTCATCCACATGTCTCATGAAGGGGTATGTGGATGACTCTCAAGTCATGTAGATGATAAATGTAGGATACTATTGTGTTTGCGGTGTCTGTGACCTGTACTTAAGATCTTAAAACTGATTAAATGAATTTCTGCTTGATTCCCCCCTCCCCCAAAACCATAAAAACACAGTCTCGTTAAAATTACATTAATTCCGGAGTATGCACACAAATTTGCAAATTTGATGCAAAATCAACTGAAGTATGCTGAGAAAAATATGAAATCACATAAAGAAAAGCAGATTGTTGCCAAAGTTAGTCATTAATGTGGCCTTCTGCCATCCACATGTACACGGATGTCATCCACATGGCTTTAAAAAAATAAAGAAATTAAAATAAATAAAAATATAAACATTTAAGCTCTGCTGGTGTCATATTATAATCAAGTAACCCCTGAAGTATTTTTGTGATTTTTTTGAGATTTTTTAAACAAAGTAAAAAATTTGGATTTTACACACTCCAAATTTTCCCGTATTTGAAGAATCACCCATATATATATATATATATATACCGTATATATATGTGTGTGTGTGTGTATTTTCCCCCCCCCCCCCAATAATTAATATTGAAAATTAGCTGCATGCCCCATTACAATAATATTACATGCGTAACATTTCTATATTTCCAGTTTGTGTCTACTTATGCTGTTCTCTTGAATAACCACTTATCTGAATTTTACAATTTTACACTTGCACACTTAATACTGTACACTTCAATATTCTACTGAATTACTAAAGTTCTGGAAAGCTCTAAGATATTTTTGCACTAAGTGATGTGTCCTCCTTTCTTCCTGATTTCTGCTATTAACTTGGTTCTCTGTTGTTTTAGTTCGGAACATTCATATATTATATGATTGACAGTTTGTTGACCTGTGTTGCATGAGCAAGTAGGCAATTTAGTCTTGAATCTTTCTTTAATGGAAGGGAAAAAATACTTTGTTGTTGCTCCTTTTGTTGTGTTGTGGTGATCTGCTTTGCCAGTCCTGTAGCCCCCTTTCTTTTATTTCTGCCTCGAGATTTGATTTTGGTGTCCTGTGATAAACTGTTTCTATTTCCATTTTCTCTGCTGCTTGTTTTGCCAGTTTGTCTCCTAACTCATTTCCTGGAACTCCGATATGTGCTTTCATCCAATTGAAGTAAATTTTCCAGTGTTGCTTATTTAGTCCTGATATAACTTCATGTATTTCTGTGAGTATGGAATGGTGTTTCCTGTTGTTATTGAGGAGTGCCAGGGATACTTGAATGTCAGTATAGACTGTCACTGATTTCTCTTCCTCCAACACATTGAGGTTTTGGATTTCTTTCAGAGCCTGTAGGATTGTGATCTGTTCCGCCTGATTGTTTGAACAATTCTGTTGCAACTTAAATTTTAGGGATTTTGTTAAATTTCCATCCTTGAAAATTGCAGCTATTGCTTTCTATTTTACTTCCGTCAGTGTAGAGTTCAAAGTAGGTTGCTATATTTGCAGCTTCCTTAATCTTAACTTTATTAGCTGGATGATTCCTGAAGGAAAAAAATATGAAATGTGGAAATTTGCTAGAAAATATCACAAAAAAAGCAGAAAATTGCATAACTGAGGAAAATTATCATTTTTAAATAAACGTCTTTTATTTTATGTAAATTTTAAGTAAATTTTGTTAGTAATTATTCTACCTACTTAGCCTATTTTCAGTAGCGGTCAAGTGTTGTTTTCTTGATATTTCAAAGGCTTGTAGCTCCTCTATCCCTTTGAGTCACATGGTGATTTTGTTTTTATTTCATAGTACACTATAAGGGCTTCTCATTCTGGCATTTTCAGATTTTTATCACCTGTCCCACATTACTTTTTGGGACCGAGAAAAAGCAAAATTTTAAATTTTTTTGAAGTTCAAGCAAATTTTTCAGGGTGAAGGACCACCAGTAACAGCTCAGATTTTTTCCTACACATACTCCTTATATGAGGGTCATTCAATAAGTAAAGAGACAAATGGCTATAGCTCAAAAACGGTTTATTTCATTCTTTCAAAATTAAGGCTATTTTTCAACATAATCACCCCCCACAGTTATGCACTTGTCCCATCTTTCTTGCAGCTTCCTAATTCCCTTAGCGAAGAATTCTTTCGATTGACCCCGAAGTCACTTTTGCACCGCTTCCTTAACTTCCTCATTGTTAGCAAATCTTTTTCCACGTAGGGCGTCCTTGAGTGGTCCAAACAGGTAAAAATCAGATGGGGCGAGGTCGGGACTGTAGGCAGGATGAGGTAAGACCTCCCAACCCAATTCTTGAAGCTTATCACGGGTCAGCTGGGCTGTATGAGTGCGGGCGTTATCGTGCTGAAGAATGACTCCTTTTGACAAGAGTCCACGGCGTTTGCTCCTGATAGCTGGTCTAACTTTGTGTTCTAGCATCTCAGAGCAGTATTGGCTATTGATAGTTCGCTGATCTTCAAGGAAATCGCAATAGACTGGACCCTGTGAGTCCCAAAAGATGGTCAGCATCACTTTACCGGCAGAAGGTTGAACCTTGAATTTTTTGCGAACTGGAGAGCTAGTGTGTTTCCACTCCATACTCTGCCTTTTGGTCTCAGGGTCGTAGTGATGGATCCAGACCTCGTCGCTGGTCACTATTCTTTCAAAAAAAGCGTCTTCTTCAATCAAACTTCGTTGCTTTAAGTCTTGACTAATGGAAAGCCTTGATTCTTTATGAGCGTCAGTAAGCTGTCTGGGAACCCATCTGGCACACGTTTTTCTGTACTTTAAATTGTTCTGAATGACATTGTGAACAGTTCCAACACTTACTTGAAGTTCTTCAGCTATCATTTCAACAGTAATTCTTCTGTTATCACGAATAAGTCTGTCAATCCTCGATTCCAACGAGGGACCAGAAACTTCCACTGGGCGTCCACATCGGGGTTCATCACCTACACTTGTTCGGCCACTTTTAAACCGATCAACCCACTTGTAAACATTCGCACGGGTCATACAACTTTTACCGTACTGTATCAACATTCTAGACACAATTTCACTTGGTTTTACACCTTCTGCGATTAAAAATCTAATGACTGAGCGCTGCTCTTCTAAGGTGCAATCTTCTAGTCGACTTGCCATGGTGAATTGAAAATTTTGAGGTTATGTTGACATAAAATGATGAAACAGCTGATCAGAGCATATCCCAAGGTTGCCAACTAACACCCCTGAAAAGATTGTACACATTCATTGAATAGTTTTAAAATTATAGAATTTGTCTCTTTACTTATTGAATGACCCTCGTACATAAGCCCTAGTAGCACAGATCGTTGGGCCAATGTTGGGAAATGATCGCCATGTTTCGTTGGTCAACGGTTATGAATGTCCGTCGGGGTTCCGTTGCCAAGGAGCATTTTATCCAACCAATTGCCAACTGTAGCCAACCAATATACAACAAAATCCCAACAGTTGGGAGACATCTATTAGGTAATGGTGGAACTACTAGCAGCGCAGAGACATCTGGCGGAAATACTAGAAGCACAGAAAATTTAATTTTTTATTTTCCCTTTCATCCCTTTTCTCCTCTCTTCCCTATTACCTCCCTTCTCTCCTTCACCCTACCTACCTATTCCTATCGTATAAAATTCGCACCTATGGGGATTCGATCCTAGGACCGCGAGTGTTATAGTCTATAGATTTAACACTACGCCATTAGTGATCGTTGCAATAAAATCGAGAATTCTTCTAGCCTATTTACTACAGAGATGTGTAATACATGATAAATCGTAAGAAGGATATACATCTCGTATTTTGAATATTTGATGTGAATATATGATAACGTTATTTTCAGAGAACAAATAAAGGGCCCTTATATTAATAGAAGTAAAAACACCATTCGGATTCTTCAACATATCAAGATGGCGAATCTTGATGATCTACGAACTAAGCCGGAAATTGCCGAAGACTGGCAGGAAGAGGTGGAGAAGTAAATTTTTAGCATGTAACGCGCACAAAGAGCTTGAATAATTAATGAATTAACACTGTTTTATTTTATAGGAAATGAAAATTTAACGCTTATAATGTTATTTCAACACTTTTTAATTTCAACATAAATGTAGATGTAGATGTAGATATCTCGTCCTGTAGATCCTGTGTTGAGCGGGGCTCAAGGATATAGAACACGTCAGATCAAAAAATACATGCATGTTATAACAATAATATAGGCCTACAGAAACTGTAAGCTGCCAAATTTATCCAAGCTGGAAATATTCCTCCAAATTGTAGAAGGTGTGAGTTATTAAAAATTCCTTGACAGCTGTTTTGAAAGGTTTGCTCTTTCTTTGAATACATAATAATTTAATGTTGTTTGGAAGCTTGTTATATATCTGTAATGCAGAATAATAAGCACCCTTCTGAAAGAGTTTTAACGAGTTATTTGGTCTGTGTAGATCATTCATGTTTCTGGTAGTACGTCCGTGTACACTAAAATTAGTTTGAAATTTATCAATATTATTCACTACATAACACATAACAGAGTATATATGGGTCATTCTACAGAAAACCTGCATTTTAATGTCACAGGACAATATATTGGAAACTAGTTATAATATTTGCAATTTTTCAAAATCAGATATTAAAATAATAATGTAGAGAAAAGCGCACAATGTGCATCAGTTACTGATCTTTACAAAACTGAGTTAGTGAGCATTGCCTTTTACGGCATCGTTTCACATGGTATCTATCACAGCTGCCCTCACACAGCATGCACACACACAATATGTTCGGCTCGTGGTAGCTCTTGTCTCTGCATACTCTGTGGTGAAAACCGTGAATCGCGAACCTAGTCACTAAATGCCGTAACTCGTAGGATCCCTTCATCCACTCGTCCGTGATCATCGCGTCCGTGGAGTAAAAGTCCGTCCAAATCTCCTCTCTCTTCCTTTCCAATTCTTTCTTCAGTTTCTCGTAGCCCTCTGTAGATGGTAACAGCAATCGCGTCCTTAGTTCTTCGATGAAGAAGGGCTCTCTCGCTAGTCTGTATACTAGTCGTGATGGAGTGTATTTTGATAAGCAGAGCGCTCTCTTTAGAAAGGTCGCTTTCACTCCTTCTAGCATTTTTAGGTGACTGTATTTTAGGTGCGTCCATAGGTTCTCTATCCCATATATGGCTACTGGGGCTACTTTTATATGGAACAGCCTAATAGCTGTCCTTAGAGACAGTTCACGCAACTTTTTTATTTCACTGATAGCCTTTGTCGCTCCGTCTACCCTTTCTTTCACGTGAATAGTGAAAGCTGTCCCCGATGTTTGTAGGGTTACTCCCAGGTATTTGAAATGTGTCACTGATGTTAGTGGTCTTCCTTTGTAATTAACAGTTCCTTGTTTGCCACCTTTTCTGAAAGTCATCGCCACTGTTTTTCTTTCATTTATTTGCAGTTCATTGTCCTCTGCCCAGCTTACCATTTTATCAAATGCTGCCTGTAGTTCTTTTTGACTTGTAGAGACCATAACCATGTCATCGGCGTATGCATAAATTCTCACATTTTCATTCACTACTTTCATAACGTCTGCTGTGGCAATGATGAATAACACCGGACTTAGTGGGTCACCCTGGAGGACTCCATTAGTCTGTTCTATTTGGTGCGATGATGTAATTTCGTCATTGATTTGCACGTTATTCCTGCTCAGAATGTTTCGAGTGATTCTGGCGATGTAGCTATCTTCTCCTACAAATCCCTCCAACTTTCGTAGTAACATTTGCCTGTTAACAGTGTCAAAAGCCTTCATGTAATCTATAAACACTGTGTATAGTTTCCCTTGTGGTACGGCTAAAGCCTGTTCTATTTCTGCCTGGATACATCCAATTGCTTGTAGTGTGGACCGTCCCCTCCTAAACCCGAATTGTTCTTCAGGTAGCTTTGGGTCTACGTCATTCAGTAGCCTTTTGCACAGAAGACTAGTCAGTAATTTAAAAGTTGTGCACTCCAAAGCTATTCCTCTATAGGAATTTGGGTCGTTATGGTCTCCTTTGCCTTTATATAACATTTTCACCTTCGATCTCCTCCAGCTGTCGGGGATGTCTCCTTGTCGTAGGCATTCATTCATGATGCTCAGTAGACTCTTCTTTAGTTCTGGAAATGCAGCCTTGATCTGTTCGTTGTGAATCAGGTCTGGTCCACAAGCCTTGTTGTTTTTTGTGTTTTTGATCACTTCCCACACTTCTTCCTCCGTAAACAAAGGTATATTTCCTATCACCGTAGGGTTTGCTGATATTAAAATACAATATTATCTATTAGTTAGTACTTTACTTTGGAGAAATTTTTAAAAAATTAGCTGTAAAAAGTTGTCCACAGAAGGTGATATCTCACTTCCGTGGACTGTCACAACCCTCAGGTAGAGAACTTCCAAAGATCATAGATACTGTACTTCTTAACATTTTCACTTAAAAAATATAGTATCTAGTCAGAAAATATTTCAGTTTAGCATAATGATGAATGAAATATTTTTTTGTTGTCCCCACTGTCAATATTTTTCAACCTGAGTTCATGTCACAAGGTTTGCCATCACTTCTGTGGACACTCAAAAAATGCCTAAAATATTCACCAGTGTGTGCTAGTTAACCTTTTTCTGAGAGTCAGCTGAAGAGGAAAGGCACCCATATTGCAGAGTGGAGTGTCTTTGCTCTTCTGGATTTGATTTTTTTCATGTATGTATCAAGTTTCTATTCACTTTTTGCATGTGGCATAGCTCATCCAGTCACTTCTGTGGTCTTTATTAAAGTTTAGTTTTTAAGTTAAAAAATAATTTATAGTATACATGACTTTTAGAACGTGATAATCTCAATAACCTGAAGAGCTTTTGTTTCTGACCTCACAATGCAAGGCAGTTTGCAAAGAAACGTAACTTTTTATCACTTCCGTGGACATCACTTCTGTGGACATGTGGATTCCACGGAAGTGATAACTGTCCACAGAAGTGATTTGATTCATTATTTTTAAAATTACGCACTTGCTGTGATGTGTCCAGTTGACCACTAACATTAAATTTTATAACAACATGCTGAATAAAAAAAATATCTATTAATATTTTAGTTCCTTACCAGTATTGTAACATTTTATCTTTCATAAACAGTCAAGTCTTATTGAGTACACTATCATTAAATTGTCATTTTTTTAATTAATATTCTACATTAGGCCTCTTTAGTGCCTCCTGATATAGGTCTACTCCTGCCCATCATAATTAATGGGATGGCTTGGGGAGGCTACTTACTAGCCTATATTATATCTTGAATGGTAGGTTACTTATTATTTTCAAAACAAATTATAGTATCATGTACTGTATTTGTAACAGCATGGTTTAGAAGATTTCATGACTAATATCACTATAATATATATATATATATATATATTATATTACCATGGACAAGTGTAATGTTCATTTTTAAAGCATAGATTGAAAATTTTTGATATTTGTGGGCCTACCAGAATGGCAAGAGTAAAGAAAAATTATTTGAGAAAGAGAAGGAAACGAAAAAAAGGAAGTATGAGAAGAGCTAGAGTAAAAATGTAACAGGATTCAGCGAAGCATGAAGAAGAGAAATGAAAAGATAGGGAGTGATACCAAAGGGGAAAAAAAGCAGGAAAGGAAACCTGTGTCACAGCTGACACACAGGGAAAGAAGGAAAGTTCAAAAAGAGTGGAGAAAATGTTCAACGAATTACAGACAGTCGAAAGAGCAAAATAATCATACTAGTTGATTTCACTGAGAGTCATACTCCGCCTACCAGTCCAGAAATTCAAGAACTGATGCCAGGCTCCACTACTACTCCTGATTTCGTTCAGTCACACGACAAGAGCCGTGATATAAAAATATCACCAGATATAAAAATGAGGATCAAGTAGAAGAGAAAGGGGTGAGAAGATAGTAAAAATACAAGACAAGAGATTACTTGAAATTACAGAAAGGAAAAATGCAAAGCTTTGACAGCAGAACCATTGTTTAAAAAAGCAGAAGAAAGGTAAAGAAGCTTTTCAATGGTGTAAAAAATTTTCCAATGTTGTGAGGAAAAAGCTAATTTATGCAGAAGTGCTACAATCACAGATTAAGTCAAAATACACACAATAAAAATCTGTAAAGGAAAAGAGAGTATTGAAAATAATTACATGTGGAACATTTTTTGAAAAATATCAATGCCAAGGTTATTTTATGTCACCTCACAATGGAGAACTACGCTGTCATATGGACAAACTTTGAGAAAAATGAAACTGAAAAAGATACGAGAAGATGTGATAAGATTCGTAGAAAAAGATGAATCTAGCAGACGTTAACTGCAATAACTGTTCACTGAAAGTTACAAATTGTTTTCGTTTCCTGACATGGCTGATAAAGATATGGTTCCTAAAGAGAACATTATAAAGAAATTCCGGGGTGCGCGGGCAAAGAGAGTTAAGTCCACCATCCTAAAAAAATTGAGATAGGCCTATGTCCAAAGAGTTATAGATAAAAATGTTCTCTACATTTGTTTTAAGTCCAGTAAGTCATATTCAAAATTGTACGGTAGTTATGGATGTGTGCCTCATGGGTTTATCCATCTCTAAAGCTATATTGGGCTGGTATAGTGTGTTAAGTCACTCTAATTCTCAGTAACAAGAAAGTGGACTTAACTCTCTTTGCCCGCGCACCCCGGAATTGAAAACTCCAAACATGAAATATGAAATATGAAATATGAACACTAGGGGATGTTATGTATTTGAGAAAGACATGTATCTTTTTGTAAACTTTTAATAATCTCTAAGTTTTTGTTTTATTTTTTAGTGACATCTTTTTTTATGACATCTTGTGTATGTTATAGAAGTGGTTACTCTGTGGCAGTAAATTAATTTCTTGAATAATAAACCTAAATCTGTTTTACCTTTAGAAAAAAAAATGTGTCACAAGCATAATTGATAACAAAAGTCCATTATTATAACCAAAAGTCACTTCTGTGGACATGCAATCACTTCCGTGGACAGCATCTTTCTTTTAGATTTTTTTAAAAGAAAACCAAAAAGAGATGACCTATGTCACTTAAACCACAGGTTAAGTACTTTAAAACTACTACTGTAAATATTTTTTAGGACATATCTGATAAATTCGTTTTTTTATAATTCTTGCATCAAAACTGCAGGGTTTCTGTAGAATGACCCATATACTCCCCTGTAAGAGTGAGGACTTTTAATTTTTCAAATAGCGGTTTACAGGATTCCCTTTTTTTCTTTCCACATATTATTCTTATTGCCCGCTTTTGTAATCTAAATATTTTCTCCCTATGGGAAGAGTTGCCCCAGAATATGATCCCGTACCTCATTACCGAGTGAAAATATGCAAAATATACCATAAGTAATGCATCCTGTTTTAATATATTATTCAAAATTCTTAAAGCAAAGCACGCTGAACTCAGTTTTGGACCTATCATTTCTATGTGTGTCTTCCAGTCAAGATTTTGGTCAATTTGCAGTCCTAAAAATTTTACATTGCTAATTTCTTGTATGATTTGTGTTCCATAATTAATTTCAAAATTTGAGATACATCTTTTTTTTGTTCTAAATTGTATAAAATGGGTCTTATCAATATTAAGTGTCATTTTATTAGCTAGAAACCATATGTTTAACTCGTGAAAAGCCTTTATAGCTATTCTTGATAAATGTTCTTGTGACGTTCCTGTTACAAGTACACTAGTATCATCTGCGAAGAGCAATACCTTTGATTCGTCACTTAAGTTATAGGGCAAGTCATTAATGAAAATTAAAAAGAGCAAAGGTCCTAGTATTGATCCCTGAGGTACCCCATTCTTAACAACCCCTAAGTTAGATTCATTTCCATTTATTATTACCTTTTGAGTTCTATCAGAAAGATATGATTTGAACCACTGAAGTGTTAAATTATCGAACCCATAATGATCCAATTTTTGAAGTAATATTTCATGATTTATACAGTCAAACGCTTTAGCTAAGTCGCAGAAAATTCCCAGAGCATATTTCTTTTTATCTAACGGAATGTATTGCTGGGCCAACAATCCTGTTGGTTGGTAACGCCAACGGAGGCTTAGCCAACGAATAAATCCGTTGGCAAAACCGAGGAAATTACAACCAACCTTTTCCCAACATATCCCTTCCATGCCAACCAAATCCCTCCGTTGGGCCAACGAAGTGTGCTACTAGGGAGTGTAACAGGAAAAAAAATTGGCCTGTTACTCAGAGTCCTTCTTTGTTTTTTAATGCCTAAAGTTACGCAAAACAACAGTTCGTGAACGAAGATTAGAGCCCCAAAAACCTGTTTGGACTTAACTTAAATCTAATTTAGTATGCACAAATGAAAGTCCAATCTTTAAGCTTTCCAATGAGCCCTATCAGCCATTTCATAAATACAGGTGGGACATTCTAGCAAATTATATAAACTATTTTTGTTTATTACATACCGTATCATAAATAATAAACTAGAATTGGTTCTTCACATTCTGTAAAATTTACAATGCCTTCTCCTCCACACTGCATGCAAAGCATTACTTAAAACTTATTTTAAATATTTTAAATTTGTTTTTCAAAATCTGTTACGGGTGGGACATAATTTGGACACTGATTTTAATGATGCAAAACAAAAGCTCATTTTCTGATCTGCTATTACTGTTAGGGTCTTTATGTTGTTATTAAAGAAGGTATGAGGGATTCGATACAAATTATAAACTGTTTCCAGGTTGTCGGAACATTTATTTAACTTATCAATAATAATTTATCAAAACTATCACTGTTACGGGCGAGACAAAAATTCCCTTGTTTGTTATTTTACATAGTAATTAACTACATTTATTTTCTGAAGTTAATCATATACCAAATTGTACCTTAAGATGTATATTTTCTCAAATGAAAATGGACATAGCAGATTACTCTTGACTACTTGGTATTAAAGAGTGTTAAAATCATGCTAAAAATGGCAAAAAAAGTAACTCAACGCAACAAATCAGTAAATCAACAGATTTTACACATGAAACCACTTGAAATACACCTAAGTCCTTAAAATTCAGAGAATTTGAGGTTTTAAACTTATTTTTGACCACCCAATTAGGCCTACAATAATTTTATAACTTCTCTCTTTGAGGGAAAAATTCCCATATTTTATGAAATGGCTGCTATCTGACCATCCTACTGATTCAAATAGAAATTCTACAGCTTTCAGAAAATAAGTCTGAAATTACATTTTTTGCTTGTTCGTGTACTAAACAAATGCCTATATCTCAGGAGTAAAATTTCTTAGAGATATAAAAAGATTTGGTTTGGGGTTCAGAAGATTGGTACATATCACCTACCAAATTTCATCAAAATAAAAAATGGTGTGGCAAAAATTTTTCTTAAAATTTGTTGATTTAATATGGAATGACCCTGTAATAGATAACATAGATAATTTCGAAACTAACTCTGACCTACATAAAATCAACACTAGAAGGAAATCAGATTTACATATTCCCAGGCCAAATCTCAGCTGTTATCAAAAAGGTGTTTACTATTCTGGAATTAAATTCTTTAACAAACTTCGAAAAGAGATTAAAAAATTTACTAACAAACCAAAAGAAATGAAATTATTGATTAAGAAATATTTAAATATAATAGGTTAATAGTTTATAAATGTAATTCTGTTTAATGCTTTGGCAAGTTCCACATCCTATAGTCATCAGACGTTTATGGGATCTATGGAATGCTTTCTTACTTTACTTTTTTACATTAACTGTAGGTATGGCATTGAGTGAATGTGATGCAATATCTTCCTCACTATTATCAACTGAAATATCAAATTCATATAAACTACACCTTTTTTATTATTATTATTTTTGGCTATTCATTGCATTTACTTCCCCTTTATGAGGGTCGGATGTAGGTTATCCAGTTTCAAGCTGGAACAATATTCTCTTTAATAGCACATCAACTTTTATATCGTTATTTGATCTTCTTTGGGTTCCCCTTAAACCTTTTGCTGCAGAAGAAGGCAGTAAGGTTACTTGCAGCTGAGCCAATCCATAGTGACGGGTGTGACATTTGGACAGATTTCATTACACTTATTTCTTTCTACCTCTGAACCATATTGCAGGAATGTCATCAAAGTTTTTTGTGTTAACATACCAACCCATTGGAAGTACAAAATGTGATCTAATGTTTTTTTCAAGGCTGTATGCTTGAGCTGGAAAATATATTGTGCATGTGACGGGTGTGACCATAATTGGACAAAGGTTTTTTCTTATGTAGGTTTAATTGAAATTTCTGTGAATTGATTAGCTTCACTATATTTGTTTTATTTTTTCAAGTAAGAGGACTGATAAACATACTGAAATGCATAATTAGATTTTACAAAAATATTTATATAGTTATTGAAAATTTACTTTATCAGTGTGACGGGTGTGACGTGACGGGTGTGACATGTCAGATGTGACAACATCAACTTATAACCGAGACTTAAACTAAACTAAACTCTGTCCCTGGAGGGACTTGGCCTACCACCCGACCGCTGCATCATCTACCGTAGGCAGATGGTAGGATTGGGGGGCATGTGGTCAGCATGCTGACACCCACGGCCATTAATGGTGGTTTTCATGACCGGAGACGCTACTTCTCTATCAAGTAGCTCCTCAATTTGAATCACGAGGTTGAATGCACCCCTCCCTACCTCAGAAAAATTCGAGGAGGTACCGGGGATCGAGCCCAGGTCGATGGATCTGTAATCTGCAACGCTAACCACACTTTGCACCTTCTGCCTCTGTACCATTTTGAATGAATTTCATGAACATTTTTTGTGATAATATACCAATCCTGGGGAATCCCAACACATGATCTCAGCATAAAAAAGAATTCCCTTGTTAGTCTTTTTTCCACTCTGTCCATATTTTTAACAGGCTTGTGTAAAGTTGTGAAGTGAAATGTTCCTCCGGTACTAGTTAGGCAGTTTTCGTTGTCCTCTACTCTAAAATCCTGGACTACTTGGAAGCCTGAGCTCTTCACAAACTTTTACTGAATTGATGTGGATCTGGTTATTCTTGTCACCAGGACATTTTTGTTGTCTCTCATACAAAAATAATATTGTGTAGCTATATTTAGATTGGCTGATTGTTTTTCTATCTGTTCTCCTTCATTTGTTTCCATGTGGGCCTACTCATTTCATCGGTTGTTAGAGGTATTGTCTGTCTGAATTTGTTAGCAGTTCTAAGATACACAGTTACCAGTACAGAAATCAGGCACAGAATTAATTAGGCTATCACTTCTCACTTAGTTTATTGGGGTACAATGTCATGCTGCTGGTTGAGGCACTGTGCTACAAACCGGAAGGGCACAGGTTCAATTCCTGATGAGGTTTTTGAAATTTTTCAATTGGCCTAATCCTTCTGCTGGCACTATGACCCTGAAGTCAACTCATCCTCTAACAGAAATGGGTACCAGAAGCAATTTTGGGGTAAAGGCAGCCAGTGCATAAGACTGACAACCTTACCACCTTCATGTGCTAAAAGTCTAAAAATGTTGAAGGTTGAACGTTTGAACCCTAAAAGCCTTCATGGCCTCTATAGGGGATCACTAGATCTTTACCTCACTCCTTTACCAACATTAAAACATTTGTGACATTTCCACTGGTCACCTATGTCATCCATAGCCAAAGCTGGTACATCGTAGTTTCTTCGTCTTGCAAAGAAGTTCTGTTCTCTACCACGGAAGTCCAAGAGCCATTTTATAGATTGTATTAATGCAAACATATGATTTATTCAACATCTGCATGAAATAATCACTATACAAAAGCTGCAAAAGGCATTTTACATAAATGTCACACCCGTCACACAACATATGTCACACCCGTCACACAACATGTGTCACACCCGTCACATCAAAATTAAGCCAAAATAGTAGGGATTTCAAAATTATATTTTAGGTGTGTCTTCTGTATTGAAATATCTTAACTTTTACCAAGTTTCCATTTTATACAATGATTACTTGACTTTCTACCCAAACTATTACATGTTTTTAGTGACGGGTGTGACAAGGATACGTTGAAAATTGATTTGATGAATATCTTCACTTAAACTGATCTTAAAAATTTGTTTTATGATGACAAAATCTTCACTTATTTGTGCTTTCGTGGGTGAAATTAAAAATTGCAGCAAATCTACTGATTCCATGAGTATAATGCAGTACTAGCCAACATGTTAAATTATAAATTTCAGTCAACGAAAAAAATACACATTTCAGCAGTTGTTATTATATAGATACCTTTAATTTAATAGAATTGCGAATCTATTTTCAAATTCTACAGTCTTTTCCCTTTACTTTGATATATAACATGTCTATGTCACGTAAAAAAAAGATGTAACCACCTTTGTCCACTTTCACATGGATTGGCTCAGCTGCTGATTACGATGGTCACTGCAAACCCTTATTCATAAGTCATACATGGGCATTTTCTGGTTTTCGAACCACTTGTGGTTCTTGACCTTCCTGCATAACACACAAGATCCGTCGCTGTGGGTGAGTCGGTAGCGCGCCTGCCTTCCACTCCGGCAGCCCGGGTTTCGATTCCCGGCCGGGTCGGGGATTTTTCAGTAGTGAAAAATCCCTTTCCCGGGTTCAGGACTGGGTGTTTGTCAGTAGGTTAAGTCTTAGGTTAAGATAATGCACATTGTGCGCGATTCCTTAATTATTATAACACACAAGATGGCATTGCGGACATTCGGTGTACGTGGTGGATTATTCCAATCAAAGAGTCATACAGTACTCTCTTTGCAAGCAGTGACGGGTCGCGACACAGTTCAGATTGGAAAGACATTATGGCACATTCTAAGCTTTGTATAATGAAATAACTGCACACGTAAAAGAATAATTAAAATTGCAAAATTGATTGTATTATTTGTTTCTTGTAGTGTACATTATTAAGTGAAATTAGTGTTTCCCTAAGAATGAGCAACTGCCACTGCAATTATTGTCTGTTTGTGTCTCCATCTACCCGTTCTTTTCAAACTATGTGTAAGCTGACCAAGTTTGCGGGTTGCGTGTCAATGGATAGGGGTTTGCCCATGACTGTCATAAGTGTAAAAATAATGACTTTATAGTTTATACGCTTATGTATGCCTGGTTGATGTAGATTTAACACTCATGAGCACAATACGAGAGGCAGTCGTACACCAGACTGAGTAGGGTAAAAAATCATTACCTAAAATTCCCAGGCTTGGCCTGGAATCTGCCTCTTGCCAGGTTCAAAAAGTGCACATGGGGGCTCTTAGCATCAACACCTTTATATTCCACCAAATGAATTCTTTGAACTATCCACTTCAAGAGTAAATAGCTTTTTTTGAGTTAGTTTACTACTGTCTAACACCTGACGATAACTGATTATTATTGTTAATATTGTTATTGTTAAATTAACAACATTTTTTGTGAATCATAATGCATTTTCATAGAAGTTGGGGGGGGGGCTACCAAGTAGCCTACTTTTACTGTAAAATAAAGCCTGAACAGGCAGGCGACTTGTACACCTGTAATGTAGGCTCACACTATAAGGTAAGGGCACCTATAGTCGACAGGGCACCTATAGTTGACATATGATTTTCAAATGTTTGAAATAAGGTCAATACTGTGATAAAAGAAGACATGGCTATATCTGGCAACATTGCCAGGGCTTCCCCTTTGTCAGCAATAAACAAGCTTCAACCTGTTGCTTTGTTCATGTGGATGATGTGGAATTGAAAATGTGCCTGTGAAGAATGAAGCAGATTTCAGTGGATGTCTTAAGAAAATCATAAGGAAGGCAAGTGTTGAACTTTTTGTTGAAGTGTATTTTATTTGCTCTTATATACTGTTTGGAAGTACTGTTGGGATAAAGGATGTACAATATTGTTTTCTATTTAGTTGTTTGCAAAAAAACTTTTTGTATAACCTAATAGTGGGGTTGTCAGCCATAGGTTCCTGTAAATTATAATTGCTCCTAAAGTTGACATACATGTCAACTTTAGGTTCTAAACTAAATATTTAATTTTGGAACTAGTTTAAATGCATTTTCCACAACATTCATAAATATATAATTTTTATTGGTCTGAGACTTTCAGAACCTATAGATGACAGGGGGGTGTCAGCTTTAGGTACACAATATGTCAGCTTCAGGAGACTTTATACTTCATTTTTCTCCCAGGTGAAACATGGCTCCTACAAAGATCCAACAGTATTCTCAACAGTCAATGCTTGATGCTGTAGAAGCTGTGAAAAGGGGAATGAGCTACAATGCTGCTGCAAAAAAATATGGTGTACCCAGAGCCACTTTAATGGGAAAACACAAGGGTGAGGTTCCCTTAGAAATGAAAATGGGACCTGCAACAATTTTTTCCTCTGCCCAGGAAAGCCTACTTACAGAATGGGTGATAATGATGGGAAAGGCAGGTTTTCCAGTCTCTAGACATACATTTCTTTATTCGGTTAGAAAGCTGGCTGCTGAATTGAAAATCAAAGTACAAGATTCCTTCCCAAGTAAAAAATGGTATCAATCATTTTTAGAAAGGAATCCTGCCATAAGCCAAAGAATATGTCAGAATCTGACATCTAGCCGTAGACAAGTCACACAGAACAACATAAACCAATGGTTTGAGAGTGTGAAAACATATCTTGCTGAAAAAGAATTGAGTTCTGTTCTTCAAGACCCAACTAGGATCTTTAATGCAGATGAAACTTCCTTCTTCCTCAATCCAAAAGGTGGAAAAGTCCTGGCAGAGCGAGGAAGCAGGTCAGTTTATCAAGGAGCTGGTAATGATGAAAAAGAGAACATCACTACTCTGGTTACTGGAAATGCTGCTGGAGAAATTGCTCCTCCAATGGTAGTTTACCGATACGCTAGAATACCAGCTGCCTTAGCTCTTGCTGTTCCAGAAGAATGGGCTATTGGTAGGTCTGAAAGTGGATGGATGACTCATGAGTTATTTTATGAGTACATTGCAAATATATTGTACCCTTGGCTGGTTAAGAAGACTATTCAGCTGCCAGTTTTGCTGTTTATAGATGGCCACGCATCACATGTGTCACTGCCTGTAAGTCAGTTCTGCTCAGAAAAAGGCATTGAGCTTATTGCGTTGTTTCCAAACGCTACTCACATATTACAACCTATGGATGTTGCGGTTTTCCATACCTTAAAGTCGAGCTGGAAACAGAAAGTGCAAGAGTGGCGTTTGGAGAACGGAGACCTAAAAAAGCATGATTTTGCCCGGGTTTTGAAAGTTGTTCTAGAAAAACTGACACCCCAGATTCTACAGAACGGGTTTCAGAAATGTGGACTGTTTCCATGGAACCCAGAAAAAGTTGTGGTACCTCAATTTGAGGTTACAATGAAGGAAAGACAATCAGTTCAAGTAGTCAACACCTCCCAGTTGGAGAATCACATTGCTTGGTTTGAAGACCAAATAGGAAAGGAAAAGTTAAAAACTTTCCAAGATAACAGTGGACTCTGGGAAGGTTCTATAGAAGACAAATCATTGTACCAGCTTTGGGAGAAAGTCAAGGCCACACAGCACATTCCAACAGATAATGAAAATCCACGAACAGATTCGCCTATGGTACCACCTCAATCCGAAAATTTACCACAGCCCACTCAACCAGCAGAACTTCATCAGCAGTCAGGAAATGAAACAAACAATGCTCCCCATTCACCTGAACCAGTGCCATCCACAAGCAAAGACATAGTGCCTTCACCTTTCAAAAGGGCTTTATTTTGGCCTCGCCCTGCTGAAAAGAAAGCACTAAGAAGAAAGACAGAAAGAATCCCTGCTGTGATTACTTCACCACAGGCAATACAATACCTTAAGAAGAAGGAAGATAATAAAAAGAAACTAGAAGAAGAAAAGGAAGAAAGGAAGAGAGCAAGAGAAGAAAAGAAGGCAATTCAAGAAAAGAAGAAGCATCACAACACTGCAAAGAAAGGGAAGAAAGATCATGAAATGTCAGAATCTGAAAGCTCGGATGAGAGTGCAGTCTCATTAATGGACACCGATGATTCTGAATGGCATGAGGATTCTGATGAAATAACGATAGAAACTCTAGGAGAAAAGGGGCTTAAGGAAGGGGATTTCATAATTACTGAATTTGTGGGGGGGAAGAGAAATGCAACAAAATTTACTTACCTTTGTATTGTTCAGGAAGTAATGGAAGATGTAATTAAAGTTATGGGTTTAAGAAGTGTTGATGTAAGTAAAAAAGAATTTGTAGCTGATGAAAATGACATTTCATTCATATCATTTAACCAAATAATCGGGCATGTTGGTGCTCCAGAACTGACTGTAAGGGGGGAACGAATACGGTATGTGTTCAAACAGCCATTAAGCATGATCAAGGAAAAATAATTTATATTTGTTCTGTGTAGGCCTAAGTCTTTAGCACTGATCTATTCTTTGAGAGACACCATGTACAGAAATTGTGCTCAAATTGTAGCTATAGTAGGCCTACTGTGATTTAATTGTGTTTGACAATTAATTAGATTCATCCTGTGATTATGTAATGTTTTGGTATTTCTCCTTGCTTATTTACAACTAAAGTTATCTTTAATTATGTAACTTATTTGAAGTGTTTAAAGTGAAAATTACTTACAGGCCTGATAGGGCTCCAAATTCTAGTATTTTAAGAACTCCAAAAGTAACTAATGTTTGTGACATTCTTTTGAATTTTTTTTTTAGACTTGCTTTCTATGCCTAGTAATGTTTTAAGACTGAAAGTGTTTATGTTTTTAAATATTACTTATAAAAAAGATTGTACATTTATAGAGAGCCTTTTCACAAACAATTGGAAACATCCCTATTCCCTCACTGGCTGATTTTTTAAGGATTTGAGAAAGGTGTCAGGTATAGGTTCCACTTATGTCAGCTTTAGGATCCTTTCTGTTTTGTGGTTGTCAGCTATAGGTGCATTTCACAAGGTTTACAAATATATACTTTTTTCATATAAGTGTTCACAATTAAACTAATAGGACACATTTAAATTAAAATAGAACCTTCCAGGTGTCTGAAAAAATATTTTAGAATGCTTTATCATTTTGAAATATGGTTGGAGATGCAAATGAATGCCATAAAATTCCTTAACATGTCGACTATAGGTGCCCTTACCTTAGTTGGCGGGAGACTTATGGAACTGCTAAAATTACCTGCCACATGGCACACCGACTAACAATGTTATTTAGCAACAGCTAGGGGATAATTCTGATATCAGAAATACAGGAGATTAACTAATATATAAATAGAGTATACCTACATGTTAAATAATATTGTAAAGAATAGTATGAAAATTTAGTTTTAATAAGGTAATGAATAAGTTCCACAGTAACCAGCCATAGAATAAGGAAGATAAAAGACAGTATATTATATGCATTAAAATGTAATATTAGTAATTAGTGCATGTAGTATTACTCTCATTGTAATGGGACATGCAGTTAATAAACAAATTAAAAAAAACAGCTAGGGGATAAAATTAATTAATTCGTGCAATTTGTGTTGCGAAATAACCATACGATGAGCTCCCAGGTCCTATTACTTCGTAAAGTAATACCGAATGAAATAAGCAAATATCTTCATGAAGTAAGAAAAAATGTCGATGATAAAACGGTACAAAGCTCCCCAAAGCACTGTACCTCTTAAAAAATATATTTCCATACAGACTACTCACTTACCTTGTCCTTCACGTGATGTGTCATTTTTCTCAGTTTATCTGCTCTCCACTGATGAAAACGACCAAACGAACGAGCTTCCAAAGCAACTATTTCTTATATATATATAAAGAAAATGTGTGTGTCACTTGATGACCAACTGTAATAATTACGTAACAACCCACAAGTACACTACGTTAACAGGTAACAGGAGAAATCCGGACACAACTTCCAAACTTAACGGAAAGCTTGCGGCGCCACTGCAGCCTCCATCGTTGCCTGTACATTGAGTTCCCCACTGAAAATTGTCGTGCTGTCAAAGTAATAATAATTCTTTATTAGCTGTCAGCTTCGTCAGTCTTCTTAATTCTATAGGCATGATTTTGGGTATTACAATACAGATAACTTAATGGCAGAATAATTAATAATTAATATACACATTTATAAATTTCTTATAATTAAGTGTTAATATATACATGTTCAACGTGTTGTAAGAATGTCATATTGGGTTCTGACTACATTTCCACAGAGTTAAGGAATTCTTGTACAATGTAAAATAAATATTTTAGAAGTAGAGTTTTTACTAGCTTTTTAAAATGAGTGTTTGGAACTTTAAGATTGTTAGGTAGTTTATTATAGATAATAATATGAGGAATGCTGTTCAAGCTCCTGGTAGTTCTATGACAATCTAAAAAATTGAGCTCTCCTTAACAGAAGTAAAAGTAAAGTAAAGTAAGAAAGCATTCCATAGATCCCATAAAAGTGTGGTGTCTATAGGATGTGGAACTTGTCAAAGCATTAAACAGAATTACATTTATAAACTATTAACATATTATTTGTCATAAAATCATCAACAGAGTAGAAGCTGTGTGCATTTAAATATTTCTTAATCAATAATTTCATTTCTTTTGGTTTGTTAGTAAATTTTTTAATCTCTTTTGGAAGTTTGTTAAAGAATTTAATTCCAGAATAGTAAACCCCTTTTTGATAACAGCTGAGATTTGGCCTGGGAATATGTAAATCTAATTTCCTTCTAGCGTTGTTATTATGTAGGTCAGAGTTAGTTTCGAAATTATCTATGTTGTCTATTAAAAAGTTTAATATTTGCCAAAGACATTCACTAACCAAAGGTAGGATTTTTAGATCCTTGAAAATGGCTCTGAATGACTGCCTTCTTTGTGTCCCAGTTATAATACGTAAAGGTTTCTTTTGCAAAATAAAAACTTTTTTACAATATGTAGAACATCCCCAGAAAATAATCTCATAGCTCATGATAGAATGAAAATAGGCATAATAAACAGTTATCAACATGTTTATATTTCCTAGTTTTTTTAGGGATCTCAAAACATAGCATGCACTACTCAGTTTTGGTGCTATATATTCGATATGATGTTTCCAGTTTAAATTTTCATCAATCTTCAAACCCAGAAACTTAGTTCAGCTCTCCTTTGCTATTGGAATATTATTGCATACAGCATCTAAATTTATATCCCTGGAATTTTTTGTTTTGAAGTTTATAAGTATTGTTTTGTTCAAATTTAGACAGATTTTGTTTGCAACAAACCAAACATCCATATGCCTTAATGTATCATTTATATATAATTCCCGATTTTCTGGATTTTCAGAAGTAATGATTATGCTTGTATCATCTGCGAAAAGTGTTGGTCTCGATATTGTTTTTACATAAGATGCTAAATCGTTTACATATACTATGAATAGTATTAGAAAATTAGAATAGAAATTAGAAAAATAATCTTAGTTCAAAACAGCAGATTTTACACATACTTTTTGTTTCCTTTCAGTCAAATAAGACTTTATAAAATTTAAAGTAATATCATTTATTCCATAATACTCTAGCTTTCTCAGCAATATTTTCTGATTCACACAATCAAAAGCCTTTGTCAAATAAAAAAAAAAGGCCCGCTACGTATAATTTCTTATTCATTGCTTCCAGGATTTCATTTGTAAAATTATGCAGTGCATTTACTGTTGAAAGGCCTTTCCCAAATCCAAACTGTTCAGGGCTTAGAGTATTATTTTATATAAAATTTTACACCAAACAATAATAGCAATAATAGCATGTTTAATACGTATATATATATATATATATATATATATATATATATATAGGCATCCAGATAGTGAGTTACAAATGTTTCTTAATAATCTAGAACTTTTAATGGAAAAACTAACCTCTAAATACAATAATATTATCCACAGTGGAGACTAGAATTTAGATTTTTTAAAAGGCAATGGAACTACAAAATATACTTCGAATTTATGGCCTCAAAAACTTAGTAGAAAAATGCTACAAAGATCACAGGGCATTCAAATTCACTTCGTGATTTGATTTGATTTATTAAGTCCATCGGAACATATGCATGTTGTGGGACACGTCAATATAATTACAAATACAAATATAAACTTACAGTTGAAGAAATATGTACAGTATGAAAATTTCTTTACAGAGTATAAAATATAGATATTAGCAAATTATTGACTTATATTAATTTATAGCCTAAGTACCAGTTTTATAATTCAGATAAGTAAAATTATAAAAAATAAAAATACAAAAAATAAAAATACAAATACAAATACAAATGTGCTGAGTTATCCTGTTGTTTAATTATTTATATCAATAGGTTATAAATACTGAATGATCTCTTCTAGTAATAAAAATTAATAATTAGGAATAGGATAAATACCTGTTAATGTAGTATTCAAATAGTAACTCATAATTACATGACAATGTAACATAATGAAGGTAAATAAATAAGTATAAAATTTAGAACAGGAAAAGTAGATGAAGGTTCCTCCAGCCTTAGCGAGCTCACTCCACCTACAAAACCCTAGCAACAGGGAACCAGAGTCAACCAAGCCGCTCTCCGAAAGATTGAGCCAGTCCTAACTGTTGCATGACCCTATTACCAGAATAATTCAACACCTGTCCTAGTTCTACAGTACATGGAGATTTTAATGATTAAGTCATTTTTCCATAAGTCATCACTACATGAGGCCATTTGGTCCATATCATGTTTCACACTGTCACTATATGAACTCGTGGGTTTATCCGGCCGCAAATCCTCTAGCAGGCTATCTGAAATCACGATAAATAAAAAATTTTGAAAAATAAAACTGCTTATGAATGATTGTGGTCAAAGAATTCATCCATTGAATAAAAACAGTGGCTGTGAAGAAATTCACATACCTTTCTTTTAAATTTACATAGTGCAGGTATTTCTTTAATGGATTGGGGTAAACCATTGTATAATTTGAGTCCTGTATATGTGAAGCTTTTCTCAAATAAGCTAGTTTTATGTGGTATACTAGCTAAATCATTTTTATTTATTGTATTATAGGAATGTACCTTTGAGTTTGTTTGGAATGAAGAAAGATTAGTTTTTACAAATATAATTGTCTCTAATATGTAGATACAGGGGAAGGGTAATATATGAAGATCTTTATATAATTGCCTGCAGCTGGCTGTGTTGTTTGCTTTCATAATTATTCTTATAGCTCTTTTTTGTAATTTAAATATAGCTTCATTGTTAGTTGAATTTCCCCAGAAGATTATCCCGTAAGTTAAGAGGGAGTGAAAGTAGGCATAATAGAGTGAGCGTACTGTGTTTAGGCTGGATACTTTCCTCACTGACCATAGGGCATAACAAATTTTACTCAAATTTTTCGAGAGGACATCAACATGCTTGAACCATTTAAGATTTTGATCAATCCATACCCCCAAGAATTTTGTTGAATCTACATAACTAATAGTTTTATCCTCATATGAGATGTTAGGAAATTCTTTATTCTTATTTTGTACATGCTGAAAGTTTATTGCAACTGTTTTCTCTTTGTTAACTATAAGTCTATTCCTTTCGAACCAGTTATGAAGTTTACTTATTGTTTCTGTCATATTAAGTCTAGCAATTTCATTGTTTTCACCTGTTAAAAGGATGCTGGTATCGTCTGCAAAAAAGAGTTGTCTTTGTGTGATTTGACTGAATATCTAGATCATTAATGTAAATTAAAAACAATACCGGTCCAAGGATGGAACCTTGTGGAACCCCATACTTGATATACCTCTCACTTGACAGTACATTATTTATTATGTGTGTCCTTTCATCTTTGTGCACGATTTCTACAACTTGTTTGCGGTTTTCTAGATATGATTGGAACCATTTTAATGCTAATCCTCTTATTCCAAAAGTTTGAAGTTTGTTGAGTAAGATGTTATGATCTATTACATCGAATGCTTTTGATAAGTCTACAAATAGTCCTACACTAGTGTCGTTCCTATTAATGGCCTCATATACTTCTTGAAGAAAAGCAATTATCGCAGTATTTGTGGATTTTCCCTGACAAAACCCGTGTTGTATATTAGTTAGGATATTATATTTCTTTATAAATGCTATAAGTCTTGCATACATAACCTTTTCTAAGATTTTTGAGAAACCTGAGAGTAGAGATACTGGTCTATAATTCTCTATTTCCTCTTTGGATCCCTTTTTATACAGTGGTTTCACTTTTGCAATTTTTAATTCATCTGGAAACTGACCACAGCTTAATGATAGATTTGCTATTTAACTTAATGGATGTACAATGTGTCTGTGGCAGTTTTTAATAACACTGTCCGAGACCTCATCTATTCCTGCTGATTTCTTATTCTTCAATCGCTTTATAATTGATGTGATTTCATTCACTGTTACTGGGTTTAAATAAATAGTATTTCGCTGTTGTGGAATATTCCTGCTGTCTGAGTCTTGTGTTTGGGCAGTGAAAGTGTTACTTATGAGGTTATGTGCTATGTCTGTATAATAACTGTTGAACAATTCTGCTATTTCTTTTGGATCTGATGATATAACACCGTTGTTATTGATTTTATGGTTTTTCTCCGTTTCCCTCCTTTTACCTATTTCATGCTTAATGATATTCCACATCGCTTTAGATTTATTATTTGATTGGAATATATGCTTGTCGTTCTGTAGTTTCTTTGCTTCCTCTAGTACTTTATTGTATATCTTTTTATACTGTTTATAATATATTTTGAATTCTTCTGTTATATTCCCCAATTTCATAATTTTACTGAGATATTTCATTCGTTTGCTAGATTCCTTAATGCCAGGGGTAATCCATTTATTTTTCTGTTCATGTAGTTTGACTTTAATTTAGGGAATGCTGTTTCATAGTAGTAACTGAAAGTTTCTAAAAATTCTGCACAAGCTGAGTGAGGCGAGTTTTTGCTATAAACATTATCCCACGATTCTTTGTCAAGTAGATAGTTTAGATACTGGATATTAGTTTCTGTATATGGTCTACTAATCCTATAATGTGAGTTTATTTTCTCTCTTTTTCTAAGGGACTCTTTAGAGTTTATCTCTATGACCTGCGCAAAGTGGTCTGAGAAACCAGTATCAATTACACTGGTTTTGTAATTCCAAGATGTTACATTAAGTATTACCTGATCAATTGCTGAACTAGTCCCATTACTTATTCTAGTTGGGGTCTCTATCACTGCCTGTAAGCCATATGAATTTAGGACTGGCGTTAGTTGATTGGTTATGGTAGTAGGCCTACTTAGAAAATCTATGTTTAGATCGCCAACTATAATAATGTTTTTATTATTATTATGTAGAGAATTAATTATGGATGTAATAGTAACAAACATTGAATGCTTGTATCCAGCTGAAGTAATTGATTTAGGATTTTCAGATCATGAAGCCCAGATATTGAACTTAACAATATAATTTCACAGTTCCAAAACATAGGACTATAAAAACAACAAAAAGATTCCTTAATAATATCAATTTAAAGGAGTCTAAACACTTATTAAGTAAAGATATCTAGTGTGAACTAGTGTTTTGGACATAGAGGGGGGCCTTCTATTTTACTTTTTTTTTTATTATTTATTTATGTCTTTTGATCATACAAGATGATATGAGACAGGTGAACATATAGTTATATATACAGTATAGAAAGATAATAAAAAGAGAAGACTAAGAGTTCTAATTGGCTCTGTCTATTGAGGACTTATTAGACATGGAGTTAATTAATTTTTCTTTAACTCGATGGATTGTCGTATCCGGAGGGCCGCCGGGCAATAGTGTCTCTTAACCAGTGCAAGCTGATGTGCACTAAGCCCAGAGGCCGTCCCCAGGGAGGAGTTTTATATCCACTTATTTGGTGCCTGGTGGTGGATGAATTACTTGTCAGGCACAGTGAAAGCGGAATATACCCCCAAGGCTATGCATTGTGGTCAGGGGTAAATTTGCTTATACAGTTTCGGGCATTATATATAAAGTGCCCTTGAAGCTGTTGAAAGGTGGTGTCGTGTGGTAGAATTGTCAGTCGACCCTGATAAAACTAACATCATTGTTTTTACAAGGAGACACGGCTTGATGGTTTACATGAACCGATCTTCTTTGGGAAGAAGCTCCTTCGATCCACGTCGGTCAAGTATCTGGGAGTTATCCTGGATTCTAGACTGACTTGGAAAGAGCACATTGAAAACAAGTCTACTAAGGTCTGTAATATTTTATGGGCCTGTCGGAGGGCCTTTGGTGTGAGGGGGACTTAAACCACGTGTGGTTTATTAGCTCTATGTCTCCATCATTAGGACTTCCATCACCCATGCTTCGATTGTGTGGGGGTCATGTTTTAAGACACAGGCCACCAAGAATAAATCAAATAAAATCCAACGCTTAGCGTGTTTGGGGATTACCGGAGCTTTGTGCACCACTCCGCTCAGTGCACTGGAGACGCTACTTGTCTTACCTCCTTTGGATTTGGTAATTCAAGGAGAGTCCTGAGTGACTGCTCATCGACTCTGGAGTTTATGTTGTTGGTCTTTTAAACATCCAAATAAAGGACACAGAGTGATACTTAATAGACTTCAGATGTCGTAGCCTATCATTGCGAAGAGCTGAGACAAACAATTACATAATGAAATTACTTTTGATGTTAAACTTTTGGGTATTGTATTGGATTCTAAACTTAATTGGTCTGATCATATTTCTTATGTCTGTAAAAGACTTTCTCGGGTAATTTTCCTATTGAGCCATCTAAAAAATAATGTATCTAAGCACCATCTTAAGATGTCTTATTATGCTTTTTTTCACAGTATACTTTCATATGGCCTCCATATCTGGGGTAGTGGTGCAGATGTCTATAAAGTATTATTACTACAAAAAAAGGCTTTGAGAATCATCTCTTGTGCATCTTTTGATGCTCATTGTCGTCCATTGTTTCAAAACTCTAAAATTCTCACTGTAGTCAATCAATATATCTTCAACTGTTTGGTAAATATTAAGTCTAATCTCCATGAACAAAATTTTCAATATAATTTACACCAACATAACACTAGGAATAATTACCTCATAGTGACAAAAAGTACAAGATTAACTAAAACAAAGAAGTGGTGCAGTAATTTGGGTATTAAGTTGTTCAATAGTTTACCCAAAACTGCACATTCAGTTAAATTAAACAGGTTTAGGACTGTTCTGAGAGACTGGCTTGCGAATAATCCATTTTATTCTATTAGTGAGTTTTTTTAAGTTAATATTGATGTTGTTTTCTAAATTTATACACTATACTGCTATTCGACATAATTCTGTTGTCCATTTTCATTCTCTCTCTTAATTTATGTATGTTGATAGCCACATTTTGATGTGGTTCAAAAAGAAATCAAATCAAACCAAATCAAATATGAAGCCAAGTTTTAACTTTGACTCTGTACATAGGGTCATTTTTCCGCCCAGAAAGGAATGGACTTGTGGCCCACAGGCTACTGAGTGTGGCAAGGTGCTAGTTTGGTATACGAACGGCTCCAAGACGAACGAAGGAACAGGGTCTGGCATCTATGGGCGTAAAACGAGGTTATCGTAGTCTATGGGAGGTTATACTACAGTATTCCAGACTGAAATACAGCCTTTGTTATTTTGGTCAGTGCTCATCATATTTTAGGGATGCCTTGGCTGCATGATCGGATCAGTATCTATTCTGACATCCAGGCTGCTTTAAAGGCACTATATGCCAGTAAAACAAGGTCAAGCTTGGTACTGGAGTGCCAAAGGACTTTGGATATCCTCTGTTTTCGCTGTTCAGTCCAGCTATGCTAGTTTCCTGGGCATGCGGGAATCAGTGGTAATGAATGAACTAGCTGATAAGCTAGCAAGGGAGGGCTCAGCCAATGTTTTTATTGAACCGGAACCCGTCGTTGGTATTACTCCAAGAAGGGCCAGAGGTGAGGTCTTAGCCTGGATGTCACATCAGCATGGCACTTTTTTGAGTAATCTTACTACTGCTAGACAGGCCCGAACCATGATCGAGGTACCTAGAAAGAAGAATGGCAGGATACTGCTAACCCTTAACCGGGTACAATTTAGAGGTGTAGTTGACCTGCTAACAGGGCACAGCACCCTAAAGAAGCACCTACATGTGATGAAGCTCAGTGCGGATCCCACATGTAAGAAGTGTGGTAAAGAAGATGAGTCCTCTGTACATATATTTTGTGATTGTGAAGCTTTGTCCACAGTCAGACATTTTCTCTTGGGTTCGGATAAACTGAGACCATAGATGACAAAAAGAGAATGAATCTGAGATCAATCCTGTCCTTGAAGGCAACGGGACTTGAATGAGTTCTCCAGTAAGAGGGGTACAATGGGCCCAACTGTTATGTGGCCTATGTGCGCGGAACCGAAAGGGCTCGACACATTTATTTTCATTCATCCATCCATCCATCCATGAATTCGTTCGTTCGTTCGTCCGTCCGTCCATCCATCCATCCGTCTCTATATGCCCATCCGCTGCATTTAAAACTACATGATTAGACTATTAAGCTTATATTAGTACAAGGTCTATAATGTAAGCTCATTGATAATTCGCAGTTTGTTCCCTTATGCCATAATCACACAGTATGCTATTAATACTGCCCTTTTAAGGAATTAATAAGATACCGGTAGCGAAAAAATATTATAGAAGTTACTTTGCATTACAGTCATCTCGCTATCATCGTCCCCGGTAGTACTGTCTTATTATATATTATTATTATTATTATTATTATTATTATTATTATTATTATTATTATTATCATCATTATTATTTGAAGTGTTTTTGTTTAATGCAAGAACAACACATTCGTTAATAATAATAATAATATTTATTCGACACCATAAGTAATACAGAGAATACATTGGCTGAGTCAAGTTTAGATGCTAAAATACAGAAATACACAAATTAATAAACAATGCACAAATTAATAAACAATACACAAATTAGAATAGAATTTATTTAGTCCTTCCAAACATGTTCATATTATAGGACGCGTCCAAATATTTACAAATATTTACAAACATAAATATAATACATATTTACACATTATATATAATACATATTTACACATTATACTCAATACAATACAATACATATAAAGTTAACATTAATGATGTGTTAGATACAAAAGTAACACTATTGGGTTTACAATTTTACTGTAATGTCTTAAAGTTATGGGTGTTGTCCTTGGTGCTAGTGAACTTAGCAGCACGCGTCAATATGTTGAGAGCCATTCATTCTCCAGGTTACCTGAAACAGAAAGAAAAAGTGGGCAGTATCTACGGAAAAGCGTTGTTTAGAATTTAGAATTTTCTTTCCAACATCTATTTTATAGGCTTATTTTCCAATCTTCTTTCTTCCCCTATAATTTAAACTGCTTTAACAAAAAAAAAAATGTTATTCTGTAGGTTATTAGATGCTGTACTACCTCCTTATATGCATATCCTAGGCCTGTAAAGAAAGAAATTCGGGCACTGAGTAAAAGCAATGTGTCTGCAGGAAGGATTTTAGGCTTTTTAAAAATACTTTACTATTTTCTATAGACTTGATAGTTATAGGTAGTTTATTAAATAACTTAATTCTTAAAGGTTTTTCCTGTTGATACCCGCATGTTGAAGTGTTGTCATGTCTCGCAGTCGGAAACGAGAATCAAAGAAACGCCAAAACTATTAATTTGGTAAAAGAGTCTGCCACCAGTTTGGATTTGAGGGTGCAAACTATTGTTTACTCTCAATAAACAAAAATACAATCCGGCAGACCGCAAAAGTAAATGGCGACGTTTGACTCACCAAGTGGGAATGATGAAAACGAGAGAACTATACCATTCGTCCAGATTAGCTGTAATACCCTTTATAAACCTTGATAGTACTGAAGAAGGCTACTGTATATTATTTTACACAATAAATTCCATTTCGTGTGACTTTTTGCAAGTTATTTAAAGAAAACGGGATATATAGAGGATTTTCTCGCGTATTCCCGGACCATACGATAAAGCGTTAAAAAATTAGTATATTGCGAAAAGAAGGACAATTGGTCAGTCTTAATGTATTTATTTGTCTTTTATAAAACATACGGGTAGGCTACTTGATGGCGATTCCTGGGAAAGTATTGCATAGTTGACAATGATCGACGTGCAAATTTTCGCTCATTAAGGTGTTAATCACTTCGGCTATCAATCACAACATAGAAATTAATTAGAAACTCCGGTTTCCGCCTCTTAAAATTCATGTAGGCTTACTGAATTATCAATGACTTTACGGCTGCTACATTTTTACATGTCCTTTACTAAAATTATATTTTACGTATTGATTTGTATGTGAATGGAGTGCTGGCAACGCAGCGTGCTAGTCAGATGTCAGTAAACATGGCAGACGACGACCTGGAGTATTACATCAAATTCCCTTCTCCAACCCCTAAAGATTCTACTCCAACAAGCGAAACAGAAGAATTTGTGTTTGTTTACGATGAAGACAAGCTACCGGTAGTTATGCTTTTAGGATGGGCAGGTTGTCAAGACAAGTATTTGTCTAAATACAGTGCAATTTATGAAGAAAGAGGGTAAGACCAATATTGACGTTTGCCGGTCACGAAATGAATTAAAGTAAAGTAAAGTAAAGTAAAGTGAAGTAAGAAAGCATTCCATAGGTCTCATAAAAGTCGGACGACTATAGGATGTGGAACTTGTCAAAGCAATAAACAGAAATACATTTATAAACTATTAACTTATTAACATATTTGTCATAAAATCATCAACAGAGTAGAAGCTGTGTGCATTTAAATATTTCTTAATCAATAATTTCATTCCTTTTAGTTTGTTGGTAAATTTTTTAATCTCTTTTGGAAGTTTGTTAAATAATTTAATTGCAGAATAGTAAACATCAATATATCATATTCTGCAGTGATACAGTAGGTTTCAGATTTGTAGAAGGTAGAATTATCTGGCGTTTAAAGCAGAGCGCAAGTAAGTACACTTATGCAAGATCAGTGCAGATTAGGGCCAAGTCCAACAGTATTTAACTTGAAAGGTAGTTGCTGTGTGCTCATAGATTCCTGTTTCCCGACATGTGAAAACTATTTAACCAGTACCTATTATTCTATAGGCCCATAATTCCCGTGAAGCCAACCACTGTTATGAATCGGCCTACCGTGTATGGAGGGGCTTTCAAGATGAAGAAAGTCATAAATGATTCATAACTTTCCCCAAGAACACTTTCTGAAAGGTGGGCTGCCAATTTTAAGTCCGAATTTCAATAGGGTCAAAACGAAAGAGTGCGAACTACTGAAGTGCTGGGTGCCCAAAAAGAGAACACCATTCTTAATTACATTTTACATCCTACAGTACCCATCCTCATTTCAGGAAGAACTTCCTGTATTGGTACCATTCAGAGTGGGGTGTTATTGTCTGCTTTCTTAATTTACAATTTATGCGTACTGTACCAGTAGGTGATAAATTAATTTTGCATTCAATAAAATCTTAGAACAGACAGTTTTGTTATTTTAATTAACTTAACTAAGTAAAAATTGGATATTGTTACATTTAATACAGAATACAGGAACAGAATCTCGTGATATGGACACCCAGTGGCATACCCAACACAAATAGCTCAATTTTCATCTGCCCCATTGTCATAATAGATCTAAGAATTATTATAAACAATTTAAAACCCAAATATACATGTGGTTTACATGACATACCAGATATTATATGGGAAAAATGTTGTGAAAACATCGTAAATCCCTTGTGTTACATTATTAATCTCTCACACCTGAAGTTTTCCTTATACTGTATGCCTAAAAACTGCAAAAATAACACCAATATTTAAGATGGGAGAACAAACTAAAGTTGACAATTATAGGCCCATATCATTACTATGCTCAGTCTCAAAATTTTTTGAAAAAGTGATGATTAATTGATTGGAATCCTTCCTTAAAAAACATCAAAGTCTAATCTCACCACAGCACGGATTCATAAAGGAAAACTCAACAGGATCTGCAATTCATGCGTTTTTTAATAATGTGTAGGCTATATTTCACTGGACAAACAAGAGTATAACATAGGCTATTTATGGACCTATCAAAGGTCTTTGATTTAGTTGACCATAGAATCCTAATACAATAAATGAAGTGCTATGGCGTTATAGGAATCATAAAAGACTGGTTTCTTTCCATTCTTAGTGACAGGAAACAATATGTAAAAAAAAGTAAGTAAAAATGACCTCACTAATACATATGAAAGCCACAGTTCCACCATGCAATACATCAAAGTAGGTGTTCCTCAGGGCTCAGTGCTTGGTCCACTACTGTTCTTAATATACATTAATGATTTACCAGACTATCTAAGACAGAGCCAGATAACCTTATTCGCAAATGACATGAACTTATCCATAAATGGTGACGAAAAACAAATACAATCAACCCTTGATATAATGCCCCTCTTTACAGTGACACCCTCGCACTGTGCCAATAAATGCAATAAATGCAAGTGAACGGATCTTCTCCCATATAAAATACATAAGAAACCTCGTTACTGTGCCAATTCATTTAATGCTGGTGAATATAAGACAAGATTTTTAGAAAATATAGCTTGCAGTGATTTTTCTTTCAGTTGCAGAATTCTTTTAAAACTGGCGTGAATGTTAGGAAGATTATTTAAGAAACATAATGCACTGTATTTCCAAGAAGTGAGTGTTCCCCTGCCACTAACTGTAAATGTAGTGTGGTGGAATGAGGAAGCTATGTTAAGAAGTCGGTCTGACAGCCTGTGTGAGGGTGGAGCAGGTAGAAAGAGCCCTTCATTCATTCATACATTAGCACAGTGTCCATTCAGCTGTTAAACACTACACTACACTACAGTTACTTAGTTACAGTTAATCACTTAACATAGTCACAACACAAGAAATAGCCAACAATTAGCAGCATAAGTTCATAACACGTTGTCTATTACTATGTTCATAGTCTAATGACAATAAAATAAATTATTATTATTATTATTAACACTACATTGTATAAAAACAGCAGTGTATAACTATACTACACTGTATAACAAGCTTTGACACAATCTGAAAGAAATCAGCTGTCCTAAAAAATTTTAGAAATTTGTAGAAACTTTTTTGCTAGAATAAGGCTTTTACAAAATAAATTCATATTTAGAAGAACCTTGACCCCATTCTAGAATTAAATCTTTTAACATAGCCTACTTATACGAGAGTAAGTCATTAAGTAACTGCACTTTCTGTTTATTCTTTGGTAGGTTGACTGTACCACTTTGTGCTCGTGCACATCGACATGTTGTTCATTTGTCTCCGCTTGTGGAATGTTTGACTGTTATGACTCCACTGGGTTAGTGCAGTGATCCGTTTCTTGTCATCTGAAGGTGTACCAGGAGTCGAAATCCATCAAAGACTTTCCGCACAATATGGGGGTAATATTTTACGACGGCAAAGCATGTACAAATGGATTGAAAAGTTGTTGCATGACAATGTGTGCCCACATACTGCCACCCACACTGCTCAAACTATTGCAAAACAGGGTTTTCAGGTGTTAGAGCACACAGTTCCACTCTCGCCCCATCAGATTTCCATCTTTTAGGCCCACTTGTCATAGACCAAGAACTGAAGGAAGCGGTGCATACGTGACATGTTACTCAGCCCAAAAAAACTTTTTTTCTGAGGGCATCAGGAAGCTTTTGTAGCGATTGATCAAGTGCATTGAGAAGCAAGGGGACTATGTTGAGAAATTAGATAGTTGAAAGTTTTGTATTGTTGTTGCAATAAATTAAAAAAAAAAAACAGTGCGGATACTTATTGACTTACCCTCGTACATTCTTAAGTATGTAGTAAAATTACAACATTTTGTAAATTCTACTTTGTAAATTTATAGTAGTTTGTAATCTTTTTATACTTTCCCCCTTTTCAAAACCAAGAATCCAATATCATGTATTTGATCTCTATGGATGAATAAATTGAAATTGAAATTGAAATTAACATTCATTACTTTGTCAGTACAGTCTGTAAGTAGCAGATTTGTGAATTAAGAAATGTAAGTTTACTCATAAAGTTATCTCAGGGTTCTCACATCTGTCTTATGTTATCTATATGAATTGCTTGCTTTATTATTTTTCACAATTAGCCCCTTCATGCTTCTTCACTGATATAGAGAATATTTCAATAGCAGGTAGGCCTATTTTTTTACTTTAAAATATTTCCTGACCAGTAGATCTATGAATATCTAGACGTGGTGAACTCACTACTACATGCTGGGCCTGAGCAAAGTTATTCTTTAGTCTCTTCATTCGTTTTATTTCCTTTTCCAGCTCACTCAATTGTTGATGTTGCACAAAACTTCCTCAATGTTTCCTTTACCAATCCGTTATGTTGTTGCTGTGTCACCACCTATTTTATTAACCCTTTCAGAGCTAAATTTATACCCTAGTAATAAGGCATTTATCAATAGTGAAATCATCAGTGATGAGGAAAATTTCAGTGCACTATCTGTTCTCCCTAAATGACAATACTAGCAGGTGGAAATAAATCCTTAAATTTCACATAAAGCTTTGTGCTTTCATACATTTTTTGAGTCGACACATTGATATGTCAGTAGCAGTGATAAGGTTAATGTTTCCTTACCTAGCTCATCCTTACTCATACAGAACCTCTTTGTTACTACCTCTTTTAATCGATTCCTTTACCAACCCATGAAGTTGTTGCTGTAGCACACAGAACCTTTATGTTACCATCTATTTCATCAGCGTTTCCTTTAGTAACCCATAAAGTTGGTCCTAAAGAACTTCTATTTTACCACCTGTTTCATTGATGATTTCTTTACCAACCCACTATGTTGATGCTCTATCGTATAGAATCTCATTCGTCAGCATTTCCTTTACCTACTCATTAAAGCAACAACACTTCTGTTTTAGCCCCTGTTTCATCATTGATTCATTTGAAGCACAATATATTGTTACTTTAGCACTCAGAACTTCTGTGTTACCACCTGTCTTGTCAACGGTTCCTTTATCAGCCCAGTGGCATTACTGCGTGTCACACAACACTTCTATGGTATCACCTGTTTCACCAAGTTTTCTTTACTAGCCCTCTCCTTTTCTAATGTGTGGAACACAACATTTTCAGTTATTACCTGTTGCACTTAATGTTTTCTTTTCCAGCACACTGTTGTTGACAATTGTGTATTGACTCTTAACTGTGAGTTTTAATTTAGGCAATTAACACATTATTTTAGAGTGTATTTTCAGCTATACATAGGTGACTAACTCTTAACAAGAACTGTCGGTGGATGAGTGTTATTGTGTTCTGTTCTTGGGTAATAAGATTTAAATCTTGTCCTGAATTAGATGCATCACAGTTCGGTACACAGCACCAGTCGACTGCCTTTTCTGGAGAAGGGGTCGCATGCATGAGCTGGGTCGTCGTCTTGTAGAACTCATAACTGACATGAGTCTGGAAGAACATCCCATTTTCTTCCATGTTTTCTCGAATGGAGGGGCCTTCCTCTACCAGCATGTTAGCCAGGCAATTCAATTGTGCAGCAAGCCATTAAAGGTAAAGTAACACTAGAAATCATGAACATAAGTAGATAACTTCATATTCATAGTAAAGTTATACTCTTACAAGGAAAGGCTCTCGGTTTGGTGTGATCAATTGTGTGAGCTTTCTGCTGAATGTTTATATAAAAACATGACTTAATTTAAAAACAGCATCATTCATTGCAGGACTGCAAAGTATTGTATGTAGAAAAGTTTTAATTATTTTTAGTATTGCCATGTTTCTTTTCCTACATGTTTACCCTCTTCAGCCTTGCTTGTTCCATGTGCATTTAACTGATAAAGTATGCAAGTGTTTGATGGCAGCCTTTGTTACAGGTGAGAGGTGTGATATTTGACAGTGCTCCAGGAAAACGAAGAATGATATCCCTCTTCAGAGCACTAACTGCCATAATTGGAGGACCAGCATATTTCAATATTCCTGCGGCTGTACTTATAACTGCTTTCCTCATGCTGGTGTGGTTGTTTGAAGTGATCGCCAAGTCACTCAAGGAGAGGAAACCAGTCAACACAGATCCTATAGATCTGGTGGAAGAGCCTTACAGCTGGCCGCAATTGTTCCTTTACTCTACAACGGACAAATTGATACGCTATGAGGTGAGCCTGTAAAGGTAACATGCCTGAGGTCTACAAATTTCAACAGTATTTGCACTTTCCAAATTCTTGTAACTGAAGGGCACTTGAAAATTTTATAAAATCCTTCCCTAATGCATGACATGAATTAAAGCTACAGAACCTTGCTGGAAGGAGTAGAATATAATTCTTGTGACCATAAACAGGGAAAGCCAGCCAGAAAAAAAATAAATAAAAACTCTTTCTTGCTTTCTGAATTAATTATAAAATTATTGATGCACTGTGCTTAAGAACCTTAGTGTTACATAAAAGATTTTTAAAAACACTACAATCTACCATCTTTGTCGCATTAATTATATTTCTGTGCAAGTGTTAAAACAAGTAAAATTTCAGTTATCATCCATTCATTGGTATTGGATGTATGAATTTGTTCTCTGACAACTTGTACTCAGGTGTCAGAGCACTTTGTTCTATTCAGATTATTGCATGCTGGTTAACTAAAACCCTTTTTTCTTTGCCTGAGAATAGGTTTATCAGTGCAAGCTTACGTGTGAGGACAGGGTCTCGTCAAACCATAAGATCTAAATGCCAGTGAATGGACTATATTATAAAGTAACTTTAAAAAAATTGATTTTGAAATCATGTCTGGTTCCTACATATTCTGGGAATTTTATAAAATACTCTTAAAATCTATGTTCAGCAGAAATCCTACCGTAGTTATAAAGAAGGTTTTCATTAGGCCTATTCTATAACTAGACAAGATATTTTCTATATTAATAACCAACTAATAAACTAAATGGCAATTGGGAACTTAAGGGTTCATCAATGTAGCAACATTATCCCTCTTTTCTTGTCCCTAGTTTCTTCTGTCCAAGCTGCTTATCCCATTGGATTCTCTTTAAGATCAATTTTAACGTTGTCTTCCCATCTACTTCTATGTCTTCCTACAGGTCTTCTTCTACAGCAATTCCCCAATACTATTATATGGGACACTTAATAAGTAGATCAGTGTTACTTACTTTATTTTCTTGTCATGAATTAGCTTTCTACTGTCACTTGTTTATTTCAGTCGTAAGTCACTGTTTATATTTGTACCAATAACATGTAAGAATTTTAATAAATAAAAATTGTAACCGGGATTCACAGTGAAGTAATCAAATATGCACACTTAATTCTGTTTTCCACTCAACTTCACTTATATAAGTAATGACTTACACATAATGCATTTCACAGCTTCTTAGCTACATCATCAGATGTCAGTTAAGTTGAGTGGAAAACAGAATTAAGTGTGTATGTAAGAATTTCTCTGATGTCAGAAAATAATAATTCTCAGTTTTGATTGAAATGCATATTCTGTGTCACTGCTTTTATCACATATGCCTTTTAATACTTTCTATGTTTCTCTTTTTCTCTCCCTCTTCCCCCCTCTCACTATCTCCCTCATCTATCCCCCCTTTTCTCATCCATCTCACTCCTCACTCCATCTTCCTATTTATCTTCCCTCGCATTACCATCCATGAGCACTTCTACCAGTCTTCCCCTTCTCTATCTCCATCTTCATCTCCCCCCCATCTCTCTCTCTCTCTGTTAGCCGATCTGCCCCTACCCTCTGTCTGTCTAGGTGTTCTTTCTCAGACCTTTTTTTGTCTTTGACTATATCCTGTTTTCATGTGCTGTAAGGGCTGGTGCTTACAACACACACCTTCACCCAAACAAAAATAACTTCTAACTGAGAAGGGATTTTGTTCTTGCATCTGCAAGGACAAAGACTGTGTTTATTATTATGTGTGCTATAAAAAAAATGGGCTCCTTTGTTTGTTACATAAGCAGAACACAGTCTGTTTGTCTATGTGATAGCCTCATATGTCTTTCAGCACATTCATTAAGAGCTCGCGCGTTGAAGGAGCGTTTTAGAGCATGTAACATGACATAGCACTGTTGGTTTAAATCTTGAGTGTTCAGGAGGTTAAGGTCCCAGGTGAAATTTAAACATGAACAACAATATCATGAATGAGAAATAGCTTAACCATATGTACATGCATTACATTTCTGGAACATTAAAGTTGGGTACTAAAAGGAATGAAATTACATTTGGCTTTCTCATTGCAGGACATCGAGAAGTTTGCAGAGCGCCGGCGTGAGAGGGGTGTAAATGTTTCAGCAGTCAGGTTTGATGATTCACCTCATGTTAAACATTTTTCTGTTCATCGAGAAATATATATCAACACAGTTTGCAGCTTCCTACATTCCTGTCTATCAGGTGAGTATTTCTGAAACACGTTTACATTCATTTCCCTTAATGACAAAATAATAGTATATTAAAATGAATGCAACGAGCCTATAACATATAATATTCTGAGAGTGTTTATCAAATAAGCATAAGTGGGTTTCATAATTTCCATACAAGAGTTCCAATTACCATTATAGGCAAGATGCATATGATTATTTTTGTACCACCAAAATTAAATTACTCTTTAGTTCACACTTGTAATGTGACGGCCATGTTCCAGCATAATCATTTGGTGCCTCCTATATGCTTCTATTGATAACCATTTTCCAAAAGGAGAAGTAAAAATTAAAATGAAGAGAGGGAAAATGAAAATCATATGAATGTTTGTTGATTTCAGAACATGGAGAAAGCCCTTTGAAAGAAACAGCATTACACATTCCTCAAGCCCCTACAGAACTACAGGAGAACAAAGTGCCAGAAAAGTCTGATTAGAATAAGCAATGCATTTTTTCATTTTGTTTGTATCAGATTTTGAAATATGGTACTTAATAATAATTTAATAATATTTTAAGTTTGGACAGGTTTTAATTTTTAAAGTGTTTTTACAATTTTATAATTTAACTTGGATCTTAAATTTAGAATCTCATGTCACAATAACTACACTATATTTTGTAAGTATGTATTTTGCAAAAACGTAAAATTTTTATCTTTCTATCGGCAAAAATAAAAATGAATTTACCATAGGCTTTCAGCAAAGTTATATAGAATTGCACATTGCTAATCTTTCAGATTCTGGCTCACAATACATCTTCAAAAAACTGAATGCAGTGAAATTTCGGAGAATTTAACTGATCTTGAATTGAGGGCTTCCACACTTAAAAAAACACCTTCGTACATGCTCTGGTCTTATCCTAGATCATGGAAGGGTACCTCTTTCAATTTTGTGTTGTTCTACTATAGATGTTTCCTCCTTTCCACTGAGCAGTGGCCTAGTTGATATAAACGAGAACATATTATATTAATATAATCATTATTATTGTTGTGTTGTATTGTTGTTTTATTATAATTATTATTCATTGAGGCATACCATATTAACTAGTTCTCTGTCTCAATCTATTGAGCATGTATTAGATCAGTATTATTTTAAAAGAGTATAACTTGAATTCAGAAAAATATATAACTTAGTTTTAGGCTAAAATTAAGTGCGTATGTATTTAAACTTTGCACATGATCATGCACGTTACATCACAAGCATTCTTATACAGATTGCTGGAATCAATCAACTTGTTCTCCTTTCCAGTGCATTAAGCTACATTGTTCAGTCGCGTCCATGGTTCTTGGTGCTGATGGCTTGTTTAAAACGATCCACCAGAACTCATTCTTAGCACATTTGCAACCCATCGCATGAACATTGACTGTAAATCAGCTAATTTTCTTTGACGAGTTTAAACTTATCCCCTCTGTAGGGTCTAGTGGACATTACCAATGTACAAACCTCACACCCTCTACAGTACCTCTTAAAAGAATATTTTTGCAGGTAAATTTATGTAAAATAATAGTTTGAGTCAATTCCCCTTTAATTTATTGTTCTCAAGCAGCAGCTCATGGTATAATAAACAGATGAAGTGCCATTTACCTTCTTAAACAAATGGGTGTTATCAAAGTTAGTTATAACAAACTAACACCGAAAATAAGTAATTAAATAAAACTATCTCATTGTACATGTCGGCCGCGGTGGTCTAGAGGTAGCGTGCCCGCCTCTAGATCCGCAGGGCACGGGATCAAACCCGGCCGTGGTCGATGGATTTTTCAGGACGTAAAAATCGTGGGCACGGAGTCCTCCAGGAGGGACTTTAAGCTGGGGGTCCCGTGTCGTAAAAGAACTCCAAGCCTAAATTAGAGCCTCGACAAAATTTCTCGGCCCTTTCACGTCCAAGAAATACTTAGTTTCCAGAAGGGGGTTGCGAGGCGATGAGCTTACCACCTGTCCCTCTACTCTCTCTCGGAAAATAAGCATATCAAAATTAGTATAGGTAATGAAACCTCCATATATGCCCCTTCGCCCCACCTGGGGATCATAGGGTACCAGATACAGATACAGATACAGATCTCATTGTACATGAGCCATACCTGCTTTGGAAGTTATAAAATATTTTTTATGCAGATGATAAATTCAATGGTAGACCTTTCATAATTTGTAACATTATCCTGGGGATAGGGTTTAAGTTATGACAACTATCCTTAAATAAAAAAAAATGTAGGACAATTTTGAAATATGCAGATGAAAAGGCAGGGTAAGGAATATATGTATAATGCAGATTATCAGTAGGCCTATTATATGTAGGATAGGGTAAGGGGAAGATACCCATAAATATCCATTCTCGACAGTGTCATATCATTAATTTAATGCAGTAGTCGGAAGCATGAAAGCCCACATCCTTAGGTAGGGTGGCCATGTCCAAACTTTGAAAATGGAGGACATGTTTACCTTAATCATAACATGTGGTAAGAACTTCAGAATTACATCCTGACTCCTCTGAATGTTGTGCATTTTTTTAAACGTTAAACCTCCAAGCCTGCTTCAGACAAACAGGAAAAATTCCTAAAATTAACCTAAAAGAAATTTACAGAATTCTGCATAATTACAAAGTGAATGTCTATTCTTTATTTGTATCCTTTCCTAACAGTGTTCAGATATGTCACGTAGGCCTACATGGCTGATCATTCTTATATTTGGAGCTTTACTTTAAGCTATTCCACCTTCAGATGGTTTATATATTTTGTCCATGCTATGGACATAATTGATTTAATTCAGCTCGGATTAATAGGCCTATACTTAAAGAATGCCTGATGTATGGCCACTCTGTACCCAACTTATAAGCCCTCGAAGTTAGGTACAGAAGGAGGCAGAATGTTTTTCTCATATCACCACAACCATTGTACACGGTGACTGACTCACAATTAAATCACCACCACCTCTGTGTGTATAATTGTATGGGTTAGGATGGGTGTCTTATTGTTTATTATCAGAATGTAAAATCTTATAATGCCAGAGCGATTTGGTAGTTGGAGTTTAATAATTAACAAGGGCTTAATAATACTTATCCCAAGAATGACAGTGTTGTCAAATGGCATGTCCACATACTATTGATCTCACAATCTCCAGTGAAATACAACATCTCCCTAACTTTGAGAAAAACATAGTTGCCATGACTAATAACTTTCTTGTTTTCATCCTTCCATCTACAAAATGGTATCTGGATATAAATGTGTCATTTACACTAATCTACACAATCATGACATACAATAACTGTAATTCTGTACCAAACATACCAAGCACAAGGAAACATTCTATCATACTTTCAAGAATCGGACACACCCCTTCACCCAAGAGCAAGCAGCTGAGTTATTGCCCTCTATAGGAATCGGTGCAGAAAAATTCCCCTCAGGCAAGTGAAAAAGCCAGTCTAGTCATTCACAAATTTTTGGAAGAATATGATGTTTTTCTGTGCCACATTACCTTGACCCAACCAAGCTTTTTATCTGCATATGAGCTATCATATAAACTACTCGATACCAGTCACAACCGTTGATTTCAACTCTCTGAACTTCACAGGTTAGATAGTACAAGCAAACAATCATGACACAATTTTTCTTTGCTTTTGCTAATAAAAAGAACTAATACTTCAAAGTAAAAATGACTTTTAGCAAGGCATACAAGTGAAATACCATTCACCCACTTCAAGCAAATAACCACCATTGATCGCACACACAAATGTATTGTTTGCTCACCACCTTTCTATTGCAAGAAACAGTAGAGTTATTATAAAGTATAGAGGATTGTTAGATTTATTCTAGAACCACAAGTAATCTTAAGTGATTAAAGAAAATATCTGGCCAGAGCAAAACACCCCAATTTATTATTACAGTATTCTCTTTAAATTTATTTAATGTTAAAACCTGTCCAGACAGACTTGTCCATGATATGTAAGGTTAGGTCTATGCAGCTAAAAGAGGTGGCAGCTATTGCTAATAGATTAGGTCATTATATGAAGGGGGAAAACCCTGCAGTGGTAAAGCTTCTAATTTAGCTTTTTGGGGAGCTTGGCAAGTCAGTTAAAAAGGTGGTATTATTCATCTAATCTAGTCAAAACATTTCACCATTTAACGTATTTCTCCACATACTGGAGGAGATGACAGAGTTGTATCTACATTAAGTCATAAGATTTTAATTTTGGCTTTGCAATAAGTCTATAGAATACAGTGGTCATACACTCCACTTGTTCTTTAAAGCTATTGGTATGGAACTCAAGCAACCTCTAAGAAACAAGTACATCTTATATATTTATATATTTATAAGAACCTACACGAAATGTACATTGCAATTAAGACTTCAATTCCTAAACAAGAGAATCAATATACCATAAATAGACCATATGCACAAAATCAGGTCTCTCTTTTTACTGTAAGATCCAGAAATTGTGGAAATGTTCAATGATTGGACAGCCTCACTTCATACTGTATGAGTCGCAACGAGTGTATGCATTATATCACAGTATATGACAAGGCAGGGGTGACTGTACTCATCTAAAACATCTCCCACACCCTATTTCCCACTATCCCAGTTCAAAAAAGTTTCATCCAAAATACTTATAGCCTGAGGTAAAAATATTTTTCCTTTTTTTCTGACCTGAGACAAATCTCCAGAGGTGCATATGTTGCACATGTCAATTACTGTCCAATCCAGCCAGCAGCCACTTTTATCATTTCCCTGTCATTTATATGTGTAATGAGCCTTTTGGCAGAAATGGGAACCTACATTTTTGCATGTGATTTGTTACATCATAGCAAATCTTATGTTCGTTGGGGCATGAAGGCTTGAAAACTTTCATTGAGAGTGAGAGTGTGACTGTCCAGTTGGAAATTAATTATTAATCCTTTGCCACCCCTCAAGATTTAAACCCACGGTGCCATGTTAAACACTCTAAAATGCTTCTGCAACGTGTGTTCTTACTCATTGCGTTGAAAGACCTAATACTTAATCATAAACAAACAGGCTGTGTTCAGCTTATGCAACAAACATTCCAGTACAAATATTTCTTTATTGCATAGATAATAAATAAACACAGACTTTCTCCATGCAGATGCAAGAACAAAATCTCTTCTCAGTTAGAAGTTATTTTTGTTTGAGTGAGCGTGTGTATTGTAAACAAGTTTCATTCTAAATAACCAGCCAGACTTGCTTTCAGATGCAACTTAGTACAGCTGATCTGAGTTTCATGTCTTTCAAACGTACAGGCAGGAAAAGAAGTTTGCCTATCGTGCTAAAGTATGTGCTTTATGTATGCGAAATAAAAGGAAAGCTGCTTCTGGAAAGAGAAAACAAACTACTTTCAAATGTAAGATATGCGATCTACCAGTGTGCAGAGTGCTTTTTGGATTACCACCAAGAGCAAAATGTGGAAACACAAAATGGATGAGTTCAAATAAAAATTTATGGATATCGTAGAATGAAAGCGCAAAAGGAATATATTTTATTAATGTCATATTTTTCTTGAAGACATCTTCGTAATTGCAATACCCACTTTTAAAAAGTGCCGTTATTATGGACGTGCAGGGGAATTTATATCGTAAGCAGCAAAGGATTAATTTCGGTTCCCCCTTCCCTGAAAATATCTTGATTACTTTCTGCCTGCATCTAATAAAATAGTATGGTTACAGTATTTAAAACCAAATTCCAAATCACTTCTCATCCCTCCCTCTTTTAGAAATTGTTCTTTTCAAACAGCATTGCATGGGTTTCATACCAATGGCTTTAATAGCTTATGATGTTTGTATTTTTTTTATAGTTGATAACATGACTAAGAGAATATGACAGAATAAAGTTATGTAGACACTAGCTGAGGTTTAAGCTGCTTCAATAGACATGAAAATGGACCCATGAATAATATTCATTGATTGTAACTGAGTTACAGATAATATTTTCAGCTGTGAAAATATTCTCATCCAAAAAGAAGTGTACACTTCTATGCACTAACATTCCTATGTATGAACACGGTACAATGAATAATATCTAAATCACAATTCCATAGAATCGAGAAAATGTATTTAAAAGAAACGTAGTTTAGTTTTATATTTTACCTAATTTATTTAAATATTTTATAGAGGTTTTATATTATTAACTGTATGTTTGGTGTATATTTATTTTGCTACTTATTTAATTTTTGTATCTTGTTGTAGTAACAAAATACAATGAAAATAGTCTAAGTCCAGTCACAAAAACTTAAATGCACAAATTATTTATTTCATGTTATATATTTTTATGCACTATGCACTAGCACTAGTACTAGCATACGTTTATGCAGAAGTGATAACCTTCATACAGAAGAAGGCACAAATTTCAGTTTAAGTTTTATGGTTTTTGCTTATATATTCCTTACAATATGACCAAGTTGTATTATATTCACTGTTTGTTTATAGCTAAGACATATATTTATTTATTAAATATTTTGAGTGAACCCAAAACTCTGGAACACACTGCAAGGGCAAGTTCCTCTTACCAAAAGAAAACATTCAAGTCACATAAAAAATATGTCCTGTCCGGAAATGCCTAGTTTATGCACGTACAAAATGTCTGTACAGGTGGCTGCAAAAAGGATGAGCAAACTGGTGTTCATTAGAAAATTAAAGTTCTATGGAGTTGATTCACAAATATAGACAAACATGCAATCATTGCTGTGATGTTTGTTTACTGACAGAACATCTCTATCTTCTGTACTGAAGGTTGTGCATTTGCTTCCCATTAATCCGTTAATGGCATGGATATGTTAGTTTTAAGTTCTTGATAAAAAGCTCAATAAAAAGATTTTATTTTTCTTAACCTTCCATTGGTCACTAGAGGCCTTAGAGACATTTAGCATTATTTAAATGTTACAATTTTTGAACGAACACACCTATTCAATTGCCTGACTGGGACATCTAACGTTACACCTTTCACGATTGTTTGTTGCAGAGACAACCTTATCTGTTTGTTTGGCTGCAAGAATGATTAATCAGCAGTTGCTTGACACCCAGGTCAACCAGGACCCGCATGCTTACTCTTGTTATATTTAAATGTTTCTTTGTCAAATGCATAACATTGCCTCTTCTTTTTTCCGGCTGACACATAGTTACTGTGTGTCCAGCGATTGAAAAGGCCTTCTGACAAAATATAAATCCGAAGACCCACAGCAGATGACTTGCCAAATACACTGCCATCCACATTGAAAAGGAAATGTAAACTAAATTTGCATTTGATACTCCCCTCTGTTTCAGCAAACCTGCCAAAATTAGTGAAAAATTGGGGAAAACAAGGAAGATGTAGTAGCTGATTCTGAGTAACAGAACTGTGAAGAATTAATCGGAGCAAACATTTATTTTTCCTAGCCTTTTTGCATGAAGTGTATCATTAGGTTTCTTTACTAATGTATCTGTATTTCTACTGCTAGTATTGGGTCTACTAGGCCCCATGCAAAGCATGGGTCTAACAGAAGGTTAACACAAAAACAAACAAATGCCATAAGCAAAAACAAAGAAGGTATGTTGCTGGGATTAGAATCTTGTTTGTTTGCTAAATGTATGACCAGAAACTTGTAATTAAATTAATTAAGGACTGTTTGAGATTTGAATATAGAGCCAGCAGGTCAGCCTCTACAGTCACTTTCTTTGCTGATATAGCACAGCTAGTGATGTAAAATTCCCGGGAATTTAAAATCTGAGAAATATTCCCAGGGAATATTGCCGGCAATATTCCCAAAATTCATAAATTCCCGGGAATTTATGATTAATTACCAAGATAGATCAAAAAAACTTTTATTAGTAGATAAAAGCAGTAATTATATTGTTAAATTAAACTCAAAAAATGAAATATATTGTAAGATAAAATTATTATTAAATAAAATTACTGGGAATTTATAAATTTAAAAGCAAAATCACTCTAATTAATAGGTCAGTGTGGTAATTTTGCAGTTAAATAAACACAAACACTCTTATATGTTCAAACAATATTATAATTGATTGAATAAAAGTATCAGAGACATAACTAGAATGTAAAATGTATTAGAAATTTAATTAAAACTATTGAAAGGGAAAAGGTTTATTGGGCATTTTACAGCATCTTTACTGTTCTTATTCAATATTTTGTCAAGTCCCTTAATCACTGTCACTCACAATGTCCATTAAATCTTCTTTATCCGTCTCTTTTCATTATCTTCTTCAATCTCAAGGATTTCTTCATCTTCTCCCTGTCCTCCTGTCTCCTCTGGGTTACCTTCCGCTCGCTTGCTTGTTTCTTTCTTCTTCTCTTGTGGTGGAGCGTTCATAAGCTTCCAGTCATAGACGTAACCAGGCCGACCATATGGGGGGGTTATAACATCCGCGGGGTCTGGGGGGTATGAAATACCCCTAGGGAGAGGGGGTCCTTCCCCCGGAAAATTTTAAAAATTAAGATGCAAAATAACGAGTTTTAAGCTTCCGGGGGTCCGCCCCCGGAAAATTTTAAAAATTAAGACGCAAAATAACGAGTTTTAAGCTTCCCATGATTTATACTTATATTAAGTAATTTATGGGCAGACTTAAAAAAATTATACAGTTTTCCTTTTTTTAATCAATGGGAGGGGGTTCAAACCCCCAAATCCCCCCCCCCCCTCGGTACGCCTATGCTTCCAGTTGTAAGAAAGAAAAGTCAGTTTTGCTGCTCGCTCCGATGAAAGACGGTTTCTTTTCTTGGAATGCATCCAAGAGAACGTACTAAATGTACGCTCTGTGGCAGCCGAAGTTACTGGTACCCCCAATCTTCTTATGGCTACATCTGCCAAGTGACAAGTACCTCTCAATCCCCTCCACCATGTTAGAGGCCTGATAATTCTATCCTTGTCGGCCATCCCTTCCCAAAGAAACTTTCTTGAGAATAAGCCTTCCTTGTCCCTGTAGTCAGCTAAACTTTCTCGTACATTTAAGACATCCAAACCCATCTGCTGAGCACAATCACAAACAAGACCTATGGCGTCTAGTATTTCCGTAGGGTTGAGCAAACTTCCCTGCATTTTAGGGTCCAGCATAAATGCTGCTAGATGGATTGGTCCAATGCCAAAATTTCTCTCAATGAACTTTTCCATGACTTTCCTTTCTTCAGATTTTTGCATGGGTGATGTTGGTAAGTTTTCCTTCATACTTTTCTCTATTTCGTTTAATTTCCTGACCACTCTATGTATTTGTGGATCATTTGATTCAATGGATGTGATAAGATCCACAATTGGTTTAAGCAATTGTATCATCAATGTATCATCCTTTCTATTTTAACCCAAAACACAGCATCATCTAGTAGTTTCCTTTTAATGGATGGGTCTAGATCAGCCTTTTCATTGACGGCCAATTTTTGGAGAACCACTTTGTTCGATTGCAAACTCTCCAAACAAAAAAGATGGCTATCCCATCTGGTCTGCCCAGGCAACTTCAGAGATATTCGATCTTTAAATTTTTTCTCAGAAGAAATTTCATCGAACAATGCTTTTAATATGTGACTGTTTTTGATAGTCTTTACTATAGTTATCACCTCTGCAAAGAAACTTTTAACAGTCTGACATCCTAATATGATGTCAGAGCACAGTAAATTGAGAAGGTGAGCAATGCAACCTAATGGTACAATATGAGGATGCTTTTTTTTCAACAGTGTTAAGGCTGCCTTCATGTTCGCGGCATTGTCTGCAATAACCACCAAAAACTTATCAGGACCGTACTTCTCGATGACAGATCCAATGATTTCTGCCAGGTATTCAGCATTATGCCTCTCTGTTTTGGTCATTTTGAAATCTACAAAAAGTGGTTCTGGCTTTAAAATCACAAAATTAATTATAGACTCGTTCCTGATATTGCTCCAGCCATCACATTGAAGATGTAAATTTTTTGTTTCCTGAATTTGTTTTGTTATTTCTTCTTTCATTTCTATATACTGAGCCTCAAGGTAAGTTGTAGACGGTAACTTAAATGCAGGTCTCAATAAAATAAAAAAATATATTTAAAATGAGTATGGCAATATTGGCAATTATTGGCCAAACAAGTACAAATTGTAAAGCTGAAAAAGCACAAAGAAACAGGAAATTTATAAAATAGGTAGTTTTTGAACATTTATGACCTAAGATGTTTGAACATAAGTTCCCAGGGGAAATTACTTGATCAAAATGCTTGGGTTTTTAATAATGCTTTAGTAATTTAAATCCATTTATTTCCATAAATTCCCACTCGGTTATACAGGGAATTAATGTATAGAATGTTAATTCTTGGATTAAAATGTGTGAACTCGCTTAGTTAACGTAGTTTTAAGATTCCTCAATTGTTAATAAGAGTTAAAACATTCAAAATCTACAAATTTTCATAAATTCCCAGTTTTTGGCAATCTTCCCCGGCAAAAGAAATATTCCCGGCAATATTCCCATTTTATAAGTTCCCTCCCACTGGGAATATTCCCGGCCCACATCACTAAGCACAGCCATAATATTTGGCTCCAATGGATGTATGTTGCTCAGTGATATTCTTATTTAATTCTTCAGATAAACTAGTGTACTCAGAATTGGCCCTACATTTAACTTAATAGCAAATATCAGAGTCTTAAACAAACCACAGCCAACTCCAATGGTTTGACGAGACGAGCATGCACAGCTATCTGGATATGGAACTTAAAATGTTTAAGCAGCCCATCCTTTTTGCAACCGGCTGTACATGTAAATTAACTGACACTGTCAACTCATTCTATGTCCAAAATGTCTCCGTCTTCTACACATATAAGGACCTTCGGAACATGAACTATTGCACCCTATCAGAGTCCCCAGTACAGCGTTGAATGATTTTGCAGGCTTCTGCAACTCCTCAGTTAAGCATCTCTTCATTTGAAATGTCAATGGCATAAACTATGTCTTTTAGGAAGGTGGCCATAATAGCTACTATAAGCATAAAGGTTGGAACAGATGAAAATTAACAGGAAATGCAATAAAAGAAAAAGAATGACTTGAAAACGAACTCCTGCTAGCAAAATAGACATCCCACTCCAACTGTTTCTTGTCACAGTATACAAATGAAGTACAAAACTAAAATGTAATATAGACCTTCTTAACCTGAGAAAATGATGCCATAAAATTCTGTGGTTACATTAAATTGGAGGATTAAATGGATTAATTATTTATGATATATGTAGGTAAATATACTCTTAAAATCCCTTCAGGGAAGGTTAAAATCTAGAAATATTAAAACAGAATTTCCTTAACAATAAAATCACTCTCATGGATCTTAGTCATGCCATCAAACACACTAGACTGGATTGCTTTCATCTTTTTGTGGGTTTGATTATTAAGACTATTCAATGACTGTTCTTTAGGTTACAACCAGAGGTGTTTGAAAATGGTTTTGTTTTTTACAACATTTGTTGTTATAAAATTCAAAAGATGGTGTTTTGTATTTTTATTTGTTACAGGCACTGAAAATACAAGAGGTTGTGCATGTATGATCTAACACAATTGTTATTTTAATGAATTATTACTTATTTACACAGTGGCGGACGCAGGGGGGGATAGGGGGGTTACATCCCCCCCCGAAATTTGAAAAAAATATACTCTAAGTGGCCAGTTTTATAAACTAATTGTATACGTAAGTTGATTAATTTTTTTTAGTATTCTTTCTACCTATTCAAATCCCCCCCCCGAAAAAAATTTCTGCGTCCGCCACTGTATTTACATATCAGTAGGACTGCATCTCACTGAAAAGAAATTACAGAGAGTGGACTGTACCCCCCAAATAGTAATCTGTCAGATATAATCTACTGTATATTTACTGTATATCTAATGAATGTAGCTGAAAATATCCACTTGCAAAATTGAATAGGAAAAGTTTCCTACTCCTCTGAAATAAGTTATCAAAACGAAGCAACTTTACAAATTTCAAGGGTTTACCTTTTTTCCCCTTCTGAGCAGAAAATATATTGCCAATTGTGGCACTATTATAATTGATAATAAAATGAAGGAAGCATTAAAAATTTTAAATAACTGGGTGATTTCAGTAATTAAATAAATTTTAATCATACTTACGTATACTGTGAAATAACCTTGAGAAGATAAGCTATTTCATTTTTAAAACCTTGAAATATGCTACATTAAAGGTAAACAGAGATTTATTGACAATCCTTACCTGAATAATAAATTTTAAATTAAAAATGTTGTTGACCTTCGTTGAAAAACTAGCAAGAAATTTCTGTTCATGAAGGTAGTGCAAAACTTGCTTGACAATCCAACTGAGGAATAAAAAAAAGATAAAAAAGAATAATTATGAAAAATAGGGTTTATTTGGCTGATAACGACTTTTGTGGTTTTATTTATAAAATTAGTGTTATTTCCTGATTTAATTTTACCCCCAAATAATTCCTAACATCCTGTTGTAATAAGAAAATGTAATCTTAACCTGAAATACATTTTGTATTATAGCTTATTAACAAAACCAAACACCTCTACTTATGCTGGAGTTTTGCTTCCCAGTTCTTCATGTCTAAAAATTTACAGACGTGGGAATGTTGCATTTTTGCCTACTTAAATGCCTTCATCCTAGCCCTTGATTAAACAGATTGCGGGTACCATACTGACTGTTCCACCTTGGTCGATATCGCTGTATGAGGGTATTGTCAACTTGTGGCATTACCAGTGTCATCCGTGACATTTTCATCTTCTGCTATAGAATCCTTGTTCTAACAATGTATAATATGTTTGTTGCTTGCTTAACATTTCCTGCTTTTCACTGCAGATCTACAGGTCTAAATACATATTTTGTCTTTTACTCATTACTCTTCTTAACAACTGTCTGGGTGGCTATTAATTATCGTTTTTTCCACTCCTGCAGACCTTGTCATGAATGTTCATTTCTAATTTCCAATTCTCTAAGTTGCAACAATTTTTAAAGTTATGCAATCAATCTGGCATTTTTATTGACATCATTTGCTGATCTGCTAGCTTATAGATGATCAAACTTTTAATTTAATTTCATTTGTGATTAGCGAGACCTCTAGACAGTAATCAGCCATTTGGGTCTAATTTCATTATCATTCTCAAGTCAAGGGTAAATTAATTCCAATTCAGTATTCACATTTGAGAGAAAACCTCAATTAGATGGGCCATGGAATTTCCCAAAGGTGAGTCCATGATATTTCCTCAGCAAATATGCCCAGATAAATTGTAATTAATATTACATTCTGTATCATAAGCCCCATTTCTACTTGAGTTTGATACTTGTAATTCCAATAATTGATTATTCCCTCCAAAAATTATAGCAGAAAGAAGAATTTCTAATCAAATGTTGGTAAGAAGTTATCATACTCAAAATCACACCCTGAAAATTTAAATTGAGAGATGATTCTCTTAAATAAACTGTCTAACAACAATTAGCACCTAAGAGTATGACACATGTTTGTATCCTGTGATAATAGTGTACTTAATGAAATTGAGAATGTGATCTGTATACTTGATATATAAGTGGTTGATAAAATTAAATTTGTAATTTTCTTGTTAAGTTGCATCACATGTAATAAAGTTTATGAAAAATATTCCTACTCCTGAACTTTTAAGTTTTTTAGGCAATGAATACTAAGCAGTCTGGTGATGTGATACTCGATGGAGAAAAACTGCACATATTTAAGTCAGAAATGAATGATTGGATTAGATTTAAATAAAATACATCTTCGAAGTCAGTTATAATCATGTAGTAAGAAATTCAATTGGTTTAAGACAGGAAATCAATATGAAAATAAATAACAATACTAATTTGTGATACGGTCTTCAAAAGTTTCACATCATTAAACTTGAAACAACCAATTGCTCATGAGGTTTTGAACTCCAATTTCTTGGTGAGGTGAAGAATTTCTCCTGAACTCCAGCTTGCTTATACACTCCAGTTTTGTCGTGAGGATATGCAATTCTCCAGAACTCCAACTTGCCTGTGGAGATATAGACTTTTCCTGAACATCATCTTGTTTCTTGGGTTATGCATCCTCCGGAACTCAAGCTTGCTGTTGGGGTTAAACAATTCTCCTGAACTCCAGGTTTCCAGGTTTCAAACTTGCTGGTGGGGTTACCGTAAGCATTCTCCGAACTTCAGCTTCCTAATGGGGTTATACAAATCGGCTGAACTCCAGCTTGCTGGTGGCATTACGTGCTTCTGAACTCTGGGTTGCTTATGGAGTTTTGGACTTCTCCTGAACTCCAGTTCTTTGGTGACGTTATGCATTTCTTCTGAACTGAACTTATGAATTTAATACAGAACTGCATTTAAGATTTATTGATTTTAAGCATGTGTATGATTCTATAAATAGAACATGCAGTCGACTCTCAATTATCTGGGGTAATGCCGGGGACAACAAACAAAGAGAATTCAAAATCATGGATAATGCAAAATACCCACAAGAATGCAGATTTTAAAACTACAAGTAGAACAACTATATTTATTGCTATATGAAAATGTAATTTAAAAGTACAGGATTGTACAAGACAACTATAAATATATGGTTTTTGGATCCAATGTCTTTCTTTTGAATATCACTATATGCAATGTCCTGAATATTTTGACTAGGGCAAGACAATATATTGCATATGCTGATGTACTGACGACCGGTGAGAGCGGTTGAAGAGGTACTGATGCAGTTCAAAGAAGTAGCGCTGAACCGTGGATTAGTTATGAACGAAGATAAAGCAAAGTACATGAGATGTGGAAGAATAATTGATTATATACACCAGTATGCCTTGTAATCTGATACTGCTCTAAAAACATTATATGCATATCTTTAATTGTTAGAGTTTCTGGCTTCTGGGGATTGTCTCTGATGGAGTAATGAGATTGCCGAGGTTTAAAAGAACTTATATAAACCATGATATGAAACTGAATTTGAATCGGCACATGCTAAAAGGGCCTCAGTCCAAGCAACCCAGTTTCGAGAAAGACGAAAAAAACTGTTTCTAAGCAACCCTAATTTTTGTTAAAAACTAATTAACTTTACTGGAAGGTATTACTTACCTCAACGTTACCCTTTTTTACTATATTAACATTTATACATGAGAACCTTTTAGCGTATAAAATGCCATTTTCATGCTTAACTTGGTTTGCCATTTTTTGTGACTGAGGCCCTTTTAGCATGTGCCGATTCATTTCCTCTGGCAGAGACTTAGGCCGGTTTTGATGCTTACCTCTAGAATCTCGAGGTGAAGTCTGTCCACTCATCAATGATGCTTGTATAGTTTGGAGATGCCCTCTTGTTATTCCATGGAAGCTCATGAAGGCTTTTCGACATACTGGAACATCAATTCCCATGCCTTCCTTTGTAACTCAACAAACTTCCCTTGTGTGCTCCCTGCTGCTGAAGGGTTGATATCCTGTTTCACATCTTGCACAGTAATCATCCCTGCTAGATAAGAATCTTATAGATCTTTTGATTCTAATGTGTAGAAATTCTGGAACAATGCATCTCGATCTTCCTTGGAAACTGTGTCGAAGCAATGGTACCGCTTGCATCTAGAAATAATATTTTTCCATCTTACTGACATTATTATTACTATCAATAGCAATTAATTATTATTAATTTCATTTCAGCTATTTCATAACATAATATTAGTAATTAGCAAAAACTTGCTTGTCAAAGTCCAAATTACAGTGAATTTAATCTATTGCTTACCTGCAATCATCTCCAACTGTTTTCCTTTCCATATGTTTCCCAACATGGTTTATGTGTTCTTTCCCCTGTACTTTTAACATTTTTATCATGGTTGTTCCTTCTCCACCTTCTTTCTTTTTCGCTGAGGAAAACTAACATCTTGTGAAGAAGCCATTACAAACACAGTACACTAACGGTTACAGGAAGTGAATATGAAAAATATTCTGGAAATTGCATTGTTGCGTATTTGAGAGCAAACTGGATCGAATTAATTTAAATACCCAATTAGAATTTAGCTGAAATTTTAATGAACCAATGAGAATGTAGCAAAAATCTGAATAAAAATAACTCATGTCACGTGACATGGGCAGTTTTAGTCGAAACCAAGATTGACATGGGTTGCTTTTACAGAACCACAATATTTTTAACTTAGGCTGATTTTCATGTCAACGATATATCCAGGCTGTAGAAAAAGTCGCCATCTACTAGATGACATCAAAATCTCATTTTGTAAAAAAAGTGACAAGGGCTGTTTTAGAAAAAACCCTTCAATTGTATCGGACAACCGTCTGTTCCTCACCGATACGTTAAATGTAAGAAGATGTCAGACTGTCAGGTGGGACGTAATCTTCCTACCGGTCCACTACCAAATCTCACTGGCTCCACTGCAATAGCCCATTTTCTGCAGGACGGTATGTGTGTTCTTACACCTCAGGTACCGATTTGTGGTGGACCGTCTGCGAGCGTCAAGATTCTCACCTGTCTGAATTAATTCACCAACTTATAGGCAGATGATTTCCAATCTGTCTTCATGTTTTTGATTGTAAATAGGGCCCAAATTTTGAACCAGTTCTGCATGGGATGTTTGAAATGGATGTAAGAAGGGTCATATTTTTGGGGGAGGTGATAATATAACATTTTGGTACTGATGACAATATCCATATTTGGGAGCACATTACGTGGGAAGGATTGTATTTGTATAAGTTCAGTGGGTGGAACACTAGGAGACATTGATCATTATTTTGTTTAGCGGATGGTAGCCACTTGTTATGTTTTTCATGAGGAGGGCTTTGATTTTCATTTCGACATGCACTAGTTTAAGACCACCCTGTTTGGTTGGCAAGCGGAGTTGTGGCCTCACCACTCTGTATGGATGACCCGACCACAAAAAATAGCCCATCGGTTGTTCTAAGCCTTGGTATATTTTTTTACTGGCTTAGTGGGAAGGTGTGTATATACCTTACTCGCCTCGCTGTGGCCAGTTGTGTCTGCAGGGCATGGTGTAAAACACTGATTTTATTATTCCAGTTAAAAACATCCATATCGGTCCCAAATTTCCACTGAAGCAAATCCAATAAAAAGATGTGTTTAAAATTATTACAAAATCAGTGGATAAAAGTTAAAATTAACACACAACGTTTCAACTCTGCCCTTGAGTCTTCCTCACAGTACTGTGTGAGAAGTCACCTGAGGAAGACTCAAGGGCAGAGTTGAAACGTTGTGTGTTAATTTTAACTTATATCCACTGATTTTGTAATAATTTAAACACATCTTTTTATTGGATATTCCAGTTTATTCCTATACATTTTTGCATGTTCCTTTCAAACTGAATCCCTAAGATTTTTCTGCTGTTTGTGATTTTCACATTCAACGTAAATGTAGGCACCTCACCTGTAGGATTTGGTGTTATGTTTGGCCTCCTGATAGCAGTGGGACATGAACACGAGCATGGGCATTCACACAATGAAGACGAAAATGCGACTCATGTCACTCAGCAACTCCACTCGTAAAGACTGTTCATAAATCACAGTATATGATGCCCATATGGCTATCCAAATATGTAGAAAAGACTGTGCTGACTGATCAACAACAGCTCAACAATTCTTCACTACCAGGGGTGGGATAGGTAAGAAATTCCTCACTCAGTGTTACATGTACTGTATTCCTGCCCCTAACAGTACAGCTCAACCATTAGAAATATGGTAAAATGGAAACAATTAGAAATTAATACAGTGTATAGAAGAAAATCTCAAAAGTGTAGCAAGTTGTAAGGAATTTCGAGTTTCCAGGACTCTACCGTAGTTTATTTGAATGTATTTAACAAATACAATGTAAGACCCAATAATAATATATTTTACAATATCATAAATTATTAATTAAGTAACTGTTATCAACCTAGTACTCTTAATTAAATTAAAGGTATGTATTCATGCTTCGGTCCGCCGCCGTGGGTGAGTTGGTAGCGTGACTGCCAGCCACCTGGGCGGCCCGGGTTCGATTCCCGGCCGGGTCGGGGATTTTTCAGTAGTGAAAAATGTCTTTCCCGGGTTCAGGACTGGGTGTGTGTGTGTGTCCTTAGGTTTAAGTAGGTAGGGGACTGGCGCACCCCGGTAACAAATCCGCTGAGAATATCCCCTTACGGGATCACCAGGGGTCGCTCGCGAACCTGAGGAATAACTTTTTTATTCATGCTTCGAGGATTATTACGTGAACATAGTAAGTACAAAAAGCTACTGAAAGTAAAAAGTCAGAATATTTTTTAATTTAATTTAATCAATTGCAGTCATCAACATACAGAGGATATGTTATAACCATTGTCAATAGTAAAATATAAAACATTAAAAATTGAGTGTTCGGACATGTTCAAAATATTTGCTCACATCATAAAAAGGATTGTTAGCAAGCCATCTGTGTAAAATGTTCTTAAATTTGGTAAAGTTTATATTGTAAGCATCTGGATGTAATTTGCTGAATAGCTTCAAAGATATTGAATTAAACCAATTTTGAGAATCTTACCAAAGTCTCGGACAAGAACAGTTAAATCTTGTGTTGTAGCTGTATGTAACTTTTCCACTGTTGTAAGTCCCCAATCCCTTCTTAATTGTTATTAAATATTCTAATCAAGGGTGTACAATGTGCATAAAAAAGATCCTGTTATAATGCTTTCTTCCGCAATAAGAGCAATTTGATACAAAAGAAACTGTTACCCCAAATATGAATTCCATAGAGCAGAACACTGTTAAAGAATGCAAAATACGACATGCATAAATACATTTCTGAGACGAGTGCTTTCAGACATCTTAATAGAAAAATGATTCTTAATAGTCTTTAACAGATAGATTGATTGATTATGAAAATCCAAGGACAATTTCGAGTCTAAAATTAAATCAAGCAGTTTGACCTTGGTCTCAGGTTAAACACTGGTATCTTCTAAGGAAAATAGTGTTTTCAGGTTTTATTTAAGTTGAGAGAAAATCCATTAGCCTGAAACCATGAAATGGCATTATTAAGAGATTCATTCATTGTATTTGTAAGTGATGGCACATCACTATCAGAACAAATGACTTAAATTACTGCAATTCCACTCCAGTTATTCCATAATAATACAACTCAGAGATTAGAACATCATGGGATACACAATCGAAGGCTTTTGAAAGAACGCACAGCACGACTCGAGTACTATTGTACACCTCAAAACCATTAATTATAAAAGAAACTTACTTTTCGATGGCATCAATCGTATAGGAGCTACGTCTAAAGCCATATTGACAAGGGGACAACAGAACATTTTGCTCTAAGTACTGCATTAATTGATTATTCATAACTAGGGCCCGGATTTTTATGTGCTAAAAATCTTTAAAATATTTATTTTTTATGTGCTAAAAATGTTTAAAATATGTGCTAAAATTTTAAAAAAATGTGCTAAAACTAAAAAAATATATATATTTTTCTGAAAAAGAAACAAAAACACCAGAATGTGTATTGAAACTCACTAATTGCAGCTAAACATCAGATGTAAAATGCTGACTGGAGTTGCATTGCGCAACAAATGTCATCTCCAGATTATGGATAAAAAATCCTTGCCTATTATCCGAGAATAATGCCTTACATTGAGAAAAGGAACGTTCTACATCACACAATGTTAACCTTGCATACTTGAAGAGGTGTACTGTATATCACTAACACACACACGATCAAGTTCACTTATGTTTTGACCTTCCAAAACTTGAGCGACTTTGCAGAGGATTTGGTAGCAACCATTTTTCTCAAACATACCTTTAAATTTTGTTCTTAGAACTTCTATTTTCGAACCTGAGATAGTGTTAAGTTGCCTTTCAACATATTGTATTTCTTTAACTGAACTACACAATGTTGATATTGGGTTCTGTTCTTCCCCGATAAGCAAGTGCAAGTGAATCACTCTCACCTCATTGCAAGTGAAGCATTTGTGTTGAATTCATTCGAGATACAAATTTTTGTTGTAAAATGTTAAAAGATAATGAGGAAAAGTACTAAAATATTTATTTATGGAGAATAAATCGAAAATATTTATTCATATAACTTTTTTTTTGTAAAACATGTATTTTTATGTAAAATAAAATTTAGAATTTGCGGATTTCGGACCTTGATATAAGCATCAGGAAAAAAAAGTTACATAACAAATCCGGAAAAGTACTAAAATATGTATTTATGGAGAAAATATCGAAAATATTTATTCACATAATTTTTTTTGTAAAATATGTGTTTTTATGTGAAATAAAATTTGGAATTTGCGTTTGCCGGACCTCGATTTGGATATAAAACTTTGTTTTAGGAATGTACGCATCAGGAAAAAAAATATTTTTTTACATACAAATCCGGGCCCTATTCATAACAGTCTCTATAATCTTTTAGAAAACGGGGAAGAACGAGATAGGTCTGTAGTTATTGACTTCAGATGGATCATCCCTTTTATAAGGCACAGATTTAGCTATCTTTAAGCTTTCTGGAAAAATAGTTTTCTAGACAGTGGTTAATGTCTATTGTCAGAGGTTGAAGAATATTTGGTAACACATTTTCAATGAAGTCTGAGCCAATATCAGAAATATCTTTAGATTTGCAATACACATACATATTTCATACATAGTTAACTCTCCTAATAACTGCAGGACTCCTTAGAATGTCATCAAGGGTACAACATACCAGGGGCAGCCGATGATCATGTGCTAATGTGCTACAGCACACTGTAAAAATGGCACAAAAATAATTCCTATTCTCTTCGAATGCAAGCCGTTATGCAAACAAAACGAACGACAATATATTTTGTAGAGCTTTCTTCGGGATAATTAGACACCATAGTGTTGAGTGCTGAATTAGCTTCAGCCGTGACGATTTCACTCGCGGTTACTGTGAAATTTCCACTGCGCATGTTCTGCTGGGGGTTCCTGCCTCCCAGCTCTGATTGTGCTGCGGGACGGGAAGTCACTATGTAGCATTGGCTGTAGGCTGCTGTGTCGTGCAGTGGATATTGAGACATTGTGTTATGTTTAGAAGGTCAACATTGCCGAATCCTTTTAATTTTCGTAGGCTACAAATAATACTTACACCCTCTTCTTTATGTAAACAGGCTTTAAAAAGATGTTTCTTTGTTTTAAATTTAGATCTATGAAACCCTTGTTTTAAGTCACTAGCCACGACTGCAACATACATTAATGTTGCTACATAGGTGGCATTAACTTCTGATGAATTGAACAATTTTTTGTTGTTGTAAAAGCCTGCAGATAATGAGATTGCTAAACATTCATCAGTTGCCAACAATGCACTTTATGCACAATGATTTGATAAAATACTACCATTATAATTGTTCCAATGTCACCCTGTATCAACCAATGTCTTCAAACTGGAGTATTTCCAAACAGTCTTAAAATAGGTAAAGCTATTCCGGTCTTCAAGCATGGTGCCCATGATAAACCTGAAAATTACAGGCCAAATTTTTGCAAAGCATTAGAATCAGTTATGTGTGCACGATTAATTGAATATTTTTAAAAACAAAAATTCATTATTTTCTAGTGCTCAAATTGGTTTTAGTAGTGGTTTATACACATCCAATGCAATTGAGAAGATGGTAACTTCTGTCTTAACTGGTTTTGAAAAATACAGTGCTACATCTGCTACACTGTGTGTTCTCTCCAAAGCTTTCGATTGTATATCTCAAGTAGTACTGGCTTATTATGGTATTGCTGGTGTTGACTTGAATGCTTTTAAACGTGTTTCTCTAATCATATTCAGAGGGTTTTCTTGAATGGCACATATTCTAAAGTGGCTAACATTGTGAGTGGTGTCTCCCAAGGATCCGTTAAATGGTCTACCATCTAACATTGATTGTAACTCTGTACCATTGCATTTATTTTAGTAACAATGTTCTCAACTTGTAGCATGCAAATATGGCGAATTCTCTAATGCAAGGCTCTGAGTGGTTCAAAGCCAATGATTTTTGCCCCAACGAGAATAACACTCAGCACTTATTGTTTTCCTTATGTACCGTAATAATCAGAATGATGTAAACAATGCTAAGCTCTCAGGAATAACTTAACATGGTCAGTGACATTGATAACATCTATTACTTAGATACTTAAAAACTCAGATTTCTAAGATATATTTAAAGCATGCATATTACGCATTTTTCACAGTATTTTAACTCAGAGTATCTGTATCTGGGATAACAATACTGCTGCATCCAAGGTACAAGGGTAAGTCAATAAGAATCTGCACTTTTTGTTTAATCTTTTCTAGGTTGGTTGTAGCCAAGGCGTATAGAAAAGGAGGTGGGTCGGAGTGGTTTCCCCTTGTTGGGGGAACCTGATTCGTGACGGAGCTGCAGTCCCGACCCACACGCCTGTATATTGTATTAAACTGTATAAATTAGAACAGGAACAAATAAACAAAAGGTTGATTGTTGAATGTAACAGTTTAAAAAAAGATATTGCAGTTACTGTATCCTAGGCTCAAATCGAGTTGATTTTAAATATAAAGGAGGAAGGAATGACGGAATTCCTTTTTTGAAGGTGCAAGTAACTACGAGATTGAAAAAATACTACATATGTAACATAAACTGTATTTTAAAATATATTGTAACTTTTTAAAATTTTGCATGGTAATTTACATTGTTGCCTTTACTGTCATTTGGAAATAATGTACAATACAGAATGTTCGTACTGTAATTTATACATTGTTTTATTCATACATTGCCTTGGCATCAGGCAACTCAAAGGTAACAGTATGACAATGTTTCAGATGTATGTACATTTATAATTCGATAGAAGTTAGTTTCAAAACGATCAAGGGCACCCATATGATATTTTCTAGAGGGGACAAACAAGCGTGACATTGTAAGTTGAAATAAATCATTAATAGTTTGCTTTCGACTTACTTTCTGATGATGCACTTTCAATTGACTTCGAAAGTGGTTAAATAAAATAAAAAATCCATACCCCCAAGGAAAGGGGGCCGGGGATCTACCCCAGGAATATTTTTAGTAATTGAACTAATGAAAATCAGTAGTAGTAGTAGTAGTAGTATTCAAATGTTCTGGAGCTCTTGATTTGCCATCATTCGCTTGCGGGCTAATGAAAATCATATTTATGCTATTTTGCCACTGAAAAACTAGTTAGCAATTTTTTTTCTTTACTCTAAGACATACAAACTAAAACAAGAAATCGTTACCTAAGTTTATAAATTAGTATTTATAAGAAAAATTAAATATCACATGAAACAGTGCAAATAATAGGCCTACTCAATATGTCTGAAAAGAAAGACACCGGACTATAATTATTAATATATATATATATATATTTTTTTTCCTGAGAGCTAGGGGGCAGTGATTGCCCCCAGGTATGGGTGCCCATGAAAACTATAGCAGTCGAAACTGTAGGCGAGGTAAGCTATAAGGACTGCATCGGCTGTAACTGTGGGACAGCAGCCGCGTTATCACAGCGGGTGAGTGGTGGGGGAGAACCGCAGTCCGAATCACCTCCTTTTCTATACGCCTTGGGTTGTAGCACTTTGTGCTCGTGCACATCGACATGTTGTTCATGTCTCTGCTTGTAAAATATTTGACCGTTATGTGCTCTTCCACAATAAACATGGCTGCACTAAAGAAGAAGAGCATGCAGTGATCTGCTTTTTGCGACAACAGAAATCCATTGAAGACTTTCCGCACAATATGGTGAATCATGTACGAATGGACAGAACGGTTAAAAAAGATTGGAGAAATGTGAAGGATGCCCATCCACATCCACTAATGACATCAGCGTATCACAATTCAGACAAACCGAAGAATGACTGTCCATATGCAAATTTAGCCAAGGTTCTGCATGTGACATTATTCATAACGCGCTCGGCTTTCATAAAGTCTGTGCAAGTTGGGTCCCAAAAAAGTTCATCGAACACCACAAGCACAATCGTGTATCCATCTGCCTACGCTTAATAAACCACCATGCTAATGAAGGTGAAGCTTTTTTGAAACAAATAATCACCAGAGACAAAACGTGGATCCATCACTTTGAGCCTGAAAGCAAACGCCAAAGCATGGATTGGAAACATCCTGCATCCCCAGTCCCCAGAGTCAAGCCTCTACACTTTTCTGGGTCTCCCAAGAGACAATACTGCACCATTTCTTGGAGAAGGGCTCAACATTAAACAGTGAGTTGTTGAGCAATGAGCTGAAGCCTGCAATTCAAACCAAACGTCAAGGCCTACTGTCAAAAGTTGTTTTGTTACATTACAATGCATGCCCACATACTCCCCCCCCCCCCCCAAACTGCTCAAACTATTGCAAAATTTAGTTTTTAGGTGTTAGAACAACCTGCATACAGTCCTGATCTCACCCTGTCAGATTTCTACCTTTTTGGTCGACATAAAGATGGCTTGAGGGGCCGTCGATTCACCGCAGACCAAAAACTGAAGGAAGCGGTGCATAAGTGCCTTGCTACTCAACCGAAAACTTAAAAAATATAGTTTAATAATGTATACAAATGTGGTTTCCAACACTACCTGAAGAAGCAAAGCTTCCTGATGCTCTCAGAAAAAAAGGTTATATAATTGCTTTGTCTAATCTTAAAATCTGTCTAACAAAAAATATATATTGTTGTATCTATTCGTACATTTCCATTGTAAATATAACATGTTCTGTCCTTACTGTAAATAATATTAGCTCAAACTTTTCTATGTTTTGTAAAGCAATTTTTTGAATTAGTGTAAATATTTATTTTAGTCTAAGTTACTTTATTGTATTGATCCAAACCTCCAGGGAGCAAATAATACCACTTTCAATTATTTTAAGGGTGAAATGTTCAAATGGCTGCTTAAAAATTGTTTTTTTATAATCTACATGAATATTTTGAATGCAATACCAGTATTTATTTTATCATTTTCTGAATTTTCTAATGTGATATTTTATAGGAATTTTAAGTAAATTGTAATGTAATGTTTGCTACACGGATTATCTTGATTATGTCCAAAACATACTGCTTGATGTTGATGACTTCCAATAAAGTTTACTAGTTATTTGTATTGACGTTACATCAAAATATTTAGGAGAAAAATTTCTCTGACATCAAGATTCAAACCTGAGACCTTTGGCATTCAATGCTAATACTCTGCAAACTGAGCTAGCCTGAGATTTACCATGTTTACATGCAAGATTCAGAGCGACCTGAATGTTTTCTGTGTATAGCATTCATCATGTAAATGCAGACTCAGTCAAAAATGAATTTTTGATCAGTCTCTCTGAAAAAGGATTGGATTCAGATCTAATTCAATTCCATTTAAACCATAGCAAATTTAATCTTGATGCATGCTCATACATTCGTATTGTAGGCTAGAACTGGTCGAACCTTATACAATCTGAGAATATTATAGGAGAAAAATTCCTACCAACTGAGCTAAGCCGGAGTTCAATTCACAGCACCAGATGGAACCTCTCTCCTATGACTAATTGCCCTAATGGTCTACCTCACATACAATCTGCTCTCAGTATTTCCTACTTCTGTGTTGTCACTGAAATGCCAAAAATTCCAAATCTTTTCCCATCTACTACTGCGCGTAACTTTTCAAAATACTGGAGTTTCTATCATAGGGTTGGTGCTCCAGTAGTCCCTAATCGAATCCTTTTTTCACCTGTCCCATCAGAATTATGACTGATAACAATTTCTTAATTTCCTCTATATTTAAGTCATTCCATAAGGTCTTTGGCGATACCTTATACTTTTCAACATTTTGATGTGATATAAATTTGATTACTCCATAAAAAGTGAACGTAGTTCCTCATCGCAAAATAAGTTTACAGCATCAGAAACAGAGAGACTAACTACTATTGGTCAAAGTACAAGTGAGACCTTTCATTCCTTCAAAACTTTCATTATCCTAGGACGTGACCATTTGTCTCAATTTGGTCAGGACAGTACTTTTTTAAACAGCTGTCCTGGAAATTTATGTACCTTCATTAGGATGCAAAATGTACTTTTTTTTTTATTTAAAAGTATCAATTTTATCCCGATTTATGAAAATGGCCGACATCATATGGTGACTATTCCATTCATATGCTGCATGTTTGATATTGGCCAATAACATATAGTAATTCCTCGGATATAGAGTAATCACGATCTTTTATCTTATAAAATACTTGATATTAATATAAGGATGTGATTTTATCTGATAAAATGTTGGATATGTAAGGCATCGATGTGCCGTGATTATATGTCAGTGAACACATAATATCACATTATTTTATACAATATAACTTGTTTTGAAATTGAAATAATATAAATGTACATTGGTTAAAAACACAATTTCAAATCGGTGCAAGCCAGTTTGTGTGCTTTTATTCTGTTCTGCTGTTAGCTTATCTGAATTAGGTTAACGGTCTCATACGCACCATTGGTAGCACTGGTCACAGGATGGTAACTCAAATCGATTCATGGATGGTTGATCTGTAGTGTGCCGTGATCTCAAGGCTGTTAGTTTTGTTTTTATATAACAAAGTAAGAAAGTAATTATTATTTGTATATTCCATTATATTTTATTTATGGAATAGTCTTAGTAAATGCAACTCGAGTTTACAAGTTTCCACAGATAAATATATATTGACAAACTCGTACATTCTCATGGGATTACCTATGATAAAGTTTTAGTTCAATTAAATAAAATGCTGATAATAACAGCACTTTCTACTGTTAAATTGACACATATAAAAACGTTGCTGTGACGTTAAATTAGTCAGATCCATACTGCGCATGAACTGATCCTGCTTTACAGAATCTAGTTAAGGAAATAGATAGTTAAGTGGAGGGAAAGGAAATAGACATTAAATCCATGTCTGGGATATTAATACAAGTAAGAATCAGCTTGAAAAATTTTATGTCATAACCGGGATTTGAACACGGATCTTCGGCTTAATGCGCCAATGCTCTACCATTGAGCTACCATGACAACATGCTAGTACGACACCAAATTCCTCAACTGATTCAGAAGACAAGGCAGACCACGGGAGGTTTCTCTGTTGAGAACACACATCCAATGGCGTCCTACATTTGTAGGTACTTAATTAATTAATTAATTAATAGTATATAAATATAACTTGGCTTCAAAGTACCTACAAATGTAGGACGTCAACGGATGTGTTAATTAATGTGTGTTGTTAATTAATTAATTAATAGTATATAAATATAACTTGGCTTCAAAGTACCTACAAATGTAGGACGCCATTGGATGTGTGTTCTCAACGGAGAAACCTCCCGTGGTCTGCCTTGTCTTCTGAATCAGTTGAGGAATTTGGTGTCGTACTAGCATGTTGTCATGGTAGCTCAATGGTAGAGCATTGGCGCGTTAAGCCGAAGATCCGTGTTCAAATCCCGGTTATGACATAAAATTTTTCAAGCTGATTCTTACTTGTATAAATAGATAATTAGTTTATCGATAAGGAAAGTAACGTATTCATATTACCGATTTCAACACATGAGATCTCGCCCAGATGCGCCAAGTTCAAAATCTATGTAAAATGAAATAGAGTATTGCGTTTCAAAATAACAGAAAACTAGCTGTGTGCTAAAGTACTGCAGTACATTAAGAGAAACCGCCAGCCACCGTGACAGCAACAGGAACTTATTACAATGAAAAGAAGGCTTTATGTGAACCAAAGTGTAGAACATCATTACTAATAGTCCCGGTAATAGTAAATGGGACCACTCACTATTCATTGCTAGCTCTGTATTGAAAAAGAAAAGGAATGTCACAAAGTGTGTTTCCAAATCTGTAAAAATTTTATTAAAGAGTTGTAAGAAAATAATCTTACTCCTCTAAATCTTACGTATTTTAAGTTTTGATCTTCAAGGATGCATATAATATAAGCATAAGCTGTTTCATGATCATCTGTATTGTGCTTCTCAATATATGGATAAGCAGTTCCACGATTCACAGTACTACTATAATTCTAGGTATTAATTTTCCTGCATTAGCTGTTCCATGAAATTCTCAAGGATGTACTGTATTTTATGGACTATAAGATGCACTTTTTTACCTTGAAAACAGAGCTTGAAAGTTGAGTGCATCTAATGGTCAGAAGCATATTAAAAAATTTAAATTATGGTAAATATTGCCGAAATATCATAGCTATAAACAACGATACGACAGTTACAAATTTTTGCACAAACTGTACATCAGTGCACTTGTCACAATCATAAAATAAACGTAGCTGGAAGCCAGGTATAGGCCTACAATGCTGAAAGAAAGGAATCTTGAGTTCTTTTATACGAAAGGAGTTGTCTTCGCCGGGTGGTTTAAATGAAGGCAATGACCTCTAAACAGCCTTATCCCGTTACACTTACCGTATGCTGAATTGAAGTAGGGGGTGTAAAAGTATTTTCAGTCTTTCATGAGAAATTAATTCAATTGTTAAAATTGACGTGTTGCCATCTGTAAAGAAGAGATTTTCTTACAAGGCAGGTTTTAAGTTAGAAGTGATTTATGCTGATTCCATTGTACAAGGTTATAATTTATTTATGCAAAGAAGTAAATTATCCCCTTTAAAAATTTTCGTTTAGAATCACATTAAATTTCTTTTCCTTTAAATGTCAATCCTAAAATCAAGGTGCATCTTACGGTCCGGAGTGTCTCATAGTCTGTAAAATACGGTATATATAATAATGCATAAGCTGTTACATGATTCTCAGTACTGCTATAATTCTTGGTATTAATTTTCCTGCATTAGCTGTTCCATGATTCTCGGTATTGATCTTCTCAAGGATGTATATAATATATGCATATGCTTTTCCATGATTACATGTATTGCTGTGATTCTCAGAGTTGCTCTCCCCAAGTGAATGTATACATGCATACTGTTTCGTGATTCAAGCAATATATTGGGGATCTTGCAGAAAATTCTTCGTTATCTGATGCAGAATATTATTGGTGACTCCTGACCTGCAAAATACATTAAAACATAAAGACAACAATCAATGTTAAGAACCAGGATCTTATGTCTGACAGAAGAAAATTACAACATACTCTAAGCAGGAACATCTGTATGGGGCTGGAATCAATCCTGAGTTCTCAGTTCAAACTTTCAATGCCATTAGTACTTGCCCCTTCAGGATCCTATCCAGTCCCCTTCGAAATATGGGGTAAGGGCAGGGTGTCGAAATAGTGAAAAAAACTAGGTCACTCTAACAAAATAATACAATATTCGAATTTCTTCACTGTGTTCTTTATTTCAGCATATTATTATTTACGAATAAAGCATTCGAATTGTTACAATCAGAAAAATAATAAAGCACTTTGAGAACAAGTGGATATTAATTACTCGAAACATGAAGGAAGAAGAGAACATGCCACTTGTGCTTTCAATAGGAAACCACCTGTTTAAAAAACATTCAAACACAAAAATTGTTTGTGGTGAAGCACTTTGCTCAGAGAATGCTGATAAATCTCTCCAGTGAAAAAAACAGAATTTAATTTCTGAATAGTATAAAGTAAAGCTGGTGGCAGTTTTAGTTGAATGTAATGATAATACTCTTAAAATGAGCTCCTAGACACGGGAAGATTTAAGTGGGCAAGAGCCTTTGGTACAAGAAAGACTAAAAGCGTTTTTAAAAAGTGATTCAAACAATAACATGGCAAACAACTGAAGACATGTAGCCTAATCAGACACTGTCGTCAGCGTGTCTGGCAGACAGACTCAAGTCAGTTGGGTGCCTGTGCCCACTCCTTCTGCTAATGACACGTGAGAAGTAGAAGCATGAACTACAATACTACAGTAGCCCTATAACATGGTGGTGTTTTAAAAGTTATGTTATTTGTTTTTAGGCGCTAAATTAGTTCTTTTATACATAGGTATAACTGGGACGCTAGGACCTGAACCAAACTCACGCAGATAGCTTATCATCCATCGGTAGCAATGGAGTAAGGGCAGAAGAGAATACATATACTGTACTATTCATTCCAAGCTATGCGGTTCATAATAGTCCATAACTATTGAACTATATAGATTCCACATTATTTCCCTACTCTGACTGTGAATCACTTTACTACCATCTACCTTTTTGCTAGAAGAACTACATTCGCCTTTCATTGCTCTTATTAACGCATCACACTTCACTATTGATTGCTGTGAGGCTAAGATGTTTTTACATGGCCCGTACAGGATGAACTGGCAGGGAACATCACGTGCTATGAAGGTCAGGCAGGTCTAGATTACATCATCATACCCTACTGCGCATCCGTTTGTTTGGCTCAGGTCTTACCGATCGAGTTATACATTGATTGTTTTTTTCCGATCAAGTTTTCCGATTTTTTACTAATTTATATAACAATGAGTAGAAAGTCTACTGACACTAGAATAAGAAAAAATGGTAACTGACAACAGCTGCAGCTACCTGGGAATGAACTGACAACTTTTCAAATGGGGTGCTCGAAAACTTACGGTGAAGTGAGTAAACAAATCCAATCTTCTGCTATCGTTAATTGTTCTCAGAAATCGGACCTTGGTGATTTTGGGATGAGACCATCATGCCCAATTTTACACTCATATCTACTAACAGATTTTAAATATTCAAAGGAAGCATTTACACCAGCTTACTTTAAAAAATATGATTGGCTTGAATACAGCATGAAGGAAGATGCTTTGTTCTGTTACCTATGCAGATTGTTTCCCTCTAATAATAAAGAGAAGTCACTTTCTGAAAAAGGACTTTGCAACTGGAAAAAGATTGGGGAAAAATCATGGTATTAGTAAAAGTTAATCATTTTCGATGTCAAAGTGGGTTAACTATAAAAACCAACAGAGACAGTTGCAACAGAAATATTGTCTTCACACGAAGAGCTTGTTTCCAAAAACAAAAAGAAAATTATCTTTTGCTGTATTTGACCTTTTCCTGGGCACAATGAATCTGGAACCCGTAACAAGAAGGGAAACTATTTTAGAGTTATGTGAGTTGTTTTCAAAACATGAATGTTATTTTAATCTCACAAGTTCTGGAGTTCTAAATGAAATTTTCAAAATATTTTCAAATGAGGTTTTGAACACAAGTGTCTGAAATAAATGAATCTTGTTATTTTTCTTGAACGGTTGATGAAACAAAATCATACAAAATTCAACAATTGTGTATTTGTATAAGGCACTTGTTCAACACGGAAATTAAAGAGAGACTGTTAACCATGAAAGACGTTTCCCTAGATCGAATTGTTGAATCTTTAGCAAACACCATGTTGCCTTACCTTCAAGAAACTGGTATTTATGCTACCTTGATAGGCAAGTCACATGACGATGGGAGCTTCATGTACGGTGTTGGTCTGCAGAAAATTATCAGACACACACGTCTAATTGGAATGTAGACCTATGCGCATTGCTTAGGTAAACTTACTTCCTCTCAATGCTTGCAAAAGTAATAATTATAGTTATTTCTTTTTCAACATAATGAAAACATTGTATGATTTTTTCTCTTCCCCTGATATCCACTCTGAGTACAAAACTATTTAAGATGAACTATGTATCAAACAACCAGGACCCAATGAAATACGCAAGCTAAGTGATACTAGATGGTACAGCTGTTCAATCTGTCCACAGAAATTTGAAGGTTATTCGTACAGTTCTAAATAAGACAGCTAACTGTTAGGTGATTTCCAAGTCACTCATGGCATTACCTACGATAATTAACAGACCTATTTCTCTGCTATGCTTAAGTTATAACTTATGAATTGTGGGTTTTGGACTATTGTTTAAAATTTCAGTTGTTTTGGTTATCTCTGAATTTCCAATTATTAACCACCTCAGAGTGGGAATGTTTCATTGAGAAACTGGTAGAGTTCAATCCTAGGGCACACATAGTAACGTACTAATCCAGGCCAGATTGAACGTAATTCTCTGGATCAAACAATTACTACAACAACTTGAATTGGCAACAGGACTTGCTCAAACTGATCCTGTGCTCTCTTTTCTCTTGGTTAAACTGCTCCTATGCCCAGCATGTGCCCTATGAGAGTGACCTCTTTTCTCACATCCTTTTCTCCATCATGGTCATCACAATGGTCCAATAGTTTGGTAAGCTCTCTAATAAATTCATACCTTATAATTAGAGATCTGTGAAAATGGCTTAATTTTTAAGCTAAATTTGTTTTAAAATTCCAGTGTTATTACTAAATTAGTGGTATTATTTTAAAAATACGATCTATTCAAGAAAACTTTATAAAAAGACTCGTTTTAATATGAAAAACCAGATACTTATACTGTCAGATGAATTAAAATATCCCTCCTCTTGCTTTTTTGTGTGTTGTAGGAATTTGAAGTGAATGGAGTGAATGTTCGTAAGATGGTGAAATCGCAGGCTCAACCTGTGATTCTACCTCCTTGGCGGCAAGATGTGCAGTGAGCAAACATTGCCTCTCAATGAGAACATGGCCGACACATTTATTTGTTAACAAAGGAATTCATGAAAATATTCCTTAAAAACGAATCGATGTGAAGATTTCATGCAAATAAAACAATTTTTCTAGATTTCACTTAAAAAATGGGATGTTTATTTTTTGCATTATTATATATGTTTTTTGGAGTTAGAGTCAACTGTAAGAAGAAAACGTTTCAAACATTTATGAAAATGAGAACAATTCGTGTTATTTGAGTTGCGAATTTAACAGACTCTACTTATAATTTGCAGAGTTTTTTTCCCTGCAACCTTCTGCTGAGATGAATTTATTTCTGTGATATACAGGCTTCTATTAAATTTTCACAATTTACTTTCACCTGTTTACACAACAATGAATTCGTCATGGTCTCATTGCAGTAAAACCTGCTTCATCTGGCCCTCATTGTTTGGGATCTCTGGTTCAAATGGATTACTTTTCATTCAAATTTATCTAGCTTTAAGCTTTAAAATGAAAAAAAAAAAAATTCAAATCTAACATTTTTTTTTACCCATTCCCGACTGTATTAAACATTGCCATCTCACTGACTAAGGATACACTGATCACGTGGAAATCAGGTCACCGGTCCCTGTTTTGACAGATGCGAGGGGGTCTACCCATAATATGGTGCTTAGTGGTTTATTAATGTTAATGCCACAGTCAGTAAAAATCTGTTTAAACAGTCACAGTGTCTAACATTCACCCATCCTGCACATTTCTCAAAACATTTGCAGCAATTCCCAGTTGTGCAGAGTAATGACATTAGTAATTAGCTATAAACAGCTACAGCTTGGTTATGACAATGAAATAATTATCACTGCATGCTCATCAGCTGTAGATAACAAAAGCGACAGTGGACCAGAAAACAAGGAAGGAGCACAACATAGGTCTACTGCATATAATTTCCATTAGTCTGTAAAATGTTGCCTTAATTTCTGGATTACCTCAATATTCGATAATCTGGATGACTTCCAGTCCAGAAAAACAGATTTTGGTGTACATTGTGTGTGTATATCTGTTAGACTTAAGCACGGACAGCACATGGGCTTGCTGCCAATACTCCATGAAGCAGGAAGCCTTGCAAACTGCCTCATAGGTTTCAGCTGCAAAGGCTAGAGCCCATATGGCCTGTCTGCCAGGCTGCGTGGTCTGTAGTGAACTTTGGCCCATCAAGAAAGTCCATGCAGTCCTCATCTCTCAGCTATCCAACTATGTCACTCTTTCATAAACACATTTACAACTACAGTACCGTACTTTCTAACATTTGCATTTTAAAAAACGTATTCCACCATTTTGTCTACAAGTAGTGTATTTAATAGAAAAATATTACTACACAGGTAATTTTAATCATCAAATAATAGGATTCTGATTTTTTTAAAACATATCAATTGTAAAAGTAATATGAATAAAAATATTTTTCTACACCACAAATATTACACATAAATGGAACAGCGATTTACATGCACATTTAAGGGGGTAAGTAAATCTTAAAGCGCTGAAGAACTGATTATACTCAGTATTCTTTCCCTTAGTGTACAGTGCTTATAGTTCATACACTGAAAACCCAGGCTTTTAAAATATATGACAATTTTCAAATTTTTTTACTTGCAATAATTAAGTTTATAAATTAATTATTCACATTGGTAGGTACTTTATATTAGAGTTTAGCATTTCCCTCTTAAGCAATTCTTATTTATTTATTTATTTTTTTTCATTTTTTATTTTCATTTTAAAGCTTAAAGCTAGATAAACAAAAACGACCATTGTCAAGTTTCATGCTAAATAGATAATATTTTTAATTTACGTCTTAGATTTTCAAGGTACTTAACCTGTATATTATTTTGGTGGATGAAATTTTTATAAGAGGGTTGTTTTGTAGATTATATAATTATATGATAATATGGCTAATTTTTTTTTTTCTGTTCAGTAGGTTTTAATTATCATAGATACTGCAATGAGTGACTTGGGAATTGGCGATAAATTCCCAAACAACAAAGTCGTGAGGTGATTTGTCTCGGTGAATTTGAAGTCACAAGTTGCATTTATAACGACTATTTAATTAATAATATGTAATAAATAATTAATCACTAGTATTTAAATTGAATTATTTCAATAGCATTTTAGATTGACAGAGTACTATTAAAAAGCATTAATGACATACAATCAATGTGGCTGTTTTCTGTGAACAAAACACAATCAGTTAATAAACATCCCTTTATTCAAGTATTTTTTGCTGAAATTTAATACTGAAGATATCTTGCATAAAACATAGAAATATTATTGTTTACAGTCCCTAGAGACCCAAACGGGTAAATACTATTTCTTGAAAGAGTCTAAGATTGTAGGATCAGATGATAGATGCTCAGCTAGAGACGAGTCTATTAAGTCAAAAGATAGGGGAATGACAGCTTCTACCTCCAACCTCTTAACGGGTATCTAGATAGATGAGTGTACATTCATACTGTTGAGGTTAAGTCTTTATAATGTTTACAGGAGATGATTACAATAAATTATTAAATGCCTACGTTGTTGAACTATGGAATCCAATTCCAGTAAAATATTATAATGCTGATTCCAGAACAGATGCAACCATAATATTCAACTTATTTCTAGAATAAATGTTAATGTACTGCGACAATGATGACATATACATAAGTCACTGCCTACAGTGTTTCCGAACTGATAGAATACAAAGAAAAGAGGACATGTATTTATCACTTTTGTAGGAGGCAATAAAGAAAATTTGGTTTAAATTCAATTTTTAATTATAATAAACATCAAAGAAACTGTGAAAATAATATAATTGAAAAGTAAGCATATCTAGCTTTCAATTCACCAAAAAAGCATTCCTAACTCACTTGTGGTATCTCAACATGTTTTGCAGAAGCTTTCAGACCAATGAATCAATGAATCAATGAAATTCTGTCATTGTGCACACACATTTTTCAGCGAGTAGTTTTACCCACTTTGAAATTACGTATCTCCATAGAAAATACAGATAACTTTCATTTTCACAAAACTCATCATTGTCTCCTTATTATCCATTCGCTTGTTTTGGTTCCCATAATAGAATATTTTTTTTAGAGTCTTTCTTGATCCGCATTCGCAGCTTATTTTTGGATCAAGAACCACAATACCAAACCAGGAGCAAAATTCCTAAAAACTGCAAGAGGCCATACAGAACTAAAGAACTGGGGGAAAATATTCATTCATAAAAACCAAGATAAAGCTATGAATTTTGAAATTCCACTGTTCAAAGGACTAGATCAATAGATTTATCCAGCATAAATCAGATGATACCAGTGGAGAAACAAGAACAAGAAACAGCAGTCGGCCATTAGTTGCAGATGGGAAATCAATGTTTCTGTAAACTACAGTAATATCTATATACCTATGAGGGCTGTTCGTAAAGTAAGTTCCGATCTATCACAACACGCGAATGAGTGGCGCTTGCATCGCGAACTGTGTTCCGTTGTGTAGCTTGGTTCATTACGTTCACGGCAGTATAACTGTGATATTGTTTTCGGCCATTTATCTCAACAATACAGGCGTTTGAAATGTGCGCAGCGATAAGAGATCCCGCCAAGTGTGAGGTATATGGAGTAATACGATTTCTGTGAGAAAAACAAATGGCACCGGCAGCATTTCATCGTGAGATTACTGAAGTGTACGGGAACATTATGAGTGACACTAAGGTTCAACGTTGAGGTCGTGAAATTCGTGACGGACGCACTAACGTCCATGATGGAGAATGAAGTGGCCGACCGTCTGTTGTGAATGATGAACTTGTTGCAAAAGTGGATGAAGTGGTCAGAGAGAATTTCCGTTTCACCATGTCTCCACTCTCAGAGCATTTTCCACAAATTCGTTGGACTGTCGGATCGCAGCGATTTCAAACAGATGAGGAGCTCAAGGAGAGCGTCAACGGGCGGCTACACGCACAGGCGGCAGAGTTTTATGCAGAAGGAATTTCGAAGCTTGTGAAGCGGTAAGACAAATGTCTGAATGTTAGCGGAAATTATGTTCAAAATAGCTGAAAGAGTGTACTGTTCACTGGTGTGTAATAAAAGTCCCTACAATAAAGGGTTTTCTGAAAAAAAGATATCGGAACTTACTTTACGAACCGCCCTCGTATATAAAAATAGATCTGTGTGTCTGTATATTTCACCTTGCAGCCACAACTATCCACCCCAGACCATTAGTGTTTGTGTGTGAAGTAGTCTCGGGTCTCCCAACATGCACTATAGTGGTTGTGTTTCGGTAGCTGTGGTGGTGTGGGATATATGGTGATTGCAAGCGGTTGACTTCAGGCATTTACGTAGGTATGGTTTTGAATTGACCACCAAACACATGTCACTGAATCTACTAGAGCGAGTGAGCATGAACTGGATCAGAAGGATCGAGTATGTTCTGGAATGTTTGAAGGTCGTTATGAGCAGGTGGTGGGGATGGCTTCTGATACTATATAAGGCGAAGCGGAATGCAAGTGCATCAGTTGACCTTTATAAATAACAGGGTACAGATAAAAGGAAAAGTAAATAGTGAAAAGGCAAAGAGAAAAGAGGCCAAAGCATAAGAGAGAATTTTCATGATCCTGAATCGTATAGCAAAGACAAAAGATGATGAAGAAAAATGAAACTGAAGAAGAAAGAAAAGCACGACGTCTAGCATTGCTACAAGAATATTCTCAACGGAGCAGAGATACTGTAATTAGAGAGGAGAGCAACATAAAAATGTTAGGGAATCAGACTGAATAAGACAAGGAATGTGTAGAGAATAAAAAACAGGTGCACAGATAGATGAAAGAAATGAACAGAATAGAGAGAGAATGTACACCGAAAAAAGAATAAAAATAAAAGAAACAAAAAAGAAAACTCTTTTAAAGCACATCTTCTATACTGGACATAGAAAAAAACTGCACAGATGTACCAAACTGTAAGTGAAGTGTTACAATATCAGACTCCTTATTCATAGGGTATTATTACATCTTACACTACTACTTTTCTTGGGTATTCCCTCATTTTTCCACTTTCTTGTTTTAAGCCCAGAAAAAAAAAACAATAGGGACTCTCTTTCCCTGCTTTGACTGTACAACAAAAATCATGGAGGCCTTTTTTGGGAGGGTTATATTACACACTTGGTGAAGGAGTGAAGGGAAGTTCTAGTGTTGGGGGAAAACAGAAGTGTGGAATTTCTAAAGTGCACTTTGGATATTTCTAACAACCAGTCTTCATTACATGCTTAATTCATCAGGTACCTTTCATGCTTATCTATGTGAAATCTTTTATTAAATGCTAGAACGGGATATCGCACAGCACACACTGTTGTAATGCGATCTTCATCGCAGCAAGTAGGCATGTGTTTGGCTAATTTTTAATGCTTTAAGTAGATAAAAATAGGAAGAATAGCAATGGCCAAAACTCTTTTCTACAAAACGAGGACAATGTTGAACAGATAACTATAATAATTGCAGCTAAAGCAGCTTATGCAATGCTACATATGGAGTGTTACTTTATATAAAGCTGAAACATGGATGCTAAGAAAATGAAAATGAAATATTCAGAAAGCTTTCCAGATGTGATGGAGGAAAATGGAGAAGAATTGGTGGACAGAGAGATTAAGGAATGAAGAATTTTTAAGAATAATGGACAAGAAGAGATGTATCTCGAAAGAGTAAGGAAAAGAAAAGTTAACTGGTTAGGATACATGAAGAGGACTTCTACTGGATATAACTGAAGGAAAAGAGAACAAGAGAACAATTATTGTTGCAGTAATGAAATTTCCCAGTGTAAGAAGAGATTCAATATGGCACATAATGAAACTCATGCAATTCAGTATGCTGCTGGTAAACTAATATAAGCATTCCTAACCTAACTTATCACTGGCACTACATGCCAAGTGACCTAGAATCTAGCTGCAACTAACTTAACTTAATGTAGCAGCTTTTGTAAAACTTCATTACACTTAGAAGTTTGATCAAATCCAGACTTGCAGATCCATAGCCAGCGATGCTAACTACTAGAGCATGCAGACGGTCAGATATTTCCTACTAACACTAAGTTTATTTGTCATCCTGTAATTACCATCATTTATCCGACACAAAGTAACACATTGGGTGTTTTCTTCATAATACATAAAGTACTCTGTCATCTGCTGAGTTCAGTTGGCACACAGACACATTTCTGTGGCCGGGCTGAGAATTTTCGAGTTTACTGAATGACATCAAGAAAAAAAGGAGTTATGAAGATTTTTAGAGATGCAGCAGAAGATAGAAACAATAATGGCATGTAGCTGTAACTGTGTTGATATGCTCCCTGCATATGTTGTTCTTTTTATAAAAATAAATAGGAGACATTACTTTCAGAAAAACCCTGTATATGAAAGAGGAACTGCATCATGCCTATCACTGAACATGCAGAAGAACAGTGTGCAACTCAACTGTTTATTGTATAAATGGGACACGAGTGACAAAAATGGCAATCTGAGATAATAATAGTTTTACGCTCCCGGAGGTTAGGTTAAAAATGCTAGGATTCTACCGCCCAAGGCTTAGTGTACTGAAATACAGTGAGTCCCATGCAAGAGTTGGCCAATCATGTGGGCACAACTCCAACTCCGGAGCGATTGGGTGAAATATGTACGCAAATAAAGCCGCGAACGGTGTAATGGTTCAGGTTCTCACATTTACAGTTGGAATTACAATGAAAATAAAATCAGGCAAACTGATATAACAAAGTGCCAGTATGTTTTTGTTTAATCAATTATAATTGCAATTATGATATGCAGAAAATAAGTTTTTCTAATCAGATTAAAATCGACCAGCGTCAGCAGAACTACAGATTTGTGATACCTTGACAATCGTGCACTCACATAAAAATAAAAAATAAAATAAAAAAAAATCCATGTCAAATAATTGGCCGGCTCCGGGATTTGATCTGGGGACCTCCAGAATACGAGTCCAAGACGTTACCATTTGGCCAATTCAGTCAGTTTGACGGTGTTGTTTGATAAGAATATGTGAAGGAATAGTGTTAACTGTCAAATTATACCGGTAGACAAAAATTTAAAAACATGTGACCTTTAATTAGTCCTTACTCTGGTACCGGTCAACCGATTAGGTCCAAAATTAATAGGCTTCTTGCCATGGACGTTATAAATGCTTATACCAAGTTTCATGAAAATCTGATAAAGCATATTTGAGTTATGGGGCCTTTTGTTATATAATACCATAAAAATGCACTAAATTGGGCATTATTCCAGTACCGGCCAACCGATTTGGTCCAATATCAACAGACGTCTTCCCATGGACATTATAAATGTGTATACGAAGTTTCATGAAAATCCGATAAAGCGTATTTGAGTTATGGCACGTACAGACACATGGGAAATTGACCTATACACTTTATTTTTCAAGTTTCCCCAAAAATAATAGTCACATACAGTTAGAAGAACTTAAAGACAATATCACAAGAGAAATTAGCTCTATCTCGGAAGCTGAACTTATGCGCGTGAAAGAAAATTTCCTAAAAAGGTGCCAGTATTGTGTGAATGCAAGAGGAGGACATTTCCAACATCTCTTGTGAAGAGGTACGTGGCTATTTTCATTGTAATTCCAACTGCAAATGTGAGAACCTGAACCATTACACCGTTTGTGGCTTCATTTGCGTAAATATTTCACCCGATCGCTCGGGGGTTGGAGCTGTGACCGCTGCATTGCAGAAACCCACATGATTGGCCAACTCTTGTGTGGGACACACTGTAGAAGTGGCTGATTTTGTGAAACAAGGGACCCGATTCTTGAACTTGGGTAACTTTTAACACCACGCTATTAGTAGCACTGTCACTGGAACTTAATCACATTGGTGACAGGAAATATGGAGCTCTCCATATGTTACGTAGCAAAAGGTACAGGGAGATGTCAGTCTTGCGAAAATTTCTGTTAGAACACCCAGGAAATAGATCAAGATGCAGTGAAGTATAATTATAATTAAAATTTAGACTAAAAACTTCAAAGGATTTAATTGGGCAAAACTATTTTTGGAATCTATGTGTAAGGTTGTCGCATATATTTTTAGAATAAATTTGAAGGTGACTGTAGTGATGATGGAGTTTAAAGTTTAGTATTGTTCATTTTCTTGGTTTAAATTAAAATTAATTATTAAATAGAATATTTGTAAAATGTATTTTATTATGACTTCTATTTGCTTGATAATGTGCACAATGTGCCTGAGTGCCTTATTTTTTTCATTTTAAAATAAGGTCACCCTATGGTAAAGAAATCATCTTACGCCCTAGAATATAACAAGCAAATGAAGGTTGTTAGCAGAATACCCCTACTACTCTGGTCTAAGAAAAACCACGAAAAGGAGCAAAAAGACATATTATGGCTGCCAAAGGATGCCCTATTCAATTCATTTTTGGGTCTAGAAATTTCTAAACCCTAGCACCAAATTGTCCAATTTTTGTTTGATGGAAAATGCACACAATAATTGGGAGGCATTAAATACAGAAGAAGGACGTCTGAAACAGTGCCTACTCCCAGAGAACTACACAAAATCCCAGCACAGAGGCTTTGAAAGGACATGAACATAAATTGCAAGGAAACGTGACAGAAAAGAAAAAGGTCTTCTAAAACTTGCCGGATTTTGCACTTCTTGCAGGAAGAGGACAGAAATCCACTACATATACTGATCTTGCACTGCGGCATTGCACAAAAAATGTTTTGAGCGGTACAATACATTAAAGCATTTTTATCAGATCTGTTGATCACAGTAATAAAATTTCATCTCAACACACTTTTATTTTGAGATCTTATGTACGGCTATTTAAACTGAGAGTAAGCTGGCAGCTTTGCACAATTACTGTTGGTCACTATTGTGTTAATACTAGTAGGACTGGCATCATCTTGCTACCTAGAAGTACCATTAATGGTCATTTTGACCAGCTGCTTTTTCATGTTTACTGTACACTAAGTCTTGTTATTGAAAAATATGTCAAGTGACATTCATTGTATCGCTTAAATATATTTTGTTCAATATAAAAACATACTGTACAGTAAAAGCTAAAAAGAGATGAAAAAAGCAACTGGTCAAAATGACCAGTAATCGTCCTACTAGGAAGCAAGATGATGGCGATCCTACTAGTGATTACGTATCACAAAATCTGACACAAGTCATTCAATAACCACATTGTTGTTAAATGCTGTAGAACACCAATCAAAATATTGTACAGGTCAAAATGACTGGCTTAAAAGTTTAAAATTTGCTTATGATTTGTGACAAAATTAAGTATTTTTAAGGTATGAATAATAACTCTTAAAATAGGGAAATCTAGCTATATGTGTTGTTTTTATATTATGACTGTTCCATTCTGCATGGATTTTAATTATAAAAAGTTCCATTATACATGACAAATATTGGACTGAATTTTAATATTTTACTGATAGATTAAACTAATGTTGTACATTCTGAACAAATGTTATTTATAAATGCAATTTAATGTAATCGTAAAAGGTCAAAAAACTTCTAAATTCACTGTTTTGGCTACCTGTAATATGTTTTAACCTGTCTAAGGCATATATTGGCTGAAGAGAATTAGCATACAGATATTACGACATCTACTATTGTACTTATAGTTAATGAGTATTTGCATACAGAAATTACGAAACCTATTAGATGAAATAGGAAGTTCCTTTAGGACTTTTATGCATAAATAAGAGACTGCTATAATTACAGGTTATAGGGAAATCTAGCTATATATATATATATATATATTTTTTATTTATTTAACGAGTATGCCCCAATGATCTAACAGCTCAAAGGAGGGGCTGACCTTTACAATATAATAATTATAAGAAAGATGGACGGCATACAGAAACAATAAAAAAAGCAAAGATTCAGGATACCTTACAATTAAGTTACAAACATTACAATTACAATAAGCTTACAATTAGGTAAATAACAGAGTAATATTACATATTAGGTGTGGAGGTCGTGGGCTTTAATGTAGTACTCAAGAAAGTGCATACGTAATTTCTTTTTGAACAAACTTAAATTTTTTATCTTTTTCAGTACAGTTGGTAAGTTGTTATATGTTTTTACAGCTCTGTAAAGTAATCCATTTAGGCCATATTTGGTAGAATTAACTGAGTTCAAACATATAAGCCCAGCAGACCTAGTGTTGTGAGAATGTGTAGAATTTACAAGATTAATGGAGGGTTGGTGTATAATAGGTTATTAGAAATTTTATGCATCAACAGTGATTCGCTATAAAGGTGCATGACAGAGACAGGAAGGATGTTGGTTTCTCTAAACATGTCTATAGACGGTTTTAGGATATCAAAACCAAATATTATTTTTAAGGCTCTTTTCTGCAATATTTCCAGGGGTTTAAGTAATTCTTCTTTGTTGTCACACCAGACAGCGTTCAGGTAGAGGAGACTAGAGTGTATTAGAGAGAAATAAATGCTTTTGAGTTGGCTCTTATTCAAGTCAATATCTCTTAGTCTGAATAGCACCCGAATAACTGTATTAATTTTATTTAGGACTGAGTTTGTGTGATGGGTCCAGTTTAGACAGGAATCAAAAGTAAGGTCAAGGTATGTGAGGCTTTTTTCTTTTTCTATTATTTTATCATTAATCTTAATTTCCATATTATTCACTGGGATGTATGAAGGCTTATGAAATAACATGTATTTAGTTTTTTTGGCATTAAGAATTAAGTTATTGCTGGTGAACCAGTTATGTAGGGTGTTCAAGTCGGTCTGGATGCTATTAATCACTAGCTGTTCATGTTTGCCTTCATATAATAAAAGAATGTCATCAGCAAAAAGAAAATTTTTTCCGAGAAGCTTAAGTTTACTTATATCAATAATAAAAATAAGAAAAAGAGTTGGACCAAGAACTGTGCCCTGAGGTACACCATGTTTTACGTCAAGAGTTAAACTTATTTCATTATTAACATTAACATATTGTTTTCTTTTTAGGTAGGATCGAAACCATTGGAGAGCAAGTCCTCTAATACCGGCTAGGTGCAATTTGTGCAGGAGTAATTTATGGTTCACCATATCAAACGCTTTTGTTAAGTCGATAAACAGGCCACCAGCTGTATTTTTACCATCTAGGGATTTTTGTATCAAATTGACAACATCAAATGCTACAGATTCAGTACTGTGTTTGGGCAGAAAACCATATTGAAATTAAAAAACGAAATTATTTTTAAACAAATATTCAAGAAGCCTTTTTTTTATTACTGTTTCAAGCACTTTCGTTACTGGTGACACTATACTTATTGGCCTATAATTGCCTGGGGAAGCTTTATTGCCATTTTTATGTATTGGTATAACTCTAGCCAGTGTGCACAAATCAGGTACAATTCCAGTTTGGATAGAGAGATTGATGAGGTCAACTAGAAGGGGGATTAGGTGAAGCTTACAATTTTTTAGGATGATATTATTTATCGGTTCATTATTGATTTTATTACTTTTGTTTTTCAAAATATGTGTTGCTTTTTATATTATGACTGTTCCATTCTGCATGGGTTTTAATTATAAAAAGTTCCATTATACATGACAAATATTGGACTGAATTTTAATTTTTACTGATAGGTTAAACTCATGTTGTACATTCTGAACAAATTTTATTTATAAATGCAATTTAATGTAACCGTAAAAGGTCAAAAAAACTTCTAAATTCACGGTTTTGGCTACCTGTAATATGTTTTAACCTGTCTAGCGCATATATTATACTAATCTAGCTTAAATAAGATAGAAAATAAAAAAGTGTGTACAAAAAATATTGTAAAAATCTTTTCGTAGCAATCCCAAAATATTACTTTGTTGGTATATGGTTACATACAATTTTTTTTGAGGGTATAAGGTGGACAACAAGCCTTAAAATTTTACTCTATAATATTTACCCTCAAAAGGAAAATATGAAATTTATTAACACTAAATACAAATTGCTCGTTTTATGAGTGTTAAGAATCCTTACCAGTCAAAATGACTGATGCAGTCATCCTAGTGTTAATGAGCACTTAAACAAAAGTTTCTCCAATTGCTTCTGAAGATTTCTGACTTACAACCTGGCATGCAACCATCTATTTGTCGTAAGGTGTACATTTCATACATACTTGAAAACTTCAATGAAAATAACAAACCTTCTCTGGATTACACAGTCTCCCTGATATGCTGCTGCCTTTTTCCTTTGAATTGGCTATTCTAGAACCAAACTGAAATGCACGCTTTGGTAAAGTAGCAGCATACTGCAGGTTCAATTTCCAGGCAACAAGTCGGAGGAGAAGTTTGTCACCAATACCATTAGGGAAATCTTTTGTTGGATAACACCTGAAAAACATAAACCAATTCTATGGGTTAAAGCAAAAACCATTACTGAAGACATCAAAAGATCGTATTATTCTACAAAAAGTTAAATGCAATAATGGGATTAACACTCCACCAAAGTTATCAGCAGGTTTAAGGGGGGACATACAGGTGTGGGTACTGAGAAATAAGTAGATTTCATTTTTTCCCCTCAGCAACGAGTTGTCCTGTATCCTTGTAATGTGACGTGCTCTATTGACTATTTCTACAGTTAAATAATATTTTCAGAAATAAAATTAAAGGTCAACAGGGGGATCCAATGAGCCCAACACTGTTTAACATCATCACAGCTAATACAACCAGCATAACAGACGGATTGGATGTCATGTTAATATTGAATGCAGATGATAAGGTCCTGGGTTCAAACAAGAGAGATCTGCAAACTGCAGTAAACAGGCTAGAGGACTGGGCAATAGAAAATTATTTCAAAATCAACAGAAATAAAACGGTCATAATGATTACAGAAAATGAGGAAAAATGGCAGCAGAGACAAAATAACATTACAGGGAAAGGAACTCTAAATTTAGAGCCAATTGTTTTCGTTACCTAGGGATTACCCTGCAGACGACCGGATTATCATTCAAAATCCATGTCTGAGAGAGAACAGCAACAGCAATAAGAGAAATTTACAGTATAAAGGAGTTTAAAGACTTTCCCTAGCTACACCAATGGAACTATTCAGTACATATGGCATTGAACTGAAATGAGAACACCTAAAAAAGCAACAGACTCAGTGAAAGCAAGATTTTCATGTCATATCAACGACAGCACCATCATGATTAGCATATGAGCTGGCAAAGGAAACCTTTTTTGAGTATATAAAAAATAAAATGCTACTGACGTCTACACCTCAGACAAAAGATCCCATCCGAAACAAAGGGAGGAAAAGAGCCAACATATTTGAAGAAGTCTACGCATCAGATGCCATGATAAACCAACCAAGAATTACAAAGCATCATCACATGCCTAGCTATTAATGATTACCACCATAAGTTCTGTGAAAAAACCTATTTACATCAACAGAGTAAAAACTGCGTGTCCAGCCTGTGCCAGAATAATCGCGAAAGATATCATTTTGACAAATGCAAAAAACACACAGTCTGTGAGTAAATACAGTAAAGAACAGTAGTGTACGCTGAAATAAACTTATGCACCACTGTGCGAGTTTCTGCTATAATAGTATTATAATAAGATGTCTGAGCAGTAATTCACACTTTTTATGTATACTAACAACACTACAGTTTGCTATAATTTGCAATACCTATGTTTTCAATCCGTATGCTACAGTATTAGCAATTAGCAATCTGTGTAAGGTGACTAATTCATGGCCTCACATGTGCTCACATCCAGGGGTTGCCCAAGCTCAGCGAAAGTTAATGTTCAATTAGAGACAACTTAGGTTTTTGTTATGTTTTCCTATTTTTATGCTTGAGGAAATCTTAGATATAAAGTTGGATGTGATTGTACAGAAAATGTATGGATTAATTTTATTGAGAATTTGAATATGTTTTAATACACAAACACAGTGAATTAATGAAATAATAAATATTGAAAAGGTTTACTAATCAACTTCACTATATTAAATTAACACTTACACAGTATGCATTTAACAGAAATCGATCTGCATCATCACTGTTGTTCAACAGTATGCAACAAGATTTTCAAATAATCTGCCAGGAAGCGGAAGATGAATAACAGTGGAAGGTTTGGACGAGAATCAATCAGCAAGAAAAGACATAAAGGAATATATATTAGAAGAGGCATTTGCAGTAGTCAATTAATCCTAGAGCCAAGGATATCAAGAGCTGATGAAACAGTAAGTTGGAATTAAAACAGAATCCAAATGAACTGAATGTAAAGTATTTACGTTCACATTCCATCAGCTTCCATTGCTTTGAAATAAATATGTTGTTTGTATTTTAATTTTTTTTTTTATTAAATACAATTTTTTGTCTGAAGTAATCTCACAGTAAAACACAGTAACCAAAATCATCCCTCCATGTAGGGTAACTCAGGTCAAACTTTAAAAAAAAACAACAACAACAACAACCTAGTGGTTTGGGAAAATTGGTTTCTAGGAATTTAGATTTCTCAAATATGAGCCCCATTATATCTTGCTTTGAAAAGTGTATAACACTTTAAAAACTTTGCAGCTTTGTCGAATTCAGTTGGCATTCTAAACTTGGGATCGGGAAACTATGTGAATATTAATGTATATATTTATTTGAAATTGATTTTCAATCGATAATAAAATATCGATACCTGCCTCATAACTTAACACTTGAATTTGGATTAACCTCTGTGAGAATTTAACTCAAAGTACATTTGTTTAATGTACTGTCGTAATATCACTATTATTGTTCACAATAGTAAATTAATTCTTAATATTACAGACTACTGTACAATTTAGCTTAATCGTAAGAATCGTTGCGTTTGGAATTATGTTGAGTTTTCTCCCCTGTAAGGTTGTTTTTAATTACTTCAAGGAACATTCATGCTCAACTGAAAGAAAATCAAACTGCGTTTGAAAATTTACAATCGGATGAAATGCCGAACAGTCCAGTTGAAACAGGACCTCGCTTTACTCTGTCAATAAAATTTGTTCACTGTTGACAAGAAATGGCTGCAATAGCGGACAGAAGTATTCTGTGTCATTGATTTCCACCTTAATCTGTCTGTTGTTATTGTACAATGACAATTGTGAACACAGTGGTGAGAGGTACTCAGAATTTAAGGAAAAAGATGCATCTGTAAAGAAAACAATTGGATGCCCAACAATGTGTTCATGATGATACTAAATTTGTTCCCCTAAACTGACTCTCCTTGATTTCGATATATGAGGGTACGTTAACACTAAGAAGATGAGGACCAGCACCAGCCATTTTGCTCAAATAAATAACACAATAATATACTAGAGATTTAGTGATAGTAATAGAAAAGTTGAGAGTTAATTTCAAAACCAAATACGACACTGGTATACACTCTATATCCAAGAGACATAAAACACATTGTGATTTGATGAAAAACTTTAATTTATTAATCCTACAGCATTATTATAAAATCCGCATATTAAGTTAAACCGTTTTTATACACAGTTCTTAAGAAAATTAATTTGTAAAGAATGTTTGAATAATTATTCTCACTTTACATCAAATATTTGGCAACAACCATATATTCTCTGCTTTCTGAATATCAATAATAATAATTATTGGTCATTGTCATCAAATCTTGCACAATCATTCCACATAAAATTTTTTTATACTTTCCAAAGCTGTATTGTTTCTAGGGTCAGCTATGATACCCCCTAATCTTACAAGTTTTCCATCCCAATTTCCTCAACAATGAATCTCGAATATTTTAGAGATTGCTGGTGATGTTCGGGAATATATTATCCAGAAACATTTGTCATATTGTGAAACTTTATTGCTTATATTATTAGGCAGTAAAAAAAAAAAACATAAATAAGCAATTTTTTAGTTTACTGTAGCCAAAAAATAAGAGAGCACTGACTGGTGAAAATGATCTGTCGGTCCTTCTAGGACCCATAATGAATAATATTTTGAACGTGAAATTTTCAGAGAACATTCGGGAAGGAAATTCAACAAAAGCTGGAGAAAACACAGAACAATTACAAAGTCGGAATCAGTCAGAACAACTGGTTGGTCCTTCTAGTGTTAAAGATAGTGTTCACTTGTAACCCTTACCACAGACCTTGCATGATCTAGTTGCGTATATCAAAATAGCCATCACATTCATCAATCATGCTATGCTATAACATGTCTGGAGGTTTGATGTATGCTATGCTATCAAGGAGGCTCGTGTTGAACACCACTGACATAAGGTACAAAGACTTTTCGATCTGTTCTTTTTATTGGTACATATGTCCTGTAAAATACAACATTGTCCCCTTTTTTACAATGTCCCCAATGTTTTTCTTTTTTAAACTTTCTGTCTGCAGACGGATGAAATGTGATTTTCTTGAAGATGGTCATTTCTTTTTCTTAACTTAGGGTATATGTATGTCTGATCAATTTTTTGTTATTTGCGTTTTGTCACTTTCTTGTTGAATGTATCTGTGCTAAAGCCATTGTTCTCAGCTATGGATATTCAAGTATTCGATCTCAAATTCCATTTTGTTGAGTGGGATGTTTATTAACCTGTGAACTAAGCTGTTCAATACTGAATGTTTGTGTCCAATGGGGTCAAGAATGCCCATATGATATTTTCTACGGGGGGACTATACAAGTGCGATATTGAAAGTTAGAGAAAAATCATCCAAAGTTTGCTAGTACTTTCTGAAGATGAAACTGGAAGCGACTTCGAAACTGGTTAAGTAAACAAATTGTCATACACCATATATCTGTTTTTGTCTGGACACTCCCACATTTACAACAATATAATATCACGAACCAGACACAAAGGAGAAAAATAATTATATTATGTTTAGGTTAGGCTATCGATTTGACACTAATATTTATTTGAAAAAGCAAACTGTAAATTCTTTTCTTCTTGCCAAACAAGTCAATCTTTTTTTCCTCAAATTGCCTTTTTCCTGTGGACACTAAGAAGGCACAAGCTTGACAGATGGTCCTCGCTAATATAACTTCTCAGCCATGTCTTCACTTTGTGCAGTGTGCCGAAGAAATGCTCTACGGTGCAAGTTGTCGGTGATATTGTTTGATAGAATATAAGCATTCTCCTTCCTGCTGGGTAAAACATAGTTTCTGGAAGTATGTAATGGGGCTTTGTTATTTCCAAAAAATCCTTATTTGTCCAGACGTCATACCATAATCTGGGTTCTCAATGGCATAGCCAGAAAATAATTTTGGGGAGGGTCAAAAGTGCGGGGGTGGGGGTGTGGAATAACCCCCCAATAAAGGGGGTTGTGGTTTCACCCTCGGAAAATTTGTAATTATAAATATACTGAAAATCACATTTTATGATATGTTAGCACTGAAAAACTAGTTAGCAAATTTGTTTACCATACTCTAAGACATGCCAACTTAAACATGAAATCATTATCTAAGTTCTTATTACTATTTATAAGAAAAGTTAAACAACACACGGAACAGTGGAAATAATAGGCCCTACTCATTATGTTATGAAAACAAAGAAACTGTTATATCATATTTGGCACATCAACAAAACTTGTATAATTTAATAAATATTTTTAAAAATACTAAAATTAAATAAATTGTAGGTTTTGATACCTGGGGGTCCAGACCCCCTGGAACCCCCCTTCCTTATGCCACTATGGCTTTTGCTTCCATGTTGTCGATTTGGTAAAAATTTTTATGCCTCTACTGACTTTTAAATAATTGCCTTACAAGAAAAACACCTAGAAATAATTATTAATGTACATTTTTTCCTTTCCTTTATTGCTAGGGGGTGCCGCTGACCCCATACCCCCTGGCATGAGCACCCATGAAGGGGGTTAAGGCTATTAGCTACAGTATAGCAGGCTGAGCGAGTAGGTTTCCTGTAGATGCAAAACTCCAGTTTATTGTCATTGTTTATAATCTTTAAATCCAAAAAAGGGAGTAAGTTGTCAGATTGTACTTCTATTAAGAAATTTACAGATGTATCATGTATATTCAGAAGTTTACAGGAGTTCTGGATATGTCTGCAGTTGACTATGGTGAAGATATCATCCACATATCTATGTCATGTTTTGAACATGTAGGAAAAAGTTGATGTAACATTTGTTTACGGAAAACTCATGTAGAGATCTGCCAAGAATGGTGAAAAGGAATTTCCCAAAGCTAGTCCTGAACTCTGTTGATAGAATTTCCCACTAAACTTAAAGTATGTCTGTTCGATACAAAGATTTGTCAGAATGTAGTATTCATCTATGTGTTGGTCATCGAATCGAATGGACCCCAACAATATTTTTCAAATATATTAATAACATGTCCTGAGGTATGCTGAGAAACAAAGCGACTACATCAAATGAGACCAACACATCATTAAGGGACAGTTCAATGTTTTTTTTTTTATATATTTTTTATTTTTTTATTTTTATTATCTTCTCCAACAGTTCCAATGAGTTTTTAATGCTTTTACTATGGAATATCAGAAGGGAATTGAATTTGTTGTTGAAGCATTTTGCCCATCTGTAGGTAGGAGCATTTTATGCTGACAATGATGGGTCCCATTTTATTACCACTTTTGTGTATTTTAGGTAGGCCATGAATTTTCAGTAAATTAAGATTGTCATTTTGATTAATTTTTTCTCTTTCTCTGGAAATCCATTCTGTTAACATAACATAGACAAAGGAGATTATGTCAACCAAATGGAATCCCTTCAGGCAGGTGAAGAATTCATAGAAATTGAAGGGGACCCATTGAAGAAATTCATTGTTTTGGTAGATATGGCCATAAAGAAATCAACAATAATCCCAGAGAAAGAGAAAAAATTCATCAAAGTTGACAATCCTACTTGACCGAAAATTCATGGCTTACCTAAAATACAATCAAGTGGTAAAAAAATGAGACCCATTATTGGCAGCATAAATGCTCCTACCTACAGATGGGAAAAATGCTTAAACAACAAATTCAATTTCCTTCCGAAATTCCATAGTAAAAGCATCAAAAACTCATTGGAACTAGTATTAAAAATTAAAAAAAAAAAAAAAAATTGAAAATGAACTGTCCCTTAATGATATGTTGGTCTCATTTGATGTAGTCGCTTTGTTTCCCAGCATCCCTCAGGACATGTCATTAGTATATTTGAAAAATATTGTTTGGGGTCCATTGGATTCGATGACAAACACATAGATGAATACTGCATTCTGACAAATCTTTGTATCGAACAGATATACTTTAAGTTTAATGGGAAATTCTAACAACAGAGTTCAGGGCCAGCTATGGGAAACCTCCTTTCACCATTCTTGGCGGATCTCTACATGGGTTTTCTGGAAAACCATGTTACATCAGCTTTTTCCTACATGTTTCACACATGGTATAGATATGTGGATGAAATCTTTGCCATAGTCAACTGCAGACATATCCAGGACTCCTGTAAACTTATGAATATAGAGGATACATCTGTAAAAAAAGTACAAACTGACAACTTTCACCCATTTCTGGATCTAAAGATTATAAACAATGACAATAAACTGGAAATTGGCATCTACAGGAAACCTGCTCACTCAGACTGCTATACTAAAGCTAATAGCTTCAACCCAATTGGACCTAATCATGCAGTATTGAACAGCTTAAACTACAGGTTAATAAACATCCCACTCAACAAAATGGAATTTGAGGATGACTATAAGAACATCTTATCCAAAGCTGAGAACAATGGCTTTAGCATAGACATAGGCAACAAGAAAGTGACAAAATGCAAATAACAAAATATTAATCAGAAACACATACACCCTAAGTTAAGAAAAAGGAAAGACCATTTTCAAGAAAATCACAATTCATCCATTTGTAGACAGAAAGTTAAAAAAAAAATTAAATTAAATTCAAAGAACACAATATCAGTAAATCGTTTCAGTATAAAAAATGTGCTGAAATCCACTCATCTCGATGAAATCCCGCACATACAAGAATCTGGAATAAACCAATTCAATTGCAATAACTGTGACTTAAAATACATAGGTAAGACTAAAAGGAACCTGGAAATTAGAACAAAGGAACCCAGTAGGAACAAAATATGGACAGATTGATAAATCAGTAACAGCAGCCCATGTTTGGAAAACAGGACATGACAGTAATATGGAACAATAGTTGAAAAAATATATAAAAGGACACAAACAACAGGCAGTTTTCACATATACAAGAACAGAAACACACTTATGAACTTTGAAATTCCTGCAGGTGATGATCTCATTAGGAAGCTCATTGGTTACCCATGAGAGATACTGATGCCGATTAACAAATTGATCGACAACAGATGGAATCTAGCTCAAGATAAATGGGGATACCCTCCAAAACTGCAGTCAAGGTTAAGTCAACTTTAGTGAAACTAGTGTTTCACAATCCACCTCATTATTATTATATAATTACTGGTACTTCACTGTATAGACTTCCTAAATAGTATGATAAAGTAAAGCTGCGTCTCCATTGATATACATTTAACACCAACATGTTGCAGTTAACATATGTTAAATGTTTATCGTCAACTTGATGCATACAAGTCAAGTGGTTTGCCAATTAACAACTGTCTCCACTACAATGTTATAGGTTAACATGTGTTGGCGCACTTACGAACAGAAATGAATAACATTCAAAAAGAAAACGCCTCTGAAGAGGGCAGCCAACATTACAAAATGAGAGTGGTTTTATATACTCGTTATTATCTTCTTGTTAACTGTCTATGACTTTCTTAAATACTAATTTTGTACAGATGTCTTGATCTTTTCAAAATAACTATCATATTTTTCAACAATGGAGTATGCCATAAAAAATAATTTTAAAATTAGATGCAATACTATTGAGAACACTGATATACCAAATACTCATATAACACAAAATGGATGCCGGGAATATTGAGGAAGCTGTCAACTGCTTTTTGTTCACCCGGAAATTCCCAAACCAAAGCCGATTAAGCTGGCGATCGCTTTTCGTTTCCCGGAAATTCCCGAAACAAAGCCAATATTGACCAAATAGTCAATTGACTTGACATGTTGTCCATTTTCTCCGGAAAACAAATTAACATCTGAAAATGTTAAGTGCAACATGCTGGGTTTGCATGTCAAGTCAATTGGAACGCGAAATTGCAATATACATGTCAATATCAACTTATTAATATTGACATGTTGGTGTTAAATGTATATCAATGGAGACGCAGCTTAATATCTTCTACTGTATTTACTCAAATCTGATGTTCATCCCAATTTTGAAACTTTAAACAATTAAAAAAAAAATGTTTATTGAAGAATGCACAGCGCATCAATGGTAGAATATTTTATTTTATACTACAATGGATTTGTGAATGCTGATGAATAAAGATTGGTATAACGGTTAAGGGGAGATAGCGGAGGGGATTGCAGGACAATACATATCTCCACATTGAATCCCACTGCCTTTGAACATGCTCTGTGTAAAGCTTTGGTGTCAAAATAATACAATCATTTCAATCGTATTTGTGCATACCATAGGTCAACAATAAATGTGTCAAAGTCAAAGTTACCACTGAACTATGGAATGGATGTGCACTCAAATGTAACGCGCATCCCAGTTCTGATTGTTACAAATGGACAAAAAAAGTTGTGCATTAGATTCAAGTAACTACAATATTTTATTGATTAACTCATGACAAAATTACCTTTCCCATGGTTGCAAAGAGCACACATATGAAACCAGTTTCTCATCAAGGTAAGGGTATCTAGCTTGCCGACCATGATCTGACACAATACGGTCATCTCTCCCTAGATTTCTGGTAGATATCCTCGCAAAATCAATTTCTAATTCTTTCTTTATACCGTCCCAGCCATTGTTCTTCAGAGATGTTCTGTGTCTTTGATAACCACCAAATAATTCATCAGCTCCCATTCCTAAGAGAACTACCTGCAACAAGAGTTTATGTACGGGTACAGTAATGGCTAGGGCCTTGAATTCTTAGGTTCTAAACCGTCTTGTTCCTTGCTAGCTAATTGTGATATTTTAACCTAATTATCCGTTTCACTGTCATGGCAGTCACATAGTCCAATCTTATAAAACCTAAAAATAGCTACATAATATGTTAAAAACAAAAGATGGCCAAAAAAAAAATTTTTAAATTGAAATTCAACAAAATACTTAACAAACTAATAATATATAATTAATCTAAGTGTTATTGGTCACCTAAAAATTACTTTTTCAATATCTGCCTACATTTTGCATCTTGCTCATTGATGTCATTATATTTGTAAGAGAAAATAAAACATGCATTTTGTAATTTTGTGCTCCCATTGTCCCAGTAAAGGAAAACTTTAGTGAACCGAAACCCCTGTTTCTTTAGAAGCAAATTAAAGACATTCTTAAGAAGCTTACACTTGCAGTTTATTCACAGTGTATGCTCCAGCAAGATGCCGAAAGTAAAGTAGGCCTATTCTAAAATTTGGTTGATTAATTTAAAAAATGTTCTTGTTGAGTTGATGGGGGAGTTGGAATTATTATTATTATTTATTTGTTTGATCAAAGAACAAATTTGTCATAGATCTCGTCACCATACACAGAATAAAATAAAGTAACAATTAGAATGTAATAGCAGAGTGGTCTGATTCATAAAATTCAGCTAAACTATAAAATGGGTTAATAGTCAACCACTGATGAACAATTCTTTTAAAATTCTTAAAGTTAGCATCTATAGCACTGTAAGGCATCAAGTTAAATATACGTGCAGAAACAAAATTGAAAGAAGACATTGTACAATTGAGTCTGTTTTGTTCAGGATACAATTGATATTTCTACCTAGTGTTGTAACTCTGGACTTTATCACTTGTTATTAAGCCACTATGCCTCTGTTTAACATAAACTAAACATACAAATATATACTGATTATTAACTGTCAAAATTTTGTTTTGTTTTTTATGAACAGAGGTTACAATGAGAGATCATTGTAACAACTGAAATTCATAATTCTGATGGCCAACTTTTGTAACACAAGTATTAAATTTATCCTTGAGGAATTACCCCAGAACAATAGACCATAACATAACACACTGTGAAACAGAGCAAAGTAAACAGTTCTGAGGTAGTGACTAGGAATGACATCTCTCAGATATCTGAGTTGGTATAACACTCTCGACAGTTTTTTTTAGAGACGTGATCAATGTGAACAGTTCAAGTTGATCTAGTATCTAAGATAATTCCCAGTAACTTGATACTATCTTCCTCAGAATAATGTTCTCTTTTGAGTGAAAAGTTTATACTCTTGTTGTTTTTTAAACATTCAAAAATAATTGATTAGAGTTATACCAAGAGGCTGCCTCAGCAATTGCCTTACTCATTAGAAGGTTAGATTGTTCAGTGATACATAAGACCCAAAAAAAAGTCACATCATCAGCAAACATAACTGAATTAATGGAAACATTACCACTCAGGTCATTTAATGCAAACAGCAGCGGCATCGGCACAAGCAACAACAGTCTGGAGGAAGAAGAGGTCGGCCGGTTGAGATCAAGAACGTCACAAAGATTAGCTGCCACAGGAGGGAGCGGCCGGACACCATCAAAGAAAAGGGAGTAGGTTCCCCACCCCCCACTCCGGATCTGTGTGTGGAATATTGAAGGACTGAAGAAAAAGCTGGCACAGGACAGATTTATGGATTATGTAAGGTCGTTCGATGTAATCAGCATGACAGAAACTTGGCTAGGAGGTGGGGAAACAGTAGATTTAAAAGATTTCAATTGTGTAAGTAAGGGCAGGGCTTCAAAGCAGAAAAGGGGAAGGTTTCCAGGAGGCATAATAACTTTTTTCAGAAATCAGACGCCAGTGCAATTTGTTAATGTACCTGTAGATATAGAAGGGGTAACTTGTATTCAGTTGCGGGCCAGAGAGATAAATATATGTATTATTAGCCTGTATCGCCAACCGCCTACATCTAGATATGCCTCGCCTACTTTTTTCGAGGATTTAGGAGATATTATTTCTGAATTGCAAGTAAAATTCCCTGAAGCAAGTTTCGTTATTATGGGTGACTTCAATTCCAGAATGGGATGCGAAAACGTAACTATGGGTGGGGAACATAGGGAGGATGATCTCAGAAAAGCAACTCGATCGAGTAAGGACACGGTTGTGAACTCGGACGGGAGGGAACTGCTTTTATTATGCGAGATATTCGAATTTGAAGTATTGAATGGTAAATACGGGGAAGACGAAAAAGGAGAACTTACTTTTGTAAACGGTAACGGAGGAAGTGTAATTGACTACATATTGATTTCGCAAGATTTAATTTCTAAGGTAAAAGATTTCCGAGTAGCAAATCGCATAGAATCACATCATTCACCATTAGAACTGGACCTAGATATTGGAGGGGAAGAGGATTTGATTAATAGTATCGGTAATGCGGCTAGGGAAAATAGAACTAGGTGTATAAGGCGTTTTCGTTGGAAGTCTGAAGAACAAAATTTTAAACAAGTAGTGTCTCAACAAAACATAAATAATATTACAGATACAAATAACGCAATTGATACACTCACGGCGCAACTTCAGACAGCGGCAAAACATATGGAAGTAAAGTATAGCAAAAGGGTAAAAAAAGGATGGTATAATGAACAGTGTAGGGAGGAGAAAAGACAAGCAGAGAGAGCTCTAGTAACTTTTAGAAGGGAAGGGGGGGAACTAAATCGGCGATTTTATATGGAAAGGAGAAAACAATATAAAAATGTGTTAAAACAAGAGAAAGAGAAATGGCAAAATCATATGACAGAAAAAGTTAGAATTGCATCGGAAGAAGGAAACCAGTCCGACATCTGGCGCGCTATAAAGGAAATAGGTAATCGGAATAATCAGATACCTAACATTACAGCGGAGGCATGGGTCAGACACTTTTCTCGTGTGTATGGGGGTGGAAGTAATTGGGAGGGACCGGGGATACCTAGGGGACAGTTTTTGGTAAATTTGCAGATCCCAGAGTTAGACTCTGTTATTACAAGGGAGGAACTAATTAAAGCGGTAAATTCAATGAAAAATGACAAAGCATCTGGAATCGATGGATTGCAAGCGGAATTTTTTAAAGCTCTCATTCAAGTTGACAGTAGACTCGGAGACATATTACAAATTTTTAACCGTATTTTCGAAGAAGGGAAGTATCCGGAGCAATGGAACACATCAATAATTCACCCAATTTATAAGGGCAAGGGAGGTTTGAATAATTTAGATAACTACAGAGGAGTAAGCCTATTGCCAGCGCTAGGGAAAATATATTGCAAAATTCTAAATACAAGATTGAAAAACTGGGCATCGGGACATAACAAACTTTCGAAATTTCAATCAGGTTTTAGGGAAGGGTATAGAACCACGGACAACGTATTCGTTTTGAAGACAATAACGGGTAAATATATGAGTAAGAAGAGAGGAAGATTACACTGTGTATTTGTGGATCTTAAGAAAGCATTCGACTCAGTACAACATAAAGCATTATGGCGGAAATTGTGGGAAAAGGGTCTGTCAAGCAGAATGTTAAAAGCGTTTATGGCAATATATGATAAGGTTAATTTTTGTGTGAATTGCGGAGGAAATAATGTCACTCAGAATGTGAAGTCTACTCGGGGGGTGAAACAGGGATGCGTACTTTCTCCTATTCTGTTTAATCTATTTATAGATGATGTAACTGCTGGCTTAGAGAACGATGAATACGACGCACCAACTGTCGGGGGCCATAAAATTCCAGCGCTATTATATGCAGACGATATTCTGTTCTGTAGCACATCTATTCAGGGTCTTCAGAAATGTATTGATAGGCTAGATGTTTATTGCACTACCTGGGGCCTTGCTGTTAATGTAGAGAAAACGAAGGCGGTAACTTTTAAAAATGGATCTGTTTACAGCCGAGATGAATTATGGTTGTACCGAGGGAAAAGAATTGAAAATGTTAAGACATTTATATATTTGGGTATATGCTTATCCATGAATGGGAAATGGACAAGGCACATAAATTACGCCAGAGGGAGGGGGCGCAGACAAGTGGGGGAATTACTTGCCTCAATGGCAAAAATACCGGATATGCCAGTCGCTATACTATTGAAAATTTATTATGCTACGGCGAGAGCAACAATGTTGTATGGTTCCGAACTTTGGGGTGGGAAAAATTAGAGAGCTTAGCTAAAATACAGAATATTTTTCTGAAAAGGATTTTGAGGGTAGATAGAGGTGCGGCAAATTGCGGGGTGAGAAAAGAGTGGGGAATTACATGCGACACAACATTCTGCAAAATTATGACAATAAAATACTGGTTAAATTTATTAACGGCTGAAGATACATCTTTAAAATTTATTTGTTACAATGAGCAACTTGAGAATTTAGGAACAACAAACTGGGCGTACGACATAAAAAAGGGTTTGGAGGGTATAGGGATGGGGTGGGTGTGGGAAAAGGGGATTGAGAATAGAAAAAATATTTGGAAGAAGATAAGAGGGAGACTAATTGATATCGAGAGGCAGAACATCGAGGCTGATTGTAATGGTAAAGTGTCATTAGAATTACAAGCAGAATTAAAGGCTAATTGGGGAAGGGAATCATATATAGAAAGATTGGGTGCGGAAGATAGAGCAGCAATGGCCTGGATTCGCCTGGGAAGATGGAAAACTCAGAGAATTTCGGATGAGGGAGGGGGGAGAATCTGCCCAATGTGCAGGGGAAATGAAACCTGGGTTCATATCTTGGCGGGATGTGTAGTGACAGAGCGCTGGAGAGTTATGATGCTACCCGACAAATTTTTAAACTCGCAAAGAAGTAGGGAGGCATGTCTAAATCTATTACTGGATGAGCACAATTGGCACGGGTTATGTAAATTTCTGCAGAAAGTGAGATGTATGAGAGAAAGCCTAGATTTAGAGAATTAAGGAAATCTAAGTATTATTTTTTTTTATTATTATTATCTTTTTGTTTTTTGTCTTAATAATGTCTATGTGTCTATGAAATTTTTACTTGTTTGGGGGTGGGGGTTACGTCTGGGGTTATGTAAATAATAGAATATAGTTTTTTTTCAATTGGGTTTTTTATGGGGTAATAATTTAAGTGTATGCAGTGAGCACGTATGGTCGACACCGACCCGTGCGCCGGTTAATGTAAATAATGTGATTTATATGTGAGAATTTTTTTGTGAAAATAAATACACACTACTACTACTACAAAACAAAAAATAAAAAAGGACCCAGCACAGATCCTTGAGGAACACCGTATTTAATGTTAATTTCATGGGATGGGATGCAGAAGGTATAAACAACAAACTAGATAGGGCCCACGAGGAATGGAAGGGTCTAAGCTTGGAGATGAGAGAAGTTAAGAAGGAATTAAATATAGTCAAACAGGAGATGGATGATATGAAAAAGCAGGTACAAATACCAAGCAGTGTTGGGAAAGACGCAAGGAGGAAGAATATTATAATATTCGGCTTTGAAGAGGTCCAGTACGAGAAAAGATGGGACACCTGCTGCAGAATGCTTGAATTTTTCATGCAAGTACTGCATGTAAACCTATCGGACCTACATATTGAAACTCTATACTGGATCGTAGGACACAAGCAGAGACGCCCTTTACTCGTGAAATTCGTCAGTCGATTGACCAAAGACATGATAATGGAACGTACTAAATTACTGAGGGGATATAACATAAGAATTCCAAAGGACTACGGTTACAATACCAGAGTGAAAAGAAGAGAATTGGTAAAACACATGATTGAGGCACGAAAGAAAGGCAAAAATGCAGTGATGGTGCATGATAAACTAAAAATTAATGGTAGGTTATACGACTTGGAACATTTTAAGGAGAACCCTAACCAGAAGATTGGCGAAAAGGGCAGTGAGAGGAGTCCCTCACCGGAGAGAAGAAAACAGCTACAGCATTCAGAAGACAACACGAATAGGGGAAGACAGGGATCGATCGTGCACGGCGCTCAGAAGACAGGAAGTACGCCTGGTACGAGTGGGCATCAAGCCGCCGGCGAGCAGATGACATCAGCAGTTCAACACCCTGGAAGACGCGAGTCATCAGCATTACGCAAGACCCAGATGCGCACGTGGAATGTGACAAAAATGACGGACAAGTGCAACATCCTGATAACCCGACCCCAATAGGTAACAATATTATAATTGATGATAGGTCTGAGGGATTGGAGACTGTATCATCACTGCAGGGTAGCTTGATACAAGTCTCAAGACACCCTAGTCAGGGCTTTTACAACCTCAGAAACTGGGCTATTAAAAAACCGTAGGATAATATTAAGAATGGGACTAACTTGTATATAGGATATATCAATATAGAAGGGATTTTAAAAGCTATCGCTAACAGGGAGATATACAACTTAGTAAGGGATGTACATATCTCAGGATTAGTAGAAACATGGGTGAATAAGGAAGTTAAGATCAATGTAAAAGGTTTTACATATGTGAGTAAAAATAGAGAAAGGAGCAGTAGATTCGGAAGAATCCCAGGATGGCTGGCATTTTTTATTGAGGATACTGTAGCTAAGAACATGAAAGTGTTAAACGCCAAGAACAAGGGAAGCCTATGGATTGAGTACTCAGAGACTAGCAGTAATACTAAATTATTAATCTGAGTACTATATCAGCACCCCGGGACTCGAAATTGTATAATGCGAACTTTTATGAGATAGAGGAGGATATTATGTCCTTCTCCAAGGTCTTCAAAAATCACAAAATCTGTATTCTTGGTGATTTGAATGCCAGAATAGGCAATCGGGACAGACAGGAATTCAATATAGAGGACACAAATTGTTTCAAAATAATCAATAGGGCGGAAAAAACTAGACAAAGTTGTGACACTATAAGCAATAGGGAAGGGGATAAATTGCTGGAATTTGTTGAGGCGAATAATAGATTCATGCTCAATGGTAATTGTACAGAGGATGAGAAAGGAAATTTCACTTATGTCAGTAAATTGGGAGCGAGTGTGATTGATTATGCGTTAGTTTCACAGGAATTAATTAACCAGATTGTAAATTTTTCAATAACTGAAACTACAACAAGCAACCATTTAATTTCAAAGCAGTATATCTCCCTCCCCAGCACAAGACCAAGAGAAAATAATGGTTTGATAGCTTTCGCTCATAGACAGAATAACAGTTATACAAACCAATCTAGGATAATATGGAAAGAAGAAGAAAAGGATATATTTACAAATAAGCTCTCAGATGAGAATACCAAGTTATTAGTAATAGGAATAAATAACTATATTGAGAATGCTAAGGTATTGGAAGCTATTAACCTTATATACCAAGTAGTAACTAGGGCAGGACACAAAATAAGAAATAGGAAGAGAAAGATGAATAGTACGAATAACTTTTTTTTTTTTCCCCCAATCGTTCAGCATTACATTGCTATATCAGATTGGTGATGACTTAAGCCCGGATTTTCATGCACTATCAAACCTAAAAATATGCATGCATTCATGCACTATCATATCTCCAAATATGCACAATGAAGGGCGAAACATGCACTATCAAAAATCCGCACTGGACTGCAATATATTTCAATTTCTCTTAAAACAATATACAACAACGAGTTTTTCCAAATTCTCCTCACTTAAACTTGTGTGTTTATCAGTTACGTCATTCTTGAACACAGAAAAGGATCTTTCTACTTCACAAGAAGTAACAGGTGCATACTTAAGGGAAGAAATTTGCCTGAGGGTGAGATCGAATTCCATGTCTTTTACATTTTTTCCACATAATACGTCTTTCACTATTTTCAGAAGTTTAAGATCAGGATTCGAACTAAGTACGTTCTTAAGTTTTTCCCTAACTGTCACACCCATTTTTCCACAACTCGATTCTAAAGATAATTCAACGTCTTCAACAATGGCTAGTGACTGACAAATTCAAGCAGTGAGCGTTCTATTTAGCAGTTTTCTTTCAATGAAGGTGGTGGGGGTCGGCAAGTCGGCATTTTCTTTTGTAGCCTGGTGTATTATATTACTGTTTATTTAGGGTAAACAGTAGTTTGCACTGTCAAATTGATGCAGGTGGCAGACTCTGTTGCCAAGTCAATCAAATAACAATGGTAATACAATACATTTTTACGTTTCTTTGAAAAGCCAAGATTTTAGGGAGGCACATTCATAATATGCACAGTTATGCATGGTAACTTGATATTATGCACTAAACCCAAAAAATGAGGGTTTATATGCATTAAAAACGTCTGAATATGCTACATTAAACCCATAAAATCCAAAACATGCATTATGCATGAATTTTGCCATAAAAAGGCCGAAATATGCAAACATGCACGGAATCCATAAGTCATGTAATGAGTAACTACAATGTTTGAGAAGTGTAACCAAAGTATTTGAATTCTCGCTATAGAGGTGAGTCAATGTGACCCCTCACTCAAAATTATGCTTTAGAGTTATCTGACATAATTATGGTCATAAACTTAATCAAAGAACTATATCTTGAGGCAAACAAGGTCTAAGTCGCCCTGCATTATGGGACTTTTGTCCGAGGCCATAATACTGTGCCCCTGAAACATGTTCTAGATTATTAGATTATTATTCTAGATTATTAGATTACATGTTCTAGATTACAAACATTGTAATTTGTATTTTGTAACGTAAATGGCTGAACTGTGCCCAAGCACGAGCGCTCGCTCATTCGGGTGGTCTTGTTTTGTTTTGTATATTTGTATAAATTTGTATAAATAAATAAAATATAAATAAATAAATATATTAAGAAAACGTTTAGTCAAATTAGAAATGTGTTCATGAATATACTGTACAACGAGTTCACTGTGTAACTGTAGACGCTGGATTTGTGTTCTTGATGCACCACACCATATTGGACATGCATATAGCAGCAGAGGCCGGAGTATGCTTTTATAAAGCAAAAGAGTATAATCGATTCTGAGAGACAATTTCCTGTTCATAATTGGGTATAACTTCATTAATCGGGCATAAGCTTCGTTTAATTTTGTGTTTATATGGGTGTGCCAAATCAGTCGTCGATCTAAATGTAGTCCCAGGTACTTAACCGATTTGTCTGAAGAAAGTCAGGATACTGATGAATCACACATCTTGATATCAGGGGGAACCTCAGGCCTTCTCAGTGTAAATATTTTCAGTTGACTTTTCTGTGGGTTTAACTGAATGCGCCATTTTGATAACCAGTGTAAGAATAGATCTAATGAAGACTGTAATTGTGTAGCAGCTGTACATATATTATGATGAGAAGTATATATCACTGTATCATCTGCAAATAGAGCTGTATGCACAGAAGGAAAATCTGGTATATCAGCAGTATAAATACTGAAAAGAGTACGAGACAAAATGCTTGCTTGTGGAAATCCAGCAAGAATGGGCCGCTTTGTAGATTTATGGTTTCCAATGCAGACGGAAAAAGTTCTGTTCTTCAAAAAACTGGTGATTAGGTCTTGTAAGTACATTGGAAGACCAACTTTGCATAACTTATAAAGTAATCCTTCATGCCATACTCTATCGAATGCTTGCGTGACATCTAAGAACGCTGCTACAGTATGCTCATGCTGTTCGAAACCGTGATATATATGTTCTGTTAGTTGCAGCAATAGATGATCGGTTGAGTGATTTCTTTTAAATCCAAACTGGTGTGGGGGAATAATAGAAGCATCAGATGTGTATTTCTGGATGCGGTTAAGAATAATTTTTTCCAATAATTTCGACAAGGTCGATAGAAGGCTTATTGGCCTGTAGCTGCTTGGAGAAGATATTAATTTCTTTGGTTTATGAATGGCCATAATTTCAGCATGTTTCCATGCTGCAGGAAAGTAGCCATTGCGAAGAATGGCATTGAATATAGAAGCGATATATGCCAGGGATTTCCTAGTTAGCTGCTTTAGCACTGTGTTTGGAATTTTATCATATCCTGGAGCTTTCTTATTTGGTAACCTTTTAATAATGTTGTTAATTTCATTCACTGTAACAAAATTAATTGGCTTTTCTACTGACGATTTTTCAGCTAGTGAAGTTTCTTCAACATGTGATGTGAACAATAGATCTGAAGTCACGTTTGGTACAAATGTTGATTCGAAATAATCTGCAAGTGCTTGGCATTTTTCTATGTCACTATTGTATACCTAGTCATGGTCTCGTAGAGGTGGAATAATAGTAGGCTCACAAAGGATTTGCTCATTAGCCCTCCACAGGGAATTGTCTTAAGTTGACACATTAGAGATATATTGTTGATAACTTCGATATCGATACTCATCCAATTTATTCTTTACTTGTCTAATGAGCAGATTTAGCTGTTTACGTTGCCATGGTTGACGCCAGCGTTGCCACTGGTGGCGTGCTTGATGTTTCTTTTTTATAAGCTCGAGAATATCCTTCGGTAATTTCATTTGGTGTGAAAGAGGAGACGAAGGATGCTTTTTAATTAGTGAAGCCTTAATAGATGTCTGGGTTGCGTAAGTGATGTGTTCTGCAGCTTCATCAATGTCCTGTGAACGTTTTAAGGACCGACGTATTTGTAGCGTAGAGTCTAGTATTTCCTTAAATGCATTCCAATTCACAGGACCCGTAATCAACTTGTCTGGAGTACTGAGGCACAGGACAGGACAGTGATCCGAATCTAGCTCTGGTAGAGGTTGCATATATAAGGGAGCAGTAAAATTTTTAATTAATGCGATATCTAAAATATCAGGCTTTACTGTAGGATTGAAAGAATAATAAGTGGGTTCCTGAGGAGCAATGACTTGAATGCCATAATCTATTGAAGCTTGAAGAAGTCTCCGCTCGTTTGGTGTAGTGGTATGACAACCCCATGATTCATGTTTACAATTTAGATCTCCCAGGAGAATCGTTGGTTTAATATCTTCAAACAATCTTTGTATTGATAATGGACTTAATCTCTTGCAAGGTTGTTTATAAGCAGATATTATTTTAATTACCTTATTATTTTGTTGTAAAAGTTGTATGCATACAGCTTCTATGTCTGGTATGGGTGGAAGAAGAATCGAGTGGTGACTTAAATTTCTTTTGATGAAAATTGCAACACATCCAGAAGCAAAATGAGTGTTTCTATCTTGTCTGTATATTCTGAAATTGGGGATCTTGAATTTCTCAGTATTCCGTAAATGTGTTTCACTGACACATGCAATATCAATCCCATGTCTGTTTAAGAAGGCAGTAAATGTAGACTTTTTCTCTCTCAATCCATTGGCATTCCAATTTAGTAATCTTAGTTGAGAAAATGGTCTATGGCTGCTGGCCATTATGAAGGAACTGACTTAAGAAAGAGGTGAAGAAAGATATGATCTTGGGAATATATGGAGTCATGAGAGGATGAAATTCATTAAATATTGTTAATATAGCAGAAGATAAAGAAGAAGATTCAGAGGAAGTCGTGGAAGAAGTCGTATTTGAGGAACCTGTCACATGTGAGAACAGAGGTCTATTTGAATCAGATTCATTGTTTGACTGATTATTAGATGAAACTCTAGTTAAAGGAGGGAAGTGTTGAGGCCCCATAGATGGATGTGAAGGTCCTTGAGGTGTTAGCCTATTATTAGACTGATTGCCTGGTCTCTTATTTTTAGATACCATGTTTTGGTAGTAGGTGCAGCCTTTATAATTTGCTGGATGGTCACCTCCACAATTTATACACTTAGCAGGGACTGTACGAGGAGTCTTACATTGTTTGTAATGATGATCTCCATCACAGCGAACACATCTTGGATTTCGTCTACAATAGTTTTTTGTGTGCCCATAGTTTTGACATCTGGTACATTGAGGTATTGTGGTTGCAGGACGCCGATTCTCCACTTTAACGACAGAATGAAATAATCTGTTTAGATTCAGAATCTTCTACCCCTCATCAGAATTGGTCACTTCCACAGCACATAGAGGCATAGGAGTTTTATCCTTCTTATATAGTCTGTTCACTTGTACAACGGGGTATTTGAGATTGACAAGCTCATTGTAAATCTCTTCATTGCTTAGCGAATATGGAACATTCCTAATTAGAACAGATAACTTAGAAGCATCAGGTGAGCGAAAAGTGTGATATTGCTGATTTAATTGGTCAAGGTGTTTTGTAAGAGAACGAAAATCAATTGCACTGGTAGTATTGATTTTTACTACCATTCCTTGTTGCTGAGTTGTGAACTCATCAACCAGAAATGATTCTAAATCAGATACCAGCGTTTGATAATTATTTGTTCCATGCAGAAAGACTGGAGGAATGCGTTCTTTGTGATTTTCTGTTGTAGAGGGAACTTCTTCCTCCATTTGTTCCAATACTTCATATCGATTGTGCACAGGAATGTCTGTAACATAACGATTATCAGGCAAAGTATTACTTCTTTTGGTAATACTGTTTTCCTTACCTTCATGAGCTCTCTTTCTATCAGTGGTGATTCGTTATTTGCAGAACTGCGGGCTTAATTACAGGGCCACAAGAGCTAGAAGTTTGTTGATTGTGATCCTGTATCATTTTTGAGCCTTGAGGGGAAGACGGTGATTGAAAGTGAGGTTGCAAAAAGTTTAAGGAAGATGAATCCACGTCATTTTGTTTGATATTTGAATCACTTACTTTTGTGGAACGACTATAATATGTTTTGTTGGCTTTAAAAGTACAGTCTCGTCTGTTATTTCAGAGTCTAAATTGGTAGAAAATGAAGAGTTTTCATAATAAATACTACACTGCTCGCTATTGTCCATCGTAGCACTGTTAACTCTTCCTTTCACAGGGAGGGGTTTGAAAGTTAATTTCTGCTGATTTTCAGCCACTATATTTGAAGTCTTATTATCCACTAAGATAAAAATAGTTTATATTTCACTTAAATGAGCACAAAAACAATTAAGTAAAACGATAAACGGAATAAACTCAATAAATATTCTATTCGAATATGCCACCAATTCAACGGTCGACACGGCTTCCTTGATCCTCAGACAAAAGATTGAAATCTATAACTTAACCGAATAACTTTTATGATAAAGAATGTTTGTTGAAAAGAAATAGGTCAGAAAATGATACAAATTATGGGTAAAGGAAAATAATCAAGTAACCCGGGAGAATTTTATAGCAATCAGAAAAGAGTATAATGAATTAATCAAACAAAAGAAAAGGGACCATAACAGGGCGGAAAGTACCAAAATTAATCAATGGCTTGGGGATAATAACATCCAAATATGGAATTATTTCCGAACTCTAAAAAGGGATAACGATAACAAACTCATGCCCTCAGAACAGGATTGGAACAAGCATTTCAACACGATATTTAATTCAGAAGGGGTTACTATTAAGGAATTCAGGGGGGAGTTGATGGGTGTAATTAAAGATGATTTATTGGATAAAGATGTTAGTGTAGAGGAATTGCAGGCTGATATTATTAAGATGAAACCAAACAAATCACCCAGGGGATTCGGAATAAGCCCGAGGGTATGGAAGGAATTGGTAAAAGAAACCCGGGTTGGCTAAAAATTTAATAAAACTATTTAACAAGGTAAAGGAGTCGAATGTAATCCAGGATATTTGGAAAAAAGCAGTAGTCATACCAATATTTAAAAATAGGGGAAAGAGGGATGACCCAGGAAGCTACAGAGGGATTAGTCTATTACCTGCAATTTTCAAATGATATATGGGCATACTTACCAACAGATTAGTGAAATGGGGTGAAGCGCATAAAATGTTATCAGATTGGCAAAATGGGTTTAGAAAAGAAAGGAGGACTTATGATAATATATTTATTTTCTCAGCATTAATGGAGAAATATCTAGCCAACAAAAGAGGGAAATTATATTGGTTCATTATAGATTTAGAAAAAGCATTCGATACAGTTAACAGAAATTTGTTATGGCAAAAATTAAGAATGAAGACGGTTAGTAACGCCTTCATCAATAACTTAAGAAGTTTATATGATAACATAGAATTTTGTGTAAAATTAGATGACGCGAATAACACAACGGGATCAATAAAGCAAGGTAAGGGACTTAGACAAGGATGTAATTTGAGCCCGCAATTATTTCTACTATACATAGATGATATATTAGAAAATTGTATGGATGCAGATAAGCATTCTCCGGCAATAAACAATATAGAAATTCCAGGCTTAATATTTGCGGATGACCTATGTTTAATATATCTGTCTCAGACTGGATTACACAGAAAAATAGACAAAGTATATAAATTTTGCCAGGACTGGGATTTAAAAATAAATACGAAGAAGACTAACGTATTTATAGGCAAGAAAGGTAGTAGAAAGAGTTGTAAGGAATACTGGAAGCTAAATGGGGAGAACCTGGAAACAGTAAACAATATAAAATACTTGGGATTAATGCTAAATCATAAGGGATCCTGGGAGATGCAAAACAGAGCTGCGTGGAACGCAGGGAAATTGGCTTTTATTACAATTAGAACAGCTAAAATCAAATTGCCAGAAATCAACTTTAAATTATTTTTCAATATCTATAGGGCAGTAGTTGAAGCAAGGGTATTGTATGGGGTTGAAATATGGGGAGATACGGAAGCCTGGAAAACCATACATAAATCATCAAACGAGGCAGCCAGATACGAATTAGGTTTTGACAGCGGAAAAGGGATTATTTTAAGCAGAATCATGAAGTATTACAATTAGGCCTATATCTGGAATAAAAAAAGAGGACAACTTGTTAAGATTATGCCTGAAAGAACAAAGGGAAAATGTGGCGAAAAATAAAAATAGAGCTCGCCCAAGCAGGCTGGGCGCTATAAAATCTTATCTTGATCATCTAGGAGTGGGATTCTTATGTGGAAAATCAATAAACAAAGAAATAGACATAAGAGCTATAGTAAATATTATACTAAACAAGCGAGAGACAGCAGTAGGCAGGAATGCTTAGTAATAATGAGGGAAAAAATATCACTGGTATTCTATGTAGAAATGAAAGAGGGATGGGGCAGGGAGGACTACATAACAAAATGCTCTCAACGGGAAATTATGGGCTGGGCTTGGTGGAGATTGGGAGTTTGGAAACTTAGAGGAATTAGGAAAAATTATGAAAAAGGGAGATGCCCACTATGCAAGATGCTCAGCATATAATATGAGAGTGCCCAAAAACAGAAAATTGGAGAAGGAAATATCTAAATAACGAAATATTAAATACTCATTCGAGCAGCATATATGACAGAATAATAAATAAAAACATAAAAATCGATGTAAGAAGTGTGGGGCTACTATTGTATAAAATTAAAAAGGAGTGGGAAGTTTCAATTACAAAAGAACAGGAGATATTAGCTAATGATGTTTAATAGTATTGTTAATATTGTTCATTAGGTTAAGTATGTTATGATTGATAGAATTAGCGTTTTTTCAGGTTAACACCATAATTGTACACTTAAGATTACTCATTCATTTGGAGATAATAAATATGATCACTATATGCAATTACCCGGTCCAGAAAACCACCATTAACGGCCGTGGGTGTCGGCATGCTGACCACATGCCCCCCAATCCTGCCATCTGCCTACGGGAGATGATGCAGCGGTCGGGTGGTAGGCCAAGTCCCTCCAGGGATGTAGCGCCACGGAGTTTAGGAGTATGCAATTACAGTGTAACAACACAATGCAGCCTTGAGGCAGGAGCTGAGACACCAGTGACTGTGAACTTCGACTCTGGCATACAACAGATGTTTTTATATAGGTTTCTGTAAGAAATTGTTGTTAGTAGTTTTATGGAAGGGCCCCCTGAGAAATGCACTTTAATTGAAGGGGGCCCACTCTAGGCATGAATTCTGAATAAACCATTCATTCGATTACTTAGAGTGGAATTTTTTGAAAAAAGTCTGAAGATGGTACAAAAAAAAACTATTTTAATGTGTTTAATAAACTAATACAGGGTTTATAAAAACAAAAAAATCCAGGATTTTGTAACGACAGTGTTAACACTCTTGCATTAACACTACTATGCAATAAGTAGTGTATGCACTAACAAACCTTTTTAATTCATTTATATTATTACTTATTTATTTCATTATTCAAGGCACTACAAAATGCAAGTATGTGGCTTGGAGAAAACAGTTTATTAGCACAACTACTATTAGTTTTAAGTTTGATAATAGCGTCAAACCTCTGTATAACAAAGATCAATATAACGATAAACCCGCATATAGCAATATTGTGAATTTCCTATCTTAATAATATTAAATTTAACTCACTATAACAATGAAGCTATATTAGAAACACCCTTTTATAACAATATTTGGAGGTTGAATTGTTACTGCAACAGTAGCTTAGCCCTATGGATGGTAGCTAGTATCAGCTCAGTATCCTTCCCAGCCACCAATATTGATTTCTTAGAAATTCCAGAAAAGAAAGGTTAATGATGGGTGGAAAATAGGATCACCGAGGCTAAAATCATCCCTTATGTGTGCAAAAACATACTGTGTGGTAGGTTGTTAAATATTTTAGAATATTAGAATATTATTATTATTGTCATGAGCTCCCAGTAAGGTAGCTATGGACAAGGTCAAAGATTTTGTACATTCTTCTTCTTCTTAATCAAGCACTACAACTCTCCATTGAAAGTTTTGGCCTTCTCAACCACCTTCTTCCATTCTTTCCGGTTTTCAATTATCCTACTCCAGTTGTTCACCTTCATCATTTTCAAGTCACTTATTACATCATCCTCCCATCTAGTTTTTGGTCTGCCCAATCTTCTATTGGCAATTGGTTTCCACTTGTATATTCTTTTAACCAATCTATGCTCCTGCATTCTAGCTATATGACCAAACCACCCTAATCTTAATGCTCTTATATGATTTATTATATTCCTATTATTTATAAGCTTATTTAATTCACTGTTATTTTTGATTCTCCAATTACCATCTCTTTCCCTCGTTGGTCCAAAGATTTTCCTCAGTATTGACCTTTCAAATATTAATAGTCTTTGTTTGATAGAGCTTTTAAGAACCCATGTTTCACTTCCATAAGTTACTACCGGTCTTATTGTTGTGCAGTATAATTTGAGTTTGGCTTGTTTTGATATCAATTTACTCTTGAATAACTGCGCATTTGCATAGTATGCTCTATTTCCTAGGATAATCCGTTCCTTAATTTCTTCCTCTATTGTATTGTTCTTATTTACTGTTGACCCAAGATATTTAAAATTTGGTACTTGTTGTAATTTAATGCTGTCAATATTTAAATCTTCCAACATTTCACTCCTTGTGCTGCATTTTAGGTATTTAGTTTTCTTTTCGTTAATTAGCAATCCAAAGTTCATTGACTGTTCTTTCGAATTATTAAATGTTTCGATTAGCGCAGTTTTTGTTCTTGCCGTTATTATGATATCATCAGCATAAGCTGTACACTGTTTTAGTCTTGATGATATATTTCCCCTCATCTCCATTTTCTTCAAAATAAAGTCAATAACCATACTAAACAGTGTAGCAGATAGTGGATCCCCTTGTTTTACACCTTCCTGAATGTTAAACCTTTCGCTCATCATATTGTTCACTTTGATCTTTGCTACTGTGTTACTAAGTGTTAAGGTTATTACTCTTATCAATTTATTGGGTACTTCATAATATTTAAGGCATTCAATTATCCGGTTTCTACGCACTGAGTCAAAAGCATTACTAAAGTCAATGAAGATATTATACAGATCAATATTAAATTCATGGCATTTCTCAAATATCTGTCTAACAATAAATATATTATCAATTGTGGATCTATTCGCCCGGAAGCCCATTTGATAATCATCCAGTCTAGTTTCAATTATATCGACAAGTCGTTTGTTTAGTAGTATTGCAAATATCTTATATGTAATATTTAATAGGGTTATTGGCCTATAGTTATTGCACATTAATCTGTCTCCTTTTTTGAATATTGGGCATATAATTCCTTCATTCCACTGTTCTGGCAGCTTCTCACAATTCCATATGTTGATAATTAATTTATGCAGTTCTTGTTTTAGCGTTCTTCCGCCGTACTTTATTAATTCTGGTGAGATATTATCAGATCCTGGAGCTTTATTTGTTTTAAGTTTGTTGATTATGTTACACACTTCATTATAACTTGGTATTGGCAATTGTAAGTTTGTATCTGGTTCCTTGTTTGGGGTTTGTATTTCTATCGCTTCATTAACATTGAAGAGTGCCTGGAAGTGTTCTTTCCATCTATCTAGTACATCTACTGGTTGTGTTAATATATTACCTTCAGAGTTCTTACAAATCATGGGACTCACTGTTTGTTGACATTTAAAGTTCTTTACTTCTTCAAAAAAAATTCTTGTTTCGTTCTTTCTATGGTTTTCTTCTATTTTGTTTATTTTTTCATTCAACCACATCTTCTTTTTATATGCACACATTCTATTTGCTTCTTTTCTTTTCATACTATAACTTTCATAATTAGCTCTTGTTCTATTCTGCAACATTCTCATTCTGGCTTCATTTTTTTCTGCAATAATATTTCTGCAATCTTCATCCCACCATTCATTTCTTCGTTTCCTTTCTTCCATTCCAATCGTTTCATTTGCCGCTTCATTTATTACTCTTTTAATTCCTTCCCAATTGTCATTTACATCTTGTGGTTCTGGTAGGCTTTTAAGATTTTCAAATAATTTCGCTCTATATTCTTTAAGTCTTGTGATTTTGTACATTGTACACATCAAATACATAAGAAATAATAAACACGCCACAATAACAAGTAAAATCAAATTATACTACTATGATTAGAATAAAAATATTCTTTAACGGAATAAAAGGGGGTTATCTATTAGCCATTTGTAAAGAGATTTTTTAAATTCATTAAAACCATTAATGTGACACTGCTGGGGAAATTTATTAAACATAGAAATGGCAATGGAATTATAACAGTTTTTAGACTTGGCTAGTCTAACATATGTTTCAACAAGATTAAAAGTATTCCTAGCAGAATAACTGTGTACAGAAGATACACTGTTAAAGTCACTCAAATTACAGTTAAAACACCTTCCAACACAAATAATGGCTTGCAATGCGCATCATAAGCTTAGTTAGTTAAAATGCGAATAGAACTCTTTTGCAGTTTTAAAACTTTGATAATTCCATTACCATTACCCCAAATGGTTATACCATATGTCATTATACTATTAAGAAATGCAAAATATGCAATTCTAAGATAACTCATGGGTACTAAAGGCTTGAGTTATCTTAAAGCCGCGTTCAGACCTGTGCGCCTTGCGCCTAGTTGCCGTGCCTCTCCAGTGCATCTGCGCATGCAACGGTGCAAGTTCACGCATGCACCTAGTCTCTTGCGGCTCCATTATTGTAGGCGCATGCCTCTTTCTGTTCACACCTGGTAGAAATGCGCAGATGAAATATCCGCTTTGGATTCAGGTGCCGTAGCTAATACTGCAGCTGTTGTTATTTTGCGACAAAGACGAAACCATAAGAAGCGTGAAATGTGCAAATAATTCATTGTCGTTTCAACTTTAAAATAACAATTTGCCGACCAACGACAAAGAAGTATATTAAAGGAACAATTTCAGTCAACTTATTTTTATAGATAGGAAGTGAATTGAATGGGTATTGAATAATTGTATCATTAAAAATGGTAAGTATCTCAATTGGAATGATAATTCTTTCACACTGGCCGTGTGTAGGCTAAGATGGACACCTGAAGTCAGAATGAAAAATTCAATGCCATAGCCGGGATTTGAAACAAGATCTTCGGCTCTCCGTGCCGATGCTCTAACCAACTGAGCTACCATGGCAACGTGCCGGTACAACATTAAATTCTCCAACTGACTCACAATCCCAATATCTCAATTGTTTATGCTATTTTTCGAGTGGCAATATAAGGAATAGTTACTTGTTTATTTTGTTTAAAAAAAACTAGAATATCTCTGTCAAAATTATAATACAATTTTCGGTGTTATATTAGTGTCCATTATTATGTTTTACTAAGACGGCTAAACTCGTTTGTTTAAAAAACCTAAAAAGGTCTATCCGTTGAAATAATACCACTGCTGAAAGACGTATGAATGTCAACCATTTATATTTGACTAGCACAGTTAATAATAATAAACATGCAGAATGCTGTGATGGCATAACAGCTTTTCCATTTAAGACGTAGGCCTAAGCGAGCAATCGCGGGTTAAAGTACTGTACTGTACTGTACTGTACTGTTCGAATGTTTTCGTAGCCTATTTGTACTTGGCGCTAGTTTTTGTAAATTACCACATAGTTACAAATTCCGCTCACGAATGACACATGTTGTGTCAAAGACTTACGTATTAAAGACTACACCATTTCTTGGTATGAGTTAAAAATTGTTCCTAAATAATATATTCCAGTAACACAAGGTGGAATTATAAGCAATTTTATAACGTGCCATTTTTCAAGCATGGAGTTCTTACCTTCGATTGGAAAATAATAATTTATCGTCAATTTATATTAATAATTATTAATAATAATAATTTAATAATTAATAATTTATATATTAATTTTTGCTATAAAAGAATTTAATTATTTTAAATAATTTATTGTTAAAAATAATAATATAAATAATTTATATTATTTATATAATAGCAATAATATTTATAATAATTTATTATTATAAATAATAATTTATATTTTATAATAATTTATAAATAATAATTTATATTTTATAATAATTTAAAATAAAAATTTATAATTTAATTTATAATAATTTACGTTTGCAACCCAAAAGTGGATAAAAATCTTAGTTCGTTCAGAATTGTACCATGTTCGAAAATGTACCACCTTACCCTAATGTTAACTGGTAATATTGACTGACAATGTGGGTTTGATTGTTTTCATTGATTACCTCTCTTTAAAATTAATGTTGATAACAATAAATATATATTAATATTAATATAATATAAAATTATCCGTTCCGCACCCACTCTTCCTCTTTGAGAGATGTTCATTATGACTCTACGAAAGTATGATCGGAGGCTTTTTATTTTATTTAGCACCGCTTTCGCTGTTCCTAAATCATATTTGTCTCGTAAAAACTGCAAGGAATCGCTCCTTTTTGTCCTGTCCTTGTAGTCCGGGGAGCTAGCCATCCACAAACATGGACAAGAGCGATAATCCTCCACGAACTCAATATTCCTTTCATTAGACCACTCCTCCATAATGAAAAATCAGAACAGAACCTTGGAAGACGCACGACTGTTGCACGTAGCTCCCCGTTTGAAATGGGGAGCTATTTGCGCCTACGTGCACCGGCGCAAGATGGCCCGTGCGCACAGATTCCACGCATGCCTCACCCTGCACCGTTGCATGCCCCGGCTTGCATCTCCACGTGACAGGCTCATGCCTCTTGTGCGCATGCAACGTTGCACAGGTGTGAACGCGGCTTAAAAGATGTATCACACTAGATAACCTATTACATACATGGTCTATGTGAGGTTCCAGGACAGTTTAGAATCAATGATAATGCCTAATAATTTTACATTTGGCTCAGTAGCAGCATTATGATGATCTTTCAATTAAACAATATTTTATGTGTTTTGCTAGCAATGGGGCAAAAACTATTAGCACAAAACCATTGACTGACTTCAGTAAAAGAAACAGACATGTCTCTATTTAAGGCATTGATGTCACTGTTGGATACATAAAGAGTAGTGTCATCGGCAAAGAGTACTGCCTGACAACTAGCATTGCATGGTAAATAATTATTCATTATTAAAAACAACAGAGGACCCAAAACTGACCCTTGAGGGTAGATATATTAGAATAATTACATTGAAATGTACAGTCCGAATATGATTAAACAAGTAAGAAATTATTAGCTGCAAATGACGGCCAAAGATTCCATAATATTTTAATTTTGATATAATAATGTCATGTGATATACAGTCAAAGGCCTTGGAAAGATCGCATAAGACTGCTAAGGTATCGTTATGATTTTCAAAGTCAGACATTATTGATGTAACAAAAATATTCTACAGCATTTACGATAGATAATTTCTTTCTGAAACCGTACTAGTATTTTGTGAATAGAGTTCAACTCAAAGTGCTGTGTTAATTGATTATGCATAATAGTTTCAATCATTTTAGAAAATGCAGGCCCAATTGAAATAGGTCAGTAATTCTCCGGCTTAGCATGATCACCTTTCTTAAACACTGGTACAACTTTTACTAATTTAAGAGAATCCGGATACGTGCCATCTATGAGACATTTATTGATGCAGTAAGTTCAAGTTATAATAATGTAATGAATTACTTGTTTGATCAAAGTGCCATTAATATCATATACATCTCTACTATTTACATTTTTTAATCCGTTAACTTTCCTAAAAACAGCATCTGTTAAGACCAGTCTCCATCTGAAAAAAGTGTTTGATTTTGAAAATGCTGTTAACAAAGTCATAGCTTCCTGTTTGGAACTAGCCAAGTTCTGCTGAGATTCCTCAACAGAGTTGACAAAATATTGATTGAATTCATTAGGATTTAGGTTACATTTTGCATTATTTCCACATTAACCCATCACGTTCTATGCAGCTTTACACTTATTATTTGAATTATTTACATATTCAAGATTATAAGACCGCTTGGCTTTGGATAATTGCTCACGGTAGTTCCTCCTAGCACTATTATACTCTGCAACTGCTTCTTCCACATTGACGTAATAGCATAAGCACCAATCTTTGTAGCATTTTAAGCAAGTAAGATAGATTTCATGTTTTTCAGTTGACAATTATACCATCCTATCTCATTAGTGCTATTCATACACTGAGAATCCTTTTTAAATTTAACAATTTTTATAGGAAAACACTCAACAAGACCACTAATAATGTTACTTCAACATATACATAATGTACAATTAAAAAACTAAAAGGAGCAACTGTTTTAGTTTTGCCTTAAATATGTCATGAAATGCTAGTATTTTGCTTCCTTCTTCCCACCATCTACGAGTTTGAAATTTCGGATATATGGCTAGGCTCAAAGCATGCCATGATCTGTGATGTTAAACCAGTCTGAATAGTAATTTTTTAGTGTGTGGGTGTAAAGTAGCTATGATTAAAATTCAACAGAAGTCAGTAAGTAGAGCAACAAAATTAGAGTTTAAAAAATTAGTTTAAAAAAATTTATTTATTAAGATTTGGATTTGTGATTTATTACTTCCACTACTTCACATGTCCGTTCCATGAATTATCCTATAGCTTACACAGTTTTCTGCATGCAGTCTTTCTAATGAGTGATAAATTACAACCCCTCAATATAACAATAACACTCACATAACAATAGAATCTTCTAGGACCTACAAACATCATTATATGGAGGTTTCACTGTATTACAGTGTAATGAGAGGTCTAGATGTTATGAGCAACAAAGTTGCAGGTGAATTTATCTTGAGAAAACCTGAACCTCAAATTATAATTATTGTGGTTATTAACAGCTTTACTAATAAAGGATGCTCATAAGGACAATGAACAGTTGTTTGGTTATCACTGTGCAAGTTCTACATACTAATAATCCCTATATAATTGTAAAGGGTTACACCGGGTTTGAATGTGAAACATCATAAAATACATCATGCTGGGCAGAAAAAGAAGGTGGCACTCCATCAGTGTCACCATCTATGCAAGCAGTGAAGAAATAGAAGTGTTGTCTACCATGAGAAAATTAAGTTTCAGCATTTCATTAAATTGATTTCAGAAAGCTGTAATCATGGATAAAATTAAGAAATTATTACCCACAAACAAGGATCAATGTTAATAATTCAACAAAAGCAGCTGAGAATGTATCATAAATTACCTTAAGAATGGATGCATAACATCAAAATTCAATCTCAAACGTCTACCATATGACCAGCTGTTACAGATATTGTTCATCTTTATTATCTATGTCAAGTTTCTATAACGGTTTGTGGCTGTGTCTTTTATGCAGGGATTATTAATAAAATTTTCTTCTCAGTTGTGTATATTCCTGGTATAAATGTTACATGTGGATTATTAATAGAGTTCCATGAAATTCGCAAGATGTGACAATGCAAACTGTTCTCAATTCAACAAATATTTGCATAATTTCATTTTACTGTCATATATTATAGGCTAACCCCCAAAACAGCACTTCTGAATTGCAAAATAATGTGAATTTCACATAATAATGTGAACGGTAAATATAATTCTAGTTTTTGGATGAATGTTGGCAACAATATTGTTTTAATTGGACAAATTAATCAATTTTAACAATAACAATATTTTTGTAATTTCCACCATTTCCTTGTGTGTGAAATGAATACAATGGCCATGTTGACATAGGAGAACATTTTCTAACGGAGAGATAGATCAACAATTTTTCACTCCAAACGAAAAGCTCACTCAGAAAGCCAAAGAGGAACAAATTTAGGATCAACAAATCACAAAGTACACTCCAATGAGCTCAATGGTGTACTCTGGCACTATCATATCTGCTGCATAAAATCTAAGCTCTTTGCCAATGCCAATTTTTTTTTTTTTTTTTTAAAGAATAATAAATTCATTCAATTTTCCAATTCATCAAGATTGTCTATTAAGAAAATCCATAACAACAACAATTCAATTTTCAAGTAATGTTTGTTTTCAAAATCCTTGCAGGCCTAATTCATTACAAACTTACAACAAAATCAAAATCAAATTTCCTCTAATAAACTAAAATATAAGCAGTGGAATGTTCGATTTAAGCTGAGAACGGGAACAGAAATTACGTGAGTACCGTATTTTATGGACAATAAGATGCACTTTTTTGCCTTGAAAGTTGGTTGCGTCTAATGGTCCAAAATACACTAAAAAGATAAAAAGTATGGTAAATATTGTTGGAATACCATAGTTATAGACAAGGTGTAGTAAAAGATAAGACAGTTACAAATTTCAGCACAGACTGTACATCACTGCACTTCTCACAATCGTAAAATGAGGGTAGCTGGAAGCCAGGTACACATTGCAAAAAGAAAGGAATGTTGAGTTCTTTTATACAAAAGGAGTATCTTCGCCGTCGCCGAGTGTCCTGTTACACTTACCGGATGCTGAATTGAGGGTTAGAGGGTGTAAAAGTATTTCCAGTCTTTCATGAGAAATCAGTTCAGTTGTTAAAATTTACACGATGCCACCTGTACAGAAGAGATTTTAGTACAATGCCGGTTTTAAGTTAGAAGTAATTTACACTGATTCCATTGTACAAGGTTATAATTTTCTTATGTAATGAAGTATATTATTCCCTTTAAAATATTTCGTTTAGAATCACATTAAATTTATTTTCCTTTAAATTTCCATCCTAAAATTAAGGTGCGTTCATAATAGTTGTAACTGATGAATTATAAAACTTACATGATATATACAAATACTGTTACAGTCTTACTAATAATCCATGTGTAACAAAGATGCCATGAAGATGATACAAGAGTATCAAAAAGCCTAGGCATAAAATAAAGGTTTTGTTTTACTCCTGGTATCAATTATACAATTTATTTTATTTTATTGATTGAGCTCAACAGTAGAATAAGATGTATTTTAACATGAAAGCATTATGGCTATATGCTTTATAATCCATTTAATATGAAGGTTCTGCTATACTTACTCTTGCTGGAGAAGTGTAATCAGACTGCTGAATTCTTCCTTTTCCACGGCTTGCAAACCAAAGAGCACAGCCCAGACTTTCATCCAGAATGGAATTCAGTGGGTATATCAAATCTGATATGACTCTATTACGCTCTTCACCTAGCTCACTTTGGCTAACATCTATCTGAAACAAGTCAATGTGAGTTTGTCTAATTATTCCCACGTAAAATAGAATTTTATTTACACACACAGTTTTCTACATCCACCTTACATATTATCTTATCCCTTCAGAATCCCCCTCATGCTTTAATCTTTAGGTTCTATGCATGATTGGGGATTCGGGTTAACTTATTACCTTTCCTAATTATTTCACTCAATCTACTTAATTTTTCTCATCCACTTCTCTCTCACTTTTCCTAAATACTCCCCTATTTTCATTGTATTGTCTTCTCCCCTCAATTTTTAACATCTTAATGTCTATTATCTCCTTATCTAATTTTTCCCATTTTGTCTCACAAATTTCTTCCCATATATTGTCAACATACATAACACACTCTGTGGAAAAATAAATATACACCTGTAACTTATATGATACTCTTCAATATTCAACTGGAACCTGGTAACAAAATTATTATTTCTTTATTTTTTTACTGAAAGTAAGAAAACACCAAAGAGCAAAGCTCACCTTAAGGGGCTGTATACAATATGACGTGCATTATGATACATTATTGATTTCCAGTTACAAATTACTTATAAATGTATACAAGAGGTACGTACATATACTTGGATTCAGGGTAGGAACATAGTGTAGGAGATGTACCTGCAACTCAACGTTGCAATACGTAACCGTTGTCTCACTCACTCCCTTTCATTTTGTAGAGAAGGGATGTGGAGAGCCGGCAACCTGCCTGAGAACCAGTTGCCGGCTCTCCCCATTCCTTGTCAACAGAATGAATGGGAGTGAGTGAGTGAGACAGCAGTTGTGTATTGCAACGTTGAGTTGCAGGTACATCTTCTACACTATGTTCCTACCCTGAATCCAAGTATAGGCATATAAAACAGATGATTTGATTATAAGCGCCAGATAATGAAGTGAAACATAGTTACATAGGTAACGATAGCCTGATAATGATCAATATATGTATCTATTACTATGTCAAAGAACTTAATTATTATTAGAATTTTAAAACAGTTTTATTTATGATTTAAATTTTTTGTAAGTAAAATATTCTTTTGTCTTTGTGGTATTATGATTAAGTTATGTTTTAAGAACTTTGTCCCATTTGTTATAGTTGTAGAATGTGTGAGGTATATGTTCTGTTTTTGCCTTTTTTCATAGTTATGAATGTCATTGTTATATTCTATTGGAAAATTGCTGTGGATGCCACCAATTTAGTTCAATTAAAAAATGCCCTATTGCTGGAAAAATGGAATGAAATAGCAAATGCTGAGACACCAGAAAATAAACTAAACATCTTTTATGATACTATGCATTATTATGTTAATCTTCATTGTCCTCCAGTTAAATGCAAAAAATATCACAACACTAACATTTTGGGAAACTGGATAACACCGGAAATCAGAAAACTTAGAACTGCGCTAACTATAGCTACCTATAAAGCAAACGAGAATAAAGACGCAGCCTACTATGAAAAGGTTAAGAAGCTTAAAAATTTCTATCAAAATAAAGTTACTACCACCAAAAAAGAACATATTAGCAATTTAATTATAAACCACGATAATATAAACAAAGTTAGCTGGAAAATCATAAACAGCCTAAGGCAAAAAACAAACAGAGACGATGAAACCCCGCAGGCAATCCAGGTGGACTCAAGAAAGGAATTGTTAACAAGCCCCCCAGAAATAGCATCTGCCCTAAATGAACACTTTGTTACTATTGGAAGCAAAACCAGTAGGGCTCAAAATCCCTCAGCTGACCCACGTACAGTTACTTCTCTAAATTCACTAAAAAACTATACGAAGACAACCACTGTAATAAATAGCATGTATTTCTTCCCTACAGATGAAAATGAAATTACAAATGTCATAAAGTCCCTCAAACCAAAAAACTCTATGGGCATTGACAACTTACCCATCTCTATAATTAAATTTTGTAATTCTGAACTAGTTGCCCCCCTCGTCTCAATTATCAACTCCTGTTTTGAGCATGCTACTTTTCCCGATAAATTAAAAATTGCAAAGGTAATACCTGTCTTCAAAAAAGGAAATAAACTTGATATGAACAACTATAGACCCATATCCATTCTACCAGCAATCTCCAAAATTGTTGAACTTGTAATTTACAACAGGATCATAGGCTATTTGGATAAATATAAATTATTTCCCACTAAACACATGGTTTTATAAAGAATAAATCTACTGTCACAGCCTTGTCAGAATTTATTGAGACTACAATCAATCATATTGACACAGGCAAATATACTGCCAGTGTTCTTTTAGACCTGACAAAAGCCTTCGATTGTGTAGATGCAAACATTTTATTGGAAAAATTATCTCACATTGGAGTAAGAGGAAGGGGGTATGAATTGATTAAATCATACATGTCAAATAGGAAACAGTCAGTAACACTAGCTACTAAGGAAGGTACGACAGTCTCCAGTACGAAAGACATTACCATGGGGGTACCACAGGGTTCTATTCTGGGACCGCTTCTATTCATTCTATATATACACAACATTGAAACAATACTACCCCAGGATGACATTATATCGTATGCAGACGATACTACCTTAGTGTTTGCAAACAAGAACTTAAATGCTCTTGAATCTCACATGAATGAAGCCACAAATAAAATAGTCACTTATTTCAATAAACTAAATCTACAGGTAAATTCAAATAAAACGGAGTTGATCTCTTTCGGCTTCAACAAAAATCAGAAACTGCAACTTGTCATAAACAACTCTGAAATTAGCAATTCAAATCATATAAACTTACTTGGAATGACTCTGGACCAAACTTTCACATGGAATCAACACATAGATAAAATAGGAAACTCAGTCTCTAAAGGCTTATATATCTTAAGATATCTAAGTAAACTGGTCCCCACGTCAACAGCAAAATTAATCTATTTTGCATTGATCCAATCTCACATTACTTATGGAATCGAACTATGGGGTGCCACCTCAAAAACTAACTTCCACAAAATCTTTGTACTGCAAAAAAGAGCAATACGTTATTTGGCCAACTTACAAGATAGGGAAACATGTAGACAGGCTTTTAATAATCTAAAAATTATGACATTAGCTAGTCTCTATATTTATAAGGCAATAATATTTACAATTAACTTCAATTCACCCATTAAAAACAACATGATCCACGCATACAATACAAGAAACAAAGACAATTTTGCAACTATCGGTCATAAACTGAAGTTATACGAAAAGCTTCCCATCTACACAGTGACCAAAATTCTTGAACTTGTTACCCAGATCTCTTAAAGAATGTCAAAACAATAAACAATTTAAAAAGAGCTGTTTCAATATCTCCTGAATGGAGCGTACTACAGCATTGACGAATTTGTAGAAGCAAACAACCATAAATAACGTATGTTTTAGTGTTTCATTGTTTTACTGTCTTTCCTTAATGCCCAATTTAAGCTAGATTAAACTGCCAAACTTAGACTAAGCATATATGTCTGTAAATGTGCTGAGTGTATGTCGTTATGAAGATGGCAGATTTTTGTTGCATATAGGATGAGTGTGTGAATGTTGCATGGTATGTTCAACTTTTGTTATTGTGTTTTCAGCTTTGAAAGTACATATGTATGTTTGTAAAAACACAATTTGACAATGTTCTGTAATGTCTTGACATTATGCAGAACAGCAATAAATCTTATCTTATCTTATCTTATCTTATCTTATATATTAATCTGTGCATATAGGTAATGGGTAATGACATTTACTTCAACTTTAATAAGGTGTCAAACGGCAGGATATTCGATTGTTCATAAAGGATGTGAGTTGGTGTCAAATAACATGTTCCTAGTAAAATACTGATTGCTCTATTCTGAAGTACCGATACTCTTAATGGTTACAAATCTGTTTTATGGAAACGACCCCAGATAAATATCATAAAGTTATGTGAGTAATATAAAGATCTCAAGCCAGAAGTTGACAATATTCCCCTTATTCGCCTAAATATCCCTATAACTGGAGAAATTTTGCTACACACATTGCTGATGTGTTTTTTCCAAGTTAAATGTTGGCCTATAGTTAGGCCGAAAATTTAGTATCCATTATGCACTTTACAGGCTTAATGTCAGCTGTTTAGAAATAAATAAGTGTGTGTTTGGTTTATGGAAGACCATGTATGCTGTCTTCTGGGTATTTAATGATAATTTAATTTGATTTAACCATTCTGATAGGAGTGTAAGATCTTCATGCATGTATGACAATAATCCATCAACTGTATCACTAACATAAAGAATACTGGTATCAACGATAAGTCAAGGCGTACCATGTAAAGGTAAGGTCTGAATATCATAAATTAGTATACCTCATAGTACATGATGTAAACTGTGAGGTGATAATTAAGGGTAATCGTTAGAGAAGGATTTTATCTGCCACGGTGTCCCAAACTCTGACAAGCTCAGTTGGTACAGCATCATCACTCATCACATACAGCTGAAGGACCTGGGTTTCAGTTCCAGTAAAAGAGGAATTTTTCTCTGAATTATTCTCATGTAATGTCACCAGATATACAAGGAACGAGGAATCAAGTCATGGCAAGTTTTATTAATTTTTTTTTCAGAAATTTTGAAAATTACAAATGACAGGAATGTTATGAAATATATGGATAATGCAGGTCATGGGTACTAGATGTAGGATATGGTAGGTACCAGACACCCATAAACATCCATACTTGACGGCATCGTATCGCTGTAAATTACTGCAGCAGTTGGAAGCATAAAAGCACAGAAACCCAATCATATAAATCATCCAAGTAGTCCCTATTGAGTCCACAACATGCTGCCAAATATCATCTGTCTCAACACCTTCGAATCAAGCCATTTCTTATAATACAGCGGTGGGAGACAGTTTGGGCACAAAATGACATTGCCACTGCTATGCAATGAAAGATGGCCCGATTCAAAGACGGTATTTATAGTATATGGATGATTACTGGTATCTGGCCCCTTACCCATCTTACACATAGTTCCCATAATCTGCACTATACATACTTAGAATTTAGGATTTAAGAATTGGAAAATTAATTTTATTAATTTAACATTACATATAATAGAGTTACGACTTAGATGGAAAAGACAGTGACAGAAGAATCATGCTGATTGAATGGTACCAGTTAGTCATTGCAGACTTCAGTACAGCTCGTGAGAATTGTTACCCCAGCTAAATACAATGGTGCTATTGTGTCAGTACTCAGATTTTAGACACATGTTTGCAATTTTAATGCTGACCTTTGCATTTTAGAAGTCTATATGAATATTGAAATCTCCATTACAGTTAGCCACCTTATGAGAAGAGATTTTTAAGTGCAGTAACAGCCAACAGGTGTCGCTGATCACTGGAGGCAATTTTCTAAATGATTATTGGTTACATTTAAGTTGGCGCCATAAGGGATGTCCAACATGTTGTTAAATGTGCCAAAAAGATCACACACTTAACATCTTTCAATACATATATCCATCCGAGAAGCATCACTAGAAATTGTATAAATATTTATAGCATGCGTGAATCAGGGACAGTTATTTCTCAGTGCACAAGAGACATGAAACAGTGGATGTTCAAAAAGTTGTGAACAAGGCAGGGAAAGTTTAACTTTTCGCAGATAACCAGAGTACCTTGCAGAATAGCGAATGTTATATACATTCAGAAGTTAAATATTTTATTTACAAATAACTAAATTGTATTAATTAATTTTGTTGATTGTAAGTTAAATAAAAAATAAGCCAGTTTATACTGAAGGAACATTTACAGTGTGTTATGTAAAACACAAAAGTAGGCTATTTAGAATTTTTTTAAGTTAATAACTGGAACTTTTTTTTATTTGTAACAAGATACACATTAATTGATTTAATAACTTTTTATTTAAAAGTTTAGTTAAAGGAATTTCATTATAAGTGAAATTAGAAACACTTTAATTAATTTTACCTGAATAAATTAAAAATTGTACTTTTGCAAAATCAAATTAGAGTAAATTAGATTTATTATTTCAAGGGCTATGTTCCTTAACCACTATTCCTTAGCAGTGTTCACAAGATAAGTGGAGTTACTCAAAGAAGACAACAATATGAGTGAAGCACAATATTAGTTAAACTTTTGAGACAGACTAACTTTCTCCCGTACCTAATAATACGCAGTGCTATAAAACTTAACCTTAGCAATCTTGACAAACACCAAAGCGTAGTGCCATAAAATTTGACTGCAGCCACCTTGAGATGATCTGAACCAAGTTATAATATAATAGCCGGAACACAACACATACATTTCATTCATTTGTATTTCAAAATAGTTCCACATTTCCAACAAGAAGAAAAAAATAGGTTGCCATGACTTATGCCCCATCTCCTGTATAATAATCTCAGGAAAAATTAATATACATGTCCACCTAAGATAGATACGTATTTTCACAACCACAAAAAAGAGAGAAATGCACTTTCTGGCAGCTTTGTAGATGTATGCCACATTACCCACAGCTGCCTTAAGCCTTCCAGGGGTCGACAAATCCACACCCATAAGAGTTGACGCTTAATAAGCGCTGATTATATTAATAACAGTTTTGCAAGCTATAAGCCCAGTCAAGGGATCTAGAATATCCAAGCTTACGGCTGCTGTTATCTTTGTTTACCATTTCTGGCACTGGAACTGGGCAGGAAAGGGTTTATATATAAATTAGGAGCCAAAGGAAATTTTGGGATTGGTGAGAGAAGGTTGAGGTGCATCGATCAATCAGGTATAAATCCTCTCATCCCTAACTAAACAGTTTCCTGAGGATGGCCAGAGATGACAGCAGCCGAAAGCTTGGATATTTTAGATCCCTTGACTCAGCTTATAGCCAGCAAATTGTTATTAAAAATCCACACCCATTGATATTTATTTGGGTGGGAAGATTCTCTTTACTTGCCCCTACATAGAATGATGCAATAAATGGCATATTTCTTCTGAAGAATCCCCACAAGCGGTGCCATTATCAAGGCAAGTAAGCAATGAATCCCTACAGGCTTCTCTGAAAATTCAGTTTCTTTTTTTGACAAATCTCGCTTATCATTTTAGAATAGCATTACCAAATTAGCAATAACACAAAGAACTTCAAAATTACGTTAAAAATAAACTACTTTCATAGACCTCTACTTATGTACTACAAATGTAACTTTACCTCTACAAAGTTCCACACCCGAGTAGGAAACAATTTCCTCAATTCTTCAACTCCTTTTCTTCCAGATATTCTGTCTGGTGCTAAATACTTGCTTCCTTCCTTTTTGTGTGTTTTTGCCTGCCCTCTTTCCATTTTACTCATTTTGGGTGCTTGCACAATCTTTTCAAAAGCTACATTCAGCAAATCTATCGGCTCATTTTCTGGGATTAATTCACTTGCAATAGCAGCTATTATTGTAGAATCCAAACCTCCAGAAAACAAGATAGCAATCTTGGAATGGACACAGTTGTTAATACTCACTCTCAGGCACTTCTGACAAACTCCTGGTTGTTTCTCAACTCTTACTTTAACAGCAGATTTTAAAAGTGCAAGTACATTGTTTACCGACTCTCTCATATCAGACCTCTGCAAAGATTCCAGCAGTTCACCTTTATTAGAATTCACAAATTCTAATAAATGACTTTTATTTAAACAGTGTTTTGGAAGAAACCAATCTAGTGGTGAAGGGATGACATCAGTCGACACTTCAAAGTCAAAGGAGACTAACATCTGGGCTTGAGAAATAGATTCTGCAGTCAGATCAGAATACGGAAACAAGATAATGGAATGCAGATCTGGAAAAAACAAACATAAATCATGAGTTATCAAAAATACTTCAAAAATTGTTTATTTTATTATTTTTGGTGATTTACCTTGATGGGTTTTATGAACTAAAGCTCAGTAACAAAATGCATTTTATAATTAATAAATAAAAGAAACCATTCAATAATGTTTACATGTGAAACAACTATGGAAACAGTCTATAAGAAGCAACGTTTCTTTTTCTTTCTTTTATTTATTACTTAAATAAATTAGATAAATATTCACAAAATTCACATTTAATTTGGATATATTTATTCACGACACCACAGAGAACTGTTTCTGTTGAACACTTCATGACTTTGGGGATTCTGAAAACCAACAAAATAGAACCGAGGTCCTATTCCATTAATCCATGTACTCAGTAACAAAGCAAACAATGTCTGTTTTAAACACACTTAATTTACTCTAAGCATTCGGTCAAGAGCACCAAGATGGGCATGAGTAGGCCCTCACCCACTTCCTGGACCTTCTCATTCCCACAGTGATTCTATCAATGGTGCAATGATAAAATATAAATGTAAATGTAAAATAAAATATATGCACAAAGCAATAATGCCTATATCATAATAATGTGTTTTGTGAAATCTTACAACAACCATTGTTTCACGATACAATTAAGTTACATATAATTATTGTTTTTTTTTCTATAAATATTATTTTTAAGTTTGTTTAATTCCAAATATCATTTCAACACAAACGAATAAAATATATATCTACACCAAAATACAACTAACTGATGTCTAAATTTGTTACAACAATGCACATAAAAATGGTGGTGTTTGTTGAGTCATTGTTGCCAGTCTTCTAGTTTTTTGTAATGAACAAATGCCAGCTTACTAACAATGATCATATAACTATGAACATGTTACCCAATTATAGAAAAATGTCTGCAGAAAGCATATCTGGAGGATGAGAAGCCAATGTCAAGTTTAAAAATGGTTTCTTTATAATTAAAGATGCATGGAGTCAAATAAAGACCCCAGATACCAAGCGAGGGTTAACCTTTCCACGGCAACTAATGTATACAGGTATATGCATCATTGCAAAGAATTGCATCAAGTAAAACTTTACAATAAAACATGATGATTTTATCATGTTGCAATTGCCATTTATGGAATCCAGCTATTCCACTAAGATTTTCATCGATTTGAATCCTAGAGTCTGCTGATGATTTCAACTGATGATGATTATTATTATTATATGGGACAAACACGTGTAGGCTCAATAGAAATAGAGTTTTGGACTTGATCTACAGATTTAATTAAATGTCAAACAGATTTGTTATGTTATGCAAATATTAGCCACTGGGCTATATTTGTAACATGTTCATTCTTGTATCATTATTACTTATTGTTCATTGTAGAACAGATTGTAATGTTGAAGAAAGATTAAAAAAAATTATTATTATATAAATTCAGCTCTAAAGATAGGGATAAAAGATTTAAAGTGTACACTTGCAGATTACAGTGCCTCAGATCAGCAATGTATCATCATTTCTGTCACTACCTCATGCTGGGAGTAGATAATTTGCTCAACTGCTGCCTTCCTTGGATGTTTTACTATCCACTCGAATATATATATATATATATGATATATAGTATTTATTGTACTAAGAAAAGTTACAAAAAAGTCTACCGGACTCAACACTTGTCATTTTACCGGTAGACATCTTAAAACACAATAATACATTTTTGTGGAAGTGTGTGTAAACATAAGGCTGCTAAACAATGTAAACAAGTTACCTTTCCTGAGCTTCTTTAAATGTATAAACTGAGAGAGAGAAAAAAAAACTTTCCATCTCTGCTTCCCTTTACGCTATGTTCGTATGTCTTTTTTTTTTTTTTCTGTTCATATGAGATCACCATTTTATATTCTATTGCTCTTGCCATAACCATAAGGGAAGTTCACTAAATGAGTACACCACATTTTTAATGGGATTCAACTAATCATGAACTAATGTTCTAAATAAACCTTACTACACCGATATTTATTAGAATATTTGCCTTTCAGCCACTAATCAAGCTCTTTATGCATAACCCTCTGAACTGAGCTACATAACATTTAGCTCGTTATTAAGTATCACTTTCTTACAATTTAATTTTTTGGAGCTGTGTTCGCACTGCTCTAATTACACTGACTGTTGCACACTGATCTGTTATTAACTTTGGACATAGGCTATATTTCTTTGCGTTAATTTTATCTGCTTTCATAAACTTGCAAAACGGCATGGATTTCAGCATTCCACCTGAATGGATCGATAAACATTCGAGATGCACGATTTTCATGATCGATAGTGACAGGACGGCGGAACGAGTGGAGTCTTCTTCATCCAGAGAGTCAGTCGTTGAGTGGAGCGCACCTGAAGAAGGCTCGGTGGAAGAGCTGAAACGTCGTGCTTAATTTTTTAAGGTATTTTATCCACTAAGAGTAAATTTTCTTCATCATTTTTTAAATTATCTGCTTTCCTTGATCTCACTGTTTACTGACGAGTGACATTCACGCTGAAAGATTTCAAACATCCTCTGCTTCTCGTTCCAATCCCTGCTGCTTTGTCTGCATTTTCTTCCCATGCACTTCCTGTATCAAACCTCGTCCATGGATCCCCAGCTGTTAAATTGCTGACTCGTGTTGTCTTCGCTCCTATGTCATCTGATTGTATCTGCGTCATCAACCGAGCTGGTCTATGAGCTGTTTTTCCCCTATGAGGCGACGTCACGAGTCTGTCCAGTCATTTGCCTCCAGCTCATCCATGCGTACGCTGGCTGTCCCTTCTTCTCAGATCTGCTGACGCTTTTCCTGTTTGCCGTCATTTAGCCCGCTTTTGTCTTCCAGCTTAACTCCATCCACATATAATTCCATATTCTGGATGATAGCCTTCTTTCCTGCTTTTCTTAATTCCTTTATTCTTTGTACCAATTGTCTCCTGATGCCTCTTTCCTGCTCAGACAGGTCTTTATTTATGTACACATCTATACCCCTTAATTTGGGTACCATCTTCAATGTCATGTGAATGATCTGTTTCATGGCAAATCACGCGACTATCATTTGTTTGCCCTTCCTATTGCCAATCCGATAGGCCTCAATAATTTCCCAGCCCTGTAGTTCAGGAGCTTCCATTTTTTTCTCTAAAATTTCCATAATCTCCAATCTAGGCGTGATTCCTTTTCTCTCTTCTATCCCTGTGAAAACTAGATTGAATTCTCTATTTTTTTTTCTAATCTTTCTATCCTGATCATCAGTTCTTCCACTTCCTTCTTCATGTACTTGATCTCCTCTGTAGTCTCCTGCTTCACTTTTTTTGTCGCCACACTAATTTTGTTACTCAGTCACTCTTCTAGGCCATCTAATCTTTTAATTATCTCATCAAAGCTACTCTGTCTACCTGCTGGTCCCGAATTCCACCTATCACCAGGAGGGCAACAATTATGATTGAGTAAATCAATGTGTTGGCGTTGTCTTCTTTGTTTACTTGCTCCCTCAACCCCATCTTTTTATTCACAAAAGATCCAATTCTAGCTCTGTAAACTGTTATTTCTACTCCCATTGTCCCTTATGTCACTTTTAACCAATCTTCCGAAGCTTAGTCCAGACACATCCTCTCTCAACTGTTGCTTACTTAGTACTGGTCCACTCGAATAATCCTTTGCAAAAGGGTTTAATTAGACATTATGAGAAATACGTGGAGTAAAGGGGAATAAAACGGCTTTGGATAAAAATGACCTAATACCTTTTAACCTTTCAACCTTTATGGAGACTGGCAAGCAAAAGAAGCCTTAGAAGGAGTTAGGGATTTTGTGATAGGAGGATACGCTATTAACACCATCAAATATGCGGACGACCTGGTGATTCTGGCAAAGAAACAAGAAATATTGCAAGGAATGATTGACAGGCTGGTGGAAACAGGAAGAAAGTATGGAATGGAAATCAACATAGGTAAATCGAAGGTGATGAGGATATCGAAGAGAGAAGAGTCGCTTCAAATTATCATGGGAAATCAAGAATTAGAGAACGTGAACCAGTTCAAATACTTAGGAAGTGTACTGACGAAAGATGCCTATTGCACCAAGGAGATAAGATCAAGAATTGCCATGGCCAAGAAAGCATTTATGAAGAAGAGAACTCTGCTAACTAGTAGTCTGAACCTAGAGCTACGTAAAAACCTGGTGAAGTGTTATATTTGGAGTATTGCTTTGTATGGATCAGAGACATGGACTTTGAGGAAATTAGAGAAGAAATATTTAGAAAGTTTTGAAATGTGGTGCTGGAGACAGATAGAAAATATAAAGTGGATGGACATGGTGACAAACGAAGAGGTTCTGAGTAGAGTGGGTGAGAAGAAGTCAATCATACACACAATTCGTCAGAGGAAAGCAAACTGGGTTGGGCACATTCTCAGAAGGAACTGCTTATTACATGATGTCGTAGAAGGAAGATTGGAGGGTACAACTAGACTTGGAAGAAGAAGAATTCAGCTGTTGGACGATTTAAGGGAAAAGCGGAAATATTGGATACTGAAAGGAAGCAGAGGATAGACAGTTTTGGAAAACAAAATTCGCGTACCAAGTTTGAAAACCTGCCGGAAGGCAGAATACTTACTACTACTACTACCTTTTAAGGCTGAGACCATCCATTCTTATTGATACTGCTTCGGTTCATTTATTTCACAATGAGAATCTAATGTAACCTATCTGAAATCATTCAATGCCGCTGAAACAACAAGAACGCCATATTCAAAAACCTCTAGTTTAAGTTTTGCAGAGCAACCTCGATTATTTTCTCATATTATTGTTCAAAATATTTACTTAAAACCATCATATAGCCTATCAGAACTGTTTTCAGACAACCTGATCCTGAAAAAGTACCAAAAGTAGGTCATTTCTTTAAAGTCTTTTACAGTAAGGAATAAACTCTGACCTTAAACTTCCTGAACTCTGTGTATAATTTTCAAACATGTTTTGTTAAAAAATATAGTAGCGGCACTCCTCGGGTTTCTACATTCATTCGAAGAGACCCTTTTATCCTCCTGAGGCAAGAGTATGGTGGCAGGTTTGCAACATAATTATCTGTTTGTTATTATTTCTCTTATTGTGTCCGTAAAGTGAACCATGAAGCTTAAGTTAGTTTTTGCATGTTATACAATACTACTTTATGTTTGGCTGTCAGGCCAGCAGCTTAAAAGAGTCAAAATTATGTTAAGTTGACTGTCAGACCAGCACCTTATGAATCATAAATATGTCAAGTTACCCTAATGCTAGGATCAAAGACACCAAAGTGGAAACCTAATGAATGTTTGCACCCTCTGTAGATGTGAAATCTATAAGGGTAGAAGTAAAGTAAAGTGTTCCCTATTACAGGCCATGGAGGCCCAGAGGGTTCCAGGAGGTTGAGGCTCCCAGATTTTTAGACTTCGGCACATGAAGGTGGTAAGGTTGTCAGCCCTACGCACCGGCCGCCTTTACCCCCAGGATTGCTCCTGGTACTCATTTCTGTTAGAGGCTGAGTCGACCCCAGGGCCATAGTGCCACCAGAAGGATTAGGCCAATTGAAAAACTCCAACGACCTCATCGGGGATCGAACCCGCGACCTTCCGGTTTGTAGCACAGTGCCCAACCACTACGCTACGGCGTACCCCATAAGGGTAGAAGGAAATACAAAAATAAATGCAGTATGAATAACTCAAGTCTCAACAATAAAATAACATTGTTTTTATAATCAAAGTAATGATCTTTCATATTATTATTATTATTATTAATTAAAAAAAACACACACACAAAAACTTCACATAAGAATCTTAGCTGATCTTGATTGCTGGAAGCTTTGCAGTCCCTCTGGTAGTGGATGGGTGTACCTTCTGATCAAACTATATTCTGCTGGTATTTCAAAATTCATTAACCTATGTTCGTATTTTTGGATAAATACCTTCTCCCAAACTGGTAATTATTGTGGCCTATCCGTTGGTTTTAGTAGCCTAACTTCCTGTTCTATCTCATGTCCTTCCTCCCAGTAATGTGTTGCTATTGCTGATTTATTTGTCAGTTGGAATTTAAAATTTCTGAAAAAAAAAAAAATATATATACACACATACGGGGTGTGTCAAAAGAGTCTCCGCAGTGAGGTGAATGCGCTAACACGCTCACTCGCCACAGTTAGGTTGGCATCGGATCCCACTAATTAAAGCCGGTCTCCATAGCCGCGGTAGCTAAGGGACATATCGAATGTGGAAACCGTTCACAAAATTTAAGTTTTACGTTTTCCGTAAACTTATCACCCTCACGGAATACATGTTCAACTAAAAACACTCTTCCTTCGATGGTTAACATAATGATTTTACAAGCACAACCGCACGCGTTTAACTAAACATGCGCTCAATTCGATGGTTCACACAAGCACTGCACTTCACTGCAAAAGCATACAACCACACAGTTATCATCAGTTATCTTATCACAATACTACTGTTTCAAAGGGATGAGGACACTACCTGCTCCATGGTCAATGTAGTCCCACTACCAACCTAACCACACCCGCATGCGTCTGAGTTCACTGCGGAGACTCTTTTGAAAAAATCTTGTTTCAATATTCCTCTTCATCTGTCCAATGTAAACCTTTTCACAGTCAATGTTACAAATTTTCATACATAGCTAATTTTTTATTAGGAGGTTCTCAGACTTTGTATTCTGCTTTTGGGAGGGTTCTAATGTTGATTTTGAAATACCAGCAGAAGACAGGTCAGAAGGTATGTAAATTCATCCACCACCAGAGGGACTACAAAGCATCCAGCAGTCAAAATCCGCTGAAGATGGAAGCAACAGCTCTTGAAATATACCGTCACTTAAGAAGCAACACTGCCTATGTGATATTTTTTGCAAAATTGAGTTATTATCATGGCGATTATCGTAGCACCTGTCATCTACAGGTGAAGTAGTTCAGGTCAAATCCCACAGATAGCCATTTAAAAAACACCACCTATGTTCAACGCCTATCTCCATCAATTCCTCTATAGAACAGACTCCTTTCTTTCCATCAATTTATTTAAGTATTTTATGACTTTTGCATGCCAAGAGTATATTTTTTGTTTGATTGTGTTATACTAGTGTATTTAATTCATACCTATCTAACAAATAGAATTTATTGTATATATATATCATATATCTCTCTTTATAACTTTACTAATGTATCAAACTTGACTCAGCTAATGTAATGCATGTGTATTACTTATATGGCGTTGAATAAATACCCACATACATATATTTACATACATATTACTGTCAGTTTTGTGTGCATCTAGCTTAATTGCACTAACTGTAGACTTTCATGTGAAAACATGAACCTTGTTTTAAGTGTGTATATAGGCGGTATTGTCGCTAGCCTTTCCAGTATTTTGTGTGGACATTGGCGATGTTTTACAGATAGTTAGGCCAATTGAATAGTGGCGGTTTCTCCTATTGTGCTGCAGCACAAAGCCTGTTTTCTGCTCGTCGTATAACGTTATTTTCAATGCAATACTATATTTTCTTTTGTGTAGATTTAGAACTTGGTGATCCACGCGAGAATTTCTTAGCTGGTAGCTTAGGAATGAAGAGTCGGTAATGTGAATACTACCTTACCGGCACCACGATGGGATTCTGTAAACAGCACCTTTTTCGTAGGGCTGTGACGTCATGCTCAACCTTTACTGCATGGCGTATATGCAAGTTTTAACTTGCAGAATGTGCTGCGGCAGCAGGCCCACAATGAGATTCCGATTCCACCGGCACGCTGTTAGTTATGTGACAAGATCTTCCACTGTCTGACAGTAGAGGGCCATGATGTAGCGTGAGGGACCATCATAGTCAAGTGAGCAATGGTTTTCATCTTCACCGCCAAATTCGAATGTGTTAAATTCAGAAACACGGATTCCACAACCTGATTAAGTATTCTGTCACACTAGGAACACTAATGACTTCCTCTACCTTGATCATTAAAAACACAATTTTCTCATCTCTTATTCCATTTTGGGGAACTCTCATGTAATTTTCGCTGCCCTAATTATTATTATTTTTATTTTTTGTTGTTGCTATTTTCTCTCATCACACAACTCACACAACGATCGATGAGACGAGAGAAATTAGCAAAAAAATAATTAGGGCAGAGAAAATCGTGTGTGTGTTCCCAGAGATGGATTATGAGATGAGCAGTTTAGAAAGGCCTACTAATCATTTTTTTAAATATTTTAAGTTTGCTGTATGAAATGGTATTTGCAGCACACACTCGTTTTGAGCCACGAGCCGCTACTGCTATTGAAGGTAAGGCTGCAAGTCTGTCAAAAGACATTCCTCAGTACCTTAGGTTTCAAGAAATGGACAGTTAAATAATGGTTAGATGTACTATGCATGATGGTCCGGTTTTCCACTGTACGTCACAGAATAAAAAGTTAAAACGATAAATAAAAGAATAATTACCAGTGGATGCAGTTTATTAAACTCACGACGTTTCGACCCTCTCCTTCGGGTCTTCATCGGGTGACTGGACAAGACTTGGACATCTTCTCCAAGTCTTGTCCAGTCACCCGATGAAGACCCGAAGGAGAGGGTCGAAACGTCGTGAGATTAATAAACTGCATCCACTGGTAATTATTCTTTTATTTATCGTTTTAACTTTTTATTCAATGGTTGGATGGAAACAGTGAAACTTGATCCAATCAGTCCCGTCAAACAGAAATAATACCAGCAGAGTCAGTCACTCGGCTATCTGAAAACAGCCAAAGCAAGAGAAAGAAGCTGTTGCTTTCTTTAAGGATGTGTTTACAATACTATCACATTATTGCAAGGCTTCAACAACCAAGCTGTACCTGGAACCTTCTTTCACAAGGTGAAAGCAGTGAAACTTGCTCTATGTGTGAATGCAGGGGCAATGTACTACAAGACTAAGTTGAATGTACATAACTTCACTATGACCACCATGCCAGTCATGATGCTATGAACTACTGGGGATGAAACTCAAAGTGACCTAAGTTCTTCATCTTTTCCATCCTGTATCATTGACAACTTATGAAATACTCTTGAAAGATGAACTAAAGCCAGTTATTTTATCGTCGGATGGTTATGGCTACCAGAATAGAAACCAGTTATATTGTCTAATGCTCTTCTTTACTTATCAATGGAAAAAGGTAGTTACAATAGAACAAAAGTTTCCAGTCAAGAAGTCCATGGAGTGTGACAGTGTATATTCCACAATCGGCACAATTGTAAATTTGAAAATAATAAAAAACAAAAAGACAAAAGAAGCTAGGAAGGTTCCATTTCCCTACAAAGCAGAGTTTTTTGACTATACATTTTTCAGAAATAAACATCAGCAAACGATTTCATTAGACCAGGTAGAAACTCCAGTGGCAGTACGGTTCATGATCTCAGAGCCCTGAAATACAATCCTAATGGAATCAAAGAATTCAAAAACAATTTTGATGACAACTATTTGCCATTACCAAGGCAAATGAAAGCTGTTCAAGTGATGATGGAATTCCTAGACTGAAAACAAAACAGTCCAAGTGGAAACTCTTGCAAGAGCTGAAAGAAGATATTCCAGCATTCTGTCACTCATTTTATGATAGCATTCCCTATGGAAAGTTCCTATTATTTGATAACTAAGTGATTTAAGCTATACCAATGTAGAATATTTCGTATTTTCTTACAATTTGTAAACAAAAAAGTTATCTTATTTCAAGATGGTACTAAGCAATTCAAGGATATTATGTTTGTATAGCTGTTACTTTTGTAAAAAAAGGTCCTCTAACTTGGAGATAACTAATTGTAGCAAACACTGCCTACCTCCCTTAAGTCACAAAATAAACCATAATACCTATATCCTGCAAAATTATGGTTTTATCTAGTAACATTAATTTGTTATTGAAATACAATAAAAAAACAACAATTAATATAATAATACAAAAACGAAAGCCTATTAAAATTTTAACAGGTTTTATGCAGTTTTTTTGTCTCTCCTGAAAACTTTCAAAAATGTGACTTCTTAAGCGACAATATGTTCTAAGGTAAGTAAAGTTTTTGTTTTCAATAATATGTTATGACTTCACTGTGTTATTCCCAGTATCAATTATCTATAATGAATATTCCATTGTATGTTGCTATCAAACCTAATACTTGTGCATGTATTACACACTAATGAAATACTTAGTATTTTTGGAGATAGGCTATTACTTACCTGAAAGGTTCAAATCAACTCTGAACACTCCAATCGCAGGCACTTCACTCAGATCTGATAAGACTCTTTTTCCTACAGATGCCAGCATTAGACTTTCAGATTTGTTGCAAGTCCACAGTAAACTATGTCTTCCAAGTCTGTCCCGGCCGAAATACAGATGTCTCCGTTCAGCATCCAAATACACAAAAGAATAGGGACCACAAATACTTGCCAGCGATGACAATAGGTTTTTATTCTCAAAGAATGTATTACTCAAAGCAGTAGTGTCAGACATTGCTGTATCCTATGATGAAAAGCACACAGATACAGAGATTAAAAAAAAGAAAACAAAAGATGTACAAACAAACAAACAAACAAGTACAATAAGTCCGCTCACACCTAATTGGCGTGTATTCTGGTAGTAAAATATTTTTTTTAAACAAGAACCCATTGAGATCCTATCATGAAATTTCGCATGCATGTAGTCAATTATTGTCCTTTTCACGTCGTGAAGGCACTACAGGTCTTATGGAGAATCCCCGCGCTGTTGCCACATAAATGCCTATTTTCAGAATATGACCAAAGTGAAATAGCAACATGCAATTCTGTTTAAAATTTTATGAAGAATATTATGGTAGCCACGAAAATCTTATATTTTCTTTTATTTCTGTTTAAATAATAACAATTTGAATTTTTCTTTTAACAAAAATTTTAACATATTTTTCGTTCCGAACATTAAATCGTACCAAAAAATTGCAATAATTGCGACGAAAAAAATCTCAATTATTCGTTTGTCCTTATAGGCAATGTTGGTTCTTAGAATTTACTGATATTTTAAAGATAATGATTATAAAAAAATAATTTGTCAGAGAGGGTAAGAGTATTTTTCATTTTTGTATTAGAAAATGTCGTCGCTGGCTAAATTTCGTTCTATAAGTCCACATAAAAACTCCCAGCGACAAAATTGTAGAGAAAAGTGTGAAATTGAATTTTATCAACATTCAAAACTCCCCGAACAATAAATCCATAGGGATTCTTAGTTTCTTTCCCAGGATAACAGCGTGCGATGTAGCTTGACGTAAGCTGAATATTGAAATTGGGCGGTTAGCACAAACTCTCTGTTTAGTTCACTTTTGAGTCATAATATCGCGATACAAATTATATATTATTATTATTATCATCATCATCATCATTAATAAATTATTGTTATTATCATAATCATCTTCATTACGATCATATTTATTAGTGATTTAAAAAAAAAAAAAATTTAAAATTCCGTTAGGCTACATCACATCGAGTGACAGGGCCAATCATGCAACCGCTGTTATTTACCTCCGTCTAATGAGGTCATTCACGGATGGTAGTATTTTTCTTACCGGAGTCGCTACTTTTTTAGGAAGTAGTTATCAGTTGCTACTTCGAGGCTGATTATTGACTTCAGAAAAAATCAGGAGATATCGGATATCGTACCCGTACTTTCGGTCTTCATAGGATATCAGTAGTCAGCAAGCCAACCATTGTACAATGCAGGTGTTCGCTTATTACTATTATTATTGTTGTTGTTGTTATATAATAAATTTATTGGTTCAATATAATAAACAAAAGGATAATAAATTTTTACTCTTTTATAAACGCAATCACAAAAATGCCTATTGTTATTTTGTGTCTTCAAGTGATGTTCATTCTTTCTCGCATGGAATTAAATCTGTTTATACTGTATGTATAAATATTATACCTAAACCTTAAATAAATACACAGTAACAATAATAAAAGTACCTCAATCGGATATGGGTTCAACTCCCTCCATTGCCGAATCCTGGGGCGCCTCTTCACTGTAATCACTGTTTGAAGAACTACTGGAACTGCTGGTTAACCTAACGACCAGAGGTTCAATGTCATCCTGCAGCTGATCTGCTTTCCACATATCGTCCTCTACGCCTTCAGTATGTTTACAGTAATTTGTCCACTGATCCTTAGTAACCGACGAAAAAGCATTTTCTATCAATGGTTCCATTTCCTTCGCCTTGAAGTTAATATTATGACGTCCAACATGCCCTTTTACCTGACTCCATACCATTTCGATAGGGTTTAGTTCACAATGGTATGGAGGCAGCCTACAAACTATTACTCCCTGTTTTTTTGCAATCGAGTCTACGACTGTACCATTGTACTGATCTCGTACAGAATTTACGATATTAACTAATTCTCTTTTAAGGCAATCTTCTGGATACGGAATATTTTTTGATGAGAGCCAACTTTTTATATCGTCCTTGCGGGAGTTGGAACTGGGGATTGTTTCTTTTTTCCTACCGTGATAGGATGCGTTGTCCATAACAACGACTGTTCCTGGTGGAATGTTGGGCAATAATTGATCCCTGAACCACTGTTCAAACCTATCACTATCCATTTCGGTATGATAATCAGAAGAATTTTTTTTCGCTCCCTCTACAAATCCCATCTTACCACCGGCATGTAAGAAAACAAAGCGTGGTCCTCGAGCTGTAGGGCTCTTAAGACCAGTGGACAATCCTGCTAAAAGAGCGTCTTTTGGAGTTTTTATTGTTTTATCCTTCCAAACCTTTGACACACTGTGACCTACATTTACCCAACTTTCATCTAAATAAACAATATTCTTTCCCTCTTTCCTGAATTGTTTCATTTTTCGTAAATACGAATGTCGCCACAGTATAATATCGTTTCTTTCTATCATCAGCGATTTATTCCCTCGCTTTTCAAAAACAAACCCCATTTCTTTCACCAAACGATAAAAAGTTGAATATTTAAAATTTGGTAAATCTGTATCATCATTTACTGCTTTCATAACAGACATAATTGTAGGAGGGATGTTCTGAAACAGAAACCCATGAAATTTGCGGCGTATAGCACTGCGTACAAATTCGTTGTATTTCGCCTCCCTGCTGGTTTTGTATTTCAGCCCAGTTTGCCTTTTTTTCCGCGGTGTGGTGATGGGCCCTTCGTTGTTTTCCTTTTTTAATCTAAAGAATGTACACCTACTGACGCCGGTAGCCTTAGAAAGTTCGCTAACAATAAACGATTGACTCCGTCCGGGGTTTTTTTCCTTCAAATACTCGAATACACTTAAAATTGTTTTTCTTTCACCACTTCTGATGGTATCACCTTTTTTCCTGCGATCCATTGCGCTCTTTGAAAACTTAGTTATAATGCACACGGTTATACGCGGGATAGAACACTTTTAATTTCACTTAACATTCGGGTTCACTGACAAACCGAAACTGAAAACATCCACGACATGATATGTTCAAGAAAGCCTTATTTCTGTCGCATGTTAATTTAATATGCTGTGAAAGCATTCTTTATGAATGTATCCTCTATCGAATGTTTGAGCTGTAAAGCTGATGTCGACTAATAGCTCTGAATATAATGGTCACACTATGCTATGTCTAACATCATCAAATAATTGATACTGGCGGTGTATTTCAAGGAATTAAACTCTGCTGCAACACCTTAATTTATTAACTGAATGAAAATAAAATAATACAACTCAAAAAGTTAACTGAACAGAAAGAAACAGCTAGCCGGACGCTTATAGTACGTCACTTTTTCACAGCACGCTGTTCACCCGAGAAAAAAAAAACAGACGATACATGGCTAATATTGTTCTGGGGACTTTCGAATGATAATGAAATAAAAATTCACACTTCTCTTTACAACTTCGTCGCTGGAAGTTTTTATGTGGACAAATAGAACGAAATTTAGCCAGCGACGACATTTTTCAGTGCAACATCTAAAAACACTCTCACCTTGCCTGACAATTTATTTTTTATAAACAACATTTTTAAAATATTGGTGAACGTTTCAAATGATCATCATCGATAAGGACAAACGAATAACTGAGATTTTTTTCGTCGCAATTGTATCGATATTTTTGTACGTTTTAATGTTCGGAAAGAAAAATATGTTAAAATTTTCGTTTAATGAAAAAAATCCAATTTTTATTATTTAAATAAAAGTCAACGAAAATATGAGATTTTCGTTTCTACCATAATATTCTTCATAAAATTTTGTACAGAAATGCATATTCCTATTTCACTCTGGTAATATTTTGAAAAACCAGACCGATCTGGCAACATAGCGCCCGTGCGCGCTTGATTCTCCCATATGAATAACATGGCCATAAGAGCCCATTGTGCCTTCACGATGTGAAAACCAGTATAGAATGGACAACACATATAATTTTTCCAAAAATATCTGAGGATACGTATTTTGGAAATTTGAAAAAAGTTTTTTGGGAATTTTTTTAACATTTCAAAAATTAAGAAACATAGCAGTGTGATACATCAAATTAAAGGGAATTTTTAGAGAAAAGAAATTGTGCAAGATTGAGCTCTCTAGCTATAGTATTTTATAATGATCTTGAAGTGACAGAAAACAGTAGTATTTTGGATTTTTAAACCCTTGTAACTCACAAACCAAAAGTCAGAAAAATTTTGACATGGAATGACCCAAACAAAGTGAGTGTACAGATATATAAGCATTCATGAGCCACAGATTATTGTCTCTGTTGGACACTACATGAGAATATTATAGGAGAAAAATTCCTCCGGCACTGGGACTTGAACCCAGGACCTTTGGCTATTCGCGCCAATGCTCTACCAACTGAGCTAAGCCGGAGCTCAATTCACAGCGCCAGATGGAACTTCTCTCCTATGACTGATTGCCCTAATGGTCTACCTCACAGACAGACAAGTTATGTCATATGCAGTACTGTGAGGCACACTAAGAAGTGATTTTTGTGACCGGGCTCCCATCTGGCGCTGTGAATTGAGCTCCGGCTTAGCTCAGTTGGTAGAGCATTGGCGCGAATAGCCAAAGGTCCTGGGTTCAAGTCCCAGTGCCGGAGGAATTTTTCTCCTATAATATTCTCATGTAGTGTCCAACAGAGACAATAATCTGTGGCTCATGAATGCTTATATATCTGTATTGAATGTTAACTGTACAATAACAGTGGGAGCCCGGTCACAAAAATCACTTCTTAGTGTGCCTCACAGTACTGCATATGACATAACTTGTCTGTCTGTGAGGTAGACCATTAGGGCAATCAGTCATAGGAGAGAAGTTCCATCTGGCGCTGTGAATTGAGCTCCGGCTTAGCTCAGTTGGTAGAGCATTGGCGCGAATAGCCAAAGGTCCTGGGTTCAAGTCCCAGTGCCGGAGGAATTTTTCTCCTATAATATTCTCAAAGTGAGTGTAGTTCAATACCTCTTCACTACACTGGAAATATAAGTGACTCAACTTGCCAGGGAAAAGTGAAAGCCACAAAAACCTCAAGTGAAAATCCTGGTGCTCTACAAGATGAGGTGAGGGTAGTCAACAGTTCAAAAAACTAGATAGGCCTAGACCTATAGGTCAGATAAAAACTGTACATCAAAACGTTCAAACTTTGCATAACAAAATCGATCAGGTAAATGCATTTATAGATGATGAAAACCCAGATATATTGGTGATGTCCTAACATGGTATGACACAAACTGAATTAGACCAAAACTTCATCAATAATATGAAGACTAAGGCTAGCTATTGTAGAACTAATAAAACTTGGGGTGGGGCTGCTATCCTAGTCAGTCATGGGATAATTCAATATTGCACTGAAGTCAATGTTGTGAGGCGTGGTTGAGGAGAGTATTGAGATAGCTGCCTTAAAAGTAAATTTAAAATGCTCTCAATTCTTTGTGATTGGAATATATCATCCCCCAAAAGGTAATATGGATATCTTCCTCAATAGTATCAGAACTCTGCTTGTTGGGCTATTAACAAATCAGCAATTTCATAATTATGGGTGGGACATTCTAGCAAATTATAAAAACTATTTTTGTTTATTACATATCATAAATAATAAACTAGAATTGGTTCTTCACATTCTGTAAAATTTACAATGCCTTCTCCTCCACACTACAAGCAAAGCATTATTTAAAATTTGTTTTTCAAAATCTGTTATGGGTGGGACATAATTTGGACACTGATTTTAATGATGCAAAACAAAAGCTCATTTTCTGTTCTGCTATTACTGTAAGGGTCTTAATGTTGTTATTAATGAAGGTATGAGGGATTAAATACAAATTATAAACTGTTTCCAGGTTGTCAGGAAATTTATTTAACTCATCAATAATAATTTAACAAAACTATCACTGTTACGGGTGGGACAAAAATTCCCTTGTTTGTTATTTTACATAGTAATTAACCACACATTTTTTTGAAGTTAATCTTATACCTAATTGTACCTTAAGATGTATATTTTCTCAAATGAAAATGGACATAGCTGATTACTCTTGATTACTTGGTATTAAAGTGTGTTAAAATCATGCTAAAAATGGCAAAAAAAAGTAACAACGCAATAAATAAGTAAATTGACATACTTTACACATATGAAACCACTTCAGATACACCTAAGTCCTTAAAATTCAGAGAATTTGAGGTTTTCAACTTATTTTTGACCACCCAATTACAATCATTTTATAACTTCTCTCTTTGAGGGAAAAATTCCCATATTTTATGAAATGGCTAAAATGTTACTACTCAAATAGGCTAATTATGGTTAGTGATTTTAATATCAATATTCTAAGGAATAGTGTGGTTAGGGATAGTTTTCTACACCTACTACAGGAATTTAATCTAAGGCATACTATAAATGAACCAACGAGGATAACCAGTACGTCAAGCACATGTATTGATAAGAATATTGACGGGGAAAAGTACGAGGCAAATGTTTTAACTTCTTGTCTATCTGACCATAATGCACAGTGTATCACTCTAAATGGTATATTAAAGCCATCTCCAAATGCTCAGGATATACTGCACACTATAATGAGATACAATTTTTGTCACTTTAACTTAATACAGTTGGGTTATTCTCCAGAAAAGGGCAGATTAAGGTTGCAATTGATTTTATGGTGTAAAATAAGTATTTATGGATTATGAATTACTATGATAAGTTAGATTGAAATAAGGTCTATTTGATCCCATAGTCCACTTTTTAAACAAAAGTTACAATTTTCTCCATTTTAGGGCACAGTATGTGAGATCTCACCTCCGTGTCATGTCCCCATGCCTGACTTGTCATTTTCATTCTTTCATAACTCAACAGACTTTAATTTGTATTCCATTTTAGCGTTATAACAAGACCAAACAGCTCAAAAAATGAGTAGGCTAATTAATAACTCAAAAGCAAATATATCATTTTGTAAAGACAATTTTTTGCATTAAACATGCCTGTCGAGACCTCACCTCCGTGAAACAATATAAAAGTAGGCCTATAATTATTTCCACAAAGATGGCACTGTAGTCTTTCTATCTTCCTTGGACTCTAACTTTAGGCAGTTTTCTTATCATTTATACAAAGCCAAGCTGTCAAGTGTGCTTTTCTGTGTTGTTTTGTTTGTGTAAAAGGGCTAAATGCAGAGTTGGTAATTGGACTTTCTCACCTCCGATACCTACACCCAACGGTAAAGTTGTATGTTTTTATATTTACTTTTGCTACAAATTATAATAATAAGGAATGCAAAGTTAAACTCTAGAACTGAGATTTTCTAACGTCAAATGTTCTCAAGCTGTTTGACAAATTAGAGAAAAATCTCACCTCAGTTACCCTCACCTCCGTTACTGTTACTCTTGAGTCCTATCCATGGAGGTGTAATTAATGTTGTAATTGATGATATATTTAACTGTCTGCATTTATTATTTTTGTTTAAAGAAAATACTGGTATAACCTAATAGTTTATGACAATATATCATGTTTTGATTTGAAGGTGATAATCTATTTTAACAAAGATAAAAATAAGTAAAAGGTTGTATGATAATAATTATTGTTCTTTTTCATGGTAACATTTAATACAGTAAATTTAATCTAATTCTCAAATAACTTCTATATAATTACTATTTTCTCACCTCCATGAATGCGCCATTTTCTAATCTTGTTAATTTAATGCAAAATACCACTCGGTAAGTAGGGCAAGTACCTCAGTAACTTAGTACTCTGTAGAAAGAAATAATACATAAAAAAATTACAAGGTCCAAAATAAAAAATAATTTTAAAAAATTCTAATATTGAAATCTGCCCTTTTCTGGAGAATGACCCATATAAGAAAAAGCAAAAACAATACGTATGAAAAACTAAGAGAAAAACAAAAGCATTAATTAGCTACAATGAGGGAAAGGAAAAGAAATGCAATTAAACAGGAAGAAAGAAGAAAGACAAAGGATAGATAGGCCTGATGAAGCTGTGTCTTCAAGTTCTTGTAGTGCTGGAATATCACACAGAATTTCTATTTATCGTCAGGTCTACACCTCAATCTCTGAAGCTGAAAGTTACTTTCTATTGCATGTCAAACAAAAGTAAATATTAAAAATGGTTGTTTTGTCCTTCCTGACTTTGTTCCATCAGAACATAAAAAAAGGTATAGTTATGTTTTGGTATGCAGCAGTAATTTAGGTGAAAGTGATGCCGATGAACATGGTGATATAGAAGTGACCTGTCTGAGAAGTGTTGAAAGCAATGTTAAGGCGGTCCACGCAGCCCATCAATAAATTAATGAAGATAATTTAATAATCTTCAACATAATAAACTCATTTAACTTTGATATAAATAATAACTAGTAGGACGTATGTACTGTTTGGTATCAAAAGACTCAGCCACACAGAATATAAACAGTAAGAACATTCATTTCATTGATAATAGCAACATCAAGGAAATAATAAACTTTGATCAATTATTCCATATTAATAGCAACAGTCAGTGGCTAGGAGGAAGCCTGGTAATGCTGGAATTCCCCAGGGGTCATGTAGCCGTGGAAATTACAAGCTCAGGAATGTGCTGTGTATGGTTAAAGTGTTCTTATCTGATACAAAGCTGGTACACTGTTCTATTTCGGAAGTCAATCTTTTGTTACAAGGGGAGACTTCCGACCGCTTTACAGTTATAATGGCCGGCACTCATTCAGAAAGAGATTGTATCATTAAAAGGGATTTCCAAAAAAGTATCTTATCTTGGGTAAAACTGCGGAAGTCGGAAATTTTGAAGTTCAGTATAATTCGCGATTAGTAATACAAATCGCGAAATTAAATGTAGTGTAAGGTCAGGTGACCACGGTCAACCAATGACAAATTAGTGGAGGGGATGACTAGCTTCGTTCTATGCAAGGGATGTGAATTATTACGAGGTGCTAGAGACACTTGAATCCACGGGAGTGACCCGTGCACATCAGATTCTACATCACGGAGAGAGCCGTGAGCTTCGCGTTTGTACTCATCGACAGCGGGATAAATAATATATTACACTTTGAAATTTTCGAGGGAATAATTTCTGATACTTAGAAACATTTTGCGGCACAATTTTCTGGACTTAGAATTCCAGCCGGTCATAATAGTTAACTCTTTAACTTATTTCTCCAGCGTCACATACTTAGAATTTAATAATTCTATGTTAACAAGCAAGCCATTATAACTTCACAGCAAGTCTATCTAGAAGTGTTTGGTATTAAGGAATCTTTGTATACGAGGGTGTAAAGTGAACATCTCATTGAACAATAATATTTATTTGTAATAAATAACCAAAACCCTGATCTCTGCGGAAGTTATTTGTAATAATAAGTAACATCATCTGTCCTTCACTCTCTGTCCTGGGAATTGAGTCAACGGCTCAGAGACCCGTCTGCCTAGCTGGAGCGGACCTCAACCTCTTCCAAAAATATAAATTTAGCATAAACTGATTGGTTTATGCAAGGCGCCCAACATAGGAAGGATGAACCGCATCAATGTTCTGTTCAAAACAGATGAAAAAGAACAGCTTTCATTAATTTCAAACAGAAAATTGAGATTTTGCTTGTTCCTAAAGTTAAAATGAAAGGAAATAGATTTCAGTAAGGGAATTGGCACTTTTAGAATTGCAGGAAATAACTTAGTTTAAATTAAACATGTTTCTATAAAAAAAAAAAAATATTTTTATTTCTATTTAGGCTATTACTAGCGAGGCAGGGAAGGCTGGGAAGAGTTGGAACGAGATCAAGCTGCTGGCCAGAAACAGAACCCGATGGCGTGTCTTCATTAAGGCCCTATGCTTCCCCGGGGAGTGAAAAGGACTTACTACTACTAACTACTACTAGAGAAATGTTTAAAAATGTTTGATTATTTTACAAGCAAACGGTTTTGATTTAGTGTATAATGGACAAATTGTAATGCGAGTTACCAACAGGCAGTTGTTTTATGTCAGATAAACTGTATTTAATTTTTTTAAATTACAAATTGTTTTAATATTCATATTTCCAACATGATAACCTACCAGTACAGCAATACGTGTAGGCTACTTATTGAGCCATTAAAAGAGCAGAAAATGCTTAGGGCCTACTGAAGTCTGAGTTTCAAATACCATGTCCAATTTCTGTAACGTGAGTTACCAAATTTTGAATCTCAATAATCTTTGCATTTGTGATCCAGAATTTACACAAAGCATGCAACATGTACTCCATTCATTAGAGGTTTCACTCATGCATTTTTGGCTGCTTAGGTATTTTCTGGAAATTATTTAATAAGTGTTTAACAAGTAAAAATAAGTCAATTTGCAACATGAGTTACCATGGATATGCCCTGTAGCTTTCCCTAGTCTTGAGCACAAAAGCTAATCAGGGATGAACCTCTGTTTCTGCAGACCTTCGCATGGTATCAGTCACATTTCTCCGCACACTGTTCGCAAACACTAGCTTTTGTGCTCAAGACTAGACAAACTTTTAAATCATTATTAGTGCAACTAACTGAATTTTAATAATTTCATCTGTACACCATAATGAGTAGAAGGAAAAGTGTGATCACTTCGCTCCTTTACCATTAGTCGGGATGGAGGTTTATGGTTCTGCCAGCAGGGAGTAGCACCATCGTTAGTTGATCACGGTTGAGCCTTGCCTGTTATGTTATTTGTATAGATATTAGGGAGAAGAAATAAAATCAGAAGGATTTGAAGACAGCCAGCCTACCGAGACATTTACAAGATATGTAAATAATTTAACAGACATATTAAATTCTTGTACTCCAGCAGCAGCACTTTATAAAGAACCGATTGATCACCAAACTCTCTATAAGTGGAGGGAAAATCTTAACGAAAGTCAGAACACCTTTGCTTCTGACAGAACTCTTGAATCCCTAAGGGTAACAATTGAGAGCACTTTACAGGTCTCTGACCATTTATGGAGAAAGGGGTTTACCTATGTCCTCACAAAGAAGTTTATTCAAGACCCTTTAAGAACGTCATTTTGGTATATAACGCTCTCTCAGCTGTGATGACCATCCATCAACTGTAGATTTTCTTAATCTTCATATACTGCAGTCAGGTTTATCTTCAGGTAATAATTGTGAATATAAGGCGGAAATGCCATTAACATCATTCGTAAATCAAATGAGGACCCTTGCAAAACAAACAGAACAGAAGAATAAGGAAATAGTAAGGGAGGCAAGAGGGTTAAAATAAAACAAGCATTGGGTATGAGGGTTCCTGAAAACACGTCTGACTGCATAACAGATTGGGAAAATAATTTGCTATTGAAAGTCCAGATCTTGCAAAAGAATGCTTGGTTTACGACGTAGGGGGTTATATTGTACACCAGGCATCCAAAGTGACAAAATGTCATAAATGTGTCGACCTGCTTCATGGAAAGTGCCCAGAACAAGTTCCTGCCGCAGCTCTAACCTTAATTCAAGATTACAGTGACAATGCCGACATCGACAGTTCATTCTTAACACACCCATCGGCAGAAGTATTTAATTTGTTTATACAGGTTGAAAATATTATTTCAGAAAAATTTTCATGTAAACACAGTCTATGAGGGGATATATTTTACGAGTGTTTAGATAACTTGTACCATACTGTTATTCCATCCTCCATAGTGGGCTGTTGTGAAGATCATGTTATGGAAATTATTCCTAAACTCAATTCCACTATATGAAGTGCCGATTCTTTTTTGTGACCAAACAAATGAGGAAAGAACTAAATTCTTCTAAAACTGAAAAGTCTACCCGGAAGCTGTCTAAAGTATCTGACAACTGATCTTCGACAAGGGTAAGTGAATATAATTTATATAATTTATAGAGAATATAGTTTCTTTCAGCTTGGTCTCTTGAATTTCTGCCGCCTCTAGCAGACGCGGATCCATCTTGAGGAGGAACAGTGAACTTCTTCAGTGATCACACTTTTCCTTCTACTCATTATGTGTACACTATGAATCTGTATCTATGTGCATTTGGTGATAACATATCATGTAGGCCTATAAATGCATTTTACTGTGTTTAATCTGACAATGGTCAGCAACTTCTAGTTTCTAAATATTACATTGATCAAACATATTATTACAGAACTGCAATAAATCTTATTCTTATGTGAATATGGTTTTACTTTCTAATTACATTCATTTTTAGAAATCCATGTCCTGAGTTGACATTTTTCTGGAATGGCCCATCAACATTATTTGGTAACGAATTGATAGGCAATGGTATATACTTAGGCGTATAGAACTTACGAACGGTCCTGTGAAGACATCGCCGTTCCATAGCAAAATGTTGCCTCGAGAATCAGCAACTGGTTGCATTACTGGCTCCGGACCTTGCATCCACAAAACAGCAGCTGCGAACGTAGCTGTCCATAATTCACTAACTGAAACAGAGTATTGAGAAAATCCATTCGGGCCTCTATTTTTCAGAAGTCCTAACATCTTATGCAACGCAACGTCACTGGGGCCATTACTTTTCCCAAAACTGCGACAATTCAACGTACAAAATATTCCACACATAACAGAAATTGTTTGTGTTGTCAAACGGAGACATACGGTTACGGTTAACCATAACCTATACAGGATCGAGATTCAACCATTTACTCCCAGGGATGCCAATCTTTGAAACAATACATAAAGAGGAATTGCGCACAAAAGTGCATAGTCAATGGTACTCTACTCTTTGCTATAGTCCATCAATACAAGATACAAGATACAAGATGTTTATTCACCATTTACATTTGTATTACATGTCTTGGTTTCGTCCTCATATTTACTTACAAATAAAACTTAAAATTAAAATTAAAAATTACAAATAGAAATTAAAATTAAAATTACAAAGGAATTAAAAAAGGTTAAAATGACAGACCAACCACATTACAGTCTTTGAATTCTTCTATGCTGTAAAATACTTTATCCCTGATCCATGTGTCTAATGATTTTTTAAATTTAATTACAGATACAGTGAAAGCTTCTTTAGGTAGTTTGTTAAATAACTCTGGGCCTATATATTTATAACTGTTATGCACTTTAGAGAGTCTGTAATATGGCATATCTATATTGTGTCTATGTCTAGTGTTATAAGAGTGCACTGTCTGTCTAAGACGGGTTTCATCCAAATTTTCTTTCATATTATTCAGACATTGGTAAATGTACAATCCGGGTAATGTGGTGATATTCAATTCTTTAAAAGAATCTCTACATGATTCCCTGGGACCTAATCCAATTATGCATCTAATGGCCTTTTTTTGCCATTTAAATACAGTTTTGGCTCCTATAGAGTTGCCCCAAAGTAGTGTGCCATATTGTAGATGGGAGTGGAAGAAAGCATAATATGCATAGAGCAGCAGGTTCTTACTTACACTTTTCCTTAGTTTATGTAGCAGAAAGATGACTCGTGCTAATTTGGAGCATATCGAGGATGTATGCTTCTCCCAACTTAATTTTTGATCAATGTATATACCCAACAGTCTTACACTTTTGTTTTCTTTATTCGCAACGGATAGATCAAATAATATTTCTTCTGTTTTAGTATGGTTGAGATGTAGGAAGTTTGCCTTAAACCAAGATTGAGCTTTTCCAAGTATCATTACATTTTTGGCATTAACCTCTTCAAGGGTGTTACATGTATTTATAATCGTAGTATCGTCCGCGTAAAGAACGGTTTTACATGGTAAGAGTTCAGGGAGATCATTCATATACACTACAAAAATGAATGGGCCGAGCACTGACCCTTGGGGTACCCCCTTGGTTATTGGCATTAAGTTAGATTTTTTGCCATTGACTACAACCATTTGGAATCTATTGCTTAAGTAAGATTTTATTAGCTTTATGGGATTCTTTTCAAGGCCATAATAGCTTAGTTTTTTAATAATAACTTCGTGCCGAATGGTATCGAATGCTTTGCTCAGATCTAATAGTGTGGCAGAGGTTATCTGCTTTCCCTCAAAGCTGCTGTATATTTCATAAACAATATTTTCTACTGCCTTGATTGTTGATAGTTTCGGTAAGAAGCCATATTGTGCTTTGTGGAGTAACCTGTTTTGTGTAAAGTAATTAAGCATTTGTTGATGCAAGCAGTATTCAATCACATTTGATAGTATAGGGACAAGGGATATTGGCCTGTAGCTGTTTGGGCTTGCTCTATTGCCTTTTTTATATATTGGGATAGTTACAGTGATTTTCAAACATTTTGGAAAAGAGCTCTGTTTTAGCATAAGATTAGTCAAGACTGTAAGAGGAAAAATAATTTCTGTGGCAATGCTCTTAATAATATAGTTTGAGAGGCCATAGAAGTCTTCAGTTTTTGAGTTACTTAGCTTAGAGATGGCTTTCTGTATTTCATGTTCTGTGACCTGTAACCAGTGAAGTTTAGTCTCCATTTTTTTATTTAGTTTCAGAGATAGGGCTTCTGTGGCACATAAATCTGATGTGGAATCAGGGTTTGTTTGTTGCTTTAGGTTAAAATTTGTGTAGTAAGAATTTAATGTATTTGGATCAATGGGTATCTTAGGTTGTGTTTTTTTAACATTAGTTTCACTTTTTATAACTTCCCATGCAGCCTTACAGTGATTTTTAGAATTTAAAATATAATCTTCATTTGCTTTAATTTTTGTCAAGTTCAGCTCTGTCCTATATAACTTTTTTATCTTTAAGTATGTCTCTTTATACTTATTGTCTCTTTTAGATTTATAATTACTGATATACAGTAAGGTTCTAAGATTGTTTAAGTGTGGATTATACCACTTTATCTTTGCAACCTTGTGTTTGCGATTAGAACCCTGTTTTTTAGTTATTCTTGGGCAGCTTTCATTGAGGGCAGTGGTTAAATGATCTAAAAAGGTTTCAAATAGATGATCAACATCACTTTCTGTCGAAAGTATGTAGCACCAATTGATGCATCTTAGTTTGTCCCTGAGGTTACTTTGGCGTTTTGCACCCATTAGCCTGACTTCTTTATAGCTGTCAAGAGTTTTAGAAATTGGAAGCATTAGCCACACACTTCTGTGGTCGGATAGATCTAGCTCTGTAGTTCCTATTTCAATCATATGTTTAGGTATATTGCTGAGAACATTATCTAAGCAGGCATTCAACCTCGTGGGCGAGTCATTTAGGCAGTAAATGTCTAGGGATCTTAGACAGTCTAAAAATTTTAGAGTGTTACTTTTTTTCTCCCTTATATCTAAATTAATATCACCAAATACTAGAATTCTACAAAGTTTGTATTGTGGTTGGAGAAATAAAATTAACAGCTTTTCCAGTGCTTCAATGAATTCGATCTCTTTTGAGGTTGGTGAGCGATACACTGATGCAACAATAATATTATGAGTTGGAATGTGAACAGCTGCGGCCTCAAGTAGCATTTCAGTACAGAGTCGAGATACATCAATAATGTTATATTCCAGGTGTAGGCTATCTTTAATATAGATTGACACCCCTCCGTGGTTAAATTCAGTTTGATTTGGTTCTTTGCCTGCATTTCGTGAAATGATATCTTTCACATTATCCATTATCCAAACAAATGGCGTCCTTCAAGCAAATACTCTCAATAAGTAATACCGTCCACTCCCTGTCTTTTCCCGGGACACGCTAATACTAGCGCCGCCAGTGAGCAGGAATGGGCAGTTACTCGTCAGCTGATATAGTTCACGGGGGTGCCACTTGGCCATGTATTCAAACTTTCTCCAACCGCGCGGTTTTGGCTTGTGACGTCATTAGGTTGACATATCAACCCTCACCCGTAAGAGTGAATGGAAAACAGCTGATTTAAAAAAATTAATATTTAATTATAGGCAGCAAGTATCTCGTGTTGTAAGATGTCAACCTGAAGTATAATAACTGTTCTATTAGGCCATGTAGGAGAAATAGTAAAAGTCTTTATGGTTTGGTTTAAAAATTGTATCTTTTGAAGCTGTTTTTAGAGGTTTAGATTGAGTCTGCAGATGATGTCCAGCTAACTTAATGTATAATACTTTAAAGAGACAAGACTATTCTATCGTTGTTATTCGAAATAGGGAGGAAATGTTATTTTTTTTCTTAATCCTTCACTAACTACAGCTTTACCGTTATTAATATCATAATACTGTAAATGTTTTATAGACTAATTCTAATAGGTCTACTGTAGAAAGTAGAAATTTATATATTCTACTGACCTCCATTCACAATTCAACAAATAATATAGGCCTAATTAATATTGAAGGCTTCAATATAGATTCCATGATTTACAGGAAGTAATGTGTTGCTACTTAGTAATGTATTTGTTTTAGTGATTAAAAGCCTTTATTCTAGATAATGTCACAACTCATGTAATTAATAACTTACTGTATTTATTTATATAATATATTATTGGAAGTAGTGTGCATGTATCAGTAATATGTATTTAAATGTAATTAATATAATTTAATGCAAACTTTATAATGGTTGTCATGTAATATCTTGCTAAAAATTTCAGTTGTGTAGTTTGGATGGGTAAATATTTTTAGACATGACAAGTCTTTAGTAGTCTATGAATAAAGTCACGTTAAATCTTGTCATACATCAACAAATGTTTTATTATAACCTATATATCAATATAAATTACTGTGATACCTAGTGATATAACAATCATAATGATTGCTACATAGTAAGCCTAGGAGGAGAATTATGTGCCCATGGTCGTGGGTTCTATCCCGTTCCAGGTCGATGGCATAAATGAAACAGACCTTTGTCTCTATAGATTTACAGGCTCCCTCTACTGAGGGAGAAAATTCCGGCTCACCGGCGAAGATTACATGGCTGTCATTAAATACCTTCAAATTAAACGAGTTGGTGTGTGGTATAAAAATACTTCCCTTGTTCAGTGAAAGAGTACATACTAGATACATTACCTTATGGCAATTTAGTAACTAATATAGGCCTAATTGTAATTAGTACTGTATAGATTTTTTTCCTGCAAGTAGTTTATAAATAGTTATAACTTATGCCTACTGTATTTTAATCCCTCCCTCCCTCTCTTCCCTCTGTCGTAGTTTTACTTCTCCCTTTTAGGATTTAAGCGACCCAAGCCGCCCGGGCCTTACAGGGCCGCGACCTGTCGGGAGAGGGATTATCTTTGAATCACATACATACTTTCTTGACCAGACAAGGACATGGATGGCCTCCCCCGATGAGTGATCAGCCCAACGCGGGGCCACCTCCGAGACAACACGAACACATAGGACGGTACACACCATTCACACACACACTCACGCAGAACAAGGCGAGGATGGGGATGAAGATGATAATGACGGCCAGACGATATCCGGGGACCACAAGGGCCTAAAGTTACCTGACATTTGTCTCAAAGGTGATATTTACATACCATGAATCATCCTCACCATTTCATCTTGTATCATATCCATTTAATATCAGTTGAAATTTACTCCATAAAATACACTAACAATAGAAATAATTGATAATCAACAGTTCCATGCCCTACCCTAAAGCATAGACACAGATCCTGAACTCCTGATATGGCCTCGTAGCTAAAAGGAGTATAAATACAGCTGAATTAAAAAATAGTAACGTATTATAGGTTGACACACTTGGAGTCCTCGAACAGACCTTTGTATTTAATTATTATTCATGAAATTTTAGATTATTTAAATGTTGGATCTTTGATTTTTTATTTTTGTATATTTTAATTTTGGATTTTTTAACTTTTTAAATTTTGGATTTTTTAATTTTTAACTTTTGGACTTTTTCAGTTTTGGATAAGCCTAATCATTGATTTGATTGTTTTCTGTGCAGTCCGTTCCGTCACACCTCACTAATTTCGTGACGATTTTGAGCGTTACACAAGCTCTCGATTTACCCCTACCGCGGCTAAAGAAGTTTTACTTAAAAATTAGTGTTATCGTCATTTAATTAAGTTAGTTTAGCGGTAGTGTAAATTATGTTATTTCCTGACCTAATTCCTGCATTATGAAGCACAAAAATAAGTTACTGTGTCATCAGGACTTTGAAAAACAAATTTATTTCTGCAGCTATATAGGTTCATTAAGTAGCTTCTGAGACTGCTGCCCATTCCTACTCAACAGATGGCACCTCTGTGCTAGTGGACAGTTTGAACAAAGGGAATAGAGTAGAGTGGGCGGTATTCTTATTGAGAGTATTTGCTTCAAGGTGATCCCCTTAAGCCCGCTCTTGTTTAACTTACTAACTCACGACGTACAGTGGTATTAAAGAGAGGCGGCAGTCAGATGCGCGTGAGAGGGGTGACGCATGTAGGGGGAATCATGGGGAGGGGTAAGAATGTTGTACTCCACTTGCGAGAGAGGAGAAGCGATTGTAACAGGGTCTCTTGTTTCTTCACTGCATTATACGATGTTACCGCACTGAACGCTACGACACAACTAACCCATACACCCCTCCATGCAGTACGAATGTTTATTGGACTCGTCTGCTTCTACTGAGCATCCATGCTTGGACTGCCACGTCTCATTAATACCACTGTAGTTCAAGAAGTATCATCACCGGAAGTCACGATCACTCTCTACGCAGACGACATGGTTCTTTTATCGAGAAGTAAACCAGCCCTTCAGACAAGTCTGGACAAAATGCACGAATGGTCGCTTAGAAATGAGCTAGAGATTAGCCTGTCACACTGAGCTTCGATCGATCAAGACCAGCCGACTGCCATCTTGCGCTCTCGGCTAAATTTCTGTTCCTTGTCACACTGCATCGAGCGTCATCGATCAACGAAAATATTATAGGTTATGTACCTATATGATTTTACTAGGTCTACTCATCACTGTATATTAGAGGTAAAGTATATTACCTTATTAGGAATACGAATGCCTATTTCCTGCACATTATCATACTACATGTGTTGGGATGTAAGGTTTAATATTATGCCTACTATATAAAGCTGCGGTTTGTCTACGGCGTTCATCGCAGGGCCGCAGATTATCATGACTGCGTTCGGGGAGCTCGCTTTCAGCGCTAAAAGCATGCTTTGGTCGTTCGGGGAGCTCGCTCACAGTGCTGTGAGCGCGTATATGACGTCACGGTTTGAAAGCGTTTGACGTCACTGCTCGTGCTAACAACGCTTTTTCTGGAGAGGTGAGGCACAAGATGCTGCGAACGCTATTAGCGATTTCATTGGTCCCTGAACGTCGTCTGCAGGTTTAGTTTAGTTTATTGTACAAAACATACATGAACATTGTTAATATAATGCATACATGTACGAAAACATGTAATACATACATGTACATTGAACATTGTTAATATTTATAAAATATATACCTTAGAATACATACATAAAATTAATAATGCATACCATACAAATTAATGTTAGGGCTACAAAGAAAAATAACAAATACAAAGATAGATAAAGGATAAGCTTTTTTTACGTTAGCTTTAGGTCCGGCAGGATTTATTATGAAGTTAAGAAGTCTAAAGGTTTAAAAGGTCCAGACTGAAAACAGAAACGGTAAAATCTGGTCATGTTGTTTAATGATTTTCAGTTGGGTGTTTTATGTCATCTAGTGAGTATGGGCAAAGTTTTATAAGCCAAGATTTTAAGGTCGTCTGCTGAAGGTATTATTCTCATCCGTGTAAAGTTTGGACCGTGGCAGAAAAATGCAATGTTCGCGTTTCCTTAAGCTGCCCAGATGGAAGGGTTTGCGAGATAATATTCAATCTCTTCTTTTATAATTAGCGCAATAGCGGTCAAAAAACTTTCCTTCGACCGTCTGCTGCCATATTCACCGCCATGTTTTCGTTGCTGTTAGCGTTCGGGGAGCTTCGTAGCGCGAGGTGCTAATAGTCTCCCCGAACGGCACTCTGAGCGTTTCGTACTCACGTGGGTACGAAGTTGGCCATCGACTGGCGATTGAAAAACGGACAGGTTTGATTTCACAGACCAGATGATCTCTCACCCTCGTTGTTGATCGATGCTATGTGACTGATACCACTGCTGCCTATAGGTTCGTTATACCTGTCGGTCGGACGCTGTCGATCAATCCAGTGTGACAGCCCCCTTAGGAGCAAAACAAAGATAATAAAATTCAGACGTGGAGGAAATGTGAGCAAGACGGATATCTTTGAGTGTGGGAATGCCCGATTGGAATTAGTCAACTCTTATAAGTATTTAGGTCTAACCCTACAAGTAACAGGAAAGACTTTCACCAAACATATCCAAGAAAGATGCAACGCAGCAATAAAGGCTACTTTCGATATTAAAAATGTCGAGAAGCTGTCAGTTAAAACAGCAATAAAGCTATTTCACATCAAGATAGCTCCAATAGCATGCTATGCAATTGCAATTAAAACATGCTTATGACTTAGAAGTAAAAAAACAAAAACGTCTACAGACTATGGAAAAAATAGCCAAATCGCAAAATAGAAACAAAGAAATCTGGAATACCATAAACAAAGAAAGGAACAATAACAAAGAAACTGAAGAAGAAATACATTTACTTATAAACGGAAAACTCGAAACAGAGCCTCAGGAAATTAGCGACATTTTTAACAAATACTTTATCTCTATAGGAAACAACAACACAAAAAATACATCATACAATCTAAACACGACCCTAGATCAAAATACTAACCAAAACTTATTCTCCTTCAAAACAATAGAACCACAAGAACTACTTAAATACTTTGCACAGATGCCATCAACAAATTCTACAGGAAAAGACGAAATTTCAAACAAAATTGCTAAGCACTGTAAGGAAGAATTAATAGTACCATTATCACACATAATAAATACTTCTATTCAGCAAGGAATAATACCAAAAGAAATGAAATCTGCAACAGTATATCCAAAATTCAAAAAAGGAAATAAAACATTAATAGGAAATTACCGACCAATATCAATCTTACCAACATTTTCTAAATACTTGGAAAAAGTAATCCACAACCAACTCATAAGCTACTTAAATAACTCAGAAACTATCTCAAAATGTCAACACGGATTCCAAAAAGGAAAATCAATAAACACAGCTCTTAACCAACTCTGTGAAACCATAACATCCATCTGGGAAAATAAAAACTATGCGTGTGGAACTTTTCTTGACCTCCAAAAGGCTTTTGATAGTATAAACAGACAAATACTAATAAATAAACTTCGAAATCTCAATATTGAACCCAAAGCCCTAGAATGGTTTGAAAATTATTTCACAGACCGCATACAGCAAGTTGAAATCAAACATTACATTAAAAATACAGAAACTCAAACTAGATCTTCACCACAAAAAAACTGTAAATGGAATCCCTCAGGGATCCATACTAGGGCCTTTGCTCTTCTTAATATACATAAACACATTTCCAGAAAATTTTAAAGAAGAGTCCGTCTGTTTAATGTTTGCTGACGACACCACTATTATAACTCCAACCACAATCCAACGCTGGGAACAGACCTTAGAAGAAACACTACATATAGCTACAAACACCTGCACATCATTAGATCTACTCATCAACAAAGAAAAAACAATTAACATAAATTTTGCGGCCACAAAAATAGCTTTTAATACCTTAAATGAAACACCAGACATTTCAACCACAACTTCTACAAAGTTCCTGGGCATAATAATTGATCAAAATCTAAGCTGGCAACCCCACATAGAAACTCTACAAAAAAAAACTATCTGTAGCCTTATACGCACTCAGAAGAATTAGAAATATAACAGATAAAAATACTGCAAAAATTGCTTATTACGCCCTTTTTGAAAGTCATCTGAGATATGGCATAATAGCTTGGGGTGCAGCATCAGAAACCATGATACTGAAGATACTCATACTACAAAAAAGGCACTCAGAATCATTGAAACATCACATCCTCAAGAACACTGCAAGCCACTCTTCACAACAAATAGTATTCTTACCGTGACTTCACTCTACATCCTAGAAACTTTAAAATTACTAAAACAAAATCCACCAAAAAAAAGAACAGGCTGTCACAAATATAACTTAAGAAATACCGAAACAGACTACAATCTACATCAACACAGGTTATCAAAAACTAGCAAAATACCACTAATAATGGGCACAAAACTCTATAATGTGTTGCCAAGACATCTGAAAACTGTAAATAGCAATACAATTTTCATCACTAAACTTAGAAAATACCTACTTTTAAAGGCTTATTACTCCATAACAGAATTCTTCAATGACCACAATCCTATACAATAAAATTTACATAAATACAAGAAAATTCATTACAGGATAAACTAAATTATAAAAATTGACAATTCCCTAGTCTTAATGACTATGGTGAAGAAAGAGAATGGAATGGAATGGCAACAAGGAACCTTATGCGTGCAGTTAAAAAATAAGACCAGAAGAGCGCAGCAGGGTCAGGCGAGGTTCTGCCTCATGCTTATGTGTATCAAAATTGAGAATAATGTTGGCTTTATTATAAAAATTGGACATTAAAAACGTTTAAGTTAAATTCCAGAAGTCAGATACCTATATTCTGCCTAGGAGAGTGTGAGATCGCCAGAAACAAATATTTATTTTTTTAACGTCTTTGTAAAGTAATTGGTAAATTTATGTTGGAAAGAACCCGTGGGGTTTGCCATAAAAAACAAGGACAATAATTATTTCGCAGTGTCACAGACATGTGTAGATTAGTGCAAAACACTTCAAAATATTTAAGTTATTCTTGTATATCGCGATGAAATTTTTATTGACCGCCGGCGTGGTCTTGTGGTTAGTGTCACTGACTACAGATCCGTCGACCCGGGTTCGATCCCCGGCACCTGCACGGATTTTTGAGGTAGGGAGGTCTGGCAGGGGTGCTCTCAGCCTCGTGCTTCAAATTGAGCTACTTGGTAGAGAAGTAGCGGCTCCGGTCATGAAAACCACCATCAACGGCCGTGGGTGTCGGCATGCTGATCACATGCCCCCAATCCTGCCATCTGCTTGTGGTAGATGAAGCAGCGGTCGGGTGGTAGGCCAGGTGCGTCCAGGGATGTAGCGCCACGGAGTTTAATTTAGTTTATATGGTAAAGACATTATGTAAATTTTATGAAACGTAATTAAAACTTGTGGTACAGTACTTCATAAAAAAAAATTCCCATCTTCTATACATCTATGGGCCAAAATATAAGTATTTTCATTATATTGTAAATTATTTAATTTTTTTAAAAATAATTTAGGTTCATAGTTGTTTGCTTTCACCTTACATATATTTCAGACTATGACTGGCAGGGAATTGTTATTCATCATACTGGGTTCTCACATTCTAATCATTCAAAATACGAGTACTTTGTCCTCTTCGGTTCGAGTTAAAATACCTACGTGCATCCGCTATTCCAATTCTAACATTGTGTTTTAATGCCATTAGTGTGTATTATAAAACTGAGTTGTATTTAGTATTATTGTAGCTGATTTTTTTGGTACTTAGATGAAAAATATAGCCAGCGCCAATTGCCAGCATACAAATGAAAAATATCCTTTGACAAATAATGTCTTCTTTATAATAAATATTTTAAAAATTATCAATTTACAAGAACCACCAACGCCTGTAACAATGAGTTAGTTTTGCAAGTGATACAATTTTACGATTTGTTTTAATGTTTGCAATGAAAAAACTTACAAATTCCATTTAAACAAAATATTCATAATTTTATTATAAAAGTTATAATAAATGTGAAACAGATTGTAGTATTTGAATAACCTAACAGAGTTGCGGTAATTTTTTATGAAGGTAATAAATTAAGTTGTATTTATGAAATACTGTCCATACCTTTTTAAGAAGTAATTTTGGGTCATAGTTTGAAAGAGAACAAATGGTAGAGTTTCCTGCTGGGCAAACTTTGTTTCTAGAAACAGTACATAAGTGAATCTTATCCATTTGATGAAGATATTGAAAACTTGACCTTGTGTTGTAGATAATGAGAATACTACCTCTTGTTAAGTTTTATTCGGTGTAAAAGTAATTGAGAGAATGAGTAAATACTGAGGATCTGAAAGTGTTGAGCGAGGAGATTTGAAGGAACTCATATACTATTAAAGGGCCCGCATATGTGGCCTACGTGCTTAGTGTGGTTCCCAAACCACCTCTACCCCCTATGTGGGTTCCATACAATACTATTAACTGTTACCATCCGTTTAATCTTATTTATATTTTATAACCATATATTACGTAAAGCATATGTGTACTCCTCTGTTATACACAGAGGATCGCCACATGTTTTCTGGCATTCTGACTGATAACTAACTAGTAGGTTCCATTATGCATAGGGCATTAAGCATAGTTCAATGGAGTTGTCCAATTACTCCATAAATCTAGCGTGTGAAGTAGCAGGTATTGTTCTGCACAATTTTAACTGTGTTGTCTTAACGGTTTATCGATCTCCCAATTCAAATATAGTTATTTTTTCAATTAGTACAAAAGTTATTGTATTACATAATTAATAAATTTAAGATGCATATTGCCGTCACAGGTGATTTTAATATTAACTTATTATCAAACTCTAATGAATGCTTGCACTTTTAAAAAAATATAACGAGGTCTTTCAATCTATATTATGTACACAAAAAACCAACTAGAAATAACCCTTGTCTGGATAATATTTTTACAAATATTAAGAAGGATGAATACTGCTGTAAATTCTGACCATTTTGGCTGACCACACCGGTATCTGGTTAATAATAGATGTGCCAACTTTAAAACAATCCAACGCTGCTGAAAGCAGAAATATTAAAATAGTTAAACGATCGTTATCAGATCAACGGATAAACAATTTAAAAGATATGCTCTATGTTATTGACTGAAATAATCTATATCACATTACAGATGTTGATTATGCTTTCCTTAATTTTATTGAAACCCATAAGGTGTGCCTGAATGAAGCTTGCCCTATTAAATCAATTAAGACTGGCTGTAAACCAAAAAGCTCTCGACAAAGAAATGGTTTACACACAAACTAAAATTAATGCGACTGATTTTAATTATATTATATAAGTATAAACTAACAAAAAATAACAAGGATAATTTTAAGATTTTAAAAAAGGATATCAAAGTCCATAATTGAAGCTAAGTTAGCGTCAAACGACAACTTCATTCAGTCGGCCACTAATAAAAGAAAAGCGGCCTGGATGATTATCAATAACGAAACCGGAAAAAAACAAGAGCTTACTGGCCTCCCATGTTTATTGAAAACAGAAGTAATTAGCAGAGTCCGAACAAGTGATTTGCAAATTTAAATGAAGAACTTCTTCTGTATTGCCAGCTGTTTCCATTTGTTCAAATTTACAGTTAGCAAAAAAAAAAAAAAAAAAAAAAAAAAAAAAAAAAAAAAAAAATCAATATTTATCCCTGTGTAAACAGTATCAAAGTTTGAGTTAAAAGACTGCATTGCTCAATGTGTTTCTGGTACATATAACTGACGCAGCAACAGAAGAAATCCACTGCATGCCGAGCATGTAAAACCAGCTCTAGGGGTTAACAATAACAGAAAAGGAATTAGGATGCTTATTTTTTATATTTGTTGTGTCATATTAATCAGCTTTGTAGTGTACTGTGGCTGAATTCCTATAGGTTTTAGTGTATGTGATATTCCAGGATAGTGTTAATGTGAATCGATGGCTAAAGTCAGGCTCAAGATGTTTCCAGGAAGGCAAGGACACATCTAATATAGTTTTTATCTGCACGCTTCTGCAAAATCACATTTTCAGCTCTCCTGTACATGAGCAGCAGGTAAGTGTGTCTTGCATTAAGGCAAAGCTTTCAGGGAAACTCAATTACGGTAGAGTCAGGCTAATCTGGACACCCAGTTAATCCAGACTGGTTTTTTTTTTGTACTGAACAATCAATAAATTTTGAACTTTAAACACATTTTTTTTTTTTAATCCTACATCCGTTAGTACGGTAAAAACTTGGGTTTTACAGTAGTATTGAAACTAAAATTAAGTTGCAGAAAAAGCTATATTTATGAAAAAAATCCTAGATGTTTGTAGTTTTACCCATCTAAAACTTGCATTTTAAGCAAATTCCATTTAATCCATACTTTCAGTGATCTGGACAGGGTCCCATCTATTCCAGATCAGCGGGACTCTAGTGTGTCATGTTAACTGTTTACAATAAGATAAACTTGTTCTTATTTTTATTTTATGAGCAGTGTTTTGTATCATATAAAATATGTTTACTAGACAATATAACAAAATATTAAAGTATTATTGTTATCCAGTCATTAATAATCCAAATGGCCTAAATTATGGAAATATTTTATGGAGGTCCCTCAAAACAAACAAGAAGATATTTAAATTGAGTCGTGACAATTAAAAGGCTGGGTACCATTGCTCTAGAATGTTTCAAATAGGAAAACATAAAAATACAAATATTTACCTGTATCTTATTTACTACTGTGCTCCTGAACCGGAAACAAACCTGTGTTCTTAGGTTAAAGTTTGAGTACTAGACTTATGATTTCAAACCAATATGAGTTGGACTCATCAAGGAGCTGGTGTAAAACACATGACAAGAAGATTCAATGACAACTTAAATAAAGAAAAAAACCAGAAGCATTGGAAAGTTTCTGTGCACTTGACTGTACACTTCTAAAAACGGGGGAAAAAATTAACATTAAAATTAAAGAAAACTAAAACTTGAACAAGTCGGCCGCGGTGGTCTAGAGGTAGCGTGCCCGCCTCTAGATCCGCAGGGCGCGGGATCAAACCCGGCCGCGGTCGATGGATTTTTCAGGACATAAAAATCCTGGGCACAAAGTCCTCCGGGAGGGACTTTAAGCTGGGGGTCCCGTGTCGTAGATTTACGGCACGTAAAAGAACTCCAAGCCTAAATTAGAGCCTCTGGACAAAATTTCTCGGCCCTTTCACATCCAAGAAATACTTAGTTTCCAGAGGGGGGTTGCGAGGCGATGGGCTTACCACCTGTCCCTCTACCCTCTCTCGGAAAATAAGCATATCAAAATTAGTATAGGTAATGAAACCTCCATTGGAGGCCCCTTCGCCCCACCTGGGGACCATAGGGTACCAGATACAGAAAACTTGAACAACTTAGTTATAGTAATCAGGGTATTGGTATCACTGAGAAGATCAAATTGGATTATGGAAATCACAATAAGGGTACTGTAAGAATAATTTCTAAGCATTACAATCAATTCTATATTCTTGCTAATCTGTGAGCTGTTTGTGCAAGGAAATGATAGATTATATTTCTACTTTTCTGTGTTCTGTACCTCTTTTCTTCTTAGTCTGATACTTACTTACTCATTGGCAATATACAATTCCTAAGCAAGCTAAAGGAATATTATCTATTTTATGGAACCTGTGCTTCCCTGAGCCCACCATTCAGCCCTATTCTGTGCTAACTCCATCCAACCATCCCTCGCAAATCCTACTTCTCTTAAATCTATCCTAATATTGTCCTCTCACCTATTTCTAGGTCTTTAAAGTGATCTTTTTCCTTCGGGTCTCCCAATGAATATTTTTGTGATATGACTTTCCTCCCCATGCATGCAACATGTCCAGCCCATTTCATCCTCCGTGATTTAATTATCCTTACCATATCCGGTGATGAGTACAGGTTATGAAGCTCGTAGTTATGCAGTTTTCTCCAGTCCTCATCATTCTCATCTCTATTAGGCCCAAATATTCTTCTAAGCACCCTGTTTTCGAACCCTCTCAGATTATGTTCTTCCAGAAGAGTAAGTGACCATGTCTCACACCCATATGATACAACCAGTATGATGACTGACTTATAAATATTTATTTTCTGAAGTGCATAAAAACAAGCATTTCCTGATTTGAGTCTTCGCTTAACTTCTACCTTAATATTATTTGTGTCTGTAATTATTGCTCCCAGATATTTGAATTTCTTCACTGGTTCAAACAATTTACCAGCTAGTCAAATATTTTGTAGCATTATTTTGACACTTCATGACCATACATTTAGTTTTATCTGTATTAATTTCCAATCCAACATTCCTGCAGGCACTGAAAAGACTTTCTGCATTTCTCTTTATTGTGTTTATGTCATCGCCCAGCAAGCAAACATCTGCATAAGCTAAAATCGGGCGACTGCCAATTAATTCTAGGCCTACCTTGTTCTTCTGTACTTTCCTAATGGCACATTCCAAAGTGAAATTGTGATAGGCCTATGTGATATTGTCTTTAAGTTCTTCTAACAGTATGTAAATATTATTTATAGGGAAACTTGAAAAATAGAGTGTATAGGTCAATTTCCCATACATAAGAAGAACTTAAAGACAATATCACAAAAGAAATTAACTCTATCTCGGAAGCTGAACTTATGCGCGTGAAATAAAATTTCCTAAAAAGGTGCCAGTATTGTGTGGATGCAAGAGGAGAACATTTCCAACATCTCTTCTGATGAGGTACGTCGTTATTTTCATTGTAATTTTAACTGTAAATGTGAGAACCTGAATTATTACACCGACCGCGGCATTATTTGCGTGGATATTTCACCCGATCGCTCGGGAGTTGGAGCTGTGCCAGCCGCGAAGCAGAAACCCGCGTCATTGGCCAACTCTTGCGTGGGACTCACTGTACAAATTTTGCCTTTGAGGATGATATTTTCATACTGAGTAACTTCACTGTACAAGTCTTCACTTTTCACACACGAGTAAAATATGTTATCAGCATGGAATTTTCTGAAACTAAAATAATGACTGTATCATAGAAAAAGTCACTAAAATATTTTGTATTCACCTGGACTTTCTCTCACCAAATTTTGATGCAGTGAACGATGAGCAGGAAGAACGCTTCCATCAGGACATACTGTAAATTCAAGGTAGAAGAAACAAATCGATGATGAGTTACTATTAATAATACCTGTTCTGTTGGCTGTAAGCCAAGTCAAAGGCTAAAATATTCAAGCTTTCGCCGCTGCCATCTTTGTGGCCAATATTTTTGATATTTTAGATACTTTTGACTAGTCTTGTAGCATGCGAAACGTTATTAATAACACTAGTCTGCGATGAAATTGCTGCCTCCGAAGTTTGAATGTTTTTGGGGTATTTTTAACATGCTGAAATCAAATTCAAAGCCAGAAAGTTCCTATCACGTACCATTTTTCTAAAATTTTATTTTATTTTCCTTATAGCGTAATTTTCGTATGCCCAAAGAGTAATTATATAAACTTTAATACTTTATCATGTGTAGTTCTATGATGTCGGGATTTAAAAACCAAAATATGTATTTAGAATGTTTTTAATGTGTTTATAATGAACACCGAGGGCACCAGATGTTTCTTATCTGATACAGGGTGCGAGCGCCTCAGGAAGTTAGAGCGAGATAACTTGCACCCTTGCCATTATGTAGCGCCACTCCTTGGTGACCGACACATTCTTATCCTATTATCTTTGTGAAAACCTACACATCCCGTCTGTTTTACACTGCATTAGTGTGTGTCATTTGGAAAAGAAATCAGTTTCAAGCTGTATTGTGGAGTAGAATGTTGAGAGTTTTTAGTTCAATACGCAAGTATACTTACCATGTCACATCGCTCATGTATAAATGATCCAGACCACTTTTGTTACATATGTGGGAAATACACATTACCTAAGCAGAGGCGTAATATTACAGATTTCGTAAAAAAATCATATCTTGCCTATTTTGGAATCAAACTAGGAGACCAAAGCAAACCTTGGGCACCCCAAAAAGTATGTAGAGTATGCACTGAAGATCTTCGTCATTGGGTCAACGGCAAAAGACAGTCACTATCTTTTGGAAATACCTATGGTTTCGAGAGAGCAGTCAAACCATAGTAATGACTGCTACTTCTGTTCGTGTGATGTGAAGGGGTACAATTCTAAAAATAAAAAACAAATTGTGTATCCAGTTGTTCGGTCAGCCATTTTACCTGTCCCCCATGGGCCTGATGTACCAATCCCTGTGCGACCAGAAAATCTTGAACAGTTTTCATCCGAATCTGATGTAGAAGTGATGGAAATTGTAACGAGTGACAGTGACTACCTAGCAGGATCATCTGCTGCAGAACGTGGATGTTTTAACCAGAGTGAATTAAATGACTTGGTGAGAGATCTTGCCCTCTCTAAAGAGTTAGCTGAGTTGTTGGGTTCTAGACTAAAAGAAAAAATCTGCTTAGTCCACAAACATCATTCTATTGGTTCAGACAACGCGAAACTGAATTTAAATCCTTTTTCTCCGAAGATGGCTACCTTGTATATTGCAATAATGTGAAAGAACTTATGCTAAAACTTGGACTTCCAAACTATGATCCAAGTGAGTGGAGACTGTTCATTGATGCTTCCAAGCGAAGTTTGAAGGGTGTTCTCCTAAATAATGGAAACGTTTTTGGTTCAGTGCCTGTTGCCTATTCAGTGATACTTAAAGAATCATACCCAAATTTGCAACTGATGTTATTGCGAGTGAACTACAGTGAACACAACTGGCAAGTTTGTGGCGATTTTAAAGTTCTTACTATGCTGCTGGGTCAACAATCTGGTTTTACCAAATTTCCATGCTTTCTTTGCCTGTGGGATAGCAGGGCACGAGTTGATCACTGGACAAAGAAAGACTGGCCACCTCGAGAAAGTTTGGAAGTCGGTTCTAAGAATGTTGTGCGCCAAAGCCTTGTGAGTCCTTCTAAAGTTTTGCTGCCACCTCTCCACATTAAGCTTGGCTTAATGAAACAATTCGTAAAGGCTTTAAATAAGGAAGGAGACTGTTTCAAGTACATATGTGAGAAATTCCCAATAATATCTGAAGGAAAATTAAAAGAAGGTATATTTAATGGTCTTGATTTAAGAAAATTGATGTCAGATGCAGCATTTAAAAACACTATGGATGAAAAGGAGAAAGCAGCATGGATATCTTTCTGTGAAACTGTTTCAAAATTTCTTGGTATCAACAAGGATCCCAATTACCGGAACATTGTAGGGGTCCATCTCCGGAAAATTTTTAAAAATTGAACTAATGAAAATCACATTTTATGCTATTTTGGCACTTAAAAACTAGTTAAGAAATTTGTTTACTATACTCCAAGACATGCCAACTTAAACAAGAAATCGTTACCTAAGTTATAACACTTATTACTATTTATAAGAAAAGTTCAATAACATACAGGACAGTGGAAATAATAGGCCTACATTTACAAATTCAGTATTTTATCATTAATTAAATAATTAAATAACTGACAAAATGGAGCTTAAATAACAAATAGAATTTTAGGTTTTGATTTCGGGGAGGGTCCGGACCCCTTGGACCCCCCTTCCCTATGCCACTGATTTTGCAAATTTCATACATTTCCAGCAATGTTTCTCATGGTTTTATAACTAAGTAGTGATATTGATATTGATTGATATGATTTATTTGTTCTAAGACACTTTACACTGGCCCTTAAGTTACACACTTTCGAAAAGGAGCCGTACCTACCTTCCGGTTTCTGGCCGGTCCTTTTCCAGATAATACATGCATACATAATTAACACACGGCAGATAGTTCAACGACATCAATCACATTAGCTTTAGTACTTAAACACTACCTTTATTGAACTGCCGATCGTATATCTTCATGGGGCACACGCTATCATGGACGCTGGAGACTTGTGATGGATGTGATACTAGACACTTAAATTATTATTTGATCCTCAACTCCCTAATCTTACAATAATGATTTGAACTATTCTACTTTTCCCCTATATTCCTTGGCAATTCACTCTTAATGAACCTTAATCTATTTAAATTAACACTTCATCAAAAGTTACTATTTGAAAACTCCCGGCTAAGTTCTATTGTTTGAAACTTAATAATCTGGTACGGCTTCTTGTGGTTATCGTTGAGTAACCTGACACGCGTCATCCTCTTCCGTTGCTGACGCGTTTATAGCTTTCCTGGTGCTTGCTGCTACCGTGCTGCTACTTAGGTCTGTCTTCCTCCCATCGACATATAGTTGTAGGTTTCGTACAATAGCCTTATTCCCCTTTCTACGTTCCAGCTTCATTCGTTCCACTAGTTTCTTCCTTGTCGCTCTCTCCGTCGGAGATAGATCCCTGTTAATGTATATCGCAGTCCCTTTCAATTGGTTTGTTCTCCTAAGTGTAGCAAAAACAACTTGTGTGGACGTGCATTTGGCTATAATTGTTCTTTTCCCCGGAATCTTCCCGACTCTGTGTGCCGTAAGGAACTCCCATCCCACTATCTGAACTTCAAGTTTGTTTTCCAATAGCTCATGGACTTCCTGAAGAGCACTGATACCTTTTCTTTCTTCTATTCCGTGGAAGACTAAGTTCATCTGCCGGTCTGCATTCTCGATTTTCTCAATTCTTGTCTTCAATTGTTCCACTTCTGTCTTCATTCTCGCTATCTCCTCTCTTATTTCTTGTTTAACTTCTTTTGTAGCCCCATTTATTTTATTTACTAATCTCTCTTCCATTCTTTCCAGGCTTTTTATGACCTCTTCTGAGCAGCCTTTCCCGCTATTTGGGCCTGGGTTCAATTCCACCCCTCCAATTACCAGTAGCACTATTATCACCAGGGCCCAGGTCGCCACATTAGTTAAATCTTCTCCCGATGTTCCCTTGTTCCATGCTCTTTTTTTAACCCCAAATGTGCCTATCCTCATCCTGTATGCTTCAATTTCGATAGCCATGACCCTTGTGTCACTTTTACATATATCCACACAGCACCTCCTACCTGCGTCTGCTCTTTACCACTGCTTACTTAGAACTGAAGTAGTGATATATGATGGAGAAAAACTGATTTAATTTTGAGATTTAGCATCGCCAAAAGTATAAGATTCAGTTATATTTTTCGATTTGTACCATAGTGTAATCATTAAATCCGGGGTGCGCGGGCAAAGAGAGTTAAGTCCACTTTCTTGTTACTGAGAATCAGAGTGACTTAACACACTATACCAGCCCAACATAGCTTTAGAGATTGATAAACCCATGAGGCACACATCCATAACTACCGTACAATTATTTTGATTATGACTTACTGGACTTAACACAAATGTAGAGAACATTTTTATCTATAAATCTATGGACATATCTCAATTTTTTAGGATGGTGGACTTAACTCTCTTTGCCCGCGCACCCCGGAAATGTTCACATGTGTTGTGATTATTAAGGAACTCACAAGAACCTATCACTACCCTCATATCGAAACATGCCTCAATATTTTTCCTGGGTCAACTAGATGCTGTAAGAAGTCCACGCTACAAAAATTAGCTGCTGGTTTCAACTGCAAGTACCTTAAAATGCTTTGCAAATATTTTGGAACACATAGGGAATATAATATGGTAATCTAGAGACGGGACTGGACAACCCTGAGTGGCGAGAGTATTACGTCATCCATTCATTTTGAGAACGAAAAATTTCTAGTAGGCCGTGTCTCCTTCCATAAGCCACTTTCAGCTGTCATATGCGTTAAAAACAAGGACATGTTTGTTTACTTATTTCATTGTTCAAGCTGAAAATGAGTGCTAAATGAATAATGTTATATACAGAATTATATTACTATGAAATAATTAGGCCTACGTACATTAAGCAGAGTTCTCCGGCAGTGGCAGAAACATATCGGAACAAGCCTCCGAACTTTCACCTAGTTATTCACAACAATGCCTCTTGCAAACTGAAGGATTATATTACGAATGCCACGTTTGTAATAAATATTATTATCTTAATAATTTTCGTCCTATATTATGAGTTTTTAATTATATAAAAATCAAATCTAATACCGCACTATATTGTCTTGTAGCATGATGTGTGCTGCTGTTTAAATCACATGCATTTGTTTACATGGGCTTGGATTCGCAAATGAAAGGATCAGGCTTTTGTCTAGTTGCAACCAAATATGCAACTCAGCGATCAAATTCTGTCTACAGACATGTGAAGAAGAATGTGATAGTGATGCGATTATTTGCTGTGCCGAATAAACTTGTGTTTTAATCACTGCATCAACACCAGTCACTTCTGTTTTGTTTTCCACCCTGCAAGACACTAACAGGGACAGTCAATTGTCTCCGCACATCCGGAACTTCGAATTGCAGATAAGGGTTGTCCAACTTCTCCCACTGCACTGCTTCAACCCGACATTTTCCAGATTCGATTTAGGGTACTTGCAGTTGAAACCAGCAGCTAATTTTTGGAGTGTGGACTTCTTACAGCATGCAGATGACCCAGGAAAAATATTGAGGCATGTTTCGATATGAGGGTAGTGATAGGTTTCTTGTCAGTAAAAGTCACCCCAACATTAAGTAAAATACATGTGTCAAGATATGGTATGGTATTTCAAGCCGTCTATGAAAGGGTTGCTACTAGGTAAATCAGTATGTGCAGAAAATTCCAGGCAGTTAGTTGGCTCGAGGCTAGCAAATAAATTATTCGTTAAACTCGTGCTATGTGCACACTTGAGCATTTTCAGATTCTAAGACCGTTACATCATGGTGGGGGATCACGAGCTTTCGTGATATTTGACGTAAGCTTGAGAAATGAATTCCTGTGTATGCGGTTGAATGGTAAATATCTGGGAGAGAGATCTCCGACAGTAGCGACCTTTTCATGATTTGAGTTGTCTTCGGTACTGATGGACAAAGGTAAGATTTAAATATATCTCTACTCTGCTTGGCTTGCAGACATGCGTATTATCTGCCATTACTGCAAACTGACCTTACAGTATCCTGACGTTGTTTGTAGTTTTCATTGCGGATTATATTTGGATTAAATAGTTAGGGTTTTGTAAGTTTCTTTCAATAATTGCATTTAGTATTTCAACTCAGTTATAGCCATAGTTAGTTTCAGTAATTATCAGTTCAGTAAATAGTCAGTGTAATATGCCGCTACTTGATCGCAGATTTTCCCCAGATTTCCCAGGAAGCATGTTAGGGTATATGTGTACGTGTGTGTAAATAGGATTATTGGGATGGCATGAAATTTAGATGGCCTGAGAGATCAGTGTCCCATTTTGTAAATATAAATTTTTAAATTACGCTATCTAAGATTTCTTTAAAGACTGATAGTATATATACATTTTTTAAATTGTATTAAAACGGATTTGACTGAAAATATATAATGATATAAGCTACGGAGGTTGAACATTATTGTCCGGACCTCATTAGCCCTCATAATGTGTATGTTTACACGGCAAGGGTTAACAACCTTAAGAATTGCCTAGCAGTGCGTTCTTCCTGCTCTACTAACTAAGGATAATTCAGATTTAAATTAATGTAATAAATCGATAAGGCATAGGCCTATAATATATTCATTTCAATGAAACAGCTATCTGGATTAAACGTAAAAACATTACATATAAAAATAGAACCAGTACATGATATTCGATGTGTGCAAATATGAAGTAAAAATAGTAGCAGCAGACAGCGCACACACAAAATATCTCCTACATAAGGATTTTTGAACATCTCTTTCTGTAGGAGTGACAGATACAAAGGATTATGGTACTGATTCAATGAACTTGGAAAATACTGTGATAGAAATATTGAAATTCAAAAAGATATTATGTGCCTACAATCTAACACTTTATGAAGGGGCTAGTGGTAAGGGTTACTGCTTTTGTTGGAATGAATTAAATTGAAAGTAATAATGATGTGGGAAAAGTGTTATGTTGGATTCAATGGGACTCCCAATGTCACAGAACTGTCCCTGTATTTTTTTTTTTTTTTCACAGTGGCAGCAGCCAGAAACTTTTTTAAAATTAAAAAGAAATGTCCAAACTAAAAAATTCTTACCAGAAAAAGTCTAAGAAGTTTTAAAAAAATTTCTTACTTAAAAATATTTCCTACCCAGAAATTTTTTAACCCAGCATTGCTCGAGTTCATTAGGATCAGCCATTTGTGAACCATGTGAGCACAGTGCCGCATATACCTATCATCGTCACACATCTATTTATTGTTGTTTAACGATTACTTTTTACAAGTTTTTGTTTCCTTATCTTTTATTATATAACATAATCAGGGTATGTACTCGTATTTCCACATTACGGAACATTACATTACATTACATTACATTACAGAATTGCATTTTGAGCTCTTTGTTTACTCCCAGCAGATTAATGACATTATTCCTCCTAAATATTATGGAGAAATTTGAGCAACTTCAGCATTGGATTCTACTGAGACCTCCGAGGCTGCGATTTTTTCACTGGGTTTAGGATTTTCTTTGTCTAGATTTTCAGTTTTCTCCCCATGGCCTGACATACTATCATCTTCAGAAAATTAAAATGGGGTAATGGAGTCATTTCAGTGGTTGCTGCTCTTGATGTTCCATCTTTGAATCAAACCTTTCTAACATTGCACACAACTAACACGGTAATGAGTCAGAACCTAAGAACCGTGTAATGTGGCGAGAACAACAATACCATTTCTTACCTCTGTATCCCAGAAAAAAAAAATTACACGACAACAAGACACTCTTGTAACTCAAATGGTCAACATGTGAGCTGCACATGGACCATGTCTTTTGCTATCCGTAGGAGAACAAAATGTTCGAACACTCCAGAACCTACACCAACTTATTCCTTCATTAAACAGTGAAAAGTGTACATTATCTGTGATGATGATATACATAACTATGCCACTAGAGGTCAATTCAATATTACTACCTCTGCTAGTGAAACTACAAAGTATGGTGTAAATAGCCTAATGTCAAGAATTATGAAAAGTTTATAATGCACTCCCTGAAAATATAAAAAATTCAAATTCCATTAGTATATTCAAAACCAATGTTCAAAAATTCTTTTTAGATGAATACTTTAAGGTATAACTCAGAGCTATTACAGATAAGTTATTTATTCATGTAATGCACACTGTTAAGGTAAATTATACTGCAAACCAGCTTATCATAATGTTTTACCAACTAATGTATTAAGTTCTAACAACCAATGTTTTGAAATTTTACTTATTTGATGTATTATCATACTTATCCTTTGTATTATATGTATGTATATTGTAACAGTCCCTAAGGCGAGCCTTATGGCTCATTGGGGCTAATTATGATGAATAAATAAATAGATCTCATTCTATTGGCCTCTGAGGTAAACAATATATCACACTTTGAAATCAAAAATGAGCGCAGCGCTCACACGTCAACTAACTATGGGTTAAATTAAATGAAATTTCCCTACATAAAAGAAGCATTTCCATAGCCAGAAACATCTTAAAATTGCTTTAGAAAAATGTTCACTACTTAAAAAATTTCCTTCCCGAGAAAAAAATATTAAGGGTAAAATTTTAAAAAATGTTAAGTTTAAATATTTTAAAAGAATTTACTGATTCAAAATAATGAACCATCAACAAGACAAAATACCACGTTAGTGATCAATTTCCTGTAATCTTTGCTGTGGATAGTCTGGAGACAAACTGATTTAAATGTGGGGTCATTCTAACTACCTATACACTACCTTACAGCCAAGCGAGTTCAACCCTTCACAAGTTCGCTGGTCCACGAAGGATCTTGTGTTGCTACTTCTGCTGGTCGTCCACCAAGGTGACAATACTCCCATTCAGCAGCTCCCCATCCGTTCACACCGCTCACAGTGAACGAAGCTAACCGCTCCACCACACGTGCTTCCCATGCCCACCCCACAAAGAACTCAGGGGAGTCTGTGACTTTCACTTGTACATGGAACGTTTCTTCTCCTGTAAAATCAATTAAAATACACATGTTTAGATGTAGATTAGGCTATCAGACAAAGCTTAAGGAAAGTATTGAGGTTTTCATGCCACCTTTCGAATCAACTCAAGAGGGCAACAGTCTGTGTACAACAAAAGTCTGGGAAAAACACACCCGACCGTAGCAAGTTGTTACTATTGCAGACTGAAAGTACACTGCATTCGTCTCCTAATTATAGATTACAATCGGCAGAGCAACCAGATTTATGTTTTACACGGAAGTAAAGTATGCTTTTAATTTTTATAATTTATGCTTTATTATGCATTTATTAATTTTTCATATTTATTTTTAATTTGTGCATTATTTTAATGATCTTGTGAACAAAAATTAAGGCACTCACAGATTTTAATGAAAATTTTTATTTTTTGAAATTACTCATTGCTTGTTGCTCATTTAGTTCTCTGTATTATTATTTATAGAAAGGATTTTAGCGAAAGCAATATACAGGTACTTTAAAATCAAACAATTAATGTCTTAAACAGAAAATAGCATTTCCTTTTTCAGGCAAGCCTTAAACAAGACGAGAATAGGATGAAGGTAGTAACATAACATAAAAATTATAAACACACACTTGACTTGTGTATCATTGGCTAAAGTGTAAAATCTTCCAAGTCATTGAGAATAATTTTACATGAGAGCTGAAAAATGAAGAATCTTAAATAGCATATTAGAATATTAAAATAGTAGAACAAAACTTTGTCTCTGTTATAATATACAAAAGTATGCTTAAAATGTACCACCTTATACCACAAACTTAATACTGCAGATAATTTTAATCTTGATACACGGTTGCTAATATTATTGTTTTCATTTATTGCTGAACTATATTTATGGGAATATTCCTGGTTTGTACTTTCAACTCTAAATATGTGTCAATTTAACACTGGTTGTGAATTAAAATCTAAATAGTCACAGTTTTTCAATGTGTACAAAATTATTAAAATCTTAAAACAATTAAAATGTTTAAGACACAGTTTTTTTACAATGTATGCAAACTTATTAAAACCTTAAAAGCAATTAAGAATGTTTATATAATTAGGTTTGTTCGCAAAGCAGTCAGAAACCAGGAACATATCGTTCGCGCATGCGCTCTTTCTCCACACGCGTCCGCAAAGCGAGAATCCGTGATTCTGATTTCAATCTTCTGTTCGCAAAGCTCTCACGGACAGTTTCTGTACTATAAGAAAAGTTTGCAGGCTCTAGCATGAATTGTTATCAGAGACATGCGCAGTAACCTATTTTCACGCGCCTGACTCCTCCCTCCTATAACATTGCGCCAGATTTATAAACATAGGCTACTTATATATATGAATAATGGAAGATAATTAAAATTTTCCCAAAATATAGATTATACTGTCGATGTATATTGCATTTATAACATGTCAAAGGGAAATATATATTTTATTTGCATATCATATCAATTAAACGCAGAAACTATCGATTCCAAATTCTTGTAACCGTTCGCAAAGTGCAAATCCCGGGTAAGTTACATACTGGACATGCGCAGTACAACAAATTCTCAAGCGGTCACGGATTTGCTTTGCGAACAAACCTTATATATATTTATAAGATAGTACAGATTACAGTCCTATTTTCAAATTAGTGGAGTGTACCAGTTAACATGTAACAACTGTAAACAAACATACTTAGGTTGTAACTTTAATTGTGGCAACTATTTATTTATTACTAGTTTATTAGTGACACACCTATGAAACTTCTACAGTCCTTCAATTTTCTGTTGATGTTTCTGACGGACCACCCTACTGCCTGCAGAATCTCAGGAACAGTCTGGAATCGAATGTCACAAAGTGGTTCCTTCAGCTTAGGGATTAAGTCATAATCACAGGGGCTTAAGTCTGATGAATGTGGTCGATAGGAAAGCACTTCCCACCCCCCAGCGACGGTACAGATCAGCTACAGGGTGTGCCGTGTGCGCCCCTTGCAGAAACTAGTGATCATAAACCTACAATACCAATCTTTTCTGATGGAAATTATTTATCTTTACGCTTGACAATGAGTGGAAAGGAGAAGAAATATTATAATCTTTCTGATCCGAATGATTGGAAGATAGTGCAAAGGTTGCTAGAAGAAGAAGAAGAAGAAGAAGAAGAAGAAGAAGAAGAAGATGATGATGATGATGATGTTGAACTTGATTGTGACAGTGATCCTAAAGAAGACAGTGTGGAGCCTAGAAGTGAGACTACGGACACTGAACAAGAAGCAGAAGATTATAGTGAATGTGATAAATATTTCATAGGGTGGGACAAAGTTTCTAAATAGAATAAAGCTAATCCGCCAAAAACTGTTCATATTCGGCGGCAAAATACTGTTACACATTTGCCTGGAGTGAAAGCATGCGCGAAACAAGCGAAATCTCCAAGAGAATGCTGGGAGATATTTTTTGATGAGAATATGATATCTATCATAGTGAAGCTGCAAATGGTAATTGTTATTAACGGGGAGGAGACCCTTTAATTCCCTCTTATCGAGAGCTTAAAGGAACCGACCCAGACAGTTACCTAACGTCCCATCCTTACCTTCACGTGGTGCAGCTGTTAGTAGTCATGCTCAGCATGACGAACTAAAAAGAGGGGCTACTCACCTATTAATTACTTAAAGCGCTGGTCAGCTTGGTGAGTTTATGACCGAATCTAGTATCATTCCCATCCCGCGAGAGGCAATGGCAAATCTCCGCGGTATCATCCTTGCCTGAATCACCTCAGACGAGTCGTGGTCATCACCCCATGGCTTCGTCCAGGGTTTGGACCTGCCTTCAGGCAGAACACTCATCATCATCATCATCATCATCATAGTGAAATGTACAAATAAAAAAATTGAGGAGGTCCAAACTAATTTTAGCAGGGAGAGAGATGCTAGACCTACAGATATGCTTGAAGTAAAAGCTCTCTTTGGAATATTATATTTATGTGCTGCTAGAAAACATAATCACACACACATAAAGGATATATTATGGACAAAAGATAAGATGGGTATAGAATTCTGCAGGCTGATAATGTCTGAAAGACATTTTAGATTTCTGACAGAGATACAAGAATGGCGAGGAGAAAATTTGACAATTTGGCTCCAATTAGAGACATTTTCACTTCATTTGTGCAAAACTGCCAGAAGGCCTATTCTGTTGGGGAATACTGCACATTGGATGAGAAATTAGAGGCTTTCAGGGGGAACTGTCATTTCAGACAATACATTCTGAGCAAGCCAAGTAAATACGACATCAAAATATATGCCTTGGTCGATACTCGAATGTATTACACAGTGAATCTTGAAGTTTATTCTGGAAAACAGCCAGAGGGACCATTTGAAATAAGCAACAGTGCTAGTGATGTAGTAAAACGTCTAACCTCAGTTATCTACGGTACAGGAAGAAACATCACTATAGATAATTGGTTTACTAGTATCGAGATTGCAGATTACCTGTATGAGCGCAACATTACCATGGTTGGAACTGTAAGGAAAAACAAAAGACAAATCCCCCCCTGAATTTCTAAAAGCAAAATCTCGAGAGGTAGGCTCATCTTTGTTTGGCTTCCAGTTTCATATGTACTTAAACGGAGTAAAGTTGTATAGGCTCTCTCTAGAATGAATCATGACTCTGCTATTGACACTGCAACTGGACAAAAAAGAACCTTCTATAACACAACAAAATTCGGTGTTGACACTGTAGACTAGAGGTGTACAAATCTCGATTTTAGCTTGCCCATACCCGCTTGAACGCCAGGCAAGCAAGTTGCCAGCGTCATAGCTAGCAAGCAGGCAGGTTTCTTTAAGCTTGTATGGGTCAGGTAAAACCTAACTTACGCAAGCCAGAATAAGCTTGCGACATTCCTATCAGCTAAACAACTGTAGTTGCTAAGTGTAGGTAATACTTTCTTGCTTTTCTACATGCTGGTAGAAGAAATTCACCATGCAGATAAATAAAAGGTGGATAAAGTATTAAAAATCGTTTTAGGTCTTAACACAATTATTATTTTTATTATTAGGTAGATTTCGAAGAAAAATCTACCCAATGACTTTAAAAAAATTTGTTCATATCTTTACGTTTCATGCCTCCCTAAGTACGAAACCACCGCCTGTTAAAAAAATTGTGATATTTATATTTATATACAGTATATGTATATATATATATATATGATTTGCTAAATTTAAACCTAGATCAAATAAATGGCTCCATATTTTCATACGCAGATGACACTGTTGTGATTTTAAGTGGTCATTCATGGGAAGTAGCATATAAATACGCTAATACAGGCATGAAAATTGTAAAAAAATGGTTCGATTCTAACCTTCTATCACTAAACGTGGATAAATCAACATTAGTTCCTTTCTCATTAACATCTACTGGTCAGATAGCGCGGAAAAAACGTACAAATTTAAATTTAATAATACATAATTGTAATTTTGATGTGAATTGTAAATGCTTACCACTGAAAGAATCAGCCGTTGTGAAATATTTGGGTATTTTTATTGATCAACATCTTAAATGGTCTCACCATGTTAACTACATCTGTAATAGACTACGCAGAACAATTCATAAATTTGTCATTTTACGCCACTGTATGCCCATTACTGTTTTACGTTCCGTTTATCTAGCACTTTTCCAGTCCATTATTCAATATGGCATTCTCGCCTGGGGAGGATTAGCGAAAACTACCCTTAAGCCCCTCTGCCTTTTACAAAAAAGAATAATAAAAATCTGTCTAAGAAAACACATTGATTACCCAACTAGCCTAATATTTTCGGAATTTAATGTTTTAAGTTTGGACCAAATTTACAAATTTTCTATATTAAAATATTTTCACAAACATCGTATAAAATACTCTTCCAGTGAACATATCTACAAAACTAGACGAAATACTAATTTACTCCTATTAGAACCCAAATGTCTCACATCGGCAGGATTAAAGCATAGCATTAATTTTGGACCGTGCTTCTATAACTCAATTATCAGAAAATATCCTGATCTCTCAGCATACTCCACTGTTAAATTTAATAGATATGTAAAGAATTTTTTGTAATTTTTTAGCTTTTAAGTAATTTTTGTTTCACTCCTTTTATGTATTTACGTTTTTATGTTTAATGTTTTTTAACTTTCTTTTTTTAGTTAAGCACATTATACACTCTATTTCTTTGTCTCTCCTCTTTCTTCACTTTGATATTTTTGAAACGGCACCCGAGCACGAGCAGTCTTGCTCATTCGGGTGTATTACTAAATGTAATACTTCTTGTGAAGATATAGCCTATATTTCTTTTCCTCTTTTTAAATAGTTGTAGTTAATTTTGAATTTTGAAAATTGTTTTATTTTACTTGTATAAATATGTATTTGTACTTGTATTTGTTTTTGCAATTCTATGTAATAATGTAATATTGTAATGTAATAAATAATAAATAAATAAATAAATAAATAAAATATGGGTGATTCTTCAAATACGGGAAAATTTGGAGTGTGTAAAATCCAAATTTTTTACTTTGTTTACAAAGTCTAAAAAAAAATTACTAAAATACTTCAGGGGTTACTTGATTATAATATGACACAAGCAGAGCTTAAATGTTTATATTTTTATTTTTTTTAATTTTTTTAAAGCCATGTGAATGGCATCCGTGTACATGTGGATGGCAGAAGGCCACATTAATGACTAACTTTTGCAACAATCTGCTTTTCTTTATGTGATTTCATATTTTTCTCAGTGTACTTCAGTTGATTTTGCACCAAATTTGCAAATTTGTGTGCATACTCCGGAATTAATGTAATTTTAACTAGACTGTGTTTTTATGGTTGGGCGGAGGGGGGGGGGGAATCAAGCAGAAATTAATTTAATCAGTTTTAAGATTTTAAGTACAGGTGACAAGACACCGCAAACACAATAGTACCCTACATTTATCATCTACATGACTTGAGAGTCATCCACATACCCCTTCATGAGGCATGTGGATGACAAAAAAGGAGTTTAAGTGGTCTCAGCAAGCCATTCCTAAACCTCTGTAGGCTGAACTTTAATCAGGTACTTTGTATTGGTAGGTTTATCATAGTGCATAATCAAAATTAATTAATATTCACTTTCTGCCTACTTTCTAGAAGTCATGTTAATGACGGGAAATAAAAACGCTTTCCTTGAAAATGATGCAAAGTCCTTTGTTAATCCCAAACTGTTTGTAAGCAAGCAAAATTCAACCTTACAATTCAACCACAAGCTGCCCTGTTGGCTTTCTAACACTGTTGGAAGTTACACAAATTTCTCATTTCTGCAGAAAAAATTCCATTCTTTTCAGCCATGGGACATTCTTTATGTTCATTAGGTGGGGTGACAATTTTATTTCATTTTATTTTTTAGGGGTTAATATTCTTCACACATTCATACTCATTGGCAGGAAAAAAGTTGAAAAGGAAATAACATTTTGTTTTGTGGAAAAATGCATTAGAATATACAAAACCGGGGAATGGGACAGGGCATGTGGATGACATTTCATTGAATTAAATTTGATTTTGGAATATCAGAATTTAAAATTAGTGACATTTCAAAGTGATAGTTGTAGTATGGAAGTAGTAGAAACAAACTTTTATTTTAATATTTTTTAAAAGTTGAATTTGAAAGGAAATATCACTCCGGAACACAAATTTTCCCGTATTTGAAGAATCACCCATATATATACAGTAGAACCCCGATAATTCGAGCTAATTGGGGCTGAGGCTACCTCGAATTACAAAAAACTCGGATTATACGGAACTATCACTAAATCAATGGGTAAATCGCAAATAAATGTTTAATGAGCACAATAATGGTTTAAATAATAAATAAATAAACAATGTAGTACGCCTACATACCTGTGTTACGCCTGTATGTAGGCCTATATATTGTCAAACATTTCCAATTTGCTACATCGGCATCCTTTAAGGATTAAGTCAATGTCTGACCCTTAATGGAGTGGAACGGGAAAGCGGCGCTACTAGGAAAACACTTTTAATTACCATTGTCGCTGAGTAGGGATTACTGTAACAATACAGTATTCTTTTCTGAAAGGATGGTATGTACTGTACAATTGATTGACACGAGGTCCCGACAAAGAAAGATCGAACCTAACGGTTTCTGTCAATCTGTAATAGAAATGCATTAGCAGTCTGAAGCCAAGGTTATTTCTGTGTATTATGAACGAAACCCCTAGTGGGACAGTTTTACCTGCATTTTTGTACATGGAAAAATTGAAAGAAAGCTCAAAATGTAACACATTCGAAAGTGCGTAAAACTTACATGCGGACACCGTATAAAAACGGGATTTTACTCTAGTTTTATGGAAAATTTTAATTTTCTTAAGACCAGCTCGAATTACACGGAACCTCGAAATACCGGGGCTCGAATTACCGAGGCTCTACTGTATATATATATCTTTACACGCTAGCGGCCGTAATTTTGAAGATATTTGAATCAAATTTTATTATGTTATTTCTAGGCCCAATAGTTCAGTCAAGTTCGTTAATGAGCAAAATTGGCGCAAGAGGGTGGTCGGGGGAGGGGGTTGAAATTTTAAAACATTTATATCTCGGCCCCTATGAAGTATAGAGGGGAAACTTTGATTGAATAAATTAGAGTACTCCTTATGGAGTTCACAGTGACACCAACGATTCGGGGGTTTTGGGAGTACGAGTGGGGGTGGGGGTATGGGGATGGAAATTAGAAATTTTCGAAACTACGCCTTGTGGGGTATTGTTGAAAAGCTCTTGATGAGTACTCTACAAATCAATAACTAGTTTCTTGATAGTTCTCATATAAGGCGAGATTTGAATGTTTGAAAAAGTTCTCTTTCCTCTTTTTTGCAGTTATTATTGCGGGTTTGTCATGCCAAGGCTAAAGAAGAAGAGTGCTACGCAGCGACAGTAAATTAAAACAAAAGCACTTCGAAATCTACTTCAGCCTGTAGGCTTGCCTGAAGGGATTTTTGTTAATGTTATTAATGATTTTATGATGTTTTCTCGAAAATGTTTGAAAATTTTTCCCATGCCGGACTAGTACCTTTGTTCATTGATAATTCAAACTCTCCACATTTTAGTTTCTCCTCGTCTTCCTTCAGGGTAAAATTCTCTAAACACATCTGAAGTTCCTCAACTACGTAACTGCACGACTTACCAGTGCACTGATATACCCAGTTTCATATTCTTTCCGCCAGGCCTTGCAGTTTCCTTAGGTCCTGTGCAACCCACCAAGTTATGAAGAGCTTGTGACTCATAGCGACAGTATTTCTTATCATCGTTGTAATCTGGCTTGCTTTCTAGTCAAGCAAGTTAAAAGCTGTGGCTGGTTGCAGAATTTCAAAGGGGCAAGCAAGCTAAAATCAGAATATGTACACCTCTGCTGTAGACCAATCGTGAAGCACATACAATTTGTCGAGGAAAACAAACAGGTGGAAAATGGTTGTATTTTACAGCATGTTGAATTAGCAGACATAAATTGTCAAATTATTCCAGAGCAACAATAAAAATGATGTGATGAAACGCAGCCTTTTTCTAACAAGTTTGGCTCGTGATCTTGCAGATGATTACTTGCGGGTTCGCGCACAGTGTTCTTTCCTACCAGTAGCCCTCAAACAAAAGTTATACACTTTTTAGTAAACCTCGTGCTTCCCAATATCGGTCATGTTCATTCTGCTTGGTAAGTGTTGAACATATCCTGAGGTGGTCTCTGTCCATAAGTTCCTGTTGGTGGCAAAGATTGCAATACGGGTCTTCTGCAATCCCAATGCGGTGGAGATGTTTTCTCAGGAGATCATGTCCAGTGGTAAGGCGGAATGTAGCAACTGCTTTGCGTCTTGGGCTGTCAGGTATGGACTTCAGATCTTATTACTCATAATATGAAGAAATTTTTTGTGCTGTTTATATAAATTTTGTTTAATTTCTTACCTTATTGTGAATTATATTTTTCTTTAAAAAAAAGAAAAGCATTGTTGAAAGCAATTGAGAGATCAGGAAAGGTAGGTAGTGTTATTTGAAAGTGGAAATGCAAGATGTAAAACAATGTGGCAAGGAACCTAGTTCCAATATTCAATTTCAAGAAAATAATGGTTTTTTTGATTTCCAAATCTTTCTCTTAATTCAGTGAATACAGTGAATACTTGACATAATAATGAGTGTGAAATTGTTAGCCTATTAATTCAAAATTTAATTCTAATTATTATTTGAAAATGTAACTATGGAAGGTGAAAATTAAATAATTAATTTCTTCTTGGCAGACATTAATGACATAACCAAAATGTTAGAAGAATTACATGAATGCAGCATGAATCACGTGAAAAACACAATTTAATTGCTTCAGAACTGAGGCAAGTAAAATATAATAAAACTTTCCATTTTATCTCAGTATTCCTAACTTGGGTACTGGCATGGTAATAATACAGGGACACTTAGAACAAAAAGTGTATGAGTTTCAGGCTCGTGACCAACCAAAATAAAGCACGGGAAAATCCGGCACTGGAAGAACAAAATGTGCGGTCACGGCAGAATTGTCCGGTAAGGACTACATGAATGATCTAGGCCTGGTGGACCATGTATTAATATATAAGGAGTAAATGGAGGACCAAGTGGACTAACCACTATAGGAGGCACTGATGTAAAAGATTTAGAATAGAATTTGCATGCAATCAAATTTAACTCAGGAAGCCTGAGAAAGATTTATTGCAATAACAGACAAATAAACATGATGATATCAATAACACGAGACAGATGTGAAATTTACGAGGTGTTCATTTTCTGACAAATATGTCGCAATATGATGAAACTTTATTAATTGCTTTGAATTGTGAATTCAAGCCTTGTAATGAACAGCAAATCATGATTATTTCACAAACATGAATGTTTTTTCTCACTGAAAGCAATAATATGCACTGTCTTGGAAATGTTAAATGTGGAAATACAATACTCACTTCGATTTCCCACGTGAGACAACAGAGAATTTACGCTTGCTGAAACTAGGGTTATTCTGGATAGAATTCTTTCAAACTCGATTCGAATGATGTTGAGAAGTTCCTCTCAATCATCATGAAGAGCAATCGCAGTTTACTGGAGTAAACTGGAGAAAATTGTAGCCCCGTTAGGAATGTAGCATACTTGACTAGAACGGATGGATGGCTTCTCAATACTGGCTGTAGACAAAGGCAAGCATAAGCTTAAGCATGATAGCTGCAAGGCCAAGCACCTGCCATGTGCCAGTGTAGTAGTCACTTGCTCAGTTAATTGAATCTGACTTTAATTCTTTAATATTTCTTTTAGTTAATTACTGATCAGACTTTCATTCATTACTTGAATTCAGCATGATTTTTTACGTGACATATATAGGCAAGTTGCCATCACCATGGAAGGTGCTAATTTGTACAGGGACCAGCAGAATAATCTGACGATTCTGAAATGCATATAAAAATAATAAACATCATGTAATGCAAAGTTTAATGATCACATATGTAAGAGCAATAATTGCCATTTACAGTTCTTCCATTAGTTTTTGTTTATTTTGAAAATAGTGTCTGGTAAATGAGACCACCATTTTGTAGACATTCATGTAGAGTTGCCTTGAAGCTTTTCATCGCTCTCATTAGCATGTCATTCGGTATTGCCGCTATTTCATTCTGAATAGAGAATTTAAGGTCAACCAGTGTATGAGGTCATAAGGCTCGTACACCAGAAAATGTGCAAGCTTTGTGTCAATCAGTCATCAGAAGTCCACGTTGCCCTGCCTCACAACATGCCGCTGCTTTAGGACTGTCAGGCCGTAATGTTTGAAGGATGTTGCATTTGGATCTTCATTTCCACCCGTACAAAATGGAAATGGTTCAGGAGTTGCTTAAACATGATCTCCAAAACCGAAGATAGTGTGCACAGTCCATTTTGAACATTGTGAATGTTGGTGCAATCATTCTGATGTCCGACGAGAGCAACGGAAAACTTCAAAGCAACGCTACATGAATGTCTATAAAATGGTTGTCGTCATTTATCAGACACAATTTTCAAAACAAACAAAAACTAATTAAAGAACTGTAAATGGCAATTATTGCTCTAACAAATATGATCATTAAACTTTCCATTATAATGATGTTTATTATTTTTATATGCATTTCAAAATCAGCTTGTGTTTGGACACAAGCTGAGGATGATCAGGAGGCTGATTGAAATCATGATTCTTGAAAAGAAACAAGTAAGTGAAGTTTGAGTTTAAACAACTGACCATATACTACATTATTTATAGAACCACTTCACTGTAAAAAATCCCACGTAATATATTATAAACACCAGTTACTTTCTACATATGAACACTTCGTCATTAGAAGCCATCATTCAATCTCGTCAATATGTGACTAGGCATGATGTGAATGGAAATTAGAGTTACCCATCAATCTCATCAACCTCGCAGCCTCTACCACCCATTCACAGAAGAGAATGGTTTATGAATGCATATGCATATATCTATCTTGAATGTTGCTGTACAACAGTGGAAGCCTGGTCACAAAGATCACTAATTACTGCATATGACATAACTTGTCTGTCAGTGAGGGAGACCATTAAGGGCAGTCAGTCATAGGAGAGAGGTTCCATCTGGTGCTGTGAAGTGAACTCTGGCTTAGCTCAGTTGGTAGAGCATTGGCACAGATAGCCAAAGGTCCTGGGTTAAAATCCCAGTGTCGGAGGAATTTTTCTCCTGTAATATTATGATGCTTTGTGTTTAAGTAGAGAGAATCTACAAATGTATAATATAAAAGAGGAGATTCATAATTATCATACAAAGAGTTTGAATAAAATTGATTACCCACCTCACAGATTACAAAAACTTCGAAACACAGTATTACAAACAAATGGGAATAAAAATGTTGAAAAACTGCCAATGAGTATTTAAAATATATTAAAATGTTTAAAAGCAGATTACATAAACGGCTGTTAAAACATCCTTTTTACCAAGTGAGTGATTCTGACAATGAAATCAAAGATGAAATATAACAGGTGAAATTGTGAAGTGCAGTAATGCCTTATTTTCTTTCTTTTTGTAAAATGAAAGTATTTTATGTGTAAAATTTTGATGTACCCTATAGCATATTTGTTTTTTGCTCAAATGGTGAAATTGAATTATTGAATTGAATTGAACAGTGGCACAACATTCTGGTTTGGCAACATAATAGTTTAACATATTTTATTTTATGCAATGCTTATGAATGTTACAAGCACTTACCAGCTTGAAAAGAGAAGCCATAATCTGTGGGAGGCGTTCCATTCTCTCCATGGTGTTCCAATTTTAGATTGCACCATTGTAAAGCATGCAGAGATCCATCAGGCTTGTACAGGTAGCCAATTTCCATCCTGCCACATATTATTATTATTTTTAACACTATCACTATTATTATCATCATTAAACTCACCATCATCATCATAGACATTCTCTCCACTTTAACATCATGCCATTGTTGTTGTCTTGATTCTTACAATAATCAGTTTCATAATCAGCCATTATAATCTTAAGTGTGTGCACAAAGGATACAACTGCATAGATTTTAACCGCTTATTACTTCCAACAAAAGAATTTAACAGAAAATTCCAATAACATGTCTGTCCTAAGCGAGTATTCTTCTCAGGGGGAAAGAACTTGTCCCTAAACTTGAACTCTGCATTACTCAATATACTGTTCTCTTTTTAATTTTTCACATCAGCACAGAAAGTAATAAGGAATAAATTTCACACTGCAGCTTTTCAATAAAGTAGCCAGTTTTCATGCAAATTGAATACAAAGATTATTACATGGACCACATACCTGCACAATAAAACGAGAGCGATGGGAGTTCCCGAATAAAAAAAAAAAAATTGCAATTGATTCTTGAAAGTTCTCAAGACATCAAAAATCATATAGAAAGTTTCCAACGATCATTTTAATGATTTAAAGCCAGAAGTGAGTCTTCTCACTTAACGCAGTTCCCAAAGCCATGCTATGTACTATCATGTACCACAATGCATGCGCACATTGTCACATTTGCTGCATGATGTATGTGCACAATATCATTTTTCAGTGAACTGACAATGCATGCATGCATCATGATACATAATACGACATGGAAAGGCTTTGGGAACAGACCTAGAAGTTTTGCAGTGTTGCTGACTGCAGATTCTTAACAGAAGATCGCAAGGAAGACTAGACAGCATTCTTATCTGACAGTGCTGCATGAAACTAACTCCTATTGGTTTGTGGTTCGCAGTTTGAATAAGCTCACCCATTGTGAGAACAAATAGCACCAGATCTTGTAACATGATGAAATTATTGAGCTTTACATTCGAATGATGATTTGAGTTACCCAGTTAATTTGAGTAGTTCTCGGCTACAGAGTTTTCACATCTTGCATCACGAGTTCTCGGATCCTGCATCTATCCGAGGACTTTTCCATTTGAATTATCAGTACACTCGAGTCACTCAAGAACAAATTATTTGATTCTTAATATCATTTGATTCTGCTCATCACTAACCGTAGTGTGTGTGTTTTAATATGCATGACAAGAGGTCATTGCCACCAAACACAGCTGTCTGGCAGTGCACTGCTGTTAATTCTGTGAAACTTTTGAACATAATTGTCTCATTAACCTAGATCTTCATGCAAATACGTCTCAACATACACAGATTAACAAAGAAACTGCAAAGTATTTCTCGCAACGGTCTTATCCAGGGCTATAGTCGAGGGTAGATGCAGGTAAAAGCTTCATACTTCCAATATAACCTCACTAGTGAAATGGTTTATATACTTAAAGAGTGTATATTAAACTCAGAGGATTTATAGACATAATAAGTATGTATATACATGGGAAAGTTTTAGTGCTGGAAAAGTGGTTTTACAGCAATGGAATGTGAATTCAGGTAGTAGCCCACTGTAGACAGACGAAAATCTAACGGGAATATGCAGATCCCCGCGAGTTTCCATCAAGTAACGAGGAATAGGCAAGACGGAGAACTATTTCACCTTTTAAGGTGAACCAATATATAAACCAATTATAAGCTAGGTTGCGAAGGGATTGGGGGCTTTAGCCAATCCTGGAGCAGCTTAGTAAAGCTTTAGGTATGAGCCTCCTGGTAGCCATTTTGTGAAAGGCTTACAGGATGAGCGACACTTGCCGTCGGGACGCCAGAAGAGACAGTCACGTTTTAGCTAAGCTCCATAGGTTTGGACCGCAATTAGGCTACAGGCCGTAGCTATTCATTACAATGTAAGTGAAACAAACTGCTACGTCACAACAGAATAATAACATCCGTCTCGCCTATTCCGAAATATATAAAGTAAGTTATATTATTTATATCATCTGTAATTCTGTGTACAACATAAATAAACTACACGTGGAACGACTCTGCTGAATCTCCCCCTGACAAGAGTTCTTTTGTGTTAATGGCTGTGGGTATCCTAAATCCTACCTATTAACCCGAGTGAGCATAGCCGAGGTAGACTGGTCATATTTAAACATATTATCAGGGAGGAAACCTGATTGGCTCCCTCATGAACAGACCAGTCGCACTAGTTACCATATGCCATCAGAGTTTTTGCATGTACCTTCTGCTTTGGTGAAGCTTCTTCACTCAATCTCATTGAATTTAGACATTCCGCCAGTGAGTTAACACTCTAACATACACCTTCATTTGAAATGCCAAATTATGGGAACTTTGTTGCACATGAGGTACCACACATTTATTTTTTGCCCTATGGCCAGAGATTTTTCGTGTCACCCTCATAAAATGTTGGGACTACAGCACAGGGTCTTATCTCACTCGTGGTGAGTATTCAAGCTTTAAATGTTGATATATTTTTTTGTAAATTTAATATTTAAATTTAACTGACACTGTTTCTTCTGGGTTAAGATGTTTTTCCATGGTTACGAAGTCAACATAAACGGAACTATCTTTACACTTTATTTAAAAAAAGAAAAGAATAACGTAAATTACCAAAATGTACTGTAGTGTTCACCACACCATTAAGGAAACAAAACAGTCGATTCAATAGACAACAAAAATAAAAGATAACCATGAATTATAGCTACTTTAATCCATCACAAAATCCTATTTGAAAGGCACAATAATAAAATTGAAAGCTTTACACAAGTAGAAATACTGGTTTATAATGTTTTTTTTACATGTTAGACTAATGAAAGAATGCTAATACTACAGTAAACAGCTACAATATCCACTTAGCCAATTTATCAATCAGTCCTTTTCTCAGTTCATTATTTATAATTTGTCTAATTTTATCATACAACATTTTGCTGCTAAACAACTCCTTGACCCCTGGACATCTTGATGTTGGAAACCCCTGATACAGCTCATCTCATAAAATTACAAATTTTGTTTGCTTCTTTAATTGGACAAAGGTAAGTGGAACTTTTAAAAACAAAGCTTTTTGTATTTTTTAACACTTTTGCTACTGCACATGACTTATGGTATTTAAGAAAAAGCCTGTGTATACCTATAAGCAAAATATGTTATTTGGAAGCCTCGTTCTGCCCCATCAGCTTCCAGGCTTGCCAACCACCACTTATTTAATCTGGGTCCTCCCAACCCAATTCCACAGACATTCAGAGCCCCCCCCCCCCCCCAACCCTGGAAACTTTCCAGTAGCATTGTGTCATCTGGCCAGGAAGACACAGTGCTAAGGTCAGGAAAAGATCTCTGAAAAATTGTATGTATAGAAGGGAGAGGGCAATGCATTTTGAAACAAGAGATATGCTAAAATATAAATATTTATGAATTTTATGAAAAATAATTGTTTGTTGCAAAAAATTAAATGTCACCCACCACTTAAAATTATTCAGTAATTTTAACCCTTTCAGCACCAGGCTGTTTGCTGGAGAACTGCTTCTAAAATTCCACCCATCGATTCACTCCGTTCCTGCTTCTCGCTGTCTAAAATGCCAATCCAATTGGAGCCGAATTCAGTTTTATGAAGTAATATACATATCTTTGAGGCAAACTGTACCTTGGAATGTACAACAAATGATTGGGTTTCTCCACTCTTTTCAAGGATGCACTTTGTGAGAGCTTTGAAAGTGTTTTTTGTGAGTGAAACATTTTGTCAGTTCATTGAATTTCTTTGTTTGGAGTATCTATGGTAGAATATTTACAAGAAATATTTTTTTTGAATAATTATTGTTATAGTATTTAGAACAGCAAGATTTCAACACAGATGTTTTACCCTGTGACAGTCATAGTGATTTATCTGACAGCAGCAGTGACAATGACATCATGATCACACAGATCATATATAGAGATAAGTTTAAAAACACATAACATATTATCGGAGGCAAAAATCAGTCCTTTATGGATATTTTCAACAACTGTGTATTTTTGTGTAAAAAGCCACGGGAGGCACCAGTAGGACAGTGAGGGCATCAAAATAAAAGCTTTTTCCACTCAATTTAAGACAAAGTACTGGTAGCGTGCGATAATTTTCAAATTTGCTCTACAAGGCAGTTTCAAGCTGAAAGCTGCTCTGAACTAAAATCACATACCAAGCAATGTCTAAAGAGCAGTCGCATTCTCCCTGTCCTGTCTTCTTGTGGTTTTCCTAGACCAGGCCTCATGAAATACCTACGTTAATTTCATTACAGTACAAAATATGTTTGCAAGAATGTTTCAATGTTATGAATCAAACAAGAAGGACACAGCTGCTATTTAGACAACAGATGGGACAGGAAGAGACTTTTTCGATGTGTCGTGACCTGAAACAGACTCAACAACCTTCTCTCAAACCTCCATTTCGATGACCATCAAGATAAGACTGAACAAGTGGCAGCTGAACCACCAGTAATTATGTCTGACTTTTTTGCATAATTTGTTGAAAATCGTCGGACAGCTTACACTTTATAGTAATGAATGGTTATTATATGAGACCTCCCACCTCATCACAAGGTGTGTTAAGGGTTAACAATTTGACTGAAATTTGAGTTGACGATTTTCTTAAAAATAGATTTAGCTCTAAATTTGAGTGAAATGGAAATTGACAACAACTTTGCTAGAATGAGCACTTTATATCTACCGGTACTTTGAGAAATTACATACCTCGAAAAGAGATGGGGAACACACACCACCCCAATGTTCATCTTAGCTCCATTCTCTAGTGTGATGAAATGGAGAGCATATCGGTGAAAGTGCCTCCACTCTCTCTTCTCGCCATAGCTATGATCTCTGAACCCATCTAGTTCCAGTGGATACCTTCTGTCGTTCATTGTTACTTGTCCTTTCAACACACCATGTTGCTCGTAATGAGTCTGATGAAAGCTGTAAGCACACATGTTAATTCTGTCAAATAAATGGGAATCTATGAGAAATAAGAAGGGTCTGCCAATAATTCTCACATAACATAACACATTCTCTGTTTCTCTGAAGTCTTATAAGTTATCATTTTCTAGAGATGGGTCGATACTGGATTTTGTAAACACTCAAAAGTTAATACCGGTATGATTTTTGTCTCAATACTTGATACTGTGATACTTTCTTTCTTGAAATAAAATTGCAAAATACAAATTTCTAAGTACATTATTACATATGTATTTTTATGTTAATACAGGGTGCGGCAGAAAGAACACCCCGAATACAGAAGGCAAATATATCCAAACCCAATAAAATATGAAAAAACCTTTGTAATTCTTTGATAGTACACACGATGCCATTTACATCAACATGTTTTGAAGAGAGCATAATTCAAGTGGCAGCCTCCATTGTTTATACACTGATTGAGCCTCTCTCGATAGTTGTCCATGACTCTCATTGTCATTTCGGGTGGGATGGCAAATTCCTGTTGGATGGCTTCCAAAGTTTGGGGATGATGTTGGTACACCTTGGCTTTCAGATGTCCCGTCTTTGGAGCCCGAAATGTACGCGAAAGGCATGCTGCGTTCTTGTGCTGCATTGCTGTTGGCGATTTGCCATTTTGAATAAACTGCACTGCGGCATAAGCGCGATGCACTCCTGACCAAGCCATGGTCTAAACTAAAACGGCACCTAAGTTGCTGTTCGGCAATATTCACCCTACCCTTCTACCCCCACCCACCACGTAGTTATCTATCTCCAAAATCGGGGCGTTCTTTCTGCCGCACCCTGTATTTCAATGTGTGTGTAATTGTAAATTGAATTAAAACAACTTTACTGTGGTAAGTAGTTCTAGTTAATAATTAGTTAAGCATCTTACCACAAAGCAAATGTTAAAAATGTTTAGACACTACCAATACCTAAAACTTGAATGATAAAAACAGTAATGTAATAGGCACGACTCTTGAAGTAAGAGAAGCTCCACTGGTATTTTATATAGGCCAATTATGTTTCACTGTTACCTACGCCAATAACATGAGATCACATAATTACATACATGTTGTCCCACAAAGAACACCCAAAAATATGAAAAGTATAATGCATCAAGGTTTAAAATTATATAATAATAATAATAATTAAGGAATCGCGCACAATGTGCATTATCTTAACCTAAGACTTAACCTACTGACAAACACCCAGTCCTGAACCCGGGAAAGGAATTTTTCACTACTGAAAAATCCCTGACCCGGCCGGAAATCGAACCCGGGCCGCTGGAGTGGAAGGCAGGCGTGCTACCGACTCACCCACGGCGACGGACTTTAAAATTATATAACAAACACATGATGAACTATAGATACCCACAATTTAGGAGAGAAATAACACAAATACTTCTGCAAAAACAATTTTACTCTGTTGAGGAAGCACTTTGTTTTTGCCAATAATTGTAGATTTACAGATTTATTTTGAAGATAACATTACAATATGTTAATTAAATGAGATGGTTGACATACAAACACTTCAGATTTCACTTTAATTTACATTTTTGCAGAACATACGTTTCATGGGCTTGCCAAAATATAAGTAAAAGTTAAGTCTGAAGTGTTTAATTGTCAACCATCTCATTTAAAAACATAATATATTGCTTCACTGTATGTAAGTTCCATTATTATATGGTGTTTTAAATACCATTACATTGTTTAATTAAGTAGTAGTGTACAGTTCAAACTCTATTAACTCCATTCTGTAGTGATTTTTTTCTATTTCATATTCATCCGTTAATATTTGTAGGCTTGCTTTAATTTCTTTTATTTAAAGTTGGAAATAGAGAATAGTAGTTAGATCTGACAGTTCTTCTCCACAAGTGATGCTCAAAATCATGTGTTACTGCTTTTTACTTTTACTCATCCAAATACTGAAACTTACAACTCAATACTTAACTCATTAAAAATGTATTCTGAACCTTTATATTTTATAACTTTCCGGTTCCTTTAACGCTTTATTCATATTTTTCATTGTGTTATGTTTATTTTGTGATGTCTCCTATGTCATAGCACTATAAAATATATTGTATGATTTTAAAGGAATAAATTGAAATTGAAATAAGTTATATAAATTCTGAAAAATGCACTATGGCTAAGGTGTAGTGGTAGCATAGATAAAGAAGCCTGGAAGAAATATTAGTTTCCTGTATTGTTCCACTATTAATGAAATAATAGAAAAATAGTAGAGATATATCTATGGAACCCTGTAGCTAGATACAGTCTTCAGAATGTTCAAAGCAAAAGTGGGATCAGCACTAACATACGGATTAGAAATAATATGGGAACATCTTACGGTAAAATAACTGCAAAACTTTGAAAGCATAAAAGCTAGATTCCTTAAAAGTACCACGTGTCTCTCCAAGCATACTCCATCCCGAATAAGTTGGCCTGGGTAGCGCAGTTAGTATCACGATGGCTTTCTGTGCCCAAGGTTGCGGGTTCGATCCCTGCCCAGGTCGATGGCATTTATGTGTGCATGTCGTTAAATAACCATACACCAACCAACCCATCCCGATTAGTATATATTCTGACCAGGGAGACTTTGTTACTAGAATAGAGACAATAATCTGTGGTTCATGACTGCATCTTGTTACTAGAAGATTTGATGTGGCTGCCGTGAAGGAGGGAGAAACAGAACAACATCTGGGAGGATTTTACCTAACATGAAGCCATGACAACACACTCCTGGTGAAACTCTAATCAAGAACTGAGGCATGTCATAACCAGATTCACAGCATGAAATTCCATGATCCTAACAATGAATGTGTAATGCACCTACAAGTGTGTGCCAAAAGGACAAAATCATTGGTGAATTATGCTAACGAATGAACAATGGACATTTCTGTGCACCTTTATCTTATTATATCTATGGAACCTCTACACACTTCTTAGTTACCAGTAAGCAAATTTCACTCTGTTTACATACAGGATTCTACATCATAAACTTTCAGGCAATTATGTCATTTCGAGAGGTAGCTGTCTCTATTATTAAATCTACAAATTTGTCATACGTAATAGGTATTGTGAAGGCCATTTTTCAATATTAACAATTGCATAATTCTGTCTCTCACAGAATGCTAATCGATTATCGCAGTATAAAATACAATCAATTATTCATTTTGAATGGTGGTACTGACTTTTAACATCAATCTATTTATTTCCCGGAATGAATCATACCACTGAAGAAAACATGCTGCATATTCTATTGGCAGAATAAATGTATTTCTGTTTGTGATTTATTGTAATTTGTCCCCTGTTTGTCACAGTGTATATTCAACTAAGAACATAATTAAAAAAACTTTGACTTTACTGATATATGTGATCTAGTAGGCGGTGCTTCAATCACAAGGCATGGAAGCAGCTTTCATTAATCAATTAAGTGTACCGGTAGGCCTATTTTTGTTTTCTGTAAGCACCTGCGAATTGTTGACTCATGCAGTGAACTTCTTTAATGAATGTATTTGAGTTGAGTTACCTATTTAAAACTGCTTGATCTTCAGTTCTTTTAGGATGTCGAAGGTTGGTGGAAGTAGTAAAAGAAAAAATAAAATAAAATTGAAATGGGTCATCAGAGCAGTACCAACACCCGAAAAATTGAAAGGTAAATTCATGATCTCCATAGTACATGGATATATAAAATCATATTATTTCTAATAGCCTGGAATCAATTCTATTATACACCATATTTTGTCACTTAAATTAGCTTTATATGAATTTTAAAAATTAGAATCATGTTTGGCCTATTAGTGTGATAAATTTGCCTTTCTTAGCTAAAATGTTCTGCTTTCCATCTAATAAACCCTACAGAAAGCGACAAGTTGTCATGTCAAATTACACAGTTGTCAACTGTTTTTCTGATTGCTTTAGAAAAGAGAAATATTTTGCATCCTATGTTTGTCAAACATCTGACTGTCACTTTATAATTGTAGAGTTGCCACGTTAATGAAATAGGCCCCAGGTCACATCTTTAGCCAAAGGGAGTAGGATTACAGTTACTAACCTTCTGAGTGCTTCAAAAAATTCCCTGTTCCATGGCTGTTGAGCCATTCCCCTTGCCACAGCCATTTCATCCATATTGGTATCAAAGTCAAAATATGGCAATGAAGATGTAAATTCTAATTCAAGGAAAACATCCAAAAATTCCACTGAATCACCATGCAATCTGAAATGAAACAAGTGTATATGGAACCATAGACTAGGAAGTTTGTGCACACCGGTGTCATATAAAGTTCACTCCATTGTGTTACTTGAAACTTATTCCTTCTGGTGGCACTATGGCCCTGGGGTCGACTCAGCCTCAACAGAAATGAGTACCAGGAACAATCCTGGGGGTAAAGGCGGCCGGTGCGTAAGGCTGACAACCTTACCACCTTCATGTGCCGAATGTCCAAAATCTGGGAGCCTCAACCTCCTGGAACCCTCTGGGCCTCCACGGCCTGTATAGGGATCACTTTACTTTTTTTTTTATACGACTTACTTTATAACGTAGGCCTTTATAACATTTAAAAGGAAAGTAATATTGTTCTCCCATTAAAATTGTGAATATAACGACTGACAAAATATAACCATGTAATAATATTATTTTCTTCCTTCAAAACATTTTCAAGTCCTTGAAATAATTGGTGATTGGGATGTCATGAGTGCCAGGCAGAATTTGTACACAGAAGTTTCAACAAACCACAAGCAATGGAATGCATAAGCATTCACCACTACCAGGTCTGATATAAATAAGCTAAGTCTTTTGAGAAAACCAAGCTACATTTTTCTATAAACTTCCATTTTATATAAGAAGTGCTGAGCCAAAGAAAAAATTCAAACAACTACTTGCAAACCTTGTAATAAGTAAAGCATATTATGAGACAAGAATTTCTTGAGATTGATTTTCTCACTGATTAACTAGTTTTGTTTTTGTTTAGTTAAGTTAATAGCACGTGATTTTTTGTATTGCCTTTGTAGAGTGTGAGTTGTGTATGTAAGCTTATTTTGAACGAGTTGGTGTAAATGTAAATGTAAAACATGACAATGTTCATGAACATATATTTTATTTTATTAAATTATAATGAACAAATAATTAGATTAAAAAAAAAATAATAATAATAAGCATTCTTACATAAGTGGTACTTAAGCAGTGTTATATTATTATTGCAAAATCTGTAATACGTAAGTAATATTATTAAGAGGGATATACAGGTTTTTATTTTATTTTTAAAATGAAAATTGAACCTTTATCTTTATGCTAGTGAAAAAATTACTTTGATATCTACATCATTTTTGGAATGATGACTTTAAATATGTGTGTGTGTGTGTGTATCTAATGCTCTGGATTTAACAACGAAGTCATGCTCCTTCTTGCTTCCCAATATTTAGAAGTCAGGTCTTGATAATCTTGAAGACCTGCACAATGTTCTAGATGTCGTTCATCCATTTCAACTTCTTGACAACACAGTACACAATTTGAAGAAGTAAATATTCCAATTCCATGTAGGTGCTTTCCTAGGCAGCCATGTCCTGTAATAAGTCTCATACTAGCAACTGCAGATTTTCATGGTAGGTCTGGTATTACTAGGGGGTTTTCTAATAGTATTTTTATATTTCTGTTTCATTCATTTTCTTTTTGATGATTCTTTTAATTGATTCATAAGAGGAGGCGTTTGTTTCTTTCAGCTTAATTGTGCACCCTTTCTTTGCTTTAAATGTATGTTTAAACTCCACTCTACATAGGAATGCTTAATGCCCATTTCCCGTAACTTTCATTTTCAGAAGCTTTTTATTGATAACTTGGCGAGTTTTTAAGAAACTGCAAAAAAAATTTTTGCAATCAACTGTACTTCATACTTGTGAACAGTACTAACTACAGTCATTATTTAAGCATTTATAATTTATTTTTTAAATAAAAAATTTACAACGGGACAACTCCCAATCCTCGGAAAGGAAGAAGTATATGAAAACGTGCTTCTCAAAAGAAAGTGAAATTAAAAATATTTCAGTTGCAAATATTTCAATTATTATAGGTGGTTATGATTATATGTCATTTAGGAATGGCTTAAAAAATAATCATTAAGAAATATTATTATTTGTTGAAATTATCTTTAAAATATCAGAAAACTTAATTGTGGCAAAAACCAATAATGGTAATAGTTATACAAATTTTGAAAATAGTGTTAAGTTAGGGAAATCATGACTGATTACTCATTTTTTATACTGAAACCTGTATGTAAAGTTATCCCTATACAGGCCGTGGAGGCCCTAAGGATTCCAGGAGGATGAAGATCCCAGTTTTTTTAGACATTTGGAACGTGAAGGTGATAAGGTTGTCAGCTTTTATGTTCTGGCCACCATTACTCCCAAGATTGCTCCTGGTACTCATTATTGTAAAAGCATGAGTCAACCCCACCAGAGCCATATATTATATTATAGTGTCTTGTCTGTCTATAATAACACATCTAAAGATTTCCTAAATTCGTATCTCTATGCAGATGATCTGGCTCTGACTGCTGTAACTGACTGTGACCTCAACACCTTAAATCTCTTAAAAGTTAGTGATGATATTGTTCTAGATTGGACTGCAGCTAATTCTCTATATGTTAATGACTCTAAAGTTACTGACTTGAAATTCACTTTTGATAGGAAACATAAGTACTTCTATAAGGATGCTAAATTTCTTGGCATCGTCCTCCAAGGAGGTTTAAATTGGTCATCTCATGTTGTATTAATCTCTAATAAGATTGCCAGAGGCATATTTGTGCTTCGCAGACTGCAAAAATATGTGACTAGAGAGGTATTAATTTCTGCATACTATGCTTATGTTCATAGCCATTTAACTTATGGTACTCTACTTTGGGGTAATTGTAGTTCTGCACAACATCTTCAAATTACAGAAGAAGGCTTTAAGGATAATCTATGGTGCTGATTGGAAAGCCCACTGTAAACCTCTTTTCATCTCATCTGGTATTCTCAGCCTACCATCTATATATATTTTACAGTGTTTGTTATATGTTAAGAGTAATTCTGATAACTTTAAAACTTATTCGGATGTACATACCTTTAGCACCAGAAATTGCAATAACATTTTACAGGATCAATGCTTGTTTGCAACTACCAAACATAATTTTAGGTACATGTCAGTGAAAATGTTTAATTCTCTTCCGGTTGCTACTAGAAATTTAACTTTTAAACACTTTAAAGGCTTAGTACTGATGAAACTAAAACAAATCTGCTTCTACAAAAATGATGAATTTTTTGAGGTAGCCAAAAACTTTAAATAATCTTTCAGTACCTACTATTTGACCTACACATTGCACTTTTTATTTATTTATTTATTGTTTTGTAGTGTTGTACTGATCCTGTATTTCTTTGTATTTCTTTGTATCTCTTTATATTTCAATGTATGTATTTCTAATATTATTCTTGTACCCTTGTACTATAATAGTTTGTTATATTGTTGTTATATTGTATCCTATACCGCAGAACTGCGGTCAAAATGGATTAAATAAATATGAAATATGAAATATAGAATATTAAGTCCTTGGGTTTGAACTCAGTACACTGATTCTGAGACTAGTATACTCTCTTAGAATATACCAGTCCCATTCCAAATAATCCAAATCCCTAGCTACCTTGCTACAGATGCTAGCACATCTACAATGTAGAATAAATGTTCATTAACTATAAGATTTGCTGTAAGTAAATCAAGACTTTAATGGTAATAGGTACTGTAAGTTATTCTGAGGTTAGACAACCCGTTTTATGATTATTGTGTTTCTTAAGGAATTTTATAAACAAGCAATCTTATTTTAAACAGAAGATTGTGCTACTTATGCTTGAACTTGGTATGTGTTGCACATAATAAATCTGCATTCTTGTCAGTGGCCTGTTTTACCTACTTATGGAATGCTATGCACAAAAAGTGTTTTCAGTGAGGCTTACTTCATTTTGCCTTTGTATTCTAATTTCCATTTCTTCATTGCCTTCACAGGTTTCAGTTCAATTCCTTCTGCACTATAGTTGAAACCATCCATTACTAGACTGAACATCAAGGTGTCTGGAAGTTTAGGAGTCTCAAGAATACCAACCTCTGGTACCTGCAATACCGACAGAGAGAAAGCTGATTAAAGAAATATTATGAGAGGAACAAATCAACTCCAGAATCAGGGAAATTTGGTGTAAACATCCTTTATGTAAGTTTCACTACACCATCATATTCACATAGCTGAAACATTCTTGATACGTTGAGCCATTACTGCAGAAACATGGAAACAAAGATGTAAAGAAAGCTTCAAAATAATGTGTGATTTTTACCAACAACTGTATTAAGAATAAATACAGAAAAGACCAATGTAATTCGAGTAATAATAAAAGGAAAAGTACAACTATTTGTGCAATGTGTTCCAAAGATCATAAAATCAGTTTCAAATGAATATGGAAATATTAAACTGTTCACTTTTCTCACTTAAAGCCATTTCATCCAGGGGTTCATTGACACTGAAAATGCCTAAGAGTCCTAGGGTTAAGACCTTACAATCTTTTTGCTCGGACTTTTAAAGGGCATGGTTTTATTCTGAACATATACCTTTATGGTATTTAGTTCAGTTTTGAAGTCACGTTTGTGTTGGATGAGCTGCGTATGATCGTTACTGTTAGTTGTGGTTTTTCTGTATATTTCAAATTTGTGTCTATTGTCCCTTTTAGTGATTGTGATGTCCAGGAAGTTGATGGCTTTGTTCTCTTCTCTTTCTAGTGTGAATTTATTGATTTATGCATGGAATTGCTCGACCTGTCCTTTGTTTTCATTGTACATCATTAGGATATTGTCGACATACCTATACCAGTATAGGACTTTTTGTGCATGTTTCTTTACCTCCGAACTGAGTATGTACTTTTGTTCAAAATTGTGTACATATATTTCTGCCAGTATGCTGGAAATGGTGGAGCCCATAAGGAGGCATTCAGACTGTACGTAGAACTTGCTGTTATATGTGAAATAATTTTGTTGGTGTGATGGTTCTTGTGATGTTGATTATTTCACTAGTGATGTCAAATGATGTAACTGATGAATTGTGTGGAATGTCTAAATCCTTAACGATGTTAACTAGTTCAATGTTATTTTTGACAGCTGTGTGGTTGTTGGATTCAACGTTTGTTACCATTGTGTGTTCCCTATGTTTAGCTAGTTCGTATGCTGGTGCCATTGTGTAGTTGATAAGAGGTCTGATGGGGACATCATTTTTATGAATTTGAGTTTTGATGCTTCAGGTTTTATTTATTTGAGATGAGGTTTCTTGTTGTAGGGTGCGTTGTATATACTTTGGTTTATGATGTACCTTATTGGGTTCTTATAGAACAACAACAGTTCCAACATTTCAGATGTATCCAAATTTAATCATACCTTAAGATACATGAATCCGTTGATAACACCTTTAGGTCGGCGAGCAGTTCCAACAACTAGGTGGTAACCATCACGATTTGCACAGTTGAAGTAGACTGCATCTATTGCCTGGCAAAACCAAAAGTCTCTTACTGGTTTTGTCAACTTGAGATACTATTGTAACTTCACCCTAGCAACAGTATGGTGGCGTGAGGGACTCAGAGGCTCATAAGTATTACTAGTAAGACATTCTGCTTATGAAATATTGACAAGGGATTAACGAGCTCATGTTGAAACTTATCTTAAAATTTCGCTGACAGAATCTGTATCCTATCGTGTGCTCACATACCAAAGCCAGCAATATCACCACATAAAACACCTAGCCAGTAGCATTTGGACATCCCTCACTATCTAGATAGCAATGCATCATGTTCTGCTATTGTTCAAGATCAGTAAACTATACAGGTTGCGTATTCCGGGATAGACCAATCGCAGCACTTGAGTGTGTGACGTCACCAGTTTCCAACTCTCAAAATTCCCAGCTTGTACTCAGTCTAGGAAATCCTTACACTGCGTGATTAAACTCGTAACCTTTAGTTAACCCTTGGTCGGATTCCTGTGAAATTTGCTGATGGTTAAAACAGAACCTTAAAAAAAGCGGACACAAATGTTTTTATTTCATTTTATAAACATCACCCACTACACAAAATTCATGGAGGGAGAAGCAAATTTCACTATGCGACAATTTTTTTAATTTTTGTGTCCCGAAAAAACTTCAAGCGAGAACGTTTTAGTGAAATAACTGAATTTTAATACGAATGAAGTTCCAGCTCTATATCTCAAATGGTATATGAGTAATTGAGTGGTAATTATTCCAGGCGCTATAGATGTTGGAATGATTTGTGACGATCGTGAAATGACAAGGAAGAAGCATATTTGACTATGCGGCAATTTGTAATTACTCCAGGCGCTAAAGCTATCGGAACGGTACTGAGGTCTTTTTTTCTATAAAATAGGCCTACTAGCAATAACATAAAAATCCTTAAATACGAGAGTTGTTCAATAAGTAATGCAACACATATTTTTTCTTAAAGCAGGTTGGTTTTATTCAGGATTCAAATACAACATATTATTCCCCAATCTTTTGGCTACAAAACCCTACTTTTCAACATCATCTCCGAGCAATGCTACAGCCTTACGCCACCTTAATGGGAGGGCCTGTATGATTGCATGGTACCACTCTCATCTGTGCGGAATTGCTTGCTCGTTATGAGGCTGATGGTGACAATTTCTTGTCAAACATTGTCACAGGCGATGAAACATGGGTTCACCACTTCGAACCAGAAACAAAACGGCAATCCATGGAGTGGCACCACACCAACTCGCCTTCGAAGAAAAAGTTCAAAGCCATACCCTCATCTGGTAAAGTCATGGCTACGATCTTCTGGGACTCTGAAGGGGTTATTCTGTTCGATGTCGTCCCTGATGGTGGAACGATCAACTCTGAAGAGTTTTGTGCTACTCTAAGGAAATTGAAGAATCGACTTCAGTGTGTTCGTCGAAACAAAAATGCAAACCAACTTGTCATTCTCCATGATAACGCAAGGCCTCACACAAGTCTGTGCACTCGAGGGGAGCCCACAAAACTTCAGTAGACTGTTCTTCCTCATCCACCCTACAGCCCGGTTCTCGCACCTTCTGACTTCCATCTGTTTGGCCCGATGAAGGATGCACTCCGTGGGAAGCACTTCATGGATGATGGGGATGTTATTGATGCAGCAAGACGTTGGCTCTGACATAGACCAGTAGAGTGGTACCATGCAGGCATGCAGGCCCTCCCATTAAGGTGGCGTAAGGCAGTGTTGGGCACATTTTAATTGTAAAGACAATTGATTAATTGTTAATTGTCTCCATAACAACTAACAATTGATCAATTGTAATTGTGGAAAATTACAATTAACAATTGATTAATTGTTAATTGTAGTGGTAGCAATGAACAATTATTCTATTGTTAATCGTGATTTGCTACAATTAACAATTAATTATTTTTAATTGTTTTATGAATTTAAATAAAAACTAACAATTAAAAAGGACTACTGTACGGGCCTGGTATCAAAACCAAATGCGTAAGTAAGATACTGAAATACACATGTTAGTTACAAATAAAACACTGATATTAATACACATCAATGATTTTAATTAAACCTGATTACACAGATAACGATAGACTATAATTTCTCATAATAGTTTAACACGACTCTCTTTTCGAACATACAGTCGGTCAATTTGTGACTCTTTGGCAGATTTGTCATTGTTGCAAAAGAAAAAAGCCGTTCAACTGCAGCTGACGATGGTAAAGGTGTGTTATATTTAATGAAAACGCTTTTTATCTCAGGATATCTGTTGAGGAGTTGCAAATCCTGGCTTTCTTCTGCAAAAAAGTGCAGCATTAAAAGTTCGGCTTTAGTCAGTGGTGCATCGAAGGAGATTTTAGTCCAGTCACCAGGTACTGAAAATTGGAGTTGCCTGGAAAAAGCCGAAAACCTCGGAATTGTTGGGTTTTTGTAGTTTTTTTCCTTATAACTCCTAAACAATGCGTTATAGCCTAAAACATTCCATTACAAAAGTTAAAGAGCATTAAAGTTCCTACCATTTTGATTGTTTAAACGTTTTTAAAAACCAAATACGTACCGAGATATGGCACTTCAAAGTTTTGAAAAATTTTCAAAATAGCGAAAAACTACAAAAAATGGAGCACTTTCTCTAGCAACTTTCATCTTTAAACATTTCTGTGTGAATAACTTTCAATAACCTACACAATAGAAATCCCATCCTTAATGAGATGTTCATTTAAGAATAAAGTACACAATATCGATGTATAAAAATGTATAAAAATTGCTCTCAAGGTAATGACATAAAACTCCTAGAGTCTTATCTGGTGGATAGATACCAATATGTAAAAATTAGAGGAAAGTGCTCTAACCTTTTAAAAGTAGTTACAGGAGTGCCACAAGGCTCTGTCCTTGGTCCTTTTATGTTTTTAATATATGTAAATGACCTTCCTAGTTTTGTTCCAAATAAATGCATTCTGTATGCGGATGATACCACCTTATTAACCTCAAATAAGAATACAGAGGTCAACGTAGCAATAAAAAATTATATGATAGAAAGATCCCTTTTGTGGTTTGCAGCAAATTCACTTGTTGTAAACGAGAACAAAACCGAAGAAATTATTTTCAGCCTAAATAAGCCTAATGTAGAAAACAAAAATGTTAAGCTTTTGGGCATTAATTGTGACTCTACTCTTAGTTGGGAAACGCATGCTAGAAACGTTTGTATACGTTTGTCTAGAGTAATATATTTATTAAATAAACTCAAACTCTGTACTGGACCTACTCTGATGGTCACTGCCTACTTTGCCTTTTTTCATGTACATCTGTTATATGGTATATTACTGTGGGGTAACTCTACAGGTGCCAAAAATGTCTTCCTATGGCAAAAAAAGGCTATAAGGTGTATCAAAGGTATAGGAAAAAGGGTTTCTTGCAGAAATTATTTTGTTGAATTAGGTATCTTAACATTACCCTCATTGTATATATTGGAGTGTCTTATATACGTGAAACAACATTTTAATGAATTGGAACTCCAAGACCATCATGATTATGATACTAGGTTTAGGGATCTTATAGATATTAAGTTTGCTAGACTAAGCAAAACCCAGAAAAGTTTTAATTACCTAGGTGCTAAGTTTTTTAATAAGCTGCCTTTGAATGCTAGAACAGTTACACTTAGACGTTTTAAGGAAGTCTTAAAGAAATGGTTTATAACTAAATGTTTTTACAGTGTAGACGAATATGAAATATGTGATATGAATGACTTAAGGTTTTAATTTTAGCACTTTCATTATATTCTTTCTATATAAATTGTATATCAGATATTATCTTATTATTGTATATTATGTTGACAATGTCTATTACAACATGTACACGTTGTTTAATGACAATAAATTTGATTGATTGATTGTATTTTGTAAAAAGTTATATTACTTGTGATATGTGGATATAATTATTAACTAAGTAGAAAATGTGTAAATTATTACAGGGTCGCGACCTGTCGGGAGAGGGATTATCTTTGGATCAAATACATACTTTTTTGACCAGACAAGGACATGGAGGGCCTCCCTGGATGAGTGATCAGTCCAATGCCGGGGCCACCTCCGAGACAACACGAACACATAGGACGATACACACCATTCACACACACACACACACTCCCTCCAAACAAGGCGAGGATGGTATGAAGATGATAATGATGGCCAGATGATATCCGGGGACCACAAGGGCCAAAAGTTACCTGACTTTTCTCTCACAGGTGAGGGAAAACCCCGGGAAAAACCTCACCTAGGTAACTTAGAATTGAACCCGGGCCCACTGCGGGAAAGGATTGAACGCATCGCCTGAGCCACAGCGGTGGACTTTTTTGTTATGTACAATGTCAAAACATTGCACAAATGAAAAATATACATTAAAATATAAATAATGGGTATAATGAAGGATGATATTTGTTTTTTAATCAATAAGTAGTATTGATTTTTATTAATGTAGGTAAAATTTTTGAAATCTTGTAATACTTTTAATTGATTATGGTAAAGATAAGTAAGTTAATTGTTAGTTTTAATTGTTTCATAGAACAATTAAACAAGTTAATTGCAATTACTTTAATTGCAATTATTTTAATTGCGAGTTACGATTAACATATATTAATCCAAATAATTTAATTGCAATATGCAATTAAACGTTTAATTGCAATTAATTTAATTGCAATTACATTTTTAGTCAATTAACGAGTTGATTGAAAAATTAACTGATTAATGCCCAACACTGGCGTAAGGCTGTAGCATTGAACGGAGATTATGTTGAAAAGTAGGGTTTTGTAGTCAAAAGATTGGGGAATAATATGTTGTATTCGAATCCTGAATAAAACCAACCTGCTTTAAGAAAAAAAAATGTGTTGCATTACTTATTGAACGGCCCTCGTATTTTAGTTGTGGACTCAATAATAAAGGATATTAACTATCTACTTGTACCCATACTGAAAGATTGACCCGCTGGGGAAAAGGAATGAATCAAACCTTTTCCTAAACTCGAAAATCTGCACTACTTTTATTCAGCTATTTGTTGAATTATTTATTTTATTTTTTGATCCTTTATGCTAGTAACTTTTATGTCTAATTAGCTTAGTTAGAAAAAAAATTCTTTCAAGTTAAATTTGAAGACAGCCTATCGGATCTCTACCCTATCAACTCTGGAATTCCACAAGGAAGTGTCCTTGGTCCTATGTTGTGTTTACTCTACACTGCAGATTTGCCCATGGATGTACCGACAACTATAGCCACTTTTTCTGATGATACAGCAGTCTCAGCAGTCCATGAAGATTTAACCATAGCACCACAATACCTAATTGAATTGGAGATTTGGCTTAAAAAATGGAGAATAAAAATTAATGAAGATAAGAGTCTACATGTAACTTTCATGCTAAGACGAGGCACTTGCCCTCCAGTAAGAATCAACGGTAAGACTCTACCTCAGTCAGAAGAAGTTAAACATTTGGGTATCCATCTTGATCGACGTTTGACCTGGAAAAAGCATATAAGTACCAAACGCAAGCAACTAAATCTAAAATTCAGCAAATTGTATTGGCTCCTAGGACCCAAGTCAGGGTTATCAACTACGAACAAACTTCTAATTTACAAATGTATCCTTAAACCAATATGAACATATGGAATTCAACTTTGGGGTACATCAAGCAACTCCAACATAGAAATGCTAGAACGTTTCCAATCCAAAACGATACAAACTATTGGTAAAATTCCCTGGTACATCAGTAACAAATATATTTATCAAGAGCTTGAAATACCAAAAGTAAAACAGGAAATAAGTAAATACAGTATGGCCTACCCGAACCGTCTAAACAAACACCCCAATTCATATGCAGTGAATCTCCTGAACAATGGGACAAACACATGTAGCCTTAATAGAAATAGAGTTTTGGACTTGATCTACAGATTTAATTAAATGTCAAACAGATTGGTTATGTTATGCACTGGACTATATTTGTAACATGTTCATTCTTGTATCATTATTACTTATTGTTCATTGTAGAACAGATTGTAATGTTGAAGAAAGATAATATACATATATACATATCTAAAATTCTGATTGTAACTTCGCTCTACATCCTGGAATCTCTAAGAATATTAAAACAAAATCCACCCAAGAAAAGAACTGACTGTCACAAATACAATGTAAGAAACACTGAAATAGACTACAACTTACCTCAGCACAAGTTATTAAAAACTAGTAAAACACCACAGATGATGGGCACGAAACTTCATAACCTACTACCAAGACACCTGAAATCTATAGAAAATAGTAAAACTTTTCTAATTAAATTAAGAAAATACCTAGGACTAAAGCTTACTACCCAATAACAGAATTTATCGACGACCACTCCAATGCAAATAAAACTGCATAAACGACAGAAGAAAAATATTTTACATACATTGACGTCTCCCTAGTCTTTATGACTACAGTGAAGAAATGGAATGGAATGGATTTTTCATAAACTTCCAGGCTCTAAATATAAGAAACAAGAATTATGATATGACAAAAAGGAAAAGAGTGAGTATTTCTGTCCTTAATAGAGATATAATAAAGATAAGCAAAGCTTTGTGCTACAAGGAGAAATAAATAACTTCCAATCCTGTACAAGTGCCACTTTGACTTCTCGATTATCGTTCATTATTATTTTATATGAAAACATGAAAAGCGGGCAATAAGAATAATATGTGGAAAGAAAAAAAGGGAATCTTGTAAACCGCTATTTGAAAAATTAAAAGTCCTCACTCTTACAGGGGAGTATATATACTCTGTTATGTGTTATATAGTGAATAATATTGATAAATTTCAAACTAATTTTAGTGTACACGGTCGTACTACCAGAACCATGAATGATCTCAAGCCATTCAGGATACAATTAATTCTAAAAAACAGGAAATTCAAGTTATTTGTCTAACGGAACACCACTGTGCAGAAACAGGTCTGGAACAATTAAAAATTGATAACTTTTCACTATGTTCAAAATTTTGTAGACATTCCATAAAATGTGGAGGTGTGAGTATATTTATCAAAAGAAACTTACATTTCAGTGATATAGACACAAGTTCTTTCTGTAAAGAACAGGATTTTGAATGTTGTTCAGCCAGATTGGATTTTGACAATGATACATTTGTAATACTAACCATTTACAGGGCACCATCAGGTAATTTCAATTATTTTGTAAACCAGTTAGAAAGGGTTCTTAATTCACTGTATAGTACTAATGTAAATTATTATACTGTGTGGGGACTTTAATGTAGATTTCTCAATTGATAGTGAGAAGAAGATCAGACTGATATCTTTATTGGGTAGCTATAATCTAGATTTCATAGTAAACTTTCCAACGAGAATTCAGAACGACTCCCAAACAACAATAGATAATATATTCATAGATATAGAAAAACATTTTAATTTTAAAGTATTTCCAATATTAAATGGATTATCAGATCATGATGCACAAATGTTAGTGCTGAACAATATTAAAGTAAATTCGAACAGTAAACATGCTCATAGTAATATGACTAGAGTAATGAATGACGATTCAATTTTAAGTTTCAAACAAGATCTTGCGAAGGAAAACTGGGAATCTGTGTTATCCTATGACAAAGTAGATAGTAAATTAAGTGAATTCCTAAACATAGTGTCACGACATTTTGAGGAAAATTTTCCAAAAAAGAAAACTGCTAATTTACCTAATTCAAGGAATAACACATGGTTAACTGCTGGTATTAAAATATCATGTGCAAACAAAAGAGAGCTCTACCTAAAATATAGAACCAGTAACAACCAAACTCATAAGGAATACTATAAAAAGTATTGCAACATACTGAAGAAAGTAATCAAAGAAGCAAAAAGTAGGCATTTTTCACAAGTAATTGATAAATCAAATAATAAAGTTAAGACTGTATGGAATATAATAAAAAACGAAACAGGGAGAACAAAGGGAAACAATGATTGTACATCATTAATATACCAAGACATAAAAATAGATAATTTATCAGACATTACAAATGCTTTTAATAGTCACTTTATAAATATTGCAGAGAAATGTATTCCTATAAATAATATTAACATTAAGGCAGTAGACCTACTAACAAAATCTACAGTTTGGAACCATAGATTTCAATTGAACCTGACTTCTCTCAAAGAAATTGAAAATATAATCAAGTCTCTCAAAAGTAAAAGCTCGTCTGGATGGGATGAGATAAGTGGTAGGTTATTAAAAAGTTGCTCATTGGAACTCAGTAAACCTCTTAGTCACATATGCAATTGTTCATTAGAAAATGGAATATTTCCAGAAAGACTGAAGCATGCTATTTTTAAGCCCCTCTTTAAAAAAGGTGACAAAAATCTACCATCAAATTATAGACCTATATCGCTCTTAACCTCATTTTCAAAAGTTTTTGAAAAAGTCATGTACAAACGCATAATACACTATCTTAATTTGAATGACATTCTTACTTCATCTCAGTTTGGATTTAGAAGTGGCATGTCCACTGAGAATGCTACATTTCAACTTACTACAGAAATACTGGAAGCATTAGATAAAAAGAAATATGCTCTGGGAATTTTCTGCGACTTAGCTAAAGCGTTTGACTGTATAAATCATTAAATATTACTTCAAAAATTGGATCATTATGGGTTTGATAATTTAACACTTAAGTGGTTCAAATCATATCTTTCTGATAGAACTCAAAAGGTAATAATAAATGGAAATGAATCTAACTTAGGGGTTGTTAAGAATGGGGTACCTCAGGGATCAATACTAGGACCTTTGCTCTTTTTAATTTTCATTAATGACTTGCCCTATAACTTAAGTGACGAATCAAAGGTATTGCTCTTCGCAGATGATACTAGTGTACTTGTAACAGGAACGTCACAAGAACATTTATCAAGAATAGCTACAAAGGCTTTTCACGAGTTAAACACATGGTTTCTAGCTAATAAAATGACACTTAATATTGATAAGACCCATTTTATACAATTTAGAACAAAAAACAGATGTATCTCAAATCTTGAAATTAATTATGGAACACAAATCATACAAGAAATTAGCAATGGTGTGATGCTAATAACCTGAGTCTTAATGCTAGTAAGACTGTTGAATTGACAATTAATCTACAATGCTCCAATAGCCTACTAAGGAATCCTGTAAGATTTTTAGGATTATATATCCAAACTAATTTGGAGTGGAATTCTCACATTGACTATGTTGCCAAGAAAATAAGTAGAGGTATATTTATGTTGAGAGTACTAACTCATAACATAGATGCTAAGTCACTCTTGCTAGTGTATCATGCCCATATACACAGCCATCTCAGTTATGGAGTCCTATTGTGGGGAGGACATCCTTATGCCAACAAAATATTCATCTTGCAAAAAAGAGCAATAAGAATTATCTCTAGAGCATCGCCTACAACATCCTGCAAACCACTCTTTACAGAACTTAATATACTTACATTACCATCAGTGTTTGTTTTGAGCTGTCTTCTCTATATAAAAAAGAATGCACTCTTGTATAATAAATGCTCTACTGTCCATAGCTACTCTACCAGAAACAAAGAAAACATATATATAAATAAATGTAAATTCAGCACCACCCAGAAAAGTTTTGAATATGTTGCCCTCAGACTATTTAATTCATTGCCAAACAAAATTAAGGAGTTATCATATGTTCCATTTAAAAGGTCAATTAAATCTAACCTGTTGTCAAATACCCTGTACAGTGTCAAGGACTTCAATGACATTATCTGGTGAAATGTGTACTTGTATATTTTATCTCATTTGTGTTTATTGTTATTGTAATACACTGTAATACACTGTAATACACTGTACAATGTCTGTGGCAAATAAATCTAATCTAATGTAAAATTTTTAGGACTGCAAACTGACCAAAATCTTGACTGGAAGACACACATAGAAATGATAGGTCCAAAACTGAGTTCAGCGTGCTTTGCTTTAAGAATTTTGAATAATATATTAAAACAGGATGCATTACTTATGGTATATTTTGCATATTTTCACTCGGTAATAAGGTACGGGATCATATTCTGGGGCAACTCTTCCCATAGGGAGAAAATATTTAGATTACAAAAGCGGGCAATAAGAATAATATGTGGAAAGAAAAAAAGGGAATCTTGTAAACCGCTATTTGAAAAATTAAAAGTCCTCACTCTTACAGGGGAGTATATATACTCTGTTATGTGTTATGTAGTGAATAATATTGATAAATTTCAAACTAATTTTAGTGTACACGGACGTACTACCAGAAACATGAATGATCTACACAGACCAAATAACTCGTTAAAACTCTTTCAGAAGGGTCTGCAGTACAGATATATAACAAGCTTCCAAACAACATTAAATTATTATGTATTCAAAGAAAGAGCAAACCTTTCAAAACAGCTGTCAAGGAATTTTTAATAACTCACACCTTCTACAATTTGGAGGAATATTTCCAGCTTGGATAAATTTGGCAGCTTACAGTTTCTGTAGGCCTATATTATTGTTATAACATGCATGTATTTTTTGATCTGACGTGTTCTATATCCTTGAGCCCCGCTCAACACAGGATCTACAGGACGAGATATCTGCATCTACATCTACATCTACACAGACCAAATAACTCATTAAAACTCTTTCAGAAGGGTGCTTATTATTCTGCAGTACAGATATATAACAAGCTTCCAAACAACATTAAATTATTATGTATTCAAAGAAAGAGCAAACCTTTCAAAACAGCTGTCAAGGAATTTTTAATAACTCACACCTTCTACAATTTGGAGGAATATTTCCAGCTTGGATAAATTTGGCAGCTTGCAGCTTCTGTAGGCCTATATTATTATTATTATTGTTATAACATGCATGCATTTTTTGATCTGACGTGATCCTTGAGCCCCGCTCAACACAGGATCTACAGGACGAGATATCTACATCTACATCTACATCTACATCAAGAACGTGAAGATTTCAACTTTCAAATTTACATGTTCAGCTAGAGCTAAAAATTTGAAGTGAAAAACATAGCTGAATAATTTTTCTCTCACCTTTGGGTGTTCAGATAATGGCTGAATCCTATCCATGTCTTCTACAGATGCACGAGACTTGAACCCATAACCTGACATACTGGACTCTCTGGTTTTGTTCTGATTCTGCCACCTTGCCAACACCTGATTGAAAAGCATAGTAGTTCATATGAAAGAAACCAATAAAGAATAACCTCTCTTTTTAACATGTTTTTAAAAATCATCTTGTAAATTCAAAAATCACAAAACATTGCTAAAGAACTACAAGTCATGAGATTAATAGCTGTTTGAACAACCAGTTGATTGTAAAGTTAATATTAGCCATTCCATTTGAGCTATAACATAAATTGATTGTTAAAAGTGACTAACATTGTGTCACCCAGGTTAATCTTTCAATATCACTCAGGCAGATGTAGTTAGCATACAGACTCCTGTGGCTGATATCAACAGGATCGATTACTGATACTTAATATAAAAGTACTACTCAAGGTTGATTAGAGACAAGTAATTAACTGCGTATACATTCGTGATTCCTTGTGATTGTTGAAAACCACTGCACAAATATGACCACTATTTACAACGGCTCTACCTTAAATAAATGTATGAATGAATGAGTTGTTAGTTAACTTAAAACTCACTCATCTTTTACTAGAATAAATAGTAAAGCTACTACGCTTATGATCGTTTTGAAAAACTAAAAATACTTTCCCAGGGAATATATACCACATATATAATTACATATGTATTTATATACAGTGAGTCCCATGCAAGAGTTGGCCAATGACGCGGGTTTCTGCGTCGCGGCTGGCACAGCTCCAACTCCCGAGCGATCGGGTGAAATATCTACGCAAATAATGCTGCGGTCGGTGTGATTATTCAGGTTCTCACATTTACAGTTAAAATTACATTGAAAATAACCACGTACCTCATCACAAGAGATGTTGGAAATGTTCTTCTCTTGCATCCACACAATACTGGCACCTTTTAAGGAAATTTTCTTTCACGCGCATAAGTTCAGCTTCCGAGACAGAGTTACTTTCTCTTGTGATAGGCCTATGTGATATTGTCTTTAAGTTGTTCTAACAGTATGTAAATATTATTTATGGGGAAACTTGAAAAATAACGCGTATAGGTCAATTTCCCATACATAAGAAGAACTTAAAGACAATATCGCTAGCCTGGTGGTAACGTGTCTTTGTTCTTGACACTCCCTTGTCCATGTCCTGTCTAACATTGTGCTTGTACTGTAGAATTCCTGACCTATCTCTTCTCGTTTTCTGTCTCTACTCTTCACTAGATTTTGGTAGGGGTCTGTAGAGGGTAATACATGTTGAAGTCATATGTCTTCCACAAAGTAGGACTCTCCCATCAGTATGTATACTAGTCTAGCTGACGTTGCTTTGCACACTCCCATTACTTTTCTCATGTAGCATGATACTTTAACTTCTATTTTGGTTAGGTCACTGAATGTAAGTTTTTCCCAGATGACGTCTACTCCATATGTGGCAATTGGTGCTATGGTTGTGCTAAATAATGACATTGCTGTAGGCCTACTGATGGATAGCTTGATTATGTGCTTGATGTTATAAATGGCTCTAATGGTTGCTGCTGATCTTTCTTGAATATGAACACTGAAGGACGACGCTGTTGTTTGCAGAGTGACTCCAAGATATCTAACTTTATTTACTATCCCCAGAGGATTTCCTGATAGCTCTATGTCTTTGCCAGCTGCAAGTCTTCCACCTATCCTGAATGTCGTCTGTACTGTTTTCTCTTTGTTCACAGTGAGATGATTTTCCATGGCCCATGGATGATATTTGAATTTTATTTCAGAAACGTATATACGTATATATCAATAAGAGTACCTGTTAATGATTTATAGAATATTACAGTTAACTTGACTTTTCTTTGATAATAAATGGATGGTTGATATTTTGCTTGTTAAAACTTGGATACAAAATGACACTCACAAAGTCACAGTACACAGATGTCACATTCACTACAGTCGACTTCCATTCCATTTTCTTACCGAGATCATGACAGAGATTTGTGAGCCTAGTTGCCAACATGAAACCTTAACTGGGTTCTTCTATGCTGCCAACTGCTTCTGTTGAGTGGGAAAGCTGAGTTGTAGACTGATTAACCTCAACACTCCTCCTTAATCACTTTACAACAAAGATTTTCTTGCAGAATATCTGCAATTTGCATACTGCTATCAATATATTCAAGAGTAATTGTACTGCCTACAAGCACATAAATCACACTACCAACATAGACTGAAACACAACTTTTGCCTTAACAATTTAACACAGCTGAAGAACTCACTAGCAAATGAAACATGGAATGATGTCAAACTTGAAGCTCATCCCAATACTCAACTGGACAAATTTTATAGCACAATAAATTATCACATTAATATACATTATATGTCTCACTAGACAAAGAAAACATAAGGTTAAACAGGCAAACTGGATTACACCAGAAATCAAAAGTATGCGAACTGCTCTACACATTGCTATAGCCAAAGCAAATACCTCCAATGATGAGCAGCATTGGGATAATTTGAAAGCATTCAAGAAAATCTATGACGACAAGGTTGTCAAAACCAAGCAATAGCATCTTAGCAATCTAATAATAAATAGCAAAAACATAAGTAAGACTAGTTGGAAAATAATAAACAATATTAGAAACAGTAAGGATACAAACAATCAGCATCCAATTCAGATAAAGACAGGAAACTCCACCATTAGAAAACCTGAAGAGGTAGCATCAGCATTAAATGAACATTTCACAACAGCAGGTCATAACATTAAAATGTCTACAACATACTCTAGTCCACCGGGAAAACAATATATTGATAATATCAGCAGAACAATGCCCAGTATATATATGTATCCCACAAATGAAAAAGAGTTAAGTAACATTATCACGTCTCTCAAACCTAAACCTACAACAGGAATAGATAACATACCCATAACTGTTTATAAATTTTGCAATCCAGAATTAGTAAACCCACTGGTGTTTATAATTAACTCCTGTTTAAATCAAGGGATATTTCCTAATAAATTAAAGATTGCCAAAGTTATCCCTGTATTTAAAAAGGGAGAGAGAGAGGATATGAACAACTATAGGCCCATCTCTATTCTACCCTCCAACTCTAAAATCTTTGAAATGGTAATCTATAACAGGCTATTATGCTTTCTAGAAAAATATAAAATACTCCCTCACAAACAGCATGGCTTTACAAGAAATAAATCCACAATAATTGCATTAACTGAAATAATTGAAAAAGTTATAACGGACATTGATGACGGCAACTATGCAGCAGGAGTTCTATTGGACCTAACCAAGGCTTTTGACAATGTAGATATAAGCTTACTTATGAACCAATTATACCAGTTAGGAATAAGAGGAATCGGTTATGACTTAATCAAATCATATATGTCAGACAGAAAACAATTGGTAGAAATAACGACAAATGAGGAAACCATTCAATCATGCCTGAAGAATATAATTAGGGGTGTACCACAAGGTTCAATCCTAGGTCCACTGTTATTTATACTCTATGTACATAACATCGTAAATATTTTACCTAATAAAGATGATGTCGTATTGTATGCAGATGATACAACGCTTACAGCTAAACATAAAGACTTACAAGCAATCTGAACATCAATCCATCAAAATGCGAACTGATAACTTTCGGAAATAGCATGAATAACCGGCTACAACTTGATATAAACAACGTCTCTATCCATAGCAGCGAAGTAGTAAAACTGCTAGGAATGAAAATAGACAGAAAATTTACATGGACTGAACACGTTGATAATCTAAGCACAAAAATCACCAAAGGTTTATATGTACTACGATATCTCAGCAGACTCATCCCCAAAGCAACTGCAAAGTTAATATATTTTTCACTAATAGAATCCCATATAACATACGGAATTGAACTGTGGGGCTCAACATCTATAGCAAACTTTTCAAGAATATTTGTCCTACAAAAGAGAGCCATTAGATACGTAGCAAAACTGAGACTCATGCAGATCCAGCTTCAAAGAGTTACAAATAAATACACTAGCTGGCCTGTACATCTTCAGATCCATAATTCACATCTGGAAATATGATACCCCCATAAAAAACTCAGACGTACACGACCACAACACAAGAAATAAGGAAAATTTCACAGTAACTAGCCACAGATTAAGATTGTTTGAAAAATCACCTAAGTATCAAGGGGCCAAACTTTTCAATATGCTGCCCCAGGAACTAAAAAATTACTATGACCAAAAGTGTTTCAAGGCGAAGCTAGCAAAATTTTTAGTGGATAAAGCATATTATAGCATCCAAGAATTCATTGATGACAACAGAAACTAGAGGCAAGCATTCAAGCCATGCTCAGCACTCTCCTGGCTCAATTTGTATATAAGTGTGCCACATGGATGTGTGTGTATGTATGCTGTATGCATGAATAGTTGACAATGTTCTAAAAATGTACACATACATTATACGAAACAATAAAGTCTTATTATGTAGGTGAGTGACTGTTGAATATATTTTCTTGGAATTTCAATGTGTTTCTAGCCTTTATTTGTCTTCCCCTCATGAAAACTCTGGAGCATGTGGATTGCTGACATGTTGTCAACAAACAACAAGTGATCGGCTGATTGATTTTTAGGATACCAAGTTCGAGTGCTATCCGCTTGAACCAGCAGACATCATCGATGACTGACACAGCGGCACGATACTCAGCTTCGGCTGTAGACGTGGCCACCGGTCGCTGCTTATGGGAATACCATACCAAGGGTCCACCTCTCATGACTAGTACGCCACTCGTACACTGTCCTGTTTCTGTATCTCCTCCATAAACCGAGTCTGTGTAGGCAACAAGTGTTGTATCACCATCAAAATAGAATCCATACTTAGTCGTTCCTTTCAGGTACTGGTAAACTTAATTTACAATCTTCCAGTGACTCATCATTGGCTTTGTGCAGAAGTGGCTCAAGTAGTTTACAGCAAAACTAATATCTGGTCTGGTAATCATTGCAGGGTATAGCAGACTTCCAATGGCTTCACGATAAGGGATGCTATCTGGCACAGGCTTATCATTCACGTAGCACTTCTTCTTCGTGACCATTCCTAGTTCATTTGGGTTGCATTGTTCGAGATTCATCTTCTTCGTGTACCGGGGTTGGTGCATGCCAAGGTACAATATCTCCTTCTGAACTGTCTTGCTGAAAGTGGTCTCAAATTCCTGATTGATCTTGTTCAAAATTTTGTATATCTCTCTTTCTTCCTTGCCTGCGATCAATCCATCGTCTACGAATAGTGAAAACAGAATGTTCTTTTCTTTGTTGTAGTAGATACAAGGGTCGTCATCTGTGCTCATCAATCCTATACTTTCAAGATATTTTGAATTGAAGGGAAATTGCCCCCAATGGGCAGTGTAGACTGTTAGTCCTCGCGGTACATGTAGGGCTCTTGGGTCTGCACGTCTAGCTCTTGGGTCTGCGTATATTTCACCAGTTTTCAGTCAATATTGTGATCTAGGTAGCAATGAACTAACCAGCATAGCCAACCAAAACTGCTCTTGTGGAACATTGAAGGACTCAAAAACGCGATGCAATACACCCCCACGGATTTTGGCAAAGCAATATGACATTATGGTCTTGACAGAGACTTTTATACAGGAACCGATAGATTTACCAGGGTATTATGGAGTGCATTCCTATGCAGCCACTACAGGTGGCAGACCAGCTGGAGGAGTGTCCTGTTTCCTGAAACCCTCAGTCGGGAAAATACTGGAATGCAAAAAAGAGATGAACACCACGATAGTGAAGACAACAAGGCTCACAATAATAGGAGTATACATCCCCCCGGATACGACGGCGGAAGATGTAATTGATATCCTTCTAAGATCAACAAGTCAAGCAACAAGCCAGGCAAATGTAATATTAGCAGGAGATATAAACTGTAGAACAGACAAAGCTAGTATCAAGACAGACCTGGTATTAGAAACACTAGAAGAGGAAGGCTATACACTAGTCAATGACAAGAACTTCAAAACATATTTTGCTCACAACGGCACAAGTGCTATCGACCAAGTGTTCTATAGAGGGAAAGCCATACACATACGGGAGCAAAGAGGATTATGGAACTCAGGAACTGCACTCATCAGAAAACACATACCAGTGTCCACAGTAATAGAAATAACACCTCAAACAACACCAGTGAGACTAGTACAAGAGCAAAGGCCATCCAGGACTCTGGACCTGACCAAACTACAGGTCACAACAGACATAAAAGATATAAATGCTCTCATATCACAGGATCAATTAAACGAAGCAGCACAACTTGTCTACAGCTTAATAGGCAAGGCATTCATCCCGACCAAGAAAAGACACGCCCAAAGGTGGTTTGATAGTGAATGTTACATTCTAAGGAAAGTCACTCTGCGATCGCTGCACATAGCAAAAAGTACAAACAAGACAGAGGATTTAGAACATTACGCCTCGAAGAGGAAAGAGTACAAACTGCTATTGAAAACAAAAAGAAGCGACTTCATAGAAGCCGAAGCAAAGGAAACTGCAGAAAAGGCGAGATCAGATCCCTTCATCGCACTGAGGAAAAAACAAGCACAAAAGGCCACAGAGTTACCAATAGAGACATGGGAGAGACACTTCGCAGAGATCCTGAACTTAAATAGAGTAGAAAAAGCTTACCAAGACATAACGACAGACGACACAGCAGAAGAATTCGCACAAATCACCCCAAAAGAAATCCTAGATGTTATCAAGTCTGCCAAGAAGGGAAAGGCAGCAGGACCGGACAACATATTCATAGAGCACATAAAGGAAACTCAGGAACTATTACTACCAATCTGGACTGATCTCTTTAATCGGTGCATGACAATAGGGTCAATACCTGACGTGTGGAGAACAGCCCAACTAAGAATCCTTTATAAAGGGAAAGGACAAACAGAAGACCCAAACTCCTACAGGGGTATTGCACTCGAAAGCACGATCTACAAGATTTTCACTACAGTGCTAACGAAAAGACTAACCAAAGAAGTGGACAAACTCATTCCGGATTGTCAGTTCGGCTTCAGAGGAAAAAGAAGCACCTTACAAGCAGTAAAGGTCCTACAAGAGGCAGCAGAACAGACATTAAGGCACCGAAAAGGGAAATGCCATGTGGTCTTTATAGACTACAGAAAAGCATTCGACTTAATCAACAGGGAAACCCTAGTAAACAAACTAGCGGGCATGTTGGGACACACACATCCCCTAACCAGAATTTTAAGGGTAATTTTGGCGTACAACTTCGTCGTCATAAACGACGGTGTGGTGATGTCAGAGGAAGTCAGGCAGACAAATGGCGTTCCACAGGGCGACCCCTTGAGTCCCCTGCTATTTAATATCTTAACAGCAGACATCACCGATATCATCAAGGACCTCCCTTTGGTGAAATTAATCATGTACGCAGATGATATGGCGCTAGCATCGCACTGCAGAGAAGACCTACAAACAGCCCTTCAGAGGCTCGAACTATGGGCTAGTGAAAACAGCTTCGAGATTAATAAAAGCAAGACAGTGCACATGGTTTTCAGAAATGGGGGGAGACTCGCAAATGACGACAAGCTATTGATACAAGATGAGAAACTGGAGACTGTAAACAGATTCAGATACCTCGGAATATATCTACAAACGACCCTGTCCTCCTACAGGATACATGTACAAGAAAGAGTATCAGCAGCCACGAAAGCCATCCACAGAATTCAGAATATCAGGCAACTTTCCCTGAATACAGCAATGACTTTATTCAGCACAGTCATATCCCCAATAGCATCATATGGGATAGAGCTAATTTGGGAAAAGCTAACAAGCAGCGACCTTGCAAGACTAGAAGGTTTGAAGGCAAAATACCTCAAGAAAGCCTTAGGAGTTGCAATATACGCTCCTTCAAGGATCGTTTATGAGCTAACAAGGGAAAGTTTCTTTGTGGAGGAACTGAGAATGCAATTTATGCTGCCGTCAACCGGCCCTTACCAATCGCATCTTGAGTCAAGAATAAGCAAAAGAAAGGACATTGACCCAGACTTCTATGGCACAAGCGCAATGATGGATCGGGAGTGGACCAAGGCCTGCCCGGACCAAAGACACGTCATTACGAGACTTGCAACCCACGGCTTCCATCACAAGATCTGTACAAACAAAAGATTCCACCAACCGAACGAGGAATGTGTGTGCTCGCTGTGTGATCAGAAGTGCGAACGGATCACATAGTGAACTGTAAAAAAAGAACACGATCAATTAGAGAGTACAGCGAAAATTAAATTATCATTTTAATGCTCTTTCGAGCGCCCCTTATGTATTTATATTATTTATAGCCAACCAAACAGAATACATTACACTAGAAACACATTCCCTAGCGTAATAAAGGATAAGTTGAGTAATTCCCGTTCTACACAGAGGTGACAATTTAATTTAGAATAGGCACTTGTAGTTAAAGGTTTAATATAAAAACTAGCGCAACAGCCCGTTCTACTCACGGGTGACAGTTAAATAACCCAGTTCTACTCACAGGTGACAGTTTAATTTGGAATAGGGACATGTAGTTAAAGGTTTAATACCAAAACTAGCGCAACAGCCCGTTCTACTCACGGGTGACAGTTTAATTTGGAACAGGGACATGTAGTTAAAGGTTTAATACCAAAACTAGCGCAACAGCCCGTTCTACTCAGGGGTGACAGTTTAATTTGGAACAGGGACATGTAAGTTAGTTAAAGGAATAATTTCAAACCTAGCGCAACAGCCCGTTCTACTCACGGGTGACAGTTTAATTTGGAATAGGGACATGTAGTTAAAGGTTTAAAATAAAAACCAGCGCAAGAAGTCTTTCTACTCACAGGTGATGGTTAAAAAATCCAGTTCTGCTCACAGGTGAAAACTTAATATGGCATATGCACTTGAACATGAATATCACAAAGGTAATAATTAGCTCCTTCCGTATTTCGAGAAAATTCCGATTTTCCAAAAGTTTTTGTAGAAAACGAGGCAACAATTAAAAAAAGTATTTATTTAGAGTAAAAATTTTGTTCTGACTTGACATGCATGTGTTCCCTATAATTCGACCCTTCTGAACACGAATATAACAATAATAATAACCAGTTCCTTTCCCACTTCGGGAAAATTCCGATTTTCCAATCGTGTCACACAGTTTACGCAAAGAAAATAGGAATATTCCAAACAAAAATTCATTACATGGAGGAAAGGTTTTTTTCCGAACTAAGACACGTATGTAACCTATAATTCGACCCTTCTGAACACGAATATAACAATAATAATAACCAGTTCCTTTCCCAATTCGGGAAAATCCCGATTTTCCAAACGTGTCACACAGTTTACGCAAAGAAAGTAGGAATGTTCCAAACAAAAATTCATTACATGGAGGAACATTTTTATTTCGACCTAAGTTACATGTGTTATCAATAATTCGACCCTTCTGAAAACAAAAATAACAATAATAATAACCAGTTTCTTGCGCACTTCGAGAAAATACCGATTTTCCATTAGTGTACCACAGTTTCCTCAGAAAGAGTAGGATCGTTTCAAAACAAGAATTCATTACATGAAGGCAATTTTCTTTCCGACCTAAGTTACATGTGTTTTCAATAATTCGAGCCTTCTGAACACGAATATAACAATAATAATAACCAGTTTCTTCCGCACTGCGAGAAAATTCCGGTTTTCCATTAAAATCACACATTTTTCGCAGAAAAAGTAGAACTATTTAAATAAAAATTGATTACAAAGAGTAAAAATTTTTTCCCGACATGACTTACATGTGTTATCTATAATTCGACCCTTCTGAACACGAATATAACAATAATAATAACCATGGCGGACTAGGTGATCATCGAAAATTTCCTTGATGGATTTAACATCATTGTTCAAATTCCCAAGTACGAACGCCTTCTTCAGCACAGTTAGTATCATGTGATTTTACCTGTACATCATATAGTACAATAATTATTTATTGCCATCCCGGCATAACTGTTATTTGCACGTGTTTTAACCATGTTAGAGGGATGTAAACATTGCCGGTCTCATTGAGCAAGCTGTCAGCTGATCAACTTTGCCGTTCTTTTTTGTCTGCAGCGGTCGTCAATCACTCGTGCATCACTCGTAAAGCGCTTTACAGGCTTGCTTTAAAAAGAAACGCACTGTTTAAACTTCACAACTGGAAAAACAAGTGACGAACGGCTATGGCCCATTCAGATAGAAAATTAACCGTAAACGTAAGCACGTAAACGTAAACGCACACGTTAGCATGGCATTGCGCATTCGCAATGAAAACTTATACGTAGGTAACAACCAATCACAAACGAGAATGTGAACAGCTGATAAAATGGCCGCAGCAGACGAAAATACTTTCATGTTTCTATTAAACATGCACTCATTCATTCATTTTTATTGTCATTAGATCAACATATACAGTTGTAATAGACATTTTCCAAAGAATATACAAAACTATTTATATAATAAAAATAATACTATGAAATTAGAGCCTTATATCATTCATGTCAGATATTTCATACTCGTCAATACTGTAAAAACATTTAGTTTTTAACCAATTTTTATAACTATTTTAAAACGAATAAGTGTAGCAGTTCTAGCACTAAGTGGCAGCTTATTAAAAAGCTTAGCACTTAAATAATTAAAACTGTTTTGGGTTTTACTTAACCTAGCAAAATTTATATTTATATGATCCCTATCCCTAGTATCATGGTCACGATGATCATGGAAATCCAGTGTGTAGGCCATTAAAAATTTACATCAAACAACCGTATGCAGACATATAAAAATTAACAGAATATTATATGTGCTGTATTTACTACTGTAGTTAATTTCTTGGGGAACTATTGTTCATATATTTTCCTTCAATGCCGCATCTTTATATAATGGATGCCATTTATCATAATGACGGGTTTCTCATTTATAGACGCCATGTCTTGGCTACTTCCACTTCCGTCTCCTGTTCTGTTCTCTGATTGGTTGTATCGTTATTTTTCGCATAAACATAACGCAGAAGCTTGGTGTTTGCAAGCTTCTACGTTACGTTTAATTTTACGTTTAAGTTTCACGTTTACGTGATGCATTGTGAATGGTCACATTGAAAAACATGGCCGCAAGCTTCTATGTTTACGTTACGTTTACGGTTAATTTTCTATCTGAATGGGCCATAACGCATACCGGCTAGAGTAGTGGAGACATCTGTTGGTCCTAGTTCGCTACATCCCTATTTCAGCAGTTCACTCGAAACGAAAATCGATCGCTACTACAATCGACGTGGTAGTCGATATGTATACATTTGCATCATTATCTGTTTTAAAATACTTTATTTGAGAACATTTGTCTCCAGCTTAAATCAGGTGTGTTCAAACTCAATTTAACAATCGAATGTCGATAACATCACTATAGATTATCGAAAAATAAAATTCCATGGTAATTATAAAGCTTGGACGGACAAATTTTGACCTAATATGGAGTTAGAATACCATGCTCGTGAACGAAATGATTCCTTTTGAATGACTCGGAGTTTCTATCTGTTAACGAACTAGCTAGTTCACGATACCACGCTCTTGAAGGAACCGATTCCTTCTGAATGACTGGCAGTTCGATCTGTTAACGAACAAGTTAGTTCACTGAGAGAAGGTCGTTCACGGAACCACGCTCGTGAACGAACCGATTCCTTCTGAAAGACTCGCAGTTCGATCTGTTAACGAACGAGCTAGTTCACTGAGACGCTCGAGAACGAATCGATTCCTTCTGAATGACTCGCAGTTCGATCTGTTAACGAACTAGCTAGTTCACTGAGAGAAGATCGTTCACGATACCACGCTCTTGAACGAGCCGATTCCTTCTGAATGACTCGCAGTTCGATCTGTTAACGAACGAGCTAGTTCACTGAGACGCTCGAGAACGAATCGATTCCTTCTGAATGACTCGCAGTTCGATCTGTTAACGAACTAGCTAGTTCACTGAGAGAAGATCGTTCACGATACCACGCTCTTGAACGAGCCGATTCCTTCTGAATGACTCTCAGTTCGAGCTGTTAACGAACTAGCTAGTTCACTGAGACGCTCGTGAACGAACCGATTCCTTCTGAACGACTCGCAGTTCAATCTGTTAACGAACTAGCTAGTTCACTGAGAGAAGATCGTTCACGATACCACGCTGTTGAACGAACCGATTCCATCTTAATAATAATAATAATCGAGAGCACCTTCCTCTTAAGCTATGGTTTGTCTACGGCGTTAATCGCCAGCGATCACCGCCGGCGGTGATCGCTGCCTGTTGCTCTCCATGTAAATCAATGCACCCGGTTTGTCTACGACGATGAACGCCGGCAGTTGCTTCTGAGGCAAATTCAGGGCGATGAACGCCGCAGATTATCATGCATATAGTAGGTCAAGAAAAGCAGAAGACAGCCATTTTGCACAAAGTACTGTCATTAGTTGCAGACGAAATGTTATAGATTTCGTGTCTAAACACATTGCCCTGTATGACATGAGCTTAAATGACCATAAAGATAGCTACACAAAAGAAAATGTGTTGCAAATGGTAGATAAATTGTTAGAAAACACTATTATCTGTAATTACAATGTATGTAACGTACAGTAAAATTACCAGTTAATTTATTAGTAAAAGTATTTTCGATATATTATTACCGGTTTTATTATTTTGTTATTCATTGAACCATTTAACATTTAGTTAATCAAAAATGACTTTTCTTTGTTCCTGTCAGCGTTTTATTTTGAGTGAGTATAATATTATAGGCTATGTTGAGGTTATGAATGCTAACAAATTTCCAAATTCCATGTCCCCCCACCACATCGAGCTGTTTGACATGGCCAACTACAACTGAGGATAGCAACAGTTTCATCGACGATGATCGCCCGTAAAGAAACCACCCCTACGACGATGATCGCTGACCCCGGCGGTCATCGCCGTAAACAAACCATAGCTTATTATTATCATTATCTGTTGAATCTTTTCATAATTCTAGCTAGAGTGATAGGGGAAAAAGCGAATAATGACCAAAAAAAATATATTTCCACAGCATTGCTACACTATTTAGTTCAGTCCACCAGATATTTTTACACAGTATCTTATGCTATGTAAAAATATCTGGGTGGACTGACCTAAATATTGTAAAAATGCTGCGAAAATAAATCGTTACTTATCTCTCCTAAAGATTTGATATTTTGAGTTATTCGCTTTTTCCCTATCACTCTAGAATTTCCAGAGGACCCAAACACTTATGCCCGACGGCAAATGGTGCTGTTGTAACATTTTAAGTCTGCTTTAGCGTCTGTTAATCTTCTTGACTCCAATTTTAAAATGTATCTTCTTGATAAATGTTAGCATGATCTCAGCGCTGACAGTTTTATTTCCGCCTTAAGGAAATTGACTAAAACTGTCTTATAAGCTTAATGAATGAATTTAAATTATATACTTATTTATTAATTCAACATCAAATCCGGTTGTAAAAGAAGAATTCCATATAGGTAACAATAGTGATGAAATAACATTGTTACCTTACAAACTTAGCAATGGTTGTCTGTTTTACAAATTTTGTTTTTCGCTCTTTTCCACTCCCCGTCTCTTCCGTGCTCTCTCTCTCCTCTTCTCTCGTTAAAGACATGCAAATCGCATACTGTGTAAGAGTAATGTCAATGAAATTCTTTCTATATTATGCTGAAAATAGTACGAAATATCTCAACATTTCACTGCACTCGACATTTGTACTGCAATTAATGTATATTTACTCAAATATCATTGCCAGTGTCCCCTGGCTTTTTAATTCCGCACAATTAGGTACTGTAGGGTCCATTAATTATTCTTGAATATACTGTCGTGTTCCCTGCTGAACCAAGAAAGATCTAATAAGCATATTCTAAATGCTTTTAAGCTGTTCTTGATCCTTAGACCTATATAATTTTAATCTGAACAGTTGGCAGAAAATGAAAACGACTATTAACACTACTATTATTAATGTTATTTTATAATAAATTATTTCAAACAAAACTTAATAATCCAGTTTAAAATACCTGTCTTGCTTTTAATGTGAAATAGATGAATGACAGTTTCAGATAATACCATCTCGCTGGTTGTCCATAAATTCCAAAAACTGGAAACGGATTACCCTTCTGGATAAATCGAATCACAAAAACTACGAATGCTGCGATCCCTAACGCGAGATACATACTGACAGAGATGTGCAGGTTAATCTGACTCTTATAAAAGTTATCGATAGAGATAAGATATTACTGCGTTCAAGGCTGATCAGTGATGGCTAACAATAAGTAAAAATTCAGAAATCTCGAATGTCATGAGACCATGAGAGACCATGAAAACAAATAAAAGGAAAAACTAAGGGCGGAATTCTGGAATCCTCCTTTCAAGCTCCTTCATTTAAAATGGGCCTTCAATCCTCCTTACATAGCCATTCGTACTCTGGAACCTTCCTTGTTTCGCTTTAGGAAGGATGGCTCCTTAAAGGTGAAAGGGGGCCTGTGATGTCCCTTAAGAAGCACCTTTTCTTATTCTCGAACCTCCCTGTTAGTTTAAAGGAGGAAGTAAGAGAGTTTCCTTATCTTAAATACTGAAGGAAGCCGAGTGGTCGCCTTTTTCCATCCTCTATAGTTTTCAGACGTCAGTTTTCTCACTTCTGTGATATTAGATGGTGAATTTATTGAGATTATGCAACTTATATCAAATTTCAGATTGTACTACAGCAACGTAGGTTAACGATAATGCTACGAAATAATTATTATATTATCTAGAAGTATTAAATAAAAATATGACTACATACATACGACACAAACAAATTAAACTCATTATTATGGGCAAAAAAAACCGTGAATTTCAAAATAACAGTCCATTGTGAGCAGAATATCTATTAAATAAGCTCCATAAATAACTATTTTTGGAAAAGAATAGCGTACTGTATGTACGGTAGTTCATTATTGTCTATTTATTAAAAAAATTAAGATTGGATATAGTATAAAGTGATCAATGTCACGATAAATGACATTGAAGCGTGGATATAAAATACGTAAATTAGGCCCATGAACATAACTCTTACATATCCATATAACAAAGGAAAGGAGTACTGTCTAATTAACCTTAAAGAATACAAATATATATTTTGAAAGCCAACTATTAGGCCTACAACTGTTTAATTGCACGTATGTTTGATCTCAATACTTATGACAAAACAAAGAGGAACATAATAATAATGATAATAAATACAGAAATAATAGCAATAGACCTAACAATGACAATACCATTAAGAATAATTATAGTAGTAGTAGTAGTAGTCTAATAATAATGCAATATAAATATCATAATATAATAAAAATAATAATATAATAAAAATATAATATAATACAAATATAATAATGGGTATTTAATATAAATATAATAATATAATACAAATATAATAATAGGCCTATAATAAAAATATAATAATAGTACTAGAAATAGTATTTAGAAATCTAACAAGAAAATAGTGAAATTCATAATTATAGCACAAGAAGTAGCTTAGATTGTCATAGAATATACATGCAAAAAGCAAATTATATTTAAGGACGTAAGTGTAATTGGAACTATACTATACAACAAGCTACCTGTAGAAATTAAGAATGCTGACAAGAAAAATTTCAAAACACTTCTGTAGAAATACTTAATAGAAAAATGTTTATATTCTTTAGACGAATTGTAATAACCGATTAGCACATATACATTATTATATTTTGATCAATCACACACTTTTATCCTTAGATCTAGGTTGTAGCAATATTAGGTTGTATAATATTAGCTCAAGCTTGACAATGTCAGAAACTTGTATCAAGTCAATTGACAGCAAATAAATTATTATTATTATTATTATTATTACTAATAATAATGACAATATTAATGAAGAGTACCGGTAATAGAAGCAGCTGCAATATTATAAAAATGCTAGACACATTTTTTATATCATAGACTACATAGTCTTTATGTTCTCAATAAAATAGTACAGTATGACAATAAAAAGAGGATAGTTCCACCAAGCGGTACGCAGTTTTGTTCTGAGTAGTCCTATAGGCCTATGCACTTTTAACTTTAAAGCAAGTTTCTGTTCATGAAATAACATTTATATGCTTATGTTACCATTCTTTAGGCCTGATGTTACAGGTTAATGTAAGAAAATGCACAAGTCAATGAAAGACGATGAATTCCCAGTTTTTTTTTTTTTTTTGTAAGAAGAATATAATACTTATTCAAGCACATTGATAAAATAGAACACAAGAATGGAATGTGCACAATTTCACATAAATAAAAAAAAAAGGCACTTTGGGGTGGATTTGAACGTGAGACCTCTCCATACTAGACACGCACGTTACCCCGAGACCACGAACAAACTGTGAGGTTGAATCGTCCATGCGGGGAGGAAAGAAGGCTATCGCATCAGTGGCTCATAGAATAGAAAAAACACTTACCGTATTTCGACGTTGGACTTTACTTCGGAGCCCTGCTATGTTACATTATGTTACATTATTGTATTATTTCATTCATTGGTACCATAATACGCTGAATATTCGAGTGATAAATTCAGATGTGTGCCTCGCTGCAGTCCCGTACAACGGAATAAAGACGCTAGTTACTACCAACCTATGCATATCTCAGAGCTTCATGTTGTTATTTATTAAGAGGTCAGGAATTACTAATCTGACATAAAATGAAGTAAACTTCAATCCTGTAATTTAATTGTCATCAATTTTCATAAAATAAATAGTCATTATACAACAGCACTTAAATGTATAATCGAACATATGGGAACATTTGTCTTCCATGCAGATGCCAACTGTCCATGGCAACTGAAGGAGGCTTTATAAGCTGTCCTTCATTAAGGACGCTATAAGAAAGAACCGAGAATTTGATTTTGCATTTGAAGAAGGTGCCTTCTTTTTACCCTCCTTTACTAAGGAGGGTTTCAGGAGGGGTTGAAGGCTTGTTCCATAATTCCGCTAAGGCTCAAATCGAAAATTTGTTTTTTAATCGTCGTTTCTGTAAAGAGCTGGGATTAACCAGATAAAAGTTAACTGGTTATATTAAACAATTATCTTTCTCCAATTAGCAGGATAGAAGTTAACCAGATAATTGTATAATGACCAGTGACGTAGCCAGGGAGTGAGTCCGAGCGGTCCCCACCTTTCCAAATGGAAAAAAAAAAACTTACAATTTAATACGATAAGTGTTTAAAATATGATTGTTAAGTTGAACAATTATACAGTAACTTGAGTAGGCTACACTGATTTTTTAATACAAAAAAACTTTTTTGTCTTTTGACATTTTAGATTTTTGTTAACATTAAGGATAATTTTATTAGTATTTTTGTGTTAAAATGTATAATTAGTTAACCCATTACCCAAGTTACTTTTTAATATTTGTTTAATTTGCCAAATTAAGTTGTTGTTTTAATTGAATCGTTTATAGGCATCCATAATACCTAGTTTTGAGAAAACTGAAAAAAGAACAGTTTATTCTTTCATAGATAATATTAACATAATTTTGTTGTCATTATTGTGAAAGATTCCGGGGCAGTGTGAAAGATGTGAAGACTCTTCCAAATGCTGACATCAACACAGACCACAATCTTCTTGTAGCAGACATAGAGACTAGGCTGAAAAGGATTAGGCGGACATGTAAAAGAAATCCAAGATGGAACTTAGAAAAACTGCGAAATGACAAGGACTCGATTAAAGAGTCATTGGAAACACAGTTACATGAAATAAAAAATGTTGGTGAATCTGTAGTAAGCGAGTGGGAAAGTGTAAAAAATGTTTTGTTGGACACGTTGAAGAACAAAGTTGGAAAAATAGACAGAATAAATAGGAAACCGTGGGTAACACAAGAGATGTTAAAGAAGATGGAAGAAAGAAGGAAATACAAAAATACTAATGCTGTGGAATATAAGAGATTGAATAATGAACTAAGAAGAGAGACAGACAGAGCAAAAGAAAATTACCTTAAAGAAAGCTGTGATGAAATTATGGAGCTTCGACGAAAAGGAAGATATGATTTAATGTATCAGAAAGCGATGGAGTTAGAATCTAAAGAAAATAAAGGAATACGGACTTTTGGAATAGAAGACATTCATGGAAATTTAATTACAAACCCTGGAAAAGTTCTTACAATATGGGAAAATTACATAGAAAAGCTTTACGACAAGCAAAATCGACCACAAGACATCGAGATGGAAACAGAAGAACTAGTGGATAAAGATAATATAGGACCTAGCATATTGAAGAATGAAGTAGAAAAGGCCATAAAAGAAATGAAGAATAGAAAGGCCACAGGAGACGATGACATACCAGTGGACCTACTGAAGGAATTAGGAGAAAATGGGATGAGGAAACTTACCAAACTTATCAACCGAATGACACTGGAGAATGGCCTCAAGATTTCCTAGAGGTAACTATGCTTGCACTAAAGAAGAAGAAATGTGCCAAGATGTGTAGTGATCACAGAACTATCAGCTTGCTATCTCACGTAGGAAAAATTGTGGCATGGATACTAACTAGAAGACTGGAAAGAAGAATAGAAGACGTAATAGGAGAAGACCAATTTGGTTTCCGGAAAGGAAAAGGAACTAGAGATGCGATTGGAATGCTAAGGATTATATCAGAGAGAGTTTTAGCGGTCAACGAAGAAGTGTGTGTCTGCTTTATTAATTGGCAAAAAGCTTTTGACCGAGTGAACTGGGAAAAGTTAATGGACATACTCAAAAAAATAGGCATTGACTGGAAGGACAGGAGACTAATCCGCAATTTGTACCTGGGACAAAAAGTGAAAGTGCGTCTAGAACATGGAGTGACCAACAGTGTAGAAATAGGAAGAGGTGTGCGTCAAGGATGTTGTATGTCACCCATCTTGTTCAACCTTTATGGAGACTGGCTAGCAAAAGAAGCCTTAGAAGGAGTTAGGGATTTTGTGATAGGAGGATACGCTATTAACACCATCAAATATGCGGACGACCTGGTGATTCTGGCAAAGAAACAAGAAATATTGCAAGGAATGATTGACAGGCTGGTGGAAACAGGAAGAAAGTATGGAATGGAAATCAACATAGGTAAATCGAAGGTGATGAGGATATCGAAGAGAGAAGAGCCGCTTCAAATTATCATGGGAAATCAAGAATTAGAGAACGTGAACCAGTTCAAATACTTGGGAAGTGTACTGACGAAAGATGCCTATTGCACCAAGGAGATAAGATCAAGAATTGCCATGGCCAAGAAAGCATTTATGAAGAAGAGAACTCTGCTAACTAGTAGTCTGAACCTAGAGCTACGTAAAAACCTGGTGAAGTGTTATATTTGGAGTATTGCTTTGTATGGATCAGAGACATGGACTTTGAGGAAATTAGAGAAGAAATATTTAGAAAGTTTTGAAATGTGGTGCTGGAGACAGATAGAAAATATAAAGTGGATGGACATGGTGACAAACGAAGAGGTTCTGAGTAGAGTGGGTGAGAAGAAGTCAATCATACACACAATTCGTCAGAGGAAAGCAAACTGGGTTGGGCACATTCTCAGAAGGAACTGCTTATTACATGATGTCGTAGAAGGAAGACTGGAGGGTACAACTGGACTTGGAAGAAGAAGAATTCAGCTGTTGGACGATTTAAGGGAAAAGCGGAAATATTGGATGCTGAAGGAGGAAGCAGATGATAGACAGTTTTGGAAAACAAAATTCGCGTACCAAGTTTGAAAACCTGCCGGAAGGCAGAATACTTACTACTACCTACTACTACTAGGCCTATATATGAATACTCACTCATTTAAGTGTAATAGAACTAAATTCCGCTTATATGATGTTAAGTAAATAAGTATCCGCACTTTTTGTTTAATCTTTTGTCGGTTGGCTGTATCGCTTTGTGCTCGCTCACGGTGACATGTTGTTCATTTATCTCCGCTTATGGATTATTTGACCGTTGACTCCAATGAATGTTGCACTATTGCACATTAAACATGACTGCACCGCTCAGCGTTTCCACCAAACAAGAACAACTTGCTGAACTGAAGGAAGCGGAGCATTCGTGGCTTGCTACTTAGCCGAAACACTTTTTTTCTGAGGGCATCAGGAAGCTTGTGCAATGATGGAACAAATGCATTGAGAAACAAGAAGACTATGTTGAAAAATGAAGTAATTGAAAGTTGTTTATTCTTGTTGCAATAAATTTAAAAGAGAGAGTGCTAATACGTATTTATTTACAGATACGACTTCTTCGATGGATTTCGGATCCTGGTACACCTTAAGACGACAAAAAACGGATCATTGCACGCTGTTCTTCTTTGGTGCAAACGTGGAGCCATGTTTAATGTGAAACAGCGCAACACTCAGTGGAGTCATAACGGTCAAGCGGTCATTCCACAAGCGAAAATAAATGAACAACATGTAGATGTGATCGAGTACAAAGCGCTACAGCCAACCTGCAAAAGATTAAACAAAAAATGCGGATACTTACTAACTTACCCGCGTACTTAATGTGTTATTTATTATGAAGCTACTGGACTGGTACTTTCTGCAATCAATATACTTTAACAATTTCGACAGAGTTATTGAGGACGATTGTATTTCCTTTATTAGAAAATATGGTGTGTGTAATATTGTTGTCTGGAAGTGTTTTGTTCACTCTTTAATGTGTGTGTGTCAATAAGGATGATTATACTGAAAAAACAATGAGTTTCATTAATGAAAATCACATTATTGAAGTAAATACGGACCCAACAGAAAAAATCCAACAGGCCATTAAAAAATACCATAAAATACTCATTCATCATCCTCAGTGAATCAAGATGAACCCTATAGCTCCAATCCTTAAAGGCGCAAATAAAAACCCACAAGGAGAACAACCCTATAAGAACAGTAGTTAATTTTATCAAAGCACCAACTTACAAAATCTCCAAATTACTAGCTGAAATACTTATGGCCGAGTGCACCAACCTCGGTATTCAGAATACCACTGTAAGGTTGCTTAGTTTACCCCGGTCAAGTCATATTTTCGTTGCACCGTGCTCGGTTTAGATTTTTACCGCGGTATGATGTTAACCGGCCGTGAAGGAGCTGTAAAGTGAGAAAAAACGCGGCTTTCTTTCCAAGATAGAGATCAGCGTAAGTATCATATTTTCGATATCTAGGCCAAAAGCTAATTGAATATAATGAATAATGAAAGACATGTGGGATCTATTTGAAGAATAAATTATTATTATTATAATGAACGATGGTACATATCTTTGCAAATACTGTGTTGTAACATCGATTGAAATGACCATGAGAACCCTATGAATGTCTCGTATTTTGCCTGACGGTTCAATGCAGACAATTATTTCCTAGACATAGCATGACTTTTGTATGCAGAAAATTTATTTTACAAAAAGAGCAAGACTACGTGTTGTATGTTTTAAAGTACTTACATGCTTTCTTCATGAATTTGTGGAATATAAATAAATCCTAATCTTTGGCCTATGCTCTACGCTTTGTAAACAAATACATTTATTTTGTATTATATGTTTAAACCCTCATTTAACTTACTGTGAATGATTTCCTGTGGAAAGGTGGTATTTTACAGGTAACTTGTTATACAGTGGTTGCTTTGTAAAGAAATTGTAAAAATATATCTATTACTTGTGAATTTACTATCTCATGAATTATTTCATCAGTAACAACATTACTCCTTCAAAAATATGCAAATATAAACGTAAAAATTTACTTAGAAGGTGTTTACTACTTGTGAATTTATACTTCCCGTATCTCTTATGAATTTTTATGTCAATAATCAAAATTATGCTAATATACATTGTAAACATTTCTTCTCTAAAATACTTACATGTATTGTACATGATTCTACGGAATGTAAATAAATCCTAATCGTAGGCCTATGTTCTATGCTTTGTACACAAATATAATTATTTTGTATTACACTTTTAAATCCACATTTACTCCGAATGATTTTCTGTGAACCGGTGGTATTTTAATATTTCCATGTTCACTCAATATGAACCATCTCAAGTGTATAATATGCTTTATATTATGACATAAGGTTATTAAAGGAACTTTCAAACAAGAATGTATGCCTACTGTTTTCTTTCCCTGAAATTTCCCTTCAGTCTCTTATATGCCGAAATAAAAGGAATCTACAGCTAATAATAAACTGAAACGTAATAAATAAAACCAGTAATAACACGTGAATATAGTACGTATAGTGACATATTTCTTTTTAAATGCGATGGATATATTACGTTCTCTTTATATATGTGATCTGTGATGCCTTTAAACACGCGCTAGTAGTTTATTTACCAAACCAGCTGTTGAAAACGACCCAGGAAAACCGGGCGAAACTAGTCGCAACAGCCGGTCACACTTTTCATCTTAAGAGCGCTACCTTCAGTTATAACATAGCTCAATGGTTGAAACCGAATCATGCACACTTTGATATAAAAGGTTACTACGAACCCAACAGTCATTACTCTGCTACAAGAAAACTCATTATTTCGTGCCTTCTTTTTGAAGCTAGTGAAAGACTGAAATAGGCCTTACGCAATTCTGGCCCAAGAGCAGTGGAGAGAAAGCAAATATTAAATTCACTACTGAAACCCAACCTCTCCCTTTATAATGTATGCAACAAAAAGAGATTATGTAATGATATTACATAATTATTAAATGCCAGAATGATACCGGTACTTTACGAGATTGTGTGGTAGACGGGAAAATATCTGTCCGTCTGTTTGTAAGCGCGATAACACAAATACGCTTTATCGGATTTCACAAAACTTTGTATAAGCTTACGCATTTATAACGCCCATGGGACGAAGCCTATTGATTTTGGATCAAATCAGTTCACTGAAGCCGGAGTAAAGTCCAATTTAGCGCCTATTTTATGGTAATATACAGGGCCCGGATTTTTAGGCTTTTATAAAAGGTATTTTAGCCTTTTATTTTCGTGCAATAGACCGTCTTAGGTTTTAAACAAAATATAGCATTCAAAATGGCAATTTATTTAATTATGTGTGTTATTAAGGGGATTTCTATACCATATCTTTCTTTATTCACTTTAATGTTTAATTCATAAAGATACGTGTTTGTGTTTCTAGAACTATCAACGAAACAATAAATACGTTTTCACTAAAGTCAATGAAGAATAAGGAAGAAATAATATTAATTCATAAAACATTAATTGTTTCTCACCACTCGTATTTCAGAGTTTTGAACAGAAAGAAGAAACTTTACGATCTTAATAAATCACTTCAATTTAAATGTTGCACATCCTACTGTATGATGAGAAGTGCATTAACTTATTTTATACAAGCCTCAACATAGGGATAGCAAAGGGTAATATTTAATTACTGGTTAATTGAAGGTAGTAATTTGAAATTCTCAATTTATATAACACTTAAGAACTTAACAAAATATCAGACTTTTGTCTTTTAGCCCAGGAATTATCCTTTCCCTATAAAATCGCGGACTGTCCACCAGACACACATAACATGGCAACTCTATATAAAATTGAGTGATTGGCAAGGACGGAGTTACATACAATTGATATATCCACAGACAACGACCTGAAAACTCAACAGATTATTCATGATGGAGGGCCTTCAATTCTTTGATTTATAAAGTGGCTTTTACATTATTTTCTACGTAGATAAGATAAGATATTTTATTCACCAAAAATTTCTATACAGAAATATAGCAGTCCCCTCCTATTGGATAAAAAGAGTTTCAATACCTCATGAGAAAAATTATTTGGTTGATGCTGTAGCTACTCTTGCACCATCGATTGGACGTCTTCATGAGATTTGAACTTCTGCCCTCCAAGAGATCCTTTAACGGACAGATTTGGAAATCTGATGGTGACAAAGAGAATGGGGTTGCTGAGAGCAGGTGTTTTGATTCAACATGATAACGCTCGTCCTCATGTCTGATGAAGATATCCAATCAGCGGTGCATGAGTGCCTATAGTGTCAATCATAATAATTTTTCTCATGCGGTATCGAAGCACTTCTTATCTGATGGCATAAGTGCATTGAACTTGGAGGGGACTATGTAGAAAAAAAACGTACAAGCAAACATTCTTCCTGCAGTAAAATAGTGGAAAAAAATAATTGTGGTTTTCATTTCATTCTCCCTTGTATATAAATAAATAATACCCTGTAACTAACTTGTATAATGTTGTAATATTCATTACACTCCAACCTAGCGAAGTATTCCTTTTTTAACTAAAAGTCATTCATTAATATTTTCGTGATAATTGCATTTTCTTCAGCACATCCTTCTTTCCAAATAGCATTTTTTGGTCTTTTACAGCTTTTAGACGTACTGACAAAAATAAACTTTCCGTACACTGTACCTAAATACCACAGTTACAAAATTCTATAAGAACCACACCTAGGGTTGCCACCTTTCTGTAAGGCTAAGGAGGGACACTTATCGAATATATGCAGATCGCCGATCTTCATACCTAAATTCGTACTTGGAACAATGTGTTAGTAATAGAAAGATGGAATGTATTCATTACAAAGCCAAAAAGCTGTGTAACAGTAACACTAACATTAGAAAAGAAAAGATTAGCATGATAATAATAAAATAAAAAAAACCTGGGCAAATTCACGACTTGAAGCTGTATTTCTTTTTTTGATTTGGCAGTTCTAATAGTTCTTTGTTCTGTGTCACTCTCACTACATAGTGTTTACAGGTACCTATTAACATTTGTAGAAATTATTATTTCACTCTTTACGAGGTCAGCTGAGCACTTGTCTCTGGATTCTGTCCATTTTAGATTCATAAGAGAACAATCTATCCACAAATGCATTGCTATCAGGAACTAAAGCAGAATTCCTCATATAACTCATCCAAATTAACATCAGATTCTACATTAAGTGTCTTCACAGAGTCTTTGACGGTGATTTCACTGCTGCCAACACGATACATTTTAGCCTATCGATATCTTGATCATGAGTCGAAATTCACAAAATATGCCACTAAGAATAATTTACTGTCTCATATTTTGTTTTGGAATAATTTGGCGTCCCGCAATATAATGCGTCCCTCTTAGGCATAATTCGGGACGCTGAAAATGTTCTTAAAATGCGGGATGTCCCGCCTAATTCGGGACAGGTGGCAACGCTAACCACACCTACAGTGAATACATAATTTGGAATTTGATAAAAACTGTCATGACTGAAACTCAAAAAAGGCTAATACTGGTCATACGGTCACCTTAGCCTAAGCAAATAACGCCATTTTTGTGCCATATGCAACTTTTTCTTCTCCACATGTTCTGTTGAACAATTTAGTGCAAGTTTCATTAAAATTTATTAGTATTTGATGACTTATAGCAAGGTACATTGGTCTGTAAAAGTCTGCTGAAGTGGCTTTGTTGCTGAAAAGTTCATTAACATCAAGTTTAGCTAACTGTTCTTCATCCATTTTGTTACTTGGAAATCCAGTTCAGATGACTGAAAATGATGTGTTCCAATCAGAAGCACTGGAAGCCCTTGTGATGTATTGTGTCTTGATGTGTCGACATGTGTTAACACAAAATCTCAGCTCAAATTTCTCATGTTTCCGTTATGGTCAGAAATTACTAATAAAAAAGTTGCCATGGTAACCCCTAGTGGATGTAGTTCCAACTATGGCTCCTGGATGTCTCTACAGTTTCTTCCAGTGTAAGTTCAAATTCACATGTTAAGGGTTTTATTGCTCATTGTCTATTGACAAGCATAGTAAACCTTATCATTTAGACATCTTGAATTTAGGAAATAAATTTGAAAATAAGAACTTAGGAGTGGGCGCAAAAGCAAAAAGTTTCCATTGCTACAGCACAGCTTCATCTCTGAGACCATAAGTGCTAGTTGAAAGGTCAGCCTCTTGTACGATTCCTTTTTTTTAACAAGGCATAATAAAATTTTGGTGGGGAAAATATGAAAAAAATGATGTGTAATTTCAATGAATGTAAATATATTTACTTTAATTAATCACCTTTTTTAAGGAAAAGAAACAATCCACAGCAAACAAAGTATATAAACATGCAGAATCATTGAAAATGGGTGAAAACTGATCTCATTAGTAGTAAAATTAGAGAACTTTTTTCTAAGAACTATTGTATGAACCATGTACACAAACACTTTAACAGACTCATCCAGCATTTTAGACTCAGCTACACCTTGTCCGAAATACTAAGATTCGTCTACTAGCCTTGGTTTGCGTACTTGTTACCATGATATTCAGTAAGACCTTAATGTCAAATTCATTTTTCAGCATTACTAGGAATTAATATGAATGGTATATATCAGGTGTTAAAATTAATCTCTCTATAAGTATGTATGTGTGTGTGTATAAACATATATATATATACACACACACACACATATACAAGGTGTGGCAATAAAGAATCCGGATGGATTTTATTACTCATTTCCGGCCACTCCCATGAGAAAGAGGAGAGGGGGGATTGACATGTGGACTCTCTCCTACCGCTACAAAAATTTTCATCCATGCATGGCAGTTAGTCTGGCCTTCACCAGTGTTAGAAGTTGACCGTGCATCTGAGCTCCGTCGGAATAATGCTGAGTGCAAAAGTAGAACAACGTGTTAACATCAAATTCCTCACAAAAATTAGAAAATCTACCGCTGAAACTTACAATTTGTTGACAGAAGTTTTTGAGTGGTTCAAGAAATTTAAGGAGGGCAGAGAAGACGTTGGGAATGATTCACTGCGAAAACTCAAGAGAATGTGGAGAAGATCGCTCAAATTGTTCAAGGAGACCGCCGAATGAGCATTCGAGCAATTTCTGAACTTACCAATGTCAACAAGGAAAGTGTTAGACAGATTTTGCACAACGATCTTGACATGAAAAAAGTGTGTGCAAAAGTGGTGCCAAAAATTCTCACACCCGAGCAAACGGAACATCAAACGAATTGCTGTGCTGACATTCTTGAAATAATTTAAAATGATCCTGATTTCTTACAAAACGTAATTACGTGTGACGAAACTTGGATTTTTTTAATATGATCCAGAGACTAAGCAACAATCCATGCATTGGAAGAGCCCCCAATCCCCTAGGAAGAAGAAAGCTTGCATGAGCAAGTTGAAATTCAAAGCGATCATGATTGTGTTTTTCGATATCCAGGGGGTTATATACATTGATTGGGTGCCTACAGGTGAGACTGTCAATCAGGTTTATTATAAAAATGTTTTGAAGACCCTCCGTGAACATGTACAACAAAGGAGACCAGATTTGTGGAAAAATGACTCTTGGATCCTTCATCAGGACAATGCGCCAGCACACAACGCGCTATCTGTGAAGCTTTATTTGGTGAAAAACAACATTCCAGCGATGGAACATCTGCCGTATTAGCCGGACCTAGCACCGTGCGACTTCTTTCTCTTCCCGAAAGTCAAGTCTGCGCTTAAAGGAACCAGGTTCGAGTCCATGGATGCAGTGAAAGCAACAGCATTACACAAGATGATCTGCAGCATTGCTTCCAACAGTGGAAAATCCGTATTGAGGATTGAAGGGGATAACTTTGTAATTGTCGGATTTGTTTTCAGTAAAGGTTTACAGCATGAATCCGGTTTCTTTATTGCCACACCTCATGTGTATGTATATATATATATATATACATACATACCGTATTTTATAGACTATAAGATGCTCCAGACCATAAGACGCACCTTGATTTTAGGATGAAAATTTAAAGGAAAAGAAATTTAATGTGATTCTAAATTAAAATTTTTAAAGGGAATAGTATACTTCATTGTATAAACAAATTATAGCCTTGTACAATGGAATTGGTGCAAATCACTTCTAACTTAAAACCTGCATTGCACAAAAATATCTTCTGTTACTGGTGGCCTCATGCAAATTTTAACAACTGAACTGAATTCTCGTGAAAGAGTGAAAATACTTTTACAACCTCTACTCTCAATTCAGCATACGGTAGGTGTAACGGACAAGGCTGTTTAGAGGTAATTGCCTTCATTTAAACCACCCGGAGGAGTCAACTCCTTTAGTATCAAAGAACTCAACATTCCTTTCTTTTCACATTGTATACCTGGATTCCAGCTTCCCTCATTTTATGATTGTGACAAGTGCACTGATGTACAGCCTGTCCCAAAATTTGTAACTATCTTATCATTTACACCTTGTTTATAAGCATGCTATTCCGGCAATATTTACCATAATTTTAATTTGTTAGTGTACTTCGGACCATTAGACGCACCCAACTTTCAATCCATAAAATACGGTATGTATACAAAAAATATATTAGAGTTCATTTCTCTTGTGTTATTGTCTTTAAGTTCTTCTGATGTATGGGAAATTGACCTATACACTTTATTTTTCAAGTTCCCCCATAAATATTATATACATATACATATATGTATATATACATATACACACATATACAGGGTCTTTATTATAAGTTGAGACGGGGCGACCGGTGTTTTCACTCTCCGCTACGGAGTCCGCATTAGCCGCGGGCGGCACGCGCGCGGCTTCCCTGCTTAAAGTGTAGGCTATATAGGCTTACCTTATAACATATGTTGGAAGTGTCGTCCTTCCTTTGTTATACAGGCATTGTATCTGGAAACCACATTCTGGCTGACGCGAGTGAGTTCATCCACTGTAATGCCCCTAATTTCATTCGTAATGTTTTCTTTCAGCTCCTCCAATGTGTGAGGATTTGTTCGATAAACTCACTCGCGTCAGCCAGAATGTGGTTTCCAGATACAATGCCTGTATAACACAGGAAGGACGACGCTTCCAACATATGTTATAAGGTAAGATGTAATACTTTATATAGCCTACACTTTAAGCAGGGAAGCCGCCCGCGGCTAATGCAGACTCCGTAGCGGAGAGTGAAAACACCGGTCGCCCCATCTCAACTTATAATAAAGACCCTGTACATAGATACAGTGCGTTTCACGTAAGAGTTGGCCAATTATGCAGGTCTCTGCATCATGGCAACCACAGCTATCGGGTTGAATATCTACACAAAGCTGCTAACGGTCTAATGATTCACGTTCTCATGATTACAGTTAAAATTACAATGAAAATAACCACTTACCTCGTCACAAGAGATGTTGGAAATATCCTTCTCTTGCATCCACACAACACTGGCACCATTTTAGGAAATTGTCTTTCACGTGCATAAGTTCAACTCCAAGAAAGAGTTAATTTATCTTGTGACATTGTCTTTAAGTTCTTCTAACAGTATCTGACTATTATTTATGGGGGAACTTGAATCAATAAAGTGTATAGTCAATTTCCCATACATCAGAAGAACATAAAGACAATATCACAAGAGAAATGAACTCTATTGTCTCAGAAGCTGAATTTATTGGCATGAGAGAAAATTTACTAAAAAGGTGCCAGTGTTGTGTGGATGTAGGAGGACATTTCCAACACCTCATTGTAATTTTAATTGTAATCGTCAGAACCTGAATCATTATATCGTTAGCGGCTTTATTTGCAAAGATATTCCTTCTGGTTGCTCGGGATTTAGAGCTGTGGTTACGGAGATGCAGAAACCAGCATCACTGGCCAACTCTTATGTAAAACACATTTCCCATCTTTTTGGTAACATATAAATGCAAAATTTTACAAAACAACCTTCCTTACCTATATTTAACTTTGTAGACGTTTAAAATGTCACTATTTAGGTTATTATACCCAAAAAATATTGCATAATTTATTTCATTTCATGGCATGTGTAAAGAAGCACAAAATAATCCCCATCCAGAACAGAGAAATGCATATGAAAATATTATTTAAAATCACAACTGTTAGTGTTTGCAATTTTTTTTTTTTCATTCTCACATGCTCTCCTTTTATATTGTATCTATGGCTGCCGATAAGTTCTAGTTACTCAATTACAGCAATGGTGGGTTAAGTATTCTACAGATTCTACATTTCATGGAATGTAGTTACCACTTCTATTTTCTAATGAATACTTTTTACTTATAAAAACGTCTCTTATTAGAGACTGCCACATGGACAAAGTGATACAAACAATAGAACTTAACCTAGGAATTTAATTTTCAAGTGATATAAGAGTATTATGTTAGAATATAGTTGTCTGCCAAAATACCACTAATTTGTACAACATTTTCTGGCTCGGGGAGTGTTCAAAGAAAGTTTCCTTCTCTATTCAAGGCAAAATTAATGCCTTACAAATAGTGATATTTTGGCAGATAACTACACTCTAACCAAATAGAACTTAGGTTAAAATGAAAATTAAATGATATAGTGATGAAAAAAAAAAAATTCCTCCTTAGGTACACTGTAATTAATTAAGTTAACATTTATTTCCATTGCCAAATAATGTTTTATAATAAATCTGGTTTTACTTCTCACTGCCACATTCGAATATTAATATAAAGAATAGAGTAAATCTTTAAATGCAAAATATAGTAGTCTAAACTTCCTTTTAGAAAAATATCCACCAAAAAAGAAAGAAGTTAATAACGGAACCAGATGTTATATTTCACCAAAAAATCAGGTTCCTGTTAATTGTTACGACAAGCAATAGAACAGGATCTGTTAATAGGATAAAAATATGAATTCAATATGGTAACAATTATCACAGATCATAATATGTAGGGCCTACATTCGCAAGTATCTGCAGATCTTACTTCAATGTTTGACTATTAGAGAAAAAAAGCCATGAATTTCTCAATTCCCATCACTTTATCTAGCTAATCAATGAAATCAAATATACAGAAAGCTCCTATCACAGGTCAACATGATTAAAATATCAGTTTCTATTAACATCGTAAAAGTAATGGCAAGAACATCTGCCAAATGCTACACAATGTAAAATACACAATACGATACTACTTCATTCAACTAAATTCCCTTAAAACCATAGTTACATCTATTAAAAGCAATATGTCTGTAAGAATACATAAAAATAAATTTGTATATTTACATGATTCTATATATAAATGCCAAGTCACAGCAAGCCAACCCACAGATGGAAACAACATGCATTCACAAAACCTTCTATTAGGGATTGGATTTCAGCGAGACAGAAGTCGAGATGATCCGAAGGTTCCTGCTCTCGATTCGGAAGAGGCTTCTGATAGACTACAGCTAGGTCCTGCAGGTAAAAACAAGTCACACCATTAAAGTTATCTGACTAAGCTGGAAAGAAAGAGTAGATTAGACAAATATTCCTACTACAGCAAGCTTTCATTTATCTGTGGGCGGATTATCTTACTTCCTTCTTGACCTTTTGCGAGCGGTTGGAGATTTTGAATTTCCTGCACTTCATTTTGTCACATTGTGTATAGAGAATTAACATTTTCTAGGCACAATATGGTGACATAAAATGCAGGAAATTCGAAATTAAGTGCTGGAAATTAAAAATCCTGCACCCTGTATCAGTATTCTCCTTGCAAAGGATTAAAATTGATATATAAACTGTTATTGTTAATGAAAACTCTTAGTGCAAGGAACATTATGGGAAATCTTTAACATTTCATAAAATCACATTAGATTATCATATTAACAACACTGCCTGAAGCTGGAATAGTAACAATTTTAACATTCGGATTTTCCAAGTTTTTCAATTATTCATGCACGTCACAGTCCCAATTAACACAGATAATTTGGAGTGTCCACCATGACATCTATATTTTTCAGTGGGACAATTTGTCATAGGTGTACTTATTTATAAAATAAATCAATCTACCCATATATTTATAACAAAGGCAATCAATAACACAAAAAATATGTTAGAAAATGTCTGTAACACAGAAAGTTTCATTTCCTGATATATATATATATGAATATATTCTTCTTCTTCTTCTGCTTTTACGGCCTCATTGGACCACTTCAGTCAATCATTTCTCGGTCTTCCTTTCCGATTTGCCCAGTAGTTTTTCATGCGTTCCGATCTTCTCTGTCGCTCTTCATCTGTAAATACCCTCTTTATTGTCTGGCGTCTTGTCTATTTTTGGCTTAAATCTTATTTTAATATTTTTAAGTTTCCTTGAATTTCCTGTTTTGTTTTTCAAGTCATCCAAAGTTATTTCTAATTCTGTCATATCCTCTCTAATTTCTGTAATCCATCCTACTTGTTGCTTCATATTCCAGAGTTTCTCTATAATTTTTCTTGTCAGTCGAGTTTCTGGTGTCCTCATAATGTGACCAAAAAAAGAGATCCTTTTCTTCCGTATAGTATCTGTGATAGGTTCTAGTTCTCTGTACACCATTTCATTTGGTATTATCCGCCACTGTCCATCTTTTTGGTATTTTTTATTTATGCATGTTCTAGCTATTCTTCTCTCTACTTTCAGGATTTTGTCTATTCTATTTTTCTGGGTGATTTTAAAAAGAGTTTCGCTTCCATATGTCACCTCTGGTTGAACCACCGTCTTGTAATGTTTTAATTTTGTTTGGATCGATAGACATTTTTTATTGTATGTAAACCATGTTAATTTTTGAGCTTTTATCATTTTATTAGTCCTCGCTTGCCATGCAGGTTTCTCGTCCAAGTTATGTGTTATAATTTCTCCTAGGTATTTAAATTGCTCTACTAATTTTATTTTCTTGTTATTTATTGTTATGTGATTGGTTACTAGTGGGTCTGTTACCATTATCTCGGTTTTTTCAAATGATATCTGAAGTCCTATTTTTTGTGATATATTTTGTAGGCTAGTTATTTGATTTCTGGCTTCATGAATGTTATTAGCTAGTAACGCTAAGTCGTCTGCGAATCCCAAGCAATTTAAGTTTATTCCATCCTTTTTGGTTCCAATTCGTATGAATATATATATATATATATTTATAATAATTTAATGCCTTGCTTATTTTCTTTCCTGGCTCAGCCCTCAATTCACGAGACAGGGGCGTATCCAAGATACTTTTTTGGGAGGGGCTATAAGTCTAACACTATTATCCCTGTAGGTCCCTGAAGTTTATGAAAATCATATTTTTAATAAAGCAACCTATCACATGCTAGTGTTGAAATGTTCAAGGTATCTAGAAATGACAGGAAACTGGTGGTTTAATGTTGGATATTTAACCAATTTCTTACATTTCTAATGATATATTATGTAAGCTTTTAAATATTGTGCATTTCCCTGTTAATTCAAAACTTTTCAGCTATTTGACTAACTGAATATTTTGGGAACACACTAAAATTTGTTGAGAGTACATATCCTAATTTTTTGTAACCGATTGTATAATATTGACGCAACGTTTTATTTATTAGTTTTCAATTTACTAAAATTTACTGCAATAACCTTGTTTAATTTTAAATTTTTATTATGTAATTTATACAACTTATACTATAAATTATTTAAATTCATTATGTAACTCAGCCAACAACAGAACGTTTAGTATTAAAATTACTTAAATGATAGAGCATACCTCATTTTTCCTGCCCATATTTTAAAAATTTCAGGTAAAAATTCTATTTTAGGCTGAATTTTGTAAATACTTAGGCAAGCAGTAACGGCATTTCTATTTCACGCATTTCCTGAGTCAGGATGTCTTCAATTTGTCAAATTAAAATGTCCTTATGTGCAACATATTAGCATTACTTAACGTTTCGGGGGGGGGGGGGGGGCTGCAGCCCCCTCAGCCCCCCTCTGAGTACGCCCCTGATTCACGATATGTAGTGTTGGATTGTACAAAATGGATTCCATTTCGTACAAATACAAGAAACGCAAGGTTTCATTGTTGTTTCCTACATCTTATCTCATGACAGGTCACAAGTTTGATCTTCTCATGACTGTACTGACATCACAGGCAATATTCTTCCTTCTTCAATCACAGGTAGAGTTGCTTGAACACTTGGGCCACGCCACCTTGCACTTTACTCAGGCGGGAAGGTTGGTGGAAGGGGGTGTGACATCACTAGGCCTCCACATGCTTTAAACTGCAAGCGCTCTGGTAAATCGTATTAGTTAAAATGCCTAAAAAATGTAATGTAATTACACAATAAGTGGTTATACAAAAGAAGAGGATTTACACAAACAATGGGTGAAAGGACTGGATTTCCTCAGCTGAGTCTGAATGCATCCAAAGGTGAGAAAAGGGTGTTTGGGTATGATACACCAAAATTAAAATCCGGTTCTTTGCCAACAAATTTTGATGGACTTCCTGAGTATACCGGTATATGTCTAAAATTATATTTTATTTAGATTTATCAGTTTCTATTTTCAGTTACTGCATGCACTTTTTAGTAACTACAAATTTCAGTGTACCAGTATGTTCTCTTAAATGACCCTTCTAGCAATACTCTCGCATATAAGTGATACAAAATTATTTTGGTGGCAGGTGGCCTGTTGTCACATTGTTGAGCTGTCTAGTTTACTACAGTAGCGTAAATGTTTTATGATAAGCTAGCTTCTTTCTTGGTAAATTACAGGGCATGTAGAGGGCAAAGGAAAAGTTTTTTTTTTCCCGTTTGGTTATATTTTTATTAGCCTGTAAATTCCAAGATGACTGAATGGTTGCTTGAGTTTGAAATGCAAACATGACCTTGAAAAACACCCCAAACTGAATGACTTTATTTTCTGTAAGCATGCAATATTTGACTTTCTCAAGTGAACAAGGTTCCTGCAAGACAAAGGATTTTTTTTTTACAAAAAAAAAAAAGTAGTGTACAAGCTTTTCAAGAGGTTCGAAATAGTTCCAAAATTGTACAATATATTCTTTAAGCCTAATTTATACATGTATCAACTGACGGGATTTTGATGATTATGATAAAAGATGAAGTAAAACAAAGAGTCACAGTAAGTAAATATCCAAACGGCCCTTTTGACTAGAGAAACCATACGAAAAATTTTAAAACTAAATTAAAAAACCGGCGACGGACCATAAACCTTGGACCTCCCGAATGCATGTCCAAGATGCTACCGTCTCGGCCATTTAGCTCAGAAAACTAATTTTGTAAGATTAAAATAAATTAAAATCAAATCGACAACATAATTTGAAATCAAATTAACAACATAATTGAATGTGCTGCTCTTAAATGCAAATCAGTTTTCATTTTAGCATCTCATACCAAATAACAACAATAATATGCTTCCTTTTATAAAATGTTGCATTTTAACTTTTAAAACAATGGTCTTTACAGTAGTACACAGAGTTTTAAATGCACCACAGTTTAGAATATTTTACAGTACAGTGGTTTAATCTTATTTATAAAACTTGGGTGCCTTTGAAAATCTTGTTTTAGGTCCTCTCCTTATAAAACACCTCTGTTATATTTCACCACAAGAACTTCAACACTTAATTGTTTCCTCTCACCTGTATCACAATGTTATGTAATTTAGCAATCAATAATCTTATTAACTTCTGCTCTTATATCTCGTGATTCTTTGTTTGGACCGTTTTCCCATTTTTCTCGTTTTCCAACCACCACCTATATAATAATAATTTATTGTCACTACCTAATGACCGTTGGCTCTTATTTGGACCATTTCTAATTCTCATCTTAACTCCTGCTCTCCCAGCACCCATCTGTTTCCTGATTGGTTGGTCTCCAATAAATCTTTTCTCCAATCCGGATGTCCCCAGTTACAGCAGTCCTATATAAATACACCCCATCTAGTCCCAGCATTTCATTCTCCTTTGACAATGGAGCCTCAGATTGGCTTCGAAACGTCGGAATTAATCCATTTCACCACCTGGTTAGTAGCCCGGGAAAATATCCTATATTACCAGCACCAGGAAAAATTCAAAGCACATATATTGAGGTCATTTACAAGTAAAGTTGCTGAACACTAAACTAAGTAGGAACTGATAACAGAAATGCAATAGCTACGGACTTTTTGTATAATGAAAGGTCCACCTATACCACAAATATATAAAGTTATTCATCAAAGTTCAAATTGGTACAACGATTACTGTGTTATTATAGGTATACAATAACATAATCACCTACATATGATACACATTTAAAAAATTACGTTATCTTCACCAATGCACCAGTTTTCAATACTGCTGATAAATCATGTAAGTAAACATATTTAAATATTATCCTGTATAGATAACATTTGGTTTAAATTATTGTATCACGGTGTCGTCATTCATACACTAAAATTAATAAATGTTAGCATATAATGGCTTAGAATCATTAAAATTCAATTAAAATCGTAACATAATCAGATGTCAAGTATAAGCACTTTGTCAGTTAGATTAAAAGTTGTATAATTTTACACTAATACCTGTTGTAGCTGTAATATTGCTGAAAATTAATGTCATATAATCAGTGGCGTAACTAGACCACTTGGGGCCCGGGGTGGATTTATTTTTAAGCCCCCCCCCCCCCCAACAAAAGCTACCACACGGCTATTTTTAACTTATTTTTCTATGGCTACTGTTTTTTTGTCTCTCTGATTGTCTCCATGGGGAAAAATAATAGAATAAGGGAGCGAACTGATGCAGTATTTAATGTATTTATTTATTAAATGCAAACAGATATTAGTCCAATAATATTAAGTTAACTGATTAACAAAATATAAATGTGTGCATAATTAAAAAGTAATGAAATAAAAAAAGGTTATGATTAAACATGACAAAACAAGAAAGTTAACGAAGTTTTATGGTAACAAACAACAGTTTTAATTTTAGTCGGAGCCAAATTGTTCTCGATGTATAACATTGCTAGTTCATTTAGTCTGATTTGGGTCACTCTTGAGTGCAAATAATTCTTGATTAATTTCAGTTTTGAAAAACTTCTTTCACAAGTTGAAACTGAAATGCAAATAGTTGAAAACAACTTTAGTGCTAAACATAAGTTTGGAATCGATTCTCTTAAGTCTGTGAATTCTTTAAAGGCCATCATACACATTAAGTTAATTTACAAATTAAGACATGCTCAATTTTCTTCAATCAAATGATACATTTTCTGCACGTGACCCATAGCGCATCTTCTAGAGGTCTCTCACGGTTCACGCATGAACTCATTGTTAATTTCTTCTGTCAGTGTTAAATGACATTAGGACATATTCTATTTTAGAGCAGTAGATAAAGGCGCACCTCCTAGTAACCTCTTGCGGCCAACTCATGAACCTGAGACCAAAACATTTGTAAACTGGTGTCAATTGTTTTTATTTGTAACCTGTCAAATATGCTATATTTTTTAAACACAGAACGCAAAGGAAATTCTGGATGCCAGCAAAACTTATTTTCTGCTATTTCCTTAGTTTTGTTAAACTGGTAAAGCAGTTTGAAATGCTCAGCTAGATTATAGGCCAGAGTTATTCACGGGTAGGAAACAGTTATCTAGATGTTTGAGATGTCTCACAAGTTCACTTTCTAATTCTTCATAAATGTACTTTTAAATCTTCCCATTGAAGGGTCCATTTGAATCGATTCCCCCTTTTTGGTAGCACAAATACGGTCCCCTAAACTGCTTTTTGGGACTGAGAATGATCAGCTGCTTCCCTCACACTGCATTTCCCCATCAGCACACTATCAACAGCCATTTTCATAGTTTCTTCATCCTATTTAGGTTCTGACATCTCGATAACACTCCCTAGAAACAAACGATGGCATTATTTTACTTTCTAAGATAATTGCTTTTTTGTATGATCATAGTGTCTGGTATTGGGGCATGGTTGGAGGTTAGAAAAAATGTCAAAACTTAAAACGTATTATTGAAATAATCGCATTATTCTGTTGTCTGCTAATGCGGATTCTTTAATAACTTATAAATTTGTTAAACTTACCTTTACTTGGTTTATGAATGCTGCAAATATTAACTGTGTAACTCATTTAACAGGATATCTCAACAATGGCAAGAGAAAATTCTACAAGACACAATCACCCATCTAGCAGGCATAGGGAGAATTTCATTCTGTCCGGTACTGGGGCAATCTCCCCTATATGATTTATCAGCAGTATTGAGAACTGGTGCATTGGTGAAGATAATGTATTATATGATAATTTTATAAATGTGTATCATATGTAGGTGATTATGTTATATAATTGTATATCTCTTATAACATAGTAAACATTGTACCAAATTGAACTTTATATATTTGTAGTACAGGTGGACCTTTTGTTATACAATAAGCCTTAGCTACCACAAACAGAAAACGAAATTCATTAATAAGCTATGGACTTGCATAACTCGAATGCCATAAGAATTAAACTAAGTGGGCTATACTTACCCCCCGTAATGACTGCATGTCCAGAGAAAGCATCACGAAGGCTTCGACATAGCGGTGATGTAGAATAACTATGTGTTGCTCATTGCCATCTGGCGCCAGGAACATTCGGTAGTGATCTGAGTATTTGGACATGAGCACCTTCGCTAATGCCTGATACCATGAAAGCGGTTGACACAAAAGAGGGGACAGTCTTGGATCCAAATGACTCAATGGCTCAACAATCGCAAGACTCCGCAACTCACAGAACTCGCTATATGTGAGTCCATGTGTTGAAGCCAACTGTTAAGAGGTAAAACAATAGGATTAATGACACTTTCACATGAACTACCAATTCCTTAAAATTTCCTACTTCTACATTCCAATGATAAAGAACTACAGAATCGTTTAGCAAGTTGTTAAGAATAAACAGCGCATTTATAAATGCAAATTGCTGCTTTGTTAATGTCAATTATTAATTAGTAAGATCTATTTCCATCAGCAAATGTTGACTACTGAACCAGAGACCCATAGCGTATAGGTATCTTAGCACATAAACAGCCACAAAAGACAAAAGGACTTTGTGACAGTAAAAAAGAATCATAACAAACTTAAAACATCGATATCATTATCTAATTTATTTAATTTGCTCAAACTATATGACACAATCTAACAGTGTTAACAAATTAGATGTAAAATTATTAGGATTAACAACTGCTGACATGGACCAAACATGTAGAAATGCTGGGTGCCAAATTTTCTAAGGGCCACTTGGGAGGTCAGTGGGGGACATTAAAATGGCCTCTACAGTTTGCAACTCCCAATGTTAGGCGCAGCTGGATGCGTCCAGTAAAATGTTTAATTTTATTCCCTGTTACAGTCGTTTTAACTAACATTTTATAAAGCGAGTTTGTGACAGCAAATCCATTGATGTTGTGGTAAATGTAACATAAAGTGACCAGACGTCCCGTTTTGACCGGGACAGTCCCGTTTTTGAACCTGGTGTCCCGGTGTCCCGAAAGTTTTTGTTGGGACGCCCTTTTTGTCCCGTTTTCGTAGAATAGGAAATTTATTTTGTATTTCGGTTGATTAAGACATTTAATCTGTTCAGGTCAGGCTAATTACTTTATGTTAATCCTTTTTAACCTAGAAAGATTGTTTCTGGTGCGCATCGTCATCGTTCATTACGAGCAACAGCCATTGAAACAGTCAATGTGGCAACGCCGCGCCGCTAACTGCATTTCTTTCCAATGCTTGGCTTCAGGTTTAATTCTTTGTTCATTATCTTTCTTGCTACAGTTGTAGTGTGTTGTTTCAGTTGTTATGATAGGATATTCAAGATGCCGAAACGCAAATGCATTTTTACTCCTGCCTTGCAAGGAAGGTAAGTGGGTTAGGGATTGTAATTTACAGCGAATTTAATAAAGTTTAAATCCCTATAAGTAGCCTATGTCTAGATAAAATAATAATTTTAAACTTAATTTATTTCGTAGGTACACTTTCAAACACAAAACGCGGACCGATTGGGATGTTCGTTGCAGCGTTTGTAACACAGAGTTTTGTGTGTCCCATGGAGGGAGGAGCGACATCGAACACCATATCAAATCTGCCAGGCATAAAAAAGCAGAAATTACATCTGCATCATCAAAAAATATAACTTTGTTTTTCGGCCCAACTTCAGCCACGAATTGTGATCTGCACTTGGCTGCCATTGAAGGGGCTTGGGCATACCATGTGGTTGAAGAGAATCACAGCTTCCGTTCTAATGATTGTGCGTCCGAACTATTAGTAGTACGAAATTGGTTTGAAAATAAGTTCTCTTGTTGTTGCACAAAGTGTGAAGCAATTGTTGTGAATGTTCTTGCACCACACTGCAGTGAATTATTGAGAAAAGAATTGAAGGAAGTAAGTTATGTAACAGTTTTTAAAGATGAATCTAATCATGGAGAGACCAAGATTTTTCCTGTTATGCTCAGGTACTTTTTACCATTGCAGGGTGTCCATGTTCGTATTCTAGAACTTGATGAACGTCCCGGCGAAACAGCTGATATTGTTACCGCGTATTTGACTTACGTGTTTGAAAAAGCAACATAAGTAGCAAGATAATTGCATTCTGTGGTGATAATACCAATAGCAATTTTGGTGGTGCAGCACGTAAGGGGACCGTAAATATTTTTTTACAAATTGAAAATGGCACTGCACCGTGAAATCCTTGGAGTTGGTTGTCACACATGAATAAAATATGAACATCAGAAAAACACAAATGAAAGTTGAAACACTGAAAGCATTGTTGCTTACCAAAATTAATCTCAAATATAGTTGTCTTGATTTTTTCAATTATCTGAAGCAGAATGAGAATCTTCTGAAGAAAATTCATTCTTTAGACAAGTATGTCTAAAATTACAAGTTTCAATTATGTGGGCATAAATGCACTTCCTGATAGAATTGTACTCGTCTTTTAATAATTTCAGGACAAAAGTGAAAAATCGGCTTACTTTCAATCCTTTGTAAATTCTTGGTGTTTTTAATTTAGGCTTTAGCACTATTTGAGTTTTATGTATTGTAAATTAATTATATTAATCTATGACCTGGCCAATTGTAATATACTTAACGCTCAATAAATATGAATTGTAAGTTATCCTACAGTACTAAGAGCTGTGTAACATAGTTTTATCTATGATAATTACCTATATTGAATCTACTAATAAATGAACAGGGTTATATTGTGTTGTGTAATTCAACAAAATTATGTCTTAAATAGGTAAATAAATGGTTATCTCTATTTTCCCGTATTTTAAAATTAAAAAATATGCTATTTCCCTGAATATGAAGCACAGATGAACGATTAAGCCTTACGGTAAGAACTTTTTTAGTCTTAAACATTGTAAAACTCAGTGTTGATAAGTGTCCCGGTTTCACCTTCAGAAAATATGGTCACTTTATGTAACAGAACAAGTGAATGTGTAATGGAAAGTGATTCTGTGCAGTTGCTTACTATAATGGCATCAGAATAATGCAGAAAGAGGTGAACTCAAAATTTCATATGCATACATGATTAATTAAAATACTAGTGAACAACATTGTGATTAAATTGTGCATGAAATACCGCTGATTAGACTTATTCTGATGATAACACAAGGTATAACTTATATTGAATCTTATCTGACTGGTTCCTTCACCAAGTGTTTACTCTCTCTTGTTACTAAATCCCCAGCAATCCCTTTGGAAGAGAAAGTAGAATAATGGATGAGGGAGTCATAATGCTAACCACATGACATCGAATACTATCATCTTTCACAGTCACTGGGAAAAGACGTTTTATACCATTTTAGTGCATATGTGTTGTTGAGCTAGCAACATGTCCGTTATTCAATTTCGTCCACTGTTCAATTTGAAACTTTACAAAAAAATATTCATAATTTTACTCTCAAATAGTGTATAACAGCTCGTGAATTTAAAGTTCTGCAACAGGATAACTCAGACCATTGAAATTTACACTCAAAGTTTACTGTTCTAGTTCATATCACCATGGTTGTGTATGAAAATATTACATTTTCTTCATGGAGAGAAAAAAAGACGCTTTTAAAGTAATAATAAAAAAAAAAATACTTAAGTTAGTGTTTACAATATGTTCTCTTTCACACGTATTATATTTTCTTTCGATAAATATTTCCAATGCATATTTTCTTCAACTCACTTAAGTAAAATTTAATTCTACTAGATTTTAATAGGAATCTATCCTGGTATCTTCTTATACTTCTTCCCAATACGTCTACTTTCTTCTAAATTATACTAAATATCTGTAGATGGATACTGTTGACGTCACTCACTTTCCCTTCATCCCACTATTCCTGCATCATCGAACCCCCGGATGAGACAACCTTCTTAGTTAAAGAACCTTGGGGAACACCCACTTCTTGGAAATAAAGTACAATTTCTTAAATAATCTTCCTAACATTCACACCAGTTTTAAAACAATTCTGCCAATGAAAAAAAAATCCTATCTTATTTTCAACGGCACTAAACGAATTGGCACACAGTAACGAGGTTTATTATGTATTTTATATGGAATAAGATTCGTGCACTTGCATTTAATGGCACAGTAAAGAGGGGCTTATGTCGGGGGTTTGACTGTACTTGCATTTTGTTTTAGTTGTTCCTAAATGTGGCAATATAGTTGACTTGTACCTATGCTGTATTGTACTTGTGTATTGGCATTTGCATTTTGAAATAGTTATTCATGGCTTTTTCTTACAAAGTATGTGCCAAAATATACATACTGGAGCTCACTATGCAGTGGTGGCCTCTGATCATAATCCAGTGTTGCACAACGACCAGTTTTTAATGTAAAGAATATTTAGATCTTTTATTACTTTATACTATTAAACTACTTCCAAATCGTTTTTAGAGCCTCACATGATATTTAACAATTTTAAATCACTGGAACATGTCACAATCCAATTGCCTCTTCCTGTGGGCAAGCAGCACACGCGAGATGCTTGACTTTGTGGTAACAGTCCTGGGTTTTTGTTGCATGAGGATTGCAGCGACAAGGTGTGATTCTTGTCTTCGTTGCTTGAAGCCAGCTGCTAAGTGCTATCTGCAGTGAGATTTTCCATTTCCACAAAGATTCCAATTGGCAATGTAGTCTTTTGTGGTGGGGAGTACAATGCTATTTTGAACATTCTATTAGACACTAAACTAAACTCCATTGCTCTACATCCCTGGAGGGACTAGGCCTACCATCTACCATAGGCAGACAGCATTGACACCATCAGCATGAATGTTACAGAGTTTGTCACAAAGGGTACGATGCAACTTTACCAATGTTTTAATTCATAGCTTTGCTTGGTGCCACCCTATTAAATCGTTCATGGTATTGTTCTGCCACTAACTTCAAACTCTGCCTGCCTTGATAGCCATTTCCGTACGAGCGAAAATAATACTCCACTATGAAAACTTTTTCCTCTATCATGAAAACCATTTTCAACTCCAACCTCACGGAACAACATTCTTTGCACTACTAGGAACACATAATGCTGATACAACAATATACGCCGACAAACAGACATGCACAGAATCCAGTACTGTATATTTTGGTGCATACCGTACTATGAGGCATTCACCTCATAAAAAGAACACATTGAATGTTACCATTTCTCTAAGGGACAGATCCTCCCGCTCCCTCTCCCTCTCCCGACGGCGATCAGGTTCCCGTGCACACTGTAGCTTGTTCCACAGGAGGTGTGTACGGCAATGCACCATTCCTTGGGATACCATCAAATGTATTCTCTGTTTGGCACTGTTTGCTTGTTCCAGAATGAGCTGCTGCATCAGTTGTTCATGTGATGAATAATAACCTAGATAATTCACTTCTTCTTGCCTGAAAATCATAGTCACCAACATGAGTAATATCCTAGATAAATCATCACATCTTGCTTGAAGATAATAGCACTAATATAGGTAATATTCCTAGATAATTCATATCTTTTTATTTAAAGAACACAGTCACTGACATAAGTAATAACTAGACTTCGGACTTTTAGGTCACTAAAAATGTTGTTTTAGGTACCTAAAATAGGCTCTAAAAATTGGAAAATAGGTTCTAAAAATCATAAAATAGTCTCTTATAAAATCGTTAAGTTGCCAATTTTCTGAAATATCTCAATTACAATGCAGAATATTATATTTATTGAAGTCACCATTAATCAATAATCATGATAAAACACAGATATAGGCTACCATAACTTTCATATAGGGCCTACTATATAATTTTAGAAAGCAATGTTCATGAATTAATGGACCTGTAAACAACAATGATCAATTCCTTACAATTCTTGTCCGTAATTGGGTTCACAATAAACAACTAGTACTTTTCTAGATTTTCTAGTGCAAAACAATGTCGCCTATCGCTCAACACAAACTGAAAATGAATGCTCCACATCTACTGAAGTAACAGGAGCATATTTCAATTTTGGCACCAAGTTGATTGGAATATCACACTGAATGTCCGTTGCTTTGCCTGCTAGATTGTCTGAAGCAGCACAAAGGCTTTTAGCCCTTTATTTCTCAGCAGAACTTTCTCCAGTTTATCCCTTACTATATCCCCTATAGTTACATAAGATGTATAAGGCTGAGGTGGCTGGGACACATCATGCGCATGGAAAGCACAAGGAAAGTTAAGAAGGTATACATTAACACGCCAGAAGGAAAGAGATCTAGAGGGAGACCAAGGACAAGATGGGGAACCTGCGTACAAAACGACCTGAGCAGATTTGGAATAGGAAACTGGAGGGAGATGGTGAAAGATAGGCAGAAATGGAGGAAGGCCATAGAGGAGGTCAAGGCCCACAAGGGCTGTTAAACCAAATAAGAAGATATCCCCTATAGGACTATATCCCCTGTTTCAATCTTTTTCTTCATATTATTGAATATGTTCATCTGCTCATACAATGCTTTCCCGGCAGCTTCCAGTGATGCAATGACATGCACTAGAAAAGTATAATGTGACCTATTAAATACTATGTCCCTCTGAATTCTAGAATCTTCCATGATTTCCTTTGCTGAGATAATGCTAGCAGAATCATCTGGTAGATTTATCACATCTTTAACTTCATTAAAGTGATTGCTGTAATAGTCAGCAGCCTCCAGCCATGTTCCCCAGCGAGTAAGTACAGGTTCTGGTGGAAGAGCAACTTTCGGTAATCTCTCTCGGAAAGCCATCACAAATACCTTTTTTACAGTGGAAATCAATTTACTTACCCTTGGAAACTGTAGTCTGACCTGCTCTGCAACACGATTCACGCCGTGAGCAAGGCAAGTAATACGAGTGACAGAGGGATAAAACTCTGCAGCAATCATATCAGTAGTATCTTATACTCATCGAAACTGTTGGGAAACAATACTTTGAGGCCAGTGTTCATGAACTGTGCTACTGTCTCTTGGTTGGTTCGGGTCAATTGTCTGCTGCTTTAGAAGGGGAATCAGAACTCAGCTTTCCAACAATTAAATAAGGATGTCGTACTGGCATGTTGTCATGGTAGCTCAATGGTAGAGCATCGGCGCGTTAAGCCGAAGATCCGTGTTCAAATCCCGGTTATGACATAAAATTTTTCAAGCTGATTCTTACTTGTATTAATATCCCAGACATGGATTTAATGTCTATTTCCTTTCCCTCCACTTAATTAAAAGCTATGTAGCGTCCCATACTGTTAGTAGTTTCATCTACCGAAAGCCATATATGTGAATCACCAATGTCTGAACGTATTCTACAAAGAGCCTCTTCGTATGTACTGTCCACATAGTTTTTTTCTGATAGTGGATTCTGAAGGAATATTCCTCTGGCAATATTTTTGCAAGAAACATTTCAAATGGGGATTGTCAAGAGCATTAAACTGGATGTTTGCTGCAATGATGGCTCAGCAGAGGTCTGCGTGAATTTCATTTTTGGTTCTTAAATTGTTTGGTTGAGTTAGAAGAAACTGTTTTGATTTTACTTTTCGCGCCACGTTTCCCTGATGCCTTGCACATGTTGAGTTAAATGAGACTTTTTGTCACTGGATACCTACAAAACACGAAATGAAAACTAATTGAAACCCTTTTACTACCTTTGCATCAAAATAAATTAATGCAGATCAGTTCTAAAATAATCGTATTTATTAAATATTTCATGCTTGAATAGGCCAAATACTTTAGCGATGCTAGTTTTTAAAATAAAAATCTTGAGAAAATTTATAAAAATTATCTTAGCTTAAGTGTTACGGGCCCCCAATAGAGCACTGGTTTGAAGTTTTAAGACATTGTCCATGCTACTCCCTCCCACATATGTATACCATCGAGGAGTTGAGTGCTGCGAGGAATGCGGTTCGTCCTAGTCTAGAGCGGTACTGGAGTGGGAAGGAAACAATAACAGCAGCAATCAGAACGGAAGTACAATCACACTGAAAACATTCACCCAATTTACGAGACCAGTGTGGCTATTAGAATAGAATAGAATAGAATAAAACCAGTTACCCTAATGCTAGAATCAAAGACACCGACAGTGAAAACCTAATCCCTGCACCCAGAAGCTACGCACACTAGCATATTCAACCCCTTGTATCCCTAAGTGATTCGGAGAACTACTATTTTGTTTGTTTGTTTGTTTGTTTTGTTTTTTGTTGTTTTGTTTTTGTTTGTTTTTGTTACTGGCTGTGGGAGTCGGGAGAAAAACACTACATTTTCTTGGGAATTCCAAGGAATTTTTCTACTGAAGACGAAACATTCCTTACTATTTAACCACGTCACAAATGTGTCATGTACTGCACATTCCCAGCTAAAAAATGTAGTACGAACTATAAATGCTATAATTTATAACAAAATATAACTTATTTTGAACTTTAAAGGAAAAACAAGCAAAAAGGCAATATTAGGCTCTAACGTAAAAATAGACTGTCCTATAAAAGTTTTAGGCATAGTCACTTATGAAACATGCATATACAAGTTTTCATCCATATATCACTTAAGGATTAAAATAGGTTATTACCTAAAATCCGAAGTCTAGTAATAACCTATATGAATCACATCTTCTTTCCTGAAAATCACAGTAACCACAGTAACCAACAGTGTCCCAGATAATTGATCGCTTCCTGTCTGAAAATCATAGTTACCAACCTAAGTAATATCCTTGATAATTCATTTCTTCTTGCTGGAAACATGACTATTATCCTAGATAATTCATTGCTTCCTGACTGAAAATCATAGTTACCAACACAAGTAATATCCTAGATAATTCACCTTCTTCCTGCTGAAAATCTTAGTCACCAACATAAACAATATCCCAGATAATTTATTGCTTCTAGCCTGAAAATCACAGTCAGCAACATTAGTAGTATCGGTATCCTAGATCCTGAAAATTATAACCACAAACATGAGTAATATCTAGTTAATTAATTGCTTGTGGCATGAAAATCACATCGACAACATTAGTAATATTGTAGATAATTCACTACTTCTAGCCTGGAAATTACAGTTGCTGACAGGAGTAATATCCAACATAATTCCCTCCGTCTTGCCTTTACAAGTAAATGTAAAACTTACTGCTTCCTGAAACACGATCAACATTAGAAATTTCACAGAATTAAATATACAGTACAACCTGTGATATGAGGACTAATGTGGTGACTGGCCGATCCAAGTATCACAATGTCATTTAAGTACAGCCAGAGGACTGGAAATACTTACTATATTCATATTGTTGTTATTTTTTAGACATTTATAACATTTTAGCAACCATAGTAAAGCAAAGCAGACTCGTAAAGCTACAGTATAAACAGTAATTTAAAATACTATAAACTAAACAGTTTACAACGTACTGTACAATTATTATAGTAGGCCTAAATATGTAGGTCAAACCTCAATTTTTCAAAACTGTATTTATCAGTAGGTACACTGTAACAGTCTTACTAATAATCCAGTTGTAACATTTATACCAGGAATATACACAGCTGAGGAGAAAAAGTGTACTAATAATCCTTGCATAAGGCTGAATGTGTGCAACGCTTTACACAGCCTGGCCCCCTTGTATAAACTTGACGTAAATAATCAAGATGGCCGATATCCTTAACAGCCGGTCGTTTCGTAGATGTCTGAGATTGAATTTTGAGGCAATGCATATTCTGAGCTGCTTTTGTGGAATTATAACATTGTTCCTTGTTTGCGGGACATATTTCCATACTTGTACCCATGATTACAGCTTTCTGAAAACAATATAATGAAATACTGAAACTAGAATTACTTTAGGCAGACGATGCATCGCTGTTTGCCCGCTCCTCCGACAGATGGCATTCAGCAGTCCCTTCATAGCCAGGGGCTAGTAACGTCACGACTAGAGTGACGTGTTTGATGACGTTCACGCACAAACCCGGTGTAAACCTCGGCAGTTACACTGCATTTATTGGTAATACGGTTTATGTAGAACTTGTGCAGAGAACAACCAAACAACCGTTCAACGCAGATATAAGCAGCTTTTATTAGTAAGGCTGTAAGTAAATTACATTATTGTAGTACAATAGAAGCCCGATATAATGTGGTTGTTGGGGGACATGCTTTACCCCCGCGTTATAACCTTACTGCAGTATATCGAAATGTGACTGAAGAAGTGACAAAAATCTACCCCGTGGAGGGGAACATTGGTTCACTAATAAATTACAATGTTATACAGCAATATAAAATACAGTAGTTTTTAAAAATTGACCGCCGGCGTGGTCTTGTGGTTAGCGTAGCTGAGTACGGATCCATCGACCAAGGTTCGATCCCCGGTACTTCCTCGGATTTTTCTGAGGTAGGGAGGTCTGGTAGGGGTGCACTCAGCCTCGTGATTCAAATTGAGGAGTACCTGATAGAGAAGTAGCGGCTCTGGTCATGGAAAACACCATTAACGACCGTGGGTGTCGGCATGCTGACCACATGCCCCCCAATCCTGGCATCTGTCTATAGGTAGATGACGCAGCGGTCGGGTGGTAGGCCTTTACCCTTCGGGGATGTCGCGCCACGGAGGAGTTTTAAAAATTACTCACTAGTTATGCTATTTAATCCAGTCCTGTAACTGATCTCAATTTACAGCTCTTCTTTCAGAGATGGGGCACGAGAATTTTTCTAATTCCCGAGAGTAACGTTCAACATTTACTAAAACATACACTGTAACATTTGGGTATAATATTCAGAGTCACTGCAAGTATTTCAGGAAGTTTCTCCCAATTTACATTGTACTGCACACAATTTACATTAACCTAATTATGCACTGTCTTAAAAAAATCACTTTCAACGGTGTCCATAAAATTTCTAAGTTTTTTTCCCTGTTTCATCCACCCCCTTCTGGAATGCCACACTCATATAAAACTTGCTTTGGTTTCCCTGTTTTTTTACATGATCAATAACTTTCAGTTTATCTCCTACTGAATATGCTTTCTGCGTCTGCGACATTTTGTATTCTGAACTCGTGACTTTACAATCCGAATGCGTGATTCAAACTAAAATCATATTTCAATTTTCCTAGGCTTTAAGAATTTCTGACAGGTGCAGATTTTTTAAAATTCTTATAGAACTACACTATTCATTCCATGTGCCGTTACTTCTGCTAAATCCTTTGGAATGCAGTGGTGATGCTCAACTAGGGGGTGAGAGTGGGTCTAACGGTAAAAACAAAAAAAAAAAAAAAAAAAAAAAGTACTGCAGAACCGCTCTTTGCAGAGAAGTGTGAACTACATAGCAAAGATGGCGTGCATGTTGTGAAGAGCAGCAAGGTGTAGTGTGATTTTTGTGGGCTAAAGGACATAACCAAGTGAAATTCACAGGACAGGTGAGGCATGTATGGACCACAGCAACGTCTCCGGGCAGTGTGCATCAGCTGCAACACCACAGAATGTCAGACCCATTGAGGAGACAATTCTGAAACTTTGTGTGAGCAGTTCAACATTTCATACAATGTAGTGTATGATATTGTGCATGACACACTGAAATTTTGTCAAGTTAGTGCCAGCTGGGTACCTAACAACCTCACAGATTACCACAAGGGCCATCTCTCTGTTACTGGTGAATCACAAAGGTTCTCACACCTTGCTGCTTTTCACAAGTAGACAACAGCACATACTTCAAGCTTCTTTTGCTAGAGCTGCACATGAAACAAAAATCGTGTCTATAGCGCAAACTTCAAATTACATCTTAGTAAAATTTCAATATCCCAGCCACAATACCAATGCAGAAAAAAATTACTGTGCACCCTTGTATCATTTGCCTGAAAAGGTTTTATTCCAACAGAATCCCCTATGATGCCACTTTACGGGGCAGTCTTGTACACTGAATGAGAAACAGTTTTATTAGGACACTGTGCATAAATGCCGAGGGGGGGATGCACAAGCGATATTATTTTATGCATTATTACCTAGTGTGACTTGTCACTTACTGTTTGCTCTAAATACACACAACTCATTCGGCAGATGGGTAGTGCTGGTATGATTGTAGCAGAGTGAATGGTAAGACAGACAGGGTTCAAAGTGAATCATGTCTCTAAAAAAGAAAGAATTTTGCTCTTTACCACTGTAAATTGTACAGGTAGGGAAAAAAAGTCTAGCTGCATTCACAGGATAGCAGGGAATGAATTGGAATTTGTTCTAGTGTCAACTGTTGACTTAGCCCATCAGAATATGGTTTCTAATTGTATTGTTTTATAATTGAATATATTAATTATTAATATTATTATAAATTACTAACACATATTACATTATATTCAGCTACAAGAGTCAGTCCACTTTTTTCCCCCTACCTGTACATACATTGATATAAACTTTCTTCATTGATATGTGTCTGCTACTACTCCCTGAAGCCAATGCAGAATCACCTTTATATATATATACTATAAGGCTGATGCTGCACAAAGGAAAATTGGGTGGGCTTTAGCAGGACTCGCCTGTGTGAGTAGCAAATGATAGCGAGGGAATGTTACCCAATTTAGGTAACTCATACCTAAAAGAAACATCGTAATGTGCAATTTCAATTGTTCACTAAGGAACTATACACACACCAGAAATGCTAAGTGACCATTAGAAATAAGAAATGTTTCTGAAGCTAGCTGTACAAAAATCATGTTTTTGTGACATGTGGTTGTTGAGATATGAGCTTTTGAATATAAGTATGATTGCTGTTGCTCCCGGTGAGTAGTTTCAGGCAATTTATGCTCTCTTTTTTCCTTCCTACAAGTGCAGCAGCAATGCACAAAGAGTCACCATTTTCATTTGTATAGCGTGAGCCGTATAGTGCGTATTCACTAAAAAATATTAAATGCATGGTTGATTACTTACAAACAATACTTTACAGTGTCATGTGACTTGAGCCTTTACCAGGCTTCCAGCCTAAGTTGCAAAAGTGAAACAATAGACCTTCTAAGAAAGCAGAACAAATATGAAGTAAGACATATATGGTGTAATAAAAATGAAAAATAAATAGTAAACCAGAAAATTCACACACTTATTAATTTAAACACCTTTTAGTGGAAAATTCAATTCTATTAGTAAACAAATAATGTGAAAGATAGACTGGAGAGGTGAGCAGAGAGAAAGCAACTCCAAAGCTATCATAACTTTGTGTATTTCATCATTTTCTTGTACTTGCAAAACACTGTTATGAAAATGTCTATACAGCATTCATACAACTGTACTGGTAAAACAAATTGGGAAAAACTAGTGACTCTTCCTGCTGTAATTTGCCATGTTTAGTATACACTTTTTCCTACGGATAATTACCACAAAAACTTCACAATCATTTTATTATGGAAATTTTCCTCATAACACAAGATGTTTTATAAACATAGAAGTGAAATTTTACATGCAACAGGTACATTTTTTCTTATCATGGGAGCCCTACATTGTCTGTGACACTCTACACTCTACTTACTTATTTCATAATTACGTGTGTCTGGTTCATCTTTTATTCTGTAAGGATATAATAGTTCCTATCATTTAAAGAACCTGCTTGTTTGATATTTGTAAGATCCCTTATTTATACAGCGATCTGTGGAAGCTTTTCTTTAAATTTTTACCTTGTTATCAACATTTTCTTTTCATGCAGGGTTATGCAATGTATAAATACACACATTCTCAGCGTCAACTTCTCTCGAAAACTATAACTTGTTCTTATGTGTATTCGAGATATCAGTGACATTAAAGAAGCTAATCATATCTTGCCCTCTTTCTCAAAATTATTTTGGACTGAGCTTAATGATCGTAGAAAATTGCATTCCCCATGTCTCCCGTTCCAAATATTAGAATGATTATCTCCCGCTATCGTAAATTATCTAAGCATTACACATTCAACACTTGTTCACTTCTCCTAATCCCTCACCACATCTCGACAATGAACAGCCTCCCACAAGACATCACAGCCTGTTCAAATTTAAATTACTACATTACTTGCATATTCCTGAAAATGCTTAGCTTTATTTTTTATGTTATTATTACTATTATTATATTATTTCCCCCCTTTTTTTCTTTTTGTTTTTGGAATTATTTTACTTTACTTTAAAAGCAGCGATGTCAATTTGTATATCCTTATATTCTTGTTATTAGATTGTAAGGATTATTACCAAGGTGTCTACTTCTGTAAATAATTATTAATGTATCTTCATACTTCTTTTAATTCTTTTGTATAATTATACTTATAAGATCACCTCTGGTATTACAAAATTATTTCGTAAATTGTTTGTATTTTTTCTTTTTTTCTCCTGGTTGAGCCTTTGGCCTTAATCCTGCCAAGTAAAATAAATTATTATTATTATTATTATTGTGTAGCAATTGAAAAGAATTATTCATCATTAATGTTAAATTTGGTATTTTTGTGTTGTATGGAACTTAAACTCTAAACGTGTATATACCATCATTTGTAATTGTTTGGATGTGTCCCGTAACATGTACATGTTTAAATGGATCGAATAAATTCTTTTCTATTCTATTCTAGGCCTATCATATAAAAATAACATTAACAAACAACTTCATGACATCAAAGCAAACACAAAACTAGTTTTAAGAAAGTGTGTGACATTTGACCAGATTCCCTTGGGAGATAAAGTGTTTGGAAATACCCGAAATTCAATTGTTCGGTGCTGGAAAGCTTGCATACATCAGTGACCACTTTGTAAGATCATAAAACTTGAGTGCCAGAAAGTTAAGAACATTTTCTAATTTCTCAGAAATACTGAAAACAGGAACAGAAGCATACATGAAAATGAAGTATGAAGAAGGTGATAGCACTCCCACTAATATCATGAAGAAAAATGTCCTTTATAATTATATATTTTTTTTACTCATGTATTATATGCTACAAATAAATGATGACAGTAATAACCAGGGCCCGGATTCTAATCACATGTCATTTTTTTATTGATGCTGCATAAACATTGCCAACTTGTAGATAAATCCTAATCATGGCCTCTAGATTATGGAAATACATTTATATTAGGTCATTTTTTATCATTTTATGCAATTTTATATTTTTAGGGCATTTATTTCAATTTTACGTCATTATTATGTCATTTTCGTGCCATTTGCTTCTTTATTTAGTCATTTTCATGCATTTACATTGAGTGTATTAACTTTTTTCGTCGCTAGCGGTGCTGTCTTTGAAGTGTTGTTTAATGCAAGAAGGAAAAATTGGGCGTTAAAGTGTTGACATGTCTCAGTCGGAAATGAGAATCAAAGAAACGCCAAAATGTTGTATTATATTACTATTGTTATTAGATTGACTTGGCACATGCTTGGAATTGAGTGTGCAAACTACTGTTTACCCTCAATAAACAATAATATAATCCGGCAGAACGCAAAAGGAAATACCGAAGTTTGAATCGCCAGTGCCTCAGTGCCAGTATAAATTTCTGTGAGAAAAGAACATTCACACCATTACAGTTATTTACAGTTTTTACATTTACGTAAAAATTAGTCTAAAACGTTGTGTGTACAATAATAATTTTTTATTAATAAAATATCAGTTTTAGATCATTTTTTATAATTATTAAGTTATTTTCTTTAAAATTTAAGGTCATTTTATAGGTCATTTTTCAAACAATTTTAGGTCATCAGAATCCGGGCCCTGGTAATAACAAATAATAACAAAAGCAATAAGGACAATAATATGAATACAGTAATAGCACTAACAAGAATATCAATATTAAAATGTCCAATAAATAAATAATGGAAGCAATTTTGAAATTAAATTAGAGAATGTAAATATGATTACAATACTCTGGGAGATGTGCATACTGAACATACAAAAACTAGAACAGGTAAGTCACTTGTTCCTGGGAAAGGGAGTATCATAACCTGCCTTCAAATTTTGGTTAAAGCAGCAATGCATTTTAAGGCAGATTCTATGTGAACAAAACAAAAGTTGAATGTATAAGTAATATGGTGATATGCTACAGCATAACACAGATGCACCTCGCAGAGTTATCCAGCTTTGATTGGCTAGTGTTTCACAGTGGCCTTGTTACAGCAAATGGATTATGGTAGTTTGGGCGTGGAGGCTTTGAAATATTCTTTGCTTATGTTTGAGTGAGTGAGGGGGAGGGAGAGAGAGAGGAAGGGATGGTGTATCTGAACCTGAACTATTCCTCTTAAGATTTCTCTCTATCCTATATGCTACTTTATAGTACTATATAGTTTACTACCAAGGTAAATTCTTAAAAAAAAAAAAAAAAAAAATCTCTGAGCTTTCAACAAACTATACAAGAAAAATGTTGAAATATACAACTGAAAATAAGATATTAAGAATCAAATGAAAAGCACAACCTAAAAAAAATGCAACACAGACAGATAGTACAGGGTTGCAGGCTTTAAGCAAACAAAAGGAAGGCAAACTAGGGACTAGTGTTCAGTGCTCACCTTCTAGTCTCAATTCTAGGTTAGGTTATGCTTCTCCGGCTGCGGACAGGTCTTTACTTTTTTCCAATATAAACTAGTCATTATATTTACTTCCTAAAAATTCCTGACATATTCCACAATCATGCAAGTTTTTCTTACATAAACTGGGACCAACAATAACTGTTGGTGTTCGTAGCATGAATTCTTCCATTCCTATGTTGCTGGCAAACTAAGTTCACAATAAATTGTTCTGCATATATTTCCTTTTGTTATTGCAATTATTTTCATTGTAAACAAGTCTTTAAAATTAATCAATACGTTAGCAAACCTGAATTTCATACAGTTTTCTTTTTAAATCAAAACCTATTTAGTTGCAGGAAAATAAATTGTCTCACTTCTGCCCTTGTGGCCAAATGCAGGAATAAATTTCTGAACTAGTGAATCCTGCAGATTGATTACAACAATACTTTTTGTGAATAATGAGGCAGAAAGAAATTCAGAATTAGGACCTGGTGGGCCATGAATCAACCACATGGTGACTCTCCAACTCAGAAATTGATTTCTTCAGCAAGCCAGAAGACAGAAGATGTAGATGTCTATAAATCTTTAAAAAGTAGAACATATTTATGATACTAGATAATATTAATATTTTATTTCATCTCTGTTTATTTGGGGATGAATGTTCCAGTAAAAATAGTATTAACAAATTAAACAAATGGTATTGTTAAATCTTTAGGGCACTGGTACTAGTAGAGCATTTTTAAGTTTTACCAGCAGCATAAGTGAAAGAAGAATCAGTTAATCCAACAATTCCCTCCAACAATATCATACTCATTTTTTACATTTTTCAAGCACTAAAATACTGAGAAATCACAAAAACAGTTAAAATTATATTCTTACAAACAAAAATTGTAAGACAAAATCAACAATTTATCATTTGAAATGATTGTTCTGAAGTATGAGTCTCTTGATTTTTTCATTTTCATGAAATGAAAGCTGAAGTAGACTAGCATAGTATAGAAGTTCATTTTAAGTGAGTAAACTGAAAATAAGAATAAGGAATTAAACTACATAAAAAATAACTGATAACCAAAGAGTAAATGCTGCATGCAACAATAGCAGTTGGCATGCTACAAGGCTTACGCTCTGATGCTAACTTAGCTGCTCTGCAGATTCCAGTACTTGATCATGTAAAAAATAACAGAATTATTTGAGGGAATAACCCTAAAATAACCAAAACATGAAATGGGCTTGTACCTGATCTCGATGTGTTGTGTAGGTGTTGGGACTGAAGCTGCATGTTCTGGGTTTGAATCCAAATCATCATCAATATTATCGTCTGAACCTGAGTCAGTTTTCTGAACTGAGTCAAAGTCATTTTCAGGTTTGGAAGCAGGTTCGAGGTTTTCTTCTGATTCCGCCAAGGACACTTGCTCTGAACTTGTCACTGGTTCTGGTACTGACATTGGCACAAACAATGGTTCTGGCATTGGCACTGATAATGGCATAGATTTTGGTTCTGGTATAGGCACTGTCAATGGTTCTGGCATTGACACCAACATTGGCTTTGTCACAGGATCTGGCACTGGCATTGTCATGGAGACTGGTTCTAAAATTGGCAGTGAAACTGGCACAGACACTGGTTCTGATATTGGAAGCGACATTGGCATGGGTACTGGTTCTGACATTGTAACTGTCATTGGAATGGATACTGGTTCCAGCATTGGTTTTGATTCTGTCTCAGTAATTGGCAACGTCTCTAATAGTGGAACAGACCCTGGTTTCAAAATTGGTGGTGACACTACTAAAGGTACTAACTCTGGTTTTGAAATTGGCAATGTCTCTGATGGTAACTCTGACTCTGGTATTGGCAAAGACTTTGTCCCTAGAACTGTCACTGAAACTGGCACTGAAACAGGGAATGTTTCTACTGCTGGCAAAGACTTTGCCATGGTCACTGACTCTGGCTCTTGAATTGGCAATGCCTCTGGTACTGGCACTGACTCTGGTTCTGGCAACGTCTGTGGTAATGGCACTAATTCTTGCCCAGGATTTGACAATGTCTCTGTCCCTCCAATTTGCAATGGCATTGGCATTGACTCTGTCTTGGAAATCTGCTCTCGATCTTGTTGAGGACTGCCACACTGGCTACCCATCCCAACACCTCCGCTATCTAGCTCCCCACCTCCTCCCACATGCCCCAGTTGCATTGGTGATGTTACAGAAGCTGTAGACACAGTGCAGAATTTTCCTAGCTTCCGTTCCATCTCGAGTTTGGGATAAAGTTCTCTACACAGAAGATAAACAATCATTCAATTTGCTTGCTTAAACCACACATATTTCTACATTGGCATTAGAGAAAATCAAACAATCTCATCTTTACAGATGTAGGCCTACTATATAACAACGCAGTTTACTAATATGAAGTCCATTTGAAATTACATAATCATTTACATTCTGCCTTTACAAAACAGAAGTGATATTACATGCTACCTAAAACCAGCTAAATATATGTTTGGATGAAAACCATTTTAATATTGTATTATTGTAAGATTTCAAGCAGAAATCTAAGAGTCTGTGAAAACACTTTATTCCAATGTATTCAAATACCCATGGAATCTATCGACTTACAGTACTGTAAGATTGATTATCAATCTATTCTTTTTTTAATTAATGTAATTCTGTTTGTTTAACCTTATATTTTGTGTTAAACAAAGATAACATTTGTTTCTTTAGCCTTTCAGACCATGTACAGTTCTACCTATAGGTCACAGGGTCACGTGCCCCCATCCATTTTTAATATGAACTGTAGTAGCATTGAATAAAGTTATATGATATTTATCTATTTCAAACTGTGTGCTTTTGCTTTGCTTGTTAGTGGTTTAAGTCAAGTTTGGCAACAAAGTATTGGTCAAATTTCTGTCGTTACTTTGCTGCCTGGCCTTCTCTCATCTCTTTAACACTATCCCCTCTTCTAAAGATGGAGAAAACAAGGAGGGGTTGTAGCTAGTTTAATTTGTATAGGGTCACAGTAATGCTGCGACTACTCACTTTCTGGCGCTGTCTACAGTCTTGAAGTCTTCTACATAATTGGACGCATACCCGCTAGATGGGGTAGTTTGCACTATAGTTATTAGAAGAAGATATTTACAAATTGAGAGAGAAAGAGAGAGAGAGAGAATACAGTTACTGGTCTTACTCCCAAACTGCACCTCCATGGGCCATCAGAATACAACACCACCTTGCCAGTAAACCCTGTGCGGTTGTCGATTTGGGAAGGGCAAACACAAAAATGCTATTTTCCACAACTTCTCAAATAAGCTAAACCGGATGTTGAGTGTTCATTGCGCTAATGAGCTCTGACCTTTGGTGTTCTTTAGTTAGTATAGTAGGCAGTGAAATGAATGAGGTAAGCTAGTTACAAACTAAATATCTACATTCGATGACCAAGTATTAGCCAAAGAAACAGGCTGGCCTAAACCACAGCTTTCGATAAGTCTTACTTATAAAGATAAAAAATTATCATTTTGCTTTTTTTTTCTTAAACAGTGATACCTGATCTCCAATATCGTTCCTTTTGTTTCTTGACCTTAAGAGTAAGGAGTTTCACCAGTATGATTTTTTATATTTCTATTACGTATACCTTAGTTTGGAAAAACTAATCCTGTGACACATTTAATACATTCCCCCCTTGTGTTTTAGGATGACACCATGACCAGATATGTGCTACAAATTTATAAAGTTCTTAAAAAAACTCTGACACAAAGCATTAGTTTGAGCTCCAAGACATCCTAGCAAATGCAATCTTTTCAATAGTAGTAATCCACAAAACATTTGCCAACATTACAACTTGTACAGAACCTTAAAAAATGGATTTTTTGTTGTTGTGAGAACTGTTTGGCACTTATCAGAGGACCAATAGATCTCATATCACCGTGATTAGCAGAACTAGAAAAATGCTGGCAGTGAAGATACACAGGAAAGCAACGTCACCAAAAGAGACAGTGGGGCACAGAAAACTACTTTAGCAAACTGCAAGCATATCACAAGTGAAAGCCAAGCATGCTCAACGTCTAAAAGAACTTTAAGGTCTCAAAGAATACTACAAAAGAAATGCGTAAGAAAGAGGAGAGCTTTGTTGCATACAGACTGGAGTCTCACCTCCGACTGGTTAGGATGATGTAGTACTTAATGTGAAGACTGCTGTGATCTGCTTCATCTTCATGATCATGAGCTACGATCAGAGTGGCATCAAAGTCATCTGTGTGCTTCATATCATGTACATCTTTGTATGTTACATGTGGCGTGCTCTCCAGTTGTACCAGAACATACTCATTATCCTGAAATAATTACAAAGTCATTACGAGTTCACAATGAATGAAAGCTATCGCTTTTTCACAAAGCATAAAAGGTTATATTTAAAAAAAAAATAGAAATTATTCACATGTCAGATAAGTTGCAGAGTAATTGACTAAATTTGTTAACTACATTGAAAGCAAACTGATAATGGCAACCTTAAATGACAACTACTATGATTTGATCATTGAAGGAGGAATACGATGATAAAAATTGAAAGATGTTTAAATCGATTTTATGATGTATTAATATATACTGAAAACAAAGAGTTGATTTGAATTTTTCAAACGCAGCCAAGCCGCATGAATTAAAATTAAAGGAAGGGTAAACTAAAAAAATACCATTTTCTTATTTTAATCTCATCGCACGGAGCTTTGAATTACGAAACGAATGGTGATCTCGTGAACTTCAGGTGCCCAATATTACGCCTTGTACGGGTGAAGTGAAAAGCTGCTGTGACGTCACACCTGACTAACTCGCTAGCAGGACAACAGCTGCTGTAATGCTCGAGCGTGTGTTTCTAATACACCACCAAGTCTCATTTGTGTTTGTTGTTGACAGAGATGCCTGCAATGTTACCTTCTAAGGACAAATCTCGGTATTCACAAATTAATATCACACGAAAAGAAAATGACAAGGAATTATTTAAAGAATTGCAAGGAAGAAAAGAGAATACGGAATGGTGTAAATGTGGGCTGTGTATACATATGAAAACGGGCCACGAAAGTGTGTGTTGTTGGGACTGTGAAGTAATTTGTGAACAGAAGGGGGTTGTAGACTGTATAACACGACATTGCTCATTCGATAGCGTTATTATAAATAAAGATACACTAGTTGCCAGGCGTTATCAGTTAATACTTAGATCTAATACAGTTCAAAAACAAAATATTTTTTCAAGATACGAACAGAGTCACATTCAGATTCAGAATCATCTTTTGCGGTAGTAGAAATTTCTGAAATGCTAAAAGAGCTATCTAATCCAAATCACAATTTCTAGAAGAAACATTCAATGAATCTGTGCAAACATTGACATAAGTTTCATTTCCTAGTTCACACTGAACGCCTACGCTGTTAGAAACTGAATTTTCGTCATAAATACTAGATTCCACATTCATGATTTGTCCATTCCCGGATACTGAAGGATTACTGTTCAAATCTTGCAATAACTCTCTCATTTCCTTCTTCCTCGAGTACGACGATTTTCTTTACTTCATTGGCGGTGTTTCAGATTTCCCACGCAAAAGAAGTGATGGCACAGCACTTCTTTTTTAAACAGATTGCGGGGTTTCTCCAGATAACTGTTTTCGTAACTGTACCGAAAGCTCGGTATCATTTTCTTCAAAATGTTGTGAACAAACCGTACTGTATTTAGTAGGAACAAATTTTTCTCTTTTTATTTTTATCAGCCATTGCTTATTTACGTTCGGATGACTTATCTCTGTTGGGAAATCGATGAAAAGATATTTTAAGTGTGTTATCACTCTTCGACGATGAGTTTGTACACCCCACAACACAACAATAAACCATTGTTTGAACAGATACTCACTAAAAAACTGTAACAGTAGACAGAATACTGTGAAATGTCTTTCACCGGGCGAGACTGAGCCAAGCCTTCGTCAAGCGTGACGTCACGCGCCCATCGCTTTACAATAAATATATTCGTTTTGTGATTAAATGTGAAGGTGTAAAACATTTCTAACAGTGAATATCATTTCTTAAAAACATTTTCTTTCAATCCGTATGAAGAAAATGATACTGAATTTTTAGTTTACTTTTCCTTTAATGACTGCCCAAGGTTCTTTTCTTAAAAATCGTAACAAAAACAGCAAAATTTTGACGAAATTAAACATAAACAGGAAAACAAATATTGAAATTACTATAAAAATTGTATGAAATCTGGCAAAATATACAATGAAATTACTATAAAATTTTATAAAATCTGGCAAAATACACTACCCAGCATTTTGAAACTTTTTTCTTCTTTTTTTTCCCTTTCTTTCTTTTTTTTCCGTTTCTACGTATCACATCACATTTTCTCGCAATAGGTATATCAAAATGAGAGATAGGCCTACATTGCATAATACAGGATAAAAAGTACTGAAAAGATAAGGGTAAGTTTGGAAATAATTACAGAGAAAAATAAAATTATATTATTAAAGAGTCCAAGACATAATTATGCATTCCACTAAAGACCAATAAACAGAGGTTTCATTGATATAAGAGCCAGTACCTGAGGTCAAATATGCTGATATGCACGTGTTCATGATTTCAATGCTGTATCAACAAAGTGTGAGCAAAGAATTCAGTGTATATATAAAACAACACTAGAAAATGCTATTAGAGAGAAAAATGGTAGTCTTCTTGATGTGAACAGTCCTATTTGTCCCCTTGGAATGATTGCTTCGGTGCCCAGTGTCTGACTGCTGTATGATTGCCATCTGTTTTCAAACACAAACAGTAGTCGGCCATCATTGGGACATCCCACCTCTCCTAGTACTTTCTTTCTGGCTCCATGTCTCTCGCATCTCTTCACTAACAGTCCCAAGATTTTCCGGAAAGCAATTGAGATGAGAACGAAAAAAGTGCAGTTTCAGGCTCATTCTACACCCCAAATCTTTCATATATTCACTATTGTTTCATACTGTTCATTTACATTTCCTAGAGAGTTTGTCATGACGTTCCTCACTGAAATCCATGCAGCAAGTTCCACGGCATTCATTGTCTGTTCAAAGTTTTGACCTTTCTAATTTGTAGCCTATCAAAAATGTTTTCCTTGACCTTTGCATCTCACACATGTGAAAACTTGGGGCTACTTTTGTCCAAGGCCTTATCCCAGTTTGATGAGTAGTGAAAAGCAGCACTGAGACACAATGACACATTTCTCCCCGAAAACTAGATGTGATAAGAAAAATACAGTGAACACTGACATTTCTGAAATCAGGAGTTCTTATTTAGTTAAAATCACTTATTAGTTGCTTTGACACAAAGATCATCTATCTCTAACTATCTATCGCATTGGATGCATCGCAACACATGATTGGGGTGTTGACAGCAGCAGATTACATTAGGATAGTGGTATTCAACCTTTTTCCATCCTGTACTCCAGAAACATTTATTAACTCAACCGTAAACACGCAATTTCCTTATTTGATTCTTCTTTACCCACCTGAGTGGGACTAACATAGGGTAGGGAACAAAGCTATGGATCAAACTGAGACAGGACACCCACATACACGTATAGATTCACTACCATGAGATTCAAACTCCAGAACTCCTGAATGTGCACCAGCAACTTCACTAATCAGCCATTCCATGGAAAGTGAGCCTCAAGTGTCCAGACTGTAACAACCTTTTAATATAAATTTAAAATATGTCATCATTGAAAAATTATGAAATTAATTTTCTGAATCAGTTCTTCGGTAGACTAGTATTGAATATTAATTTCATAATTTTTCAATGACGATATATATTTTAAATTAACATTAAAAGGTTGTTATGGTCTGGACACTTCAGGCTCACTTTCCGTGGAATGGCTGTAAATCACATACCTCACTCGGTTTTACACAATAATATTACTCAATTAAATTAAATCAAAAATAATGTATTAAAGTAAATAAAAATAATTAAAACAATGAAAAGGAACAAGATTAAGGATACACATATTTTGACAATGCAAAATCAGCTTATTCAATTATTATTATTAATTATTAATGTGAATACAGTTTGTTAGTAGGCCTTAGATTAATGAGTTTGTTTCCTCTTTACAATATATTTATCTACAAAGTAATACTAGGAATTAAAATTGGTACTATTGAAATAATAAGATGATTAACTAAATTACGACTAATGTGTACTTTATACAACATTGCACTTTTCGTAATTTGCATGTAGGCCTGTGTGATGTGGGGAAAATGCGATATTTTAATAAGAAATAAAGAAACCAGATCTGCACATCCTATCTTGCTGGAGGACGGAAAGTTTAAACTTAAATAAAATGAATCAAACTAGTATGTTTGTAAAGTATATTTTGATCTCAAATACAGATATAATTTTTGGTATTTTAAATGACAAGGAAGTCAAATGTCATTGATAATAATAGAAAGACAATACCACTTTATGAGCAAGTAGCCCACAGCTGCAACAGGGAACACTAGAAATTGAAAAGAAAACAAGAGAAGTTTTTTCTGTGGCTTACATTATTAATTGTCGGCAGCGGTGGTCTAGAAGTAGCGTGCCCGCCTCTAGATCCAAAGGTCGCGGGATCAAACCTGGCCGTGGTCGATGGATTTTTCAGGACGTAAAAATCCTGGGCACAGAGTCCTCCGGGAGGGACTTTAAGCTGGGGGGCCATGTCGTAGATTTACGGCATGTAAAAGAACTCCACGCCTAAATTAGAGCCTCTGGACAAAATTTCTCGGCCCTTTTACGTCCAAGTAATACCTTAGTTTCCGGAGGTGGGCTGTCCCTCTGCCCTCTCTTGGAAAATAAGCGTAACAAACTTAGTGTAGGTAACGAAACCTCCACTTGGAGGCCCTACGTCTCACCATAGGGGTTACAGGACAAAGTCAGTCAGATTATTAATTAAATAATATGCCTAAATATCTTAAAAATTTTACACATCTGTACCCCTAAAATATCTTGGCGTACTCTCATGGGTATGTGCATAACACTGGATTAAATGAAAATGTTAGGATACGTATCTAAATAACTTACATTATTTGCCCAAACCCAAAGTGGCACTGGTAACAGGAATTCAAATTATGTATGTTAACTGAGTAAAAGCAAACAAGGCTGATGCCAAAGAAGGATGAAATTAAGCTATACTGAAAATCAAAATGTAAATTCTGAAAAGTTCTCTAGACTTGTATAAAAAAGGAACGAGTATTTAAGTTGTATAGACAACTATCGATTAGCCGGGGTAATGCCAGGGAGAACAAACACTGATAATTCAAAATCATGAATAATGCAAAATACACACAATAATGAAGATTTTAGAACTTCAAGCAGAGGAACTACATTTATTGCTATATGAATATATAATTTAAAAGTACAAGACAACTATAATCAAATAGAAAAGGATATACTGTACAATAAAATATTGTGTAATATAATTTACAGTATTCAGGAAACTGATGCCTTACAAATGTGTAGCTTAAAAGAAATCTCTCATCTTCTCTTGATTTTCAGGTACAATGTCTTTCTTTTGTATATCACTACGCAATTTCCCAAGAATATGGCTGTAACAATTGTAATCGAAATTACATTTATATAATAAGATTGACACTGTCTATTACAGTTTTTACTGTTAAATGACAATAAATTATTATTATTATTATTATTATTATTATTATTATTATTATTATTATTAGTTCATCTTGGAACAAAGAATCACTTTGCTGTTCTAAGTACGAAAGGACACATTCCACAGCATTCAATACCTCCCCATGACCTATACTGTCAGCACAGACTAATATTCTTCTCCTTCTCCACTTCAACCCCTTCAACAGCAAGTAGCTTTCTGTGTCCTTGAGCGATGTCCAGTAACTTACTGTATGCTGGTAAAGAAAACGTCAAAAACCTCAAAATGCAATAAAACTATAAACCTCAAGCTAGCGTTAAAAATTGAGCTTGGCTCACAACCAAAGAAAATTTAATACAATACTGTAAATAAAAAAAATAGAAAAAAAGTGATTAATTTACAAATGGATAATGTGCCCACGGATAATCGAAATATCAAGCTAACAAGACAGATGGTTTTGAGAGGACTAGACATAGGGAAGAGGAGGATGGTGAAGATGACATAACAGATACAAGTGGAAAATCAATGCTGACAGTGAATTCTTCAGTACTAAGTAGAATAAATTGTTATGAAAACCATAATGTATAATGTTTACAATATACTCACATGAGAATCTGTGTCATAATCAACACCTTCTGCATCATTTATAGCTGGAACCATACGAAACACGTCCATGCTGTAGGCCTTCTCATGGCTCAGTAAGTAGTTAAAGAGCTGTCGAGCCGGAGTCGTTACCTCATGTACAGTAAGCACATCTACAGGCAAATGCAATCTCATACAGGTTCTCAGAAAATGGCTGATACATGGAGCATAAAAACGAATAGAGAACCAACAAAATCTATGCTACAACTGAAAAGCATAGGGAATATGATGAGTGTTCACAGAACTTGATATTGATAAAAACCTTCATATTTATAGTCACATATCTCGAGTTGAATTCAGCTGGTTGATTTGTTTCTTGGCTGTGCACGAGTCCCCCACTCCAACTCGCCTGGAAAGTAGGGGTTTTGGGTGGGAATGCAAGAATCGGTTTTTATAATTTTGAGATATTTTGTTAGTTATGAAAAGAGCAGTGTTGGTCCAAGGGAATTTTCCTGCAACAATTAAGCCACGTTTTAAGTTATAATATGGTGTTTTTTATAATTTCAAAATAATATGTATGGTGCAAGATCTTTTTTATTATGAAATATTTATTATTTGGTATTTATAATTGTGAATTGTTCTGTTGGCATATATACGGCGTTTTTTATAATTACAATTACAATTACAATTACAATTTATTGTTCCAAATCACACGAAAAATACATACAAAAGTTGATACACCACCTGAAGAAGCAGAGCTTGTGTTCGGGGGTGGTTCAGTTCAATATATTAGAAAAACTTATACTAAATAATTACTTAAAACAATACATAATTTGGAGAAGTATGACAAAATATTATGTATAAAAGGTTAGAACATGTTCTATTTACAATACAAAGGTACGAGGTAATACAATAATAATACATAACAATTTACTTGTTCAAATTTTAGTAAAAAACAAAGAAATTAAGTTCTATCCAAATTTTAAAGTTTAATATGAAAAATGTTATAACAGTAATAGTAGAAAACAGAAGTAATAATTATATAAATTTTCTAATTTTAGACCTAAATTGTTTGTTGTTTAAGCTATTTAGATCAGGATGGTTGGTAATAAATGAATTGAACAGTCTTGGGCCAAAACTTGAACAGTGCTTAGCTCCAGCAGTTGTAACATTTTTTGGATCAAGTAATAAATTTAATTGATTCCTTCGCGTGTTATATACGTGAGATTCTGACTTGTAATTGTCACGATATTTATGAAAATAATCCAGTATGACATACTTGTAAATTTGGTCTATGGTGAAAACGTTAAATTCAGAAAATAACAATTTGGAAGAATAGTCAGGAGGCTTAGATAAACAAATCTTTATGATGCGTTTTTGAAGACAAAGCAAAGGGCTGAGGATCGTTTTTGCAACTCCTCCCCACCCAATTATGCCATATTGAATAATAGAATGAATTAGGGCTAAATAAATCGTACGCAAAACATGAGCTGGTAAACATGAACGGAGAATAACGAATTTATAAATGACTTTACATAGCCTATTGCACAAATATTCAATGTACTTGTCCCATCTTAAATGTCAATCAATTATGATGCCTAGATATTTCACTTGATTTGATTCACTTAAGGAGGGACAAGTGCAGCTATTAATATAGCAACCTGAATTGTGTTTTTTTAAGCTTAAATTTTTACTTACTTTTAATTGTTGCATACCGGTAGCTGTTAAAGCGAAAGGAACTAGCGTAGTTTTCTCAACATTTAAGGAAAGTAAATTAAAATCCAGCCAAGGCTATCTGTTATTTTCACCGGGTTCCAGGAGCTCATTCTCGCGACAGGTCATGCAATGACTCCGGGTGACAGGACAAGCATATAGTGCGCAAAGAATTTACGCTTATACAGACATATTCCTCTTCCATGAATCCTGCGTAATTCAATTCTGATAATGTTATTAATCTCCTATTTCATCACTCTTCTCGAGAAAGAATGCCGGGATATTTTCTTGGGTATTTATTAATTACAAGTTTAAGTAAAATACTTCTGTCTGGGATACCGTACTGCTACTTTGTGAAATTAAACCAACCCATTCCTTTGTATTGCCGACTACAAGCTTACTATTTTAAAATGTTAATTATAAGTAGGCCTACAAATATTCTGTTTTCTATTAATTATCACACTAATTTATTTTCCTCCTGTAATAACATATTTTTTCATGAGCAGTTTCCTGATTCATTTTTTGTTTGTTAATTATAACTTATTTAATACGCATATTTCTTTTGTGGAGAGTTGATGTGTCTTGAAATTATCATGGCTGACCTACTTTAAGAAGCAGTTCAAAAATATATTGATTTTCCTGCTAGAAAGAGTTCAGTGACCTTCAAATAAATTAGCTGATATTCTCAAACTTGGTGTCCACACTCTGCAAGTGTAAGTATACATTACAGATATATAAATGACAATTGAAAGAAGAAGACAAAATAAAGGGGATGTATGAAAACAAATTAGTTCTAATTTATTATGTACTGTAATTATTACAGACAAATAATTAATGAACTACAGAAAACATTATAATCACATACAGGATCACGTTAATGTTATTAAACTCCCTCGTAATTTTCTCCCAAGCATCATCTTTGTCTTTTATTATTTCTTTACACTCTATTTTTTACTTGTATCTTGTCATAAGCGCAATTAGTAGAGACTTTTAAAAATATTGATTAGTTTGTCCCTCGATTTATCTTCTTAATATCCCCCATTTTTGTAGTTGATGCAATTTGCCACTAAAGAAAACAAAAGAAGTGGATTCATAAAAACAAATTTTTAATCACTGCCTTCTAGCTTGCTGCTGTTCCTATTTCCTGTGAGTGTTAAAATGGTGTTACTTAACCCTCGGTCGAAAAAGCATGGTGAAACGAATGAGTCACAAAAACGAGTTAAAAAATCAACCAAAGTTAACAAACCCGGAGTTTTAGTGTATATTTAACCCTGATGAAACCAGGCGTCAGTGGCACATATATACAGTCCGTTTTTACAAGTAAGAATCAGCTTGAAAAATTTTATGTCATAACCGGGATTTGAACACGGATCTTCGGCTTAACGCGCCGATGCTCTACCATTGAGCTACCATGACAACATGTCAGTGCGACATCAAATTCCTCAACTGATTCAGAAGACAAGGCAGACCACGGGAGGTTTCTCCGTTGAGAACACACATCCAATGGCGTCCTACATTTGTAGGTACTTTGAAGCCAAGTTATATTTATATACTATTAATTAAGTGGAGGGAAAGGAAATAGACATTAAATCCATGTCTGGGATATTAGTACAAGTAAGAATCAGCTTGAAAAATTTTATGTCATAACCGGGATTTGAACACGGATCTTCGGCTTAACGCGCCGATGCTCTACCATTGAGCTACCATGACAACATGCTTGTATTAATATCCCAGACATGGATTTAATGTCTATTTCCTTTCCCTCCACTTAAGTCCGTTTTTAGTTGTTCTCAGCTACCAAGTTCTCAGATCTCGCATCGCAAGTTCTCGGATCCTGCATTCATCTGAGAACTCTTTCATTTGAATGATCATTCGATGTTTTATATTTCCTTTAAATCATTTGATTCTGCCTATCACAGACCCTGTGAAGTACTCTAATTGCTGTGGATCAATTTGCCTGAATGCAGACAATTTTCTATTCATGTTTGATGTGCATTCCACATAAAATATGTTCAATGAGAGCTTGGAATACTTACCTGCGTAAACCAAATTTCGAGCAAAGTTGGGAGCTTTGGAGTAGTAGTTTAGAAAATCATCAAGGAAATGTGTGAGATGGTAGCCTTGTTTCAGAAGTGCATGGTGCCCAGACACATAACCATGGACGCTGCGAAGATGATAGTCATATGTGAAGGAATGTAAATGCATCAGGATCTTGATCTTATCACATTCATCCAGAAAGCCCAGTGTGAACTGGAAGCAGAAAATCAAAATCTGACCATAATATGTTTTCCATGTCAAATGTACGATAACAAGACCATGTACACAAAAATTAGCTCCTATCTCTACAAGGAATTGCAAATTATCGATAGAAAAAGTACACTTCTAATTACTAGATTGTCTGAAGCACACACACACACACACACAGATCGCTCTGAGTAATTTTAGTACACGCTCTTAAAAACGACTGCTTGTCAGACTGAAAAGTAGCTCTTTAGCAGACTCTTCTCCAAATCAGTTCCAACTATGGCTCCTAGATGTCTCTAGTCTCTTCCAGAAGTTTATTTTTAGATGTTTTTATGAGTATAGGTTAATATTATTAAGAAGGATCGTAAACCTTGTCATTTGGATATCTTCTATTCAAGAAATAGTCTGATAATAATAATATTATGTTGAACCTAATTAGGAGATGGACTGAATGCGCCATCTCTGCATTACAATGCCATAGCTTAAAGCAATATACCATGACTGCCAGTTGAAAAGAACGAGTCAAATATAAAGCCGATGGATTTATAGGCTACACTGTTGGGCATCATATACAGCTGATCCCCCTGGTGGACAGTCATATAAAGTCGAAGGTTAAGGTCCGACACCTGGGCACCATAAAAAGCCGATGCGCCAGGTCGCCATTGGTGAAGATCTGCCTACGATGTTTGTCTTGTAGAAGGGGTTCTTATAATAATAATGATATTGCCAGCTAGTCGGTAGAGACTAGAGAAACGTGGTGTTGATGTCTGAGGTGACTCGGGGTAATTTATCTGATATAAGGAAATCAATGGTGGGATATGGATGAAACACAGTATCTAGGGCAAATATGTATATACTATGAAATTATATGTAATAATTGGTTACAGTCACTTGTATTGATTAAATATGATATCAATTTACTTTATCACGCTGCACAATTAAGCAAACTTATTTGCTTAAATATGCCCTATTTTGTCATTGGTGCCATATCTTTATAAGCACACGTCAGAATTGCGTATACATCCCAATTCCACAATACAGTAAACACAGAACAACTCTGAACACGAGGCGGAGCAGGCAGAGTCACGTGACGAGTGACAAGCGAATGAGGTCGTTGTGGTGTTGTACAGTTAACGAAACACGCTGCCTCGCTAAAGAGATGTACTTACCTTATTTCCTTGTGCGCTCAAAATCTATTACATGTATGTCTTTCCTGATATCATCATTAGAAAGCTGTATTTATTTGGAAGCCACCTGTCCAAACCCCATATCTGTACAATGCTCCTTTGAGGAGATAACTGCTTATTTTTAAGAAATGAAATATCTTAAAACAATGCTTGCTTGTTCCTCTAAGTGAGTAGGCATGCATCTTCCTTCTCTATTAGAAAGAGCCACCTGCACACTGATGACTCGTCAACGCTGCACGTTGCATAACATTCTATTGGCTTATCATATGTTCAGAGTTGATTTGTGTTTAGTATAGTACGTATCTATCGTACGGTGTCCCTGAAGAAGTCTCCTTGCATTAGGACGAAATCAGTATTATGAAAACTGAGTCTGTGATGTAATTATTCATGACATAGCTTCCTGATTGGTCTCGGAAGCTCGTCGTTTATTTCTACTGGCCGGAGAATATTGAACGTGACAGACTAGGAGAAAAAATCATTAATTCTAATGGCGACATTAAGTCCGAAAGAGGCGGATATGTATGAATTTACTTAATAATTTCTAATCAAATGCAATCATAGAAAACACTGCTGAACAAGAAGCTAGGGATGATATGAATATTGATAAAACCTGGGAATGCACTAAAGACAATATTAAAGTAGCCGTAAAAGAAAAATTAGGTCCGCTTGAACTGAAACCAAATAAACTGTGGTTCGAAGATGACTGCGTGAAATTAATAAATGCAAGAAAGCAGGCAAAACTACAGTGGTTGCAAAATCCAAATGACACTACTGTCGAAAATCTCAACAACATTAAACGAGAAACCTCTAGAACCATTAGAACAAAGAAAATAAACTATCTTCAAGACAAAGTAAATGAATTAGAGGAAAACAGTAAAGACAAAAATGTTAGGGATCTCTACAAGGGAATAAACGAGTTCAAGAAAGGTTTTCAACCCAGAATAAACATAATTAAGGCCAATGACGACACTATACTCGCGCCTTCGAACAATATTTTGAATAGGTGGAAAAATTTCTTTAATCAATTATTAAAATACATGGAGATGTCCAAAGTGTAGAAAGTGAAATATTCACAGCAGAGCTGTTGGTTTCTGAATCAACTCTTAACAAAAGTAGAAACAGCTATAGGTAAACTAAAAACACACAAATCTCCAGGGGTTGACAAAATTTCAGCAGATATTGATTAAGGCAGGTGGGGATACATTAAACTCAAAGATCCATAAACTCTTCTTATGATTTGGAGAAAGGAGGACCTTTCTGTGACAGTTGATATAAAAAACCACATTACTAGATAGAGAACATTTCAAAACTTATGGGTAAGTAATTTAGCACTTAGTCCTTTGCAGGCAGTGATGTTTTATGGCTGTAGGCTGAAGGTATTTTAAAAGAAAAAATAAGTTAATACCTATTGAGAGTAACTTCAATCAGATATTCTTGCATAAAAACAACATATAACTTGGATTTTTACCCAATTCTGCCACTGTTCAGCTCCAGAAACGATGTTTTATTATTTTGCATGAAAATGCTTATGCAGAAACGACACAGGTCTCATTGATCGCATTATAAGTTTACATAGGCCTACTGTATGCTATGATTTTCAATTGGATCAGTATCTAGATAAAAATCAGAAGGCAGAACTGGCCCTTAATGATATTGTATATTGTAATGGTTGCTGATCAATGGAAAACATACTGCAATAAGCTGTACATGGATGGCAATGGGAAACTTGGTCGTGGAAACATTCCAGAGGAGAAGGAACCCAACATCTTAAGAGAAGAAGTCTGAGCTGAGGAATAATACAGCACCTTGACCTGACCTCATTACTGCAGAGATGCTAAAAGCACCTGTAGAGCTGAGTTTGAAAATCATGCAAGAAATATGCAACAACATTTGGAATAATGGAACACGGATAGAAGACTGGACTGTCGGTGATGATTCCTTTCCACAAGAAAGGTAATACACACCATTGTGAGAATTACAGAACCATTTCGTTGATATCACATGCCATAAAATTCTTCTAAATATCAACCATGAATGTCTAAGAACGTATTTAGATAAAGAAATACCACCAAAGCAAGTTACATTTGTAAAAAATAAAGGAACATGAGAAATGCAAAGAGTTCAACACCCCTTTAGTACTCTGATTCCTGGACAATAGCAATGGAGAGAACTGTGAAATGGGTGTTCCTGATCACCTTATCACTCTTATCAGAAATCTCTACTCTGATAGTAAGGTAGTAGCAAGACTATATAAGATGACCTCCAGTCCTTTGGAGTCAGATGAGGGTGTATTCTATCACCAGCTCTGTTTAACATCTATGGAGAAAATGTTATGAGAAAAAGCCTTGAAGGTTGGACTGGTGGGAGAAGAATCAACAATATAAGATGATATCACGCTATGCGCAGAATCTCAGGTCGAAATGAAGGAACTAATAGTAGAGTCAAGTAAGAAAGAAAGCTTATCGATCAATAAGGGAAAGACCAAGATCATGATAATTGACAGAGCTGAGTCACTACCAGGTACAGATGTTCTGTCAGAATAGGAGGAAGTAGATAATTTTACATATCTAGGATCCATAGTTCGTAAAGTTGGTGGCTCCACACAGGAAATACGGCGCAGAATAGTTCTACGCAGAGATGCTAAATCAAAACTGACAAGGATTTGGAAATATCAAGCTCTAACCAGGCTTACTGAATTGAGAGTATTGAATGCTCTGGTGTTTCCAGTGTTCTTTTATGGAGCTGAAATCTGGACAATAAATGAAAAGGATCACAAAAGAATTGATGCCTTTGAGATGTGGACATATAGGAAGATGCTAAGGATATCAAGGATGGACAAACATACTAATGAATCAATCCTTCAAGAACTCGGGGTGAAGAAGCAGTTGTTCAGTATTTGCTTTGGGCATATAGTCAAGACAAGAATACATTGGAAAAGATGATTATCCAAAGCAAAGACGAAGGGCAAAGAATGTGCGTAAGACCAGAAAGGCGATGGCTGGACCACTAGAATTGGGTCAGCTGCTCCGAGATACCGAAGACTGTGAATGATGGAGACAGACTGTTAAGCATATCCTATGATGGGTCACCAACTTTCAACTATGAAAGACGGAATATTGATGATGATGATGAAGGGGAAAACACGAAACAAAGAAATCACGCTATTCACTAGATATGCAGCCCAGTGAAATCCTCTACTAAAATCATTCTGGGCACATGTATAAAAGAATTCCCAAGTCAAGAATGGTTAAGGGAACATTCTGCTACAATTTTTTGAAGTTTTTATATATTTCGTATGTAAGACATTATCAGTCTGTCAGTGAACTCATATATGGGTTTCCACCCAGGAGCATGAGTACAGACCTCCCATATATTGGTTAGTAATCGAAATAACTTTTCTAAAATAAAATAAAAAATTATTAAAACCTCCAATCCGCTAAGAGAAAAGAATGAAAATTTGCACAGTTTTAAGAGTGCTAATGTAATGTCATTGCTCAGTATGGGATTACTGAATTTCGCAAGACATGTATGTTCTTTGTATGATTTTCGATGTTCCAAGTTAGTATATCACTCCAAACTGTTTTTATAATCACATACAGTGTTGTTTGTATGATTACAAGAGGATGCAAATAGTACAATATAGTGTTGGATTAAATAAACAAGTCCATTCTGACAGCTGTCGCTAGCTTTGTTCTGTGTTGCCGGGTCCTCCCTCAGCTGAGCTTTGTGCCGCACCATGCCCTCGCGAATACAAGACACAAAACATGATTCGCAAATCCAAAAGTGTTTAATCTGTAATAACTACACTCTCTCTCAACTGAAAACCTATTACAGAAAATCATGCAATACAAATTATTTGCACTATAACTTAGTACTACAATTTAGTAAAAGGAATAAACTTCAACATTTGTGTTTGCTCAGGCGTAAGTAAGAAATTTAAATATAATTAGTTTGAAACACCATTCTGGCATTATTTGCAATAAGAAAAGATCATAAGCACAACTGCAACAAGTGTGATTTTCATAACTTACATTTAAGGGGACAGTGGAGCCACTCCCATTGAAGAATCAGAACTGCTTCCTTCATCGGAGCTGGAATTCAGTGAGATAACCAATTCTTCTACGTAACGCTCTATATTGCCCTCAGCATTCCAAGTATCCTTTGTCAAACCCTTTGTATGTTCAACCACTTGTGCCCAGTCCGCTGCAGTCACTGCTTCGATACCCTCTGTAGTAAGATGTTGCACTTCCTTAATTGTGAACTTCTTATTGTTCCTCGCTACGTAACCTTTTACCTGTGCCCAGATAAGCTCAATGAGATTTAAATGTACATGGTAAGGGGGAGGCGGATCACTTTGTGACCATATTTCTTCACCAGTTCGTCCATCACAAATGTGGGGAATCTTGGCTTATACATTCGCACCAATTCCATCAATTCTGCTTCTTTCAGAGTCACGTCAATTTCAATATTACGCTTTAGCACCACATTTCTTTCCAGCCACTCTATAATGTCTCCTTTTCTCCATGACATTGTAGGTGCCTTTTCTAGCTACTCAGAGTGATAGGGAGCACAGTCTATAGCAATGGTGGATTTGGGAGCTATATTCCTCAAAGTGACTCTGTGAACCATTTCTTAAAGCTTTCGCCATTCATCTCTTCGTGGTAAACTCCAGTTTTCTTGGACTGGAACATTAAAAAACAATTTGAAACAAACCCACAAGAAGTGCCAGCGTGAAGAACAATGACCCTTCGCCCCTTACCCAACGGAGTTTTCATTGTTCCTTCTGGTGTAAGGTCAGTCCACCCTTTGTTTATAGTATGGCCGGTGATCACCCAAGTTTCATCCAGCTACACGATGTCCTCATAATTCTCCTTCATCACTACTCGCAAGTAGCGACATTGCCAGGCTACAATGTCACTCCTCTCCATTAGTGCCAGGCGTTTATTAAGCGTCTGGAATTCGAACCCCATTTCTATAATGAGTTACGAAGAGAGGACTTACTGCCGGAAAATAATCCTGCTTCTCGGAGAGTAACAGTAAGCTTTTGCAGGGTTGGATGCTCTCTTCGTTCATAGTATACATATATATGCCGGTGAATAGCATCTTTCTGAAAAGGGTCCAAGTTTGTAACCCTTTTTGTATGTCCCCGTATCTTTCCTGGGGTTTCTAACAGTAATCGAGAAGGATGAACTTCTGCTTCTTCCTCTGGAAACTCAGTTTGATTCTTCTCCTTCTCTTTCCCAATTCTTACTACTGTCTTAACATTAATTTTTAATGCAGTGGCAGTTCTCTCAAGAACTTTACTCACATCTATGAGCAATCCCTGGTTTTTCCTTTCTTGCTAAAAATGTTCACGCAGAGCGCACACCATTTCTTGAGCTTGGCTATGGAGTACAGTTCCATTTCCATATTTTCCTTTCCTCTTAGGAGGAGAAGGTGGATGAACGGAGGGTCGTCCCCTTGATTTTTTCACATTAGTTTGAGACATAATTTATCACTATTCACTGCCACTTACTGGTGGTAAACACTAAAACAAGCTGACACAATTACACAAAATACACGTAAAGACCTAGAGAACGTGCAGCTGATAGCGCAGTATGGCAACTAAGGATGAGTTCAGGCCGAGGGAATTGGAGGGGTGCAGGTTGACGGAGACTACTGACTGGCAGAAGCATTCGTTGCCATGGCAACACTTTTAAAGCGCTCCTTCTGCTAGCTGTTACACGTGCTGGCGAGAGGTGTCAGAATGGACTTGTTTATTCAATCCGACAGTAGTGTTAATAATTGTGCAGGACAAGAAGTGTGCATCTGATTGACTCCACAGGCCTGCCATTTCTATACCTGGACAACTGACTTTGGATTAATGAAAAGACTCGTTCCACATTTGCATTGTGGGAGGATGTTACAAAGAAATATTTCATCATCTTCAAAAGTTCCAAACTCCAGTCAATAATTTTTAATTTCTCAAAATACCTTGTCCACTTCTGGTGTGCTTGTAAAGTTTTGAAGTACCAGAAATGGCAGAAACAGTAAAAGGTGACACTCACAATGTGGCAGATTACCTGACTTTAAGATAAAATGAAATACGGAGGAAGCAAAGAGCAGGGAGCCATAATCAAGTGAATCATTTGAAGCAGTATGTCCACCTACTGGAATTTTACAAAACTGCTTGGAGAATGTTGTAAGAATGAAATTAGTGGAGAAAATAAAGCAATTTATTTATAAGGAAGGTGAAGAAAGAAAAAGGTCAAAATCCCAGACCTTTAAAAAAAATTTAAAAATCGGCCCAGACATAAAATTCAGACCCTGAAAAGAGGACACGTCTTGGAAAAACCAAACATACAGTAGCCCTATGATATAAGATACATCATTCTACTTAGTTTATACTAGTTCCAGAGGATCCTAGGCAGTACCATATAGTGTATATCACCGTTTCTTAACCTTTTTGAACCAGAGGACCTCTAAAATGTATAAAAAATTTTACGGACCCCTAATTTTACATCCCATTTTAAAAGAAGGCCTATATTCTTAACATTTGGGGTATCAATTATAGGTGATTATAACGAAATATGTGAAAAAATTTTACTTCTTTACTTTCCACTTGCTTTATGATATTTTTTAATTATGTCTGCGGACCATTTGCACCATCTTCGCGGACCACCAGTGGTCCAGCCGTCTCAGTGCATTTATTATGTCACTCATATTTCATCCCTTTCCTGAATTTTTGGTATCAGCCCTTCTGGCTGGTATTTGCTTCTGGCAAATGAAAATTATCATGTAAAGTTAAAGTTCTTCTTCAACTATGTTTTGTATTTCACACCCTTCATTAGTTGATTTAAAGTTATGCAAATGTGCCATTTATTAGGGCTTATCGTTAAATTTTGGTCTGTATTCAATTCGTGTGGGGTGTCTTATCTATCTTGCGTATTGTATGCAACATTATTTTGGCCGGTTATGTTGCAAGCTTTAAAAGTGCCATGTTGATCTTGTTTCGTTACAACCTATTCTAAAGTTACTTCTGGCCCTTCATGTCCATATAAGATTCCAGATTCTCTTTAGGTATGTAGCATCATTATAAGCCTATGTTTTCTTCTATTAAAATTGTGATCCCGTCATTGATCTAAAATTTACAAGGCAATTTTCAGTCTTCAAAATATCAGCCTGATTAATATACCGAGATGTTATTTATGACTGCTCTAAAATTTAGTCTGTTTAATAGTGTCATTACTTCACCGGTATTATTATGTTATTTGTATTAATGTAAATGATTCCTGCCTTCCCATTGTTAGGTTATAGTGGCTAGTTGCAACCCCCATTTTCTGCTTTGATTAATTATACCTATGTACTTGAGATTTTCATGTTTATTAAGCTTCGTTTACACGAGGTATTAGGCAGCTCATCCATGGCATAAATTTAGTCTCTCTTAATTGTTAATTCTCCCTTTAAGAAGTATTTAGCCCTAATATTGGCCTGTGTACTTTACGTAACAAATCTGGATTTAACATTTCTGACTTTTTACACTTCATGAGATTCCTTTAGATGAAATCAGCTGGGTTATTAATATAAATAATATTAAGGCTAAATTCGACTTCTTTATTCTGCTTTGACTCATAATAAGTATTGACTTGAGATTTTCATGTTTATTAAGCTCCGTTTACACGAGGTATAAGGCAGCTTATCCATTGTATAAATTTAATATTTCTTAATTAATGATTCTCTCTTAAGAAGTATTTAGGTTTAATATTTCCATGTGTATTGTACCTACTAAATCTCTAATTAAAACTTTTGGGTACACATTCAGATTAATGACAATGGACGTGCTTAAGGGGGCATGCTCCAAATCTGTTGTGTACTTATGTCATATTTTCTATGGCCTGTTGTGTTGATTTTCGTATGGAGGCATGCTCCAACTGTGTTGTGAACTTGTGGCATATTTTCCCTTGTTCTTTCAGTTGATTCTGTGATAAGCTTGTTCTAGATTATTTGTTTATTCCTCCTTTCCTGGTTGTTACTGTACCATAGGCCTACAAAATACATACTTAACCTAAAGGTGCCATCGGTTAGTCATGTATATATGTTTGTTCATTTATATATATTTTTGTATTTAACACTATTATATGCAGGAATCACAGTGAAGTAATCAAATATTACAAAAAAGATTGCTATGGAGCACTCAACTTCACTAATTTACATGTGAGTGGACCTCATTTGAGGATACAAGCAAGATGCTTGTGAAACGCGTCATGTGTAAATACATGTAAATTAGTGAAGTTGAGTGCTCCATAGCAATCTTTTTTGTAATATTTTTGTATGTATGTTGTATGTACGTATGTTTGTATGTGTATATATATATATATACACACACACACACCATAGGCAGGTGTTTCAACTTGTGATGTCATTTTAATATTATTAGGGAAGGCAGGTTTAGGACAAAGTACCCTTAAATATTGTTGAAAACATTATTTATTGCGTTAAGCCTTTTGGTCATATGAAATAATTTATTTTAATTGCGTTATTATTGAAGATTATATTATGGTTAGTGGCTTTTCCCTGCTACTTCCCTCCTTCCCAATCGTTTGATCTGTCAGATCTTTTTCATGCTTCCTAACAATTGCAAGTTACTTCATATACAGATTTGTTCTTGGGCAACCAGACTTAGGAATTTCTCGGTGGGTCAAGCAGACAAATATCATACAAATAAAATTCTCAACCAATACAAATTCATTTCACCTTAAATCTTTAGTAAACTTGCCTACCTGAGAAATGAGGGCACTTGATGGCTTGGACTGGAGACGTGAGCATTCTAAGGCGTGCAGTTTGGCATGGAAGAATGGCTCACAAAGCAGAATTTCAAACATTAGAATGCCTCCTAGGAGAGATTTCTGCAAGTAACACACATTCTTTTCTTTCTCTGGCTGTTTAACATGGCTCTCTCTTGTACTGCCAGTTCCTTTTGCCCTGTAACAAAATTACAAATATCTGTGGTTCACTCTCATGTAGTAAAAATAGTTGAGCAACAGCATCAGCATCTTCTTGCACATCATCTATGATGACAGAAATTATTTCAGACACAACATGTTTGTTCCAGTAAATAAGCTGCAATAGATGAGGATTTGCTATAATACGTATATTAATTATTTTTTTTATTGCAACCAAACTGTCATACTATGATGAACGGAGCAACGGTGGAACGATATATGGCAGGGGAAACAGGAGCACCCCGAGAAAACCTGCCCCAATCCCATTTTCTCCACCAGAAATTCCACATGGATCCACCTAGATTCAATCCCAGGTCCCAGCGGTGGAAGGTGAGCCAGCCATAGGGGCAGCCTTATACTACATATATGTGATGTAAAAAAAGTTGGTTTTTGCTGAAATGATAACAGTTCAATTGATAATTTGTGTCGATATACATTACGGCTGATACTGATTCATATATATCTGTAGAGACATATTAATCTTAATTCCATGTCACAAAACACTACTTTGTGGTTATAAACATCTTAAGCTCAATGGGAAAAGCACTGCACTTGTCTCTAGTAACAATTAAATGCGGAGGCAGTGACAATTATTTAAATAATTTGCATTAATAATTTTAATTAGTGGTGTTTTCTTTTGAATATTTTACTATAAATTCACTTTAATTTTGGGGCAGAATTAATGAGTAATGACATGACTGAAATGAAAACTAACAGGTAACTAAAGTATCATTATTGTCGAAACCCCTTATTTCCAAATTAATAGCTCATAAATAGAATCAAATATCACATATCGGACATCGCCAAACTTCAACATACAACAAGTTGTGATATTTTCATTCTTCATTGCTTTTAACAAGTTGAGATATTGTTCTGTTTGATATTGTTCAACGTGGGAGGTCACACTAATTTCACCATGCCTTCCCGATCTCTAATAATTATGCACTGACATTCACACCTTTTCTTTCACCAAACCACCAGGCACAGCAAGAAACTCCACCCCTTCAACTGAGACAGAGATCTTCAATTACTGCTAACTCCTTTTTGTTAAAATTCTAAACATTGTTTTACTACTTCTAGCTTCATGGTATGAAGATGTAAATGTTAAGTTTAAGTTCTAGTTTTGTAACTTTAAATACATGAACATTTTCCTTTACAAAAAAAAAAAGATTTCTAATTTATCACTAGAAAAATGCATTATTCTCGAAAATATGAGATATTCTAAAAAATTTGCAAAAAAGATAATCCCATACAACATTTCAAAATTATATCAAATGCATACAAAACAATTTGTTTATTAATTAAAGAACTTTCTTGTTTATCGTTAAAAATAGAAACTCTTGCTTCTGATTATATGCTATAGCTTACTGACTTTCCTGGCAACAACAAACTGCTGGGAAAGCTTGCTGAAAGGTAAGTTGTACAGATAGAATCATTATTTGATTCAAGAATTACTTCATTTGATAAAAATATGTCAAACATTAGATGACAGAAGAAAGTATACTACAAAAGACAAAGATGGCATAAGGCATGTACTACTATTTCATGCAATTTTTCTTACTTCTAATTCTGAACACATATAAATACATATTTCTCTTAGCCTGTATCTGGTCTAGTTTTCTACACTACAAAACAATAACTATTATTGAAGTATCCTATTTCACAATCTGTATTGTAAATGTGAATATATCTACCGGTAGTATATTTGAAACAATGACATATGAAAAAAGTCCAAAAAGTTATCTGGTCTCCAAGGTGTTCAATCTTTGTTTTGTCACACAGCATAGTTTAGGGCTTCATACTGGATCATTATAAAAAAAAAACACACCTTAGAGACGATAGTTATAATATGTGTTACTTTGAGAATTATTGTTGTTGTTATTAGTTACAACTTACATTGAAAAATAAAATAGTTTTATGCTAGGTTGCAACTTTTGTTTCACATACCTGAGGAATTTATATTAATAATTGTATTAGAGTATCAATAGAAAAACACCGCAGTTTTACAGGTATTACTTTAAGAAAAAATAAGTTTTGCCAGCATTATCGAAGTTGTTACTGACAGATAACAGTAACAATTTATTAGGAGCATGAGAAAGTGTGCATTATAAATTGCTAGCCACCTTTTGATGCACTTTCTATCCCACCATTTAATTGTATATAGCAATTTCATGAGTCAAATCATCCAGGATAAGAAGTATGTGTCTGATAGACTTCATAGTCTAGCTATTTTTTTCTTGGATGACTGCATTTGCATTAATGAAAAGACTAGTTCCACATTTGTATTGTGGGAGTAAAAGTAATATTGCACCATCTTGGAAAGTTCAGAACAACAGCCAATAGTTTTTGATTTCTCAAAATATTTTGTCCACTTTTCATGTGCTTGTAAATTTTTGGAGTCCCAGAAGTTTAAAATCAGTAAAAAAAAAAATGCTTGAAATACAGTAGATTAACAATCTACACCAGATTTGAAGAAAAAAAGGAATGTGAGAAAAGCAGAGAGTACAGAGACTTTTGGGAAGGAAGCGATAATCAAGTTAATCTTTAAAAGTGATACATTCATCTCCCACAATTTTATGGATAAAGTTGTCAGAATCAAATTCACAGAGAAAATAAATAACACATTCATAAGGAAGGTGAAGAAAGAAACAACCAAAATTCTGGACATTATTTTAATTTTTTTAAAATCCTCCAGTAAATATAATTTAGACCCTGAAAAGAAGACATGTCCATGAAAAACTGGACATATGGTAGCCCTAGCATGCTCTGAAAAATGTGAATTTTTTATCTCCACCGTTTTGTTAAGTCAGGTTTTGATTAAGCCAAATTCCGTTAAATGGGTTTTTACTGCTCCAAGAAAGAATTAGAAATTTCTACCACTGCTGAAAATATCTGTTTCCTTATTCATGGCACACAGATATCTCTACGGTACACTCACCCTTTCCGAGGTGATGAAGGCTCTGTCTGAATGGGTATGAACCCCAAGGTTTGCAGATACTGTTTGTATTCATGAACGAAACTGGCACAGAGCGCACTGTGCCACTTGTCATCAGAGTGTCTGCGCAGCGTAGGTGAAGGTGTCCCAGTATTTCCTGTTGCCATCGCAAGGTGAGAATGCTGTAGAGTAACAGTATCTAGAATTAACACAGTTGTGCTTTTGCAATACAAAGTAAGCACAATTAATTTAAAATAAATAATAATAAATAAACTAATACAGAGCGAGGGCGAATCTCCTTGAAAGAATGGAATTAAAATTACCTATAATGAAGTAGTGAGAGTTTGTTCAAATATGTGTTAATCAAACAGAAGTTAAATCTTTATTTGATAAAACTCACTAACACTAAACAGGCAGCAATAGCGACTGCAATAATTAAAGAAACATTCTTTACTAAAATAGGGGTTTGATATTATCTCATGGGCCTTTACTAAAAATCTATCAGGGGATGTTAGTTGCCTGTAAAATGCGGAAGATTCAAGAACTGTCTAATTTTCATTGTAGAGTGGAACCTTGGTAATCCAAACCCCATTAATCCGAATATTAGGATAATCCAAACTTTCTTTTTAAATTATTAATTACAGAAAAATAAAAATTGCGAATCTGAAACAAAGCTATGTTTATTCCTATCTTAAAAGAAACATTTGAATTGGTATTTAAGAATGAATACAGCACCAACCCTGCCACTTTTAACCCTGCATTGTCATAGTAACCATGAATGGTTCCAGCTCAAGGTCGCTACCTGCAGTTCTCTTACTTTCACAGAGTACTGCATTTGGTATATCAAGAGAATATGAATTTTCAAGAATGCGATCTTAGGTCAGCCCCAATTAGTTCCAATTCCTGAGGTTCCACTGTTAATTTGCAATATTGTAACTATATAAATGTTCGCTATATAGGTCATTGAAAGGAGGTTGAGGTTCCCATGCTTTTAGACATTCAACACACAAGTGTAGGGTTACTAACTGTCCCATTTCTGCTGCACAGGCTCGACATTTTAGTCATTTTATTTCTGTCTGGCAGACATATTTCATTTTTTTTGTTTAAATACAGCATATCTTCATTTTATATTTTAAATAAAGAAATGCGAGCTGTATGAGTAATTAAAAGAATTTCGATTCTGAGCACCACCAGCCCAAAAAACATCAGATCTGTTGTAATACTATTCAGTATAACCTCTTTGTGCAAAGCAGTAGCGGTTAGTATCGATAATCAATAATGGCCATTTTAAGGCATATGTACACCTTTAGGTATTAAATTGTTATTTTTAAGCATCAGGGCTTTCAATTTTTATTTACACACACACCCACACATATACACAGGGTGTATATGTGGTATATCATATGTGGTATATCATATTTTCCACTTCAACATGTTTTTATAGGCTATAAACAACATGAACATACATTTAGACATTTTGAACACAAATTCAATACATTTCAACGTGATGACCCTACAAATCTAAGCACTAGTCCCATCGTCCCTCTGTAGCCCGAAACACCCTTGCAGACATTATTGGGCGTTACCTGTTCCGTAGCGGCATAAAGGTGATTTTCACCTGATACACCTTGGACTTGATAAAGCCCCAGGGAAAAAGTCCATTGGGGTCAAATCAGGCGAACGGGGAGCCCAAAGTCTTGGCGAAGCACGGCCAATCCATCTCCCAGGAAAAGTGTCATTCAGGTAGTCCTGGACAATTCTGGAAAAAATGGCAAGGTGCTCTGTCTTGTTGGTAGACTACAGAATCCAAATTCCATCTTGTATCAACTGTGATTCCAAAAAATGTTGTAGTAAGTCAAGGTAGGTGATACCAGTTACTGTTCGCTCAGCAAAAGTGTAGGGTCCATACAGTTTTGCTTTGGTGATTCCCATCCACACATTTACCTTTGGCAAGTCCCCTTCATATTCCTGTAATGAATTTGGTTGTTCATCTGTCCACATCCGACAGTTATGTCTGCTCACATGTCCACAGGTGTGGAATGTTGCCTCGTCGCTGAACAGAATATGCTTCATTAAATTTTCATTTCTAACAGCATCCAGTAAGTCATAGCACATAGCTTGTCTGGCGGCATAGTCTTCATCTTCAAGTTTATGAAGAATTTGAATGTGGCAGGCATGTTTATTCAATTTGAATTGCGGTGTTTTCCACACAGCGGTGTGTGCGATACCAAGTTCCCTGCTTAGTCTTCTGGTTGATGCTGAGGGGCTGCGGGTAATCGCTTCCTGAATCCTTTGCACAGTTTCATCTACTACAGCCGGTCTCCCAGTTCACTGTTCGTCAGTAACACTACCAGTTCGCTTGAATTTGTTCACCATGTTCTTAATGGCATGTCTGGTAGGAAACAACAGCTATTCTTTCTTCTAATGTGTACATTGCTTTAGATTATCTGCAAAAATATCAAAATTTGTAGTGTTAAAACAGAAATGGTAAGAGACTTTATAAACAACCTGTATTATACAGCTGTATATATTAAGACATTTCACAAGAAAAATGGTTTGTAATTAATTATAATTTGTTTATAAAATTGTTCTCTTGAAAATTTAGATTATAAACCTGAAACATGATTACTTCAAAACCATGAAAGATATAAACACAAAATTTTGACTATTTTGTAGACAGAATAATTCTCCAGTGCCTGACATTTAGTTTTTTGTTCACTTAAGATTTTAAATTGTTACATAGATTTATATAAACTGAAAAGATTTTTTTGTTTACATCTTCTTCTTCTTCTTCTTCTTCTTCCTCCTCCTCTTCTTCATCTTCTTCTTCTTCTTCTTCTTCTTCTTCTTCTTCTTCTTCTTCTTCTTCTTCTTCTTCTTCTGCTTTTACGGCCTCATTGGACCACTTCAGTCAATCATTTCTCGGTCTTCCTTTCCGATTTGCCCAGTAGTTTTTCATGCGTTCCGATCTTCTCTGTCGCTCTTCATCTGTAAATACCCTCTTTATTGTCTGGCGTCTTGTCTATTTTTGGCTTAAATCTTATTTTAATATTTTTAAGTTTCCTTGAATTTCCTGTTTTGTTTTTCAAGTCATCCAAAGTTATTTCTAATTCTGTCATATCCTCTCTAATTTCTGTAATCCATCCTACTTGTTGCTTCATATTCCAGAGTTTCTCTATAATTTTTCTTGTCAGTCGAGTTTCTGGTGTCCTCATAATGTGACCAAAAAAAGAGATCCTTTTCTTCCGTATAGTATCTGTGATAGGTTCTAGTTCTCTGTACACCATTTCATTTGGTATTATCCGCCACTGTCCATCTTTTTGGTATTTTTTATTTATGCATGTTCTAGCTATTCTTCTCTCTACTTTCAGGATTTTGTCTATTCTATTTTTCTGGGTGATTTTAAAAAGAGTTTCGCTTCCATATGTCACCTCTGGTTGAACCACCGTCTTGTAATGTTTTAATTTTGTTTGGATCGATAGACATTTTTTATTGTATGTAAACCATGTTAATTTTTGAGCTTTTATCATTTTATTAGTCCTCGCTTGCCATGCAGGTTTCTCGTCCAAGTTATGTGTTATAATTTCTCCTAGGTATTTAAATTGCTCTACTAATTTTATTTTCTTGTTATTTATTGTTATGTGATTGGTTACTAGTGGGTCTGTTACCATTATCTCGGTTTTTTCAAATGATATCTGAAGTCCTATTTTTTGTGATATATTTTGTAGGCGAGTTATTTGATTTCTGGCTTCATGAATGTTATTAGCTAGTAACGCTAAGTCGTCTGGGAATCCCAAGCAATTTAAGTTTATTCCATCCTTTTTGGTTCCAATTCGTATGTTTTTAGGATTTTCTTTGTACCATTCCCTCATCACATACTCTAGAGCGCAGTTGAAAAGTAATGGTGATAGACCATCTCCTTGTCTTAGCCCTGTTTTTATCATAAACTGTTCCGATATTTCTCCTCTAAATTTTACTTTAGATTTGGTGTTCGTTAGAGTCAATTGTATCATTTTTATTAATTTGGGATGAAGTCCAAAATTCCTTAGTATCTTCAACATTGAAGACCTGTGTTCACATCATTATAAATAAAAATCTAGAACACAGTAGAATATTCATATATCAAACATTTCTCAATGTCAAGCACTAGAGAACATTTCAAGCATCAAAATGACACCAAAATCTCCTTGATATGCTAATTTATAGAATTGTGATGTTTGAAACAATTGAATTACTGAAAAGAAAGCAAAATTTGTATCAAAATGTGTGGAAACACATGTCGGGAAGAACATGAAAATATGAGGTTCGAACATGGCTCCTCTTACTTACTAGTGTATTAGTGACAACTAATATAATCAATATGAGAGCTTCTAGTAGAGAGGGAAGAATAAAAATACTGAGATTTGTAAGATGGCTAAGGGGCATGGCAAAATGATTCTTCTGAAAAAGGGCTCTATCTAAAGAACTAGCAACCAGTACATATACCTTAATGATAATGCTCTAACGAGCATTAGAGTTTAAAATTTTGCTAGTTCAGTCAATGATTTTGATCTCTTTGTGCATAATTCAAAGCGATAACAGTCATAACCTTGACTGCATAGTTCACAGATGTTTGTTTCTCCTGGTTCGTGGAATCTTTTGCTATCTAAAGCATATTTTGTGGCAAAATCCTTGAATCTTGTTATAACGGCCATTTTGTGTCATTGATTTAGCCTACATCAAATGAAAGTACAGCAAAATAAAGTTTCCTATTTAGTGACAGACAGTAATTGTTTTCTTGGTGATCTGCCCATTTTCATGTAGTTGTGTTGTTCTGTGATCATTTGTGCTTCTGTGGTAATCTAAAAAAACTTTAACGATTTTTAGGTTTAATTTCAGGCATTTCTTCTTAAAGTCAGGCTTTTAGTTTTGGTTTGCCCTGCTTTTGAAAATTTCCAGTTGGTAACCCTACACAGATGGTAAAGTTATTGGCTGACTAAATCCCCAGGATTGTTCCTGGTACTCGTTTCTGCTAGAGACTGATGCCCAAGTGCACCATTCTCCGGTATTCTCAGCTGTTTCGTAACCAGGGTAAAAGTAATATCGACGTATTCTAAGAAAACCTGTGCACCATCGCTACATTACCGCGGTTTCTAAATGTTCAAATATATCGCGGTTACTCCGCTATGAAGCCATTCCCATGGAGGAATTTGTGCTGATTTCTTCCAGGTTCTCACTTGGCCGCTAGGTTCTCTCTCTCCCTACTTGTCTGCCAGTCACGGTGACTCAATAAAATGCAATCTTTACAACGTTTCTGCTCTTTATTTGTGTTAATGTAATCCTCTTTAACAGACTGTACATTTAAATAAAATAATCCTTATGTTTTAAAGAATAATTCTCACACGTGAACAATCCAAGGCAACCTTGTCAAGGCAAAGCAAACACCATGAAATCTCTGTTCTGGGTTCGACATAACCTCGCTTTTAATCCCGTTCGAAAAGTGGAAATTTTAGGTATAAAGTAATGTACGTAGGCATGAAAGGGCTGTTATAATTATGTCCGTTTAGTGCAAGTATGATAAATTGATCACATACCCTATATACCGATATAAAGGCTATATTGTGATGCTTGCAGCTATTCACTGTAAATTTGGCCTAGGCCCACTGGTTTTCCATATTTCATTTATTTGTTGCCTTATTGTTCAGTAATAAATATTCATAAGGATAGTCTGAATTCAAACACCATAGATACTGTACCAATCGTGAAAATGAGTTGGTTACGCCTACTACTAAATGGACCTGGTTTGGTTGAGGGAAGAAAGGAAAGGTAATTTCAATCGCTGTTACAGCACAGTATTTGCAAAGGCATGTACCATCGTTCATTCTTAAAATAGAACACTCCTATCTCTCGTTATTTATTATGTTCAATTAGCTTTTGGCCTAGATATTGTAAATATGATACATTACACTGATCTCCATCTTGGGAAGAAAACCGCGGGTTTCTCACTTTACAGCTCCTTCCCGGCCGGTTAGCATCTTACCAAAGTCAAGAACGAGCACGGTGCAACGAAAGTATGACATTACCGGGTTAAACTAAGCAACTTTACCGCTGTATTCTTAATACCGAGGTTGGTGCACTCGGCCATGAGTCATAGTGCCACTAAAAGGGTTACACAAATTAAAAAATCTCATTCACTTCACAGGGAATTGATCCCATAACCTTCTGGTTGGTAGTGCAGTGCCTCAACCAACTGCACCAAGGTAGAGTAATACTATTAACTAAAAATCACAAAGTTACAAATAAAAAATTACAAGAATACTAAAATTCATAGATTCTGTACTGCAGTTTTTATATAAAAAAGTTCTTTATACTGTGCAGTCAATTTTATTTATTCCCAAATAAAGCCTCAGAAAGGAAAAGATTTTAAACAAAAAGTGGAAGAAGTTAATAAGTTTATATTCAAAATAAGGAAAACAGTTCACAAAAGCACCTTATTTACTCAAATACCCTGCACATTTTTTTAAGGCTAAAAGATAAAAAATGTGGTGTCTGGCTTGTTTAAACAGAATTATTTAAAACACAAAATACAAGTATATGTTACATTTTAGTGCACATGAAATTTAAGATATATTAGTTATATTTTGATAGATTGCTGGTCTGAGCAGTTGTATAAGGTTTAAATCACTGAATATCATAACAAGCAATATTAGGGGTTACAACTATCATTATAATTGACTTATTCTGGCACAGAAAATCAAAATTAACTAACGAATCTTAAAAAATAAAGCAAGTGACCGATAGCAACATAGATAAGGTAAAGGCCATGGAGGCACAGAGGGTTCCAGGAGGTTGAGGCTCCCAGATTATTTTAGATATTCAGCACGTGAAGGTGGTAAGGTTGTCAGCCTTACTCACCGGTCGCCTTTACCCCAAGGATTGCTCCTGGTACATGTTTCTGTTAGAGGCTGAGTCAATATCAGGGCCATAGTGCCACCAGAAGGATTAGGCCAATTGAAAAACTCCAACGATCTCATCAGGGATTGAACCCGCGACCATTCGGTTTGTAGCGCAGTGCCTCAACCACTATTCTACGGCGTACCCTACAGCAACATACATAATGTAATATAATGTAATTTGTAACAGAAATGTTTATGTAGATTTCATTATATGCACCAATTTTAAGTGGGTTGAAATGCTACTATTTTAAACCAAAATGTTTAATGTAACGGTGTACATAATTAATTCTACATACTGTTTGTTAAAAATACTGATACCGAGTGTTTCCATATGACAAAAAAATTAATATTTCCTGATTCACATGTTACAACGTTTGGAATTGTAATGCTGTAAATATTGTCCATGTTTTATTTTATTAAAAAGTTATCTTACTAAACTTGTCTTTAAGAGTCTTGTGAAAATGAAAATGTACAGCTTTTTCGAGAACATGGGTACTCAAGTAAAATCAGTACTATCTACAGTAATACCACAAGGGCTGAGAATTTTATTATTAATTTAATTGAGCTTAATGGAAGCCAAGAAGATTCTAACAAATGAATGTTTCTTTAAAATATGCCAAAGGAAACCAGAGAAATATATTAGTTAGCTTCCTTGTAGTAGGGAGTGTAGTATAATTATTAAGAGGACATGCTAATGAGAAATTTGGCGCCATAAATTATTGTTTCATGAGGAAGAGATTAGAGATGATTTCCTTTGGTATCTTTATTCTAAGTGTTACTTACTTACTTACTCAACGGCACTAGACAATTCGTAAGTAAGAAAAAGGAATATTATCTATTTTATGAAACCCAAAGGTTCATTGCCGCGTTTACCTGAGCCCGCCATTCAATCCTATTCTGTGCCAACTACATCCAACCATCCCTCGCAAATTCGACAACTCTTAAATCTATCCTACCTGCATCTAGGTCTTCCAAGTGGTCTTTTCCCTTTGGGTCTCCCCATCAATAATTTTGAGATATATCTTTCCTCCCCCATGCATGCAACATGTCCAGATGTCCAGGCCATTTCATCCTCTGTGATTTAATTACCCTTACTGTATCCCGTGAAGAGTACAGGTTATGAATACAGCCATGGCACTTTTTGTAAGTTGCTTTTCACATTTGTGTCATATGTTTTTTGAAACTTTAATTTTAATTTCTAATGTAAATAATTCTTGGAAACATATTACTCACAACACCATACTTGAGTTTCCAAGTTTACTCTTCACAGGACAACACAATGTTCACAGAGCACATGGAAGTACTGTGGTTGTGTTTCAAAACAATTTATATTTTGTGTTTATTGAAATTTTATTAATATTATTCGTTGGTAAGGTAATTTAGGTAATAGAAGGCTACGATTATTAGACAGGGAGTTTCTAGTATGGTTAGAAATTCAGTTTACACTATATAAGTAGTTTTTATGTTCAGTAAGGACTTCATAAACTTTTAAGTGTTTTCACTGCAGTTTTTTTAAAACATTTTTTTACTTACTGATGATAAGATTTCTCCCAAATGGGTAGACCTAAGTCATGAAACTTTACTTACATACTCAGAATGATGAAATTATGCATTCATTTAAACATATCATTATTTTTAAAACAGATGTGATTTTTTTAATGCTGAGTAATGAGTTTAAAATGAAAGAAAAATACAAAGTGTACAAAGTTTTTGTTTTAACCAATCAACTCTTTTTGCCAGGAAAAAACCAAAACACCAATTCATAAAGTGAAGTCTTGGCTTCATTTTAAACTTTTAAGAAATTGATTATATTTATGTGTGACAAATAAAAATGAATACTAAAAATAAACAACAAAAAATGAAATAAAATATTACTGGCACATTTTTAATATGAAATTTCAAAATAATTTTCAACATGTATTTTAACAATAGGCCTACCTACCTCATACAAAAATTTCAGGAGGATGGGCTGCATTGAAAACTGTGGTAAATAAGTAAGAAACTTGAAAGAGTATCCCCTCAAAGTACCAATATTTAAGACTCAACAAAAAAAGCTTAATATTTGTTGTTGTAATTTCAGTAGTAAATAAATAAATAAAACACAAATTGACTTAGTGAGATGCTCCCCCTCCATTTTCATCACACTTCGTTTCTGCGAAGGAGTATTTGCTTGAATCATCGATCTGTCAAAGTAATGTTTAGTCTTTAAGTATCTTTTGGTGGAACCGCACATAATAAATCAGAAAAATAATATATGGGAAATCACTTTACAATTTGTCCTTATAAGTACACCATTCTTTTGGTGGCATTTCGAATGAAATCACATTTGTTGGCAACAAAATAAATGCCCAACACACACAAAGAAAGGAACCAGGCAGATAAAAACTGTAACCTTATAAACCACGCTTATTTTGGGTTCCACACTCAACACCTATCCAACTGCTATTGAAGTAATAAGTTGTGGAATATATTTTTATTCACCATAGGTTATGCTAGAAAGCTATTCCTATTGGTTGATCCTCTCCCTACACTTTCAAAAACATAACTTTTCATTATTAAGATCGATCGCTGTCTGGGATAATACAGACGCCATGGATAGGTACAGAAAAGGAAGTTAATGAATTTACGATAATCCTGAAAAGCCTGAAGCACTTGATGTAACAAAATAGCTGCCTCATTTAAGACATTTTACTCCAGGGACTTTAGTAGAACTGTGCCCTATATTTATTAATGCACAAGAAAGAAAGTGAATTTTTCATAAAAGCACGACTCCAGTTTAAAACACATGTGTATAGGGAGGAAGAAATAATTTACTTTTTACTTGTCACAAGTCTACAGTTCAACAAATTGGAGAAGAACCCCCCAATGTACGACTACGAAAGAGGATTAATTTGCACAAAAGAAAATGGAGTTTACAGCACCTTTTATCTGATAACATATGTTTATTTTTATTGTGAGGGTGCAAGCAAGGAGAAAGGCTGGACCATAACATTATTATGCTCACATGGCATGAATAGGATCTGGAATACAAACACCTACCACCCAATTTGAATAAACTTAACACCTACTTAGAGAGACGCGAGATATAATTTCTTACGTGTGAGTGATGACTCCTGGAGAGAGAACTAGAAGCAGAAATACCAACATTCTGAGTAGCTGTCACAGTGCTTAGAGCATGGTCACGGGTTGCTGCAGACTGCACACGCCACCTGAAACATCGATTGTGACCATCCGTAACTACAAATACAGACCGAGTATAATTCCTAATAGACTCTCAAAATACTACTGAAAGATACAAGAAACCACTCAAGGGATAATAAATTCAATACAAAAATGACACAAAGTTTCTAGGCATTCATATAAGTGCATTACAGAATCACTTAATTGTAAGAAAAATATGATATTGTTTCTTAAATCTGTGTGTACTAATAGTAAATGTGACAAAAATTACTTTTGGGCTACAAAACTTTTATGCAGGAAACGACCCAGAAGTGGAAACAAATGCATCTATTTCTGTATAAATTCACCCTAAATACAAGAACGAGGCTTGTATAATCTGGGCTGAGAAAGCATGTTGCAACACCAAGCCATTGAACATAACGACAAAACCATACTTGGATAGGAAAATGGACTTTATAGTTCAAATAATACAACAATTTTAGGTGATACGAAGATATATGGGTCACACACTTGACATTCTACACAAACTGGTTAAAAAGGTTCAAAAGTTCAAGGACAAGTATTTACCTAGGCAGAAACAGCAGAGGAGTCAAGCAGTAGTGAATAACCCGTGAGTTCTGTTTGAACAGATGTATCATGTCTTCGGACAGTGGAATGTTCGGCGTTGCTCCTCTAGACTGCCACATCATATACAGCTTCTTCTGCTCCTCAGCTGTATCAGACAAACATACAGTAGAGTCTAATTATCTGACTTTTGGTCATTTTACGTTCAGTACTACCCATCGCTGTTCGTAGTAGATAACATCCTTTTTACTGAACTTTTGGTGGGACTGTATAAAGGTATGTTTTAGTAACATGTGACTCGAGCAGTAAAATTGTTTTGCTATTGCTTTGCGTGTGTGGTAAGGTGGGAGCGTACGAATGGTATAAACAGGATGAGCAGTTTGAACTCTACAACACAAGTGGTCATGAAATGAAGAACCAAGCACTAGAGCAGAACAAAAAGCTAACACAATGGTATACAATGAAGGATTAAGTACATTCGAGATAGTGTTAACTTACAGTTACAGGCAAGATTTATTGTATTGATATTTCGGTAATTGCTGTATCTTATAGCGAGAAAATGTCAATCAGCAAGCATGCAGAAATTGATGAAAATTGTTGTCTTAAACATCATACTGTGTTCTCACTGTATCAAAAATATTGATCGGGAGACCTAAAGGGAAGAGACCACATGGGAGACCAAGGCATATGTGGGAGGACAATATAAGAATAGATTTAAGTGAAGTAGGACTTGCGAGGGTTGGTTGGATGGAGTTAGCACAGAAATAAAATAAATAAAATAGGTAATATTCCTTTACATTGCTTAGGAATTGTCTATTGCCATTGAGTGAGTGAATAAGTAAGTAAGTAAGTAAGTAAGTAGGAAGTAAGTAGGAAATAAGTAAGTAAGTAAGTAAGTAAGTAAGTAAGTAAGTAGGAAGTAAGTAGGAAATAAGTAAGTAAGTAAGTAAGTAAGTAAGTAAGTAAGTAAGTAAGTAAGTAAGTAAGTAAGTAAGTGCTTTCATTGCTCTGTTCCAGTTTTATATCCAGTTAGAATATTCGACTTTTACCCATATCCGACGCTTTCCAGGTCCAGTTTAGGTCAGATAATAGAGACTAGTGTACAACTGTTTCAAAAAGGGAAACCTTTCAACATGCATTTGTTCCTATAACAAAGGAAACATACTTTCTGTAATAACAGTATTTTTTTGAAAAAATCTTGAGTTTAATGTAAAAGCAATCTCCAAAAAGGATCATTGGTAGGCTATGAAATTCAGACTTAGGGATATAAGGGAATCCACAACTGAAAATGTTAGATTTTACAAATGTCAGCCAATCGAATTGAAATTTTGTCAAAAGTTTTTTTAAGTTTGTATTAAGATTTCAAATTAAGTGTCATTGGAACTGTAACTTTTAGAGTTATTAATTTTTCTAAAATAAAAATTATCATCAATGCACATACACCACCCATGATAAAGATTTAAAAATATAGATTATTTTCTTTCTATTCCAGTAAATTTTCTTAAGAAAATTAGACAACATATGTAATTTTAATTTTGTAATTCATTCCAGAATTAAACAAAAATAAACTGTAATTCCCAAAATATTTTTAGTACAAAGAAAGAGAATGCATACTTCTCTTCACTCCTCTTTGGAACTAACAGTGAAAAGTATGAGGCGTGTTTTTAAAGTATTAATTTTTTTTTTTAAATAACAGAACGTTATTTTCCAAATACTTTATCATTCAATACCTTACACCTTACACTACTTCTCTACATAGTCAATGCTGTTATTCAGGCACTTTTGTCATAACGGGAAACGAGTTTTTTATGCGTTTGTCAAAGGAAGATGCCACCTATGATGAAAGACAAGTCTGTACTTATTGTTTCACAACATCCCCTAGTAGCACACTTCGTTGGCCCAATGGAGGGATTTGGTTGGCATGGTAGGGATATGTTGGGAAAAGGTTCGTTGTAATTTCCTCCTTTGGGCCCATTCATTTTTTGGTTGGCGTTACCTTCCGCCCTACCGTTGGGCTTATGATTGTTGGGCCAACGTTGGAATATGATCGCATTTATCTTCTCACCAGTCTTCGGCAATTTCCGGGCGTGTTCGTAGGTCTCGGCACAGGCCGTAACGGTCAACGGTCATTCCTCATTCGCCATCTTGATATGTACAGAAGTTAACTGTTTTGATTCTCATTCATATTTCATACGTAATATTAGGTAAGCCCTTTGATTGTTCTCTGAATATATAACGTTATCATTTTTACACAATACTGTATTATGAGTGTTGCATGAAATACAGCCTCTAAAATAAATAGGCCTATCATTTATAGGCTATTCGAAATTTACATTATAATTGAAGAGGTACCTTTATTTGTTTCAGATGATTTACTGAAATCAAGGCAGAAGGAAATCAAAGCAGAGGAGGAGCATAAGCAACGAAATTCCAACTAAATTGGAACAGTTCGCAAGATCAATTGGGATTTTCAAGATTTCAAACCTGCATATATGGAGCATGCAGTTATGTGTCAGAATCAAGTACTTTGATTTATTATACCGTGCATGTTACCGTAGGCCTTAGTATTTCATGTAAACGCATGTTATATAAATTTATGTAAGTCTTTCCACGTTATGCCCTCATTATATAGTCTAAGAAATCCAGGGAATGTTGCCAGTAAGTTGAGCCAACATTGAGGTTAGGGAAACATTTTACAGTACAAATAATGGGAAGGAATCGATTTATAGCGCACAATATCTAGGCTATAATAAACACATCTTGCATTTCATAGTAACCTAATCTATTTCTTTGCACTAGTAAATAATTTTCAATCTCGTAATATGTAACTTGCAGTCGGTAGTCGAAGATGAATTTCTCGACTGCTGACTGCAACTGTACTTTGTGAATGGCGTACATTACTCACCACACTTTACTTTTACTATCAACTACAGACTGCCAACTGCACATTGTGGATAGAGCTGTAAGCCTACGTTAGTTATATAATCAACTCAACCTCTATAATTTAAAAACATAGTTCACGACAGGGTTAAAAAATGAATTTACATTATGTTTGAATAACAGTCTAAATCTGATTAGCTTAACTTGATTGCTAGAATCCTTTTCCATCAAATTGTTTCATCTATCCCTAATGGCCTATATGTGCACTTAATAGATTAGGTAATTTAAAACATCTTTACCAAATCATGTAAAATCTCTTCAGATTTCTTCTATCTGTTCTATTCTTAATTTAGGCCTACATTCAGTCACAATTTTGGTTATAACCCCAATAGGCTACAGTTTGTAGAATCAAATTTAAAATTAAGCCTAAAATGTTGTGTGTAGGCCTAATCAATTTCGCTAATGATCCTAACATCAGTCTTTGTAAAAGTAAAATATTACTAGATTATGGAATAAAATGGGAATAATGGAACTTTGCGCCCCACGAGTTCCCCTTTCCACTCGCCTGGCTGCTTCCCGCTTGCCGCCTGCCCTGCTTCCCCGCAGGTCATGCCATCATGCCTGTACCCGCTGCTCAACGCCGGTAATGCGTAATTGCGATTGGCATGTCACCTAATATTTCACAATAAAAATAAAATACCCTTGCACCTGGCATTCAACCCAATTCTGTACTAATTCCATCCTACTATCCCCCACAAATCCTATTTCCCTTAAATTTACATCCTAATATTTTCTTTCCACCTACGTCTAAGTCTTCCAAGTGGGTCTCCCACTCAGCATTTTTTAGATGTCTTTCCCCCCCCATACGCACAACATGTTTAGCCCATTTCATTCCCTGTGATTTAATTTCCCTTACTATATCTGGTGGCGAGTACAGATTATGAAGCTCGTCGTTATGCAGTTTCCTCCAGTCCCCATTTTCATCTCTCCCATAGGCCCAAATATTTTCCTAAGCAGCCTGTTTTCGAACACACTCAGATTATGTTACAAACTGCATCTTACAATCAAAATTGTAATTGAATGTAAATTAAGAATATAATAAATAGAATTATTATGAATTTTGAAGAGATTTTACACAAATTTTTAAAGCTTTTTTAAGCCTATATTGAAGTCTTTTAAATATTATTTGATAATGAATAAGCTAATCTAAGTGCATAGGAATAGATGGAACAGCATTTTAGAAATAAAGCTCTTACAGGTTAAGCTAATCAGATTAGACTGTTTTTCAAACATAATGTAAATACGTCTTTTAACCCTGTTATGAACTATGTTTTTAAATTATACAGGCAAATAGAATGGAAGTTACTTGATAGAGTTGATTATATTTCTAATGTATAGGCCTAATAATGGTGATGCTATAACTGGTCACAAGACAGCTGTATAACAAATTAACTAATCACAGTAGGCTAAAAGATTGCACATTGTTACTTATATGAGAATATAAAGATTAACACCATATAATATTGTAAACGTTAATGGTAACATTCTTGGATTTCCTAGACTATATTGAGGGCATAAGGTGGAAAGATCAACTTACATAAATCAACTATTCTCACATTACATAAAAATGAAGTTTATTAATATATGTTATGTAGTTCATAATATATATATATCTGACTTATCCATAACTTGTAAAGCAGCAATAACAATAAACTATTCATTATTCATTTCTCTGAATTTTATTTAGCCTATAGCCAAGATTCTTTCCTTATGTTATACCATGTATCACCATTTTTCTGAGATATAGAATTCTGGACCAGGGTGCACATAGCCTCATGAAGACGAGGAGCCACTTGATAAAGAAATAGCGGCTTCAGTCATGAAGACCACCATCTGCCAATGTAGAAGAATGGAGGAAGAAGATGCATCATGGGTAGTAGGCCTTGTCCCCTCATGGGATGAAGTTCTCGACCATTAGTATTACAGTGCTTTCACTGTACGACTTGGCCGGCAATCGCACGGGCCGACTATCCGTGACTCATGCATCAAGCGCCCAAGTGATGCCTCGTCTCACCGCTGAAGTCTAGCATGTGATCTGATTGCGTTCACACGTGAATAATTATTACAGCAGTGTTTGTGTTTTTTTATGGTTAAAGTAGTTTTTAGTTTTGCTTGAAGTGTTTTAAAAATGCCACGACATAATTATACATTAGAACTACTGCGTGTGAATAGCAATTTCCTCAAAAGGTGCCGTAGATGTAATGATGCAGAAGGACGGCATTTCCAAGATCTCCTGTGATAAGGCAAGTTTGTATTTTTATTTTATATTTTCATATTTTATTGTGATTACAATTACGGAAATATATACGATTCGCCGGGAGTACCGTGATATGTCATGCGCCTGGCCCCGCATGCGGTTTATCTGTGACGGTGGAGCGGCCCGTGCGATTGCTGGCCAAGTCGTACAGTGAAAGCACTGTATAACCATCAATAAGCCATCCAAATTCAATGATTTCCCTATATTCCTCCATTAGGTTCTGCTTTTTGTCTTGGTTTCATGTTTATTTTATCATAATTAGGTAGTTGATAAAATATTTTCCTCAGCAACTGCAATTTAAGAATGATTAGCAAGTCCATGCAAATCTTTCGCACTTCGCCCCTTTTGATAGGTGCCCAGGAAAACTAGGTATTTAGCTAACTAATAAATTCATTCTTATACATTCACAAAATACAGTATACGGTTGAATTAAGAGCAACATATGAACTGTATACTGTGTTTTTTGAATCTGTATGAGTGAATTTATTAGTTAGCTAAATACTTGGTTTTCTTGGACTATTATCAAAAGGGGTGAAGTGCGAAAGATTTGCATGGATTTATAAGTCATTCTTAAATTGCAGTTGCTGGGGTAAATATTTTATCAACTACCTAATTTTGACAAAATAAACATGAAACCAAGGGAAAAAGCAGAACCCAATGGAGGAATGTAGGGAAATCGTTGGATTTTGGTTGGCTTATGGATGGAATTCGGATGGCAACAGTTGGCATTCTGTTGGCATTACAATGATGGCCCAACAGATCGCCAACGAACATTCCCAACTGTTGGGATTTTGTTGGATATTGGTTGGCTACAGTTGGCAATTGGTTGGGTAAAATGCACTTTGCCAACGGAACCCCAACGGACATTCCTAACTGTTTGCCAACGAAACATGGCGATCATTTCCCAACATTGGCCAAACGATCTGTGCTACTAGGGTCATCATTGTTTACATGTTTTCCACCAAGGAATTTCTTCAGAGGTAAAACAGATGAAAATCGCTTGGTGCCTAATCGGTAGGGATAGGAATTTTTCGCGATCGCGAATTTAACGATTTTTATTAAGAACTGTATTTGGAATGATAATGAGCTTCAACACACAAAACAGTACCCTGAAATATGTTTTTTGTACTCGCGAATTGATGCGAATTTTGCTTGAAAATGCGATTTTGTCGCGAATTTTTACTTTAAAGTGCGCTTTTGGCACAAATTTTTACTTTTTTGCGAGAAAGAGACCGAAAACGAAAAAGCCGGCTGATCTACCGTAGCTGGTTACCCTCTTCCAAGCACCGCCACCTATCGATTATCTCGAATCGCCAAGATTATCGATATATAAATCGATTTAACATCGAAAATATATCGATTTTAATAAACATCCTAGAAGAGGCGTAAAATGCGCAAGTGATGTTAATTTTATTAGCTATGTTTAATAATAATAATAATGTTTTGCGTATTTTGTCATTTTTATAGCGGTATTACAGAATATGCGTGTAATATGAGTTACTCAGAAGTAAAAAAAATGCTGTAAAATATGGGAATGCAAATAATGGTAACTGAAAGTGGTTATGAAAAATCGCGCGAAATTCAACAATGAAAGTCATATTAAGTGTAAAGTACAGTTTTCTGTTTTCGTTTCCGTCAGTTTTATTTAATTTTATTAACTTTAACAGTTATTACCGGTACTTTCTTTTTCTTATTTCAGGCATATTTCAGCTACGAAATGTGTTACTTTAATATTATGAATATGAGGCAATTGATTGTTTCACTTTGGGGTTAATTTAATTATTTTTCCTTTACATTACTGTTAAAAAGGCAGGGGTGGCTTATATTCGGATAAATACGGTATTAGGATTTGATTAGTATTAGTATGACGTATTTAGTTCTCCTTGGAGTTTGGCGTCGTCGATGCCGTGTGCATATGCAGACTGCGAAAGATTTTTTTCTGCGAACACTAGCGTATTGAGTGACAGGCGCCATCGTTTGTCCCAAGAGAACGTTGAACTTTTTACTGAAATGTTCTCTGAAGGATAAACTTTACTTAGCCTTGTACATATTGTGTCTTGATTGAGTTTAAATGTGTATTATTTAGCCTTTTGTAAATATTGTGTCTTGATTGGGTTTAAATGTGTATAAGTTAATTTGATTGTATGGTTTAAGCACATAAAAGGTATGCTTTCCCGTTAACCTGAATGTACCGAAAAGTTCAATTGAAACCACCGAATTTCACATTTCAAAGTACCGCTTTCTTCGATTTGAAAACACCGAAAAATTCCTATCTCTACTAATCGGGCTAGGGAGGGTGGTCCAATTGTTCCCTGACCACACCTGGTCCTGATTGTATCATTTAGTTGGGAACAATTCGACCACCCTCCCTAAACTCTGGATTTGGCACCAAGCCATTTTCATCAGTTTCTTCATCCAAAGAAATTCCTTGGTGGAAAACATTTAAATGATTATGTGCAACGATTAAAGTGCAGACTTGGCTTTCATCACAGGTGGCATCGTTCTTTGATGAAGGCATAGGAAAACTGGTTTCCTGTTACCACAATTGCCTGAATAGCAGCAGTGACTACATGGAGAAGTACTGTTAGGTGTAAGGTAATGAATGGTAATAAAATATTTGGAAAATATTGATTTGTTATTTAAAAAAAAAACATTATCAGTGCTTACTTTAAGAATACACCTTTCTATTAAAAAGATCCATTATGTGGAACACTTTAAGCAATCAAACATAATATAGAAAGAAGTCTGCGAGGAAACTAAAATTATACCAAATAATTTTGTATTCACTTAGTGCATAATATGGTCATGTAATTTCGCTTTAGAGTAACAGAGTATCAATAAATAGGAAAAAACATACAAATGGATAATGCAACTAAAAGATTTGGTTTTTTTAATGTTGGAAGGAAAAAACCATTCAATTAAGGACCTGGCAAAATATGAAATTGTCCAAAAAGTTACATATTCTAATTTTCCTACCTAACCTAACAAGAAAACTGAGGCTTACACTTTCCATCCTTATTTTGCAAAAGTCATTATGTGTGTGTAAAATATTGTAATAGCATCACAGCATTTAATAACAGTTTGGTATGGCTTTCAAAATCTGTCAGTGTTAAATTGAAACTGACATTACATTTTTCTAACTTGCACAGACATAAAATGGTTATGTTTTGAGCTTGGGCAAATATTAGTTTTCCAAATATAAGTTGGTCAAAATAGATAGAAAATGACAGTTTGCTCCCACCATATTATTTGTCTTAGACTCAATCAAAAAACAATTTTTGACACTGTGACAAGCACATGCAAGTACTCTAGTTAAATTACGATACTATTTGAACTCATCAATAAAATATAATGAAAACTTGACTGTTATTGTAACAAAATAAATACCTTTTCTATCAAAATGCCTGGTCTCAAGCATCTGATGTACATGACAAATCACTGGATCTGTATTCGTAGGAGTCTTCAAGATGGGTCTTCGAGGTTTACCATCACGAAAAACATCTCGCCAAGCCATAGCTGAACCTAAGGGAGTAGAAATACCTACTCTACGAGTTGAGGAATCCTTGTGGGAAGAGCTGGAGACCACAGGAAACTTGACTAGTTGTTCAACATCACCAAGATTAGAAAGGTACGGGTTTGTGACCTGGAATATAAATTTACATTAATTTTTTCTTGTACTTTTTGAGGCTTACATTTCTTCCACCTGCTCTTAAGAATTAAATGGTGACCGTGTTTTCCTGATCATCAGTCTGTAAAGCTTTGTTTAATTATATACTGTACTTTGGGGTCTTATGTTAAACAGAAAATGCACCCACATTGTCCTCCTAAAAAAAGAAAATCACTCCAAACTAAATACCTTCAACACCACTTACGAGAAGAAACATTTATTTTAACTAACCGCCTAAGGCTTAATCACAAGAAAACTCGTGTAAGAGGATGTCTCCTGCTCAACATTAAAACCCATAAGATGGAGTGTCTTGCATTTATATGGTTAGCCACAAGTGAGCACTTTTGAAGGCTGCAGGCAGAGGGAATCCCAGGTGATCTCAAAGTTAATATGAATGAATGGAGTAAAAGAGTATCAATCAATAGAAAAAAACAAATGGATTATGCAGCTAAAAGGTTTGGGTTCATTTTAATACTAGAAGAAGAAGAAAGAAAAAAAAAAATTCAGGTAAGTAAGGACCAGCCAAAATATGAAATCATCCGAAAGTGACATTATAGAATAGAGTCCCGCAAACTCGGCCTAACTTAATATGGACTGAAAGGATGCAGAGTTTCTGAAATTCTGAGTTATCTTGAATAAGGGGTTAAAAATAAATCTGTTACTGCAAAAAATGAAATATGTGTCAATTATCCTCAAATATAAAACACCATTAAAAATCTTTATAGAACATGTACATCCGAATATGGTTTCACTTCTATGAAACAAAAAAGTATATGTGTCAATATATTACAACAAAATAGTTGACCTATTTCTTGTCAAAGAATATTGTTTGATACTCGTGTCATGGTTGCTGAGTAATCCGAACTGCTGGATTATCGAGTGCCGAGTTTGCGAGACTCCACTGTATTCTCATTTTCCTAACCTAACCTAACCTGGTAGAGAGAACACAATAGAGAGCATTCAGGTGTCACATGCTCACCTTATGTAATAACTTACCGCATTAATTCATTCATTTGTTAAATTATTCTGATAGAGAATTAGATATAGATAGAATTTCGTAGACTGACTTTTATAAGAAAATGCGTGTTTTTTTTTATTTAACAGCTACAATCAATGAACATTTTTCAAAGTGTTTTATGGAAAAGTCACTTACAAAACAATTAATACAACAAATAATAACCAAATGATTATACTCAGGATTTTGATGGACCCTTTTAATGCCCTATTACCTCATTAAGTGTAAAACTATTAGAATTATTGTCAGTAACCTACATTCTTAATGAACTTTAAAGTTCATTAATAAAAGAGATGGTAAATTTTGGACCATATTTCACCAAAGACTTAAAGTATTAAAGGGTTAGAATTCAATTAAACATAATGTTTTAAGTTATACTATAATCTTATACATTTGTTCTGCTTGCAAAAATAAAATCAAACTTACGATGAAACACACACTAACTTTCATTATAGTAGCCTACTGATTTGCAATGTGCTGCCGTATCCTACCCTTTGTTAATACTGACTGTTACAATTATCAGTAGTCAGTCAAATAAAAAAGTTGGGACTTGTATGCAGTTAAAATTAAAGCTTTAATGCTTAATTACACTTAAAAATGTTGTATTTACATACATACTTCACTAAATTTTACCTAATTTTCTCAGGACAGATCTGTTTCATCCACCCTTGTGGATATCCTCAGCTGATTTCTACTTTCTGGAGTTGTGTTGCCATCTGTTGGAGGAAGGATGTATCTAGTGATGAGGCTGTCTTCTGCTGGGATTTCAAAATTCATAACTGTTTCCTTGTTCTTTTGGATGAATAATTTTTCCCAAACTGTTAAATCTGCCTGTCTCCTTACTTGTTTCAAAAGTTTAGCTTCATTATCTATTTTGTGGCCCTCTTCCCAATAATGAGCTGCTACAGCTGACTTTTCTATTTGTTGGTACTTTATGTTTCTAAAATGCTCCTTCACTCTAATTCCAATGTTTCTTTTTGTTTGGCCAATATAAATCTTATTACAATCCTGGGAATTAATCTGGTATATTCCTGATTTTTTGTTCTGGGGCTCTTTATCTTTATGGTCTGACTTAATTAGAGATTTGATGTTGAATCTGTTTTTCGGGGCTAATGTTATGTTTGCTTCTTTGAAAACTTTTTGAAATCTATTATTTGCCCAAGGGTGATAAGTTATTGTCCTATATCCTGTTTTTTCTTTTTCATTTTCCAAAGTGCTGATCATCTTAGTTTCTTTCTGCTTTTCAAATTTCTTGATTTTCTTGTCTATAAGTTCCTTGTCAAAACCATTAATTCTTGCTGTGTTTACTATATGCTTGTATTCTTCCGAATATTCTGTTTTGTTCATAGGTACATTTACAATTCTGTGGGCCAAACTATTGAAAACTGCAATTTTGTGAGGAGCCGGGTTGTAACTATTTCCTTTTATGAAATTATCCGTGTGAGTTGCTTTTCTAAATATGCCAAATTCAATTCTGTTGTAGTTTTTTTTATCAATTTTAGGTCCAAGAAAGGTAGACAGTTGTTGATTTCTGTATCCATAGTGAAATTAATATTGTTGTCCTGTATGTTGAGTAATTTCAATGCATCTTGGAGATGTTTCTGATTAATTATTGTAAAGATATCATCCACATATCTAGACCAACGTTTGAACATTAGTGGAAATCCTTTGGTAACTAGAATTTCCAAGTTACTCATGAATAAATTGGCTAAGAATGGAGAAAGAGGATTCCCCATCGCCAACCCAGATTTCTGTTCATAAAATTTTCCTCTGAATGAAAAGTATGTTTGGTTTATACAAATTTTGGTTAATTCCATATATTCATCAACTCTACCCCTATCCAACTTGGTACTGAGAAGCCATTTTTCTAGTATATTTAGTAATTTCAACCTCGGAATGCTTGGAAATAAGGAAACCACATCGAACGAAACTAGAGTGTCTCCATCTGACAGCTGAACATCTTTCAGTTTTTCAATCAAATCTATGGAATTCTTAATATTAAGACTCTCAAATTCTGGAAGCTCTTTGAATATATTTACTAGCCACTTGGCTAAATTGTATGTCGGTGCCCCTATGTTACTAATTACCGGTCTCATCTTATTTCCTTCTTTATGGATTTTTGGAAGTCCATAAATCTTGGGAGCAATTGGGTTACTAACTTTCAGATTTTTATTTTCTTTTTCTGTTATGACTTTTCTACTGTTATTTATACAATCATTTACTATTCGGGTGCACTTTTTTGTAGGATCTTCTTTAATTTCTGTAAAATCTTCTGAACCTAGTAGCAATTCCATTCTACTGTTGTAATCTTTAGTGTCCATAATGACCACTTTGTTACCCTTGTCTGCCTTCTGATATATCACATCCTTGGAATTTAGGTTTTTAACAATTTTATGATGTGTGCTGCTTTTCTTGTTTTTTTGTTTCATTTGTTCAATAATTTTTCCACATTTCCCTCTAATGATTCCCAGAAATAGTTACTTTAATGCTTAGTTCACAAGTTTCCTATAAAAGACATAAAATACAGGTCATTCTCGGAATATAGTCAGGCCATGCTACGGGAGGGAAAAATGAACAAAGCGGAAAGCGCAACACACGATATTCAACTTAATGTATTGTCATAATTCATTTTGCTTTGTGTCATGGCGCCACATACAAATGCTAGCTTGAGAGAAAGTGTATGTAACAGGCTGTAATTGACCTGCATTTTTCGGCATCTGAAGCAGCGAGAAGGTTCCATATTTCTGAAAGAGCAGCTCAGAGGTGGGTACTTCACTTAATGCGACCGGAAGTTTTCATAGGAAACGTGGATCCAGCCAGACACGTATTTCGACGCTGGAGCAAGAAGCTTTCAAGTTTGTTTACGACTTCACCAATAAACTGTGATATAGCTGTAGTTGTTGAAAGATTCTTAAGGAAACCATGTTGATTTTCACTAAATATCTTATTGCATTGTAAGAACTTTTTAATTCTAGCTAATATAATTCTTTCAAAAAGTTTGGCAATGGTTGATGTCAGTGAGAGCGGCTTATAATTTCCAATTTCTGTTTTATCGCCCTTTTTAAAAACTGGTCTTACTATACTAGTTTTTAGACATGTAGGGAAATTTTCCATTGACAATAGAGTAATTAAATATGTGTTCTGGTGGTTTTACCAGTTCATTTTTACACTCTTTTAGGCATTTTTGTGTAATTTCATCCCATCCACACGGGATGGGAATATAAATTATACTACTAATTTCTTAAAGCGTAGTTGAATACAAGTAGACAGAACTAGTATTGCAAGAAACTCTATCAGGAGCTATCATATCCTTAATTGAAACTTGAGATGGAGGTTTAACATACGTAACTTCACTTAATTCAAGCACTGACCTGAACATGTTTTGATGGAGTATAGCTGATGATGAGTCATGAAGGATTGCTCGAAACATGTTCAGGTCAGTGCTTGAATTAAGTGAAGTTATGTATGTTAAACCTCCATCTCAAGTTTCAATTAATCATAACTTCACTATATAAACTTCCTACAAATTCTAGGATTATCATATCCTTGTTGAAGTTCGATGTAGATCATGCTACATTCATAAAGTAATCATTGAACAGGTTACAGATTACATTTGGATTATTTTCCTGAACATCATCCACTATAATTTGTATATTTTCGACTGTAGGTTCATTGTTTTTAACTCGATTTATAATGTTCAAGGCTCGTTTAATCACTTGTCTGCCACTTTTTTCAAGTATTCATTTGTATGTAGTTCTACTAAATATTTCTGGAATTCTAGTTGTAAATTCTTATATTTTTCTTTATAATATTTCCACCCAGTCGATTTATGAAGTTGATATGCATCTTTAATTTATTTTGATTCCATCTACTGTAAATTTTATTTTGTCAATTTTTTGTTTGTTTTTATTTCCAGCTATTACAGGACACTGTAAGTTAAAATGTTTATTAACAATTTTATAAAAAGAATCCCATTTCTCATCTACTCCTTCAGTCGTGTACATATCATCCCAAGTTTCTAGTGCGAGAGCCTTTTTTAGCTTATTAATACTATTACAGTCTTGTTTACGATATCTAGTATATATGCATTTTGTTTCATAGTTTACCTCAATACTATTTATTTCAATCATTTGGGCATAATGTTCAGATAGATATCCATTTCAGGGCTGCCAATAGTGTAACAACATACATACAAAGCATGCAATACAATGAGAAACAAAAAATCAAGATAATGTAAACTTAATTAAATACAGGATAATGAAAGAAATTATTCCTTACACTTACGGGTCATTCCATATGAACTCAACCAAAGTCTGGAAATTTCCCATGGTGACCGACTCAGATTTGACTAAAAAAAATTGTGTGCTGGTACCTTTACATATATAATGAACAATTGCCAAATTCTAGACCAACATTTCTAAGGGTTTCTGTGCTGTGGCCCTTTAAAAAAGGTATGTTGTCCATTTTTGACACTCACAAATTGCACATGTTCCTGTGCACCTACTTTTGGATGCCAATATTTCTGGAATGGAATAATACGATATCTGCCTGAAATTTGCTATACTGGACAATTTCAGCACAGGATTTCAGGATCTGCCACCAGAATAGGTGTACCTCTAGTTTCTGAGCTACTGGCCTCCAAAGTAGTGGTCTTTTTATGTACGAAAATGAAACTTTCAAACAGCTGTCATACTAGAATGATTGTTGCTGGATTCCTTTTATTTGAGGATGTGGCCATCTGCAGAAGGTTTCTTGACTATTCCAAAGTTTTACTTTAGAAGTAAAAGGGTTCTAGAAAGGGCTCTGGCTAAAATAATGCACTTTTAGACCAATCTTTGACTGACAAATTCACTGTGTGGGCAATTACACACAGTAAAGACATTTTTTCTACACAATTGTACATATATGTTAATCATGTGACCAAAATTTCAGCTTGTTTTCTCACCTCCTTCATATTTTAATAATTTTATGAAATGTAGAGAGTGAAATAGAGGAATACATATAATTATATCGAATGGAAGAAGGAAATCATCTGCATAAAATAAAAATTAACTTTTTCGGCATTTTAAATTGAATACGTATAAAACAATAACACAGTTGTGATGAACTAATGCACAAACTATCACTGATTGTAGCCACTGTGTTTGTTTACAAGAACGGGATGCTTTGGTTAAGTTTCCGAGAATGTTAGTGATGTGTAAACAATGCTCACGCAACGAGTAGAGCCATCAATAATGGTGAAGGGCTCGCCACGCCACTAGCTCGAAACAGTAATAGCCCCTTCTCAATGCCTGATGATACCTTTCCCCCATGCGCTCCTGTGGCCCCACTCTTTTGATAACTCTGTGCTTGCTACTTACCCCCACTACTTTCGTGATGATTTTGTTCGTAACGCTAGAGCGTAATGCAACTTTGGGTTAGCTATCGGTTTACTCCTAGTGCGCCTAATGAAGTTTCACTTCAAAAATGAAAATTGTAACGTCAAGGAGCTAGGGCTCTTGCCCGTTAATGTTGAAAATTACCAGCATCAAATATATACAATGAACTATGCAACAGCACATTGGTAAACAATGGAATGTTAACTTGAGTTAGTTAATGTCCATCAAACAAGATCAATAAATACATGCTGTAAATAAAATGTTATCACTTTTACAGAATTACTGTTTCTGGAACATGCTATATCAGTATTTAGATTCTTATAGCCTGTGAACCTTTAACTGATGTAAGTATAACTCTTGTTGTAATTTCGTTTTTCAGTACCTTCCTCCACAGATGAAAGATTTATTCGCAGTGAATCACAAACCTTACATGTGTGAGTAGATGGTGTGTGAAGAGAGAGATTGAATTTTGTTTTAAATGTTTCTTTGTACATATGTTCACTAACAATTTCATCAAGATTATGTTTTTGTTTCATCCAACTGACATAAAGTTTATACATCATGGTTACGTTAAGGCCTTCTGGCAAATATTTTCTGTTTGGAGCTGAAACTCTATAGTGTGATTCACGCAATGGAAAACTATTAATGTGGTTTATTACTAAAGCGGATTGAAGTTCACTTGTTTCTTTTCAACTGCCCTTGAAAGTCTAAGCAAGTTAATAAATGCCAGTTTACATATCCTTTGTTTATTTATTTCTTAAAGGTCCCAAAGAGCACATATGGCTCGCATAAAGGGACAGTCTAAAGTACATCATAGGCAGACTTTACTAAAGTAATAAAATAGAGACTGCACAGATTATAAGAAAAATATATATATATACAAAACAAACAAAATATCTGTCAAAAATACATAGAAAGACAAAGGAGAGTAGTAATTTATAGAATAGAACCAGAGTTCAATACTTATTAATAGACTAAAGTTAAAACAAATTAATTTAAGAATACAAGTAATACTCATATATAAGGTATAGAATATAATACAAGGGAGAAGAGCAATTAAGAGAAAGAAATTTAATTAAGTAAAATTAGATTAATTAAAAATTAAATATCCTTTTATCCTTTTATCACAGTGTTGTCTTCTTTTCACATTGCTGACTTTAACACAGCCACTAATATAAGCATTTTGCAACCTGAAGTCACAAATATCCCATAACTGTTTGAACACTGCTTCACGTTGTTCTACACTAAATGATTCGTAACACTTATGTTCACATCCACAAGCCGGACCTTGTTTACGTTTTTTAATCTGCTTGCTTGTTCTGCTTACATATTTTTCTCCTGCATTTCTCTTCTTTTTTGTAATGTGTCTAACCCACGAATTAACACTTTTGTCCTTTCTCTTGCATGATTTTCCATGGTTTTTACGTTATTTTCAACATTTTCACCATTCGCAGCATTATTCTCAACGTGGATGTCAGCCATGCTTGTGTTTGTGGCAAGTGACACCAATGCTTACGTCTCATTGGGTGTTTAGGGTTGGACCACTGTTGCATTTATATAAACAGAAATTTTGTTTCATGGAATAGATTAGTGTCTTCCAACGTGACTTTACGAAGCGAATTGGTCTAAACCACAACGTAGGAAGATAATTAACCACCAAAGAAACAGATGGCATCAGTATCTCATTTTCCGCTTAGGAGGGGTTAGACCGCTGTTGCGCTGACTCCCTCAATTGTTGAGTTATAAATGTGTTACATAATTGTCAATATAAGGTTGTATACAAGATATGTTACATTGGGGTTTCAGTAAAAAAATTCGTACAGATTACAATAACCATAAGATTGTATACAATGGGGTTTCAGTTAAAAATTTGTACACATTTCAGTGATAGAAATCACAAAATATTAAAATCTGCTTGTCTTATGGGTACCTGCTGCGTCAGCACAGTAGCCTTGATAAAGACCACGGCAACATGATCGAAACACTGGAAAAGAGCTTAGACATGAGGAGGCCAAGATGATTTTATTGTCAACTTGAGCTGCAGAAGTCTACGATTACTATTGTATCACAAAATATTCACTGAAAATTTACAGAATCACTTACATTTGTAATAAATAGTCTACAGAAACTACTGAGCAAAGAAGTTTTGAATTCTTTAATTCTTGTTTAAATAAAGTATTATTAAAAAATAAAAATTATAATAGTATTCTGGACCTGAAGGGTCCGGTGTTACTTGCAGGTACACAAAAAGAATAAAATTTTATTTCTGTCAAAAGAGGTACAGCAGAATTTTCAACATTTACAATTATAAATAATAAAGGCTATTAGAATGAGTGGTTAGTGACAGATGTGAGCTTTCCCTCGTCAGTAAGAGAATTGGCTCGTGTGCGACATCTATGTTTTAGGTGAACAGCGCTTAAATCTACCAGTAAAAATTTTACCTTGTGTGTTGGTGGTTGGCTTAAGCTTTTTGATCCAGAACCATTGGTTGTGCCATTACCCTGCTGCTTACGAGTTAGTAACTGATTGTGGAACAATCCCATCTTCTGTGTGAGAATGCTTGTGAGGAGACTGGACCGTGCACTCAGCCAGTAGCCGAACTCCATCAGCTGCTGGTGGAAGTTATCTGCCCTCTCCTTCGACCAGTTGTAAGTGTATAACACTACCTGCAATAGAGCGAAAAATGGGTTTGGTTTTTTAGTTGTGCACCATTTTAAGGTCTCCTCATTTACCATAAACTAATTTAGTTTTCCTATAGAGACAGTTACAGGTGATAAGCTCATGGCCATGATTGCTATCCAGTAGGAAACTAAGGTATGATTTGGACATGAAAAGAATGGGACTGTGGTCTAAATGCTCCAATAATTAAACCCAAGGAGTTCTTTAATATACTGTAAATCTATGAAAGAAGACCCACATGCTCATGCTTTTGTAATTTTGAAAATTCATCGACCTCGGTTAGGTTTGAACCCACAACCTCCAAATTATGAGGCAAGCATCTTACCTTTACACCAATGAGGTGATTTTTCAGCACCTTTTCCTTTTTTGGAGACTTTATTTTGTTGTTACTCCTTAATCCACTTTCCCCCTTTTACTATTACTCTTTGATATTTTTCCATGGCACATATATTATTAATGTTTCAAGATATTACAACTTTTGGTTCCAATGTTGAGAAATATTTTTAAATTACCAATTTTCAGTGAACAGATTAAAGTTAGCTTGAGAGTAGTGAACACAGGACAACACAGATACAGAACACCAGCTGAAAATCTTTTAACACTCTGGAGTCACTATTCTCTTGTCAGTGAATGTAATTTTTTCTTAACAACTTACAATATAAAATTGAAAAAATGTTTAGTGTTTTTAAATATATCTGTATGATTTTCCTTCTTCTGTGTATGAATGTAGGAAAGACATTGTATAGATGCAAAGAAGTGATGGCAGAATCCAATTATTATATATGGAATTATAGTTCTTTCACACTGGCTACGTGGAAAGGTAGAGTCAGATTGAAAAATTCAATGCCATAACCGGGATTTGAACTATAGGTCTTTGGCTCTCTGTGCCACTGCTCTGCCACCAGTTGGAAAATTTAATATTGTACCGGCATGTTACCATGGTAGCTCAGTGGCAGAGTGGCAGCATGGACAGCTAAGATCATCATCATATGGCACTACAGCCCATATCGAGCCCTGGCCTCCCCAATCTTTCTCCTCCAGACTTCTCTATCCACCGCCGCCGATTTCCAGTTTCTGATTCCTAGCAGCTGTTCAGCATCCTTTCTAACGGCATCCTCCCATCTATTTTTTGGTCGTCCTTGGGACCTCTTCCCATCAAATGAAGCCTTCATTATCCTTTTCGGTATCCTTTGTTCTGGCATTCTGTGCACATGCCCGGCCCATTGTAGCCTCTTCAGATGAATTACAATGTCTATTGGTGTTCCATACAGTTGTTTTAGTTCAGTATTATTTCTTATTCTCCATGTTCCGTTTTCATTGATGGGTCCGTATATTCTTCGTAGTACCTTTCTCTCAAAAATATTTATCATGTCTGCTCCCTTCTGGGAAAAGGTCCAAGTCTCACATCCGTACATTAGTACTGGTTGGATCATAGTTTTGTATAGGAGGATTTTAGTTTTCCTATGAACTACTCTGGACTTCATTACATTGATAAGGCTAAAATATGTTTGGTTTGCCATGCTGATTCTTTTTTGAATCTCTGTCATCTCATTATTGTCCTCTGTAATACAGGTTCCCAGGTAACGAAACTGGCCTACTCTCTCTACTTGATTATCCTCAACCCAAAGTTCGTGTTGTTGTGTTCCCGTATCTGATTTGGTTAGTAATTTCATTACTTTTGTTTTGTCAACATTTATATTTAATCCTATTTCCTTTGCAGCTTCGTTAAGTGCCTGCACTGTTTCCTCTCCCCTATGCCATTGTCTTGCCAGGATCCCAATATCATCCGCGTAGCCTAGGATTTGAATACTCTTTGTTTGTATTGTGGAGTTCACAGCTACTCCTAGCTTCCTTATAACGAATTCTAATGCCAAGTTGAAGAGTGTTGGCGCCAGTCCATCACCCTGCTTCAGGCCCTGCCCCACTTTAAAAGGGTCCGAGAGCTCTCCTTTAACTTTCACCTGTGCTTCCATATCCGTCATAGTAACCTGCACTAATCTAATTAGCTTGTTAGGTATTTTAAAATGTGATAAAATGCTGTATAATTTATTCCTTAAAATATTGTCATATGCTTGGCTAAAATCCACATATATCTGATGTATGGTTATATTGTGTTCTCCACATTTTTCAAGTATTTGTTTCAGGGTAAAAATTTGATCTATCGTGGATCTACCTTTGCGAAATCCTCCCTGATATTCTCCCAAATTGGGCTCAGCAAAATGTTGCAATTTCTTAAGAACAAGAGTAGTGAAAATTTTGTATGTGGTACATAGCAGTGATATCCCTCTATAATTATGACAGGCTAATCTGTCTCCCTTCTTGTGTATAGGTACGATTACTGTTTTCTTCCAATCTTCTGGAATCTGTTCTTGTCCCCATATCTGTAAAATTAGTTTATGGATTTGAGATACCATAAATTGTCCACCATATTTAATTAGTTCCGCAGGAATTCTGTCCACTCCAGGTGCCTTCTTATTTCTAAGAGCCTGGGTGACCTTCTCTACTTCATCTCTTGTAGGAGGGTCTATTAGTACATCGTCCTCCTCGATACATGGCGTTTCTTCCAAATCCGAGGAATGAGAGTTCAACAAACTCTCGAAATATTGTTTCCATCTCCCTCTGATCTGGTTAGTATCTCCTATTATATTCCCATCTACATCCTTACAAAGATCAGTTCTACCAACAAAACCCCTTTTAATGTTTTTAATCATTTTGAAGCCACTATGAGATCTGGATTCTTTAAAATCTTTATCCATTTGTTGAAGTTTCTTATTAATATATGCACGTTTCTTGCTTCTACAGATTCTATGGGCTTCCTTTCTTGCTAGCTCGTAAGCTTGTTTCCTTAGCCTTGATGGTCTGTTTATATAATTTTTATACGCTGAGATTTTGGCCTTAATAGCCGAGTCACAGTCCTCATCAAACCATTCAGATCTATCTGGTTTAGGTTGCTGTCCAATTATATTAGCTGCGGCTCCCAGAGTTCCAGCTTTCAAAGATTCCCAATTTTCTTCGATTTCATTTCCATTACTGCTAACATTGCTCCGATCTCCCATTTCTGGTTCTTTCATGCACTCCATCAGTGCTAATTTATACTTTTCCCGAGTATCTGGGTCATTCAATAAATCCAGATGAAATTTAGGTTCTGAAGTTTTCTTAGTAATTTTATGCATCGCTATTTTACATCTGAATCTAGCTTTAACGAGGAAATGGTCTGAGCCACATTCAGCACCCCTGAAGGATCTAACATCGAGTATACTATTTGCACCTCTTCGCTCGATCAGGCAGTGATCAATTTGGTTAAAGGTTTTCCTATCTGGAGATGCCCATGTATGTTTATGGATGTTCCGATGGGGGAATAATGTGGAGCTAATGACCATATCTTTGCTTATTGCAAAGTCTATAAGTCGGTTTCCATTGTTATTGCTGCTGTCATGTAGACTGTGAGATCCTATTGTTCCTTGAAATATTTCTTCCTTTCCTATTTTAGCATTGAGGTCCCCCATAATTATTTTGATGTCATTTGATGGAAGGCGGTCAAATATCCTTCCTAATTCATCATAAAATTCGTCTTTGATGGTTTCATCTTTCTCTTCTGTTGGAGCGTGGCAATTAATAATTGACAGGTTGAAGAATCTTGTTCTTATCCGAAGTGTACATATTCTTTCATTAATAGGTGTAAATTGTAAGATCGAGCTTTTAAGAGTTTTGTCGACGATAAAAGCAACTCCCACATTGCTCATCCTAGTCGATTTGCCGCTGCTAAAGATAATGTGGCTCCTATTCTCCCACGTATCTGTTCCATTCCAATTTGTTTCCTGTATGGATAATATTCCCATTTTATAGGCCATCATCTGATCTAGTAGATTTTTTAGGGAACCTGTTTTACATAAGGAACGTACATTCCATGTTCCAAGTGCAATGTCCATTTTCATTAGCTTGTGTCTTCTCCGGTTGATCTCCATCCGAGGCTTAATTTGGGGTTTCGCAACATTAGTTTTTTTCCGGGGTAAGGTTGTCAGCCTTACGCCCAACCCCCAACCTGGAGGACCAGGGACTCTTCTGTTGGGGTTACCATTCCTTAGTAGAATTGTCCCGATAAGGCGCCGGACTGTCGCACATTATTGGCGTAGGTTGGTTGTAGTTGTTCGTCAGCTCTATACTATCTGGATTTAGTAGTCATGCTATATCTACATCAGCATGGCCCCAGGTGACCAACCTACAGATGGGGGGGGGGGGAAGTTGGGTTGGATATCTAGGGAATGGTAACCGGTGATATTGAGCTTCTCAATCCACCCAATATCACCCGTTGGTATGGTGGGACCAAGTGTATGGTCTGGATATGTAGGTTGGGACAGCGGTCCGCTGCTCCTGTTAGTCGCCTTTTACGACAGGGGGAGATCCCTTGGTGCTATTCTACTCGGTATCCCGGTCACCACACGGGGGGGACAGCTAAGATCTGTGGTTCTAATCCCGGCTATGGCATTCATTTTTCGGTCTGATTCCACCTTTCCTATTAAAATATATGTTAAATTTTTTAGGGTGAAAGTGAAAACAAGAAAAGAACCATGCTTTTCTGTATTTTTAAAAGCAGTTAATGACCCTTAAAATATATGAATCCATCCATTGCATCCTTTCCTACAACCAGGGATAGATTAATTATATAAAATCCATACACATTATAGTTTTGTCAAATTACCTGATGTGTGCTAAGTTCCGCAAGTAAAAGTCTCTGGCGAGGAACAAATCGAAGAGGCTGGTCTTTGATACTCAATAGAGGAGAAAACTTCTGGTATACTTTCTGTGCTGCAAAGCAAATATCATGATAATTGTATGATTGTAAGTACAGAAGTCAAGATTTATTGCATTATTTTTAAAGAAAAAAAATGTGAAGAGATACATAAACATAAAAAACTGGTAAAAAAAAGTCCAAACTGGTAAAATTTCTGTTTTCGATGTCAACAGATACTCCGGTTCTGGACCTGCTTGCAGGCAAAACACTGATCAAAATGAGGTGTCTACAATGTCTAGTAAATTTCTTGCAATATAATCATTCTTGTGAGTAACTATGTCTTCTCTTCTCTTTTTTTAAGAAATGTAGCCATCGTAGACTGTGAAAGTCCATACTTTTTTGAAACTGCTTTCTGCTTCAAACCATCATCCAAATCATTAAACACTGCTAATTTTATTATGAAACTTATAGATTTTCGTCGAGCAGATGCCATGCTGTTAGCTGTTTCACATAGCATAGCATGGCATATGTCGCAGAAAGTTCAGTCACACGGGGGGGGGGGGGTGGAAAGAAGGAAGAAAGAGAGCGAAAAGAGAGAAGAAAGAAAGAAGAAATACGGAACAATCACATTGGTCAGTGACCTTGTACTCCACCCTCTACTGAGAATAAAATTTCTCTTACGGAATTTCTAAAGGTGGCTTAAAGGTTCGCAACAGTTGGGAAAGACTAATCTGCTACCTGCTACCGCCTACAGGCCAAGTTGCTGGTCTAGAACGGCATTTTCACTTCAAAATATGTATTGTTACAAAAGGGTGTTAATGAAATATCTTAATCGCTGTAACGAGGGACAAATATTGTTATTAAGATAAGAAATTTGCTGCTTAATGCAGGTTTATCGTTATATCGGTCTTCATTATAAGGAGGTTTGACTGTATAAACACCTCTTTGTGGACACATGACATAACAACACAAGAATGTAATCTGCAACAAAGTGCATTCCAGTCCATGGACCCGTAATGTCATTAGTACATTATTAATTTCAATTTTCTTTCAGTCTGTATAAATTGTTTGTTTTGGAGAAATTTTGTCCTTGATGACACAAGCATGCACCCACACATGCATGGAAAAAATCAACAGGTTTTTTCATTTATTTTAGGAACCACATTATTTTTTTCTGGAATGAAATGCCTCAAAACAGATACAGTAGAACCCCGATAATTCGAGCTAATTGGGGCTGAGGCTACCTCGAATTACAAAAAACTCGGATTATACGGGAATATCACTAAATCAATGGGCAAATCATAAATAAATATTTAATGTGCACAGTAATGTTTTAAAAAATACATAAAAAACAATATAAAAGGCCTACATAGGCCAACCTGTGTTACGCTTGTAGCCTATGTATATTGGCAAACATTTAAAATAATTTCTGTGTATTATGAACGAAACCCTAAGTGGGACAGTTTTACCCGCATTTTTGTACATGGAAAAATTGAAAGAAAGCTCAAAATGTAACACATTTGGAAGTGCGTAAAACTTACTTGCGGACACCGTATAAAAATGGGATTTTACTCTAGTTTTATGGAAAATTTTAATTTTCTTAAGACCAGCTCAAATTACACGGAACCTCGAAATACCGGGGCTCGAATTACCGAGGCTCTACTGTACTTTCAATGAGAATTTGATTTGAAAATTAAATGCAAAACTCTATGGGACTCCACTCCATTATCATCCAACCTCTGCATTATCAACCTCCATCTCATGACTACCACAATCAATACTGATGAGCGATGGCTACTATTTATGAAGTCCTCATGAGACTTTGTGCACCCCATGCTAGATCCCCTACCTTATAAAAATCCAGGTAGGTAATGGTGATATATTGTTTAAAATACATCTGTAATCATACACACTTTTGCATGCCCTTGTTTTACATTGTTAGTAAACATTATCATTTGTTTAATTAGGCTTCACAATGACAATTAAAAATGGAAGTGACAGCCTTTACAATGTTTGTCCATCTGGTTGTACTACTTGCTAAAGATATTTATGAAATATTTACATTTAACTAACTTACTATGTACATTAATTTTATATTACTTTATATTGCTTCCCACGTCCTATTTCGTATTTTGTGTAAAGGGGAATTATAGCTGTATTTACAAAATTCTATCCTATATTATCTTAGATATCCTAATTACTAGTTGTACTTTATGTATACTTCTATTTACAAAATCTCCAAGATTATACTCTTTGACAAAATTATTAAATGATCTGAAGTGTTTTTGTATTAGACCCTCATTTGTCACTGACCAGTTGTCTGCATTCTTTATAGTTTCTTCTGTTAGTTTTGCTCTTTGAGATAACAATGGGACATACATACATACATAAGGTGATTAACAGTTTGTGGTGCTATTCTGCACTTGCAAGTAGGATCATCACCGATATGTCCAGTAACCATAATTGTGAACTGAGCTGTTATGGGAGGGGGGGGGGGGTGTCATCTTCAGTTGAATAGCGATTGGAGGGAAGAAGGCTTTTGTTGTTCTTCCTTTTGTAGAAATGGTCCAGTTGTGTTGCCATCTCTCCAATGGCAGTCATCTGTGGTCTGTACTACAGTCAGCTTTGGTACTTTATTATAAACAATTTCTTCCTTGCCTAGAGCTGCTTCTTTGGCTATTTTATTGGCCATCTCATTCCCTTATGGTAATGTGAGCTTTTACCCAGGTAAATTAAATTTTCCAGTTTTGTTGCTGAAGGGCTATTATGGTTTTATGTAGTTCTGTAACTAAGAACAGAAGGGTTTTGTTATATTCAAGTAGAGCCAAGGTTACTTTACTGCAGCAAACTAGTGATATATCCAGCCTTGTAATTTCTTTCAGTGCTTGCAAAATGGCTATTTGCTCAGCTTGGTTATTAGAGCATTTAGCAAGTAACTTATTCTTTAAAGTTTTTATTCATAGAAAATTGCTAATCCTACTCTAACATTGTCATCTATCTTGCTGCCATCTGTTAATATTTTCAGCATTGGTCTTCTTCCTCTTTTTCACAGATCCTTAACATGTCAGAGGGATGAGGTCGGTTTTTCTTTCATGGTCTACATTGTACCTCTCTTCTCCTCTTCCTTTCACAATTTCATTTCCTCCACCTTTATGTTTATAGGGGATAATGCAGTAATAATGCAAAGTGCGTCACTAAGTGTTGTGCGGAAAGCTTTTGATATTTTTATGTTAAGATTTTGCACTCTTATAAATTTTGCTCATAGCTTGTATTCAAATAGGTAGTAGTAGTAGTAAGTATTCTGCCTTCCGGCAGGTTTTCAAACTTGGTACGCGAATTTTGTTTTCCAAAACTGTCTATCCTCTGCTTCCTCCTTCAGCATCCAATATTTCTGCTTTTCCCTTAAATCGTCCAACAGCTGAATTCTTCTTCTTCCAAGTCCAGTTGTACCCTCCAATCTTCCTTCTACGACATCATGTAATAAGCAGTTCCTTCTGAGAATGTGCCCAACCAGTTTGCTTTCCTCTGACGAATTGTGTGTATGATTGACTTCTTCTCACCCACTCTACTCAGAACCTCTTCGTTTGTCACCATGTCCATCCACTTTATATTTTCTATCTGTCTCCAGCACCACATTTCAAAACTTTCTAAATATTTCTTCTCTAATTTCCTCAAAGTCCATGTCTCTGATCCATACAAAGCAATACTCCAAATATAACACTTCACCAGGTTTTTACGTAGCTCTAGGTTCAGACTACTAGTTAGCAGATTTCTCTTCTTCATAAATGCTTTCTTGGCCATGGCAATTCTTGATCTTATCTCCTTGGTGCAATAGGCATCTTTCGTCAGTACACTTCCTAAGTATTTGAACTGGTTCACGTTCTCTAATTCTTGATTTCCCATGATAATTTGAAGCGGCTCTTCTCTCTTCGATATCCTCATCACCTTCGATTTACCTATGTTGATTTCCATTCCATACTTTCTTCTTGTTTCCACCAGCCTGTCAAACATTCCTTGCAATATTTCTTGTTTCTTTGCCAGAATCACCAGGTCGTCCGCATATTTGATGGTGTTAATAGCGTATCCTCCTATCACAAAATCCCTAACTAATTCTAAGGCTTCTTTTGCTAGCCAGTCTCCATACAGGTTGAACAAGATGGGTGACATACAACATCCTTGACGCACATCTCTTCCTATTTCTACACTGTTGGTCACTCCATGTTCTAGACGCACTTACACTTTTTGTCCCAAGTACAAATTGCGGATTAGTCTCCTGTCCTTCCAGTCAATGCCTATTTTTTTGAGTATGTCCATTAACTTTTCCCAGTTCACTCGGTCAAAAGCTTTTTGCCAATCAATAAAGCAGACACACACTTCTTCGTTGACCGCTAAAACTATCTCTGATATAATCCTTAGCATTCCAATTGCATCTCTAGTTCCTTTTCCTTTCCGGAAACCAAATTGGTCTTCTCCTATTACGTCTTCTATTCTTCTTTCCAGTCTTCTAGTTAGTATCCGTGCCACAATTTTTACTACGTGAGATAGCAAGCTGATAGTTCTGTGATCACTACACATCTTGGCACATTTCTTCTTCTTTAGTGCAATCATAGTTACCTCTAGGAAATCTTGAGGCCATTCTCCAGTGTCATAAATTCGGTTGATAAGTTTGGTAAGTTTCCTCATCCCATTTTCTCCTAATTCCTTCAGTAGGTCCACTGGTATGTCATCGTCTCCTGTGGCCTTTCTATTCTTCATTTCTTTTATGGCCTTTTCTACTTCATTCTTCAATATGCTAGGTCCTATATTATCTTTATCCACTAGTTCTTCTGTTTCCATCTCGATGTCTTGTGGTCGATTTTGCTTGTCGTAAAGCTTTTCTAGGTAATTTTCCCATATTGTAAGAACTTTTCCAGGGTTTGTAATTAAATTTCCATGAATGTCTTCTATTCCAAAAGTCCATATTCCTTTATTTTCTTTAGATTCTAACTCCATCGCTTTCTGATACATTAAATCATATCTTCCTTTTCGTCGAAGCTCCATAATTTCATCACAGCTTTCTTTAAGGTAATTTTCTTTTGCTCTGTCTGTCTCTCTTCTTAGTTCATTATTCAATCTCTTATATTCCACAGCATTAGTATTTTTGTATTTCCTTCTTTCTTCCATCTTCTTTAACATCTCTTGTGTTACCCACGGTTTCCTATTTATTCTGTCTATTTTTCCAACTTTGTTCTTCAACGTGTCCAACAAAACATTTTTTACACTTTCCCACTCACTTTCTACAGATTCATCAACATTTTTTATTTCATGTAACTGTGTTTCCAATGACTCTTTAATCGAGTCCTTGTCATTTCGCAGTTTTTCTAAGTTCCATCTTGGATTTCTTTTACATGTCCGCCTAATCCTTTTCAGCCTAGTCTCTATGTCTGCTACAAGAAGATTGTGGTCTGTGTTGATGTCAGCATTTGGAAGAGTCTTCACATCTTTCACACTGCCCCGGAATCTCTGCTTGATGAGAATGTAGTCAATCTGGTACCTATTAATATCCCCAGGGCTTTTCCAGGTGTACAACTTTGTTTTCCTCTTCTTGAACCAGGTATTGGTTATCACCATATCATATTGTTGGCAGAAGTCAACAAGCCTATTACCTCTGTCATTGCGCTTCCCTAATCCATAAGGACCCACAATTTTTTTCTCTTGTCCTTCTCCTATGACACTGTTGAAATCTCCCATAATTATGGCATTCACTTTACCTCTTCCTTCTTGGTACAATATTTCGCCTATGTCTTCATACATTTTATCAACCTCTGCATCGTTGTGATCTGAAGTTGGCATATACACTTGCACTATCAAAACATCCACTGGATCTGCATTTATTTTTACATACATTATACGATCACTAACACACTCCACTTTTGTAATACTATTCACTAGTTTATTTTCCACCACTACAGCTACGCCTCTTTCGTTACAATTTCCACCCGAATAGAACATCGTATAATTACCACAAGCCACTTCACCTTGTCCAGTCCATCTCACTTCACTTAAACCTACTATATTCACACCACATTTATTTAATTCCAGTGTTAAGTTCTCCAGTTTTTCTGCATGTCTAAGTGTCCTAACATTCCATGTTCCTATTTTAAGCTGCTGTCTTCTATTGTTTGTTCTTTCAATATCGATCATTCCCCCTGAAACACTTCCCGCCCGGAGATCCGACTGGGGAAGTATTTTACCTCCGGAATATTTTGCTTCAGGAGCAGCCATCATATTCGCTAATCCCAAGTGTCTTCAGGGAAAAAATAATGTGGTAGTCTTCCCATTTCCTTTCCACATCGCAGTACCACGGCCGCCACACCCATCCATCAGGTTGCGCCCGAAGATTTTCGATCAGTAGCCATCAAGAACATAATTTGTTCTATGCCTCCAGTCGATAATAATGTCGCTGCTGCCCGGCATTATTCATCATAACCCTGACAAGGGGGTGGTTTTGGTCCGCCCCGGGTATTTTATTTCCCCGGTCCCCTCCATATCTGGTGGGCATTCCCCTATCCGCCACCTGGGGAGGCGCCCGATGGGAGACCATCTACTCCGCACGAGCCGTTTTGCTGGCAAAAACGGCCAGCCGGCAGTTGGTGTTAACCTGATGATTATGAATGACGAGGGTCTTCGAAACTAGTACAGGTATTTATAAAATAAGTGAAGCATAGTGCTAAACCCAACTCAATATTATTAAATTATTAAGGTAAATTTATATTTCTTTATATTCTCTCTGATTTCTTCAAATCAGTAGCATAACTTTAATTTTCTGTTCGTTGTTATTTGTCGCCCAGATTGATATTATGTGTATTTCTATATTGGTAAAATTTTCAGCTTCTCTAATTGATTCTCCTTGTACAAGTAGCAAAAGATCATCTGCAAATGCTTTTGTTTTCATGGAGCAGTCTATTCTACAATCAACAATGAATTCCAATATCCAGGTCTGCAACAGGATCCTTTAGAGATATTTCTTTGGACTGTAGCAGTAAATATGGACATCACAGCATTTCTTTGACTGAAGTAGTCTCGAGAAAGATTATAGAGATTCCTGGGGCATCTCATATCCTTGAGGTTCTTAAGGATACTGGCCCACCATACAACATTAGTACAGTACCCTTCTTTAATTCTGCCTCCGCGAATTTCTTTACTTCAACTGCTGTGTTAGTAGTACTCTTTTGGGTATAAAGTCAAATTGATTTTTATTCAGGAGGTTATTTCTATTTCTATTTATTTATGTGATGCATAATCCTCATGATGAATAGTTTTTCTAGCACTTTTCCACCCACGTTGGCTAAACTTATGAAACAAAATTTTGATGGATCCATGGTGCCTTCCTTGCCTGGTTTAGATATTGGAATAATTATAGTCTCTTTCCAAATTCTGGGGAAGATTCCTGTAGTTAAGACATTCATTATAGATGGTTGTGACGCTTCTCGGAAATGTTTTAAATATGCATAGGTAGATGTTGCATGTAACTCCATTGCTGCCTGGTACCCTTTTGTGGTTGAAGCTTTCTCTCTTCTTGGTTGAATTGTCTATCGTCACATGTGTCTCCTTACTTGTTTATGATATTCAGTGTCATCCTCTTGTTTGTCTTCTGGAGTGAAGTATTCTATCATGTGGTTTAGTGTGTCTTGTAATTGTAATGTTTTGGAGCCATCTAGCTTTTGCAGAGTTGTCATTATCATTTTGTCCTTTATCATTCCGGAAGCAAGCTTATAAACATTATTTCACGGGTTTATCGGTGAAGAAGTATTACAACATTCTTTCTAGGAACTTAATTTTATATAGGAGGAAACATTAGCCACAGGTCCATGGTGACAGTAAAATATAACACTCGAGAAAAAAAAGTTGATCCTCTAAGTTAAACCTACCATTTTTTGGGTCCAGTACATCTGGTTCAAATCCACTATCTTCTGACACACATGCTTTCCACTGTACCAAATTCCTTCCTACAAGGAGACACGAGGAGTTTTCCCCTAATCTTGTAATCATCGGACTAGCTGTGAAATTTAGCCCCATGAATGGACCAGGAAGATATTCAATTTCCTCTTTTCCTTTTGAAGAATGTCCCCAGAAAACCAAGGGTGATGTATCAGGTGCATTCAGTGTAACTAAATTTTGCAGTTCTCTTACCATCACAGCCAGAGGATGTCTGTGAAATTAAAAAACCAAACACATTACAAATTTACAACAGGAGTATATGATATGTAAAGTACAAAATATTGTAAGTTGGGGCAGCATATCCATGTCTATAAATAAGCCACTAACTTCAAAAGTAGCCTAAAAACAAACAATTTTTTTTTCTTTCTTAAGTTATTTTGCCAGTATTCAGTGTAATGAAGTGAAAACAGATATTCCAGTGTTTATTTTTAAAACAGCTTCATAAAAACGAGAATAATTTTAACACGCACCAGCCAATTGGCAAACGATTCCATTTTACTGAGTAAAATGTTTATGACCACTGCTGTGAAACATACCGTATTTCACTGCATAATCGTCACATTTTTTAGGCCTTTTTTTCCTGTGTGAAAACACAGTGTGACCATTACGCGAGGAAAGTCTGGAACTTAACATGTATAGGCCTACAGTAGGCATATCTTACAATGAAAGAAAAAAGTGTTATTAAACTACCAGAGCACTTTATTATTTACAGTTACAGAATTATTAAACTGCATGTGCAATGAAATGATGTCAATTCGTGGGGAAAAAGTTAGAATTACTTTGTGTTATAGTGTTCACCTGTAAATATTCCAATTGTGAAAATTTATTGGACATGATGTCTGGAAATACTAACTACATACTTCTACAACACTTTCTTTATTCTACTTTGTCCAATGATTCACGGCAGAGCCTGAATCACGCGCCTTTAATACACTGTCTTCCCCTCCAGTTGCATCACTATCTTCAGATCAGAACCCCGCCATCCGTACCTCGTGCTGTCTGTTGGAAATCCCCGTCTTCTTGAAGCTCTTTACAATTATTTTTTCATGAGAGATGTGATTTCAACTTTGAATTACACATTACTTAATGAGTCCCAATGACGTGCGCTGCTGATTGTGATTTCTCTTTTATTTTGCACCAGTCTCGTACAAGTTTTTCATTCACTGACAACTCCCTCTCCGCAGCTCTGTTTCCATTTTCTTCCACGAATGCTATTTCTTGCAACTTAAAACTCTCAATATAATTCTTATATCTTCCAATTTTCTACAGCATATTACGGAAGCAAGCAACTGTAGTAGACTGAAACTGACCCAAATGGCGTTACTGCGACCACAATTCTACGTGAGTGTCATCCCTACCCCCTTTCTATTATGTCAAGCCAGCAGTTAGCACATTCCTTAACCTCGGAATGCATTGGGTGGAGGATAACAGGGCTCTAGATTGCAGTGGTGGCATGTCAGTTGTAAATTTCCGAATCGTGAAAGAGAGAAATATTTCAAAATATCCATGCGACGATTATGCAATGAAATTTTTGAAAAATTAAGGTGTGACGATTATGCAATGAAATACAGTAGTTTAAATTAATATCTTAAAATACCATACACAATAAATTTGGTTTTCAATATTCTGACTTAGAAAATAAATGTACTTTACTTACTCAAACAATACTTTTTTATTTTAAACTTAACAAATTAATTTAATTTAAGAGTTGCTTACTATAATAGCCTATAGTGGGTATATATATATATATATATATATATATATATATATATACTATGTGAAAAGTAGATATAAGAATTTCCATTATAAAAACTCTTAAAAAGCATAATCTTATTTGATATAAATTAAATCTTTTTTCACTTTTTTTTAGGGATAAATTTACCACTGGCTTACTCTCTCCTACTAATAGTATTACAATAACCATAATGTACCCCAGAACACAATATTGCACGTAGGGGTTAATTTCTATTGTTCATGTAGGCCTACATATTTTTGTTATAATAAATCCCCTTAATGATCTCTCTCGTAATAATTCAGGACTTTGTTTATTTATGCTTCATTGACATAATTATGTACAGTTGCTTTCTTCTAGTGTTTTTCTTTATTTAAAGTTGGCACTGAATCTTCTTGTCATCTGTGTTCCACACCAGCCCTGGGTGTGCCAAACTTTTACTTGTTTGAATTCAAGTCTGAACAACGCTCAAGCCTAGGTGAGTGGCAAGAAGGCATTGTTCACACCAGTCGAACACAGGAATAACACAAACATAAGTGCATATCCTCAAATGTGAACAAAGAATAGGAGCAGGGGTGGGGAGTGGGCCTGGTGTACTCCTTCACAAACATAAACCACGGTGCATTGTATTGGACTGTATGTACAAAACAACATTCAATAATAAATAGGTCAGACATACTTTAAATACAAGTTAAATTCTATATGCTACTCTCCACAGATAGACAAGCTTCTTTAAATACCTTTCAAAGAACAGTTATTATCGCTATTAGAGAGACTATTTTACTCAATTGATGAACTTTTTTCACGTAAATCTTTAAATGTAGATTTTAAATTTAATTGTTTATACTGTTGTCATTTTGACTAGTGCATGAACTTTGGTACTGTTTGTAAATTTATGTATGCAAATATGTTTGTGAGTAGGCTATATAAAGATACACAAATATTTGTCATTTATATACCATGTTTGAATGGTTTTAGATGAAAAGAATAAATAAAGTGTTGGCTCACCTGACTGCCAGAGTAACTACTTGCTTGCGGACTGACGGCACTGATAAGTCTACTCCAAACTCAAGCCATGCACGCATAGTGTCACGATAAACCTCGTGTAACACTCCTGCCTCCCCACTCTCATATGCATCCAGCTTCATTCCCTGCAATAAACGTTCAAGTTTCACTTCATCAATGCTTGTAATTGTGCAATTAAAAATAACCTTATTAACTTATATTCAAAATGTCCTCACGTTTATAGTTTACAAATTATTAACTTGAGGGGAGCAGAGGGTGAAACTTCTAGTTTCTACACTTGTAAAGCACATGTCATTGGTTAAGAAGAGAGACCTGCAAAAAGGCAACTTTATGTTTTAGTCTGAAAAGTTCAAAGGGTTAAAAATCAAGTTGGTTGTACTGCTAAGCTCAATCAATAAAATAATTATATAAAACCTTAATTTCAACCTTATGTATTTATTTAGCTTAGGCCTTTCGGTTTCATACAACCATCTTCAGGGCATCTAATTTTGTAGAAATACATATAAAAAGAGCAATTTAATAGGGGCATCATCATGGATTAAGTGATTTTAACGACTTTTTAAGAACTTTTAAATTTCAGTGATTTTAATCAATGATCCCTAATTACAACAGCTTTACTCTATTTAAATGTAGTTCCACAAAATAAGATAACCTGAAGGTGGTTGTATTAAACTAAAAGGCCTAGCCTAAATAAATCAAGTTGAGATTAAGGTTTTATAGAATTATTTTATTGAAATATTAAGAAAAGAAAAAAAAAATTATCTAATAAAGTCTCGTATGCGAACAAAGATTGTTGTTCGCACTATAATCAATTTAATGTGATCTCGGAAGTTGCAAATTAATTAATGAAGTCTCCTGAAATGTTGCAATTTCAGAGACACAAAGTCTCTCATCTTAATTGATGATTTACTCATGATTTAATAAATTAGTGGAAAACTTTAATTCTTGTCAGTTTATTAATACAAAAAACAAAAAATCCTAATTTTAAAAATTACCCCACAACCAGTGGCGGCCTGTGTACAGCCACTGTGGAACTGCAGCATTCTCTATTTCCACTTGATATTATCGATAACATTTAATATAATGAGCCCTTTTTTCTTTAATTCTTTCTTTATACTTGTACAATATGTAATCCTTATGCTTAATGCCAGCAGTCATCCCCCAATTTATTAAAAGGATAAAAGAAGATCAGTGGCATATCCTGATCTCTGATAAAGGGCATGCTATGCTGTCATCCTACACAGAAAATGTACTTGATTCCAAAGTTAATTGAGAATGTAGATTAACTTTAATTGAACAGTTAAAAATAGCTTGCTTTATTAAAGTAGACTTATTATTTCTTTTAAAATAAGAAGGATTTGTACTTATAAGATTTGAAGCTTTCGCGGCGCTGACTATTTAAGATGGCTTCTCGGGTTATCAGCCATGTCAAAATTATTAGACTCGAACATTCGGCCATAATCACTCTGTGGCCTTCCTCAGGAATGTGAGACTGAAAAATGTTGTATATATTCTACATTCTTGCATTTATGTATTGTAGAAAGACTTGGTAACTCAGGGCAAGGCCGTTCATTTGTCACAATTTGCAATTTATCTTGAAAAGTTCTGGATGAAAATGTATTTATCAAAAAGATCTTCCAAAATACGGCTGTGCTCTTCCATAATGCTTTCAGAATGAAAGACATTAACTAAAAAATAATTTAATACATTTGACAATAAAATAAAATAATTGTTATAATATTTGCCTTGAAACTATTAAAATCGTAATGTAATAAGCTATATGCTTGCGGGACTTCAGTAGCAAGCAAGATACCGGCAAATCTCCACCGTCCGTACCTTGCTGCCTTCTTCGCCGCGCTCAGAATAACACTAAATAACACTAAATATTTACAATTGTTTACTAGGAAACTTCTTAAAAATGGTAGACTAAAAATTAAACACTTTTGGCAACATGAAATAAAATAATATTTACAATCATTTACTTTTTAACTTCTTAAAATCGCAATATACTTCGCTACAACACAGCTGAGTGCGGAACTTCAGGAGCATGCAAGGCACTCAAGATACTGCCAAATCTCCACCGTGCATAACCAATTCCCTTCTTCATCCCGTGGTCAGGATATTGCCCTTCTTCAAAACTCATAGCACACAAGTTCTAGCTTCGAGGGAAGGCCATGCCTAACGTTCACCCTCCGCCATCTCAGAAACTCATTCTGATTGCGGAATCGTAGCACACGACTGACAGCCTCGCAGTGAGGCCCTTGTTTTCTCATTTCAACAATGAAAATTTCACTGATTTTTGTACAATTTATTGAAAAAATCAAACATAATGAATGTATATATTCCATCCAGAATTAGGGCGTGCGGCGCATGCATAGCACCAATAGAATATACGACCCTGAAGAAGATCTTCATTGTATGGAACTGTGCGCTTCATAGTTCCAGCGGCATGGTGTTTGACTGTTGTGTGCATGCGGACATGGGAAGGCGTATGAAGGCCTGCTGGCTGCGAGGGAGAAAGAGCACTGTCGCTTCCACAGTGCCGTCCTGGCGTATTGGAAGTTTCCCCCCTCCGTGTGTGTTGTGCTTTAAAACCATGTACCATGTTCTTGAATGTGATAAAGTGTAGTAAAGAATTATCTTGTTTCCAGCTATTTTATTTGATTCATTTTATTCAGTTCTTTTATTTAACAGAAAACTTAACCATGGCAGATAAAGGAGAAAATTATTGATCATTTTGCGGAAATTAAAACAAGCAGAATGGATTTCATTTCTAAACGAATAGATCAAGCTTGAACTATAACAATTTAGATTCAAGTAAGTAAAAATTTTTTATTTTGTTCTTCTAGGTTTTTGTCAAATTTGTGAATAAATTTTCTTTTTATATATGTATGATTCCTTTTACACAATTTTAAAACAAAGGCTAACAAATGTCTGGAGCAGCACCCCCACTAATTTTAGCTACGAGCCGCCACTGCCCACAACAAAGTATAATTTAAGCATATTCCTTAAATTCCAAGTTTATTACAACTGATGATGGAAATACAGAGTAATCAGAGTGAGAAGTAATGGTGGAGATAATGTCACTCCATCATGGCTGCTGAGTGGCTTCTTTAAATGTATGTCCTAAATTAAAGCAGACATACTTTTTAAATTGGAGATCTGTTCTATAAAGTTGGACTTCAAACACCATAATATCTGCTATCATAATCATAAAATCCATTAATTTTGAAACTCTCTTGAATGAAAGGCCTTGTAACACAAAACGGTAATTTTTATGTAGAAATTATGAGTTAAACTGTTTCCAGAAATAGGGAAGTCAGTTTGGGATAGAAGGCATTACCAATGTTTTTTTTTCTTTCTTCTTTTTTACTTTAAGCTCGGAGAAATTTTAAATGAAATTTTAGTGTACAGATTTAAATGTAAAATATCACGAAAATAGAACACTGACGTAAGTTTTAATCTCTTTATACACAAGAATGTAACATAGTAATTATATATGAGTTGAAACTTTTACACTAGACTTCACTTCCGGTATAGTTTTACCTGTACATGTTTCGGCGCCTTTGCAACCATTTTCAACAGTCATACTTCAACTGCCATGCTACCCTCTCGTGGACGTGGAATAAATCTCGAGATGAGGTCGTCATTGGTAGGGATGTCGAAGTTCATCAGCCGGTCCCCCCTCTTGTGTATGAAAATTCTTTCTCAAATAGAAAGCTCCCTGTGGCCTCGGACACATTTTAATAATTCTGGTTCTCTGATAATTTCATGTCCATCGATCCAAAAGTGTGCGGCTACTGCTGATTTGTCCGTATTTCTAAATTTGATGTATCTTAAGTGTTCTTTAGTTCTAACTTCCAGTTTCCTTTTGGTTTTTCCCACATAGACTTTTTCACAATCATTACAATTACACTTTTTACAATGATGTGGATTCTCCAAATTTGTAGATTTCAACAAGTTTTTTTAGGGAATATCTGTTCACAGGTGCTGTGGTGATGACATATTTTTTTTTAACACTTTTCTGAATTTATTGTCGGCCCAAGGGTGGAAAGTAATCTTCTTGTATTTCAGGTTTTCCTCTATAGGTTTCAGGGTGATGATGTCTCTGGTCAATTTTTGTTTCTTGCCCTTTTTTTATTTTCTTCTCGATAAGCTCTCTACTAAACCCATTGTGTTCTACCGTGGATATGATTGTGTTGTATTCCAGGTCATATTCTGATTTGCTGAGAGGAATGTTTGTCAGTCTATGTGTGAGAGAATTGAAAACAGCCTGTTTATGTGATATCGGATTGAAACTATTGGCTTTGATGTATGAATCAGTGTGTGTAGCCTTTCTGTATATGCCGAATTCAAGTTTGTTTTCTTGTTAAATAATTTTGATGTCCAGGAATGGTAAAAAGTTTTCTGTTTGTTCTTCCAATATAAACTTAAGGAAACTGTCTTGATTATTAGGAGGAATTAAAACCAGAAAATACAGGAGAAATACATATAAACAGAAACTCAAAACACTTCATGAAAAGGGTACCATATTCACCAAAGCAGATAAAGGCAATAAAATAGTAATGATGGACGAATGTGATTACATTAACAGAATGGAGGCTCTCTTGAAAAACGAAGAATTCACTGAAATAGAATCTGATTCACTGAAGAAATGTGTATCTTCGGTACAAAAAGCCATAAAAAACAGCAAACTAATTCCGGAAACAGAGAAACGGAGCATCATACCATCCAACCCAGTACTTCCGAAAATACACGGTTTACCAAAAATTCACAAGGAGGGCAATAAGATGAGACCTATCATAAACAACATAGATGCACCCACTTACTATTTGGCAAAATGGCTAAATGAAAGATTCCACAATTTTCCAAAATTTGAAAGCAGAAACATTAAGAACTCCTTAGAATTGATTCAGAACATAAAGGACACGGAACTTTCCAAAGAAGATAATTTAGTTTCTTTTGATGTAGTGGCGTTATTTCAGAGCATTGACAAAAGTAACCTAATTGATTACCTCAGAAAATGGCTCAAATCTATTGGATTAAGGGACACGGTTATACAGGAGTACATTTGTGAATTTTCATACACAAGAGGGGGGACCGGCTGATGAACTTCGACATACCAACCAATGACGACCTCATCTTGAGATTTATTCCACGTCCACGAGAGGGTAGCATGGCAGTTGAAGTATGACTGTTGAAATTGGTTGCAAAGGCGCCGAAACATGTACAGGTAAAACTATACCAGAAGTGAAGTCTAGTGTAAAAGTTTCAACTCATATATAATTATTATGTTATATAACTTCACTGTGTTACTTCCAATACAATTTAATTATTAACAATAATGTAAGTTTTCTATTCAATTTCTCAGACTTGTTATTCTTTAGATTTCCATGAATGTTTCCTCTACAAGATTTTGAAATATTCATATTTTTTACACACCTAGATGTAACTTCAGTGATACCATTCAAAACAGCAACAACAAAAAACAGGATATACACTACAGCAGGCCTGTCAAACAGAAGGTCCCCCAAAGGCCATTTCAGACACGTTTCATTTGTCATGATGGTCACACATGACAACTAATTGAAAATTATTATAGAATATTCTTATTACATACAGTTAAAACACACAATGTGCAAACAAATGGTTTATTGGGTAACCATTCATCATTCATGAATGCAACATAAGGACAGAACTCAACAAGTTTTAAATGACAACATAGACTTGTATGAAATAACAATACATTTACAAAAATTATAACATTTCAAAATAAACATTTATTTACAACAATTTTTGTGTTTTGTATTGAAGCTAACACTTCTTTTTAATGGCAATTCTGGCTACATCTGGCTGAAATGTCTATGCATTTCCAACTTTGATCAGAGAAGACAAGAATTGATCAAAGAGCCTTGATCTTTGAGAAGTTTTTGTTGATTTCACAAAGGAAAAATAACTGGTCACACACAAGTAGAACAGAACAAGGCTGTAATCCTTGTGGCAAACTTTCTGAAATTTATAAACTTTTCGGGAAAGTATGAAAATAAACAGAGTGTCACCAAAATAACCTGCTTACGTATTCTTTGTGCAGGCCAGAGGCGTAACATGCCTGATTATACAGGAACAACCCACACACATGCTGAACGAACTCAGGATATCGAGTTGAAAATACTGAAGAACATGTGGATGTTAAAGCAACTTTATAATAAGATGATAGGAAATATTTGTGGTCACAAACAGAGAACATTTTCAACATCTTGAGGAAATTAAGTGAAAATACTGAGAATGCGAACAAAAGCAGGGCAGTTTGGCAACGAGTATTGGGCTAGGAGCCAGGATAGTCATTCAGTAAAAAGAAAATCTCTATATGCAGTGTGAACCAGACCTCTCCCGTACATCACTGAGGACAGGGAGATCATTCTCCAAGACAATTGTTAGCTCTCACCGATAGTATGCAGCACATGTTTCTTCAATCTCCAAAATCTTTGAAGCCACCACTTAATGAAAATCACGCCTTATCAGTTACGAAACGAATAATGGATCACTTCTAGTCACTTTACATAATGTAGAAGAAGGAGTGTGGCGTGCAAATTGGCCAAACATTTCATTATGCTATATTAAATAAGCAACATTATGTGAGTGAATGAATTTCATTTTCAGATAAGGGTTAAAATGTTAAAATGTTAAGAATAGATGCACCATCACTGTCTCCTCATATGCTCCAAAATACATATTCTTAATAATTGTCACATCAGGAGTCCAACACAGAGGATCCATGAAAGTTTATCAAGTTTTTATGCGAGTGAAATATAGACTCCATTTTTAGGTAAGTTAAATGAAGAAAAGCAGTATGCATACCTTCAACGAGAAATAGCAAGAACCCAGAATCCACACCTCGCTCTTCAAATTTGTGTGATAGTGATTTTTATCTGTGGGGAATAATATGAATGAACAATTAAATACCGAAATAACAAGACAAGTCTGCCAAATATTCAACTTAGTGCCTCAGATAATGTTCCAGAATTGTGGACATTGATGTTAAGATATATACAGATCAAAAGGGGCAGCATTTCCTTTAAGAAAGGTTAATTAAATATTATTCTATACTATAATTTACTATACCCAGCGATGGCCGCATGTTATACAGTGGCTTCATCTTTCATACACACTGTATTATTGATAAGACAATGAATGCATCTATAATTCAAGGTATAAAGATTTTTAAATTCCAACAACTAACACAATGTTTCGGCTCCGAAGAATCTGTAATACATTTTTATCTCGGTGCCTTAAAAATGAATATGCTGTAATTGAACCAGAATCTGTCAATGTGTTTCCCACCCACCTGAGTATCTGCCAATATGAAGGAAGTTCTCTCCAGAATGCTAGAGTCACTTGTTCTTAGGATCTTCTTGGCTGCAACAAATTCAGTAACATACTTACTTACTCAATACCAATAGACAATTCCTCAGCAAGCTAAAGGAATATTGTCTATTTTATGGAACCCGAAGGTTCATTGCCGCGCTTACCTGAGCCTGTCATTCAACCCTATTCTGTGCTAACTCTATTCAATCATCTGCAAATCCTAATTCCCTTAAATCTATCCTAATATTAGGGTCATTCCATGTCAAGTGAACCAATTTTTTGTCAATTTTGAACATGACCATCTCCGATTTTAGTCATACTTGGTTGTCATGAAGTACCACCTGAGATATGTTAAAGTGCAAAATATCAGATTTTTATGTGTTGTAGTTTTCCAGTTATACCCTTCTGAAATATGGAAAAAAACCAAATTTTCTGCATAAGTGCAATCACAAAATGACGCATAAATCAAGCTGGAATTGACATAGATGAGTGGGAAAAGTACCAAAATGTAGCTTATATTATGAGCTTTAATTTGATATGTCACACGAGTACTTTCGAAAAAAAAATATTTTCAAGGTTACCCCCAAAAAATTTGAAAACTGAATTTTTCAAAAACCTATATTTTGAAAATTTTGAAAAAAATCTCACAGAAACATACATATTTCAGCATCATGTCCTACAAGTTTTGTTATGGGATCGAAATGGGATCATATTTTTTTACATTTATAACAAATACTATGCACGCTGGGTAAGAATATATGGCACCGTAATCTTGCACTTAATTCTAAAATTTCATTACAATCAAAAAGAAAAACTTACAGAAAACATGTTACCTTCCCTTCTTCAATGACAAAAACGTGAATTTATTGTCTACAGTAATTTTCTAGAGCCATGGTTGCCGCATCCATCTCTTCCTTCGAGAGGTAATAACTACGGCCAGTGGGACATGTAGGTTGCACAAGGGTGAGGATCTGAGAGAGAGGCACAGTCAGTTTATTTGGACAGTCACTTTTGAAAGTAAATGATGGAGAAGGACCTGCAGGGTGCAGAAACATCAGTTCCACTATCTGTGCTGTCTCATTTTTGTCCACAACTACACCAAGCCACCAATGATTGTTGTTCTCACATGTAACATATCCTTTTACTTCTGCTAGCTTCAGCCTCTGTTGCACACGTGGTCCTAACACTGAAAAAGTGGATGACTGTTCACTTCTTGAAAATACCTTTGTCAACAACACTTTATCTGACAATGGGATGAAACTGTGGAACTTCTGTGTGCCTGGTATTGCTTTTGTAGACAGAAATCTGTCTGCAAGTATTTTTTCCTCTTTGTTGTATTGTGCTTCATTGAAGAAGAAGAACTGCATGGAGTCGATGTTTTCCTCACTCCATGTAAACAGCTGTGCTGGTGTCATGATTTGATGCTCGTATGGCCGCTGTAGGCTTGCCTTTCCTGCAAGTCTTTTCACAGTACCACCCAGACCGTCACATACTCCTTTCCCATGGGCTGTTGCATAGAAATGCCACTCTGCCTCAATTCCAAAATCATGAACATGGTGGCATAAGTTTGAAAAGTTTTTTCTGTTTTTAAATTGCGCAGCTGCACCATCTGAGAAGTAGTAAATGTTTTTCAAATCTCTAATTACTTCCAACTTCAAATGAGAGATAAGCCTTTTCTGGAATAAATGAACAGCAGTGGTGTCATGCTGTAGACATTCAGAGATACATACAATACTTTTGTAGTGTATATTATGATCATTGTAGTAGACTGCTATAGGAAAAATAGTTGCTTGATCATTGTTCCAATGAAAAGACTGGGCTTCATCCTGTAGTACAAACGAATAATTTTCTGCAAAGTCCATACATACCACAGCTTCATTTACTCCAATATTCTGCTTCAAGTGATTATAATATTCTGCCTGTCTTCTTGCAATAAAAGAATGTCTCTTCAAAATCAACAACTGTTCACACAAAGTTTCTATAAACTCATCTGCAGTTTTGATGAAGGTTACTAAATTACATCTGTCAACAGAAACCCACTGCTTGTATGTAATGTTGTCCACCAGTTCATTATCTAGCAGCAACTGTAACTCATCTTTCAAATTATCTACACCTGGACATGAAGGACATTCATTAAGGTGGCATGCTGTGCCTGGCTCTTCACACATTAACTTCGCTAAACAGGAATTATAATTACTTATATCTGTGCCATCATTCAGTGTAATTTGTTTGGATTTCAACACTTGTAGCATTAATTTAACATTCTGATGCACTGTACAAACGCATACTGTGTGGGTACCACTTCCTCCAGCCAAGACGCAATGTTTAGGTCGTAAATCAGCAAATTTCGAAAATCCAATCTTATCAGTAGGATTTTTGTTTTTGAACAGCTCGTACACTTCCTTCAAGTTGCCCATCACTAGCCTCTTCTGTACATGAATTCTACTACTGTCACCCGTTTTCACAGAAACAAAATCTTTTTTTCCAGGCATAAGACGGCTGACATCATCACTGTTGTAGAACCCTATTACCTTCTCAATCACAGATTCATTTAAAACCTTTCCTGGTTTAGGATTTGGTGTTGCCAGAATACCCTTCGCTTTCACCAATGCTTTAGCTTTTCTTGCCATTCTGTTGCTAACCTGAAATTCATTTTGTATTTCACTGCATGACCAGCTTTTAGGTAGTACTGTTAAAATTTGCAATTTTTCACTAACACTTATATTTTCTTCTTGAAACTTTTCTTTTAGCTGACAAATGACTTCACATGATTCTGATTTATGGTCAACAGTTTTCTCTGTATTTGTACTTGCTGCTGTTAGTACCTTTTCTGTCAAACATTTTTTTATTTTACTGTATTTTTTATCACAGTATGATTTCATTTGCAACTTCCTCATAGCAACAGGTGACTCCTCTAGAGAGCTTAGAGACTTATTAAGGTACTCTAAGGTAACATCTAAAGCTACAAATGATTCATCAACATTAGTAGGCCTAGTGGTATTGGCTACTGGTACTAAACAGTCATCTGTTGTATCTGTAACCTGTTTCTGCTTTGATAGTTCTTTCCTACAACTGTCACAAATTTTCATACCTACCACAATGGTGTCAAACATGTCACACATCCAGTCAGTAACAGGCCTCACACTTCTTTTCACACCCTGATGTCTGTCTTTCTTGAAAGGGTTGCAGCAGAAAATCTTTGCTGTTTCACTTACTTTTTCAGCCATACTGGGGAAATACACAATGCCTATTTTAATCACTGAACCCACTACTTTACATGCAGCAATACAGTCTTTGTACAGCCTTTGAAGAAAGGAAGCACACTGCATGAGAGTCAAGGCACAACTGAAGCCAGGTCCAACAGGTTACAACTTGCATTCCCTGGCTGACTCACATGCTTGCAGACTGTGTTTACTCATACCCATTTGACCACTTGCACAAGTTGGTATATGCATGTTGGTAAACAACTCCCTGGACAAAGGAATGGATTTTAGAATTAAGTGCAATATTCCTGTGTCATATATTCTTACCCAGCGTGCATAGTATTTGTTATAAATGTAAAAAAATATGATCCCATTGCGATCCCTTATCAAAACTTGTAGGACATGATGCTGAAATATGTATGTTTCTATGAGAATTGTTTCAAAATTTTCAAAATATAGGTTTTTGAAAAATTCAGTTTTCAAATTTTTTTTGGGTAACCTTGAAAATATTTTTTTTCGAAAGTAGTCGTGTGACGTATCAAATTAAAGCTCATAATATAAGCTACATTTTGATACTTTTCCCACTCATCTATGTCAATTCCAGCTTGATTTATGCGTCATTTTGTGATTGCACTTATGCAGAAAATTTTGTTTTTTTCCATATTTCAGAAGGGTATAACTGGAAAACTACAACACATAAAAATCTGATATTTTGTACTTCAACATATCTCAGGTGGTACTTCATGACAACCAAGTATGACTAAAATCGGAGGTGGTCACGTTTTTCCATTGGTTCACTTGACATGGAATGACCCATTAGTAACATAATCTACGTAATTTAAAGAAAATAAAACATCTACCAAGGAAACGTTCTGATGCGGGGCAGATAACTTTTCTTTATTCCATCGTATTTAGAATATAAAACCATGGTTGAGAATTAAACACTTTACACTTCACTTTTACTTACATTTTTGCAGAACGTATGTTTCATGGGCTTTGCTCACATTTTCAACTGCTAGTCAACTGTCAAATCCTTGCTTTGAAAATACTGATGTGCCCTCTGGTGTAGTTTTTATGAACCTCTTGATCAAGTTTTCCTCTTGTGGTATTTCAAAATTAATTAACCTATCTTCAAATTTTCTTATATAAATCTTTTCCCAAACTTCCAGATCTTTATGTTTATTTACTGATTTCAATAATTTGGCCTCCTTACATATGTTATGATTCTTATTCCAACAATGAGCTGCTACTGCTGATTTTTCTATTTGACAATACCTAATGTTTCTCATGTGTTCCTTCAATCTTATGTCCATATTTCTTTTTGTTTTTAATATGTATGTTTCATTACGTTCTGAACAATTTATCTGATAGATTCCTGCCTTTTTCCTTTAGGTGTTTTATCCATAGGGTTGGTTTTAATTAGTTTTTTGATGCTGCACTTGTTATATGAAGTCAAAGTTATGTTGTATTCTTTAAAGACTTTTTGAAATTGTTCAGTGGCCCAAGGATGATATGTGAAGTTTTTTAATTTTGGTCGTAGGGTTGTTATTGTTTTTAACTGCTTTTGTTTTTTGAATTTTGCTACTTTCTTATCTACTAGTATCCTGCTGAAGCCAGGGTCATTCCACCTCAATTCATCCAGAAAAAAAGTGAAATATAACCCTCCGGTCTCAGATTTTGATGAAAATTTATAGTGTGGTTCCCATATGCATGAGAAACAACGATCTGAATTTTTAGCTTCCTGTCTGTTAGAGTTGGAGATAAACTTCTTTGAAAATATCATGTTTTAGGAAGAATAGAGTCAAGACAGGAGTAGGTTATGTGTGCAGACTGTTACATTTTTGCTTGTACCATGCCTGTGAATGTTAGCAGAACCATAACATATGATCATTCCAATGCAAAAATGACTGCTAAGTTCAAATCTGATGTCAGAATATGTCTAACACTTACAGAAATGTTGTTATGGTGATGTAAACGTAAAAATTGAAACTATAAAAAGGCAGTCGCGTCTCCTTATAAAAACCATGATATCTCAAAAAGTAAACTAGATACAGCTGAATGGTTTATACCATTAGAACGAGCAGGAAATTTCCACCCAGAACAAAGCAAAGAACTTGTGGGATTCTGTTAGGTGAATTTTTTTTCTGCACATATGTTGGTTGGTTGGTTGCTAATGCCCAGCTTGTTGGAGTTCTTCCATTAGCTGCCTTGCTTCCCAGTAGCATGCAGATAAGTCTGTGCTGTGTATTGCTCTGCATTGTGGTAGGTGCTCGCTGTTCATAACAGATTCTTGTTGGTCGCAAAGAACACATTTTGGAGAGGTGTAGGTATTGAGTTTGTGAAGGTGAGCTGCCAAACAGTCATGTCCTGTATACAGTCTGAAGAGTGCTACTGCATTCATTCTGGGGCTGTCTGGTACCAGGTTTGTCTGTGTGACTAGAGGTTTCCATTTTTTTATTTTCACTTTCTCGGTATATTTCTTTCTTTATGTTCTGTTTGATGGATTTATTAATGAGTATCTTTGACGAATGGAATGGCATTGTGTGCTTTCTAGACTGTTGGATCTTAGTGCCTGCTTGTTCGTTGCCTTGTATGTCGCAGTGTGAGGGGATCCATTGTAGTACTATTTTCTTGTGCAAGTTCTGTAGGTGTTTGATAGATTCTTGAATTTCAGATAAACGTATGCTTGCAGGGTTGTTGGCTGCTATTGCTTATATGGCTGATTTTTAGTCAATGAGGGTAACAGCATTCTTGAAAGCAGTATCATTGTAAAAAAGTTGTTTCAGGTCTAAGTTAATGGCTTCCAATTCTCCGTCGAAATGTGTAGAGTTTGTGCCTAGGGTTAAATAGACTGCTAAATATTCCTGCTCCTGCTTTGTTATATTACTCATTAATGACTCATCAGTATAAATATGTAACCATTCTTTTTCTGAGTGTCTAGTATGAATATGTAAAAATAGAATATTTGAGTATAGATTACATACATATTTTGAACAGAAATCCATTACCACAATTATAACATTTTTACATGGTAAGTTAAACATAATAATTTGGGTATCGAGCTGTTAAAAAATTAATGTAATGTAATGTAATGTAACAGGTCTGCTGCAAAAATATTAAGTGTACTGCCAATCCAAATATAAAAATAGACCACAGATGTCATTTTAGATAGACCTATAGATATGCTAGGCATCAAGTATTGATTATAAAAGATATTTAAGTGGTGATAAGTAAATATTCACAATTAATGGATATAATAACATGCCTATTACATTTGTAAGGACAACTTAAATTGGAGCTAACAGATTGTTGCACTGATTTATAATGATCTGTTACTCTGTAATAGTTACTTGGTCTTCGTGAAGTAGTAGGCCTATGCATCACATTTAGTAGTACAAACTGGTGGTGCTACAATGATGTTTCAACTAAGGGCCGGGAAGGAATTTGTTACATAGAAGTCTTTACACTATATTTGTTCCATTCTTCCTGAATTTCAGCAGTATATTTATCAGATATGCAGTATCGTCTACCTGCTGCAGTATCTGGAATGGGTACATGTAGTAAGATGTGACTGAATGGAACCCAGCACTTATCTTCTTTCTCTGGCCAATGATATGATGTAGATGGGCCATTAGGATGCATGGATGTTACACTTGCATCTCCTTCATCTGCATCTATTTCACTAACTAAACCAATATACCGTTTTTTGTTGTTAACACAACAAACAAAATTGTTTAGTTTTACAGTTTCATGTAGCCTGCTGTAAGTTCTGCATCTGGAAACTGGAAGACTAAAGACAAATGGTCATCTGTGCTCAGACGTTTCGCCCCCAACATGTTACGAGATAGAGGTATGAAATGATGAAAACTTCGTGTTCCTGCTTTGGATCTTTCACTCTGCAGTTTGCGAACATTTTCTACTTCTGCTGCAGAAATAAATTACAATTTAATTTTTGAGAACTGCTGGCTGCAGAAATCAAACAGTTCTTTGTACGGCCGTTGCAGGCTAGCCTTGGTGACAGTTCTCTCGACAGCACCTCCAAAGCCATCACAAGATGACTTGCCATGGCTTGTAGCATAAAATGTCCATGTAGTTGAAATTCCAAAATCGTGATAATGGTGACACAGATTCAGCATACTCTTACAATTCTTATACCGTGCTGCACAGCCTTTGGTTACATGCTCTACAGATGTTATAGCAGGAAAACTTTTTTTTACCATCTCCACTGTTAGCTGTTGAACTTTGTGTACAAACGGGACAACATGATGCAAGTCATCAGATATGAAGCACATTGAATGTTCATGCAATTCATTGTAACTTTTTTCATAAAAAACAACTGGATGTAGAGTGCAGGATTCACGACTCCAGTGGTAAATTTGTATTCATCTTGTATGACAAAATTGTAGTTCTCTGCAAATCCATGAGCACTAGTGCTTCACTACAGCCAAGGGATTCATTTCTACCATTCAGGTATTGTGACTAGGATTTATTGATGAATGAATGAGGGATTAAAACTTCAACCTTCTTCGCAACAAGATCAAGGAATTCATAGTAAACTGTCCCTAACAAGTTGTGCGCTGTCAGTGGATACCCACTGAAAAAAACTCTACATCATCATCATCCCCGTAATCTGTAAGATTTATGCAAATGAGCTTCTTTAGTTCTTCCCGGTCCTGCAGCAAACATCACACTTTCCTAACATGCCACTCCTACTGTCTCTGCTGCACACTAAAGTATCCAAGAGGGTGCTAGCTTTATCAGTATATGACACAGCATTTAACAACATGGACAGTACAAACACACACCACTTAGGTCAAAGTTAGAAAAATTTACTTAGTGATACCTTGATCTGTGGATGCTTTTCTTTAAAAGATACATACAGTTCTTCTATGTTGCACAGCAGTAGGCGTTTTTGTTTGTGAATATTTTTGGAAATGCTTACAAAGTCTTTATACTGCCTGCCATTATTCTGGAATTGTCGTCATCTTCGTAGAAGGCTGTCACTAGCTGAATGACACTTGGAGGTAATGGTTTTCCTTTAGCTGGATCTGGAACTGAGCAGACACCTGCAGTTCTCACTAACTGCCTGGCTCTGCGGACTAAATATTCTGATACATTGAAAGTGGATGCTATTTTTTTCTAGACCAGGACTGGAAAGCTGTTGTCAAAATCCTAACTTTCTCTCTCCTGCTTACCTTGGGCAACTGTTTTTTCATCAGTTCCACACGAGTATCCAGATCTTCTGCTTTCTTCTTAATTTCTGATGAAACACTGTACATCTTTTCTGTCTCATCAGAACCACCGTCAATATCAAGAACTTTTGATATCTTCCTCTTCACACTTGAAATAGCAGCTTCCACTTTCCTTTTCCTGTATGCTGTTTTAGTGTGTAAAGGTAGGCTATGTAATTTCACTGGTGATACACCAAGATTCGTCAAACTTGTGCTAAGATTCTCTTGCTCTATGTCAGGTGGTTTCTCTTCAGATATTTCACTGTTAAGATCACTGGTTTCTTTTTTTTCTCTTATCATTACATATATTCTTTTACGACACACAGTACATAACTTTTGGCCTGGAACAATATTCACCATGGGTACTTTAGTCTTTATTTCTTTTGCAAATGCTAAGGATACCACACGCAAATGTTTTGTCATTTTCCTGATGTGACTTTCAAATGGATCCAAACAGACTTTATGCATAAATTTAACATACCTATTCCAATACACTTCATAATGACGAAAGCACACTGAGGTTGCATCCCTGACCTCCATTTAAGAAGTTCCACATCTTCTTGTGATAAATCTTGTACTATCCTTATTCCTTGTCTTACATATATAATATTATTACAATCATCACCCACCGTATCATCAGCCATAATTCACTATCAGCAAGAAACTATCCTTCAGCCTCAGCTGTAGAACATGAACTGAATTCACTTTTACAGGTTCGTTCTAGTACAATTTTCAGTATGATGCAATACTACTGAAAGTTATACCAGAACAATACTACTGGTGTTGAGTGTTGCCATCTGTTGGTGACAGGGAAAATTCAGTGTGTTAGACTGATATTTGCTGTGTATTCTGAATTAGTCTTATAGACCTTTATTACATATCAGAATACTAAGCATTCAGCTGTATGCAGTTTACTTTTTGAGATATCATGGTTTATATGAGGAGACGCGACTGCCTATAAGTCAGAATAGTTTTAAGCATGTCGAAATTAAAATTTTTAACAAATTCCCACCAAATGCCAGAAATGTTAATTTGAAAAGATTTAAAATAGTAATCAAGCAATGGCTAAAAAGCAAGGCATTTTACAGTATACATGAGTTCGATAAGACAAATCTAGGTGACCTGGAGTTTTAATAGTTTAATGACAGACAAATAAATAAATAATTACAACAACAACGATAATAATAATAATAATAATAATACTTACAAGGGAACTATATGGGTTGTCATGTCGAAACCTACCCTCAAACTTTGCACATCAATAAGTCTTCATTATAGATGGACACATGCAAAATATTAGCTGCTCATATGAACTGTAAGAGGGTGAAAACATGTTTGTTTTGTTCCATAAGTAAACAACGGTGAGGACTTATAGAGCTTGCTTGAGTAGTTGGCATCCTGGGAACAAGTTACAGTGGGGTGGGAAGGACCTCCTTCTTACTCACTGAATAACTTTTATATAATCTTTTCTTGTTATCATTTCCGCATTTTGAAACTATATAATCTGCATAGACACTGAGGGGTTGCTTATGATTGTTAGTGAGTGCAGGTGTTATAGAAGTGTGACCACTCAATTTGCGTGACATTTGAAGATATTTCCCATGTACAATGAATCACAATACCAGTTCCAATCAACTTATTCTCAATGCTGACATATACTGTCCAGACAAAAGTATTTAAGTGTTAAGAACTTGGACTAACAAACTATGTAATAATAAATTGTACTCATTACAGGCCAAAGTAATAAAAAATGAACTAATGTAAACAGCACATGAGATTCACTTAGCTAATCCTAAAAATTTAAGCAGGTACTAATTACTTCTGAATATAAACATGTGTAAGAGAGGAGGATATTATTCATTATTATAATATTATTCCCTCCTGTAGTGATAAGGCAAGGGAGAGATACGGCAAATACACATAGGCATAAATCTGATGCAGGATTTGGGAACACTGTGACAGTTGATGACACTGTGCATGCGATAGATAGGGGAGGCCGCCAGCTTCTCCCGCCAACAGCTGTAAGAGGCTATTCAATATTTCTAATTTACAAGATTCACAATTAATTTTCACTCACTAAAAGTTTATACGAGCAGCTAATTTTTGGCATGTGTCTATATGCAATGAAGACCTACTGATGTCCAAAATTTGAGGGTAGGTTTCGACATGACAACCTGTATGGTTCCTTCCTTAAGATGCATGTGAACAGGAAACTAACCCTCTTTTGAGTATAGGAAAACAGGGGCAATTAAAGACTACCCAAATTCAGCATGGAATATTCCATAAATTTAATGTGAAAAATAAAATTGGCAACTAGGTTCTATTTAAGGTGGAGATAGGGGCATAATATATATGAAATTTGAATAAGAGAGATGTATAAAAGTAAATAAGAAAAAGCCTTTAAAATAAATATAGGTGGAGTTAAGGAAAACTAATAATATTAAAGCAAAAATAATAAATGAACGACACACAATACAGACACTGCCACAGTATTACCGTTGGGATCGAGATGAAGTTAAATAAGTGTGATATGGCAAGCATCGGTGAGACAAAATATCAAGCGAGAGGTATCCTTTCAAAGTATAGAGGCATGTGAATAAAATAAATTGTAGGAAAATGTGCATTGTGTTGTGCCTGTATCAATCTGCACCTGCAGAAAACAAGTCGGTGGCCAGAAGCAAATTTAAGGTAGTGTAATAAGAACACAGTTTCGTTACAACTCTTCTTAAATGCACAATGCCAATAATACTAGTGGTACAGTAGGCCTACATTTTTTCTCTTTCTGAAACTAACATTCTGCTGAAAGGGTTTTCTCCCAAATGAACAAAATGTAGACATCTGAGGAACCATATTCAGAAATAGACACACATAAAATCAAGTTAAGTTAAGTTTAATTTTTCAGAGAATTGTTTGGAATTTTATGATTTTTGAAACAATCTCCACAACTGTTATAACAGATTGCATCTAGTGACAAATATGTGAATGTGTGAGAGTTACATGCAAGTATTGAAAGAACCCATCTGATATGAATATCTGAATTCAAAGCGAATAGTAATAATTTTATAAGGCAAAATTAATTAAAAACATATTGAAACCGAAGCCCACAAAATCTGTGTGTCCCACTTTGTCCCTCATCCAAACGTCTTTCTTTGAGCCTCCAAAAAGAATGATCAGTTTACACTACCCTACCTTGTAAACAGGCAATAAAAATTCTACCTTTGCTCGGTGTAGATGGCTCGGAACTGGTTGATGGTAGTAACATTGCAGCTGCTGAAGAACCAGAGCGAGGGACTGCTAGAGGAGCAGTGAGTAAACGAAATTCCATAAGCAGGTCCCATGTAGCATGTCGCACCGAGGCTCGTAGTTTCACAGTAAGCGAATCAATATTCACCCGGCCTTGTTTCCAGATGCGGAACTCAAGAAGAGCTACAGGACCTAGCAAGCAACACAAGCATCCACAAATATTTTCATGAACTGATAAATACGAATGTTATACCTCATCCCAACCAGAACATGATCTTTCACTTCAATTCAAGTTAAATGATGTATATGAGCTCACTGTGGTTAAAATTTGATAATAGGTCCTGGCTTGTGAATAGGAGTTCCTCTCCCCTGCCATAATCTCACAACACACCACCCATCCTTCCAATTTTGTTTTTTTAGGTACCAAGGTTCTTAGGTTATCTGAATAACCAAAATACTCTAGTAAAATGACATTAATAGGCTTTTATTTGTGATGATATATTTTTCAATTCAGGTAAGGTGTGGGTTAACTATAGGTTAGACCGGTTCATATGGGATTGTACATAAGTAATAGTATCTGCAAAGATTTTGTATTTGACCAATTCCAATGAAATTTTAATTAGTTATACTCGTGTGTATAGTTTGGAAATGGAATTGAATATGTTTTTAAATTGCAGCCATTTTGACTTGGATAGAAAATCATGCATATCTTGAAATAAGTTTCCTTTTTCTCAGAACACTTAGCAATGTGAATGGTATGGAATTTTGATAGTTTGAGGCAAAAGCAAATGAATGGAACATAGCATTGTATTTATTTGTGAGGAGAAAAAGCTTTTGAAATTTTCAAAATTCAAAATACCTTGATGCGTTTTATTTTCCTATAAGAGATTCAGACTTGTAAGTTCACAAGTAAACTATGTTATTAAACAGTATTCACAAAAAAATCCATGTAAATCCACTGAATAGTTTTTTAGAAAAATGTAATTTTATACATGAAAACGTAATATGTGAGAAAGTGAGATTTACCTGCAACATTTATATTTTCTGCTGATGGGCTTTTAAATGCCACTTCTACTTCATAACCAAATACTCTAAGTTCCGAAACTCCAGTAAAAATTAACATATCCACATGAAACATCTTTTCTTGTGAAGGTTACTTAGTTTCTTATTATGTGTTGGTTTAGGTTAGGTGGCTCTAGGCCATTAAGCATGCTTAGTTTCTTATTAGAAATTCCTTAAAACAAAGAAATATTTTTTTCAACTCAACTGTATGCTAACCCCTCTTATATTTTACGTTTGCAGAGCTTAACACAAAGCAATAGGCATCACTACTAGGTGTACTCAGGCATGCCCTAACAACCCTCCAAAACTCACAAATCATGTACCACTCATTTATGGCACATTTAATTAATGAATTAGTTATTCGCTTGAGAAACACACTGAGGAGATATATATATATATATATATATATATATATATATATATATATATTTATGTTGAGTGTTTCTGTGTCATAATTTGAGATGAAGCATCACACACTAGAGAGAAACACGATGTCAACAATGCCTGTAATATTTTATTATGAACTGAATTGTGTGGTTTTTTAATGCAAAATGCTTTTAATATTATAAATGACACTTTAAATAAATCATGGAGATTTAGTGCCTAACTAAGATTTAATATATTTTACGGACTATAAGACAAACTTTTTTCTTAAAAAAATTGCCTCCAAAATTCAGGTGCGTCTTATACTCAAAATTAATATAAAAATGTCCAGTGTTTGATTTCAAATTCCCGCCAGTTTTAAAAATGGCCATATATTCGATGCTGCGAAAAACCTATCTCTAACTGGCAACATTGGATTCAACTGGCAGCAACTGTGAACCGATGCGACGAACATGAGTTGCGGGGATTCACAAGCTTGCTAACACTGTCTCCCTCCCGCTCCGCCATTACAAACCCAGAACATTGTCTAGCCTATGATGCGTCATTGCAGTCTACGGTGCCAGTGAACTTGAATTGAAAGTAATTTGTGTTATCGGTAACAGTACAATATTTTTGTTAGTAGCCAGTTTCGCTTTGCAATCTAATAATAAAAATGGTAAAAATGCTTAAAAATTAAGGTGCGTCTTATAGTCTGTAAAATACGGTATATAACAATCATACAGTAACAAGGTTCCTTTCTATTAGTAATCTGAATTTTTAAAAAGTACCTGCATATACAACAAAATTGTAGAAAATGGCCAAGATGACAAAGACAATAATGCAATGCAACACGGAAACTTCAGTTTATTTTATGTACGAGTATTTTACCAATCATGTTAGTGATCACTTATCTACCGTTATCTTGTATAAAGTAGTGTGGTTTATAATTAGAGGCACACCCTGATGTAAAAGTTTGGCTATGCCTACGATGAAAATAATGTGTGTGTAGTGGATAATCCACCTCATATTCCATAACACTTGACAGTTTAAATAACACATCGTCCTCCCAATCCATACTAGGCCAATTTAGCCAGGACTCTACCGTATATGTAAGCAATATATTGGATCAGCATATGAAACTTTTATGAACTCACTGGTGTCACCAAAATTACTTCAAACCATTTAGGGCAGCATTTTCCTGACTCTAGTTTGTCAAAAATATTTTCCCTGTACAAATACCCACCGTAGATTCTTGTTATAAAACTAGGCCGAACAAATTGTGTCCATTATGCAAGCAATTATGCTAATATGAAATATATAATTATGGAAAATATATGTACCAGCAAGTAATAAAATGAAAAAATCAGAATGATTTCCAAATAGAGCAGATATTAATCTACTTATGGATAGGTAAGGTAAAGTGATCCCTATACAGGCCATGGAGGCCCAGAGGGTTCCAGGAGGTTGAGGCTCCTAGATTTTGGACATTTGGCACTTGAAGGTGGTAAGGTTGTCAGCCTTACGCACTGGCCGCCTTTACCCCCAGGATTGCTCCTGGTACTCATTTCTGTTAGAGGCTGAGTCGACCCCAGGGTCATAGTGCCACCAGAAGGATTAGGCCAATTGAAAAACTCCAACGACCTCATCGGGAATCGAACCCGCGACCTTCCGGTCTGTAGCGCAGCGCCTCGACCACTACGCTACGGCGTACCCCCCTACTTATGGACAACTAACAGCTTATTTACATGTGCATAGGCCCACATACAAGTATAAGCTTGCACCCTAATTATAGAGACAATAAATCTTGTAAAAAAATAATTTTTTGGAATTCTAAGAACAGGTCAAAACACAGGTTTGATATAGCAACTTTGTAAATTCTAATTTTCATACAGCACCCTACAAACCGTTTCATTCAGTCATATCCCTAACTGCCGGAATAATAAGGTGTCGAAACATGACTCAAGCGAGAGTTAGTTATATCCTAAATTTAAGGTAAGAGCGGTGCATCATGCGATGGAACAAGGAAATAGAGCAGCAGGGAAAAAAACCTGATGTGACTCATTATGAAAGCGTTGAATACCAGTAACGCAATAAGTGCTGCCTAGAAACACATGCATAAATTTGTTAACATTGTTTTATAACGTTACCAGAAATTATTTTACTATAATTAGAATATTTCTTACTTTGAGTATAAATGCATTTAAATGTCGTAACTTACACTTTCAGTAAAAAAGTGTGGCCTACACACAAATAAATACAGAAATTCTTTAGTGGAAGTTAATGTGTAATTTTAATGAGCAAATCAAAGTTAACATTTCAAAAATCTATTGTGACATCTAATGTGTTTTAAGAAATTTACCTGGTCCTCGGTTCATACCAGCCTCAGATCCATATGACTGTGTAAGGGTCAGAGTTTCAAATTCACTGCGGTTCAAAGGTTCTTCATGAGAAGAAGGATGTGGTTTGGGATACTGGGAATGTTTAACAAGATTCCCTTCGCTGTCAACAACAGCAACAGCAATGCATCCTATGCCTCTGCTCCCAGAAGATGCACTTTGGTTGTACAGGAACAGATCTCCGTCTGTTACTCGCTTGGAAGATGATTCAGGCTCAGAGTAATCCTATTGAACCGAAACAGATACAATCAAACACACAGCAATGTCATGGTTTTAATAGACTTTAAATTTATTTTACTGTTAAAATGGAGTACGTTGTGAAACAAGTCCATGGTTTGAGACTGTTCTTCCAATCGACATCAGCATATTAAACTTATTTAACTTCATTAATTAATTAACCAGATTATAGGTATTACTGACAAGAATTTGCATACAATACAAAGGGAAAACAATTTATACAAAAATAAATGTCGAATAAGCGTACCATAATACCAAGTATTGAGTTAAAGTTTATACAAAGAAAATTGTCTTTAGAACAGAAGGGAGACTTCAACACACACCCTTATTTTACTCAAGATCAGACAGGCTTGCAATTAGCCACAGTGTCATCAATATAAGCAATCAGAGGATTACCTAGTTACATGTGAGAAAGAGATTTTCAACAAAACATTGTATAATAGTGGAATGATAATTCTTTCACACTGGCCGTGTGTAGGCTAAAGTGAAAAATCCCGGCTATGGCATTGAATTTTTCAGTCTGGCTCTACCGTTGTATAATATAGTTTAGGGATGAAGGCAATAATAAATAGGATAGATGCAACTTTCAAAAACAAACTAAGAAAACCAGGCCAATATTTGAGGGTCAACATATTAGGAAGGCTGTGAGAACAGATTCAATGTCATAAGAACAATATTACTTCTCCACCCATTTCATTAATGAATGAACAATAAGATTTACATATTCATAAAGAGAAAAGCATCAACCAATCAGAGTTAAGTAAATATTAAGAAATTCCTTCTCTGGATGAACATGTGAAGTAATTACATCATACACCCGCAACATTACATTGCAGCATGTGACATGAAGAAAACAACACAACATATAGTCCTGATAAATCACAAGATGAGACACTCATGTAAAAGCAACTTTCCCTACATAAGATATATACTGAGTTGTACACTGCACTGTCTGATGAGTATGAATGACAATGGTCTTTGAAACTACGTAGTTCAGGTATTTTAAAAGAAAGTGAAGTATAAGTGCTAGGCCCAACTCAATATAATATACTGTGTCAACTTCTAATATAATGTTGAACTTTACCTATGTTAAATGACTAATTACTCATAAATAACATTAATCTACGGACGCTTTCAAGTTATACAATGCCATCAAGAAGTCTCTCTCCGCAGCTCTGGTTATGTTCACCACCTATTCAAAGGTTGGTACTTCTCCCTACCTTCCTTTCAGACTTGTAGAAGGTATACCAGAATAGCCATGTTAGCTACTGTTGTGCTTCTGTTTGCTATTACCGATGAGTAAAAAACTCAAATAAGTAATTATATTACATCTTTTATTCAACTTTTTGAAAGGAAAAAAATTAAAGTGAGTGAATATATCTTCAAGAGAACGGTAAACATTTTCAACATCTTCTTTAAATATGCGCGTTTTATGTTACTTACATTTCTTAATTTATAAATTAATCTATCAAAACATTACAACTATATGCTAGCGCTGCCAACCAAATTCCTTTTCCTACCAGATTCTCGCCTTCAGAGTTACTTCTTGATGGCACTCTATATATTACAATGATTGTCCAACGTTGTAAAGTTAAGATATTTCACACTATTTTAAACATAAATAAACTACATGTTAAATTGAATTGTGTTCGATCCAAAGTTCACCGCTGAGAACTCAAAGCTTTATGCAAAATCAACTTGAACGAACTTGAAGGGTATAGAGACGAGGCAATGTGGAACTCAGCACTAACAAAACCCTTTATCACCAGAGTTCATGTAAATGATTGAACAACAGACACTTGGATGCAAAGTAATAAACTATATCAGAATGTGTACCAAAATCCAAGTAAAACTACCTCAGGTCCAAAACTGCAGTAAAATACCAATATAACAAAATTTAGGCGACCTCAGAAATTAATTTGACACTGAAATTTTACCAGTGCACAAACATTCTAGACTTTATTTATTTTTTTAAAGTTTGTGATTTTCTCTGGAACACTCAAAGACACAAAAGACTATTCAAGATAGTCACCGACCACCGCACATAAATTTAAAACAGAACCTGGCATATTGCTTTGAGATAGAATAAAATCTTGAAGAGTATGTGCCATGCATTGCCTGATCTTCCACCTCTTCTTCACATGGATTTTTATCGCTCAAAATGTCTGCCACATTTCCATCATCTGTGATTTCTTGTTACACTCTCACATTACAGTCCACATTTACGTAGTAAGTAGGATTCACACTTGCTGCTTGCCCATCTGACTTTTCACACAAATGATTCCAGTTCTCTCCTGTATTTGTCATCTAGCACTTAAATGAGTTCTCTCCCTCAAATATCATCTACATTTATTCTGCTAAAATTTAATTTCAGATATCAAGATTTGGACCATGACTCAGAATTCGAGACTCTTTCCACTCCATGCTCCATGAACGTTGATGATGTAGTACTGGAACTTACAGACTTGCAATGTGGTGATCAGCCAAAGGACAACTTCAAAAATAAAAGCAACTTGCGTGACTTCTACAAAACCTCCGTTGACCAAGATTAGAAAGAACACACCAATTGGCTGCTCAAATGCTGTGCATGATTGGGACACCACATATGCCTGCAAGAAGCTTTTTTCCATCACGAAATTAATAAATCTCGTTACAGAAGTCAGATGTTTGACTAGGGTATACAGTCTACACTTAGATTATCTGTGATGTGATCTCTTTGTCCAAATATTGAGAAACTTGCGAGGTCAAAACTTATCCCAGTCCCGAAAAACAAATGGCAAATAATTGACAGGATCGTGACTGCTTAATGTAAACTGTCATTTCTCACATGTTTCTTTGTTTATTTATTATTCACAAGGAAATTGTAATATTTTCCTATTCCGTTAACAGTATATACAAGTCGTGTATTAAGTGTATGTCAGAAAGATACTAGAGCATGGGTGCGCACCTGTGGCACATCGTGTCACTGTGCAGTAGGGGAATTTCTCCCACTACAGTCGCCCTTGACGTCAGCATAAAGCAGTTTCGACGTGACACTGAAAATGAAGAACAGGTTTCTTACGTCACAGCAAGGGATGGGGACTAAAACGTTTCCCCTCAGTTGCTCACCTATGTACTAGAGCATGGGTCATTCTGGTATTTTTATGGCCACACTATGATCTACGCCAATGCTCTTACAGGGTCAAGTTTCTCAATCTATTCTGCCTTGCTATTGAGAAGTACAGATGCTCACTATTACATCACTGAACATCCAGTTGGAACTCTCTGTTCTACACAGCCCATAATGTCTGTATACCTGGTAAAAGTTACATCGGGTTTACAAGTAAGACTTTCACAGATACATCCCTCCATCCTCAGCTGATTCTGACAGGTCATCTGGTAGTGGCTGAAGATCTCTTAATTTCTATATAGTTTCCAGAATGGCAACTACACGATCAACAGTTAAAGAATCGCAATATGAGGGCTGGAACTTTAATAGTGGCAACAAACGTATAAAATCACAGTGAATTACATACAGGAAGTTCAAACCATTTTTGTCCAATGTTGGCTGGAAATCCAGCATACTTCAGAGCAAATTGGAGCCCTGTATCAGTACGAATGCCTTCACAGTGGGAAGAAGAAAATGGGCTGGTCCCCTTAGCCACCCTAAAATGAGTTTTAGAAATTGTAACAGAGCTATTAATAACATCAGTTGAGACAGTTGGTCACAGAGGCTTTTGAGGAATTAGAATTACAGAAAAAGAGCAAGATGTCACTTGTTCTTCACTTCCATCTGGCAGAGGTTATTGACATTTTATTTCAGAGCAAGTCATTTTCTTATGGGAATACCTAGTGACAGAGAGCTCCAATTGGCTCTGAAGTATTCTGGATAAGCAACCAATATCTGACGAAAGCAATTTGAACTTCCTGTAATTTATCATGATTTTATAGATGTGTTGTCTTTATTAAAGTTCCAACCTTCGTATTTAAATTATTTTAAGGAAATAAGAAAAGTCAGTAGTAGAATCTACAATTTTTTACAATCAAATTACAAACAGATGTAAAAAGTTATAAGGAAAATATCAACTTGTCCATAAAAAATGTAAGACAGAAAGTATTATAAAAGAAATGGCTTGTCTTTAGTTACCTGAAAGTGACACTCAGGCCGAGCATCAGTGTATTTAGGTATGTACAGGAATTGAAGCAAGTTCTGCCGTAAGTAGTAAGCCAGTGCTTGAAGATGCGGCAGTGCATGAGACTGAATTGAGAACTGTAACACAAGACACCAGGGAAATAAGAAGAAAAGGAAAAATGGAGTGATTTCTGTTGCCTCCTGCCAGTAATAGTAGCCACAGGTGTATAATAAATAGTTATAGACATCACCATGTCTCACAATTCTGATAGTGATCATGCAAAATATTTCTAAAATTTCATAATTTCATAAAACACCACAAAGTAGAAGTTTGTTCAGAATATTTTTGCACCTATACAGTTTATTATCGATGTAACGGACCACAGTTTACGGTACTTTTCAGTTTTAAGTACATATTTTAAACCCTGCTCGAATCTCATATATTATAATACAAAAATGGCTCCATAAGTTATAATCAAGTACAAAAAAATTTAAATGTGAAAAATTTACTCCATTTCATTCATAAATATTTATTAAGTGTACATTAATATATTATAATCTTGTTCTATGCTGTTTTAGCAAGAATGATCAATTGGTGAATCTATTTCAAAAGATAGTAGCAAGAATCAATAACGAGAGAATATAATATGGTGGCAGCATGCAGAAACAAGTTTCTCCAAGCTCGGCTCGAAGCATCATGTCATATCTACTATATAATGTAGCATCTTTAAATATAAATCTTTATGTTATTCTAAATATTGGAAACTAGGGACGTTACTTGCATTGCATGAATATTGTACATAGTGCACTATTTGAATTGGCATATTTGCAGCAATGGAGACAAAGAAAAAAGGTAGGTTATCATAGAACAAAAGGTAGAAAGGTTGAGGTTGGAATGAAACCAATAGACGAGGCATGTGCTTACAATATAAAAATAACAAGTGACGACTATGTTAAAGGACAAAATAAATTCTTCAAATCTGGCACGGTGCATTGTAATAATTCTTACCCCATTATTTATTGTAGAATCACAATGATTTTGTTTTGAGCAGTTAAACTGTAAAACATCTTTCCCTTTCACGAGATTAGCTTGTTTCAGTATAACGTACTAAAAAAAAATAACTTATTTTTCTTACGCACTTTATACTGAGATCTCAATCTGCATCATTTAAACATTAAATACATTTCAAATTTTTTGAAATATAAACATATCAGATTTTTTAACAATAAAAAATCATAACAGTCAAAATTAGAATTGCTATGAGAGGTATTTTTGGTATCATGTTAAAACATTGTTTTAAACTGTAAGGAACCTGGTGTAAATGGTACAAACGACAGGATTAGTACTCTACTCAATGCTTGTGAAAGCTACATTCTCAGTTTTGTAAGTAGATTCTTTGTTGTCAGGCTGATAGTGTAAGTTTCCTAGACGTAAATTCCAGGTAAATGAAAAGAAGTACAAATTCGGGATGAACAGTGACTTTAGAATGCAATTTAAAGCATATCTTTAAAGCAAATAATTGTTCAGTAATCTTCAATGAAAACTGAAAACATATTATTATAATATTTTACCAATATATTGAAAACATAACTGATATAATATCACCACTTCACATCTGCCCCCTTAAAATTTTTATCAAGACCTTCTTGTTACTGGAAACCAACTTAACCAACTTAATAAAAGAATAGCCTATTCCCCTTCAGTTTAAACAAGCTGTAAAACCTGGTGGCATTGCATACTATAGCAAAATTTACTACTAATACATACTAAGAATACTGGAAGTGGTATAGCATTCTACACCTGATTTTTGTATTATAATGTATTATGCAGTATTTTTAGAACACTCTACGACTCATGCTATACAAAGGAAAATGGTGTGCACCAATCCCTGCCAACTTTTTGTGTGCTGTTGTTGTACTTGTCGGAAGAAATAAAGAGAGCACAGATATCTTGCAATTACTCTTGGGAGGGGCACAATAGCTCAACAATGTTACTTATCATTCAAAACCTCATAGCTCATTCAACGACCACGTCGTAAAAAAATAGTTTTTGTTTGGCTAGCTTCAGAAACATTTCTTCTTTCTCATGGTACACTCAAAATTTTTGGTTGGTGTGTACTTTCTTACCGTGCAATGTGACAATTCTGTTAGGCACGGAGTTACCTGAACTGAGGAATGTTGCCTCACTATAATTTGCTACTCACGCAGGTGAGTATGTTCATGTAGGCATACCAATTATATTAATGTTTTATTGCTAGTATTTTCTATTACTATGGTACCTATTATATTTATTGTTTTTTGTAGGTGTTCCTTTAATGTATTTTGTGTAATCCTAGTTGAGTGCAAGATGAGGCCCTATGGCCTTAACTCTGCCAGGCAAAGTAAATTATTATTATTATTATTATACTAGTAGTAGTAGTAGTAGTATTACTTTTCTTCATACAGCATGAGCCATATAACACTGCTTTCCAAGAAATACTGTTACTAGTGCCATTTAATATACAGGTGCAAGAACCATGGTACATTATATTTTCTTGCTTATACTTTCAAAGAATCTGAGTTCACAAAGAGACTACTAGCTTACAAAGTGCAAGTGTGCAGAACCTGAACAAAATCAATTAATTTTTCCTTAAGGAAAAAGATGAAACTTACAGGTAAATGCTTTTACATATGTAACAGCTGCAACAGAATAATAATTTATCAGAATTTTTTTGAGACATTTTCAAGATGTATTTTATCTTTAGCAATGCCAAATAAGAATCACATGAATCTACTTACTTATTCAAAGGCAACAGAGAATTCCTAAACAAGCTAAAGGAATATTATCTATTTTTTAGAAACCGGAGGTTCATTGCCGCACTTACCTGAGCCCACCATTCAACCCTATTCTGTCCTAGCTCCCTCCAACCATCCCTCGAAAATCCTAATTCCCTTAAATCTATCCTAATATTGTCGTCCCACCTACGTCTAGGTCTTAAAAGTGGTCTATTCCTTCCGTATCAGTCATTTCATAATTACGGGTTGGACATTCTAGCATAATACGACAACTACTTTTGTTCATTACGTGTCATAAATAATTAATTAGAACTGGTTCTGTACATTCTGTAAAATCTACCATGCCTTCTTGTTCATACTACAAGGAAAGCATTATTTAAAATTTGTTTTTCAAAATCTATTACAGGTGGGACATAATTTGGACAATGATTTTAATGATGCAAAACACAAGTTCATTTACTGTTCTGCTATTAATGTTAGAGTCTTAATGCTATTATTAATGAAGGTATGAGAGAATAAATAAAAATTATAAATTGTTTCAAAATTGTCAGACCATTTATTTAACGCTTACAATAATATTTAACAAACCTATCACCATTACAGGTAGGACAAAAAGTCACTTTCTGCTACTTTGCATAGTAATTAACCAAACATAGCTTTTGAAGTTAATCTTATACCAAATTGTACCTTAAGATGTATTTTTTCTCAAATCAAACAGGACGTACCTGATTACTCTTGACTTCTTTGTTTTACTGAGGGTTAAAATCATGCTATAAATGGCAAAAAAATTAACTACAACGCAATTAATAAGTAATCGACAAATTTTACACATGAAATAACTTCAAATACACATAATTCCTAGATATTCAGTGAACTCTAAATTTAGACTTTTATTTGACTTTCCAATTATGCTAAATTTATAACATCACTCTTTGAGGGAAAAATTCCCATATTTTATGAAATGGCTGATAGTCTTTCCTCCCCATGCATGCAACATGTCCAGCCCATTTCATCCTCCGTGATTTAATTACCCTTACTATACCCGGTGGCGAGTACAGCTTATGAAGCTCATCATTATGCAGTTTTCTCCAGTCTCCATTTTCATCTCTCTTAGGCCCAAATATTTTTCTAAGCACCCTGTTTTTGAACACGACCATGTCTCACATCCATAACAACCGGCAGGATAATAAAATTGTCTTATGAATTTTAATTTTTTGTTTTCTGGACACAAGAAGAGAAGATAAGAGTTTCTGAACAGCATAAAAACAGTCATTCCCTGATTTGAGTCAACACTTAACTTCTACCTTAACATTATTTGTATCTGTAATTATTGCTCCCAGATATTTGAATTTCTCCACTTGTTTGAATGATTTACAGGCTATTCTAATATGTTATAGTGCATTATTACTAATGCTTCTTTTTTAAAATTAAGTTTAATTGAATTAATATTAACATAAACTTCTTTACTGACAATCACTACTACTTTTAGTAATGTGAATTACTTTGTCGAAGCTTTCAATTGAACGTGGCAGCCATCTTCATCAATTAGTTCCCATGTTGCCAATGTTGTGGTTAGGAAGATATTTATGTACAATTTTGCCGTACAGTATACATGATGTGAAATGCAATTGGTCATTTATAAGATGTTTTTGTTGTATTGTGTATTTCATATTGTTCATGTGTAAGTTTTGTGATTAATGTCTGGAATTACCATGGCTGTACTGATGTCGGTATTCACAGGACACAAATATGCAGACATTCAATACATTCAATAAACCCAATATTAAAACAATTGTAAAATATTCATCTTTAATGTTAAATTTTGTACTTTCTTCTTGTACTTGAACTTACACTGTAAACACGTATTATGATTATTTTATTAAATTGTCTGGATGCATCCCATAACACATACGTGTTCAGATGGACTAAATAAATTTTATTCTTTTCTAATGATTAGACCAGTAATTTACTGTGGAATAGTAATTGTAGGATTCCTAACATGGAATACCAACATATTAGTTTTTAAGTGTTCAATTTTAAAATGCACAACTTGTAAATAAAGAATTAAAAAAACAAAGTGTTAATTAAATCCTTTAATGCCTAAAATGTGTTTTCATAACCTTGTAGTTCAAGCAAAAGGGCATTTAAAAATGGCCATCTTATTACCTGTTTTAAGAGTTGGGAGTGAATAATGCCATACTGCCTAATCTAGAACAACAGGGAGGGGAACACATGGATTACTTTGACCCTATCTACAAGCTGGTCATACACAATACCTGAATGACAGCTTCAGGGGGCCTGAATGGTTTCTGGACAAAGTGGACATCATCAGGTGTGAGCTTGCACATTGGATTTCTAGCAAGCATTACTGACAACACCTCTAGCACTGCATCGTCAAGTCTGTTCTGCAAAACTTGAACTAGTTCTTCTTTCACTTGAGGTCCTGTGGAAAGGAAATAGAGCATATTTATCCTGCTACACGAACTGCAAAATTGGTAATTATACAGTAAAAGAATTTTCAAATTCTATTGTAAAAATTTTCATAACAAAAAGGGGTGGACAATTTAGGAGTGAGATTTAGGAGAGAGATAATGCTTAGAAAAAAATATATACTGCAATATAAATATAACTGTTTTGCATTTACTGTATTTTTAGAAGAATTTTCAGGCAATCCTTAAATTTTCCCCACCTATTCTTTAGTGCATGACTAGTGAAATAAAGAAAAATCTATTTCAAGCGCTAGCGATGCCTCATTTTGAATACTGTGATATTCTGTTGACAAACTCAAATATCAACCTTACCGAGAGACTTCAACATGCTCTTAATGCTCATGTTAAATTTATCTTTAACATCAGGTGTTTGATCATGTGAAGTCATCATCAAAAGCTTACCATGGGTGTGCCTCAAACGACAGAATGATCCAGTCTCACATTATCCTTCTTCTCCTGCTTATTTACAATCTCATGAACGCATAACTAAATCCTACAGCTTACATCATCACTCTATTCTTCATCTTTTGTGAGTCTATCCCTCACTTTTGGAATTCGTTGCCTCAGAGACTGTTGAAATATACCACAATTCGGAAATAAATTGAATATTCATTTTATAAGTCATTAATTAGCTAGCTTTATTTGTAGTTAGATTTAATTAAATTCACTGGGAATATGAAGACACCAAGAGGAACAATATAGAATTCTATAGATGGAACAAAGGCTTAGCAGTGGGCAATCCACTTCCCCCATTTTTGGCAAACTCATATGAGTTTTTTTAGGTAACAACAGATTTCCCTTACGTTTTCAAAACTTGCTTTAGATATGTGGATGACATATTTGCAATAGTTAACAAGAATTGAATTGTGGGTGCAACAAAACATCTTAATTTACAAGATTCTTCAATAAATTTTACAGTTGAAATTGAAACTCAAAATAGCTTGCCATTTCTTGACTTAAAAAGTCATAAGGAACCACCAACATCTTAAATTCGGTATCCATCGGAAAGAAACCAGTGTTGACAATTACAAGAAACAAGATGGCTACAACCCAAGAGCACATAAACATGCAATCTTGAACAGCTTAACCCATAGACCGGTTCACATCCCCCTCAGTAAGACAGAATATGAAAAATAATACCAACAAATACAGTGAGTCCCACGCAAGAGTTGGCTAATGACGCGTGTTTCTGACCCGAGCGATCGGGTGAAATATCTATGCAAATAAAGCCACAATCCGTGTAATGATTCAGGTTCTCACACTTACAGTTAAAATTACAATAAAAATAACCACGTGCCTCATCACAAGAGATGTTGGAAATGTTGTCCTCTTGCATCCACCCAATTTCTTGCACCTTTTTAGGAAATTTTCTTTCATGCACATAAATTCAGCTTCCGAGACAGAGTTAATTTCTCTTGTGATAGGCCTATATGATATTGTCTTTAAGTTCTTCTAACAGTATGTGAATATTATTTATTATGAAACTTGAAAAATAAAGTGTATAGGTCAATTTCCCATACATTAGAAAAACTTAAAGACAATATCACAAGAGAAATTAACTCTGTCTCGGAAGTTGAACTTATGCGCGTGAAAGAAAATTTCCTAAAAAGGTGCCAGTTTTGTGTGGATGTAAGAGGAGAACATTTCCAACATCTCTTGTGATGAGGTAAGTGGTTATTTTCATTGTAATTCCAACTGTAAATGTGAGAACCTGTATCATTACACCGATCACGGCTTTATTTGTGTAGATATTTAACCCGTTCACTCGAGAGTTGAAGATGTGCCCGCCACAACGCAGAAACCCATGTCACTGGCCAACTCTTGCGTAGGACTCACTGTAGTAAATACTGCAGAAAAGAGTAGATTCAATAAAGAGTTGGTGGTCAAGAAAATAGAATGATTCGGGAAACCAGAAAAACATGAGCAATCACTACACTGAACCCTATAAATAAAAAGAACATTTTGAAAAGATTACATATCACTCTTGGGCAAATCATAAATTCAATAATATCTTCAAAAAACATAACATAAATTTGGTTCCTCAAAATAAATTCAAACTCAAGACATTACTAAGATTAGAACTCAAAGACAAAATTCCTCCAGGACAAAAGCAGGCATTTACAAAATAACGTGTAATGGCTGCAAAAATGTATACATAGGCAAAACAAAAATGAACTTTAATACGAGATGGAAAGAGCTTTTCAGATACATTAGATAGGGGAAAAATGAAAAGTCTTCAGCAGCACCATATCTATGGAATTCGGATCATGATGTGGTAAAGGAGGCAGCTCTACTTAAAAATCTGCTTCTTCCAATTCAGTTGATCGTATGAGAGAAGATGTACCTACAGAATCATAGAAATAACTTTCAGAATTTTGAGATCCCATTGGAGAACGACTTACGCTTAATTGGGAAACTCGTGAAACCACAACAGCATCACCAAGTGGTACAAGACGGAAGTTCGGCAGTTCGATGTAGCTGACAATGATAGGGAGGTCCAATCGAAAACAGGTTACTAGTAAAGTAGTAAGTAATTAATAATAATGAAGGAGTTGGGTAGCCAATACTTTATGAAGAATCTATTGCATGCCAGAATTAATACAGTTTAAACCTAAAAGGAAGAAATAATATAAGTCACTTTTGAGTCTAAGCAATGTTAAGGGCCTGTATTACCACCTGCCAACAATTCATCTCAATACGTGACTTCCAGATACCTTAACTGGAAGATGTCTCTTCTAATACCACCACTGAACTGCTATCGGCAAGAATGCAGTAAAATTTTGTAAAATCATCCTTAGCTCGTAGCAAAGAGGTGTGTTTGTTGTAGTTCAGTAGGCCTCCGCTTGGTGCGGCAGCTCGGATTTCTATTTGTACAGTTAAATTACGTAATAACATACCGTTTTAAGTGCATTAATCAATTTGTGCAATTCTATTTCATTCCTACGTGAGCCTAAAATGACATGTGTGTGTAAATTAAATCTTCCAGCATCAATTCTGATATTCAGGTGGCCAGGAAGCTTCGGAGTGCTGCTATCTTGTTCCAAACAAGATTCCCTAACTAGCAGTTGGTACTTTGTCAGCCACTCCATCCTCCTGCTAGCTTAGTTGGGAGTTGTCTTGCCAGACAGATTTTGTCAGGAGATCATAGTACACAATTCTTGGCCAACTTCCAGATAGGTTCTCTATCTGGTAGATAAAAATGATATCAGGTGGTCATTATACAGGCCCTAAAAGTCTTACAGCATATTTATCTGGCAGGTACAGAACTATCTGGAAGGTGGCCAAGAATTGTGCAGTACAATCTCCTGACAAAATCTTTCTGGAAAGTCAACTTCCAGTTAAGCTAGCAGGAGGATGAAGTGGCTGATAAACTACCAACTGCCAGTTAGGGAAGCTTGGTGGGAACTAGATGGCAGCACTCTGAAGCTTTGTAGCCACATGAATTTCAGAATTATTTCTGGAAGATTTAACTTACACAATAATGCCATTTTAGCCTCACCTTTTAATGAAATAGAATGCACAAATCAATTAACGGACTTAAAACGATATGTTCTTATGTAGTTTAATTGTACAAATACAAATTTGAGTTGTCACACCTAGCTGAGGCCGAACTATTACAAACACACCTTTTTGCTCAATGAGCAAAGGATCTTTTTACTAAATTTTACTGCGTTCTTCCCTATAGCAATTCGGCGGTGGTATTACAAGACATCTTCTAGTTAAGCTATCTGGAATTCTCATACTGGGAGAAATTGTCAGGTGGTGGTAATACAGACTCTTATATTATAAAATTGAGCATGTTTAAAATTAAGCCGCTCCCAAAATTTGCCAACTCTCACCTGGCCTATATCTATCTATCTTCTTATATATCCTCAAAGTGTTGGGGCATTAGGGCCTCCAAGTGGAGGTAACTGCTACCGATGTGAATTTTGTTAAGCTTGTTTCCGTGAGAGGACAGAGGGACAGATGGTAAGCCCATCGCCACCCAGTCCCCTCATGAAACCAAGGTAATACTTGGACGTGAAATGGCCGAGAAATGTTGTCCAGAAGCTCTAATTTAGACTTGGATTCTTTTACATGCTGTAATCTATAAATATACAACATGGGCCCCCAGCTTAAAGTCCCTCCCGAAGGACTCCGTGCCCAGGATTTTTATACGTTCTGATACCACGACCTTCGATATAGAGGTGAGCATGCTACCTCTACACCACCACGGCTGACCCCGGCCTATGATCTATGCCTAAATATGCCATGTGTCTAATAATGATCCCACCTTTTCAAACAAGACATTTAAAACCACTACATTATATACAAAGAGCAATGGAACAGAAATACTTGGACTAGCCTGGTGACAATAGTAGTATGGAGACTCAGAAATAGAAGGGGTTGCGTATGTGGCAGGTATGAAGATACCCTACATATTCAAAGCTGCACAGAAACAGAAGTACGGAGAATGAAATACATAAGAAAAAGATATTTAGAAATGAATAGGGAGGTAGCTTACATCAAACTATCTACAGCTATACATATTAAATTAAATAAATATATAGGATATTATTTATACAAAGTTATGTTAGAAACAAAAACAAATTTTAGGTATTAAAGAGCACAGAGAATGGTTTGAAACCTATTTGTGATTTATGGTGGTGTATTTGGGATTGTTCCTTTTGCTAATTTAGTTACGTACATGCTTTGACTCTGGGGAAAAGCTGTAGGAGTATCCTGGGGTGACTAAATGTACATGAACATGATGGAAAGATTTATTGTAGTTACATGCACATATATGGTATTACTTTGTATGGAAACTGTCAGGAATAAATTGATATAGAAATCTACTACAGTATTGCCAACTAAGAGGATAAATCAATAAGTATCCGCACTTTTTGTTTAAACATTTGTACCGCTTTGTGCTTGTGTACATTAAAATGTTGTTCATTTGTTTCCACTTGTGGATTGTTTGACCGTTATGACTCCGCTGCACATTAAACATGGCTGCACCGCTCAGCATTTGCACCAAAGAAGAACAGTGTGCAGTGATGTTTTTTGTCATCTGAAGGTGTACAAGGAGCTGAAATCCAACAAAGACTTTCTCCACAATATGGGGGCAATGTTTTACCACGGAAAAGTGTGTATGAATGAATTGAAAAGTTGAAAAACTTTCGGAGAAGTGTAAAGGACGAGGAAAGAATAGGACGGCCATCCACATCCATTGGGTTTTGAGGTGTTAGAGCATCCTGCATACAGTCTTCTTGGCCCACTTAAAGATCTCACCACAGATCAAGAACTGTAGGGAGCGGTGCATATGTGGCATGCTACTCACACGAAAACTTTTTTTTCTGAAGGCATCAGGAAGCTTGTGCAACGATGGATCAATTGATACTTATTGAGTTACCCTCATAGATTAGTAAAATACATTGATGAGGCTGCACAGTCAGCTAACCTGCTTCAGAAATGCCATGTACTTTGAGAACAACAGTGTCTTCTGAGCGAGAAAGCATTGGCTGAGGAGTGACACAAGGAGTGGGTGTTGTAGCATTGCCCTCGCTTGAGCTCAGTCCTGTGAGCGAACTCAATCCAGTAGAAGACGTCTGCACGAACAACTCCCTCTCTCCAAAGGACTGTACTCGTGGTCGTGTGTCACCCTACAACATTGTCACACTTCACCATGATTTTTTGCATACAATTTTTTGCAATTTTAGGATGATTTTACTGTATTAATATTTTTTTAATGCAGTAAAAGTTAGTTAAAAGTGTATCTCAAGTGTACCCAATAAATATAAAATACACAAAAGTTATACACAACATACAAAAATCAATAAACATAAAACTTGGCTCACAACAGTCAAGACATCTGTAAAAATGGACTCTCATGTGTCCTGTATTAGTCATCAAATACAAATTACGAAATTATAATAATTTCTGTAAAATTTTAGTGGGAAAATTATTATTACTGTAATCAAATCTACTCTTTGTCACACATTTCATTGTTTATTTCTCTGCTAGTAGGCTCATGGTTATATTTGTGTTATTCTGTAATTGAAGAACCTGTCATGTCAACTGAGCCACACATAATTCAGCCTTATATTTTTATTGAACAGCTTTTTTCAAGCGACTGCTGCCCATACAAAAAAATAAATAAATAAAATGATTAAACAAAAGTTTTGGATGTAATACATACCGGGGGCCGTAAACTTCTCACTTATGACTCCATTTATTACCGTAGGTACCCCCACTCCTGGATGGCGATCTGCTGAAATCTCACTGTAGTCGGCTAGCTCCTCATGATGTGGGAATGGTAACAAATGCCCTGTTACCTTTACTGATTCCCATTATCTCGTTATATATAAATTCCTACTTACTAACTACTAATCTCTACATTTCTCCCCTGCTTGCAAGTGTTTACTTAAATAATCTTAACATCTCCCTCCAGTGTCACAGCCTAACTGTTATAACTCTACTTAACTGTATGCTTTCTTTCTCTTGACATGCAAAAGTGTATAAGCACTGCCTAAGCACTCAACCAGATATAACCCACAGGGTTGTCCACTTGTTACATACAGATATAATACATGAAGCGATGATGGAATACATAACTCAAATACATAAACTTTCAGTTAAAGCATTATAATTTTTCTTATTATGATTATCGTTCTTTACCACCCTAGCTAATGATAGGGTTTGGTAGACTGTAGCCCCCTTTTCCAGCTTGGACACATATTTGGTAGGACTTTATTATCCTGCTGAGACAAGATGAGGGGGCAATTTATGAATTGCAGTCTGAGGAAGGGTCATAAATCTTAAATCCTTACTTGCTAAAAATCATATTGGCCAGAGGCCCAATCTCTGAAAAATAATTCCCCTTGATCAGACCGAATCAAACCCAGAAGAAGAAGCACTGATCTCTAGGCATTGAGAGGGGTCAGTTAATTAAATCTCACTTTGAACCTAAAACCTGGAATGAAAAATCTTGGAACGCGCAACACATACCTGATTTCCGGCTTCTTCAGTCATTGTGGAATTTGCAATGGGGATCCCCACAGGTTTTCGTGTATTCAGCGAAGCAATGGATGAGCTCCGGGATACTAGACCTGGCAAGTTGTCTTCGGTGTCACCAGGAGGGGTATTCTTGCTATGAGGGCGTACATTCTCGTCAAGCCTATCCACAAAAAAAAGTATAACTATTTGTTGCTGTTATATTGAAAAAACTGAAAACTGTAATCTTTAAACCTGCAATTGGGGAAGAAAATATTTCAAGCAACCACTGAAATAACAATGCTTTAAATATGAAATTGTATTGCAAGTGAACACAGCGAAGATATATGACATACTAATTAATAATAATAATAATAATAATAACGGCAGTTGAAAGATGGCAGTTGACAATGGTAGCGATGGCGCCGAAACTAGTACAAGTAAACTACACCAAAAGTGAAGTTTAGTGTTAAATTCAACTCATTATATAATTATTATGTAACAATGCTTTGATTAAAATAATAGAAGAGCTCGGTGCAAGAGAACTAGAGCTACCATATTGGATCTTTAAATAAAGAGGACACCATAGAGACGATAGTTACAAATGTTACTTTGGTCATTGCTGTTATTATTGGTTACATTGATATAAAAAATAGTTTTTTTGGAAGGTTGCAATTTTCTTTACACACCTGATGTATTTATATCTAAAATTTTATTGCATTTATATGATGTAAGGAAAATAAAGTTTTGCCGATATTAAGGAAAATTCTACTAACAGATAACGGTAACAACTTATGAGTATTTTCGGCTGCTAGTCACCCATTGTTGCACTTTCTGCACTAATACAATTAGTCATGCTGTGGTCCTGAATTCCACCGTGATGCTAAAATATATGATCACTATTAAAATGAATTGTATAACGGTGGATACATATAAAACACTTCACAACGTTTCGGCCCTGTTCCTTTGGGCCTTCCTCAGGTAACTCAGGTAACTCGTAACAGTTACCTGAGGAAGGCCCAAAGGAACAGGGCTGAAACGTTGTGAAGTGTTTTATATGTATCCACCGTTATACAATTCATTTTAATATTGATCATATATCTTTCTGCACTATCTTGATTTGCCCAAGTGACCATGCATTTTTCACTGAAAACAGTATTTTCTTGAACAAGTGTTGAGTGCTTTTAATTAGAATGTTTAAGAAATTATACTGGATAAAAAAGTAAGTGTCTGACAGATTCCACAACCAAGCTGTTTCTTTCCTTCCTCAAAATATTTTGTCTTAATCAGGAGGCTTCTAAATTCTGAAGTGACAGAAAATGAAAATTGATGCTCGCAAAGCGGTAGATTAACAATGTTGCCAGATAAAATTAAATGATTTTCAGACAGAATTAAATGTTAGGGAAGCAGATAGTGTAGAGTGAGACTTTGAAAGCAAGTTACAATCAAGGTAACTGTTCGAAGCAAAACATCCACCTACTGGAATTTTACAAAATTTCTTGGATAATGTTGTCAGAATGAAATTTTCAGAGAAATAAAATAATATATTTATAAGGAAGGTGAAGAAAGAAACAAGCCAAAATCTCTGTCATTTTTTTAAATTAAAAAAATCCACCCTGACACAAAAATTCAAACTTGAAACGAGGACATGTCTGGTAGCCCTAACAGAGCAGAGCACACCACAAACTTCAATCTTTTGATGGACTCATATCACAATAGGTCTGGTGTACTTGATTAAATTTCTGTTAAAACACGAACTGATAAAGCAGGAGCACATCAGCATACTTTGCGATGAATTCTTCTGAATATTCCCCAATTGTGCAATAAATACCTAGCTAATTCCTTTGACAATTTTCAAGGTGTCAAACTTACCTGAGGTAGAATACATTTCCCGAGTTATCCTGGTACACAAACATATTCTTGCGATTTGTGACAGAGAACCTGTTGAGGACAGTTCGCAAAGCCTGTATACCTCTTGAAAAGCCTGGTTTACCAGGTCCTGTTTTCAAACGAGGATGCAAACTGAAGTGTGTTTCCCAGACAACGCTACAGGCAAACCAGCCTGGCATAAATTTGAGCGTTGCCTCCAAGTAATTTCCCTCACATTCTTGTCGCTGACTCTCTGTAATACAAAAACATATACTTCTTGTTTTCAAGCCTCACATTTTCCATTTTAAAATGAAAATAATAGTATTAAAACTTAAGGAACTACAATAAAACCCTATTTTTGTAATGATGACAGACAAAAAACATTGAATTTTAAACTTCTTGTGAATTTCAGATAACAATTTATGTTGCTGCATCTTACAAATTTCATGGATTTCTATTTATATGACTATGAAGATTTTAGTACTCTACGATGTAAAATCACTTCCAAATGTGGTATTAACAGCTATATCGATTTCCTGAATTATGCTCTTGTTTTCCACTCCTCAATTATGGAAATCCTAATAAAATATAACAACAATTTAATAATAATAATAATAATAATAATATAGATTCAGAAACGTGGATTTTATGGCTAGAGGACATCTGTACAAAAATAATTACAAACATTATTTCCCTCGATTATAAAACAAGGTGCACTTTTCATACCATCAAGAGACTTGGCTCGTGACAAAAGACTGTCAGCTCCTGGCTTCCAGATGTCTTCGCTTGCTTCTGGTTCCAGCAACTGATCACACAATCGAGTGTCATGTAGGTTTTGAAGCAGCATGGTTTGGTTGACAACTTTACAAAGCTGCTTAATCATTGCCACAACATTACGCTGTACATGCTTATATGGAGCTTCTTCTTCGCCTTCAGCACATCTGAAATTTCATAGCAAAGATCCAAACAATGTTAATCACTATACATTTTCATATAAGTGTATATATAAGCACACTTTTTGTGTATAAAATCCAAATAATAAGTTTTGCTAAGTCAGCTATGCTGATTACAACAACGGGTCTGATTTTTTCCTATAATCAGGTTTATGAGCACATATTACACAATATCCAATCTTCTTCTCTAACCATGAATGCACAACCTACAAAGCCCTGGCAGGTAAATATGCTCCGCCAACTCTCTGGAGAGTGATTTATAAATGGCTGCCTTGTTTACAAACCCCAAGCCTCACCTACAACCGTCACTTGAAGCAGACAAAGCATGGTGTTTCTTATGGTGTTTGCCAAAGATGATCTTCAGTTCTTGCACTCTAGCTGAAGAAATTTCACCCAGCCTCCATAATAAATCACTAATGAGAACTTCCACTTTGGATAATATAACATTCTTATGCTTATTACTGCAAAGTAGGGATGTGATAGGTTACTAATATTGATAACAATATTATATCAGTAAGAAAATATCGATATTTGATAATATCAAAATTTTATTAAAATAATAGGTCTGTTCCTAGAGCATTCAGTACCCTTTAATACATAACGTATGGAATCTGTGTTCATGGTTTCTGAACAAACCTACTGTCGTTCAATGCAAATTTGTACCCTATAGCAATTTAGGGAATGCTTTGGGATCACTGCTTGGTGTTACTTCTGACAAGCAAGTACAACTGAGATGCCCATGTGGCAGCAAAACTCAAGTTGATGACCAAAAATGCTGAAACCCGTAAATTCAATATATTATACTTATGTTTTAATTTTATTAATTTTTAACTTGATACTGCCTACCATGTTGATATTGCCCAATTTTATATATATGTTATAAAAGCATAACCCTCTCTCACCCTCCGTTTTATTCTTGTTCTTGAATTGAAAAAATCAATATTATTGAAGAACAATATCGATATCATGATGTTATCAAAGTGAAATATTGATGTCAAAATATTACATATTGAAAACAAATTATCAATATTTCAATAATATTAATATTGTTATCCCATACCTACTACAGAGCTAGTCACTTAACAGAAATTCTTAAGATTTTCCCATATTGTTCCCCATAATTATCAAGAAGACAATACAACTAGTGCAAACTGTAGTGACCTTTTCCCTGTCGTATTGGCCACTATGACGTAGACAGTTTAGTTTGACATCATGTAGTTAAGCAGTTTCCATACTGCTTCAAAATCCTTCCCTAGCTGGCCATTCCATTCCCTTCTACAGCAGACCCCTAAGGTGCAGGTGCGCTTCCACACCTGGCAGTCCTTTATAGATTCTATGGTTAGTTTTGTATGCATTATATCTACTTCCAATCTTCTGATATAGCACATAGCTTAGCTTATCTTGAAAAAGGGATTCTGGTGAAACAAATGAAGGGAAATTATTCGGTCTGCACATACATAAATACGTATCTTCCACTTATTAACATTGATGTTTATTCACTTCCAGATAAGATAGAAACTTGAAATTTGGCAAACTTATTGATTTTAGCTCATAATCAATTATAAAATTCTAATAAGTTCAAATCTTTAATTTTCCCCCTCCAAAATAAACTTTTTATTTTAAATTTTTTCATTGCATATTTGTATGACTTCAAACGTTTTGACAAAAATAAAGGAATAGGCCTATTGTTGAAGTGAGGAATTTTCTGAAAATTCGATCTGTTAATATACTAAACTATTTTCACTTTAAGTTCAAAGTAGATGTAAACAAACTCTAACGTACCACTCCGCCGAGCATGTGACAATACCACGTGGAAATTTACCCGCCGCGGAAAGAAATTGAATGAGGATTTGTGAATATTCCAGTGTTCTCAATATTACTTTTAAATGATTTTTTATGACACGTGCCATTGTTGAAAAATGTGATATTTATTTTGAAAAGATCGATACATCTGTACAAAATTAGGCTTAATATTAGTATTTAAGAAAGCCATAGACAGTTAATAAGAAGATATTAACGAGTATAAAAAATTACTCTCAATTTGCAATGTTGGCTATCCTCTTCAGAGGCGTTTTCTTTTTGAATGTTGTTCACTATTCGTTAATTTCTGTTTGTAACCGCCCCAATCCTATCAGAGCTTAGGTTACATGCAACATTTGACGAAATTTTTGTCTTATTCTAGCACACGACTTTCTTGTCCTCACGTACGTGTTGTATAGCCGATATAAATAAAGAAATGAACGCACATTCAGCAGGTCATACCAAATTCTTGGAAGGGGTCTGTGGCAAGTTTATTCCAAGATGGCGTGCTTGAGCATGCGCACAGCCGTCGTAAACGCCTACAATTTACATCTGTTGTAACGGTTTAATTAGTTCACTTACCGGTAGTTATTATGCGTCAGGAAAATCTGACCAAATTAATTTTGTTTCATATACAGATCTGCTTCAGAAACGTGTTTTTAAATTTCTCTGCACGAAAATAGCTACGAAAAGTACGGATTAAACCGAACTATTTTATTAAGAGCAAGAGCATGCATACAAAGCAGCAAAAGTTACAGTTCGTCCACTAGCCAATGAGGCGCACCCTTGTCACGTGGCTTTGTTTACATCTACTTTGAACTTAAAGTGAAGTTAGTATAGTTATCCCACATATTCCTTCACATATGCTCATCAAACTTTCTCAAGAAACCATGGTCTAAAACTCAATAGTTTCTTAATATGGCCCAATAACTCCATCTAGCACTTTGTTATATCAGTGCTCACAAAAAATTGTGGAATAGGCCTACATAATTATGTTTTGGACTGTTTAAAAATATTATTTTATTTTTCTCTGTAAATATTCCAAACTTATCCTAATTTTTCAGTACTTTTTATCCTATACGCTAGCCTATGCAGTAATTTGCATATATCATTTTGATGTACCTATTGTAAGAGAACATGACGTGATATGTAGAAATGGCCAATGGATTTGAGTTTAGGGACCCAAAATTATTTAAGACCACCTCGTTGGCTTACAAGTTAGAGGTATTACTTCCAAAAAAAATTTTTGGAGAAAAATGAATTTTTAAGTTTGAATGTACAGTGAAAACTGTTCAAGACGGACATCTAAGGTTCCAAAAATTTTTTCCAGTTTGGACATGTTTCCATTTTATGGAGACAAAGTGATAAAATGCTACTCATTATGTATTAAACACAGTATTGTAAATAACTGATGCTCTTGTTGCACTGTGGGTATCGCATTTAAAAATGCAACAAATTACATTAAGAACTAGGCCTGCTGAATTTAAGTGTCAAAAAGAACTACAATAATATTTTATTTACGGAACAATAAACTGTATTAAAAACAACATTTTTCATACAGTGAAATTAAGGCTCTGTAATGTAATCCTCTGGTGCCTCTGTTAAGAACACTGCTGTTTTACACACATATACTGAATTTACGAACAATTAAAATTTACACACAGTATGACGTATTTCTTACTGAAGCACTTATATTTAAACATGATTTCACGAACATTTCTCTTCCCTTTCTCATGCATTTCAATGACTTTCATTTTGTCACCTAACGAAAGTCCTACAATTTTACGAGACATAGTTTAAGTTTACTGCAGAGCTGTAAATGAATGACTACTGGCACTTGCTAACAGAACAAAGTGTGTGAGGTTTATTTTCAGAAGACCTTAAGAATGAATGAAAGAACGTGTGCACAAAGCCCTTGTCCTCTGAACGCAGGTACCGTATGTATCCTGCAGGCATCGGTATGGGACAGAAACGGGATTCTCCTTTGACATTAAGGTAAGACTGATTAACATACAACCCGCTCCCTTGGCCGAGAGATTGAAAGAAAAGTTTTGCCGCTATAGCTTAAATTCTTGGAATGTTCCAGAAAGAAATTTCCGATTTGATCAGTGGCGGATCCTGTCCGTTTCCACATTGCACAGTTTCCGATTTATCCAGGCAAAATAACACTCATATGCAGATGATTTTCGCCGGGACCGATATTCTTTTCCGAAATGAAAAGGATTCCACCATATTCAGGTTCTGTTTTCAACAGTCTTCACTGATATGAAAAATCAGGTTATGAATTAATTCACCTGTACATTTTGTAATTAAATAACACAACTATTGGATACATTTTAACACAGCTTACTCAACAAAATTATGTTTCCATAATTCTCTTAGGCCTAAGTTAATGAAATAGTATGATTACAGGGAAAAGGTATTAACTCCAAAAATGGAAAAAAGAGGTTATTACTGGTAGGAATTACAGAAAATTGTGCTATATATGGATGGAAAACAAACTTAGCACCTCCAAATCGTTAATTAAATGCTTCTTAAATGCTTTACTTTTCAGAAGCTACATGAACACTGTCCAGTAACATTCTAACAATCATCTTCAGACTCGTCACTTGCACTATCTTCCACAGCAGGTTCTGGAATTAGTGCTTGATAATCAACATGATCTAAACCACTAAACTCTGTTGTGTTTCATCCCTGAAGGGACTAGGCCTACCACCTGACCACTGCATCATTTACCATAGGCAAATGGCAGGATTGGGGGCATGTGGTCAGCACCCACACCCACGGTCGTTAATGGTGGTTTCTGTGACCGGAGTTGCTACTTCTCTATCAAGTAACTCCTCCCTACCTCAGAAAAATCCGAGGTACCAGGGATTGAACCTGGGCCTATGGATCTGTAGTCAGTGATGCTAACCATAAGACCAGGCGGTCAATCAACATGATCATTTACCGAATTAAATCATTCTGCCTATAGAGATATGTTATATTTGACATTTAAATATACAGGCAAGGATTTGGTTCGTTTTCCCTGTGCATAGAGCACAATCTGTTGTACTTATTACCAATATTAACTAATTTTTTGAGTTATTATCTTTTTCTTGTAAGCACATGATGTATCACACCACTAACCACAAAAAAAGTTTCAAAATACTGGGTAATGTAATTTATTGGTAGGGATACACAAACAGAGATTTTCCACTTATGATTTAAATTCCTCTGCAAGAATCGTAATAAGAGTGCTTTTTAAACTAAAAACTTAAATTTCGGAGATACATCTTCAAGAATTGTAAGATATTAATAAAACAAAGAAAGCTAAATACATAATTTTTTTGCACTTTCATTCTGATATATCCATAAACTTTTATTTTGTATTTTCACACTTCGCTTCTAGTGATATTCCAAAAAGCAGCCCAGATCACATTGCTCACATCTGAAAGGAGTTTGTTTTCCCCTTCCAGAAGCAGCTTTCATTTTATTTCCGATGCAGTAACTTCTTTTCCTTTGTGAGACATGAAACTCTGATCAGCTGTACTAAGTTGCATCCGAAGGTCAGCAAGTTTGATTCCATGTGCTGTAAGGGCTGGCTGATTATTTAGATCACAGATAATGAAACTGCTAACAATATACACGTTCACTCAACAACAAAAAACTTTTAACAGAGGAGGGATTTTATACTAGCATCTCTCACCATGTGAGTTATTATTATGAGCTTTCCCTCTTGTAGGAGGCCCTAGCCCTTCAGGGACACAGCGGATTCATTCATTCATTCATTCATTCATCTGTTTATTATTACCTATGCAATGAGGAAATTAGGCTAGAATGTTTGTTGTGTAAGCAGATCAAGTCTATTAGTCTACAATTCAATCTGAGGTCTGGTGATAACCTCATATGTCTTTCAATGCATTGAATGAGCGTATAGCACGGCGGCGTGGATTTAAATCTCGAGTATTCTGGAGCATTAGGGACAGCAAAGGGTTAACATCTCTAGAAATACCGAGATGGATTTATTACACCAAACTTAGATTTTACTTAGACCTAAATTAAACTTAAAAATGTATTTAATTCAACCCATCAAATCCATCTCATTATTTTTTCAAGCGGACAATTAATTCATAGACAATTCTACAAGAGCCACTAAATAAATGATTAATCTACTTAAATAACATAAAAGAGTTTTCTTTCTAACCTGCAATGGAAATACGTTGTAACAGCATCTTGTTCAACTTTCATAATAAGCCAGAACTTTGGCAGTGATGGACGCCTCATGTCCAGATCTTGAACCCAATCACAGTCATCACCAGAATCACTGCTATCACCAGCATATCCTTCATATCCTAAAACAACAGTGTGTCTGTTTCAGTAATAAATCCATGCTGGGATGGTGGTGCCATGGCAGTTAAAAAGTTTACAAAAGCGAATGTAAATAGGTTGTCATAATGGGGGAAAACAAGGAAAGCAGAAAAAAAGAAGAGTTTGCTTAACTGATAACACAAGTAAAGTCAGACGAAAGTCAAGCAATAATTTTCACCAAGCGTACCAAGAATGCCACACAGAAAGCTTGAACTGTTTGAAAGGAGTTAGATTTTCCTAAGATCAAGTTCGAAAACTTGTTATAATACTTAGCAAATACTGCTGTGAACACACCATTTTAAGACGATTAAAATCAGCCACAGCTTCCAATGACTCTTAAGGATTCTACAGGATTTTATTTATTACAGTGTACCTTTGCCAGATGTTGAAGGTAAGCAGTCTAGGTAATAATACTACTTTATTTCCTAATTTACTACTACCACCCACCACCCCCAACCACTATGATCTTGCTGATTAAAGTTCCTTCTCTCCCTCCCTCTTGTGGTTTCAAACACTGTATTTGTCTGTGTGTAGGGTGACCAAACTGTCAAACACAAAAAGCAGGACCAAATCTTTAAAAAGGCTATAACACACTAGACCACCTTTTTTTTTCCATCTTACTAATGTAATAGCCTTCATAAAGACAGTCTTAACTTGAATGAACGATTGAATGAAGTGCTTTTATTGTTAACTAGAATAAACTATCTTCTATCTTTTTACATTATTTGTTGCAAGATCCCTTAGGCTGTCCATTCTTTAGCTGTGCACAAGCAAAAAAGTATAACCTAAAATTAAAACTAGTAAACACATAGAAGAACAGTTAAAACTAACACACACTCCACACAAAAATAGCCAATACACCAACAATACCCTTAAACACACCGACAGAATTATCAAACAAATATATTTTACATGCCATCCTATATACAGCTGTGCAGCCCTTGCGGAATACTCCCCTTATTCCCTCGGTCCCACTCCCTCGGCAAGTTCCATTCTAAGCTGTCTCACTTTGGACATAAATTTGCCCACCCCCTCCAAAAATGTAGTGTTAAGCAACAGATCGTATGTGGTCAGATGACCCCTAGAAGAAGCAGTGAAAGACTCTGGTAGATGCTGTTGCTCAGTGTTTCCGTGACTCTACATTCTGCCAGAATATGGTTTGAAGTTTCTCCTGCCCCACAAAGAGGGCATATTCTCTCCTCCTCTTCATTTGTAATTTTAATTGACCGCCAAGCTCCTAGACGGAACCAGGCTAAACCAAGTTTTCCCTCTTTATTCACCCCCATACAAGTAATGCTCGGTTCTTGGTTAAGGATTGGATCTCCAGAGTTACTTTATTCCTACATTCTGCTAAAATGTTTTAGTTTCTTCAGCATGTACCACCATTCCATATTCCATCGTATACTCTTGCAAGTTGTCTAGACTCATCTGTAATCCCACAACCGATCTTGAGCACAATGTCAGAATGTCTGCGTACAGCAGTGCTGGAATCTTTACATCTCCCATGACCGAGGCGTCAGTATTGACCCTTGACATGACATTCGTTACATCATCAATGAACAGGTTGAACAGTAAGAGGGATGCAACCCTGCTTCACCCCTTTATAGCTAGTGACACTATACAATATCCTACCTTTGTCGTATTTTATTACAAAATTGCACGTTATCATACAATCCCTGAAGAGCCTTAATCATTATATCCGACATCCTTTTCATAAACAGTTTGTTTAATTGTTTAATTGTTTAGTCCTCTGAGCAAATACATGCTATGGGACATTAAGCATTAACATACATTAATGCGTAACATACATTAATACATTTATAACAAACTGTACAATAATATTATTTCTAGATGATTAGTATTTACAAAAGTTACTAGATTTATCAGGTCATTTTGAGGTATCTACATGTATGGTTAAAAAGTAAAATACAAATTAAATTAAGGCATGGTAAAATTAAATAAAATAGAATTTACAATATTGTCAAGCTTAGATGGAATGATAGTCTGGGAGAGTGGTAATTTACTAAATGTTCTAGATTTACTATATTTCTTAATCTTCTAAAAATTCATTCACACCATAAAAACATTTTTCTAGTAGAAAGTTTTCTACAGCTTTCTTAAATTTTTTTGGGTTGTCAATTTCTTTCAATGCTTCTGGAAGCTTGTTATATAGTTTGGTACAATTGTACATTGTGCTATTTTCATACAATGAGGTATTGTGACTTATACTGCTTAACTGTTGATTAGCTCTTGTGTTGTGGCTATGCCGTTCTTTATTAAGCTGAAATGTTGTATAATTTTGTTTTGTGTAAATTAATATTTGTAACATATAAATGGAAGGTAACGGAAGTATCTTCATTGATTTAAATAGTATTCTACATGATTCTTTACTATTTGCACTTGCAATTATTCTTATAACCCTTTTCTGCATTTTAAAAATAAGATCTGCCTTTTTCCTCCAGAATATTATTCCATAACTAAGTTGACTGTGAAAGTATGCGAAGTACAGGCTTCTCAGCGTCTTTTGATTCACTCTTTCCCTTATTGTTTTGAGGACAAAACACAATTGACTCAGCTTTGAGGCCAGTTTCTCAATGTGGGTGGTCCATTGTAGATTTTCATTTATCCATATCCCTAGGAATTTTACATTGTTAGCATAGTTAATGGATTTGTTTTCAAGTTCTATAGGGGGTAGAAATGGATGACTATTCCTTTGATGTCTAAAAGTTATTGCTTGTGTTTTATCCTTGTTTATTATTAACTTATTTTTATTGAACCAATTTTGTAATTGACTCTCAGTCTCCCTGATCGTAGTAGATACTTGATTTTTATCCCCCTTAATGGTTAAGCTTGTATCATCTGCAAATAATGTTATTTGGCTCTGTTTTACATGATTTGGTAGGTCATTTATGTAAATTAAAAAAAGTATTGGACCGAGGACTGAGCCTTGAGGAACACCTATTTTGATACCGTGCATTGTGGAACTGTGTTTTTCATATGTATTTGTTTCTTCGTTTTTACTAACTATTTCAACATATTGTTTTCTCTTTCTGAGATATGATTGAAACCAATCATTAGCTAGTCCCCTTACACCATAGCACTCCAGTTTTTGTATTAATATTTTATGATCAACTAAATCAAAGGCCTTTGATAGATCCATAAATAGGCCTATATTATGTTCTCTTTTATCCAATGAATTATATATGTTATTTAAAAATGCATTAATTGCTGATTCAGTAGACTTCCCCTTTATAAAACCATGTTGTGCCGAATTCAAAATTTGATGTTTTTTAAGATATGTTTCCAGTCGAGTAGTCATTGCTTTTTCAAAGATTTTTGAGAGAGAGCATAATATCGATATGGGCCTATAATTGTCTACTTTAGTGTGTTCTTCTTTCTTATATATTGGTGTTATTTTTGCTATTTTTAGGCACTCAGGGAAGACTCCAGAAGTAATTGAGAGATTGATGATGTAACGTAAGGGATTTATAATGTTTTCACAACATTTTTTCCATATGATATCTGGTATGTCATCTGGACCAGATGAATATTTAGGTTTTAAACTGTTTATAATTGTTTTTACCTCTCTTATGTCAATGGGGTATATGAACATTGAACTGTTTAGGTTGGGTATGCCAGCAGGTGTCCACAACCCATGGTTTTGTTGTTTTATTCTATCAGATACATTACTAAAGTATTCAATAAATTTGTGTGTTATTTCTGTGGGATTAGTAAGCATTTTTCCCGATTCACATTTTAGGTGATATGTTTCTTTTGTGTTCGTGTATCCCATTTCTTTTTTGGCTATCCTCCACATAGCTTTCGATTTATTATCTGATTTGTCAATAATAATATCGTTGTGGTACTTCTTTACTGCAGTTAGGACTTTTTTGTATATTTTTTTATAGTTCTTGAAATAGGTTTTGAAATTATTGCTGTTACTTGTCTTATTTAATTTACTAAGAAACTTAAGCCTTTTTGAGGAATTGTTTATGCCTTGAGTTATCCATGATTTCCCATTATACTTTTTAATTTTTATTCTCTGAATTGGTATGGTCATATTCAAGTAGAACTGTATTTTTTGTGTGAATGATTCACAAGCTGCATTTGCATCATTCTCATTATAGATATTTTGCCATGATTCATCTTTTAACAGTCTATTAAGGGCTTCTATTCTTTCATTGCTGAAAAACCTACCTACCTTGTATTCAGTCTCAAAGTGCTTGTTTTTTTTACCCAGTAGTTTACTGTTTATTGTAAATTGTTGAGCATAGTGGTCTGAGAAACCGGAATCAAATACTCTTACATTATTAATTTCAGGAAGTGGTTGCCTTACTAATACTTGATCAATTATTGTTTCTGAATTGGCTGTTATGCGTGTGGGCTCATGTATGACTGGTGTTAGGTTATGTACCACCATGAACTCTGACAATTTCTTATCTATTTTGTCTGGGGTAAAATCTAGATTCAAGTCTCCTATTATTAGAACATGTTTGCCATTTGGTATACCTTCTAATATTTGTCCCATTTTCGTTATGAGTATATCTATATTTGCATCAGGAGTTCTATAAATACATATAACTACTATGTTTAACTCGGGCAGTTCCATTATGCATGCCTCAAAATGCTTTTCCATACTGATATGATGGTATTTGATATTGTCTTTTATTTTGATACAATTACTATCTCTGATAAATATACAGGAGCCGCCATTTTTCATCGTAGATCTAGTGAAATATGTGCCTAGAGAATAATTGGGTATGTGTAGTGATTTTAGTTCTGTTTCAGTTAACCAATGTTCTGTGAAGCATAGGATATCAAATTTATTTTCCTGCAGCATAACCTCAATGTCTAACATTTTATTTCTTAGGCTTTGAACATTTTGATGATAGAAATTGAGAGACTGACCTCGCAGTACTTGGGGAGTTGTTTTTTTATTTTTAGCTGATTGAGGGTTAGCCCTTCCCTTATGCATTATACTGTTACCTGTATTATTAGTTTCATACATTTCGTTCAAATTTTTGCTGTTGTACCATAGTATTTCCCTCTCCACGGTATCGTGTGCTTTTCGAAAGTCTATGAAAGGGCAGTGAACTTTCCCTCCCTTATTTGCCAGTTGTTTTTGTTTTAGTGTGTCCAGAATGAATATACTGTTTACAGTGCTACGCCTGTCACGTTAGTAAAAATTGATGAAGAAGAAGTATAGATTTTCGAGTGTGTACAGGAAAGTTGTTGAACTCATTTTCTGATTGTTATTAAAATATTAGGGGAGAATGATGCGCCTGCACACTTGCAGGACATTTTGAAAATTTTCTGTTAAAGGGGGTGGACGTGAAGTGAGTGGGAGCAGTAAGAGAAGTGAATTGGACAGAGGACTCGTCGCCAAGTACGAGCGAAAGACAGACTACGAATGGAAAAGCAGCTTGCAAAAATCCATGATGTCTAAGTTAGACATAACAGCACAGTACAAATGGGAAACCACTGTATTCTGAGCGCTTCCAACTCATATGCTTCTTGGTTGGAACCAAGACTGGATGGTGCTGCAGACGTCAGAAAGAACGATACTGTTAATGTGGAGGCAGAACAACGGCCAAGACATCTATCTCTTTCCAATAAACATCTCTAAGACGTTATGGAAGGGTATGGTGCTGGCTCAACATAAGTGAACACCAGTATGTGGTGCGGAAGAGTGTACATAGGTAGAAGTGGAACCAATGGGCACAACATGTGCATAAGTACCATAGCTTGGGGTTACAATTAACAAATCATACCCTTAAACAATTATTATTTAGAATAGGTAGGCCTATGTGCCCAAAGAAATACAAAGTATTAAGTCAAAACTGTGAGTATGCTAACCAGTTGGTAATTACTGGAGAAAGAAAGGAAATAACAGAAAAAGAGATAGATGTAAATGAAAGCATTAGGGTAATTTGTTACAAAGAAAGTTTGTTAACTTTTTACACAAACAAAGGCCAGGTTTGCAATTCCTCAGGTGGTCAGTAGATTTCCGCTGATGTGAACTGGAGCTGACATAAATAGCCTGAGCAAAATTGAAGAGTTAGAGACAGAACGTAGAGGGGGCAGGAGAGAAAATCTTGAAAGGGCCCGGGGCAGGAGAGAAAATCTTGAAAGGGCCCGGCCCCTCCTGACTAGTTTTTGTTGATGTGAGGGGCCATAATCCAAGGATTTTGGTGCAGGCGTCTAATGTTGAATTTTGTTTTTTGTCCTGTGCCGAGTATGAGGTTATGGGAAAGAGGGATTAGGATAGAAGAAACTACAAGGCCTATAAGAAAGTATAGCTAAAGTAAGCAGAAGGAAAAATGAAGGGATCGAAGAATGAGGAAGTATAAACAGAAAGAATTGAGTTAGGTAACAACCAAAAGGAATAGATTGAAATCTAAAATAAGGAATGAGGTTAGTGCTGTAACCAAGTTGGTTAAATGTAGGAGAAATAGGAATTTCAGTATTGAAGGAGATGAAATTTAAAGTTAAGAATGAGGCTAATGTAGTAACAAAGTTGCTTAAAGTCGAAGAAATTGTGATTTCAGGACTAAAGAAAATTACATGAAAGCAGAAGTAATTCAAGGTGCACGTGATCCATAAAAATTATTGTGAATATTTAGGTAATTGAAAAGAAAAATATATATGAGAAGGAATACTAAACAGGATAAGTTATAGGCCTAAATAAATTCTATGATTGGTGAAAATGCCAAAAATTGAAATTAAAAGGAAGGAAAGAGGAAAAATAAAGAAAGAAAAAGATAAAAAAGGAAATAGGGGAAAATAAGGAAGAAGGTAGAAGGGAAATTAGATTCAAAGTAATTTGAATTGAATTGATAAATAAATTAAAGAAGAGTAGGATCAGTGTGCCAAAACTAAAATAAAGAGTAGTCTAGTTAGGCCGAAACTAGACCAGGAAATCCAAAAATGATTACTGAAATGTGCTCGGAGGTTTGGGCAACTATCTTCCCCACAAGCGCTTCAGGCTGCGAGAGACCCTAACGCTCCGAGGAATCAAAATTTTGTTTGTTTTTGCAGCCATTACGATTTTCCTGGTTCTGAGAGGGGGAGACGAGGCCAGTTGGATACTGAAGGGGATTTCTATTGAATTGCTGTCCATATGACATTAACGAGTTTATTGAAATGTGTAATTAATATAAAATCTTAATGTATCTGTTTGTCTTTAGTTATAGTATTTGTCCATTTGTAAATTTTGAGGTATTATTCTTATTCTTATTTGTTTCTTATTTGGATTCTAAGGTTCTTTTTTTTTAGTTTTGCACAGCTGTGTGATTTGTACATATCTCATCTTAATTTGTGTTTTTTGTGTATATTTGAGACGTATCCAATGTCATGTATAATGATGTTACTGGATGAATAAAAATACTACTACTACTACTACTACATTTTCTCAGATCGGTGGTTCACCGCTTAGGGTCAAACCAGATCGTGAACCTAAAGTTCATTTCTGACTTCGGGAGATCTGTCCTATCTTTCCGGTAAATCTTTTTCAGGAAACTGTATATAGGGCACAGAGAAATAACCAGTCAGGAGTTAGTTTTGGAAGGAGGGGAAAACCACTGAGAAAAACCTCCGCACCAGAAAGTTTAAGTACACCAAAGTTAAGTTTAGAAATAGTGGATTTAGTTTATCATCTTTTAAGAGTCTAGAAAAGAATAACAGAAAATTTGTTGAGGAGTGAGTGAAGAACCTCCCTAGACTAAAACATCTTAATAAAAAGAAAGACTTTATTTTTTTTTACAAGGAGAAAACCATCCAGTTTAATTTGTTAACATTATGTTCTCTGTTGTAATATATTTCTTTAAATAAACTTGTTATTTTTGGTGGTAAGTAGACAAAAAGGGTGTATTTTATCCCCGTCATTGTTCAATTTTTACAGTGAATGGATCATGAGAGAAGCGGGGTTGAACAATCTAGAAGTAGGCATTAAGATAGGAGGTAGAAGAATAAACAATCTGAGGTACGCAGATGATACGACACTTCTGGCCGAAAATGAGAAGGACCTAGCCCAGATAATAAAGAGAGTTAAGGATGAAAGTGAGAAAGCAGGGCTGCTGCTTAATCTTAAAAAGACCAAGGTGATGGCGTTGCGTGACAAGATTGTTGTAAATATAGATGGTGAGCAACTGACTTCGGTAGATAGTTTCAACTTTCTAGGTGTACTTATAACTAACGATGCTTGTTGCAAGGAAGAAATAAGAAGACGAATTAACTTAGGAAGAGCAGCATTGGGCAAACTAAAGAAAATTCTCAAACATTCAGACATAAGCAAGAAGACGAAGATCAGACTAATTCAGACAATGGTGTTTCCTGTGGTTTTATACGGATGTGAAAGCTGGACCTTGAACAAACAGGATAGAAGAAAGCTGGACAGTTTCGAACTGTGGTCCTGGAGAAGACTGTTAAAAATATCATGGGTAGAGAAAAGAACTAACACGTCAGTACTAGAAGAAATAAGACCTCAACAATCTTTGGAGACGACGGCTACAAAATTAAAACTGTCATATTTTGGTCACATAATGAGGAAAGAAGAGTCAATGGAGAAGGCACTGATGCTAGGACTCATGGAGGGAACAAGAAGGCCAGGCAGGCAACAAGATGGATACAAAGCATCCAGGAGACCGTGGAAATGGAATGGGAAAATTTGATTAAGGCAACACAAAACAGGAATCATTGGAGAGCTGTAACCAGGAGAGCAGTGGAAAATCGAACGAGGCTTAATGCATAACTGGCAAGACACTCTTCTTGCTATGTAAATCCGGCAGGATCTCCAGGAGTCGTCCGCGACTCAAGGAATACTACTACTACTACTACTAGACAAAAGAAATACTCTGTGTGGTTGTTAATTAACACTGGTCATAGTAAAACCTGGACATATGGCAAATCTAATACCCACTCCCATCTCCATTGAGTTAGCTTGGTAATGGCTTTGTTACGGGCATCTCAAAATATAAGAATTCCATGAGTTGAAATAGAAGTTTTCCATTATTGTGGTAATATAAGAGTTAGGGCCTGTATGATGACCACCTGATATCATACTTATCTACCAGATAGAGAACCTATCTGGAAGTTGGCCAAGAATTGCGTATTATGATCTCCTGACAAAATCTGTCTGGCAAGACAACTTCCAGATAAGCTAGCAGGAGGATGGAGTGGCTGACAAAGTACCAACTGCTAGTTAGGGAATCTTGGTTGAAACAAGATGGCAGCACTCCGAACCTTCCTGGCCACCTGAATATCAGAATTGATGCTGGAAGATTTAATTTACACAAAAATGTCATTTTAGGCTCACATATGAATGAAATAGAATTGCACAAATCGATTAATGCACTTAAAATGATGTGTTATTATGTAATTTAATTGTACAAATACAAATCCGAGCTGCCATACCTAGCGGAGGACTACCAAACTACAACAAACACACTTCTCTGCTCAACGAGGTAAGGACCATTTTACAAATTTTTACTGCGTTCTTGCCGGTAGCAGTTCAGCGGTGGTATTACAAGGCATCTTCCAGTTAAGCTATCTGGAAGTCATGTAACGGGAGGAATTGTCGGCAGGTGGTAATACACGCCCTTTGAGTAGAAACTTGTGAGGTACTCTATATTTCTGTGTGAGTTGAACTCCATGGAATGTGACCGGGGGAAAGAAAAACAAAGGTTACATAACCAGATAGTAAGCAGTTAAAATCAGTCTTAGAAGTAACAGCAGGTGAATCTGCAAATATAAACTAGAAAAGAGTAATTAATAAACTGGAATCTTGTAATAGCAAGGTGTAGCCTACACCACACCCTTCCATAAACTTCATCTTTAATTTAGAAATGTTGTCATACCTTGCCACCCACCTCTTTATTATTTTGTATAGGATTTTGCAATAAATTTTGTCTACAATAGGAACTTAAGCCACAACTCCGTAAGAGTCTGGAGATCCAACCATGCCTTTGCTTTTATAGATGAGGTGAATGATTGATTTTGCCCAGATGTGCATATATTTCCCATTCATAAATAATTCATTGAATATATTTAACATCATCTGTACAAATGTCTCATTTTTTTGTGGCTGCCTTGAAAATTTCTGATGGAAGACCATCCCATCTGGGTGTTTTGTTGTTTTTCAAGGAAGAAATAGCTTTTTTAATTTCTTCCTTTAAAATTCCTCCATCATAGCAACCACTTGAATGCTAATATACTCTCTTTAATAAAACTATATTAACTTACTAGTAGTTCTTGTTAACCTATTCACACCTAATACTGTTAATGATCACTGTTTGTTACATTACAGCATTGAAACACACAGTATGTTATGATTGCTGATCTCTTATCGAGTTAATGAGAAATAGTTGCCATTATGGACATTAGTTTTAATTTTCTTTCTATCACAGCCCATTACACTTATCTTAAAAAAATTAATAAAAATCTTTATAGGATGGTATATTTGACACAAAATTCCATTTTGCAGGGTATTTATGAGATTTCAAAGCCTACTCACGGCCCTCAGGATGTGTTAAAAAAGGAGTCTGCAAATAGCAGGACATCTAGTCACTCTATCTGTGTGTATATTACTGCATGCTTATAAGGTTTAAGACTACATTGACTGTCTACTGTAAGAACCAACCCTAAAATAAACATAAACCAGCAGTATGTCTGTCTCGCTCTTAGGTCAAAAGAGCAATGTGCTAGAGTGAGACAGACTTTCTGGTTTTTGTTCAATTTAGATTCTGTTTTTGGAGTAGAAGGACCATAGCAGTTGTAGCTGTCTATGTATTTATCACTGCAAGCTTGTGAGGTATAAGGTTATAGCTATTGCAGTTGTCTGTGTGTTTAACACTGCATGAATGTACGAGTACATATCGGGCTTGTCCCCAAGTGATGATGAACTATAATAGATAAAATATTAACATAAGTTTTTAGAATTACAGTAGAGCCTCGATTATCCGACCTAAACTGGACCTGAGGGATAATATAGAATAACTAAGTAAAACAAATAGGTATAATGCTGTATGTATTACTAAAATAATGGCATATTTCAGGGTATTTACTGAATTATCAATTCCATTGTATATGCAGTATAAAACAAAAAGACATCCCAAATATCTGAAGAAACTTGTCAACAATGTCTGCTTCCCTGCTGATTCATGTTTTCTTGCTGTGGGATCAAAACATCAATACCTCCATTTAAATTTGCTCCACATGTTAATGGCATCTCCAGTGCACTTAATCCTTCACTGTGAGTTGCTGCACCTGTTCTTGAAAGTGAGGGAGAAAAAAATGATCCTACTGCACCCTCCACACCGGGTGTCCCAGAATTTAGTCTTCACAAAAGTAAAAATTAAGTCTACGAGCGTCGGATAAGCATAGGTCGGTTGAGGGGGGCTCTACTGTGTTTGTATTAAAGTTCACAGGTTCAAAAATGAGTTAAATACTTGCCATCCTCAGTGCCAAGTGCACTTTCAACAATACTTGACACTTCGCTCCTGTGTCCAGGTGTTCCTTGCTGTCTGCGCTGCCATGCTTGGACAGCGCTCCATCGAGTTGGAGATATTTCTCTTTCGGTCCCGACAAAGCCATAGCTCTGGCTGTACTTCTTACCCCCGGTCATGCTCTCTCCAGGGCTGACCATGTCCCAGGGATTTGGCTCATCCAAAGCAGGTTTCTCATCACTCCCTGATGATGTTCTGCAAGGAACAACATTTCAAACATGGCAGAGGAATTTTATAATGCAATAAAATGAAAAAGCTATTAATGACCAAAAATGAGCAAATATTCACCCAATATTGAAGGAGGACAACCCTACATTCTTTACTTGATACATTGAAAACTGTTTTCATTCTTGTAATAACAATGGACTTCTTAACCCTCTAATTACCACATTAAGATGAAAAGCTGTTTAAACTACGGATAGGCAGAATAAAATAATTTCAAGAATCGAATAATCTGTTCTTGAGAATATAAAGAATTCAAAGATTACTCCAATACAAAAGTTCTCGGATGGATGTAGGATCTGAGAACTTGCGATGAGAGATCTGGGAAGTGAAAACTTACTGGCTGAGAACTACTAAAGATAAGAATCAAATTATTTGAACCTGTGTAATTCAAATTTGTATCATTGAAATGGTAGGTGTAAACAGCAACCCAAGCAACTATTCTTGAGTGAAGATTTCTACTGAGAAATTTTAATGGTTCTGGCACACAGTTACTGGTTTAGATCATTTAACTTCTTCAAATACGTTACAAACTGTTGAAATAAAATTGTCTTCCGTATTTGGAACTGTTAAAGCATTGCTAAAACATCACCTTTATGCCACAGAAGGCCTAACTTTCAGGGTAATGCTAAATACGAGAAGTATTAATGGCAAAACTATTATTCAGATTATATAAACTCATAATTTCTTACTGCAGTATGTTTAAAATGACTTTTTCACTACATGTCTAAACACGAACACGTTTCCTCAGCTCTTTAGGCCTAATATTAATTAATTGCAAACTATTTTTGCTATCAAACATAAACGTATAATAACGCAGTTACTGTCATGTATATAATTATAGCTAATGATTCAACAAATGATTACAAGAATCACACCCAACAAGATGCAATGTGCAAAGAAATCTGAGAGATCTAATTTATATTCTTAATGGTAGCTACTAGCTATGTATTCGTATCGTGTCTTTCTTGCCCTTTCTTGCCTGCAACACTCGTACCAAATGCTGGAAGGCAAAATTAACCAAATTTATACGATCGTGCAGGGAGTCTTCAGTGTTTTTGAGAACTTTTGTACTTTTTTCTTGTTATAACATCTCACTTCTTGTAGCATTAAATCATTCAAATATAAATAAGATTCTCCATATCTCGAGAACTTTCCAAGAATCGGTTATTCCGATTTTTTTTAATTTGAGGACTCCCATCACTAGTGTAAACTGGTTATCTGTTCACATATACTTACCTCAAAGCTTTTTCTAGAAGCAGTTCTGTGTTTGCTTTTGTGCCACTCACATTTGGCACATCATGTGCTTTGGAATCATCTGTGTCACTCTCATCTTCAGCAGCTCCTCCTTCCATGTTTTGAATGAAACGTGCATCTTCACCTATAACATAGTAAGCGAAGCGTTACTCTAACTACGCTAAACCTTTATTTATAAATTCCTTTAGCAATATTCAACCACAGAAGACAAGAATGGTTCATAAAAAAGTCAAGAGGTTAAAAGGAATCTTGGAGTATACATACCTACACAAGAAATTATATATTTTTCTAGAACATTTCAAATGAAACTATGAACTCTATAATGACAATCATACAGGAAAATGCTAGAAATATATACTAACATAATTTAACTGTGGATTAGATGTTAGGAGAGGACTTGCTTAGGCAAAAATGGTAAAAAGTGCACAACGCTAAATGATCTACTTTGGCCGGTTCCACTTCTCCCAGGCATCGACAACCATGACCTTTTGATGTCAAATAGAGAAACATGTGAAATTCAACACTGATAAATAATGTGGAGTGAACAGTTGGTATTGATTTGTATTTAGTTTTCCATCATTTTCACTAAATTTTTATAAATTACACTGGAGATTCAAATTTCCCACAATTTAATCCACCTTTTCTAGATTACAGGCTTATTTCACAAATGGAATGTAAAGAAGTCAATTTCAATCAAATTTTGACACCTCATGGAGATGTGGACATAAATGCTGCCAGTTACTGACACGATTGGATACCATCGCTCGTCGTCTTCAAATATACAATTGAGCACTTATATTATTTACTGGACTCAAGCTCTTTAGAACAAAGGGAAATCAGGAATGTCTAGATGAGAGAAAGATGGTAAAATGACATGACAGTGACAGAACATGGTAATAAAAACATGACACTTCAGCAAACACACTAACAGAATGTCCATACACAAGAGGAAGATGGTGAAGGTTATTTGCAAGATACCATTGTGTACTAACTAGCATTTACAACTGAAGATATATGAGGTGCTGCCCAGAAGTTTCCGAAATTCATAAGTGGTGCATGATAGAGAGGTAGTACGAGAAAATGCAGCTAGATGACACTTCATACATCTTTTGAGAGTCACTGTGACAAGCAGCTTCGTTCTGAGTGAACACGTTTAGTATTTGTAAGCATTTTTCAAATGTTGCATTTTCCTAACCTTGTATGAGAGTTTTACAAGGGTGGAACTTAATATAAATAACAAACAATTAATAGTAATTACAATTAAATTAATAAGAGAATAATAAAATAAATTAACACAAAGTAATATAAACAGTGGGGCATGTTAAATCACTGAACTTGATAAAAATTATAAAAACACTGAATGCTCCACTTACATCAATGTATAAAACAGGACTAGTTTCGGGAATCCTCTCCCATCTTCGGCTGTTGGTCAGTTTGACCAACTAGTCCTGTTTTACATATTGGCGTAAGTGGAGCATTGAGTGTTTTTATAATTTGTGAAGAGAATAATATCTAAAATTACTCTCATATAATAACATAGAAGAATAGAGCAGAATTATTACAAGTCCTTAATCCATGCAGTCATTTTACTTGCAAGAGGAAATGTCATAAAAAATAAGAAACCGAGGAATAAGTATGAAAAGAGATCGTAATAAAACTGAAAAGATTTTAGCAAAGATAAAGATGGGATAGAACTTAAATTCGCTACACAAAAACAGAAGACAATAAATATAAAAAAACTGCACATGTTCACTGGGAAAATATCTGAACCTCCTTCTTCTGTGGGAATAGATGCTAAGAGATTAGAATCGTATGGTAAATCTATCTTTGACTTAATTACTGGTGAACCAGTAGAAAATGCATCATAATTCCAAAGGGGAGGTTTATTAATCAGTGATCAATCTTGTTACAAAATTTTCTTGGAACATTAAGCAGTCGTATTTTACGGACCATAAGACGCACCATAATTTTAGGTTGAAAATTTAAAGGAAAAGAAATTTAACGTGATTCTAAAGGAAACATTTTAAAGGGAATAATATACTTCATTGCATACAAATGGAATCAGTGTAGATCATTTCAAACTTAAAATCTTCATTGTATGAAAATCTCGGCTGTACAGGTGGCATCACGTAAATTTTAACAACTGAACTGATTTCTCATGAAAGTCTGAAAATACTTTTACACCCTCTAACCCTCAATTCACCATATGGCAAGAGTAATGGGACAAGGCTGTTAAGAGGTCAATACATTGATTTAAACCACGTGGCGAAGACACTCCTTTTGTATAAAAGAACTCAACATTCCTTTCTTTTTGCATTGTACACCTGGATTCCACCTTCCCTCATTTTACGATTGTGACAAGTGCACTGATGTACGGTCTGTGCCAAAATTTGTAACTGTCTTATCGTTTACAACACCTTGTGAACTATGGTATTCCAGCAATCTTTAACATAATTTTAATTCTTTTAGTGTACTTCGGACCATTAGACGCACCCAACATTTAAGGCTCTGTTTTCAAGATAAAAAAGTGCATCTTATGGTCCATAAAATACGGTAGTTATGAAACATTGTTAGAGTTATAACAGAGTCATGAGAGTCTTAATAGAGTCGTAGAAGATAGTACTTCAATACACTACTTCACACAGCAACTTGTAAATATGTAGTCATGATACAGAATATTACTTTTCATAAGTTTTGTAACTTTATGGTAGCACCTCGTTACTTTCTTGGTGCCGAGCCCTTTAAACAGTTTCTACTCGTAAAATGCCATGCGACGATACAGTCAACAGCCCTATTCCCAGTGAAGAGTGCCAGTGTCGATCTCATCGACACGGTATTTGTGAGACAGTGAACATATTTTTGAAACACCTTATAGAGGTGTGAGTTATGCCACTGAAAACAGGAAACCTTCTTTCTGACAGCATGTTTCAATGACATTCAGAGGGTTCTTCTGTTACTTGAAGGATGGTATTTACAATCTCACCAATTTTGTTTGACCTGGTCTCATTGCATTGCTTGTCCACTTTAGTTCAGATTTTACTGTGTAAAAGTAGACTTCCAAGTTGTTCCCAGGATGTATTTGTCGCGGGGACAGATGACATAGTTTTGGCATATTATGACAAGTATGATGTCGATGCAAATAATCTAAGGGAGGGACAATGGCAGTGATGAGGTATCTTGCATACAGTTTTTTTTTAAATGTGGGAAGAGATTAAATCCTAAATGCATTAATTTACATAAGTGCTTTAAATAAAGACAAAGCTAGTGATTCACAACTAAATATTATCATAATAATTTATCTGAATTTTGTAATAAATGCAGTGTAGTTTTTTCTGTGGCATGAAGTGTTTAACTTCAATTTATTTTTGTTAAGTAGTGTTTTATTATTAATTATCTGATGAGCTGATATGATTAATTATAATTAATATTTTGTGTACGTACATAAATTGAGAGTTGGAAGATCCACGGTGCAGTGGTAAAACTAGTGCGGCAAAACCATGACCATACTATTTTAAGAGGTTATATTCTTGAAGCAAAACACATGCCCATAATGGATACTGGTGAGTTAAATTTTGGATATCTTTATATAACATAACACAGTTTTAACGGTATATTTATAATTATTTTATTTGTAATTGAATATATTTTTATAGTGCTAAACTGCCGTTCTTATAATTTCAATAGAAATGTATGATATTTGATCTCAAATTATGACGCAAAAAATATTATTCTTTGTTGCTGTAATTAAATATGCGCTAAATACCTATTAATTTGCTATCAGAAAATTCTTCTTGAGAAATTAATCTGGTAAAAGCCATTCTTTACACTATAATCCTAGCTATAAAATTACATTTTTAATTATTTGTTTTCTAAAGTCCGACATTTTTCACCCCTACTGCCAAGTTTGAACTTGGCATTTAAACGCCGGGCAAGCAACGTCGATCTGATCGAGGTGAGGCAGCAAGAAGATTAAAGGAGAAAGAAAGGAAATAAAAATCAGGAGCTCCTAAACCAAACAGATAGTTCTGAAAAGTACAAAAAAGAGTAATGATATATTAATTAATTAACAAAATTAAGAGTAATGACTTTACTTTCACTAATTAGTAACTTGATCTCCAAGTGCTTTATCTTTCTTTCTTTCTTTCTTTCTTTCTTTGTCTTAGTTTTACCTCTCCCTTTTAGGATTTAAGCGACTCAAGCCGCCCGGGCCCCAAGTGCTTTATTATTTTTCTAATTGTTCAAAGTTCATTGCTTTATTTGTAATGAATTATATACTGAAATAAAGAACACACTGCAGAGGTTTGAGTATTGTCTTGGTTCTTTAGTTAAATTACAATCTAGTCACCCTGGTCACTTAATAAGCAAGAGTTAAATGTTTCTTAGGGCATTACTCACATTCACTGGATGCAGTGGTGGCAGCCCAAAGTTGGGTTTGATTCCCAGTGTGCCCATGAGGATATACCGGGTCCAGCAATGGAAGCAATCCTGGTGCAGTCTTCTTTTGATTAGCTCCAGTAACAGAATCAGACGTGGAATGCTTGTCACGAACTAGATAGTATAATTCATCTTCCTGGCATAAGTGGTATCCGTTAAAGGAAATATTTTTAAATTCCTGCAAATATTAAAATGCAAAAATAACATTTCCTATATATATAAAAAAGCACACACAAATAAGTGGACAAAGAAATGTCAGTTAACTACAAACGAAATGGTGAAATATTTATTCTAGTCCAAATGATATCACATATGATATGAGACATATAAAGTTTCATACAAATACAAGGTATACATAAAATTCAGTAACAAATAAATAAAGTAAGTTAAATTAGTTACAGTTATTTTATATTAGAAAATTTCCCCCAAAAGGAGGCTGCCATTAAGACAAAGAATAATGGGAACCAATAAAACATTATCACACATAACAACAAAATATTCAAATACACATAGAAATGGACACACTCATGTACACACTCTCTCTCTCTCTCACTCATTCGTTCACTCACTCACACACACATACACACATACAACAGGGTAATAACACGTTTATAAGCTTACATAATGAAGACCAAATTCAGCTGGTAAAGAGATGGCTTCAAAGAATTGCTACTGAACCACGTTTTGCAGATGGCCAAATCTTTGAGATGTATCCTAATGAGGCCAAAGGAATCCCAGAGCCGGATAAGGTGTTGTGGTGTTGTGCCTCGTGCACAGTTCATCAACGCATGGACAAGAGATATGGTCTAATTTGTATTCATTCTTATAGAAATCTACGGTTGGTTCATATATTGATTTCTTCTCAGCATCCACTTTTTCGGGCAGGCCATTATGGGTCTTGAAATGTATCGTCGGATCCAAAATATATCCTAGTATAAAAGCAATCATGTCTATATGCCTATTACTTCCAGGAACTTCTTCATATACCAAGTAACTGTGATCTCTCATGGAGTTGGCTATTATATGTCATGTAGGGACAGGCTCCCATGACATAGGCAAGGATCTCATGCTCTCTGTGGCAGCTCCGGCAGAGGGTGTTGTCCTGGGATCTACCCGGCAGGGAACTCACCATGCTAACATGCGCAGTCATCTTTATGGCCTCTCTCCATTCAGCACCTCCACCTTTGTGTAGAACTTTGGCCCACAACTCGATTTCCTTGTCCATCCTTGCATTGGGAAGAGAATAACATGGAGATAGAATTTGTTCATTTATGTCTACACCTAGGTCCTTTAAGTATCTGTAGCATTCTTGTTTCAGATTACGAGTGGCATTGATATATCCGTTGTTAGCCTGTCTGAGCTTGTTGGATATATTTATATGCTACAATTTAGCTTCCAAAGAAGTGAAAAACAAACCTAGGTCTTTATACTCCCTTTCGGTATAGACCATATGATCCGGAACGTCTGTTGGTAGCTGCAAGATTTCCTTTGTCCACTTTTTTATAGTCTGTGGAATTTTCTTAAGAGGTTATATTGTACAGGATATATGAGAATAGGTGAGACTGAAGTATTCAAGATGGAGAATTTTTTATCTGCCTTCCACAATGGTGAAGCAACGAGAGTCTGTTTTATCTGGCGTAGCTTGCGTATCTAATTTCAACTTGTTAATCAAATTCACTCCTAAATATCAAACTGCTTCTCCATTGTGTTGCGATCTAATTTTGCAGTTCTCAATAATGATGAGTGCTTCTTCTAACTATCAACCAATTTCCCTTGTACCGATAATTTCAAAAATAGTTGAAAGCATAGTCTAGAAACAGCTTATTAGGTACTTTGAAGAAAACAGATTACTGAACAATTGCCAGTTTGGATTCAGAAATGGCCTCTCGACCACTACGGCAGTTGAAGAAGTAGTATCCTTTGTCTTAAATAGTTTTGAATTGAAAGAATATGCTTGTGCCACCCTAACTGATTTGAGTAAAGCATTTGATCGCATACCACATGACATCCTAATAAAAAAACTACACTTTTATGGAATAAGAGATAAAGAACTAACTTTTTTACAGTCCTACTTAACGAACAGATAACAAATGGTAATGATAAATAGAGACAAAAAATCTGAATTCTTAATGGTAGAGAATGGAGTCCCACAGGGCTCTATTCTCAGACCTCTCCTATTCATAATCTATATAAATGATCTACCATACTATCTTCCCTCTAAAACTATCATCTATGCAGACGACACTTCTTTTTTTACATCAAACACAGACTTAAATTCCTTAAATATATTAAATAAAGAAACTTTTGAAAAATCAACAAAGTGGTTTCAAGCAAACCATTTGCAGAAAAATGAAAGTAAAACTGAACAACTATAGTTCACACTAAGTAATTCGAAAACGATAGAAGGCGACAATAAGTCTTTTAAACTGTTAGGTATATATCTAGATGAGAAGTTAAATTGGAATCAACAAACTCAAAAAATCTGCTCTAAACTCACAAGAGCACTCTATGTATTGAAAAAGCTCAAAATGTGTATTAGTAAAAACCTCCTCCTGATGACATATTATGCTATCTTTCATTCACATATACAATATGGAATACTCCTTTGGGGCAATTCAGTGGGAGCCAGACAAGTTTCCCTATGGCAAAAAAAGCGGTCAGATGTATTAAGAACCTCGAACAGTCGGCATCACGCAAGCTTCATTTCATTGACTTAGGTATCCTCACTGTAACAAGTATGTACATACTAAGCGTGCTCTTATATATTAAAGAAAATTTAGATAACCTCAACCTGAGAAATGACTTTCATGAACATAATACCAGGTTTAAAGATACACTAGATATTCCCTCATTCAGACTAACTACAACACAAAAACACTACACCTATACCGGTATAACTTTTTTTAATAAACTACCACACAAATTAAAAACAATGAACAATTCAATATTCAAAAAAATAGTTACCAAATGGCTCAAAAAGAAAGCATTCTATGACATCGAGTTCCTCGACTGCAATACAGATGACATGTAGCGTATTTATAATAAATAACACTGCAATAATCGGGATTAAATATTGAAGATATTGTAAATATTATTTTAACGACATGCACTGTTTATCTAGTCTATCACGTATTAGCAAGTACTCTGTTACGTATTATTTTAGCTTGTAAGTATAACTCTATTTATGCCACTTTGGTTTAGTATAGAATTGCCTAGAACTAAGACTATTTAATTAGAGGTACTGACAAAACCGAAATCTTTATGTAAAGATCTAATGGCTGAATTAATAATAATAATAATAATAATAATAATAATAATAATAATAACAACAACAATAAGAATATTAATAATGATAATGTTGTTGTTGTTATTATTATTATTATTATTATTATTATTATTATTGTTCAAGGTGTTTCTAGATAAATTTAACTTTAAGTTATCCATATTTCTGGTATTACACTGAATTAGTAAATTCATTATAAGGTAAAAAACTTAATATTAAGGCCTATCCTTAACATAATTAAACATTCAATGATATAATGAGAATAATGTAGGTATATTTAATTTTTTAAATAAAGCTGATAAATATAGTGGTTGTGTTATGTATTAATGTGATGCAGATGATCCCAAAGGACAACAAATCATAGGATACAATGCAAGTCAAAGAGCATACAAATACAAAAGAAAACTCATGTAGGGATTAAATATTCAAAAACAACTAAATGTGTAGACAAGAAACTGACCACTGTGCAAATGTTGAGGATTAAAAATAATTTTAAACTCTTTTTTTAAATTCACTGCACTCTGCACAATATTTCTAATAGGCTATGTTGGCTATCTTTACCCTTGATTTCACACTTTTTAGGTTGGCTGTTGGTTTATACAAAAAGCAACAATTACTTGTACAATAGACAGGAAGGATGTGGGAAAAATAGTCCCAGATATCAAAAATCCCAGTTAAACCAACATATGTGGAAATAACAAAAGTATCGGCACTAATAAATTCTGGCAAAACTGTAAAATAGCTAGATATTTTGTGATAAACACGCAACCCATAAAATTTAATTACAACTTAATTTGAAAGAACAACTCTCTTGCAGTTCAACATGATTCAATAATAAGACAAAAACTGCTACCATGGCACAAAGAATTCATATAACACCCGATAATGCCATAACAAAAAAAGTACTGTTCCGGATCCCAGATCATTGCATGTTTAATGTGATGCAGTCACATGTTTTGTTGCCAAGCTATTATACCGTACTTTGGTAGGAGTTCACTTTCAATATCAAATAAAATCAGTCATCTGGCACCCACTGAGGAAGCAGTTAGTGGCCAAATAAAGTTACTACTGCTATAATCACATAATTAGAGGAACAATTATTTCCTACGGCGCAATAGTACAAAATAGTTCTGACTTTAATACTAAATGTCAAAAGAGGACAATTTGGATCATGAAATAATGCGGAATTGTTATGCGAAAACTTATAAAAATGTTCTGTTTTCCTCATAAATTCTTTTTAAAATTAGGAAGATGAATTATGATTATATGTCTTTTTTTTTTTTTGCATTAATTTCAAAATAGCGCAAATCAGTCGTACAATATTTTCAGGTGTGTAAGACATATTCTTTTACTATTAAAATAGGCCTTAAAAATGGGATGCATCTTATGTATAATGAAGACACGGATTTGTTGTTTTTTCCCAAAGACCTTCGAAGTTCTTTGTCCAGCACACTCCTTTTAATACTCCAAGACCGTTGAAACAGATGATGCAACAGCATGCATGGCCTTCTTGACTTCTTGTGCAACATGAATTGTCAGTAGGGGAATCCGGAATCTCAGCCCCGAATAACACTGGTCAACAAAATTTGAACTTTTTATGTTATAAGGGAAACAATGGGTGTGTCTGACTTACTTTTTTGTGCTGATTTCAAATCTTTTTACAGAACTTTTCCATCACCCAGGGTTTTTGAGTAATCGCATGGAAAACATTTTTTGTGTCTATACACTATAGTATTATGATATCTTAACCGAAATTACATTTACTACCTAAAATGTATGTGAATTGGATTTTGGGCTGTACTTCGCTTGAGGAACATCTCTCTTCAGTGTCCAACAGTAGTCTGCCAACATATTTGGACACCATTTACCCTGGTAGCGCCTTTCCATTTCCGCGATGTCCTGGTGGAAACGCTCCCCGTGTTCGTCGCTCAAAGCCCGTAGGTTTTCAGGGAAGAAATCAAGATGGGAGTGCAGAAAGTGTATTTTTAAAGACATTTTACATCCCATTATCTTGTAGTTCTCAATCATCTCACTGATAAGTTCTCTGTAGTTATCAGACCTGAAGTTTCCTAGAAAGTTTGTGACAACTTTTTTGAAAGATTGCCATGCAGCTGCTTCTTCCATACTTAATTGGATTTCAAATTGCGTATCTTTCATCAGTTCCCTTATTTGGGGGCCAACAAATATTCCTTCTTTTAGTTTGGCTTCGCTGATCCTTGGGAACTTATTTTGCAGGAAGAGAAATGCACTGCCATCATGATCCATTGCTTTCACAAATTGTTTTATCAAGCCTAGTTTTATATGCAGTGGAGGCAATAAGATTTTTCAGAACATACAAGTGGTTGATGAAGAACATTTTCTTGTCCTGGATTAAGTGACTCTCTCTTTGGCCAGTCCTTTATAATATAATGGTTACATCTATCTCTGCTATTCCACTTGCACAAGAAGCAGCAAAATTTAGCATAACCAAGCTGTAACCCAAGTAAGATGGCTATTACTTTTAAATCCCCGCATATCTGCCAAGAAAAATTCTCATACTTTATAGAGGATAATAAAAGCTTCATATTATCATAATTTTCCTTCAACCCAACTGAATGGGCTAAAGGAATGGATGGATATATGTTTCCATTATGTAGTAACACGCCTTTCAAACTTGTTTTTTGAAGAGTCTATGAACAAACACCAATCCTCAGATTTATGTTTAACACCCATTGACTGGAACAAATTTTCAACATCATTGCAGAAAACTAAGTCCTTCTCTTTAGAAAACAAATGCTCAAATTCCTTTTGGCGTTGGCGGAAAAAACTTACTTTCGTGTCACCCTGCAGTATCTTCCATCCTTTCAATCTTGAGCCGAGTAATTCTGCCTTGTTTTTACTTAAACCAAGATCCCGAACCAAATCATTTAAATCATCCTGTGTTAGAAAGTGAGGTTCATTTGTAGCATCTTCTTCCACAAAACCTGAATAATTCTGTAATTCATCCTGAATATCAGGCAATTCTTCAGTCATTGTTATGTCATCTGGTGGAGATTGTATGGGAAGTCCTGGCTCATGAAGCACCGGTCGAATTGCTGAATCTAAAGATGGATATTTAACAGTGTATCTGGACTTCGAACTTATTCCAGATATATTTGTCAAGCAGAAGTAGCAGTCTGTCAAATGGTCCTTAGGTTCGCGCCATTTCATGGGGACTGCAAAAGGCATATGACGGGATCCTTTCAACCAGCCAGATAATAGTGTTACACATTTGGTACAACAGATTTCTGGGGCCCATGTCTTATTCTGGTCTATTTTGTTGTTAAAATAACAGTGATAAGCTCTTCTTATTAGAGGAGTAAAGTTTCGTCTCTGCGCTTTGAAAGTCAGCTCACCACACACAAAACAGAAGTTGTTTCTATCATTAACACACTTTCGAGACATGTTTCTTATCACTATACATTTTTACACTACTCCTAATAATGCATTACTAAGGATGGTAATATACACTTCTATCACAATTCAATTGACAACGGAAGAGAGTACAGAATTAGCTTTTATTCTTTTAAGAAAGCTTCTATTCATCTGCAAACTTTACCTTACAATCACAGTTTTGCATATGATCAAGTAGGCCGTGATGACTAAATAAGGTACTGTAACTCATGAATTCAAGGCAACAATCACCAAATGTTATAAGTCAATTATTGACACAATGAAATGAAATATAAATGTAGAATACTAATTCTAATCAGCATGTTATATACCAGAAATGCTAATAAACAGGATTTAAAAAAAAATGGTGGGTGAAGGAAAATTACTGACTTCATTTTTGGAATCAGCAGATGAAAATACATAAGAAACACCCAAAATTGCTTATGTAACAAAATCATTGTTGACCAGTGTAATCAGTTCCTGCATTGTGTTTATGGGTGTATGCATTTCATGTGTTTATTGTTAGTTAATCCACGTTTGTATATGCCGAAGACTACTGTGAGTGTGAGAACTCATGCACTTGAATTTAAAGACAACGTGTTTTAAGTGAGTGACACCAACATATTACCGTAGTATATAGCAAATTTTAAAAAAAAATGTTCACCTATTTCCCTCATATTCCTTAAAATTGCTTTAATAAATATTGCATAGTTTAAAAGAGAACCAACAGTGTAGATTTTATTCACAGTGTAGAGTATTCATATAGGCCTATGTCCATTATTTTGTGCATGAAATTTCTTTAAAAATCACATAAGATCTTCAGCGATAAAAACAGTAGATATATATTGGTATTGCATAACAGTATTTTCACTAATGACTGTTGTGGCCTATGTCTATGTTTGTTTGGTTCACATTAACTTAAATTATATTTGTAGCTAAAATACACCTTAGTAAAAAACAACAAACAATAAAAGTGTATTCGGTGCAATGGCAAACTTGACACCGTAAAATGTTTATGTGTAAAATATGTCTAACACATACAGTATGTTGTTGCAAAATAAAATAAAATTGTAGTTACTCTCTTGATTGTTGTGGAGTGATGGGTCTCTTTATAACCATATGCGCTATTATTTCATTTCAGCACAAGGTGTGCTATCTTCAGTTCCTATAATACACATAAGAGGAAGTTAGTCTAAAAGTGTTGTGGCTTGTCTAATATGGTACCTAATTTTGAATTTACTAACCTTGTAAGAAGGAGACCTGCTCTTGCTGAGTGTCACTGCATTACTGGCAGATTAACCTTTGATCATGTATATTTATGGTGGGTGCGTGTGTTCTCTAACTATTTCAAACAGGAGGTTATATTCAATGCTGTTTTCGTTAATTATCTTATGTTTGTTTCTATATATTTCTAGTGACTCTAACGTATTTAGTCTATATCCTTTGTTTTCTCTGTGTATAATTTCTAAAGTATTTTCTAGATTAATGAGCAGGTGTTTAGCATATGCTGACTTTTGTTTGTTCTATTTGTAATCCAATGTGTCTTCTATAAATCTATGTCTGAATCTTTGTCCTATATATATATATATATATACTCTTTCACAGCTGGAACATTTTAATTTACAAACCCCGTTGTCATTAAATTTGTCTGTTTTTTTGTTATCTACGATATGTATTCTATTTCTTAATTTATTGTTCGTTCTGTATCCTATTTTAAAGTTATTTTGTTTTAGTATTTTTGTTAGTTGGTGTACCTTACTGTCTGTATAGGTGAAAGTGGCGAACTTCTTGTTATTTTTATTGTTTTATTTTGGTGTTAGTTGACCGATTCATTTCGCTTTCTGTATAATTTTTTTTTTTTTTTCTCAGTAAGGATGAGATCACGTTTTTCTTGTAACCGTTGTTATTTGCAATTTGTATAATCGTGTTTAGTTCTTTATTGTATTGTTTTTTATTCAATGGAATATTTAACAATCTGTGGACCATGCTGTTGAAAGCTGCCATTTTTGGGGTATATGGGTGATTTGGCTCATTACTAATCACAGAATCTGTAAAGGTGGATTTCCTATAAATATTAAATGCGAGCTTAATTTTTTTTCTAGTAATACTTAAGTCAAGGTAATTTAATACTTCTTCATGTAATTCATGTGTAAAGACCAGCTCGGTATTGATATTATTGAAAACTTCCAAAATATCATTTATTTAATTTTTTTTTTTTTTTTTCAAATTATGAAAATTTCATCTATGTATCTGTGATATGTCTTTATATTATGTTTAATGATTAAGTTGCGTATTTGGTTTTCTTCAATGATCTAAGGTAATTTTCTGCTATGATTCCAGACAGCGGCGAGCCCATAGCTACTCCTTCTTTCTGTATATACATCTTCCCGTTGAAATTAAAATAATTTTGTTGTAGTACTGTTTCAGTTAATCTTTCTTTGTCTTGTAGCAGATTATTTTCAATTATTTGCAAAGATTGTTTAATTGAAATATTTGTATATAAGTTTATATGTCTAGTGACATTAAAATCTCATTGTTATTAAGTGTTATGTGTTTTGCTTTATTAATTAAGTGAGGTGAATTTTTTACTGTATTTCTATTGTTCAGATTTAATTTTTGTTTAGGTATCTTTGCTAGATTTCTTGAGATCCTGTATGTGGGGGCAGTTCTAAAATTTACCACCGACCTAATTGGATTATTACCTTTGTGTCTCTTTACTTGAGCTTTAAGAGTTGGTATTTTCGGATTCATATCAATATTACATTTAATTCCCTTTTCACTTAAAATTAAGTCTGATTCCTTCAATACATTTTTTATGACCGGTTGGAATCTGTCTGTAGGGTCTTTGTATATTTCATCTATTTTGTTTTCTTGAATGAAGTTCAGAGTTTTTTCTACGTAATCCTCATTTTTAATTAATGCTATACTATTACCTTTGTCTGCCTTAGTATGTGTAATGTTATTGTCTTTTAATTTCTTGTTTAGTTTTTTTAAAGCGTGTGTATTTGTTTTGTCTTTGTAGGTTTCTTCTGATGTGTTTGTGTATATTTCATTGATCTTTGTTGCAATCTTGTTTCATATTTCTTCTTGTTGGTTTGGTTCTGATGTAGAGATGGCAGTCCCGACGTCTACAACGTTGTGTCATTTGGGAAGTATAGTTATATTTATGTCCTAGTTGTAACACGTCTCTTGTTAGCTCTGTATGACTATATTTAAGTTTCTGTAGACTCAGTATTATTGTAAATGTGATTATACTATGTAAGTTAAATGATGTGTCCAATATCAGTCTTGTATTGATCTTACAGACGAAATAAATCTAAATCTAAATCTATTATTGATAACCAGTAAATTTAATAATTGAATCCTCCAAATTTCCTGTAATGTTCAGATATCTGTAATTTTACTGAATATTTTCAAACAATGCTGTACCCCCAGAAGTCTTTCGTGTATTCCCAGGGATACACAAAATACAGTTTGAGAATCACTTTTATTTGTTGTTTTTAAACTAAACTTAGAACATACCTGAAGGAAACGTCCAAGACTCTGTTCCGGTCCAAAAACAAACTGTAATGGCACACGCTCCATCAAGCAGCTTGTTCGACCAGGAGAATTAGTTACATGCTCTGCAACAAAAGATAAAGTATTCTTGTCCAGGGGATATGTATCAAGCAAGAAAGCTGCTATTTCATCTCGCATCAACCATTCAATCTGTAAAGTAAAACAGAAAATTCATTGTAAAATAATATTTCTAACAACTACCTAAAAACAGTCAACTATCACATACTAAATGCACCCTGAGATATGTGTATGTTTATGTACCTATATATGTCCTCTGAGATCCTCTGACCTAGAGGTCTGAAATTTCCACCACCCACTCCCTAAGACCTCCCTAAGAACCCAAACTTCATCCTAATAGCACAGTCAGTTTGGTCAATATTAAATTTTTTATTTTTGTTATGGTTATTTGTTATGCTTTATGCAGTCATGCACAATCATGGTATGGACTGCATACAACGTACTCTTATGGTGATGATATAAATTGCATCAAGATGTAATTCAATGTGTTGAATCAGTCTCTTGATATTTACTATTCAGTTTTTAAAATTCTAACTGCAATATTTATAAAATTAACTTAATGGTAAAATTATTATTTTCCCAGCTTGTGTAGCGGGCTTAATCATCTAGTCCAAGTAATAGAGACAGAAAATCCTTCTGTTAATGACACCATTCTTATTCTTCAGGCAATGCACAGGTCAAATCGTGACAAAATGTAATGCAATAAGTTATCTTTTTTTTCTTATTATTATTATTGTTAGTTATAGAGCTGACACATTTACCTTTCATAATCTTGTTTAATTTTTCTCATTTAGATCTTGGTGTCACGTTACATATAAATTTAAGAGCTTTAGAAGGCATAGTAATTTAGATGTCTAATAGGCCTATTTGTATTATTTTACATGAAAATTGAGAAAGTCGACTGTCCAATTTTAATTTACACCAAATTCAATAAAAATATGAAGTTTTGGGAGTTTCATCTACTCCTTGCATTAACCTATTGACTATTGACATAGTAAGTTGGCATGCAACTCAATCAGTGCTGAATTACTTTCAGCTTTAAAAAAATATTCACATATTTACACGGAGCACGGATTATGTAATGAATATAACTTTACAGAGATTTGAATACCACCTATTAAGGTTGTGTTTATTTTAAAATTAAATAAATTAATATTCTGGCTGCATGCAAACGATCATGATCATTTATGCTGAAACTTCTGATTCACCAGTAAATATTTAATTGCCAACAACTCATTCTGAAATTTCCCTTCTGTAGGAAATGTGTTCACTGCAACATGGTGAAAAGTAACAAAGACATATCCCAAATTTCTTCTGGCAGATCCACATGCATACAAGTGGACAAATGAGAAAATTAAACTTTAATTTTTTTCTGCCCTCAAGAAGCTCTCATCTTTTGATAAACACTTTAATGAGATTACAGGGAAGTTGCTATGCCACTAACTCCCTCAATGCAGATATACAGTGCTACGTAATATTTTTAACAACTACCATTAAAATTCCCATATAATAGCATATTGCAATCTGGTGAAATATTTATGAAATCCACAATAACAAAGCAACAAAGGCAACAATAATTAATGGTTAGAATTTTAATCTCAGATTTAAATATGAACATTTCAGAATATGGAAACATCCAGAAAAAATAAAAGATGCAACAGGAAGAGTAAAATTGGAATTACTGCACAAAAATTAAGGAAGCAGAGAGATTATCACATAGCAGTTTAATGGAATGGTGCAAAATAATTAAATTAAATTAATTTAAAAAAAACCAAGCCCTCAATTATCTGTTGTTTGTTTAAATTGATTTAGAGTTCCAAACACTGTCATCATGTTACCCGACTCCCTTGAATTTAAGCTGTACTGCCTTTTTGACACATAATAAACAGAAAAAATTATACTAATTCCCAGTAAAATAAAAACAGTATCATTTTCATAACACGTAAGTAACATATTACTTAAGTGAAACAAATCTGAAATCATAAAAATAAAGATCAACTGACTCAATTATGAAAATTCAATTATATGAGGGTTGGTCAATAAGTAAGGTCTCCAACACTCTAGCCCAAGCTCACAACGTCGGACGAGAGATTTGGCACCACTGCCATGTCCCGCTATCTCCCCTCTTTCAAACGAGCCATTGCTGCAGCCGCTGAACCTTTTAGTGTCCGAGATAGAGATGTTTGAAATGGATCTCCCGATTTCCGCCCCCGCCAACTGCACCTATGTGAAGTCATACGGTTTCTTACTACAAAAAAAGTTTCGCCGATTGAAATTCACAGACAGCTTTGCGAAGTTTATGGAGAGGGATGTATGGACATAAAAAATGTGCGTAAATGGGTTCGTGAGTTTAAACAGGGCCGTAAAAATATTCATGATGAAGAACGAAGTGGGAGACCAACAACAGCCTTCACAGATGAGATGGTGGCAAAAGTCAATGAATTGGTGCAACAAGATCGACGCATCACTACCCGTGAACTTTGTTTATTGCTTCCTGACATTATTAAAGGTTCCATACAGACCATGTTGAGTGACAAATTGATGTTCCATTAGGTTTGTGCGAGGTGGGTTCGCGGAGGTCGTACTTTGCAGGGACGGAAATTGGGAGATCCATTTCAAACATCTCTATCTCGGACACTAAAAAATTCAGCGGCTGCAGCAATGGCTCGTTTGAAAGAGGGGAGATAGCGGGACATGGCAGTGGCGGCAAATCTCTCGTCCGACGTTATGAGCTTGGGCTAGAGTATTGGAGACCTTACTTATTGACCAGCCCTCGTATCTGAAATGGAACTACATAATTACACTCAAAATGTAAAGGAAAATCACTGAAAACAAAATAAAAATCAACACTGTACTCGTCACATGACTCAACAATGTTGAATTTCACATCTGCAATTACTATTATTTGCATTTCTTTGCTTTTGAGTAGCTCATCCTACTGGAATAATCTGTAAAATCGGTATCACAAAAGAAAGATGCAGACATAAATCACAAATTGAATGTTACTTGTTTATTCAGTTAAATACATTTTCTGTGATGTTTCAATTGGAATGTTTGTATTTTCAATGTTGAATCAATTATTAAAAATACTACATGTAAACAAGCATAATATAATAGCGTAATTTAAACAATTGTATCTAGATATACTTTTAGGAGTGACTGTAAAAAATAAATTTTATAACTAATGCCCAGAGAATTATAGTTTGCATAAGTATGGTTGATGTCACAGGTACAAAATACAATGTGAGAGGGAGGCAGTACACAAATGTACAAACACAGGTCGGCATCAGCTTGGACTCGTGTGGAGAAACGAAGCCAGGACTGCATATTATTGTTTTATGTCATAGTGAACACACACTGTAATGATACTGGAGGTGGGAGTTTACATTTACAATAAAATAACTAAAACTGAATTTCACTAACTACAGATTCTGAATTGTAATATTCAATGCAGGGCTAAAGTTTTTATCATCAGAATGTACTTTCCTGCAGCTGTTTACATGTAGGGTCCATACATATTGAACTTATGGGAAAACACACGTTTCTCAGGGCACTATTTATAACTCGTTTCATTTTTCTCCTAACAGCATGAGAAAAAATACAAGAAAATTCATAAGCCTTCCTCTATGTGTCAAACAGCAAGTGTTAAAACGAATCAATACTCAGCAGTGTTAGTAGTCTTAGACAACTGCTGTATTTATTAAATAATTGAGGAGTATTATGAAATGCATAATATTTTGATAACATATATGAAGCATGACTCACTTTCTCAATTGATGAAGTAACAGCTTTAAGTTGGTATTCTGGTAAATGGCGAAGTTGGCTGAGACGATATGCCTGTGAAGATACTCCTCCAGTATGTTCTTGAACCCTGTAATTAACAAACAATAAAAGGTGAGAATCTGCTCATGCTGGAACATCATAACCCAAGCTATGTCATGTGATGGACACAGGTAGGTATGATCATGGTTCATTTATGAATATTTACAAGCTTCTAAACATCTATAAACCAATCAAGCATATTTTCTTTTAATACAGTTGTCCATTCTAAACTTAAGTGTGACTAAATTCCGAACGATCACTAAATTAATGTGGAGAGGAATTGTCGATTTCACACCAAATACAAGTCATGATTCTCCTATTTCCCGTGTGGAGTTGCCGCTCCCATCGGGCGCCTCCCCAGGTGGCGGATAGGGGAATGCTCACCAGATATGGTGGGTACCGGGGAAATAAAATACCTGGGGCGGACCAAAGGCGAAGACCACAACGGCGGACTCGGCGGAGATTGGATCAATCAGAACGGCGAGGAAGGCGGAAGTGGCACCCCGCCTCCCAAGGGGAATTTTGAGAGGAACCACTGCCTTGCGGAGAAGGTGAACCTTCAAAGGCTAAGGGAGCAAACCCCTACAGAAAACCGCCCAGTCGTTGTGCTAATCCCTCACACTGGGTCTTCAGAACGATTCAAAGAATTACACACTGCCTCGGACCAGGACGGATTCATTGGAGAAGACAATGCAAGAATAAGGAATTGAGATTAGGAACTTGGAACATTAAAACTCTGAATGGAAAGGAGGAGGAAGTAATCCGGGAAATGAAGAAATATAAAATAAAGATTCTGGGTTTGAGCGAGATAAAGAAGAAAGGGAATGGAAGCAAGCTGATGGATGGAAACTACACGCTACGGTACTCCGGGGTCCCAGTGGGAACTAGAGCAAAGGAGGGAGTTGGCATTCTAACAGAAGAAGAGACGGAAAGAAGGGTGGTAAGCTGGAAAGCAGTCAATTCAAGATTAATGTCAATAGATCTTGATATGGAAGAGAAACTAACCATAATACAAGCTTATGCGCCAACTGAAGATTCCAATGTGTTAGAAAAGGAAATTTTATATACAGATCTACAAAGGGAGGTAGATAGAGCAGAGGAGGGAGGTAGGAAAATATTTCTGATGGGAGATCTCAACGGCAGGGTGGGTAACAATTTTAGGAGAGGACATGGGGTTTTAGGAAAATATGGAGGCGAAAGAGTTTTAAATGAAAATGGACGAAGAGTTTTAGAATTTTGTTTAAGAAATAATTTAAGGATAGGAAATTCCTTTTTTAAACACAAAAAGATCCATCAAACAACTTTCGAAGGTGAAGGAAGAGAAGTAAAGAGCATAATTGATTACATTATATACGCAAAGGAATTGAGTGCAATATTGAGGGATGTAAAGATAATTAGCGGAGCAGAGGCCTCGACAGACCACAGACTATTGGTGGCAGACACAAGATTCAAGATAAGGAGGATAGAGAAAAAGAAGGTATTTGAAAAAATCAGAATAGAAGAACTAAATAAAATGGAAAATAGGCAAAGATATCAGGAATCGCTGAGAGAGAAATTTGAAGGAAGGGAAGAAGAGGAAGACAATATAAACATAAATGGAATGTGGGCCCAAATTAAGGAAACAATGCTGAAAGCAGCTGGAGAAGTGTGTGGCAAGAAAAGAGTAAACAGAAACATGAAAAGAACAAACTGGTGGAGTGAGGAAGTAGAACGATCGGTAAGCAGTAAGAAGAAAGCATGGAAGAATTACCTGAGAACTAAAAGGCAGGAGGATTTTCAAGATTATATTCTAAAGAGGAACGAGGCAAAGAAGACAGTGAAAGAGGCAAAAGAGAAATCATGGATAGATTTTGGGAATCAGGTGGCAAGTCACTTTAAAAATAATAGGAAAATCTTCTGGAATACCATTAAAAATATAAGAGGGAAATATGGCAAAAGAGTAAGAAACATAAAGAATAAGGAGGACAATAACAAAATAGAAACCCAACAGGAAAGAATTCTGGAAACCAGGAAAAGGTATTACGAAGAGAAATTCGCAGAGGAGTTAGCCCCGGAAGTAGTACAGGATACTGGAGAAAGAGAGGAGGTGACAACGGCAGGGGAGGAACAAATTCCTAGTATAATATCAAGGACAGAGGTGGAATTAGCAATTGAAGCGGTGAAGGTGGGCAGAGCAGCAGGATATGATGACATTGCACCAGAACTGATCAAATGGGGAGGAGCAGTGATAATTCTCTGGCTTGATTCTAAAAGGGCCAATGTCATAAAACTTGCTTTTGGGATAACTGACATTGAAACATTTGTAAAAGTAACATTTTTTGCTGAGAACTTCCGACATTGGCCTCTAAGGTTTCTGTATTATGTCTATTAATAGCATCATACATTGGCACATTTAGAATACGAAAGATAAAGACTAGCCGAGCTCAATATTGCATAGATCTCATTTTGCAAGAAATTGACATTGGCCCTTTTAGAACCAAGCCACAGAATTGACAAACTATGGAAATTATATCAGAAAATATGGCAGGAGGAGATGATACCCACGGAATGGGAGTATAACATAATAATACCGGTTCACAAAAAGGGTGAAAGTACAGACTGTGATAATTACAGTGCAATTTGTTTGGCATCAGTGGCACAAAAAATATATTCAAGAATACTGGAAAGAAAATTGAGGGAAGTGGTGGAAGAAGAATTGGAAGAGGAACATGGGGCGTTCAGACCAGGCAGACAAACACAAGACTGGATATTTACATTAAGAACACTGGGAGAGAAGTTTATGGAAAAAGAAAAAAAAGCTATATTAGGCTTTTCTAGACTTAAAATCGGCATTTGACAGAGTACCAAGGAAGGAAATATGGAAAGTGTTGAGGAAGAGAGGAGTGAGCGAAAAGTTAGTAAGAGCCATAGAATCAACCTCCAAGTCAGTAAAGGGACTAGTAAGGATTGATGGGGAGAGGTCAAAGGAATTTGAAATGAGAAGAGGGGTGAAACAAGGAGACAGCCTGAGTCCTTTGCTGTTTATTATTTTCATGGATGAAATAATTAAAACATGCAAGAGGAGGATGACCAAAACAAAGGTAGGCTATTGGAATATGAGAACGATCTATAGCCAGGTATTAGTGTACGCAGATGATATACTACTGATTGCAGAAACAGAACAAAAACTGCAGGATATGGTAAATGAATGGACAGAAATCCTGAAAAGTAAGGGAATGAGAGTAAACACAAGCAAGAGTAAAGTAATGCAAATGGGAAAAACAGAGGAAAGGATTGAAGGAATTAACATTAATTGCGATGGAAAGCCACTTGAACAGGTAAAAACATATGAATACGGAATGAGAGGGTCAGAGACGAGTTGAAGCAGAAATCAGTGGAGGGGAGACTAAGGGAAAGGCAGATGAAATGGTTCGGACATGTGTTAAGAATGGGAGAGGAGAGAAAGCCAAAACAGATGATGGAAGCAAGAAAGGAGGGAAGGAGAGGAAGAGGAAGGCCCAGAACGACATATTTAGACAATATCGAGGGATGGCAAGAAGAATGGGGAAAGGAATGGGAGAATTGAGAAGAATGGCAAGGGACAGAGGAGAATGGAGGAAATGGATCGAGGAAGACCCGGCGCCGTGAGGCACAAGGGGAAGAGAAAGAAGAAGAAGAAGAAGAAGAAGAAGAAGAAGAAGAAGAAGAAGAAGAAGAAGAAGAAGAGTCTCCTATGTAAAGAAAATGTAAAAAATCAAATGATTATTCGAATAAAAAGTTCTCGGGTGGATGCCAGAACCGAGTACTTCTCACAACGTGAGACCAAGAAGTGAGAAATCGCTGGCCAAGAACTACTAATGTACAGTTTAGCACTTTCATGATGCTACAAGAACTACTGCTACTCGTTCCCCAGATAGGAGTGCCTTCCCCATACTGTGCACCACAAAAGTTTTAAGCAGAGCTGTCAGCTATTACATTATTCGCATTCACAGAGTAAAAATCCATAAAATATGCACTATGGATCATCTGCTGTACGCTTGGGTTGGAATTGGTAATTTGAGTGACACTGAACTCCTTTGGCATGCATATGCATTTCTTATTAACAGAAGTGTTACAGGGGCAGTCTAGTGTTTTGGAGAACTTGTTCCTACTTCTCTTCCCGAGCATTAAATCATTTAAGTAAAGTATTTGAATACTTTTATACGATTCTCGATATCTCGAGAAATTTCAAGAATTGAATAATTCCAATTAATTATCCAAGAACTCCCATCGCTAATTTAAACCCATGATCTCCTGTCATTGCCTCAGATTAAACAGAAAAGCAATGGGAAAAGCAAATCTTAGAAGTGAAATTCGTGGAAATAGACAACAAATTTATAGAACCATTATTGTAGACTCTTTCTTTCAGAATCATACCGCTATAACCAAGGAGGTACCGAGTATAATATATGTTAATGTCCATGGGTACTCACTGTGGATCGGAAGAGCCAGAATGACCCTCTGATCCAAAGCTGCCAAACGGGCGATTAGGCTCTTGTTCTTCAATTTCTTGGGTTCCAGGTTCTTCAGCAGCAGCTGCGACAGATTTAGTAACTTCCTTTGCTTCATCAGACTCAGATTCTTCTGACAGAGTTAAGCATAATACATCCAGCGTCACTTTCAGTTCCTTCAGGTCCAGTTCCTTGTCATCGGATTCCCAAGTCTGCACAAGTTCACCTGTAATAAGAAACATTAAGAAGGCCACTTTCAACAAATATTTGCTAAGCTAAGTTCAAATGACACAGAAACAAAACTGTGACTGTAATCTTATAATCTGAATTTTCATGTAACTTAATACATAACGAATAGGAAACTATTGTACAGTGCATAAAAATGTTAATTTTTATATAAAAGTTGGGTTAATATCAGTGTTATTCTGTATAAAAACATTCAATTTCTGTATTATTTCACGTTAAAAACAAATCAATTAACTTATCAACTTCACAGACGTCTGCAAAGATTCAAGACTTTATGTATAAGCAATTACAGTGAAAATGAAGAGAAGAGATACTGAACTAAAACAAATTAAAACGAAGTGATGTATACAGTGGAGCATGCTGTATCTAGAGAAAATGAAAAAAAATTTTAACTCCACTTACGTCAATTTATAAAATCAAACTAGTTTCGGGTGTGTTACTCCCATCCTCGGCTGGCGGTCGACTGGTGTTTTGGTGATCATGGTTGGTAGTATAAGTACGCTGCTTGGTACCTAATTTACATGCCACCGACAAAGACAGAATACAAACATATACAGGAAGTGGCAGTTGCCATTGGCTTTAAAACAAACTTCATAGATATGATGATGGAAAAACACAAGAAGCAGAAGAGAATCAAAGAAATCAGTACACTAGATAGCACAGAAAAAGCCCAACACCTACCACCTGAAATTCTTCCATAAATTTGAGAAAGTGTTCAAAAACTACAATATTACAATATTAAATTGGTACCACAGAATAAATACACTATCAGGAATCTACTTAACCACCCATTAAAAAGCAACACACCAAAAACAGAACTATCGGGTATCTACCAGATGGAATGCAAAGACTGTCATATGATTTACATTGGACAAACCAGGAGAAGTTTGGAAATAAGAAAAAAAGAACACCTGAGGAATGTAAAATTAATGCAAACAGAAAAATCAGCAGTAGCACATCATTGCTGGACAGAAAACCACCACATTAATAAGAATATAAAACTACTAAAGCAGGTCAGGAAACCATCAGAACTAAATGCATGGGAAAAGATTTTCATCATGAAGAATGAAAACAGAATCATGAATCTTGAAATCCCACCAGCAGGGGACTTTATTAGACTTTCCACGAGGAAGAGGGCGGCACCAAACAGTATACTTATACTACCAATCATGACCACCAAAACACCAGTTGACCGCCGGCCGAGGATGGAAGTAACACTCCTGAAACTAGTCCGATTTTATAAATTGAGTGGAGTAAGAAAGTGTTTTATTTTCGACTTTTCTCAAGAAAATACTGAACTACTTATGATAATCAGTTAATTAAGAATAAGCTGTCCACTTACACTCTTAATTATATGATCCTTACGTTATAATGTTTAACATGTGATGCATACCTAAACATGTTGGAAGAACTTTAACAGAACAACTGGAAATTTTCCCTCTGGATCGGACAGAACAAGTCAGATGCAAAAAAAGTGGTGAAACCTCCTCTGAAGCATCCTCATCTGGTAATTCACTAACGCTGTCAGAGTCCATGTTCGACAAAAGCGAAGTCCGTGCATCATCAGGAGTCACTAAACCAGCTTGTCCTTCCCAGATAGCCCCTGTCCCCATTCCAGCAATTCCTGCAAGCAGTACAATGCCTTTATGTTATAGAATTATGAAAACATAAATGAGTGAAGATTTTATACACAGAACTTCACCAAAATTTTAGTGCAATTCCCTCAATATTATATTTAGTATTAAACTGCTACCCTTTCAAAAATTCCTCATCTATTTTTTTTTAATTTGATTTAGTTCACCATGTGACAACTCCATTTTAATCGGTTGGGTAATTGAGAAAGGGAACCAATATTTGTTACAGATTGTGCCATATATCTTCTGAGCCTAGCACACACAACAGAAATTTGAACGTGGCAGAAGATGGACAGAGGGGAGAAAGAGATAGAAGAAGGTCGCTATAATATTAAGTCAAAACTAAAAACGTATGTTTATTAACTGGAGCTGCCTTCCTGCTAACCTAGCAACTGAACTGACTACACTTTTGCAAGAATAGTAAGGGATGATTTCACAAGGGTTGGCCTTGTTCCCCACCCTCTTATTGCCACTTTCTCCTCTGGAGTTATCATGAACTGTAACAGCCAGCAAGCTCATGATTTTGAAGGAAGGGACATCTCACAATACGAGTATGTACTTAATAAGTACCATTTTTATCAATACTGACAATGTATATTATTTTTCTTCTATCTACACTCATCAAACTGCATGAAGTTAAAAAAAAAAAAATCACACCTCTAAGCACAATATTGTTACAAACATGTTTAATCATCAATCTAAAAAAAAATATTTTTAAACATCAGTTAGAAAAAATCAATGCTCATTCGAATAACGAATGAAAGGTTTTGTAAAATAACTACCTACATTGCTACCACACCTTGAGCGTAACTCCTTAATCTGAAAAAAGGAAACTATGAAAGCAATCTACCTATACAGTATTATTACCATGCTCTGAGTGGAACTTTACAATCTGAGAGTGGAAACTAGGTACCCACCTACATTGCTACCATGCTCAGAGCGGAACTCTACAATCTCAGAGTGGAAAGTCATATTCTCCAATTCATCTTCTGGCTCTGTAGTCTTTGGTTCACTGTGTGCTTTTTCATTCAGCTGAATTTCATCTCTCTGCAAAATGTTAAGCAATTAGTACGGAAGTATTGCTTATATCACTGCTGTAGACTTGTATTTAGATATTAATAACGATAGGTAGCATTTGGAAAGGTAAATGGTTTTAGTCCTGAGCTAGTTAACAAGAAAATAAAAAAGTTTGAAAAGCAGAAACTAATAGAACATAATAGCACTTTGAACAACATCAAAGATGACACTGTATTCCCACCCTAAACTCCATGACAAATTCAGTCATGTTTTCAAAGTTAACATCAGTTTGGCTCCAATGAACAAATGCAGCATAAAAACTCTACTTAATTTGGAACAGAGAGATAAAATTCTCCCAATAATAATTCAGGCATTTATGAGATAAAATGCAAATACAGCGGAAAATTTTATATGGGCAAGACAAAGACACACACACACACACACAAAATATTGACTGTAAGGCAAAAGGAACAGTTACGGAATATAAGGTACAAATAATTGGAAAAATCTGCAGTTGCCCATCACTAGTGGACCAATGAACATGAATTTAAGGTTGACATAAAATTATTAAAAGTTGTACATACCCCATTTGATCTGACTATATGGGAAAAAATCTTCATCCAAAGAAATAAGAATAATTTAGTAAATTTTGACATGCGAAAGAAAAGTGACCTTATCTCCAGAATGATCCATCATACAGAGACATCTAACAGCCCAACAATGGACCCGGCAGTGGACCTCATCTGAGGATGCAAGCAAGTTGCTTGTGAAATGTGTTATGTGTAAGTAAACACTTAAAAGTGAAGTTGAGTAATAAAATAAGGTTTTTATAATTTTATATTTAGATACTGCTTATATCACTGCTATATTCTGTGTGTATGAATCAGGAAATTGAAATCAAACACCTAGAAGCTCTGGACCTCTAGATCAAGATTTGATCCCTGGCACTTCCTCAGATTTTTCTGAGGTAGAGAGATCTAAAACGGAATGCACTCAGACTGATGACACCAATTGAGGAGCGATTTGATAAAGAAAGCCATCGATAACGACAGTGGGATTTGGCATGCTGAACACATGCCTATGGTAGATGCAGCACCTTGGACTTTGGACTTGGTAGGGACTTGGTTGGTAGGCCAAGTCCAAAAGATGTAGCACCATGGAGTTCAGTTTTAGTTCAGTAATAATTTATTTTTATATTTCTTTGTGTGTATCATAAATATAGACATAATGACATAAAAAGTTTCCTAGTCTTGGAAATTTTAAACCAACAGGCTGACAGTAAAAATACCATAAAACCAGTTTGGGTTCAGAAAGGGGATAAGCACACTACATGTTGTGAAGTACTTAACCCATTAATGCCTAGTGGTGATGCACATAACACATTTTTAAGTGTTTCTGTGCTAACAAAACTTAAGCTGGAGGTTTCATACCACTCCTTATCGCTCTGTAAAGAACCACGTTTATGACAATACAGTGGTCATTGTCGTATTTGTTATGATAATAACGAACATACTGTTTGAAAACTGCTAACGCTGAATGTGGAGAAGAAATGGACATCCTTTTTGAGTAAGTATTGTATATTTTTATATGCTTCAAGTAATTGTATTGGATCGTTATCTGGTAGCTGCGGGTGTTCGGGTAAAACTTGCATTAAACAAAGGGACTAGGCAAAATTTTGATATAGAGAAATTCCATCTGAAAAGGCTAGATTATGACCAAATTATGAACGCTTACCAAGTTGAGATTTCAAATAGATTTGCAGTTCTAGAAAACACTGCAAAACAAGAAGCTACGGATGATATGAATGTTGATAAAACCTGGGAATGCATTAAAGATAACATTAAAGTATCCGCAAAAGAAAAATTATGTCTGCTTGAACTGAAACCAAATAAACCGTGGTTCCATGATGAATGTATGAAATTGGTAAATGCAAGAAAGCAGGCAAAACTACAATGGTTGCAAAATTCGAATGAAACTACCGTCATAAATCTCAACAATGTTAAACGAGAAACCTCTAGAACCATTACAACAAAAGAAAAGAAACTATTTCAAAGAAAAAGTAAATGAATTAGAGGAAAATATTAAAGACAAAAATGTTAGGGATCTTTACAAAAGAATAAACAAGTTCAAGAAAGGTTTTCAACCTAGAACAAACATAATTCAGGACAATGATGGCACCGTATTCATGAACAATATTTTGAATAAATGGAAAAATTTCTTTAATCAATTATTAAATGTACATGGAGATACCCAAAGTCTAGAAAACAGAGCAGAGCCGATGAAGTACAAACAGCTAGGGTAAAATAAAAACACACAAATCTCCAGGCGTTGACCAAATTCCAGCAGAATTAATTAAGACAGATGGGGATCCCAGATGACATGATAGTAGAATCGCCTACAAGGGATGAGGTAATAAAGCAACAATAAAGCAACATATCTTCATAAATCTGGAAATATGGAGGAAATGAATTGATGGATATTTTACATGAAATTTTAATTAAAATATGGGACAATGAACAAATCCCTAAAGACTGGAAGAAAAGTATTATCTGCCCAATGTACAAGAAGGGCGATAAATTGGAACGTGGGAACTACAGGGGAACACCTTTGCTCTGTACGACATACAAAATTTTTACAAGTATTTTAAAGTCAAGGATCGAACAATACACAGAAAATTAACTAGGAGAATACCAAAATGGCTTCAGAAGAAGCAGATCCACAAATGATGCAATAATTGTAGTTAAGCAGACCATGGAAAAATGTTGGGAAGGGAACATCGGCATGATACAGATATTCATGGACTACCAACAAACATATGACTTTTAAACAGGATTGGATTGGAAAAATCTTACAGGAATTCCAAATACCAGGTAAGCTCATCAGACTGGTGGATATACCAAAGAAAGAAACAGGGGAACTAGGAAATTTCTTCAGTGTGAACCAAGGCTGGCACCACTGATATTCAATCTAGTACTAGAATATGTCATAAGAAAAGCACACTGGAATACATATCGACACAAATTGTTGGCTATTCAGATAATTAACATAATGGGAAGAACACAGAAATCAGTGATAGAAACAATAGAAAGACTAGATAAAGCTGGAACTGAACTTGGACTGAAAATAAATGAAACGAAAACAAAGGCCATGATACAAACCAAAAAGAGAAGGAACCAAGATAAAGAAATAAGGACATCCAACCAAAAAAATACAAGTGGTGGAAAAATTCAAGTACTTAGGCGTATGTCTCACTCAGGACAACATGGATGCCACAGAAATCCAGAATCAAATAAAAGCCGATAACAGAGCATACTACTCAATAAAACATCCACATCGGTCCCAAATTTCCACTGAGGCAAATCCAATAAAAAGATGTGTTTAAAATTAGAAGAAGAATTCAACAGTTACCACAACAGGGTGAGGTTCACGATTGAGAAATCGGAGAACAACAGTATCAACTTCTTGGACCTTAGAATTACCCTACAGCAACAGGGAGTTTGTTTAGGAGTGTATAGAAAAACATGTAAAGGAGAAATGTATATACACAGAAGATCAACACACCATCACAGAATAAAAAACAATTTATGGCACAATTTTGCACACAGAGTTATTGGTCTATGCAATAATAACGAAGATCTAGAAAAGGAAAAGAAAAAAGTCTTTAAATTAGCAGAAATAAATGGGTATTGTGGTAGGAAAATTAACCATATATGGAAAAGTGTTGAAAAAGGAAGTGATAAAAAAGATGAAAAAAGGAAAGAAAACAATAGTATAGGTTACATAGGAGTACCATATGATCCCCATGTTAGCGAACGCATAGGGAAAGTTTTCTGGAAATACGGCATAGTACCAGCATATAACACGGAAAAGACAATTGAAAAAATATTTTCCCAGTATAAACATCTTGGTACGAACAAGGAGAAAATGAATTTTCCCGGAGTATACTCGGTAAAATGTAGTGATTGTGAGGGAGTATATGTTGGGGAAACCGGGAGGGACTTTAAAATCAGAATACGTGAGAATGAATGGGATGTAAATAGTGGGAAATGCTCTAATGGACTTAGTCAGCATATGATGGAAAACAAGCATGGTATTGGTGAAGTAAACATTGTAAGAATCGAGGATGATTACGTAAAAAGAAAGCTATATGAGGCATGGTGCATAATCGGCAACCAGGGGGTGTGTTTAAATAGGTATGATAGTGATATAGGGGACGAATGGCTGGATGTAATGAGGAGACTGAAAAGGGAAATTCCAGTGTTAAAAATTCCCCGGCCGCCTGCGGAATGCATAGAGGAGGAAATGTTTGACATTCCAAAGGACTGGAAAGAAATATATTTTAGAAACAATGTTTTTTATCGATGGTTAGCATGGCGAAAATCAATCTTCTTCATGATCAGTACTGTGTGAGAAGTCACCTGAGGAAGACTCAAGGGCAGAGTTGAAATGTTGTGTTGTAATTTTTAACCTTTATCCACTGATTTTGTAATAATTTTAAACACATCTTTTTATTGGAGAGCATACTACTCAATCCTCCCATTAATCACATACCACGGAGCCAACTGGAGAAGGCGCACTGAACTATATAAAACTTTGATATGCAGTGTTATTATGTACGGGAGTGAAAATTGGACCTTTACCAAAAAATCACAGAACATAGTTGATAATGTTGAAAGAAAGATTCTAAGAAGGATTTTTGGGCAGTGACAGTAGAAGGAAGACGGAGAATCCGATATAACCATGAAATCTATGCCTTGTACAATGATGTAGCATTGTCAACTCTCATTAGGATCAGAAGATTACAATGGGCGGGTCACGTTTTAAGAATGGAGAAAGGAAAAATACCACAGTGCTAGAAGGACAATATGGAGGAAAAAGAACGGCGGGAAGACCGCGAGACAGATGGGAGGACATGGTACAAGGAGATGCAGCCAACCTGCTCCGGGTGCGGAACTGGAAGACAGCAGCAAGGAACAGAGAAGTGTGGAGAGGAAGGATTGGGGAGGCCCTAGCCCAAAAACGGGCTGAAGTGCCATAGATGATGATGAATTTAAGCCACACCTGCCTTTTTAACAGTACTGTCCATGTGCCAGGAGAAGTCACAAAAAGTATCTAGATGGGGCAGAGGGGATATAGTCATAGCAATATTCCTGTTTCACCAACATCAGCTGCTTAGAGCTTTAATTCTAGCTTTTCTAGTGTTAACACAGTGGAGTTTTGTGATAGTTTAGGCTTACATAACAGTTTCTGTTTATTCATTGTAAATATGTTGGCAAAGAGGAAACAAGGATTGACAATCCATAGCGGAGAAAGAAATATTATTACACATGTAATAAAATGCTGTGATGAAGAAACAGAACAACAATGCCTCTTGCGAAATCTACAGCAAGAGCAGAAAAGTATTGTAATGTCCCCACAAGAACGATACAGCGTATAAGGAAAGAAATGAAAGACTGCAATGATGAAAATGTTTTGTAGACACCTGGAAAAAAAACGGAAACGTCCAGACTACCGAAAATCAAATGTAGACAACTCTGATCGGAGGGTGATAATGGATGTAACTGAGGACTTTTATTTAAACAAAAAAGTAGTACTAAGCCTTAAGAAACTTTTGCCTGTGTTAGAAGACAGAATTGATTTCAGATGGAAAATGACAGCATTACAACGTATACTAAAGGAAATTGGTTTCATTGGAAGAAGTGTACATACAGACAGAAATTTTTAATTGAGAGGGAAAACATTGTAAATTGGAGGTGTAGATACCTACAGACAATAAGAAAGCTTAGGGAAGAGGGTAAACCAATTTTGTACCTGGTTGAGACTTGGGTAGACGCCAATTTAACGTTTCGCAAGTGCTGGCAGCATAAAGACGTTACGAGAATTTTGAGTAACGTAAATGTGTCCAACAGACTCATTGTTGTCCATCTGGGTGAAGCTAATGGCTTTGTCGAAGGATGTGAGTTAGTATATAAGGCAGGAACAGAAACAGGTTATTATCATGGACAGATGAACTCTCATAATTTTGAAAAGTGGGTGACTGAAAAAATTATTCCCAATCTGTCTACTCCATCTGTAATTTTCATGGACAATGCACCTTATCATGGAAAACAATTAGATAAGGTACCAACCAAATCAGCGGTAAAAACAGAAATGTTGGACTACTTGAAATGGCATGGAGTGCTATGTGAAGAAAATATGAGGAAGTTTACTCTTTTTTCATTAATAGAGCAAATTCGTCCTAAGAAAATAGTGTACGAAATCGATACGATATTTGCAAATCATGGTTATACTGTCGTATATGTGTGACCTAAGCACTATTGAATTAGCTTGGAGTAATGTTAAGAACTAGGTAAGATCAAACGCCACAGTGGGTGATATGTCACTGATAAGACTGCAAGAACTTGTGCAACAAGGACTGAAATCTGTAACTAAAAAAGATTGGACTGGATACTGTAAACATGTGGCTGAAATTGAAAACTACTACTGGGAGAAAGATGCAGTGATGGAAGACGTTATAGACGAGTTCATAATTAAGATGGATATACGTCTCTGTTGGACATTACAACACTGGCAACACTGACACCAGTGATGATGACAGCAGTGATAAGGGTGATGGGAGCCATAGCGACAGCAACACCGAAGATGAAAAATCTTTCATGTCTGATTTCCTTCCCCTGTAGCCAGGTAAGCAGCTTAAGTTTTCAGGTAAGAGTGTAGCATAAAGTTCCCCCTCCCGCGTATCCACTCCACTCGCCAACTCTTGGCGCAGGACAGTAAAGTAAAGAGAAAAAATTAAATTCACCCCAAAGTGAAAAAATAAATTGCTTCTTTTTCATATTATTAAAGTAACACATTTAGTAGCTGAAATAAGCCTGAAAGAAGAAAAGGAAAGTATCAGCTGACTTAAATTATGAAATTCTAATTTTATTTAACCTATAATTAAATAAAACTGATGAAAAGAAAATAGAAATCAGTACTTTATACTTCATATGACTTTCAGTGTTGAATTATGCATGATTCTTCTAATTTTCATAACTGCACTTTTAGTTACCATCAGTTTAAAATTACCATTATTTGCATTCCCATACGTTATAGCACTTTTTTTTTTACTTCTGAGCAACTCATATTACATCGACATTCCATAATACCGCCATCAAAAATGACAAAATATGCAAAACATGTATCATAAAATGAACACCACTTGCTTATGCAGTTTTACAATGCTTTGATCAAAATCGATATAGGCTATTTTCGATGTTGAATCAATTAATATATTAATAGTCCTGGAGATTCGAGAAAATCGATAATTGGCGGTGCTTGGAGGAGGAGAACGCCTATACTGTGTGCATTTTTACCATTATTACCTAAAAACACTTGTAGGTGATTTTAAGCCGCAGGCATATTTCGCTGGGCTTAATCTAGGCAAAAAAGTGTGGTTAATATATTCAGATAAATACGTTATGTTACTTATGTTTTGATCTGTCCCCTTCTTTGTGTAATTTTCATATTGTACGTGTTTTTGTTTCTTTTTTTTTGTATTTTTTTTTTAGTTGTAGTATTAGTTTGTCGGCCCTGGTGGTCTAGAGGTAGCGTGACCACCTCTAGATCCAAAGGTCGCGGGATCACACCCAGCTGTGGTTGATGGATTTTTCAGAACGTAAAAACTCTGGGCACGGAGTCCTCTGGGAGGGACTTTAAGCTAGGAGGCCCGTGTAGTAGATTTATGGCATGTAAAAGAACTCCAAGTCTAAATTAGAGCCTCTGGACAAAATTTCTCGGCCCTTTCATGTTTAAGTCATACCTTAGTTTCTGGAGGCTGGTTGAGAGGAGATGGGCTTACCACCTGTCCCTCTGCCCTCTCTCGGAAAATAAACGTATAGGTAATGAAACCTCCACTTTGAGGCACTATGCCCCACCATAGGGGTTACAGAAACACGTCAGTCAGTCAGTCAGTAGTATTAGTTTAAATATTTTTCCTATGCAATAAACAAATGTAAAACAGGTGTAATTAGTATAAGAGAGTATTGTAATTAGGCTGAGCCTGTTATAATCTAAACAATATACCGTATTTTAGAGACCATAAGACACACATTTTTACCTTGAAAACAGAGCCTTGAAAATTGGGTGTGTCTAATGGTTCGAAGACACAAAAAAATTAAAAATATGGAAAATATTGCTGCAATACCATAGTTATAAACAAGGTGTTATAAACGATAAGATAGTTATAAATTTTGGCACAGACTGTACATTAGTACATTGTCACAATCGTAAAATGTAGGTATACAATACGAAAAGAAAGGAATGTTGCGTTCTTTTATATGAAAGGAGTTGTCTCCATCGGGTAGTTTAAATGAAGGCAATGACCTCTAAAGAGCCTTGTCCCGTTATACTTACCATATGGTGAACTGAGGGTTAGAGGGTGTAAAAGTATTTTCAGTCTTTCGTGAGAAATCAGCTTGGTAGTTAAAATTTACGTTATGCCACCTGTACTAAAGAGATTTTCGTACAACACAGGTTTAAAGTTAGAAGTGATTTACACTGATTCCATTGTACAAGGTTATAATTTGTTTATGCAATGAAGTACATTATTCCCTTTAAAATTTGTCATTTAGAATTGCATTAAATTTCTTTTCCTTTAAATTTCCATCCTAGAATCAAGGTGCGTCTTATGGTCCGGAGTGTCTTATAGTCCGTAAACACTATAAATAAATAAATAAATAAATAAATCAATAAATGAATATCAGATAGGTTTGCCATTAAAAGCAGCTCTAAGCAAGGAGATGCGCTATCGCCTTTACTTTTTAATTTCACTTTGGAATATGCCATTAGGAAAGTTCAGGAAAACAGGGTGGCCTAGAATGAAATGGTAGTCACCTGATTTTAGTTTATTCAGATGACGTTTGCTTGTTGGCTGATGACCTAAACACAATTAAGAGAAATGCAGAAAGTCTTTTCGATGCCTGCAGGAATGTTGGATTGGAAATTAATAGAGAAAAACTAAGTATATGGTCATGAAACGTCAAAATAATGCTCTACAAAATATTAGAATAGCCGGTAAATCGTTTGAACAAGTGGAGAAATTCAAATATCTGGGAGCAATACTACAATGACAGGGGAAAAAAAACCGATCACTTAAAGAAATTTTAAAAAATGAAGTTTAAATCAAAATTATGAAGTAGTACTTGAAATAAAATTACTGCAATTGTATACTTTTTCTTCTGGTATAACTGTCTGTTTCTTGAAATCTTCTCACGGCCTCTTGCACCATGGCGTATGGTGAACCTAAGGTTGCAGCAGCATAATGGAGGCTACGTCCATCATAAATTAGACAAACGGCTTTGGCAAAGTCTTCGGGACTGAGAGGGATAATTTCAACTAAACTTACCTACAGAATCACTTCGTTGCAAAGGGAGACAGTTTCCTTTCAGTTTGGAAGGAAATGACGCAATACAACAATGAAACATCTTGCAATGTGTATGACAAGCTAGTGCAGATAATCAGATCGGAAATGGCCAATCACGATGTGTTTTTGTTTTGTTTGGTGATCAAGTGAAGATATTAAGAAAGCGGATATGCTGTATCTATAGCTAATGGTCCAATAAAAGTAATAATTCATCCTCACCAACAACAATGTATAAACATCCAATCAATTTATGTTTAATCTTAAAATTACAACAAATTTTACAGTGATTGGTTTTTTTTTGCCTGTCAGTGTATTTAGGCAGAAGTTAAGTGTAGATTTAAATCAGGAAATGCCTGCTTTTATGCAGTTCAGTTATATGGATGTGAGAAATGGTAGCTTACTCTTCATGAAGAACATAACCTGAGATTATTTGAAAACAGGGTGCTTGGTCCTAAGAGAGATGAAAATGGGGATTGGAGGAAACTGCATAATGAGCTTCATGACCTGTACTCTTCACCGGATACAGTAAGGGTAATTAAATCATGGAGGATGAAATGGGCTGGACATGTTGCATGCATTGGGGAGGAAAGACATACCTCAAAAGTACCGAATGGGAGACCCAAAGGGAAAAGACCACTTGGATGACCTACACATAGGTGGGAGGACAATATTAGGATAGATTGCATCATGTGCAGAGGAAAATTACCTACAAGCAAATCCCAGAGAAACTAAACAAATGACTTTCAGAAGAGGTGGAAAGCACACATCCAAAAACGCAATCACTCTCTACAAGAAACTACTAGAAGTAGTACCAAAATTCAAATATCTCAGAGTCACAACTCTCTAGACATTACTGACATCACCACTTGTGTTCAAGAAGGAGCAACAGCAGTAATAAAAGCAATGTGTAACATTCACCAGCCTCAACAACTTTCAATAAAAATAGCAATGACACTATTTAAATCAGCCATTGCACCAATAGCAGCTTACAGGACCAGCATAATCTGCGACAAACTTACAATCAGTGATGCAATAACAATAGAGAAAGTCAAGGCCCGCTATATGAAACGAGTCCTAGGCATGGGGAAAACAGTACCGTCTTAACAAAAAGAGGCATTCTTATTGACACACGCCAAATACTGATCACTAAAAACAATTCAAACTGAGAATACTTCTACTCAACTGACACCATAACGACAGGAGACTGGAAAAAGGCAAACTATGAGCTCCAATTCATAGTAACACGCTACGCAACACATGGGTTTCACCAAAAATTCTGTCAGAACAAGAGATTCATTCCACCAGCTGAGCAAAGACTGTGTGTGTGAACTGTACAGTAAACGCTGTGAAAGATATATAAGCACAAAAGTCAAAGATTTTTACTACAAGCAATGTAATATCTGCACTCGAATAGCACTTCCTGAAATTTTAGCAACATTTAAAAATGTTTAACTAAAAACTAATAAAGCCTTGGTGATTAAATTTTAACCACTTATTGCAACATAACAAACGAACATTTTTAAAAAAAATTGGATTCTTAAAGTGTGTTCCTTCTGAGATATTTCAGATCGAAAATACCTGATTTTAGAAAAATTGCAATATCTGAAGACCCATTAAGAAAAAAAGGATGTAACTCTCAGGTCTGAAACATTTTAGGGAAGTAGTATACCGGTACTGTAATTATAAACACTATATCCAGAAAAACAATTGAAGGTGAGCCTTAGTTTTATCAGTAACATTTCTAATTTTAAAATAGAAGGTTTTTTATTTTGAAAACGTTACAGTTACCTATTTGTTTGTTTATAGGCCTATATATACTGGACAGAAAATATTGTACATTTTACGCTCTTTAAAGACCTCCATATACTATCTTTCCCCTGCATCTACATATTAGAGACGCTTATATTTGTAAAAACTAATCTTGCTACATTTCAAACAAATTCAAGTGTACATTACTATAATACAAGAAATAAAAATATTTTAACAAGTATACCTTATAAAACTTGCTTATTTGAGAAAAGCTTCAAATATACAGGTCTCAAATTATACAATAGCTTACCCCAATTCATTAAAGAAATACCTGCACTATGTAAATTTAAAAAGAAGGTTTCAGCATTCCTTCACAGTCACTGCTTTTATTCATTGAATGAATTCTTTAGTCATAGTCATTCATAAGCAGATTTATTTCTCACAATTTTTTTATTTATCTTTATTTCAGATAGCCTGCTAGAAGAGGTAGCCGACCACGACATTATAATGAGACAGTGTGAAACATGATATGGACCAAATGGCCTCATGTAGTGCACCAGTGAAAAAAATGACTAAATTCATTAAAATTTCCATGTATTGTACAATTAGGACAGGTATTGAATCATCCTGGTAATAGGGTTATGCAACAGTTGGGACTGGCTCAACCTTTCGGAGAGCGGCTTGGTTGACTCTGGTTCCCTGTTGCTAAGGTTTAGAAGATGGAGCGGGCTCGCTAAGGCTGGAGGAACCTTCATCTCTTTTCCTGTTCTAAATTTTATATTTATTTCATATTTATGTATTTAACCTTGATTCTGTTACCTTGTCATATTATTATTACTTACTATTTCAAAACTAAATTAACATGTTCCTATAAGTTCATTTTTATTGCTAGAAAAAATCTTTCTGTGTTTATAATATCAGAACATTATCAATATAGCTACTTACACAACAGGATAACTCAGAACCTTTGTGTTTCAATTTTTATTTTTGTACATAATTGTATTATAAATTTTGTATTTGTGTTGTAAATTATTATAATAATTTGTTAATGTTTATTTGTATATTATGTAAAATTTTCATATTGTACCTATTGCTTTTACAGTGGACTCTTAGTAATTCAAACCCCAAGGGGAATTAGAAAAAAATCGAATTATCCAAATTTTGAATTAACCAAAACTGTGACTTTTTAAACGAAAAAGCCGTAAAAATGTTAAAAATAAACCCTTTGCAATATATAACAATTATTGTTTAGTGAATCTTACCTTAATGACTGCCATCCTATTGTTAGGATGATAAATGAAACCTTTTTTTTTTTTTCCACACTAAAACTGTAACCCTAAATTTAATAAAGGAACTGGTGTAGGCCTATGCTCCACGCTTTGACATTTTCAAACACAGTCACACTTTGAGGATAGAATGAACACTAAAATTTTCACAGAAGTGTTGATTCCCTCCAAGATTGTAGCGGAGGGGGTGAAATTCGCATTTCATTGAACATCTATTCAGCAGGAGGAAGATAATGGTGGTTAAAAATACACTTTAGTACGGTACCTGCTGGCTGCTAGCAACTAGGGGTTTTCAGCAAAATAGAGAATACTTGTGGAATTCCTGGAAGCAATGAACTCTTGGAATGCTTACAACATTAACATGAGACAAATTTTGGCTTCAATTTATCCAAATTAAGCTTAAAAAATTCGAATTAATTGCAATTTTTTAACATACATTTATATAGGAATTTCAAGGGGAATGAGTATTTATTCGAATTATACAATATTTCGAATTATCCAACGTCGAATTAACCAACTTCGACTGTAACTGTAAATTCATATTCTTATTTGTAATTATATTGACGAGTCCCATAACATGTAATATGTTCCGATGGACTGAATAAAATAAAATCAAATCAAATCATGGTTTTGTTTGAACCAAATATCTTTAAAACCCAAGGAGCTACAGAGTTTAATGCAAATTTCTGTAAAATGTCAAATAGGCTGACACACCAATACAAATTGGCCGCTCACAAAAAACTGAACATCTAGAAAAGTACTGAATACCTGTTTTCAATTCTCTGAGCATATTACAAACATGGGTAAAAAAAAATTAAAATTAAAATTTAAAATTTTGTCAGCAACCTTTTCAGATTAAATTGGTTGATTTGATATGGTTTTACCCATATATCTAAGTGTTACTGAGAATCACTTTCACTATCATATCAATTTCAAGCATATTTTTTGTGTTTCAAGACAATGATGGTACATGAAAGTGGATTGTACAGCCTGAATTTCCCAACAGGTAGAGTTATATCATTTGAAGTTGGATTCAGAAGGTAACTGACAGGCTCTGAGCACTGAAATAGAACAGCAATAACAATTTTAACAATTGGAAGATTGTTAGTTGTTCTATAGAAGAATGAGAATTTATCTTGACCTTTCCAGGTAAAACCGAGTTCCCAAAGCAATATAAAAGCCTTTAGCATCAAATAAGAAGTTCTTCTCTGAAAAGTTCTAACACAGATAACAATCAAGAAAGACAGTATGTACTCATAGTATAAAATTCTGTATCAAAGGACTTGACTTAAGATTTCAACTCTTCTTCAAATAAGAGAATAATCAAAACAGTAGTAAATACTAAAGTTTGTGGCACTGCATCCCTGTAGGGACTGGGCCTACAACCCGACTACTGTATCATCTACCATAGGTAGATGGCAGGTGAGGCAGACTTCCATGGCCGTCTCTGTGACTGGAACTGCTACTGCTCCTCAGTTTGAATCAGACCTCCTTACCTCAGAAAAATCCAAGAAGGTACCACGAATTGAACCTAGGCCTTGCAGATCAGTAGCCAGCAACACTAACCACACAGAAGGTCCGGGAAAGTATTAGTAAAGACAAATTTCGACATAATATATAGAATGGTTAAATTATTTCTAAATGTAAAAATGCTTCTTTTGTTTTTGGTTTCTCCATTAGTCAGTTTTATTTCAATTTAGAGAATTTAACATGATATTCTGTCCTAAATTCAAGAGACCAACAAATATTTTCATTTAAGACAAGTTGCCACTGAATGGTCTGTTTTGGGTAGGTTTTACTGTAATCATACAGCCAATTTACCACATGACTGGACAGAGTTCCGGTAGGCAGCATTGGGGCCACTGCCAATCATGCGCCCAGAAAGTTGATAAAAACGGTTGGTACTTTTAGAATATAGAAACTAATATTGGGAAGAACACAGCAAAGTCATAATAACATTGTCAACTCACCACCACTTTATTATTTTCCCAGTTTGGTGTGCAGAAATAGAACTCTGGATGTGATGGCACAGGTCGGAATGTCACTGTCAGAATCTGCATGAATCTGTTCTTGATTTGCTTGTGAAGAATTTCAAGTTGCTGGCATGGGGCATGAGTCTGGAGCAGCGTGAGGGGGAACTTGCGTTCCTCCAGTGACGAAACCGGGCTATCACCACCGTTCTTCTGTTTCAGCTCATCCACTTTTGCCTTCATGCAAAAGTCTTTCAGATGTCCACACACAGTCTGTATAAAACAAACAATGTAATTAAAACCTAGTACTTCAGTAATAAGCGCTACCAATATTTTACAGTAGTATCTTCTCTATAAAGAGTAATAAAAACCTCAATAATCTACCAGTGTCTTCCATAATCTAAAATCTTGTGAATGCCAAAGCAAATTCCCATCATGACTCATTCCAACACCTCTACTCGCAGAGGGAACACTGCAGCCACAGATTTCCCAACAGAAGCAAGATGATATACAATGATACATTGGTTAAATATTATTATACAATAAACCATTACCATTAATGCCATGTGATTGTTTTACAGTACAGGAATAACAGAGCATTGAAACGCTGTCCTCAAGTGGGGGGTGACATAATTTTTTACGAAAGTAAGAGTACTGTACTTTCTACTTTGTCGCAACTTAAAATCCAATTGAAGTGTGGTTTTCTTTTTATTATTTTGCATTTTCGCCAATTGCAAATTGCAATGTACCAAGGTTCCATATCATTTGCCTCTGCATGTGTCTGTTCTTTTGACCTGTATCATGCTACCACCCATCAGGAAGTTCATTATGTCTACAAATCCAATTAAACGCTTTCATTTGTCATCTTCCTTACGGATATAAGCTTGGAAGCCTAGAAAAGGGGTAAAGAATAAAAAGAAAGAAAGTATGAAATACAATGTTCAATAGGTAGATGTAGTAATCGGTTTTAAGTAGACACACAAGTTTTTGGAAGTAGATTGCAATCACGGGGTTTCAGTAATTAGTACATTCACGGTGAAAATAGTTATTAAAATGATTAAAATTTACATTTTGCTATAAATTTCTTCTTTTGGTATTATGAACTACAAGGAAGCATTACTTCCATCCACTGTGTAGCAAGGATATACGAGGGAGAATCAAATGAAAACTGCAATTAATTTTTTCCCACTATTTTTTTGGAGGAAGAATGTTTGCTTCTACATTATTTTTCTACATAGTCCCCTCCCAGTTCAATGCACTTATGCCATCAGATAGGAAGTGCTCTCAGCAACCTCCTTCGCTTTGTCACCATCAGATTTCCAAATCTTTGGTCTGTTAAAGGATCTCCTTGGAGGGCAGAAGTTCAAATCTGATGAAGACGTCCAATCGATGGAGCAGGAGTGGCTACAGCGTCATGCGGTATCGAAGCTCTTCCTATCCAATGGCATAAGTGCATTGAACTGGGAGGGGACTAGTAGAAAATAATGTACAAGCAAACATTCTTCCTGCAGTAAAATAGTGGAAAAAAAATTAATTGTGGTTTTCATTTGATTCTCCCTACTAATATAAAAAGTCTTCGTGCAACCCAGTGAATTGAAATTATAAGAAATGGGTATATTTCTTCTTAACACTGCAAGAGTCATGCTTGGTTTATTGTTGGAGTAGATCACATGGGATCTTAGGGATCTACAGTGTTTTGCAGATGACAAACAGTCTGTCCAGCTCCTTGCTTAGATACGCGGTCCAATCAGAGACGGCAAGACGTAGGGAAGACTCGTACTGGTAGCGGCACTTCGTAAGCTCGTACATGTGATTGGCGGTGAAGGAATCTGCTTCTCATTTGAAAAATACTGTACTGCATATTTCAGGGGTTATGCCAAATAAAATTTATGTGACAGATTGATATTAAATTCTAGACACTTTGTAAGGTTATACATATATTTGTTCATATATCACAATGGAACAAAACTCAGTTTTTAGATACTAATGAACAAATGAAAACCTTGGAAATCAGGCAGAATAGATAGAACTGATGCAATTGACTAAAATGGCACAATAAAGTATGAGTGCCCCTCACCTGTATAAAACTGGTGATGTCGATCTCCATTAGAGCTTCCTCACATTCGTCGACAGCTGCCTGAACGTCCAAAGCATGGACCGAGTGATTCAGATGAAGAGACTTGAAGAGAGAGTATACAAAAACTTTGCAGTATGCCTGGCTCAGTACTTTACATTGCTGACTTAGACTTGGAATATCTGAAATAGCAAGATACAAAATACCAGATAATTATATGTGGTTAACTCATTGTTGGTTGATGTGTGAGCTTTTACCATCAAAGCCGTGAGATACCGTTTATCTTTCACTGCTTAATCATAGAATACCGTAAGTTGATGTTAGTTCTGGAGTGTTCAAACTTTAATTTCTCCTACAAATAGCAGAGGACAAGGTACGTGCCAAGAAACAGAGTGCATCTTTAACATGTCGACCAATCACATTACATGAGTGTCTCATTGTTTTGTTATTTTTTCTGGAGTACAAAGGTAAGATATTGTTGTTGTGCCCCAAAATAAAAAATTAAAAAAATAAAAACAGTAAGATGTGCTGTTGTAAACAAAGTTATTCCTAATATTTTATTTGACTATGTGTGAAATTGAAATGATGTGTTACTGTGGAAATTTAAAACAAATTCCATACCACATTCACTGTAAAATTGCTGAGTCTTTAAAAATACATTTTTTGGGATGTGGGCCATATCAGTTAGTATTTCATTTCAAACGATTCATATCCAGCTGTAGGGAACTTCATCAGTGTGAGAAAATGGTGCCTGTATCTAAAGCACTTGTTTATGAAAGTTTTTCTTATTTCATTCTGTTCTCTTATATCAAAGCAGACAGCTTTGTCACGCCAATGGGAGGGTATTGATTTTTAATGCATCCTTTCTAGTTCTTAAAACTGGAATTACGTCTTTGGAAGCTTTAGGTCCTCTTCCTTCCCACTGAAATTGTTCAGCTTTTCGAAAATTTTCAATAACTTCTCTATTGAGACAGGTGTGTGCCAATACTTTAATATCCTCCAACCTGATGTTTTGGTCCCCATCTGTAAAATCATGTCCCAATATCCCAATATTCTGATAGAGATATGCCACTTGGTGGTTCCAACATAACATTTTTCACAGGAACATGGTACTAGGTACATCCCACATGGGTCCTTAACTGTTCTCAGAATTTCTGTTGACCTGTGATTTACTAATATGATGTATTATGGTCTTAACCAGTGATGGGAAGTAATTGAGTAAAGTTTGCACCAAAAACTGGAAAATATTGTTTGGAGGACCTAATGGCGCCCGCGATTCAAGGGGCGAGATTGGTGGAAGGGAATGAAGACAAGGGCAGATTCACCCGGGAAGTTAAATTAGCAGTGGAGGAATTGCACACGAGGAGGGAGGGAAAATGTGTGACGTTGGTGATGGAGAGGGATATTGAATATGCAAGAAAGTGGTTGGATGAAAAGAAGATACTTGTTATCAAGAGTGACAAGGAGAATAACCCAGTATTTATTGATTATGACTCTTATAGGGACAAGATGACTGACTGTTTTAAGCCTCCGGATTTTACGGTTTTGACGACGAATCCCATCAGGAGTATTAAAAAGGAAGTGGAGAATGTAATTGCCAGTAGTTTATCTATAAGTGAGAACACAAAGAAGAAGATTACTTGTGGAAAGCCAGAGCTACCCACCTGTTTTGGATTACCAAAAACGCACAAAGAGGATGTTCCCATGAGACCGATAGTGCCTATGTACAACCACCCAGCTTACGGATTGGCCAAATTGTTGGTAGAACGTGTCACAAGTGTACAAAAAAGAACTGAGTGGTCCATCGGCAACTCCTATGAAGCCAGGGATAAGTTGACAGTTTGGTTGTTGAAGAAGGTTGGTCCATGTTTAGTTTGGATGTGACATCTTTATATCCTAGTGTACCAAGAGCTTTGGTGGGTGAATTTTTGTTTCGATGGTTGGTCACAAAGGGCATAGAGAGTGTTGTGGCCAACGAGTATTACAGATGGTTTGTTGTATGCTCGGAGCATAATGTGTTCCAATTCAATGGAATCATTTATAGCCAAAATGAGGGCCTGGCCATGGGAAACCCAGTTTCCGGTATCGTATCTGACATTTTGATGCATTACTTGGAGAACCCGATCAATTATAAACACATGAATGATAGAGTGACGTACATGAGATACGTGGATGACATACTGATTATTGCAAGAGGTGACATAGCGAACAAAATGTTGGAGGACTTTAATGAGTGTCATTCTAGGTTAAGATTCACATGTGAGAAGTCGGTGGACAAGTGTTTGAATTTTTTGGACCTGAGTATTGAGTTTACTTCTCCTAGATTGAGATTGGGAGTGTTCAGAAAGCCCAACAAAGGGAATTTCTACATCCACAAGAATTCCGCACATCATCATGTAACGAAACTGAATGTTTGGCGAAATTTCATTCAGAGAGCTTTTAGACTTTGCAACAATCCATTAGATTTACAGAGAGAGAAAAAAGAAATCCTAAGATTGGCATATAATAACGGGTATAGTGAAAGAATTATTAATATGCTTTGGAGAAGAGGTGAATCTACTACAGTCTGATTTAAACAACCTGCGACTTGTGACAGTTGGTGGAAAGGTATTTTTCAATGGCTCTGCTAAAGAATTGCGAAATGTTTGCAATTTGGAGTACTGCTAAACAGCTGACAGAAGCTCTAATATAAGTAATACAACGTAATAAAGCGCAATTCTTCTACTTCTCTGCTTTAAGTGATCTGTCTCAAGTCGCAGGTTGTTTAAATCAGACTGTAGTAGAGGGGATAAAGAAGATGGAAAGGTAAAAAACCTGAATGCAAGGTATGTGAGTCTAATATATAGACCGGGATTGAGTGAACGCATAGGCAAGGTGTTGGGCAAATATGATATAAAGCCAGCATACAAAGCCGCAAGAACAATTGAAAGTATTTTTACGCAACACAAAAAAATTTTTGGGAGGAGTAAGGACAAGTTTGAGAGACCAGGGGTATACGCCATATCATGCAGAGATTGTAGGGGAGTCTACATAGGGGAAACGGGAAGATCCTTTAACATAAGACTTTGGGAGCATGAGAGAGACGTCAGGAATGAAAGAACCAACACTGGTCTTAGTCAACACATGTCTAAGGACAAACATCAAATCGGTGAACTAAAAATATTGAAAATTGAGAGTGACACCATTAGGAGGAAGATTTACGAGGCGTTCAATATTTTCAGCACACAAGAGAATTGTTTGAACAATTATAATGGTGACCTGGGTGATGAATGGCTTAACGTCATCAGAGATGTGGCAAGGAAGCGACATATACCAGAAGCTTGTCCCGAATCCGTGTATGAAATCCCAAGCGAATGGATCCTCAAACACCACAGATGTACAAGGTTTTTAAATTGGGAAGTTGGGGGAAATGATGCTGTGGGCAGTGAGGAGGTTGGTAACCAGCACGAGGCGACAGCAGTACCAATGGAGGACGACATGGTCAGCGGTGTCGATGTGGAGCAGTCAGTTGCCTGAGGAAGACAAGGTCGAAACGTTGCATCGAGATATATTTTTTTATTTTTTCAAATGTTTTATCTTTGTGTATGTTTGACTTTGACGGTTTTAACAAGTTACAGTGGAAAGCTAAGGGCCAGTTACTATCATTACACTAAATTGAGTAAAAGTAATCTGATAACAGTAATGATTCCTTTTTTTGGTCCCATTTACTTGTAATAGCTACTTTTTTTAAATGTCATTTTTACTTGCAATTTACTTCTGGAAATAAAATTGTAATCGTTACATTTTACTAACCATGGCATTGTAGTAATCGAAATGTATTGAATTGAGAATTTGGAAACGTTCCTCTCTTCTACTTGCCAGCAGTCGCTGCAGCAGCAGTGAACTTTGCATTCTTTTTAAAGCGAACATAATGTGCTTTACAGTTGCTGCAGCAAAAGTGAAGCATTTTATGCAATGACACAACCTCTGGCATGACAAGCCACCATTACTGTGGCAAAACGTCATGATGCAGTGCATTCTTTTTTAAACTGCTGCTAAAGCAGTACACCATTGCTGCATCACAAGCGTTCTTTTTTACTTTTTGCTGCAGCTTCGCCTTACGTCCCCTTCACAGTCAGTGTAGCGATCTCAAATCTCACTTTACGAGTGCTGCAAGGTTTTGCTGTATAAACTGTCATGGTCGAGAATGTGCTGATCGAAAAAGCCTTCAGTGGCATTAACATCAATGTTCAAATTCCCGAGTATGAACACTTTCTGAAGCACAGTTAGTTTGATTTTACCTGTATATCATCTGTCTGTCTGTCTGGTACCCTATGATCCCCAGGTGGGGCGAAGGGGCCTCCAAGCGGAGGTTTCATTACCTATACTAATTTTGATATGCTTATTTTCCGAGAGAGGGTAGAGGGACAGGTGGTAAGCCCATCGCCTCGCAACCCCCCTTTGGAAACTAAGTATTTCTTAGCATGAAAGGGCCGAGAAATTTTGTCCAGAGGCTCTGATTTAGGCTTGGAGTTCTTTTACATGCCGTAAATCTACGACTCGGGACCCCTCAGCTTAAAGTCCCTCCCGGAGGACTCCGTGCCCAGGATTTTTACGTCCTGAAAAATCTATCGACCGCGGCCGGGTTTGATCCCGCGCCCTGCGGATCTAGAGGCGGGCACGCTACCTCCAGACCACCGCGGCCGACACCTGTATATCATATTGTACAATAATTGCAAACATAGTTTGCCTTTTCATTGGCGACCACAGCTAGAGCAATTTAAACGGTGAGCGATACTACATTTAATTGGATTTCTGTGTGGTTTTCATTTATTTGAAGACATGTTCAAAAAATTAAAATTACTGTTCTCATCTTATTACATTTAATTATAGCCCTTTCTTTGAAAAAAGGTTATGTGTTCTACAGTATAAAACTATGTTCAAACTAACCTCAACTTCAAAGTTAATTGCCGTGCTTCTGACATTGAAAATTGATGCATGCTGTATGAGAACCAGTGAATTGCAACAAGGTGACATTCACATATAGTTCTGATAGAAGGATTCTGCATCCCGGTATTTGACGTTTTCTAATTCTAATCTAATCCATTGTGAACAAATTACACAGGTTCGGTTTAAAATGGAATGCATGGAAAGCATCACGCGCAGGACAGGACATGGTTCAGCAATAACATCAGATATTGTTAAAATGACATTGGAATAACTATATATTAATTATTTGATATTGAAAGATTATGCATAATATAGTATATCATGGGAAAATCACTAAATAAATGGGCCTACATATTTGTTTCCATTTAAAACACTTTTCAGTTAAATGTTTTCAACAGTATATTTTAAAACTTGCTTCTCATTCTCGCTTGCAATAGGCTTTCGTCATAATTACTGTTTTTGTAACTAATATTCAGGTTAGATGTAATATTAACAAAAAGTTTCTCAATGTGTCTGGAAATAATGGTATTGATGTGTTTTTTGCTTATTAATAATTTTAGAGTTGGTAACATTCCAAGCAGCTTTACCACTGAATGGCCTGATAGTTTCTGCACTTGTGGACTCCCCCCCTAAAAAAAAAAAATTAAATAAAGAAACAGAAGTAGAATTGTTAGGAACTGTGGATTTGTAAAGTAATTTTAATTGTAATTTTACAGATTACTTTTTGGAAAAAGTAATTGTAATTAAGTAAAACATCTCTCAGGTAATTGTAATTTTCCCATCACTGGACTTAACATAGGGTAAGAATGCCTTATGAATGGTGAGTTGCCCTTCTGAGTTTGGTTCCTACTATCGAGGGCAGGTAGTAGAACCACTAAAATAAATATAAAACCTATTTTGCGTTTTGTGATTACATTTATGACTTACAAAATAATTTAGGTTGAAGACTCCACGGAAGGGCAACAGCCAGATAGCTTCACCAGATGAATGAACTCTGTCATGTATATAAAAACAAATTCTGTCTGACACTGGACACACTTTTAATTTGATGCTACCTGTGATGCAAAGTATATGGTCCAAATCTTAATTTTTATATTTAATTTGTAACAAAACTGATACATTTTTTCCCATATTATTTCCTTTGTTGATATCAGAACAGACAATAAATATATAATAAAGCAAAATTAAAGTTTAGGATTTATTTAAAGAAAGGTGCTCACTTGGGAAAAATACGGCACAGGAATTATTTGTTTGTTTCTACAGCTGGAATAAGCTATTAAAATCTGAAGTCACACCCCTTCTACTCTGTACATTTGTTAGCAGTTCTTGGTGTGACTGATTATGCAATCTGTCACATAGAAATGGAATCTTAAAGTGCGGAATAAGGTAAGGAATGGTAGGACGGGTTACTCCTGAACATGTCCTCTTCACAGGGTCAGAATTTTATGTCCTGGTGGATTTTTAATGTCTAAGATTTTGACTTGCTTCTTCCTTCACCTTCCTTATAAATTTATTATTTTATTTTATTTTATCTGCAAATTTCAGTTGTGATAACTTTATCCAACAAAGGTGGATGTATCACTTCAAACAATTAACTCAAATAATGCTTTCTTCCAGAGAGTATCTCTGTACTGTTTGCTTCCTTCACACTTCATTTTGAATGAAAATCAGTTGTGAGAACATTGTTAATCTACCGCTTTGCAAGCATCGTTTCTGCCATTTCTGGGATTTAGAAAATTTACAAGTGCATTAGAAGTGGACAATATATTTTGATGAATCAGAAAGTACTGACTCTTGTTCTGAACTTTTACAAAACCCTCCCATAACGCTAATGTAGAATGAGTCTTTTCATTAGTGCAAAGAAAGAAACAGCTTGGCTTTGGAGTCTATCAGATGCAAACTTCTTGTCTAGTATAATTTCATAAACATTTCCTGAAAATATTTTCATTCTAACTGAAAAATAATCACCACTTACTGAAGAAAATGTGACCTACAGTGAAATATCCACATAAAATTTATGTATTTTTTCCACGTACGTGGAACAAAGATTACAACCTTGTACAATTTTTTTTATATCAATGTAATTAATAATAACTACAGAACTGACCAAAGCATAAGCATTTATATCTATCGTCTCTATGGTGTTCTCTTATTTATACAGATCCAATACGGTAACCCTACAATAGTGCCCTCTTTGGAATATAGCGAGAGCAAAGACAGAATATGAAAGTTTGGAGGAACTACAATATGATATAATTAATACAAATGAGAGAAGTATGGGAATTAAGTTAATATGGAAGCTTTAAAAGAGTGAATTGTCTCTGTTACTATTATGCCTAGAAAATGTTCTATAAAGATGTCTACTAGGATAGCGGTCAGAATCAGAACCAGAACCACTAAGCATCTTTCGTAATGATTCTCAGTCAGGGTTGGGACCTGATGCGCAAAAAAAAAGGTTTTCTTCATGACATGAAAAATACGCACAGAAAATGCATAATTAATACAATAACCATAAGATTCGTAAAAACCTCTTAGGGCATTTAACACTGACCCATTTCGTATATTTTACATACAGTTCAAGAAATAGAATTGGAACCCGTTGTTGTAGAATTCTAGTTCTAATATGGAGAAACCCAAATTCCACACCCACAGCTAATATTACACGTGGACTGAAAACAATAGCTACTGTCAACAAACAGAATTTTACTCCACAGTATTTTGTGTGAATCAGTAATAAATTATTTTGAACCTTCTTACCAACAACAGTAAAAATTAGGAGCTTGCAAAACTAAAACAGTAAGAGTGTCATTTAAGACTTCTCATAGCGATGGAGAAGTAACCAATAAATACAATCTAGCAAAACTACATGGGTTCAGTAATTTAACAGATGCAAGAAGTTATAGAGTAAGTAGTTAAGTTATATCAGCACTGACATGTGGTGTTCTATTAATAAAAGAATAATAAGCAGTGATGCTTCAATTCAATAATAATCCAAAAGTTGTGATAATGTGACTAAATTCAATTTGCAGATGCACTGAATATTTTGTGTACAAAAACATTGATAGAATTCACAATACAAATAAAGTAATGAGTATGATTGAGTATGGATATGTGTTTACCCAGAACGATGAAATGTACCTAACAGTAAAGTTAGTGTGCATATTTCTCAGCTTTTTGTTGTAATTATTGTTATTGTTATTATTATAATTATTATAAAAATAATAATTCTTATTGTTCTTATCAACAACCATCTGCATCATGTCCAATTTTGGAGTTTGCAAAGAACATGTACATAATAACTGTTTAGAAGTATTACCTGGAACTCCATCTGAATCTTCAGACTTGGTTTCAGGACTGGCTTGTTTTGCCGTTATCTGGTTCTCCATCTCATCCAGGCTCCCAACTTCTCCAACTGGAGCGTCTTCATCACCAATCCCATCTCTGCTAGAGAACTGACACTGTCTCAGATTTGGCAGAAGGTCCATGAAGTTATTAAATTTGAAAGTTTTATCTAAAAAAATGTCTTGGCTGGTTTTGCTTTCCTCATAATCCCCATACACTAGCATTTCCATTAATGTGGAAAGTGGACAGTCATACACATAAACCGGTAACGTGATAGCACCGTATCTTGGATTGTGAGATATGATTTGCTCTGAATTTATATCTACAGGAGCAGAACTATACTTGTTCTCATCAATATCTGTTGCTGCTTCACGTAGCCGTAGCGATGGTCCAATGAAAGTTTTTCTTTTTATCTTAGAGTCCATTGATCCTGTACGAATACGTTCCATTCCTTGACTAGCTTTTTTTGTTACAGTATCCCATGAACTAGCCCTCATACGAAATGGCCCATCGTTTATCAGGTCATGCTGCTCAAACGATAAGGGTGAACAGGAGTCTGACTGCAGGTGAGATGCAAACGGAAGCTTGTTGAAGATGCAAGACGTATCACAGGAGGAACTTCGAGAAAGAGGATCAAGATGCTGAACACCTTTCATTGGCAACGAAATTTCATCAATATTAACCATTTTTGTGTCGCTATAGCCAGGAGGCAACACTACAAGTTTTACAGCATGAGGATGTACCTCTTCAAGAGATTGGCCTCCCAACATGAGCAGTTTCAGGTCACGGTAGCTTCCAGGTATGAAAGTTAACACTATGTGAGTAGCACTAACTCCTTTCAGAAAACACTTCCACCGTGGTATGTTATGAGCACCACGAGGAAATTTCCCACACATGGTAGCTTCCGAGGCAACACTGTTTGCATAGGAATGCGTCTGTTGAGTCTCCCTATCTACAACACAGATCATATCAGAACAGGTTAGAAAAATTAAACTCCTAAATTAAATAAATAACTACTCAAACGTGTATACATAGGTTTATATTTTCTTTGTACCACTTTGCTAAATAATCAGTAAATTTACATTTTCTCTTCTGTATCTTAGCATACGTTTTACAACTGAACAACAAATTATTAAATTCTTGCTTCCACACTTCATTGGAAAGAAAATGCAAATGGAAGGGTGTAGTTCTGATACTGTTGCTGTCCTCTCCAGCATCTTCTTTTCCTGTTACGACAATAGTAAAGAACAACTATAGCCTTTGCAATATTGTAATGGCAAACCCCAACAAATATTTTCCTATCTTTCCTGAATTGCTAATCTATTTGAAACTAACAAATGTAGGGCATGTCCGAGATTTTCCCGATGTCTGGAAGAAGTAAGTTAAAATGCATGTAACAAGAAGTAACTGATTGCACATTCTCATACTTCAGTGTAGCCAAAGTTATGCCACGTCCTCGAATATTTCTGGAAATTTAGGTGCTGCCCAAGGGTGGTAAGTGAAACTCTGTCTTTTCTCTTTCTGAAGAGAGTAAAGTTATCGTCCAAGTTATCCATGCAAAGGAGGTAGACATGGAAAAGAAACATCATTATCATCCATGCTGCCAATACTTGAAGGAGAATTGGGAAGTGGTTGGCTTGCTATTTGGGGCGAGAGGGACAATTTCAAAATTTTGTATACATTTTTTTCCGTTTTGGTGTCTTCAGCCACATTACAGGAATTGGCCTTAAACATACTACAAGACTCGCTCCATGCTGTGCATAACCATTTGTATTCTGAATGTTTTAATAAATGGGAAGTCCTTTATTGCTGCTTTAAAATTCATTTAAAATATATATATATATATATATATATATATATATATATATATACTGTATATGAATATGGAAAATTAGGAAAATATTATCTTCTTAAAAATAGAATTATTGTTATTTGGCTGAGTCCTATTGGCATCCTTAATTTTAAGGCAGCTATCCTAACAGGATTCCCCCCCTTTCTATATACTTATCTATTAGTTTTTTAATGCCATTCATTTCTGCAGCTTATCTACACAGAACAAAACTACTGATGGTTAAAAGAGAGCCTTAGGAAAGCGGGCACAGAATATTTTAACTTCATTTTATAAATATCGCCAATTACACAAAATTCCTGAAAGGGAAAACAAATTTCACTATGCAACAACTTTTTTTTCTTTTTGTGACCCAAAATATCTTCAAGTAGGAAAGTTTTAGTGAAAAATCCTGGTCTCTTTATAGATAGATCACTAGCTTGATTAGTCAGAAGGTAATTTGGGCTTTTCAGTTGGTCTAATCCTTCTTGTGGCACTATGGTCCTAGGATCGAAGCCTCTAACGGAAATGCATGGGCATTAGAAGGATGGTACTGGTGATTTTGACAAGTGCAAGTTTTATGTTTGCAATCACACAAAATGGATTTATTTCCTGCCTAACTTTTATTTATTATGTGCAAATGTTATGATGGAGATGGATAGTTTCATTAAACTCAGAAAAAACTTTGATATTTTTAATTCACTAAAACATTTAAGCAATGTAAATAATATTTATTTTACTTTCAAATGTGAAATGGCTATAATAATAATTAATATTTATTGAAGCCTAGAGTAAAAATATGTTAATTAAATATATTGAATAATAAATAAGTAGAATGAAAAACTTTTATAATGAAGAAAAGCAATATGACTAGTCAATATGAGTAGTGTAGTCCTTCTAGGTAGTCACATGATGTCATGATATCCTAGGCATGGTATATTTATGCTTATCAGAAGTGTTGCTTCAATGATAGTGATTTGCAGACAAAGATAAATAGGATAACAAAAACGATTAGGATTAAAATATTAAAATAATTTTTAAAACATATAAAACCAATGAAATATTAATTATGTTATTACAGATATAAACCATGGTTACCAGACATGCCCTACATTTTAACCTTATGTTCTGCGGTCCAGGGGGAATTTCTAAAAACTCTACAGTATCTTACATTTTGACCAATATAAACATTCCTACGTTGCAAATGGATTAATTATCATCGAAGGCTATAGTTTTTCATAGCTGCAGTTTCAACAGTGCAGCGATGATCTAAAGCGAACAGGTACAATAGCAAAACCAGGCCTCGCTCTTCCATTTGTGTTTTGAGTGCAGAAGCAAAAACTTTTATAATTAGTTGTTCAGTTGTAACGTGTGTGCTAAGATGCCGAAGAGAAAATGTAAGTTGACTGACGATTTAGAGAAGAGGTATAAAGAAAACATAAAACTTATGCATACATGTTTGAATTGTAGTTTAGTTTCCCTACATTTAACATTTTTCTGTAACTCCCTAGATTTCATTAAAAGAATCTTATAACACAACATTGGACAAAAGGAGAAAATGATAAGATTACCTGGACCCTGCAGAGGGGGTGGGACAGGCAGCGTGTATGAAGCACCTTCTCGTTCCCTGGACTGCAGTAGCTGCATGAATCCAATACAATCTTCCAATGTAAGCTCCAGCTCCTTGTCATGGATTTGTTTCATCTCATCAAACAGCTGCTCACACAGCAGTTTGTTTGGAGCATCTATTGTGAGGTTTATCGCATCTGAACTCCTAATTAGACTCAAATCTGAAAAAAAATATATATATTGTGTCTATAACGTTCGGTGAATTTTATCAGAAAATGAACAATATATATGATACACACAAATTTTCTTTACTGCCCTTCAAAATAGTCGCTCTCCGCTACAATACGCTTTCAACAATGTTCGTAAAGCTTCTGGAAACCGTCAGCAAAGGCCTCTTTGGGAACCGCTTGCAGAATGGCTGTCACACAGTCTTGGATGGCTGTCAAGTGTGAGCAGTGTCCTTGCTAATTCCCAATTTCGTGTCGGTTGCTGATCTTGTGTTTAAATTTTTCACACTTTCTCGATCAAATTTTTACAATTTGAAGTTCTCGTAAAATGCATCATAAAATATTGGTTACTGTACATTTCAATTGTTGAAATTCAATGCATCGACAGTTCTAAAGATCAGGTAGTAGACATTAATATGCAGTAAGTATACTTGAAAATTGGCAAAATTACCTTTTCTGTTCACAACTCCAAAACTATTATATGAAGTAGTAAGCAGTAAGTAATTTAAAGATATCTGTAAGAATAAAATAAAGGCATTTTACCTAACATCGGGTCTCTAATGATGATATTATCATGCAACAACTTTTGTGCATCTTAACCTTTTTACTTCTTTTTATTATTCACTGTGCAAACTGGAGGTGCTGAATTAATTTGAATGAACAAACAATTGCAAATAATTTATAAATTTCCTTCATGTATTTCATGAAGTTTTGACTGATTTACTCAAGTTCGGGGATGTTCGAATGTCATCACAACACAGCAGAGTTAATATGCATTTCAGCGGATGGTGCAATACATCGCCTGAAATATTTACCTACAGATGACAGGACAAGACAGAGAACAGAGAACCGATGGTGTCAAGATGTAGACAACAGATGACAATATACGCTGACATACTAGGAATCACTCTTACGAAGATTCTCTTTTGTCTAGTGGCATCATATACATGCGTCAATAGCATGGCCAGCAGTGGAGAGTGCTGATGCACACATACGGCTGTAGCAGACAAAAAAATTGTTAGACACCACAGTGTAAGCCCCTATCGAAAAAGCTTAGCATCATCATCACTGTTAATGTTCTTTTTGTTACTGTAGTTATTATTGTTGTTTTAATACTATTGTTATTATTATTGTTTTTTATTATTATTGTTCTTGTTGTTATTATTATTATTATTATTATTATTATTACTACAACTACTACTACTACTACTACTACTACTACTACTACTACTGCTACTACTACTACTACTACTACTACCACCACCACCACCACCACCAGTGGTTGCCTCTGATCATGTTGCAGTGTTGCACAATGACCAGTTTTTAATGCAAAGAATATTTAGATTTTTTTATTACTTTATACTATTACACTACTTTGAAATCGTCTTTGAGATAGGTTTTTATTGACCGAAAACATGCTTCACATGTATTTTACAATTTTAAATCATTTAAACATGTAAATGCGGGTTGGTCGTTGAAATGCATTTGCAACGACCTCCTGCCTCATCCTGCGGGCGAGTAGCGTGTGCCAGCCGTATGCGAGATGCTTGACTGCATGGTAAATCTCCCGTGCTTTCGGGCGTTGAGTATTGCAAGGCAGTTTGCAACAATAAGGCGTAATTCTTATCTTCGCCGGTAGAGCGCTCTGAAGCACGTGAGCTTCTCTACGCATCGGCTGCTTTCTGCTAGCAAGATTTCCCTTCACCAAGCGTGCGAGTTATGAAGTCCCTTACAGAGATGTCACTTGCCAATGTAATCATTTTGTGGCGAGATGTATATTGTTAATTTCACCATTCTATTAGATACTAAACTAAACTCCATGGCTCTACATCTCTGGAGGCAGATAGCAGGACTGGGAGCATGTGGTCAGCATGCCGACACCCACAGCCATTTCTTATGGTTTCCATGACCAGAGCCACTACTTCTCAATCAAGTAGCTCCTTAATTTGTATCACGAGGTTGGTACACCCGTTACAGACCACCCTACCTCAAAAAAATTCAAGTAATTAAGGCGAATCGTACCCAACCTGTGGATCCATGTCCAGCGATGCTAACCACAAGATCATGCACACTATCGTATCCCTATAATATAATGCCACATGGTTGACTGACTTACTCCGACATTGTTTACCCACTTCCAGATGAGGTAGAAACTTGAAATTTAGCACACTTATAGCTTTTATCCTTTAAACGATGGTAGAATTCCAAAAAGTTCAATATTTAAAATTTCATGCTCCTCAAAAAAAAAAAACCTTCAAAATGGTAGACAAAGCTTTAACGCTGGTGCAGCCCTTTTTTAGAAGCTTACAGAAGGTAAATGGTAAGTCATATCAAAAAACCGACTGCACTTCCAGTAACGGATTTTGAGAGATCTACAAGTTTGATCTCCATCGGTTATGCCTTAGATAGAGTTTAAGAAGTTTTTTTAAACTAAATTGTGTGCATTTTCTACGCATTATATAACTTATTACAACTTATTGAACAGCTAGTCATAAAATATGGCAGAAATATTGACACATTCAACTTTCATAAGAATGCCAAATTTTGTGATTCTAGCTGCCCTACAAGTATGGAAAAACTGACTTTTTAGCCTAACGTCATTCACATCTAGCACAGTTTAAATCACCTATTCACTGACGTTAATATTTACCCACTTCCCCATGAGCTAAAAACTTGACATTCGGCAGCCTAATAGCATTTAGCCTATAATCAATGGGAAAATTCCAAGAAATTCAAAATTTTAATTTTTTACCCCTTCAAGAAAAAAAGTTTGTGAAAATGTTTACTGGCATTAATGTTGACCCACTTCCAGATGAGCTAGAAATCTGAAATTTCTCAGACCTATAGCTTTTAGCATGTAACCGACGAGAAAATTAAAAAAAAAATCAAAATTTTAATTTTCATCCCAGATAAATCTTAAAGTCGTTCCGTACTTTTTTTTAAAGGTTTAGTGTGGCTAAACAGTAATTATGGGTTATGGTAGTCTAAATACAATACTTTCTTTATGAACTGACACTGCATCGATCGAAGATGAAGCTTTTTATGAAAACCACACTGGGGGTTTTGGAGGCCGAGCCCCGAAGGAGCAAACCAAGCATTTACCTTCTCTATACATGTACGCTAGTATCATGCATGTGAAAGAAAATATAAATGTATTCATGGAACGATCAGCAGTACATAATTATGATACCAGGCACAGACATGAACTAGACCTGCCAAACAAGCGTCTAAGTAAGAGCAATAACAGTCATACTTACCAACAACTAAAACTCTTCAACAAGCTTCCTTCTGAGATAAAAGAACTCCCAGTAAAATCCTTCAATTGGAAAGTTAAAAACTGGTTCAAATTAAAAGCTTTTTACTCACCACAAGAGTACTTGGAGTGTGATTTGCGAATTTCTGAATTTAGGTAATTCTAAATGAGCACCTCCTAGTTTTACATTATTATAACTGTTATTATTCTCTTATTTTTATTGTGAATATATGTTATTTGAAATCAATTCCTAGTTTTAGATTACTTGTATATATATATATTTTTTTAAAATTATTTTAACTATTGTACTTAGACCTAAGTGACGATACCTATTGCTTGTGTAAGCTTAAGGGTTAATAAAGATGATTATTATTATTATTATTATTATTATTATTATTATTATTATTATTATTATTATTATTATTATTATTATTATATATAATCATCAAGTATTTGTATGTTTTTAATTCTTGTAAAATAGTGCAACACCCTGTTCCTACACCCACGATCTGCCACTGACTACTACTACTACTACTACTACCACCAATACTACTACTATTACTGCTACTACTGCTACCACTACCACTACCACCACTGCTAATGTTACTACTACTAATACTACTACCACTAAAAGAAGCTGACTTCAAAGTAATAAGATTTTATGTTTAAATCTAACGCTTTGCATTAAATACGTCAGAGATAGGCCTACTGATAAAAACTATGCCACTGTTATGTGTGGGGATTAGCTGAGCGCTAAATCCACAGGTTCAAGGGTTTCAGTCCTACTTAATTTTTTTTAAATATAAAATGAATGTATAGTGCATTGCCTGAAATATAATTTGTAACCATCCAAACTGCATTGTTCAATGTCAAATTAGGACACAAAGTGCTGGATCACAACAAGTTAACAAAGTACTCTCCAAGCAAGAATTTGACATTTGACTAGCAGTTGAAAATGTAGGCAAAGCCCATGAAATGTACGTTTTGAAAAATGTAAGTAAAAGTGGAGTCTAAACTGTTTAAATGTTAATTAATAAAGTTAACTAATGTTTAGAAAATCTTCTCAGGTTTGCAGCCAGGTGAGAAGTTTGTTGTGGTCCAACGTTTCCGAGGCTGACGCTGCCTCCATCCTCAGGGAATCTGAAGTGTCGAGTTTTGACATGTAGGGGAAATATATACCAACCCGAGTTGGGCGGAGTCGACCAATCAGGGAGCAGCTGTTCTGTTTTCGGTCCTTTTCCGGGCCAAAATGTTCCTTTTACCTTTCAGGTCCTGAATGCATTTGTTCCAGGCCTGGTTGATAGTGAAACCTTCATCCCTGTTGAAGTTTGTGTCTTCAAGTCTAATTTCAATTGCCTCTCTGATGATCTGGTCCCAATAGCGTGTTGTCTTGGCAAGTACTGTTGTGTTTCTAAATTCTATCCTGTGGCCCGGTCCAGAATTAATGGTGTGGTCTGCAACTGCTGATTTGTCCGGGTAGAAGAGTCTAATGCATCTCTCGTGTTCTTTGCAGCGCTGTTCAATTGTGCGCGAAGTCTGTCCGATGTAGGCTTTACCGCATTCACACGGAATGCGATAAACACCCGGAGTTCTGAGTCCCATGTTGTCTTTCACTGGTCGTAGGAGGTTCTTAATTTTCGGGGGTGGCATGGACACTGTACGGATCTGGTGTTTCATTAGAATCCTTTCTAGCTTCCTGGACAGGTTTCCAAAGTATGGCAGGTAGGCAGTTCTAGTCTTTTCTCTTTGGTCGGTGGTTTCCTGAGAACCGGTCCTTTTCAGGGCCAGTCGGATTTCAGCGTCCCGGTACCCAATCTGTTTGAAGGTCTTCTTAAGATGATTTATTTCCCCGGGTAGGCTGTCTGTGTCTGAGATGGCGAGAGCTCTGTTGGTAAGTGTATGAAGAACACTCCTGCGTTGGGCTGGGTGGTGGTGACTGTTGCCGTTAAGGTAGAGATCGGTGTGTGTAGGTTTCCTGTAGACTCTATGTCCTAGAGGACGGTGTTTATCGCATTCCGTGTGAATGCGGTAAAGCCTACATCGGACAGACTTCGCGCACAATTGAACAGCGCTGCAAAGAACACGAGAGATGCATTAGACTCTTCTACCCGGACAAATCAGCAGTTGCAGACCACACCATTAATTCTGGACCGGGCCACAGGATAGAATTTAAAAACACAACAGTACTTGCCAAGACAACACGCTATTGGGACCAGATCATCAGAGAGGCAATTGAAATTAGACTTGAAGACACAAACTTCAACAGGGATGAAGGTTTCACTATCAACCAGGCCTGGAACAAATGCATTCAGGACCTGAAAGGTAAAAGGAACATTTTGGCCCGGAAAAGGACCGAAAACAGAACAGCTGCTCCCTGATTGGTCGACTCCGCCCAACTCGGGTTGGTATATATTTCCCCTACATGTCAAAACTCGACACTTCAGATTCCCTGAGGATGGAGGCAGCGTCAGCCTCGGAAACGTTGGACCACAACAAACTTCTCACCTGGCTGCAAACCCGAGAAAATTTTCTACATAAGATTCGCCAGGAAAGCCTCAAATCTTACATTAACTAATGTTTGTTGAAGCTCTATTTCCAAACATATAATATTATACATTACCTTGGATAAACATAGAGAAAAGCAACTCAGCTTGCTGACACTTTGGGAGAATATTCATCAAGTTAAAGGCAAAAGGTATATAGTGGATCCTCTGTTCTGCAAGCGTGATTACATTTGGGCTGTACCTGAAACAAACATTTTGTCGTTGTAATAAGTTGAAATAGGTTTTAGCAGTTGAAATTAGGTGTAAAAGTAATTTAAGTTACAGTGAAGTTTATGACCAGCTTCATGTTTTTTATTTCTTATTACAATGAAAGGGACACCATGTGCATTATGTACCATAAACTGTACCATGCACAGTAGATCTCAGCTTAACAACACTTCATTTAACTGAAACTTAGCCCAAAATGTTGATGAACGGATAAGTATGATGAACGCTCAAAATAACACTGCCTAAGACTCCATGCAATATGTTAGTGGATAGGATATAACTTATTAGTAATAATTTTTTTAACCAAATTGCATGATACCTCATACATGTTACTCAATCAGATAATTTGAAGTTCCTAACAATCCTCATAATTGTTTCTGGAGATATTTCAGAAAAAGTTAAGGTTTTGGGATAAGGTTCAGACCTGTTACTACTTATTGCTAATAACTTGGAATATGTAACATGTGGCTTGATGGTAGAATTTCGTAGGTCATTCACAGATTGAATGAAAAAATCGTTAAAAGCCTGCGGAGTGTGGGCATCATTTGCAACACTGTTTATCACCCTCCAAGCTGATCTGCATTTATTGGTGGGTCTTTCAATGTAGTCTATATTAGAGAGTTTTTGCCATAGCGTGTTCTCTGATACGGTATACGCTAATATCACATGATTGAATACAGTAAATGGAATAACGTCTTGTGCTACGATGGAGTTTTTGCCAGCGTAGATTTATACGGTACGGTAAAGGTAACAGAGAAAATGGAGGAACTGTTTCAGATTGCTGCACTTGGAAATTTTAACAATGACTTATTGGAAGATATGATACCAAATCGTTCTCAGAATGTGCTAGGCCTATGATTAAACTTAATTGTACATTGTTTCTGTTATAAGTCTACAGATATATGAATTCCAAAGCACCTCATAACAGGATATAAATATTTACATAACCTCAAATTTGGATTTTAATCAGAAAAATATGTTAACATGAAAAAATGTATCAACATTGCTCACGTAAATTTATTGAAATGTTTCTAGGTATGTTACATGAATTAAATTATCTGCAGTGGTTTATTATACTAGAAATAATTGAGCCTATAAACCCAGTAGGCCTACAGTATACTGTGCTATAAATACACATCATTGAACCAATAACCTCACGCAAGAGAATTAAGTCGTTATTTATGTTAACCTCTACAATGCTTAATTTATACAATAATATAAGCCATCATCAACTGAAATCATCAGTGGGAACTAAGTTTGAAATCAATGGAGAAAATTGCTGTAGAAGAACTAATTACTATGGAATACAGTAAAACGCAAGGATAAAAATTCTCAGAATTTTATATGTAGCTTTACTTTATAAATATTACATTTCTACTTTTATACAGTTTTTGAACGAACAAATTTATACGTCAGTAGCAGTGAAAAGGGCTAAAGCGAAGTCTTTCCTGTTTTTCAGGATTCATGACTATTACCGTAAGCTTCACGCTAATCTGTCCGAAATAACATGTCACCTTATCAGATATAGCGTTACGGTAAACCGGCGCATGCGCAGAGCATCCATCGCGTGACTTTAGCATTTGCGGTAACTTAACGTAAGCTGGGCAAAAACTCTCTATTATAAAGTTTCTTTGCCTCTAGGATTGCACTTTCATACATTAACATATGCTGATTTGGTTCTACTAGTTTTATTTCTATTATAAATGTCAAATAATAACAAAAGATGGTTTTTCATTTTAGCGAGTTCGGGTGTGTACCAATTATTGTTTTTGTTAGATGAATTTATTTATTATTTATTAGCTATCATAAAGGTCCCAAAGAGCCAGATGGCTCGCATAAAGGGACAGTCATTTACAAGTTTGCAGCAGTTACAAAACATAACAACAATATTCAATACATAAAAAGCACAATAGGCATGTAAACAATTATTTACAAAAAGGAGGCTACAACAAAGGTCATTTTTGGAAGTTACAATAAATTACAAAATACATACATTAATCATTAGAAAGTAAGAATATAACACAAGTTACAATAAATTATAATGTATAAATACATACATTAATTAGTCCAAAAGCAAGTATCTAACACAAAAACATAGGAGCCATCTAATATAAACCCTCTAGAAGCAGAGTTATTTGAACAAGAAAGGAACAATCGGTGTATGAAATAGATATGGTTTAGCCCAAGTAAATTTGATTAGTATATTGGTATATAGGTCTTAGTTATAGAAATATTCACCTATTAGGTGAGCTTTGGCTAGTTTTTTAAATTGTTTTAATTTGATAGCACTTTTAATGTCATGAGGTAAACTATTATAATGTTTAGTCATGATATAAAGAATTCCTTTTAGACCATATCTGGATGATTCTACATTATTTAATATAAGGTTATTTTGACCTCTCGTATAATGTTGGTGAACATTATTAAATTGTAGGATGCACAAATTGGTATGGAATAGATTATTAGGCACTTGAAAAGCAAACATGGTGATTGATAGTTTTAATGAGACAGTCAAAGGTATAATTCCTGAAATCTGAAATATCTGTTTCGTGGGAGTATAGTAGTCAAGGTTATAGATTATCTTTATGGCCCTGTTTTGTAAAATTTCAAGTTGCCTTATTAGGCTTTTATTACACGATTGCCACACAACATCCATATATCTAAAATGGGAGTGAATAAGGGCATAATAAACATTTTTTAATAAAGGTCGAGGTAATCCATTGTCTCTCAATCTAGAAAGAATTCCAATAACTGATATTATTTTATTTTTTATTTTTTCAAGGTGATATTTCCAACTAAGAGTTGAATCTAGAGTTAGACCTAAAAAAGTGAGATTATCAACCTCTTGAATAATATAGTTTCCTAGCATGAGTTGATAATTTTGCTGAGATGTGAAACTTAATTTCCTGAAAAATATATACTTTGTTTTGTTTGTATTCAATACTAGTTTATTAAGTTTTAACCATTTATTTAGTTGATTAAGATCTGATTGCATTTTATTAATAATTTCAACTTCAGTATTTCCAGAATAAAAAATTGACATATCATCAGCAAATAAAGTGATATTACCATGTAGTTTTAAATTTGTAATGTCATTAATAAAAACTAGAAATAAAATAGGGCCTAAAACAGACCCTTGAGGTACTCCATATTGTTGTTTAAGCACTTTAGATTTTATCCCATTGATGTAAACATATTGATATCTATTTCTAAGGTAACTCTTGAACCAATTAAGTGGAATTCCTCTAATTCCTAAACTATACAACTTATTAAGAAGTAAATCCTTATCAACCATATCGAAGGCCTTTTTTAAGTCAATAAATAGCCCAGCTGCAATCAAATTATTATCTAATGTTTTCTGTATTGGGATAATTACATCAACAACAGCATTTACGGTGCTAGATTTTTTTAAGAAGCCATATTGAGCGGAGTTAAGTAATCTGTTTTGTGGGTTATTTAAGAAGGATAATAGCCTATTTTTCATAACTTTTTCTATTATTTTAGATAATGTGGGAAGAATACTAATGGGTCTATAATTATTAGGATCGATTTTTTCTCCACCCTTATATATTGGAATGATTTTGGCCGTTTTACAGATATCAGGCATTATTCCCTCACTAAAGGATAAGTTTATTAAATTGACCAGGTGAGGAATTAGGTGACTTGCACATTGCTTGATAGTGAGGCTATTTATATTATTCTCAGTCACACTGAATTTATTCTTAAGTGTTTTGACTATATTATTGACTTCATCTATATTTGTGGGTAATAGGAATATAGATTTATCATAAAATTTAATAGTGTTAATCTCTTCTGTAGTGATCAGTGTAGTAGGTCTTAATGATATTGGGATATTTACATAAAAGTTATTTAGTAAATTACAGACTTCATTATTGTCAGTATATATTTTATTATCAAATTTCAATTTAGTAATCTGGTTATTTGCAATTTTATTTCTATTTAGTAGATTATTAGCAATATTCCACATTTTTCTTTGATCACTAATGTCTTTAGACAATCTAATATAATATTGTTTTTTGAGCTGTTTCTTTAACTTAACTACCTGTCTAGCAAGATTTTTGTAGTCATTTAGAATGTTTATAGAGGCATTGATTTTCTTTCTTTTGGTAAATAGCGTATCCCTTCTTTTTATTAAGACCAAGAGTTCATCATTTACCCAGGGTTTTCGTGGTTGTTGAACTCTTTTTATTCGCCTTTTTATGGAACAAATATTTTCACCTGTATTTATATAAGTGGCAAGATTTTCTGTTAGATTATTCACATCATCACTGTAAGATTCAAATGGTGAGGCTGTGAAATAAGAATTTAGTTTGATGTAATCAACTTTAGTCCTGCAAAAGTTGTTAAAGGTATTTAGAGATGGTGCATCAGTATTCGGTTTTACATATAGTAGTAATATATTATGATCACTTATATCAGAGCAGATATTAGCTATATTTAATTTCATATCAATGTTGTCAGTAAGTATATGGTCAAGTAGAGAAGTAGTTGTGGATGTAATTCTAGTAGGTAGTCTGTTACAGATATTAAGATTGAAACTATTACAGAGATCTAAGTATGTTTTCACATAGTTATTCTCATTTCCAAGTATATTGATATTGAAGTCACCGAATATGTATGTTTGATACTTTGGTTTAGTTAGTAATATTGCCTCCATATCCAATAAGAATTCTGGTGTGTGGCTAAACTTAGGATTATATGCACCAATAATGTTATATATATTGTTAAGCTTTTTAATAGTGATGCATATTATACTATGGTATTTATTAATGTTCACCTCCCTTTCAATGGTCAAAGTGTCTCTAATATATACGGATAAACCACCACCATCTTGAGTCCTAGTTACGTGCATAGGTGTGTAACCATATATATTAAAGAAATCTATTTCACCTTGTTTAAGCCAAGTTTCCGTTATTATAATAATATCAAAATAACCTAACCTATCCAATATGATTTCCAGTTGCTCAAGTTTATTCCTAATACTTCTGGTGTTAATATACATGAAATTTAAATTATATCTTCTTATGTTCTTAGATTTATAAATGAATTGGTCCAAATCATCATAGCAATGTTCAGAGATTAACTGATGAGCCATTACGAAAGGTAGGTAAAAAACAATAAATGCCAACTAAGTTAAGCCTAGCTTATTTAGTGAGTTTAGACTTAAGATCATTAAGGTCTTTTTCACTTTTGATTTGAATAGCACTTTCACCAATTTTAACTCTAACCATAACTTTGCAGTTTCTGACCCAGGTTGCCTCAATAATACCTTCATGTTTTAGATCCCTTGCTTTCTTAGCTTACTTGCTTAATTAAGCTTTCTTAGCTTAATTGTACTTAAAAGCTTACTTTGACACTGTACATTTTCTTGTAGGTATACAATCATCATGTATTTTTTTTTAAAGTTGTAAAAAATCTATTGAACATGATATTTGCAGATATTTATTTGATATATTTTTTATAAGACCTTTAGGCAGTTCCAACTGCAATCAGTCACATTAGCTATTTACATAAATACATATCTTCAACAACCTAAGCTGTGATAATTCAATCTATCGTTATTTACAACAGTTCATTAGTTCATTTACATAGTACATTAGATGTCCTATCATTATTAGCAAGACACCTTCTAAAATTTTATATTTTGTCGTCAGTTATAGGTCTTGTTGTTATTACTTTTGAGTTGTGTTGAGACTGCATAGTACAGGTAGTAAAATTCACAGACAAGGATTTATGGTCAGAAAAGTGAAATTCATTGACTTCGCTTGAGATCTGGGAAATGCCTATGTTTGTAAAACTGTTGTCTAAGCAAGCCTTTTCTTTTGTATGGGTATTGTTAATACATTTCACGTTGAACTGTCTTAATAGGTTATCCAGTTGAGTTACAGTGGCATTATCTGTTGTAACATCGAAATCACCACCGATCACTAGAAGGTATTTTTTCCATTTAGGCCTAGGGGAACACAGGGCAGAACGGGGTGGCTCTATATCTCAGCCGTTTGGTGCTGCCGTCGACAAAAACTAACGAAATCACAATGGACGATCAGCAAAGCATCTTGGGATGTTATTCTTTTTCAATATGAGTTGAGATGTGGTTGTGTGTGTTGTTACAGTAAAATTAACGAGTTTCTTTGTAATATTGTCGGTCCTTTGCCGCAAGGTAAGCTGCAATCTTTTCCTTAGTTTATTATTGTTTGTAAACATATTGAAAGTGTATTATTTAAGCAGTATATTAAAGGTTCGTTATGTGAGAAAAATTTGGATTATGGAGGGTCATTGTCTAATCTAACCTAGCGCTGTCTCGGGGGCAGAATGGGGTGACTTCATTTCTTTACAATTCTTATCTTTTTTATTATTTTTAATTATCAATAGATAGTCCATGACTCTGAGAGGAAAATCAGGTATTTATTGAAGACGACTTTTTACCCTCAGCGACAACAGTCATTGAAGTAGGCCTAAGTGAACACTCATTACTAGTTATTTTCAATAAACCAGTCATTGACAATGCTGAAGAGCAAACCCTCGAGCCAAAGGCCCAGTTCTCTTGAGTGCCTGACACTGTGGGTCCTACGTCGTCCTCATTTCCAAATACCTCGCCAGGAAATCTGCTGGCCACCCCAAGATTGAGACAAAGAGAAAAAGGGTTTCATGAAAATGAGGGAAAACAGCCATACTGACTCCATCCCCCTAAAGGGCAGAACTGGAACATTTAGTAAGCCTCAAGACGTTCAAGGCCACAAAGAAGAAAGGGTATGGAAGAAATTCTTTGTAGGCAAAAAGCAAACACAAGGAAAGACAGGAAAGAAGACCGAAAAAATCACAAGTCGGTCAAGTGAAAATGAAGACGGTGATGAAGACACTGCTTGTCATATTTGACCTCTATTGGATGGTGGATTGCTTGTGGTGAGTGTAAATAGTGGTCACATAATTCGTGTGCAGGTAGCCTATAGACGTATGGACGACAAAACAGTATTCGTTTGTAGATATTGTACTAAAAAAATAAGTATTTTATTTTACCCCATTCTGCCCCGCATACAGGGCGGAACGGGGTGATTGACATTTTCTTAAATACTTCAAATTAATCCACAGCGAAACAATGTTTCTTAGATTTTTTACTGCTACTTGTGATCTGTAGACCATGAATAAATCATGAGTGCCTATACAATGCTTATTTTTGTTTTGTAGTAGAGCCTCGGTAATTCGAGCCCTGGTATTTCGAGGTTCCGTGTAATTCGAGCTGGTCTTAAGAAAATTAAAATTTTCGATAAAACTAAATTAAAATCCCGTTTTCATACGGTATCCGCATGTAAGCTTTACGCACTTCCGAATGTGTTACATTTTGAGCTTTCTTTCAATTTTTCCATGTACAAAAATGCAGTTAAAACTGTCCCACTTAGGGTTTCGTTCATAATACATAGTAGAAATTATTTTAAATGTTTGCCAATATACATACAGGCGTAACACAGGTTGGCCTATGTAGGCCTATTATATTGTTTGCTTATGTATTTTTTAAACCATTACTGTGCACATTAAACATTTATTTATGATTTACCCATTGATTTACAGTGTTTAGATACGCGGTCCAATCAGAGACGGCGAGACGGAGGGAAGACCCTTACTGATAGCGGCACCTCATTAGCTCGTACACGTGATTGGCGGTGAAGGAATTGGCTTCTCATTTGAAAAATACTCTAGTGATATTTCCGTATAATCCGAGTTTTTTGTAATTTGAGGTAGCCTCAGCCCCAATTAGCTCGAATTATCGGGGTTCTACTGTATCTTAGAAGATAGGATTAAATATTAAGTGCCCCGGGTTCCCCTACTTAGAAAACTGAGTAATGTTTCCAATTGGGTTAAAAATGTATCGACACATCCATTTGGAGATCTATATATTGAGACTACAATTAATTTAAGAGGCTTCAAAATGCATATCATTACATAGAAAATTTAAGTCTACTTCACTAATAGAAAACTGTAGGCTTTTGCTCACGTAGACTGATACACCACCCCTAATGTGCTCTTTTCTACAGTAACTTACTAACTAATCTGAAACTGTCTAACTTGGTGTAAGGTATTTCATGCTCTTTGGCCCAATGCTCGCTTATGCAAATAATATCAAATATATTATCACAGGCGAACTCATTGAGTATCGATTCTTTACTCTTTAAACATTGGATATGAAGAAATCCAGTTTTAAGTCCACGTTTGTTTCTTAGTCTGTTGTTTTCTAGAGTACTAAAAATTCTGCATTTATGACTATTTACTTTTGTATGGACACAGTCGGTTGTAAGTCTGTTTTGATTATCCTCTGGTTCTGATGGCCTAGTTCTTGGCACTACATTTAAGATTTCACCATATGTTCTGTCATCTAAAAGTAGAGAAACTCTGCTCTCTGTTTTAACTTTACCTTTGTTTGGCCTATCTAGTTTTTGGAATTGAATAGGTTTACATTAACACCAATCGAGTTAGGTGATTAATGTCTTGGTTCTTCAATGGCCTTCACTATGAAGTCACCGAGAAGTCTCTTCCCATGTTTTTTTGAAACGCTGTCCATGGGCTGTATGGTGTTTTCCCGGTACGCTGAATGTATTAATAAGTTTCACGTGATCATATTTCTTGCACATATCTGTTATTTGAAAGTTAACTGTCTTTGCACGTTTGTTTTCCCAGGAATATGGACTTAAATCATATCTATGTGGAGGTTACATACCTACATTCGTATTCACTAAGTCACTTATCGCTTTTTTCAATTTAGGCACTACACTTTCTGGCTTGCCATTTGTTATATCATTGGATCCACCAATAAGGATTACATAATCGCACTTTGCTTCCAGATTTCTTGCTACTTCATCTATTTTTGCCCCTGGTTTTACTACTGCACTGACACTTTTGATTACATCTGAGGAGCATCGTTTCAAAACGTATTAAGTGCACTCTTGGTCAAAATACAGTTTGATACAATTTCACCCTATTTCTTAAGCTCTCTTTAACGCTATCAATTCAGAATGGAACATTTCATGTTATATCCCGTGTTAATTCACTGTCAAAGTTGACGTATCGGATCAAATCGTATTATGTGCACGGGAATGAACGGTTCAAAGCGTATTATGTACAACTTTATTTTAGTGCACTTAATACGTTTTGAAACGATGCTCCTCATCTTTCCTATCATTAATTATACTTGCTAGGTCCCTGCCACGACTGTCCGTTAGAAGCAGTGCCTTGCCACTTGGTGTCTGTGATGCCGATGTTTTGGGGTGTTTGTTTGCAACACATTTTCTCCGTTGTTGTCATCGGCACCGATCACTGATAAAGGCGCATAATATTTATTACAGCTAACATATGTAGAAAGCGATGATGTCACTTTCAATTTACCTTTATGGTTAGATCGCACTGTGTTCCATTCATTCATATTAATTTCCTATTCTCTGTTGTTTCCAGTTTTATTTTGCACAAGTCTGCAGTTTTCTTCTTTTAACTTTTCAATTTCCTCGAGTGCAAGCTTTAAATCACTTTTAATTACCTCAATAATTTTATGTAGCGAAGCAATTGTGTCTTTCTCACACCTCTCTTTCATGGACTCCAATCTGTCTGATGTATTGGAATATCACTGTAACCATCTTCCTCTTTAGCTTCTATTTGCATATTTTCTTAATATGTACCTTCCTTTGGATTTACTTGTGTTTCACTTTGATTTCTTAGCTCGTATTTACAATTATTGGTAGAATTCCCAGAGCTCCTATTAAGACTAACATTGCTGGGAATCTGATCTCACTTTTTTTTGCATTCTAGTGGCATTTTAAGAAATTATGTGGAATTAGAATGCTGTCTTCCATAAATAACTATTCGTCATTCACTCTCATTTCTTATGTCTGAAACAATGGCAAGACGTTTGCTCACAAATGATGGCTTTTCAACGTTAACATTGTTAACACATTATTGACACACATTGACATTATTATTAAGATTAATAACGTCAAACATTTTGGAATTTAATAATAGTTATAATAATTTATATTCACCTTCTTGTAGTACATCTATAATTTTTTTATTTCTTAAATATGAAAAATGTATAAAATAAAATGTTCTTTTTTAATCAATAAACTCTAATCTCGCTTTTCTCAAAATAGCACTTTTGTGTAATTTAAACAGCTATAACTGTGGTATGTTTTAAGATTTTTCTTTCATTTTTGTACTAATTGACAGGAACTTTGTCCTTCAGAAGAATATCATGAAAAAATTGACAAATGATCCCCTTTTATTTTCAACACCACGTATCTTCACGTGCATAAAATAAACTGTAGAGCTGTAAGGTGTGGGCTAGGTGAGACTTAACAGTTTGGCTCATATCTATGAAACATCTAGTAAAACAGACAACATATTAAATTTAATTCCCTTTGCATTACCTTACCCTATGGGATCAAGCGGTGAGCTTCTTGCAACTCCATTCAGTGGTGATATACCAACAGGTGAACGAACTCGCAGATTGCGACACATCAGACTGAGGTGCTGGAATGTGAGGAGAGAACTTATGCACTCCGCATCAACTCTGCATATCTGAAACAGAAATTGTTGATGTCATCACTGTGGCTATGTAGAAAGAGTTCCTCATATCATAGCTGTGTGAACATGTAGAAGCAGTTCATGGGCAAGTAATAACAGTTCTTCAATAAGTTTCATTTTTCTGATTCACATTTACTCTGAAAACTTTTAGTTACCACCATTATCTCAATTATTTAAAATAGGTTAAAATCGCAATCAGTTCACAATTGCTCATACATGCATATTATGCGTATTATGTAAAATATATAAATATATATATATATAAATATATAAAACTTAAAAATATCATTATAAAACCTTTTCTTGAGTCGACATGTTTCAGACTCAATAGTTCATCTTCAGGTGTGTAGTGATCATGCTGCTTGTCCTGCTTCTATGCCGGTGAATCAAATGGACAATCTTGTCCAAAAAAATTCACTCTTCTTAATACTAAAAAGTTATGGTACGCATAGTTTAAAAAGGAGTGCTGTCGCTTCTCTGAATTTCAAGGGACAGAAAAAATTAGACTTTTCATTAAAAAAGAAAATGGATATAGAAAAAAATATAGTCTACATAAGGCAATTTTGGAATCAAAAGAGGTACTAGTTTCCAGTGTTGAGAAGGTAGTTATGAAAATGTAAATCAAAGTGAGCCAAATAAAGTTAATAAAAGTCAGACAATAAACACACACAACAACATAAAGATTCATCTGAAATTGCTACTCATTATGAAATGAGAAAGAAGAAAGGAGAATTATGAGAGTTCAACTCAGCAATACTAATGATGCCTGATGTCATCACTCATAACACACGTTCCAGACATCTTACAAAGCATGGTTTTTTGTGTCAATGTTCTGTCAGTGACACCTTTCTTAATAACCAATAATATAAATAGGTGTTTTGGAACCGGACAGGGGCTTTAGGTAGGGGTTCAATGGTTTAAAGATAGGGTCATAAAGAAGCTGGAACTGCTCCGACCATTTGGCTTAAGGCTTGGCTGGTTCTGGTTCCCAATGCTAGGGATTGGTAGAGTACAGTACTTGCTAAGGCTGGAGAAAATCTTGTATTTCATTTACAACTCTTTTGACATTTGCTTTTAGAACTTAAATCTACATAAAACTTTTTGATGTTTGAAGCCCTCAAGCATTTTGATTGACTCCCAAGAACAGCCAATCAGCAGTGAAGCTGCCATATTTCTATACTAGCAGGGGCTCGTGGCTTCGTCCATCATAGGCGTAACCAGGCCGACCATATGGGGGGTGTTATAACATCCGGGGGGTCTGGAAAATTAAAAAAATTAAGATGCACTATAACGAGTTTTAAGCTTCCCACTCTTTATACTCATATTAAGTAATTTATAAGCAGACTTTAAAAAATTGTACAATTTTCCTTTTTTTAATCAATGGGGGGTTCAAACCCCCAAACCCCTCCCCCCTCGTTATGCCTCTGTCGTCCATGATAATTAATTCCAAGATTAAAAATTAAGAGCAAAATAATTAAAACATATTTATTATCACTTACACGTGAACCAATCATAAACTAAACGATCACCGGTAATAATTATGAAACAGTCAAAAATCTGGCTATACAGTACATTTCACTATTCGAAAATGCTGCTTGGGAAAAACAACATCACAGTAGAGTTCCCTGGCCCAGAAAACCCCTGTATAGTGAGTTCCGTCCAAATGGATCAATGTATGCCCATTTAGGCCAACCGGTATATACATTATCCATCTTCTGTCTATGTTGAAAATTTCAGATGTCTGCGTGCCTTGACATTATACACAAACAAATCGACCAGGGAGAGCTTACAGACTTGAAGCGATCGATAATTCCATGCGATATGTTGAAAAAATCGCGATGCTCTTATTTTAAAAATATTATGAAAAAAGCAAAGCCACCTGCAATTAAACCGATGTTTCGATGGTGCAAAAAATACACTTTTTCTGCCAGTTTTTCACTCATAACTCATGAACAAAAGCAAAAATTAAAATGCTGGCTTTGAGGTGCATTCTTGCAACCTTTCAGTCCATCTCTGCATGCAGTAGATTTCGTTGGGCATCATCCACAGACATACAAATATTTCCTCTTATTATTATAGGTCTACCAGTACATTTTCAGATTTCTGTTGTCACTTTGCATTTCTTAAACAAATACAGGCTCAATACATATGAGTGCGGTATCAATTGAAATATTTATTTCCCCTTCCTGTTTAAGTAATCTGCATACTGCTGAGTTTTACTAAGCATTTTAACTAAAATATTTAATTAAAATGTTATATTTTGAAGTCCAAGAGAATGTTTCATTATGATATCTACCACAGACAATTCATTCAATAAACAGATCATAACACTGAAACAGTTTATAAATGCTAGCGATTATGGTCAACTCTGAAGCTGAAATTAATGTCAAATCTACATTAAACTTTAATGTGAGTAGCCTATATTTAATTTTAAACACTCTTTACTTGTCTATGTGCCAGTATCAATGTATTCGCTGATGGATTGTTTCGTTTGAAGGTAGTTTTGCTGTAAGGTTGTACTACAGGTATAACCTACATGTCAGTGAATCTTAGGCTCATGTCATTAATTGCCAGTGCAATACGTGAAATCGGTACATATTTTTAAGCATTTATGTTATTATAAATGATTGTACTTAAGTATAACGTTGAACCGAACTTCAATGCTAAATTCCAGTTTCCTGGCTTTTTTAATAAAAAAAAGTAAAGTGCGAACATTTCACATGGGTTTACTAGTTTATACTAAAGCTCTGTAATTATGTTTATGATATAGATTGAGTTGATCTATTAATGAGGTCTAGGTGAACACTTGTCTTTCATTACTCAAAAAAATTATTTGTTGCAGAAGAACAGTGTGTTATCAAGTTTTCTTCTACTCTGTTACCAAGGCAACCCCCTCGTTCGGCTGCATGAGCATACACCTCTGCACGTAGCGATGAGGAGAGAATCTACAAAGGTGTCAAACCACAATTTCTAAAGCTATAAGCATATTCGTGCAAAGAAAAACCCAATCTGTAACATTTGCACGAGTTTAAAACATTATTTCACACGGAAAAACAAACTGTCTTGAAGGTTTCCAATGTGACATTTAATACGAGAATATTGCTCACACACCGAAGGAAGAAATGAGTACCTTACATTATTTCCTACACTTGTAGACATATATGAGATTGTAAGTAAGATGCGTATGTAAAGTAGTCTTTATATATGTAGGTATGTATGTGTATGTATATAAACATGTTCAGTCAATGTGTAACTGGGGAATGCTGTTTCCATGTCAGTGCTCTTCACTATAGAAATAAAGAAACTGTAGCGAAGAGCAGTGGGAAGAAGCACTCGACATTCTCTTAAATTCTGATACAGGAGGAGGATTTGCTAGCTTCATCATTTCCATAGCGAAGAACAGCGAGAAAGAATAAAGACTTTAGTTTCTCATTTCCACAGTGTAGAGTACTAGGAAATACAAGGAATCTCCACGTGAAGGTTAGTGGGAAGAACTGTATAATCTCTTAATTCCCATAAGAAGAGAAGTCAGAAGAGAAGGTCTATAATGCCTTCATTTCCATAGGGAAGAGCGAGCAGTGGAATGGAACATGGACACCTTTTCATTTTTTCCATAGTGAAAGGTGGTGTGATATGTCAGGGACTACTACAGCGTATCCACAAATAAAAATTCAACAGACAAAGGTCTATTAAGCAAGGGAATTTTACTCTACAATATGTTACCAGCAAAATAAAGAAGAAACAGAATGGACAGTTTAATACTGCACTCAATAATAGGGATGTAGCTCGCCAAACTTCTCCGACAGATAGCGTGGGTGTACTAGCCGGTATGCGCTATCCGTTCGTCACTTGTTTTTCCAGATGTCGTCTGCTGGCACCATACTTTTAAATGGCATTCCATCTTCCCAGTCCGAAAAATATGTTCGTAATTTTATATTTTTATAGAGGACACGAGCTACTGTACGTACTTCCTTGTCTACTGGGCCCTTCTAGAATGTTGAAGTGTCAAAAATACGAAAGAAAAATCACAGCAGATAGGCTCTAAATAACACTAAAAAGGAAGGGTTAACAAACAAATATTGTGAGATATCTCCGATACAGATGACATTATTTTGTACTCGACTTGCAGTAATGTGTTATAATGTATGAATATTTATATGCAGTGTGGGGATTAGATATTCTTTAATTTTTAAATTAATATTAAATTTGCCGTGACCCTCGAGAAGATGTTATGGGCCATTTAAAAATAGAGTAAATTACAATTATAAATAAATTAAAATTACCTAGTAACGCAATGATAATTACAGTACATTGTGTTAGTTTTATACCTCTGTTAAACTGTATCTTTAGTGCACCTTTATATTTAAAGACCACTTCCCTGTTTAATTTATTTAGTTATTTTAGGCCTATTTATTTTACTTTGCTGTATAAATATGTGTATATTACTGTAGCCTTCTATTGCATCTGATATCAAAATAAAAATTCTGTGATTTCTAAATAGCCAAGTTAGACTGACGGCCTCGAATGAAAATTGTGACAATAGCGTTGCCAATTTAATAGGCTACATAACTTAACGTATGATAATGATTAAATTCTGCCTTTATAATCTGCTATGTCATGCAATGAAATATTCTTAACAATATTCTGTTTCATAACTAGAAATGAAAATCATGTAACGATGGTCTAGCATAACTTACCGATAATAAAAGGAATGAGAAAGAATGAGGAATGAGAAGAAAAAAGAAAGAAAAAAATGGCCTAATCGATTCTCAAGTTCCCATCTTTTTTAACTACGAGGGACAGGAAAAGGTAAGTTTTCATGTTGTAAACATATTTTAATATTTTGATTTTGAATACGTTTTTAATATGACGGTATAGGCTAAATATGCATTTGATATAGAAAATAAATAATATTTAAAATGTCTGAGAATACACACCACATAAATCAGTGTTTATCATGTATATCAATTAGTATTTTACTGTCTGAATCCTAGAGGTATATTCTTTTAGTTACTTTGAATCATACCCAATCGCCAAATTAGCAGCACTGTATATAAGTATTCATATCTGCATAACATTTTGTACGTCGGGGACATAGTAATGTAGTTAATAGCGGGCATTTCTCACAGTATTTATCAGCTTATTCTTCTTTCTTTTTGACTTATATAGCGTCTATCTTTTGCAATTTTTCTTTAAGCTTTTTCACGTAAATATATTCTGGAAGTGTCCAGTATACAAAGAAATGCGCCTAGTAGCATTTTACCCGCTACAAAAATAGAAAAGTTCGAACGTATTTTTCAGTCTGCTAAGATGAAACGCCATTTAAATGCTTGGAACCAACAGACAACAACTCGAAAAACAAGTGACGAACGGCTAGCGCATACCGGCTAGAGCAGTGGAGACATCTGCTGGTTCTAGTTCGCTACATCCCTATTATTTAATACAAAGGTGACTTTAAAGATTAGTTGAATTTTAGCTTACTTCACTGATTTCTTATTGATTCTTACAGTAATTATATTGATTTATCATATTAATAATGTTTATTATTGCAAAATATGTTTAATGTAATTAATGTGTGTCAAGATGTGTTTAATATTGTAATTTTATATTAAATATTTAATGATATTTAATATTGTTATTAGTATCCATTATTTTAAGATGTATTTGAAGTGTAAATAATATGTCAAAACATAGCTTTGGCGATGCTTGAGCAAATAAAACATTAATAACATAAACATCACCATCATAATCATAATAATCATCATCATCATCATCATTGTTGTTATCGTCATCATCACCATCATCATCATCATCATCCTCCTCCTATAGTTGATCCATTTCCATAGTGAGAACAGCAGAATGAATCAGGGACTCTATTGTTTCTTAATTTCCCTAAAGTCTAGTGGTAAGGAAGAGGGACTGAATGGTTTCTTAATTTCTATAGAGAAGAAAAGTTGGAAGGAACAGGGATGCTATGTTTCCTTCACTTTGATTATGAATAGCAGTGGGAAGGAAACAGGAGTAGTTGAGTAAACAGTAAATAGAGAGCTTTACTTCCTTCATAAGAAGACATTTTGTTGGATTTATTACACTATTAGATACAAATAAGAAATCACAGAATTGGTAATGAGATAATACTTCTTCTTCTAGGTTAGCAGCTCTCAGCTGCAAGAACCACAATTCCGACACTCCAAGCACCCCTTCAACTTCCCCATCTGTTACTCTTTTCATATTAGTTAAGCTCTTCGTTTTAATTTCTTCAAGAATCTTCTCTCATCATTTGCTCTTCTTATAATACTAGATAATAAAAATAATTAAGCAGATTCTTGGCACTGGTTCCTGTGTTTAATGTTCTAGCTGAAATGCAGTTCTGAACTTTTCCAACTCGTTTTAACCCCTTCATTTCTGATTTTTTGTGCATTTTCTATTGAAGTTATTTCTCTCCTGTGCAGAATTAACATTCCATGAAACTTTACAGAATCCACACTTCTATGGCAGTAACCTGGGAAGCTTGGAACTAAACTTTACTATATGCATACAAAAATTCTTTAACATACTATTCTGTGTGTGTGTGTACAATGATAATGTATTATATTCATGTGCGTGAAAGTAGGCCTGTGGGTAGACAATGTTCTCCTTGAAACCAAAATGCATTTTTTATCCTGTGTTGTTAATGAAGTTGTATTTGTGGGGGTACCGGAAGAATTTATAGATGCATAATTTGATTAAAAAAAAAGTTTATTGAAGGGTACAAGAAAGTTTGATCTTTAATATTAATGGTACTGCTATAACGAAGTGTCATTACAACATGTGGCTGCTACAGTTGTGTGTCTTGAAGAGGTCATATGAAGTGACCGATAAAAAGCAATTGGACTGCAATGATCATGTAGGCAACACTAAATGACCATTAGAAGCTAATGTTGAGGAAGGCACCAGTGTTTCCAAGAACTGCATGTGTGTTGAAAGGAACCAGCTGACTTGAGTATACTGGACAGAAGTACGAGGAATGTTATGAGCTGCCATCAGTTATCAGTGTATGTTATTAGAAGGCATTATAAATATCCAAAGTCCACCCATGTCTACACACTTTTTAAAAAAACTGTATTAGAACTACAGAAAATAGTTAATTTAATTATGATAGAAGTTTACATTGTGAAGTTTTATTTTGTGAGCAAAATATTGTTACTTTTACCATGTGCATCATGCACTATTTTTCCACATCTGTTGAAAATCTCAAGGAGGTTTACTATAAATTACACTTTATTTTCTTACACTGAGGAAAAATTTATTTTATTAACGAGCACCACTGCAGTAACTTTTAACACTGACTGTTAATGGCATTCTTTCAATGAGACTTTCATAACAATGATTTAGGCCCACTTAACTCATTGGAGAAGGGCATAGGTCCTTCAGGTAAAAGTCATGTAATCAATTAATTGCAAAATGTTATTAACAAAAATTACAGCAGTTAAACTGAAATTTACTCTTCTTAATACACATGATTTCACAGACTGGTAGTCACGGGTGCCACTCGCACACCCATCTTTCATTTGTCCAACTGCCTCATTAATCTTAAGTGATTTTATTTTAATTTACTTTCTGTATAGAAAACAAATAATTATCCTCCCACAATTAAATGCAATCATACTGTATAAATTACTTTCACTCATCAATTTATTTTAGTAAGACTTCTTCTAACTTCACATTTACTCATTAAAAGCTTTATTATTCTTCTACTATTTTACTTCATTCCTTCTGGAACACTTCCAACTATAATTTAAATTTCACATCATAAGCTTACATTTCCTTTTTACTTCAAATTTCTAACCTTAACTTCTTTTTTCCAAATTTTGACTTCTCTCACTAAATTCAACCTTCCACCTCAATTATTTCCTCAACAACTTATTACAACTTTAACACACTTTAGAATTTAGAATTTTGAACTTAGATTTAGGATTTTTACTCTCTCACAACATCTGCTACAATTTGCAAACCTTCCTTCCTCAAATAACTGAATTTCACTCTTCAATATTCCATTTCATCAGAACATTTTAAAATTCCTTTCTTTCAATTTTTTAAGCCATCTAGACCTACTTCTGTTCTAACTCACACAAATGTTCAGACTGATTACAGATAACTCTAGACTAATTAGACTACTCTCTAATTACAGATAACTTTTAAGTGCATTTCTTAGTTCATCTAACCTTGAGAGAAGCTTTACAAAACTTTTCTTTAATCGCAAAAGCTATTAAAGTTTTTAGTTTAGTACTTATCATACTATGTGCTGCTCCTGTCTTGTTGACTGTTCCAACACCACTTCCACTAGAATTTCTCATGTCAACTTTGGCACTAGTTGTTCCACTCCACTCTCCCATTGTTGGTGAACATACCCATGGCGAATAACTCATTCCACTCTCCCATCCTCACTGCACATACTCTTCTCTATGCCGTCTACAGCTAATCTTCCAATTGTACCCTCTGAAGGCAACTTCTAGCAAGTCCTAAATTCATCTCTCTAATAACTTCTTGAGAGTTACACTTTAAATCTCTATATATATTTAACAACTTCTCATGACTTCTTTTCTCTTCAACTTTTTCGCCATCTCTCTAAACTTTTACTTCACAGTTAATATGTGTGTACTTCCTTAGGTGACACACTCTGCTGCAGAGTTTCTATCTCTCCTTTCTTAAATTAACTCCACTTAATTCTTGCCACCCTTTTAACTTTTCAGCATAAATGCTGGAGACTGACTCACAACTGTCTTAACCGTCACAACTCTACCAACTGTAAGCAACTTCTTTAACGTAAGTGCCTGGGGCGCTCCCCCACTGTGGAGACCTTCTCCTTGGCAGCTTCCCCACTCGACTCCACAACTGTCTAACTTTCAACTCTCCTTATTCTCGAATGTCCAGCCATCACTTAAAAAAAGAAAAAATGCCCTCCGCAGGCGCAGAACAACTCGTATCGAGTTATGGGCCAGAACGTTAGGTCCTAAGAAAAGGTAAAACATGTAATTAACTAAGTTGTTGACTATTAAACACTTTAGGCTTCACTTTTCCTTACATTTTTGCAGGACGTACGTTTCATGGGCTTTGCCCACATTTTCAACTGCCTGTCAACTGTCTATTTTCTGCTTGGAGAACACTGGCACCTTCTGGTTTTGGTTTAACAAACTTCTTGATAAAGTTTTCTTCTAGCGGTATTTCAAAATTCATCAGTTTATCTTCATACTTTTTCATATAAATCTTTTCCCACACTTCCAGATCTTTTTGTTTATTAACTGATTTCAATGAGTTGACTTTCTTAAGGATGTGATGATTCTTATTCCAACAATGAGCTGCTACTGCTGATTTGTCTATTTGACAGTATTTAATATTCCTTAGAAGTTCTTTCAGTCTAGTGTCTATATTTATTTTTGTTTTACCCAGGGGTGCCCACAGGGGGGGGGGTTAAGACGCAGACTGCATCATTGAAATTTCTAGGGGGGCCAAATATTATCGTTTTATGAATTTTCTGGGGGGGGGGGGGTGAAATTTTTTTTCAAAATTAGCATTTTATATGTTAAAAATAAAAACAGTCAAGTTTTATAACTCCAAAAGGTCTCTTCTAACAGTGGATTAGGAAAGGGGGGTCCAGGGGGTTTGGACCCCCCAAAATTCAAAACCTAAAATTCTATATTTGTATTTTTAAAAAATTATTTAATTAAACAAGATTTGTTGGTGTGTCAAATATGATATAGGAGTTATTTTCTTTTCATAACATATCCACTGTTCCATGTGTTATTCAACTTTTCTTATAAATCGTAATAAGTATTATTACTTAAGTAACAATTTCTTGTATAAGTTGCCATGTCTTAGAGTATAGTAAACAAATTTGCTAACTAGTTTTTCAGTGCTAAAATAGCATAAAATGTGATATTCATTAGTTCAACATTTAAAAATTTCCTGGGGGTGGACACCTGACTTAGGTAACATTCTCTTATTTACATTGGCATGTCTTAGAGTACGGTAAACAAATTTCCTAACAAGTTTTTGAGTGCTAAAATAGCATAAAATGTGATTTTCATTAGTTCAATATTTAAAAATTTTCCGGGGGTGACCCCTACTTAGGATGATTTTTTATTTACATTGGCATGTCTTAGAGTATGGTAAACAAATTTCCTAACTAGTTTTTGAGTGCTAAAATAGCGTAAAATGATATTTTCATTAGTTCAATATTTAAAAATTTTTCGGGGGTGGAGCCCCCACTTAGGTAATGATTTCTTATTTACATTGGCATGTCTTAGAGTATGGTAAACAAATTTCCTAACTAGTTTTTTAGTGCTAAAATAGACTAAAATGTGATTTTCGTTAGTTCAATATTTACAAATTTCCCGGGGTGGACACCCGACTTAGGTAACAATTTCTTGTTTACATTGGCATGTCTTAGAGTACAATAAACAAATATCCTAACTACTTTTTGAGTGCTAAAATAGCGTAAAATGTGATTTTCATTAGTTCAATATTTAAAAATTTTCCGGGGGTGGCCCCTACTTAGGAAATGATTTCTTATTTACATTGGCATGTCTTAGAGAATGGTAAACAAATTTCCTAACTAGTTTTTCTGTGCTAAAATAGCGTAAAATGTGAATTCCATTAGTTCAATATTTAAAAATTTTCTGGGGATGGACCCCCGACCCCCCCTTTTTTGGGGGGGGGAGGGGTATTCCAAAAAAAAACCCGCAATTATTTTCTGGCTACGTCATTTTTGCACTTATTATATTATTATATCATTAATATAATGTTACAAAGTAGCCCAAGAAGTTAAAGCAACAAAAAATTAAAAAAGTAACCCCCGTAGAAAACATTATATGGTTGCCCTTGTCGACAGCCAGTCAGGTTGGGGGGATGAGCAATGAAGTTTGGGGGGTGAGCAATGAAGTTGGGGGGGGGGGTGAGTCTTGAAGTTGGGGGGGGGGTGAGTCTTGAAGTTTGAGGGGGGTGGGCACCCCTGTTTTACCTATATATATTTCATTGCACTTAGAACAATTTATCTGGTAGATACCTGCCTTTTTCCTTTGGGTATTTTATCACAATGGTTGGTTTTAGTTAAATTTTTAATGTTGTATTTGTTGTACGCAGACAAAGATATCTTGTATATAATGGTCTCTCGGGCTTCCAACCGGGTTAAAATATGGTTTGCTTCCGAGCTTTCGGCTGCTGTCAGCTCTGCAGCCATCTTCTGGGAGAGAAGTGCGCTAGTTCTGTGTCTGGCTCCAACACCAACCAATAGCATTCCTGCTTTTCACCCCGGGATTTCCTGTGCTCCGATTGGTCGCTCTCTGCAAACTCCACCAGCTATAAAAAGGAGCCAGACACAGAACTAGCGCACTTCTCTCCCAGAAGATGGCTGCAGAGCTGACAGCAGCCGAAAGCTCGGAAGCAAACCATATTTTAACCCGGCTGGAAGCCCGAGAGACCATTATATATAACCAACGCCGGGAAAGTCTCAAGTCTTTTATAAAGATATCTTGTATTCTTTAAAGGTTTTCTGAAATTTTTGAGTGGCCCAAGGATGAAATGTGAATTTTGTGAATATTGTTTTTTTCTATCTCTGATGCTAAAGTTGTTATTGTTTATAACTGCTTCTGTTTTTTGAATTTTTCTATTTTCTTGTCTACTAGATTTTTTTCCAAATCCATTCTTTTCTGCAGCTTTCAGTATTTGTGAATATTCCTCATCATATGTCTCTTTCGATAAAGGAAGGTTGACCAATCTATGTGTTAAACTATTGATTACTGCATGTTTGTGTGGTCTGGTGACACTAATGCCATGCCACATGTACAATACAAGCCACGAGGGTGTAAGAAAAATTGGCCGTACGGTGGACTTGGTTTAAAAGTGATCTGGCAGGTTCTGAAGTTCGCTGCAAGGGAGGGATGTCTCTGTGTTCAAAATGTCCCATCACAATCATAGTGAAACCAAAGTATTCTTAAAGAATTTGACGTCATGTTGTCATAGTAACCCCCTAACCCCCTAATGAGGAATAGACCTGGTTTGAAGGGCAGAGTCGCCTCACATACAGTCTCCAGGTATTGTGCAAAAGAGAGAGAGAGAGAGAGAGAGAGAGAGAGAGAGAGAGAGAGAGAGAGAGAGAGAGAGAGAGAGAGAGAGAGAGAGAGAGAGAGAGAGAGAAACACAATGAAACCCCAACCCGACTAGGCCTGCTCACTAAATGTTTTCTTGCTTCCCTTCTCTCAGCAATTGACTATGAGATTCAAGACATTGTAGCTGTGTACAGAAACAACAAGACTGTGGATAAAGAATACACGATTTGTTAATATTTATAAAATTGTTATTTTCAAATTTAAACATAAATTGTAGGTGAAGGGCCCCTTCACTCCTTTCACTTGGCTGGCCGCCACCAGTACCTTAAACATGGTCACTGAGTAGCGAAAGTTTGAAAACCCATGGTCTATAGAAGGATTACTTTTTCAACATTTTCAAATTGCTGAGTTCATTCCTCACGGTGAATGCTGTGGCTGAAATAAGTTGGAGGAGTTGAATCTCACTTCAAATCAAAGTGAAGAGACCACTTCTCCACTTAGTCCACAAACCACTTTCTCTTCTTTGCATTGTAGCACCATGAACATTTCTGGAGAATTAGGAAACTCTGTTCTCATGACAAGTCCATTCGTAACGCTTCATAATTAGGCACTAATACTCAAAGACAAGGATATTTCTTCTATCTGTATTACTTCTCTGCAACTTGAAATGCCAAGAGACTTTAGAGTTGGAATTGTAACTGAATGAGGCTATTTAGCAATCCAGCCCATTTTAAGAACCGTGCAGTTTGATTTCAGAGGCTTCATGAATAAATGACACTTTCAAAGAGGTTATAGCTGAAGGTGTGAGCATAGTGGTTAGGGGACAGGAAATACTGTGAGTCCAAACAAATGCTTCACTCGTTTTCTTTTACTAAAACTTCAAATTCACAGCGGACTAAAGCCAATGGCACTAAGCATAACTGGGGCAGTCTCATGACTTGAGGGATAACATTTCATTCACTGCTGCTTTAGTTTAATACCTAATATTTATACTATGAATGAGAAATCCTTGTAGTAATAAGCACATTACAAGTCATGGATATCTTCTTTTCACAACATGTAGATATTTCAGAAATAGATATTTCCTACAAAAAACAAAAATATTCTGTTGAGGAGAGACAAAAACTCGCAGCAAATACGCCTTGTCATTCAAATTTTGAAGCAAAGGGCGCATGTCCTAGACAAGAGTCCATATAGAGATGATATTTATTTTGTTGAAACCGGCATTCTTTCTTGATATGAGCTATAACACCTTCCTAATTGGTAATCGTCATTTCAAAAGAGTCTATCAAGTTTCAGTCCATTCTCCCTTATATGTCATAAATTTGTCTTGTATGTAAACATTACTGAACAATTCTAGTTACATATAAGATTTTGTACTTCCAATATAAATAATTTTAAAAGATAATAAATTTGCATACAAGCTATGGTACTAAAATGGTTTAATAGATGATAATTTGTTTAATAAGCTTTAATAATACAGAGAATTCCCATTAGGTTGAGTATGGCTGCACCAAAAACCGATTACGATACACACACTCACTTCTATCAGTAACACACCTGAGTTGTTATCAATCACAGTGAGTCATGCTATCCGTACACCTGTCAATTGTTTTGCTTATCTGTGTTTGCTGATATGAGATGTATATTGCACAGCAACAAATTTTTATCTGTGAAAACTTCTTCAGACATTCTTGATAGAGAAACTCTAAACAAAACTAAAATCTGTGGAGCTACATCCATGCAGGAATTAGGCCTACCATCTGGCGGCAGGATTGGGAGGTATGTGGGGAGCATGCTGACACCCAAAGCTGTTCATGATGGTTTCCATGACCGAAGCTGTTATTTCTAAATCCTCAGCTCCTCGGTTTGAATCACAAGGCTGAGTGTGCCTGAACTCAGAAAAACCAAAAGAGATATCGGGGATCGACCCTGGGCCTGCGGATCCATAGCCATGAAAACATGCAGGTGGTCTCTTGATAAAAAAGTCTCACAGAAAATTTAGTAGAATGTATCTGAATTCTACAGGACCAATCAAATCAATTTTCCAGTAAAGAATCAGTGTATATTATAAATAAAATTCAATGTAAGAACATGACAAATTGATAGACCTAGGTCCTTGTTTGAAAGTAGTTCTAATAAATAAGTATGTTTATTAGCAAGTCAGGCAGGTGTATCTTAAATAGTGACACTGAGAGCTAAAAAACTAGCCTAAAACAATGTCACAGAAAATGTAAGCAAATGATATTGTAAACATAATGCAACAAGAATTTAACTTGCTAACAACATATTCAGATGATATAAGCATGCAAGGGAAATTACGTAAATTAAAGGTAAGGAAGATGTGATTACTTTGCATATTTTTTACCTGACTAAACTAAAATTTCTTGGTGAATACAACCACTCTCAAATGGCAGCAGGCCATTTGGTTCATACAAAAGGTCTCAACATAAGAGGAATCCTCTATATCACCTGTCATAGTAAAGAGATAAAAGTCTGACTAGAATAAATACGATTAGCATAAAAAAAAGCTGTCCTGTGTATCAGAAGAATTTATATATTTTTTCATGTTACATACAATTGATATATTTTTGCAAACAAAAACTGTTGGAAGGGGATGGGTTTCAAGACTTGCTACTTCCGTCCTAAATATCAACACATCAAACTCTTTCCTTTCATTAACTTAATAAACTTTCAAACATTCAACTTCACATATTAATGTAAGTAAATACTCACTAAACGAGGACGCACGTTTCGATGGCCTTGCCATCATCCTCAGCTAATTTAACCAAATGTTTCCTTTGAAGTTTGAACCACAAACGTAAACCTAGAAGTTTTCTATTTACTTGAGGTACATTCGGTATACTTTAATTCATAAGCGATAACACAAACTTTATTATGCTGTAGATAACTTTGGTACCTCAGACACTGGAAGTATTAATTTGATTTTATTTGCACATTCTTCATTACATTATTGAACTTAATTCTCATATAATATATTATTTTGCTTGACAGTTCTAATATAACAGGCTAATTTTTAAACATTTATTTAAATTCTAAAGCAGAAACTACTTGTTACAAACTTATGGGATTGTTATAAAATTCAGCTTGAGATATGGAATATAATTTTAAAATTTATATTAAGGTTCTCATTTGATTTCCATCCAAACTGCAATGAAAAGACAGATATGCCACTAAGCTTTTTTTGTTTTCTAAGAAAGCGAACTATACCTTCTAATATACTAGAAAACAACAATGACTCGTTCTTTAAAATAACACAACGGAATGCTATGTAAAATATAAAGGAATACTGGTCTATGAGCCTTCTTGGTAAATTTATCAACAATGGGTAGCAATGTATTTTCACATCAAAGATAATCACTTAAATAATGTATAGCTAGGAGTTGAAATGAGTTCTCAATATGTTCATCAAACGACGCAGTGGCTCTAATTCTTTCTAGGCGTCCATCATTAAAAATTAGTTTAAAGGTTAAACAAAATAAACTGTTTATGTAAATTCCTTGGCGCATTCATTTATTCATTTAAGTTCACATTTCCATTGCTCTTGTGGTTTATATTTTAGTAATACGTCAAAGTAAGAGGCATTTAATTTTGTTTTACTGAAAATACAATACCTTTTAAGTAAGCTTTGTTTGCCATTAATCAATTTTGATAATGAAAAGAAATTAATACTTTTTGTTTTCAGTTTTAATGATTGCAAACAGACTACAAATAAACAGTAACGTGTGCAATGTCCACTACATTTCACACATCTCTGTTCTACCTACAGAATTCAATGCTCGGGTGTCATGAAACCCATCCCTACTAAACATCACAGAGAACCAAATGTGTACCACAGTCTTCATGACAGCGATTCTTTTCTTGCAGCAAACAGCAAAATTTGATAACGTAAGTACGGTTGCCACCCCACTGATTTTACAGTCGATCTTCAAGTTTGAATTTAAGAACACCCAGGCCAAAAATATGAAATTCCTCTAATTTGTTACAAGTTTTGATGCAAAAATACTCTCAACATGAATGAAATCTTAACTCACTGCCTTCCTTGTAAAATTCTACAGTATTACTTTTCGTAATAGCTATGTTGAAAAAATTGAAATAACTTAATGGAAATCCCAAAATACAATAATGAAATATGTTAACTGAATAAGATTCTTAAGTTCTTACAAAGTCAGTCCAGTTTCTTTCTTTCTCTCATACCTATAAGAAATATCACTGTTTTAGAATTAAAAAATTAACAAACAAAAAAAAAAAAAAAAAAAATTAGGTGATTACAAATCATATTGAAGGAAATCATTAATACACTTTTTTGTTTTAGTTAACTATTAAACTTATTAAAGCAAAGTAAACTATTACCTATAAAGGCCGTGAAGGCCCTTAGGGTACCAGGAAGTTTGAGGCTCCTAGATTTTTAGACATTCGGCAGCCACCTTTAACCTCAGGATTGCTTCTGGTACTCATGTCTCTCCCAGGGCCATAGTGCCAAAAAAAGGATTAGGCCAATTGAGAAATCCCAATGAGCTCAATGGGGATCGAACCCGTGACCTTACTGTTTGTAGCTCAGTGGTTAAATTAACAAGTAATGCTATTGTGAAATACAATAAGGGTTTACTAATAATCATTTTGATAAATAACACTTAGGCTTATACCATGTTATTATTTTAATTTATTTTTTAATTCCTTAATTATTGGCAACCTTACAGGCAAGTATTCTGATCCTAAGCCTTAGACTACGTAAACCAACATGACCTGCCACAAGCCGTGGTCTTTCAAGTGCACAATTTTCAAGATCTAGTCAGTATATCACCCAATTAGTGAACAGCGAGGAAGCAATTTGTATTACGCAGCAAAACGAGATAAAAACACTCGGGTCCCTCTATCTCTGTACATATTGGCTCAAGAAGTGTTGGATCGTAGAGCAGTAAGTTCAAAAAGCTATGAGCTGGAAGAGTTAGATCTGGCATCTACAAGTCTATGTCGAGACCCCCACTTCCAACTCACAGCAATCTGATAAACCCCCAGTCCTCCAATCAGCAGATCTTCTGCAGTCACACAATCAGTTCTTTATTAAATAATTATTCCAAGGCAATGGCATTAATGTTTGGACTAAGGAGTTTTATGAACACACGCTGTAATTTTAGTCAAATAAAAATGTCCACCTGATTCGCTGCAACACTGTGATCACTACTTTACAAGTACAAATCTATTGCGCACCCAAATTTTTAAAGTTAAAATAAAAAAAATAAAAAAAAGAGTTTTTGGCAAATGCAATGACCATCAATGATAGGATATTTTATTTGTTATTTTATCTTAGTATTTTATTTTAAACAACAACGGATTTGTGAAAGTTGATGAATTTCAGTTTAGGAAGGAGAGTGCAGGACAATATGGAACCCCGCCACCTTTCAACACATTTGGTGTCGAGCTAACTTCTACCTGTGTTTGTGCATGTGATAAAAGTAATGAAGTCAAGAATTACAGCAATGCTTGTTACGTAAGTAATCGAACTTACTGCCGAATATGCACACCAATTTTGAATGCTATAAATGGACAAAGATTCACATACATCCAATATTTAAAAATAAAAATGAATGGAAGAAAATAAATATATTTTCTCCTTCCAGTAAGGGGTTGCAGGGGTGGTTTAAAAATTCATGCACTGAGATTTAAATTACTGTTAGGCCACTCTTGATTTCAACGAAGAAAGTAAACAAATTACACAAAAGGGTGATGGGTTCAAAACCCATGAGTGTGTTTTTGGAGAGAGAGAGAGAGCAAAAAGGGGTACAAAACAATCTTTTGGAGAGACAGTCAAGACATAGGTCCTGTATCATAACTTCAAACCTAATAAAATTTCCATGGTAATTAATACACAAATAAGAAAATTTATGGTTCTATTTAAAGAGGGCATTTGTATTTACTAGTAACATCTTTTTCAAAAAGTAGAATGCCATTGCCAAGGACTCAATTTCAAATAAATGTATAACAGAATGTAAAAAGCAACACTGAAAGGAACTATATAAGCAAAGAAGGCAAGTTTACAATAAACTTTAAAAAGAAAGACGAACACACTGAGTGTACAAAGACTGTAAAACGTTTATAGACAAATATTCCACAAGAAAATATAATAAACACAGATATTAACAAAGGGAGCATGAGATGACCTTGGTGCTCGGGGTGCTGCAATTTTATATTACAAGAAGAAAACCAGAGCTAAAAAAAGGGAAGCCTGCAAATTTACTGGTTGAGTGGTTCAATTGCTCGCTTTCCCCCGCTGGGACCCGGAATCCAATCTCGGTGGATCCATGGGCAACTTATGGTGGACAAAATGGGGTTGGGCAGGTTTTCTTGGGGTGCTCCTATTTCCACTGCCATGTATCATTCCACCATTGCTCCATTCATCAAAATATGATCACTTTGTAGCAATCAAGGGGTTAGTAATAGTTCGGATAATTTGAATTCCCATCTAGAAACAATACTTGTACCATGAATGAAATATTATTTTCTATAGTTCCTACAAAGTTGTTCAGTATTAATTTTCATTTCCTAGCCACAACGTAAGGCAATGTCGAGAGAGAAGAGACAAACAGGTTAACACTGACATTATACTATAACATGAAATATTAAATTGCAATTAGATCCATAAATGCTAGCAAAATAAAATAAAGTTCTTTCTTCTGCTCATGGCTGTAAGAAACACGAACAATATAGAAACAAAGTTCCATGAATAATAATTAATTTTCTGTTATTACAGTCCTCGTTGAAAATAATGACATTTCTTGTTTAATGGACTAACTCTAACTCCATGGTGCTAAGCTAAATCACATGGAGGGATCACGACCATGCATTATCTACATTCATCCTTCAGCACTGGCAGATAGCAGGATCATGTGATATTATTGGTTGTAACCATCTGTCCTCGCAAGGTCGAATGTACACCGCTCCCAAATCAAGACAAGCAGATATGTAGTCAGCAATATTAACCACTCAGTAGTTTAATGGACTCCTCAATTTAATTTAATTTAATTTAATTGTACAATACAGTAATGATCCAGTAATCGATATCTTTGTATAGGTTTAGCTTATACAAACGTGCTTATATTACCATCGTTCTTTGGAAACACAAGATACTAGTCTATTCGGTTTAATTTGTTTTTACTTCTTTCTTTATTTACTGGGTTATTGGTATATTCTTTGGTGGCAAATTCTTTGAAATGAAAAATGGCTAATTCCTCTGACCTGCACTAATGAACTTGATGTGGGCATACATTCAGAATATCCTCAGCAGTATACTGTAAGACAGGTGGACCAAACCTTGATCAACTCGGTTATTTTCCTGAGGTATAAGAAAACAAATGGGATGGGAAACAAAGCTCCAATCTCTGTACAAGATGCAAGTAATGCTCCAATCCCTTGAAAATAGAAGAGCTATTTGCATTGTTCTCTTCAGTATGCTTCTTAAGTTTTCTCATTTTATTTGGTTAACTTTATTTTTGTATCGCAAAGTAAACCTAAACAAAAAGCTGATATTACAGCTGATATCACTGAAATTTAGAAAATAATTTTTTATTTTTGTTAATTTATCATAAATACTAGGAATAAAATTAGGAACAAAATAATTGTTAATAAGACATTCTGCTTACGAAAAACAGTCTGCTTCAAAATATTTTCAGTCAAAAAATTTTTAATTGTACTAAACTTGCCACAAGCACTAGACACTGACAATAATAGGGACTGAGAATATTTATCATGCATTTTTATTGTCTTCAGTTCTTGCAAAACATATAGGGTTTTGTAATTGTTCTTAACAATGGTACTTATTACCAACCATCACATGATTTTTTCTTGGCATTTAAGAGAAAAAAATTTTTTTTCACAAAAAGTGCCTTACTACTTAAAACAATTATAAATTAAATGTATTATAACGTCTGTGTGATATGTTTTAACTATTTACGAGAAAGCTTTTAAGTAATTAATGCAAGACCTAAAAACAATAAATTAAAATAATATGAGTAATTAAATAAAATATTTATTTTAGGCCATTGAGCCTCCCTCCCCCCAAGAAAAAGTTTGTACTTGGTGAAGGTGGACAGGTTTCTATCTAAATAAATAGATCACAAACTAAATTACTATTAGAGTAATATGCCGAATGTTGCGGAGGTATTCATTTCAAGGGCAAAGCTACACATTTTGACAGTGGTGACGGGGTGTTAATGGATGCTTATGTACCTCTCTGTCCTTCTTGTTTAGTAAAGATGACAAGCATTGGCTTTCCGCTACAAAATGCTGAATACTAACCAGTCTCAAATCAATGACTTTAAGTGTGCCTAGATGTTTTAATCTGGTGTTGGCAGAGAAAAAAGTCTTGCAGGAAAAACATTGTTAAATGATCTACCACATTTAATATCAATATTATTAATATTACTGTTCTGTTACTCCTATTATTGTTATTATTATTATTTTATTGTTGTTTTATTATTATTAATATCATTATTATCCTTACAGTTTTTGTTACTGCTTTATTATCAATACTATTTTCATTTTTGTTTTCTTTTTAATCTGTGGTACCCCTTCCACCTGAAGTATGATTTTTCATTTTCAATTAAACAGCTGTAACCAGATTTGGAAGTTAAAATGCAGGCCTACTGCCTTAAACTAAACATGTAATACTCGTATATGATGTATTTTACAGACGTCGATATTTTAAGTAACAAACATAATTTGAGAAGCAATTACTCTGTAAAGATCTTCTCGGATATATGACAACTCGTCATCACAAGGCTTCTGTCTTTAAAACAAAGTATATTACGTTTTATAAACAGATAAAAATCAAACAAGAAAACAACAATGTAGTACCTATAAATAGGATGTATCATAAGAAGCTTATTACATAATCGAGTGAATAATCAATACCATAAACTGCTTCCTACTTTATACATGTACAAATGAATCTTGTCTTATATTTCATTAATAAATGTTATAACTTTCGTATTCAGAAAGTCCTACTAAAACTACATGTACTTTGGCGGAAATACATACATTTTCTCTTTATTGGGGATGTTTAAATGTGCTGCTTTTTTATGATTCCGAGTGGCCAGTGTATTTTATGCTAAATTAATGATAGTTGCAATAGTGAAGACCTTGCTAATTGTCAAAACACACCTTAAGGGAATGGCATGTGCTGACAAAGTATCGGTAGAAAATGCACTTCTTGATAGAATACATAAAAGTTTTAAGAAGCGACAATGAGGCTTCTACTTCTATACCAGTATGGAGAAGAAATTTAAGAAGTATTTGGGATAATTTGTGTGCACGAGACAAAGGTAAATTTTATGTTCCTTAAATTTTCTGGATGGAATTTTTGTCCCCATCTTTCCTTAATTGTCCCCGAGTTTTCCAAAACTTAAAAAGATTCCCGTTTTTATATAAACATTATATGAACAAATTCCTTTAACCAATAAAATATGTTTCGAAAACTGTGCTATAGCGTGCATAAACGTTTGACTCGAATACGGAATTCCGATTGATAAACATAAGAATGTTTAATTAATGAACCAAGGAATTAACTCAACATATAGAATTTCACTGCTTTCTTTTTTTAAAGTTATTCCGAGCATGATAAAAATGTTACCATAAGACAATAACCTCTTAGTACAGATCTGGGAACCGCAATCTCTGACGTAATTAACGCCTCCTCCTCGCCACAGATGAGTGGCTAACGGCAGTCACACGTCAATAAAAAATACGCTAACATTTTAAAAGTTTGGAAAACTTGCGTAACTAGCTATTGTAGTACAGGGTTTAAAGGGGTGATGGGTGAAAATTCGATCATTTTTATAATAAAAAGCAGTTTTTTTTTTTCACTTTACTGCACCAAAATTAACTTATTTTACAAGACCAATCGATGGATTTTCAAAGTTTCAGACTCCGCCGCGCTTGGAATGCCTTTTGCCAGCCACGAGGGTCGACTACACAATGTAATTGAACAATTAAAGGTTTCCTACAATTTTCATAATATGTATTAAATTATTTTATGCACGTTGTACCGAGTATTGTTAACAATGCAGGTTATCGGGTTCTTTTAGTTACTCTTAAGCTACTTTTTAATTAAGAATTATTTGTACGAATACATTCTTTATTTTTTTCCTAGTTATGCAGCCCACGCCGACCGGGCCTCGAGGACCGCGAACTGTCGGGAAAGGGACTGTCTTTGGATCACACACACATTTTTTTGAGCAGACAAGGACAAGAAGGGTCTCCCATGGAGTGATCAGCGCAATGTCGGGCCACTAGGACGAGGATCACCCCGACATTCTCTTACATTAAAAAAATAAATAAATAAACACTTAGGTAACTTGTCCCGAGCAGGAATCCAACCCGGGCCCGCTCCTGAGAGAAGCGAACGCAAACCCAGCGTCACAGCGGGGGACATGCGAGTAACAGATATTTCGGGGACAATAAATTATCTCTTTACCCTCAGGGTGCAGACCATATATTTACAGTATAATTTGCACGAAGATATATACTGTACTGTATTTTGAAAATATGGTCTAGGCTAATTTACAAAAAGAAAATGTTACATAACTCAAATTATATCCGATTGCTACGAATTACACATTTTATAGGAAAAACATGTGTGTGCCAAAAATAATCCGTCTACGAAGAAAATTGCAGAAGATAGTAAGAAGGAAAGAGTCACAAAACACCTCCACCCATAATAATCATGCGAGGAAGCCAGCAACCATGAACAGAATCACCTATCTATTACCCCGTTTCGGTCTCCTTGCTGATCTTCTGCTAATGCTGGCTGGCCATCAGGCTCAACAGTGGTAATTTCTGTGGCTGCACAGCAACTAACTACATACCTGGGGCAGGGGTGAATTTATATACCCTTCCAACATTACGTCATGTACGATAAGGTATCCAATAGCTTGATTTTAACAGGTGATTGGTGGTCGATTAGCCAATAACGCGTATCACTACGCTCCCTTTATCAGTGATGTAGCAATGCCTTTACATCTCCATCTGTTGAACCCGAAGGGGTATAAGAATATCCAACTGAGAATAGACCTACGTGGTGTACAGGTAGTGTGCCCTCCTCTGTCCTGTTCTGAAGGTAATGGGTTCAAACCCGGCCGGTTTTTCAGGACGTAAAAATCCTTGGCATGGAGCCAGAACTCCATCTGCACATAATAAAGCTACCTTAGTTACTTCTAGAGTTTTGATCGAAGGAAAAAAAGGGTAAATAAATTCGCCTACGGTACTGTAACCTCCATTTGGAGACCTCTCTACCTCGTCCGCGGTGAGATACGGGGTTGACTATCCATTTTTTGGTAAAACGTCCCGCTGACCATAATGTTTTGTTGGGGCGCTGAAATGCATTGCTTCTTTACGCTACAGCAGCGCATCTGACTTTTATGACAAAATAAGATTATAAAATGCACTTCCTCTTAAAATACATAAAAGTTAGAAGTATAGTATCAATGAGTCATCTACTTCTGCAGAATAAATTATCTACATCAGTGTAGAAATTTAAGTAGTGAATTATTTAAGTCGCTTTGCATAATTTGTATACATGAGACACAAGCAAAATTTAAATGTTCGCTAAATTTTGTGGATGAATTTTTTGTCGTCTCGTTCGTACATTAACATTATATGGACATCCTACTCTATCCATCTGTATGCAAAATAATTTGCTATTACTATTCCTGCGTCATTAATACAGAAAACAATTTGTTTCTTCGGACCCACGTCCCCTTATCACGCCGTTACTGCGGCTCATGCTAGCGGTCCCGAGTTCAAATCTCGGGGCCGGCGGTCGTGTCCTTGTGGTGGACAAAGCCGTGAGTTTTGTTTTTTTCTCTCTCTGTCTCTCTCTCTCGGTCTCTTTCTTTCTCTCTCTCTCTCTCTCGGTCTCTCTCTCTCTCTCGGTCTCTCTCTCTCTCTCTCTCTCTGTCTCTCGGTCTCTTTCTCTCTCTCTCTCTCTCTCTCTCTCTCTCTCTGGGAACCTCCCGTTTTCCCCTTCATTCATTCCACCGACACTCTCCATTTCAACTTCCTTTCCCCCCTCGTTATCATCCCGTTCCCCTTTACTGGTTTTCGGGCCAGCTCCTGCTGCAGGCCTCACCCGTCCTGCCCGTTGCTTGTGGTCAACAGTTGCTGGTGGTGTACCGTGTCTCTGGGGCTCTCAGAGGGACCCTGGGTATGTGGCGCACGCCAGGGTGTGCCGCGCCCTTGGGGCTCTTTTATGAGGTACCCCGGGTTCGGTGCACGTGGAGCTGTACCTGGTCTTGTTGGATGTAGGGGAGCTCCGTGGGGGGTCGCGGTGGAGTCTGTTGACAGAGGGGCCTTAGGGGCTTAGGGAATGCACATCATTCCGTCTCCTAGGGGCTGCACAACGAGCTCTCCTATGTGGCCTACGTGCGCAGCCGACAAGACAAGACAAGACCACTTATGACGAACTGAAACATTAGGCTAAGATGGGTAGGAGTGGGTAGGAGGTGTTGATTTCTCGAATTGTACAAACTGGCATGACGCACGAGAAGACATTAGGAACTAATTGCTAAGACGATAGTGTTTCAAGTATCCCATACATCACGAAACTGCATAATGATTTCATTTCTTCATATCAACCAGAGTAAAAGGCGTGTTTTTAAAGTAAGTACCGATAATTTTTTTTTAAATAACAAAACATTATTTTCCAAATACTTTATTGCCATTCATTACCTTACACCATACAATACTTCTCCACACAGACATCGCCGTTATTCAGGCACTTGTCCTAACGGGAAACCAGTTTTTGTATACCTTCGTCAAAGAATGATGCAGCCTGTGATGAAAGCCAAGTCCACATTTCTTGTTTTACATCATCGTCGTCCTTGAAATGTTTTCCACCAAAGAATTTCTTCAGAAGATGGAACAGATGAAAATCGCTTGGTGCCAAATCCGGACTGTAGAGAGGGTAGTCGAATTGTTCCCAACCAAACGATGCGATCAGATATTGCACATTTTCACGACCTTCGTTAAACTGTCTAACCAACTTCTTCATCGTTCCATCGCTCATTATTAATTCCCATAAACCTTACACAACTGGTGATGAATGTTTGGTGGCGTCCCATTTCTCGCATTGAAAAAACGAATCACTTATCTGACATCATAGTCGGCGGGTCGTTCGATTGTTTTGAACATTTCGAATCGCTCTAACAACAGGAAAAGACAAAGTGACGATCGCTCACACCTGCGTCTGACTTCCTAATGAATGGAGGAAGTGATCGTGCATGCTCGAAACTGCAACTGCAACTCTGCAGCGCGAAAATATTTAAACGGTACTTACTTTAAAAATACACATCGTATCATAATTATATCCTTTCTAATACAAGCCCTCTCCTACTTCAAATTGAGACCAAACGCATTCTTAATTTTATTGATATTAATCACTTTAAATTGAGACCAAACAACTTCATTATAAATGATCCAACCTTTTCCCCGTCAAATAGCAAATACAATATTTATGGTGGTAACTACAAGTTAACCAATTAAATTTACTGCACTAAGATGTTTGAAATGTTTGGTTATTTTCATGCTCAGGAATTGGTAATTTACCTTAGGTTCACACGTGTTTTTTTTTTTTTTTTTTTTTTTTTACAAGACTGAACCGAAAACGGGGTTTTTAATAGGTGATCAACTATATCGGTGGAATTGTTCATGCAACACTGAAACATAATCAAACACACAGTTTAGGTCAGCAATGAGAATGTAATGTTTATGTTACCCCGGTTTCAAGCGAGCAGGTATCTGAGGGATGAGACTACTACCCCGATAAACCTTTTTTCTAGTGTCTGCGGTGGTGCCATATGTCGCTCTTGCGCAAGGAATTAGCCTGTCTTCTCTCAAGGAGTAGGTTAACATTTAGTGGGAAAAGTCGAGTAACTCGCACTTGATGAGACTACAACTTGGCTGACCACCATCCAGTCTCAACTTGCCTCCTCTGCCGAATCATGAGATTTCGAGGCTGCCTAAGCACGCGGCACCACAAGTTGATGCATAATAACAATAGGAAGTGGGATGTGCAGCGGCGAAAAATATTTTAATGATAGTACTAATGGGTTTATAATGAAAAAGGACTTAGTTGACGATGCTTTTTTTTATTTGTCTATGATTCCACTTTTCTTGGCACTTTATTTAGGTACTGAAGACTCATGGCAGAGTGCACATTCTCCGGTTTTCTCAGCCGTTTCGTTACCGCGGTAAACGTAATACCGGGGTATTCTCAAAATCTCTGTGCACCATTGCGAAAATACCGCGGTTTGCTAATGCTTGGAAATATTGCGGTTACTCTGCTCCGAATCCATTTTTCCATTGATGGTTTCTTCCATGACCGCTAGGTTTTCTCTCTCTTTGCACGTCTGCCAGTCATGGTGGCTCCCTAGTACGCTATTGCTTTTCCAAATTCAATGTATTTGTTGCCTTATTATTCAATAAAAAGATGTTCATAAGGATAACAGGGAATATTATATTGCGTACATAATGTCGTCTGAATTCCAACTTTGAATTCAAGCACCATAGATACTGTACCAAACGTGAAATGAGTTGCTTTCGCTCTGGTTGAGGTGAGAAAGGAAGCTCATTTCAATCGATGTATTTGCACAGTATTCGCAAAGATATGTACCATCGTTCATTCTTCAAATAGATCCCACCTGTCTGTACATTTAAATAAAATAACATTGATGTTTTAAAGAATAATTCTCACACGTTTGCAATCCAAGGCAAAGCAACACCACGAAATCTCTGCTCTGAATTCGACATAGCCTCGCTTTTATTCCCGTACGACTAGTAGAAATTTTAGGTGCAAAATCATGTGCATAGCCATGAAAGGGCTGTTATAATTATGTTCGTGTACGTGCAGGTATGATAAATTGATTTACATACCCTATATACCGATACACAGGCTATATCGTGATGCATGCAGCCATTCACTTAAATTTTGCCTAGGACCACTGGTTTTCCATATTTCATTTATTTGTTCCCTTTTTTTCAGTAATAAAAGTTTATAAGGATAAAATGGAATATTATATTGCATATATATATATATATATATATATATATATATATATATATATATATTTATGTCGTCTGAATTCAAACTGATTTCAAACACCATAAATACTGTACTAATCATACTATTCGTGGTTACGCCTCTTCGATGGACCTGGTTTGGTTGAGGTAAGAAAGAAAAGTAATTTCAATCGATGTTACAGCACAGTATTTGCAAAGATATGCACCATCGTTCATTCTTCAAATAGACCCCACCTGTCTCTCATTATTCTTTATGTTCAATTAGCTTTTGGCCTGGATATCGTAAATATGATACATTACGCTGATCTCCATCTTGGAAAGAAAACAGCGGTTTTCTCACTTTACAGCTCCTTCACGGCCTGTTTGCATCTTACCGCGATAAAAGTCGAAACCGAGCACGGTGCAACGAAAGTATGACATTACCGGGGTAAACTAAGCAACTTTACCGCGGTATTCTGAATACCGAGGTTGGTGCACTCGGCCATAAGTCTCAGAGTCTACCCTTACGTACGCCACTGTAAAATATAAATTTGCAAAAGTGCTTTTTTAAATTAATTTTGAAAGTGATATTTAAAGGAAAAATATCAGAGAAGACATAATTTACTATAAAATCACAGAAAGATGATACCAATTTACAAACAAATCAATCAAAATGTTTGATCTCTATTTTTGTTCCTTCCCTCTCACGCAGGGGTGATCTCAGCTGATCAAGAACATTATATTCTAATTTATCTCCAAATACAAGAATTCCTTCGTACTATTATTATGGGAAGAGAAGTAAAATAAGTGTTTGTACTCCCTGCTGATTTCTTTAACACGGGCGAAATACTTCCTGGTTCGGAAGTGTGCCACAGGTTTATCGACCTTCACTGTAAGCTATGTTTACTCCATATCTCTCTTATCATCTTTACTACCAAGCCCACCCTTGGGATGGGACATGCATGCTGTATACCGGTACTTGGATCGAAGTGCTTTTTTTTATTATTAATTTTGAAAGTGATATTTAAAGGAAAGTTTGTAAAATATGAGAAAATACATAATTTACTATAAAATCACAGAAATCAAACAAATCAATGAAAAGCTTCGGGCCCAGTATTGAAGTTCAATTTCATAAGCCGAGAATGAGTAGGCCTAATACAAAGACCGGGTCTCACGACTTGGGAGAGTCTGACAGGTGACCAGATTTCTGGGACGACTTAAATAATTGCTCTCGACCCGGAATGCAACGACGCACAGTAATTGAAGCGTTTAGTTTTATAAGGGTCTAAGTGCCAAAATCATGATTTTTCAGCTGCTAATTTTAAATGGATCTATGTACCCAGAACAATGCATTTCAGAAGGGTCCAAGGTCCAGGGAAGGCCACGTTAGTAGCAATAAATTCCAAGATATAGCACACGTCTTTCTGTGAGTCTATGTCTTGTTTTCTACACAATCATGATTTTGGCACTTAGACCCTTATAAAACTAAACTCATGCTTAGCGTGGGCCTGGCATGCAAGCGGTCCCGGGTTAAAATCCCGAGGCAGGTGGGCGTATCATTCGTGGTGGACGAAGCCATGACTTTGGGGGTTTTTCTCGGGGATCCTCCCGTTTCCCCCTCTCGTTCCACCAAAACTCTCCACTTCACACCTTCAAATTCCCCCTCATTATGATCACGTTTCCTTTCCCGTCCTGCTTGTGGCTTGTGGTCACATTGTTATTGTTGGTGATGTGCCGCGACCCTTCGGGCTTTCTCCTTGAGGGACCGGGGACGTGACGCACGTGGTATGGTTTCTGGTTCTAGCTGGATGTTGGGAAGTTCCGTGGGGGCTCGCGGTGGAATGTGCTTCGGGGGGGCCTTTGGGTATGACAATCATCCCATTACCAGGGGTTGGTATAATGGGCCCGCACATGCGGCCTACGTGCTTATGGTCGTTCCCAACCTGCCTCTCCCCTTACGTGGGGTTCCACTATTGAATCTTGCGATGAGCTGAATAACAGACACCAACTGTTAATATAACTCTAATATAATTCTAACGTTATATTCCTATCTGTATGATAAAAGCGACTCATTATTCAAAGATGTGGCATTGAAAGAAAATATATGGACATAAATTTCCTAAGAAATGAACTACAGTAGTACTGTACATACAGCCCATACATACTGTTCAATTTGACCTATAACCTATGTCTACATACACTTGTATGATTTTGATTTATTTACATGTGTTTAATACATACATGAAAGATAATTCTTTTTCGTCTGTGGCAGTCATTTTATCAGCTGTGACTCGTTGTAACCAACGTTTAAGTTTTCATTGTGAATGCTGACTGCCATGCTTAAGTTTGCATTAAGTTTTATGTTCTTAAGTTTACGGTTAATTTTCTGTGCGAATGCAGCATTAGGTCTACTGAATGTATGGCATTTCATAATATGGCACATGGCAACTAAACTCAATTCATGACTGACATTGCTAGAAAAATTAAAATATGTTCAAACCTCAAATGACCGAGAATTGTAAGAGAACCCGAGGGGGCTTGATTCCAAAAATCGGAACTGTCCCGTCCAAATTCAAGAGACGTTTCACAAAACTTAACATTTCCTCATATTTTGGTACCAGCTGAATTCATTGGTATAGTTGAAATTTAGCTAAATTTAACATGTATTGATGTAAAACGTGGATGAAGTGATGGAGTTTTCAGAAAATTTAACATCTACCGGCAACGAGTTTTTACAAAAGTGAACATCTACACACCACTCACTGAAACTTTATATCCTTTATTTAAATTAAATGGTGAGTGTCTAATTTTTTGTAGAGACTGGCATATATTTGATTTAAAATATAAAGCTCAGGACATTCTGAAGAAGAAGCTTCCATTCAAAATGACTAACGTCCATGTGCAAGAGACAGGTATCCAAGAAGTTCAAGTTCTTAAGCCGACACCATTGATACAGCTATGAAACTTCCTTTCATAAATCATTTTAGTGAGAATAAAAGAGTGCTGACATAAAGAAGCTACTTTGATGCATCTTCAGAAAAAGTTTAACATTTTATGAAGACATGTACCCGGATTGTTAGAAGAATGGTGAAGATAATGCAGCGTCTGTGCATCTGAGGTGTCCTGTTCTTGTTAAGACTTAATTATTAACACTATTGTTGGAGAATTATTCAATGACACAACCACCGGTGTACCAACAGTGTTGGGGGCCTGGGTCCTACCCAGTATCCGTAATTTATACCATTCCCACAGTCTACACAAATATGCGACAGTAAGCTGCCTTTTTAGTATGCATTAGGCAACTTTATGTTTCTACCGTAAGTTTGTTTTAGAGTACCAGTACCTGTACTGACTTGTGGCTGGAGAAAATCCATGATAGTATGAAATTTCTTTAGCCATAGTAGTAAAAAGGCATTTCAACTAAATATTTGTGATTTCACAATATTTTTATGCATATTATAAATCAAATGAAACTGAAACAGCAAGGATTTAGAAAGCAGATTAACGACAAACTAAACAGTATATAAAATATAAATCTTTCTTGCGAGTTTTTGCCTCTGCAAATGTTGTTATTATGTCATGGTTTTGCAACAGAGTACTCAGGGCTAAGCTTGACAATCGAGATTGCCCTCTCTTCCCTTGTTCGTCGAGGCTTATATCTGTGGCTTTGTTCTAAAAGGACCAATGTCATAAAACTTGCTTTTGAGCTAACTGACTTTGAAGCCTTTATAGAAGTAACATTTTTTGCTGAGAACTTCCGACATTGGCCTGTAAGGTTTCTGTATTATGACTATTAATAGCAACAGACATTGGCATTTTTAGTATACGAAAGATAAAGATTAGCCGAGCTCAATAATGCATAGATCTCATTTTTGCAAGAAATTGACACTGGCCCTTTTAGAACCAAGCCACAGATATTATCTTATTATAGGAGACCCATGGTACTTCGGATGTTGTTGTTTCTAATCTCTCTTTTATTTAATTCATTATTTTTTAAAATAATACGCCGTAGCGTAGTGGTTGAGGCGCTGCGCTACAAACCGGAAGGTTGCGGCTTCAATTCCCGATGAGGTTGTTGGAGTTCTTCAATTGGCCTAATCCTTCTGGTGGCATTATGGCCCTGAGATCGACTCAGCCTCTAACATAAATGAGTACCAGGAGCAATCCTGGGGGTAAAGGCGGCCAGTGCTTAAGGCTGACAACCTTACCATCTTCACGTGCCGAATGTCCAAAATCTGGGAGCCTCAACCTTCTGGAACCATCTGGGCCTTCATGGTTTGTACAGGGATTACTTTTTTTATAATGTTGTTTAATAGACAACTGTTTATTCACTCAAACCAAGACTCATCATTGGTCTGGTAAAAATACATAAATACAATTTAGGGGCCTATGTGCAAAAGCGGGGCCTGGGGTAGATCGCCCCTCCCGTCCCCGCATTGGTACACCACTGGATACAACAGAACAAAGGCATATAAATGCCTGAGATTTATTAATACACTTTTTACTGCGAAATATGCTTTAAAAGTAGAAGGATAGTAAGGTTTTCTTGAAAATCTTTATTAAGAAATTTAGAAAACGATGAGAAAAGTGCGTAGATGTTGACTTTTGTGAAAATTCTTTATTTTTAGGGTTACTTTAGAGACAGTATTTATTTATAAATATATGTAAAATTTCCACAATCTAGTTGAATTATATCATTTTCTCTAAACTAATTATCTGTGAAAATAATGTATTTAATTTGTGAATTAATTAAAAAAAATCTCTCCTGTAAATTTCTGTTTTTGTAGTTGTGAAGTTTTGTGAAACCCCTCCTAATAGGGATGTGCTAAGCAGGCATTGTTCTCAGAGCCTTTCTGCTTATGACGTTTGGTTGCAACCACTTACGTGATATTGGCGATTCCCCGGCAGGGTGTTGACTTAACGCCTTGAGCAGTATACTTACTTAGTTGGTAGACTATCGCAGGCACAACTCTGCCCCATCGGGGAGGGTGTTTGGGGTACCTGTACTGCTACAGGACACAAAACTACAGGAACTAAGAAAAGAAAACTGGATAGTACACTTTGGACGGGTCAAGGTGCAAATCGGCATCAGGGAACGAGATGGCTGATAGGTTAGCGAAAGAGGCGGCTGCCAACAATGACCTAACAATAGTATATAACAAAATGCCTATCACTACAATATCGATTGAACTGCGAAAGAGAAGTCTTAATAAATGGCAGACTCAATGGGAGAATACCAACAAAGGAACCTTATGTAGAACGTTCTTCCGTATGGTGTAGCAGAGACTAAAAATCAAGATCCCATCTACTCCGGAATTCACATCACTTATAACAGGACATGGTAAAACGAAGTCTTATCTGCACAGATTCAGGTTACTCGACAACCCAATATGTACTAGCAATGAAGAAGAACAACACCAGAACATTTAATAAACAAGTGCAAAATTCTGGAAAACGAAAGGAGAATTATGATACGTGAAATTAGGGCAAGGTGGGGGGGGGGAGGAAGTCGCAGACTACAAACAAGGCTCTTATACAGAGATATCTTGATGCACTTCGGAAGTTCATAAATGCAATGGACTTTTCCCTCTTATAAAAGTAGAGACACTCTATACACAGGGCCGTGGAAAGAAAGCAAGGGCCCCAGGGAAAATTTTTCCCGGACCCCCGTCAAATATTAAATTCACTACCCAACTCGCCCTTTATAATGTATGCAACAAAAGGATTATGTAATGACATTACATAATATTATTAAGTGCCAGAATGGTACCGGTACTTCATGAGATTGTCTGGTAGACAGGACTGTCTGACTGTCTGTCTGTCCAAGCGTCTGTAAGCGCAACAACTCAAATACACTTTATCGGATTTTCATAAAACTTGGTATACCATTTATAACGCCCATAGGACGAAGCCTATTGATTTTGGACCAAATCGGTTAACTGATGCCTGGCAGGAAAAGGAAAAATACATTAGGAACAATTTTATCTGTATGTACCAGTATAATGTTTTGAAAATTATGATTTTAAATGCCAAACGTTAGTGAGGCCTACTGTTGAGTCCGAAAGAATTTGTGCTTCTACTTTTCAAAAATAGCCATTTTTCTTCAAGATTAATCCGTTTCAGATAATCTGAAAGTTCCGTGTCACCATTAAACGACAGGACAATGCAGATAAAATAAAATCAGGTAAACTGATATAACAAAGTGCCAGTATGTTTTTGTTGATTCAATTATAATTGCAATTATGATAAGCAGAAAATAAGTTTTTCTAATCAGATTAAAATCGACCAGCGTCAGCAGAACTACAGATCTGTGATACCTTGACAATCGCGCACTCACATAAAAATAAAAAATAAAAATAAAAAATCCACGTCAAATCTGCTGGCTCCGGGATTTGATCCGGGGACCTCCAGAATATGAGTTCAAGGCATTACCATTTGGCCAACTCAGTCAGTTTGATTGTGTCGTTTGATAAGCATAAGTGATGGAATAGTGTTAACTGTCAAATTATACCGGTAGACAAAAATTTTTAAAAACATGTGACTTTTAATTAGTCCTTACTCTGGTACCGGTGAACCGATTAGGTCCAAAATTAATAGGCTTCTTGCCATGGACGTTATAAATGCGTATACCAAGTTTCATGAAAATCCGATAAAGCATATTTGAGTTATGGGGCCTTTTGTTATATAATACCATAAAAAGCACTAAATTGGGCATTATTCCAGTACCGGCCAACCGATTGGGTCCAATATCAACAGACTTCTTCCCATGGAGATTATAAATGTGTATACCAAGTTTCATGAAAATCCGATAAAGCGTATTTGAGTTATGGCGCATTTAAATAAAAACACTAAATTGGGTTTGACGCCGGTACCGGTGAACCGATTTGGTTCAATAATAATAGAGTTCTTCCCATGGACATTATAAATGCGTATACCAAGTTTCATGAAAATCCGATAAAGCGTATTTGTGTTATGGCGCGTACAGGCACACGGACGGACAGACAGACAGACGGGCGGACGGACAGACATTTTTCGTTCCCCACACACAATCTCATAAAGTACCACACTGGCACTTAATAAACACATAAAACATAACTTAAGCTATTTATTGACTTATAAACAATTTTATTTTAGAGTAAATTTAGAAAGTAAAAAATAAAACCTGGTCAGCCTTTTGGGGCCCAGACCCCTGGCCCCAGCCCCGGCTGCCCCTCCCTCTCGTCGGGCCTGTCTATACAAGACAGTAAGTGCATCAGCAGAACTCAAAACGGTGGAAAATATGGTACCGCAACTACATTCACAGAATATAATAACCAAAATTTTAAACTTAGCAATAACATCTCAGGAAGATAAGAACATTCCATATCAGCATTAATTATTAATTAATTATTATTCTAAATTGATATAGTTTAATAGCCTGTATACTACTGTAATATTATTTCCTTAGCTTAAGTTGTATTAATACTAGGAGGTGCCCGTGGCTTCACCACGATAATTCTTTTAAAAATTAAAAATTAAGAGTATAATAATTATTAAAGCATTATATTTATTAACACTTGCACGCGAATCATTCATAAACTAAGCCATTAATAATTAATGAAACAGCTAAAATTCCTGCTTTAGAGTACATTCCACGACATGAAAGCGCCCCCTGGGAAAACTATATCAGAATCGATTATGCAGTTCCAAAGAACCTGTGAACACATAATACGTATTGTTTCTCAGCTGTTTATTGACATGAATATGATGTGAATTTTATTTTATCAATTCAGTGTAATTTTCAGAAATTATATAATGTTTCAAGGGAAGGAATGGTTTGTTTGGATTATTATTATCAGCGATATTTCAAGAGATAAAACAATCAATATTTTACAGCTGTTGCCCCCGGCTTCGCCCGCCATTATTCATTGACTCCAGGATTTTTAAGAAAATTACACTGGTAGATTATTAAAAATGTTTGTGGTTCAGAGCTATGAAAATTGTAAGTAAAAATAAAATTAGAATATTTGTTCATTGTGTTCATTTCACTTAGGCCTTATATAATAAAGAAACGGTTTTCCTTCCTAATTTTGTAGTCGTCATGAAAGTTTAGACTGCGAGAGACGAACATCGCCGAGTATACCCGATGTCTCACGAAGCGGGCGAGCAAGCACGCTATTTAGGGCCGTTGAATTGTATAAGAGTAGATGTTGTAAAAGACAACACCTAACATGTAGTACTGCCCTGTAATGGAGCATGTTGTTAATAAAAAAAAAAATAATAATAAAAAAAGAGATAAAGCCCTGAAGCTGAGGTAGTTCTAAAGCAGTGCTTCTCAACCTAAAAGTCCGTGGATAGGACATAGGGGTTGGAGAAGAATGCTGATTTAGCTCTGCATAATCTCTTTTTATCAAAGTTTTCGTTGGATGTATAGGCATTGTCTCTGTTGCTCGTTACATGAAAATATTAGAGGAGAAAAATTCCTCTGAGACTGGGATTTGAACCCAGGACCTTTGGCTATCCGAGCCACTGCTCTACCAACTCAGCTAATCCAGAGTTCACTTCACAGAGCCAGATGGAACCTCTCTCCTAGTACTGATTGCCCTGATGCAGTACTGTGAGGAACACTAATTAGTGATTTTTGTGACTGAGCTTCCACTTTTATTGTACAGTTAACATTCAAGATGGATAAAATTAAAGCAACCAACTGATATTTCTCCTTCCTGTGTCTACTATACGATGTAAAGCTATGCCCGTAAAGTCGTGGTTCTGAACTGAAGATGACATTCCTGTCATCTTACAAACATGCAAACGATGACGTCAGTGCACCAATCAAAAGAGCAGTGCACCTATCAAAAGGGGCACTGCAGCATAGTGTTTGTTGCTTAGTCCAATATCAACGTTTGCTGTGTAAACATTTACTGCAGGTACAGGATGGCACAGAGAAGACGCCTACAAGATTCTCTTCGGTGGAGGGCCATAGGAAGAATGGAAGCAGGACAGTCTCAAGCTGATGTGGCCAGATGGCTTAATGTGAATCGTTCTGTTGTTTCTCGGATGTGGCAACAGTTTGTAGAGTCCAAAAATGTATCCCGAAGACCAGGGCATGAACGACCAAGAGTGACATCAGAAAGAGAGGACCGTTATTTGGCTGTAAGGGCAGACGGTACCGCCGTAGTACTGCACGACAACTGGCATCTGACCTCACAGCATCCACTGGAACAGTTCTATTGAGGAAAACAGTGTACAGAAGGCTTCGGCAGAGAGCCCTTTATTGTCAGAGACCTGCTGTATGTGTACCCCTGACACGTATTCACAGAACAGTACGTCTAGAGCAGACTGGACATGCCAACTGGACGGTCAAACAGTGGGCCAATGTTCTCTTTACAGATGAGTTCAGATTTTGTCTTGAAAATGATTCTCGACGGATTCACATCTTGAGAGAACCTGGAACACGATTTCGGGACGCAAACATTGTGGAAATAGACCGATACGGAGGTGAATCAATAATGATGTGGGCAGGATTTCTGTTGACTACCTGAACACCTCTTCATGAAGTTGTACGGGTAAATCGGCAAGGTTTAACTGCTGTCAGGTATCGTGACGAGATCTTGGCACCTCATGTGCGATTGTTTTGAGGTGCTGTGGGCCCATACCTCATACTGATGGATGATAATGCTCGTCCTCATAGGGCACAGGTGGTGGATGATTTCCTGGAAACTGAAGATACTGCACGAAGTTCTGCTGTGGTGTGGAGACTGAAGCTCACCACCATACGGCATCCTTCATAGAGTCCAGATTTAGCGCCGTCTGACTTTCATCTGTTTCCAATAATGATAGAAGATCTGCAGGGACATCACTATGCATCTGATGATGTTGAGAGAACTGTGAGAGGTTGGTCCCCGAAACATAGTGTCGACTTCTTCCGTGACGGCTTCAAAAAACTTGTTCACTGTTGGCAGAAGTATATCCAAGTGTCTGGTGATTATGTGGAAAAGTGAATACTAATTAAAGGGCACATTCTAAGGAGTATTTCTGTGTTTGATTTATTAAAATACTTCCATCGAAACCCAAGTTATGAAGGTGGAGGCATTACTTTTCATTCAGCCCTCGTATGTGTGTGTGTGTGTGTGTGTATATATATATTTATTTATTTATATATATATATATATATATATATATATATATATATATATATATATATATGTGCATTCATGAACCAAAGATTATGTTATAATATTCTCTCCTATAATATTCTCATATAATGTCCAACAGAGACATTAATCTGTGGTTATTGAATGCATATATATCCATCTTGAATGTTAACTGTACAATAACAGTGGAAGCCCGGTCACAAAAAACACTAATTAGTGTGCCTCACAGTACTGCAAATGATATAACTTGTCTGTCAATGGGGCAGACCATTAAGGGCAATCAATCATAGGAGAAGGGTTCAATCTGGCGCTTTGAAGTGAACTTTTAATGATAAAGCTTGTGTGTGGATACTGGCTTTGCTATAATTTCTTTCATGCAAATCCATTTAAATTACGGCATACACTAACCAAATTCAGGACCATATTTTCATCTGTGGTCAATCGTGTTTGATAATCTGATGCCATTTTTTTGGAAACACAAACAAATTTAATGCCAACATAAGTTAGAAATTTATAGAAATGAGAATAATAAATTTAGAAATTTACACTATGTAAATTGCTGGAAGTTAGAACAACCGTTCTCATTGTACTGTAGGCCTACTGTTCACAAAAAGATCCCTCGTAAAAGACTATAGAAGACCTGTTGAGAAGGACAAGGCACAGATGATTTTACTGCAAGAAACCGGTGTCTTTGTCCTGTTTTTTTATTGTAATGAACCTGTTTGGAGGCTTTAAATGCAGGTCTACCAAAAAGAAATTCCTTAAAGTCAGGCATTTTTACAAGTGGACGAAAAAATCAATTTTGGTTGATCGAAGTTTGGATAGCATGGTTCTAATGTACTTAGATTTGCAATGAGAATGACTTTGCAATTTGAAATCTTAGTACTGGTGCTTGCTTATCCATGAAATTAGTACTCGATAGAGGAAAACAACCGATAGATATCCCCAATATATCTTTAGATAAGCTATCAGTATAAAATAAATATCCTGTTATGTTTGCAGAGTATCAAGTGTTCAGTTTTTTACTTCTGTCTTATCTCATTTTATTTAAGTGTTTTCTCTGTAAATTGAGGTAAGGTAAGCTTGTTAACTATTGGCTGTACACTCAGAAGATGTTAAGAGTATAGCATACCTGAGAGTTACTAAGAACACATTAATATAGTCAGGCACCAGTGGTACATCATTGTTATTTATTGAGCTCAAGCTGATGCTTACATTTTAAATCCCAAAGATTGTTACATATGAGGGTCATTCAATAATTTAAAGAGACAAACTGACATGGAGAAAAAACAGTTTATTTTTACAAAACAAGACTTTTCCTACTTTTCAACATAATCCCCATCAACATTTATACACTTTTCCCAACGGGTTACTAGCTTTTTTATACCGGCTGCAAAGAACTCTTTGTATTGGTGTCGGAGCCAATTTCCCACAAATTTCTTGACATCCTCGTTATCCTGGAACTTCTTCCCACGTAATGCCTCCACGAATAATGTCATCAATTCAAGTTTCAAGTGAGGAAGTTACAACTTCAACAGGACGGCCAGAACGGTGTTCATCAGACACTGATTCTCGACCAGTTTTGAACTGTTCTACCCACTTGTAAAAATTTCCACGGTTCATACAACTTTTACCATACACTTTAGTCATTCTAGAGTATATATATTAGCTGGTTTTTCACCTTCAGCAATAAAAAACTGAATCACAGAACGTTGTTCAACCAATGTGGAATTTTCAAGAAGACCCAACATCATTAAATTTTAAGTTATAAACAGAGCAATGTTGATCCATCAACTGATCAGAACTCATCCCAGTGATGCCAGCTTAAAATCCTAAATGTATTAAACTTGTACTACCAACCCTCTTTTCCCCAGACCAATTTGTCTCTTTAATTATTGAATGACTCTCGTAATTATTAATTACCTACTTCAAAGAAAATATAACATTTGTATCTGTAACAACTGCATTGACAAGGGGTACTTTCCTAATGCTTTTAAAGTTGTCAAAGTTATCCCTGTTCGTAAGTTCGTAAGATCTGATTATGGAAACTATAGGCCCATAAGTAGGCTATAATAACAGTAATATCAAAGGTATTTGAAACTTGAAACAAACAAATAACCATGTATTTTGAAAACAAATGAATATTTCCACCCTCACAACATAGATTTAAAATGGGTCATAGTACTATAGTAAAAGTGTTTTGAAGGTGATTTTGTTGTTACTGGTTTTTTATCTAGCTAAGGAATTTGAAGTAATTAAAGGGGTACTGAACGAAAATTTTTACTTTATCTTAAAATAAAATATGATTCTCGCTAAGTGCAGAGTCGAAAACCGTTTCTTTTTATGTTTGCTCATTCTCATTCTGTGAGCAATTTAAATTATAGTGTTGCAAGGCTGTGACGTCACGCGGCTATCGCGCCGCGCCGTCAGCAGTTTTAGTTTGGCTTGCTCCGGTACTGTGTGAAAGGTGCCGGTCTTGTATTCCCTAGTAATGTTTATTGTATAGTGTAAGTGAAGATGCCTGCGTGCAGTGCTTACGGTTGTTCAAATAATTCTGGTGCCCATAGAAATGTTGGTTACTATGCATTCCCTTATATAACAAGAACAGACGTTTGTACAACAAATGGGTTTCTTGCATGAAGCGTAACAATTTTGTTCCAACAAAAAATTCTAGAGTATGTGGAAAGCATTTTAAAGCAGATTTTTAATGAATCGGATATTTTAAAAATCAGAATATTGAAGGATGAAAGATTCAGGTGCCCTAGACTAAAAGACAATGCGGTAGTTCAACGTTTTTAATAGGAAGTAATTCTGTCTATATGAACTACATTGATGTACATGACACCTCGGATGAAAAGGATGAAGATTACATCCCCGATGAAATCACTAGACTAGTGAAGGAGAAGAAGATGGCATAGAAAACATAAACTTGTCGGAAAAATATTCTTTTCTGTGTGTCCGTGTAAGTGCCCTTCTTACACCATTCAGTATACGCCATACGTGTGGCGCTCCAGTTAATGAACGGAAAGTTGAAACGAGAGGAGTAATGTTACGAATAAAAACTCATTGTGTGTATGGGTATACATACGAGTGGTCTTCTGGAAGCATAGGTGGAAGTTTAAAAAATGTGTTCATAGCCTCAGGAATGTACCTACGCGGATTAACATTTAATTATGTTATCAGCTTTCTCAAATTCTATTAAGCTATTATTTTTTCTTAATCATACTTCTATAGGCTTGTAAAAATATTTGTATTTCCTTCCGTGCACAAAACGTAGTTAAAAGAAAAAGAAGCCAACTATGTAGATGCTATGAGTGATTTAAATTTATGTTTATGTGGAGATGGACAATATGACTCCCCTGGTTTCTCTACAAAGTATTTGACCTATTCCATTATGAATTTAGCAATGAATAAAATACTAGATTTTGTAATTGTACAAAGAGGAACTGTAGATGGTGACATTGAAAGAGCTGCTTGTGAAAAAATAATAAGCACAATGAATGAGAAAGTTCCTATTAAATTGTTCCTAACGGACAGACACACAGGCATTAGAGCTTTAATGAAAAACAAATTTTCACACATACACCATGAATTTGATGTTTGGCACCTTGCTAAATCTCTAATGAAAAAGATTAACAATTTTCCGAAATCCTGCGTCATTCATGAATGGAAACAATCAATTTATAATCATTTATGATGGGCATCGTCTACGTGTGAGAATGACAGTATACTGCCAAAGGAGAAATTTACCTCAATTCTCAATCACATTGTTAACATTTATAGCTGGGAAGGTAATTAGAAATACCATTCATGTGCTCACGATGTGCTAAGTGCTGAAAAATTGAAAATACTAAATGGCTCAGTAAGCATTCGAAAGACTACCATGACCTATATAACATCATTATGAATACCAGATTTTAAAATGATATTATGCATCTCAATCATTCTTGTCACACAGGAAGTCTTGAATCCTACCATAGCGAACGTCTTAAATATGTACCAAAAAGAACCCATTTTTCATTTGAAGGCATGTATTTACGGTCAATTATAGCAGCTCTTGACCACAACTTCCATCAAGGAAAAAGAGTCGTTGGCGGGTCAGTGGAATTTTCTAAATCATGTGGACATTGGGTTTATAAGAGGAAGTACGGCAAGAAAACATTTGAGTGGAGGCAAAATATTGTAAGAAAACTGTCAATGATGTTAATGAACACACATCTCTAACAATGGATACTCAACAATAAAGAGTGCAACAATAAAAATAACATTATGTTGTGTTGGGGCTGTTCCGTATGTAGTGCTCCCTGTCCGACACGAGCTAGCCAGGTGACGTCACGAGCGCTGCTATAGAGCGCTACAACTCGAAAACGGTAAGTTGGATTGAGTTTTTATTTTCGCCATAGTAATACACAATCAGAGATCTTACTAATTTCTAAATAAAATATATATGTAATTTTTTAGTTCAGTTCCCCTTTAAAAGTCAATAAATTTCTGAGTGAGGGGATTCATTTAGTGGAGTTCCAAGTCATCAGTTTCATTTATGACTATTCAGCCAATAATACATACAAATAAGTATTACATATATTGCAATTTAATTATTTTAATAGCATTTTAGATTGAGAGAATTCACTATTAAAAGGCATTCATGACATATAATCAACACGGTTGATTTCTCTGATCAAAACATGATCAGTTAATAAACATCCATCTATTTAAGTACTGAAGATATTGTGTGTAAAACATAATTATATGATTGTTATAGTTCCTAGTGATGCAAACTGGTAAATACTGCTTCAAGCAAGATATTTATTATGCACATAGGAACAGCACCCGCAACAACTCTATTATCGAAAGGGCAGGGAATGATAGTTTGTCACTGAATTCACCTTCCATCTCTGAACAACCTCTCCATTACGTTTCACCAGTGTACATTTACGCTGTTGAGGTTATGTCTTTATAATGGAACCCGAAGGTTAACTGCCATGCTTGAGCCCAACATTGAACTATTCTGTGCTAACTCCATCCAACCATCCCTCGCAAATCCTACTTCTCTTAAATCTATCCTAATATTGTCCTCCCACCTACATCTAAGTCTTCCAAGCAGTCTTTTAAATTCAAGTCTCCCAGTAAATATTATTAGGATATGTCTTTCCTCCCCCATGCACACAACATGTCCAGCCCATTTCATCCTACGTAATTACCCCTACTATATCTGGTGACCCCCCCATTGGTATCCTCACCTTGTCGTGGTGGTGGGGCTTGTGTGGTCAAATGATCCTGAGAGCTATGCTGGCGGTAGCTTAGCTACTGGTAGGGCCTCCCTTGCCGGACAGGTCAAAGGTGATGATCCAGACAAAGATGGATACCCTGGTCCTCCAGGTTGGGGGTTAGGTGTTGGAGTGATAAACCAACCCTGTAAAAAGCTCAACTATCGAAGAGCTGAACATCTAAGCTACCTGCTGCATGGAGCAGATAGGAGGCAGACCCTCCACCATGATAGAGTGCTGTTGGCCAATCCCCAGCACACTCGAAACCTAGATGATTAAATGCGAAAATAGAGAGCAAACCGGACTGATCAAAAGGACGACAAATTGGCGAGGACATGGTAAAACGATTCTTGGTACGTGGAATGTTAAGAGGATTAAACGGAAAGGAATATGAAATGATAAAAGAAATAAAACGAACAACTGTGAAATATTTAGCTCTAACAGAAACAAAAAAGAAAGGGAATGGGATTGAAATAATGGATGATCATTATATAATGATATTTAGTGGAGTTGCCAAAAAGGAAAGAGCAAAGGGAGGGGTAGCTTTTTTGCTACACAGAGACGATGAGAAAAACCTTAAAGGATGGAAATTCGTAAATGAGAGAATTATGACAGTGGATATAAATGAGGAAGAAGAAAAGTGGACTGTGGTGGTAGTGTATGCTCCTAATGACAGTGACACAGTAGAAAATAAAACACAGTTCTACGAACAACTGCAAAGAGTCATAGAAGAGATAGAGAGAGATATTATAATTTTAGGAGATATGAATGCAAGGGTCGGAAATAGAGCAGACGAATGGGAGGGAGTAATTGGGAAAGAAGGAGAAGAGGCATTAAATGATAACGGAGTAAGACTACTGGAGTTTTGTGTAATGAACGGCCTAGTGATATTAAATACTATGTTTATCCATAAGGATATACATAAATTCACTAGAGAGGAACGAAGCCAAAATGAGAAGTCTATTATAGACTATATAATTGTTAAGAGAGAAATGAGGAAACATATAAGAGATGTAAGAGTGAGAAGAAGCCCAGAACTAGGCAGTGATCATAAGCTTGTAACCATGGAGAAAGCTAGAATGAAGAAACACAGACCTTACACACCAAAAAAAGAAGAGGGAAAAATGAAAGGGGAGGAAAGGATCAAAGTTTACAAATTAAGAGAGAAGGATAATCAAAAAACCTACATGGAAAAGGTGGAAGAAAGTCTAAAAGAGCAGGAAGTAGACATAGCCCAGGAGCAAGATTTAGAAAAGATATGGATGAAATGGAAGAATACTTTATTGTCAGCAGCAGCAGAGGTCTGTGGCACGTTTAAATCAACAGGAACAAGAAAAGTAACACACTGGTGACTCCTGAAATTGGAATGTTGATAAAAGAAAAGAAAATACATGGAAGAAATACCTTGATCTGGGCACTTTAGAAGCTTTTGAGGAATACAGAAAACAAATAGATATAGTAAAGAAAGCAGCGCAAGCAGCAAAGAAAGATATGTGGGAAAAGTTTGGTGAGAAAATGGAAGAAAATTATAGTGAAAACCAAAAGCTGTTCTACAAAGTTCTGAAGAGTATGAAGAAACAGAAACCATGCCCTTTGAAATTCATTTATGATAAAGGGAAAAATTTACTGACGAAACCAAAAGAAAGAATGGAAAGATGGAAGGAATATTTTCAGGAGCTACTGGAAACTAAAGGAAATGAAGAACAGGAACAACAGGAAGGGCCATGTGGAGAAGAAGGAAAAGAGATTACAATGGAGGAACTCCAGAAAGCCATAAAGAAAATGAAAATGGGGAAGGCAGCTGGGCAAGATAAAATTGCACCGGAAATGATCAAATATATGGGGAGGAGAGCTGAGGAAGTCCTACTGAAGATTCTTCAGATATCATGGAAAGAAAAGAAGATTGTAAAGGACTGGAAAGTCTCCATCCTTATACCGGTTTTTAAGACCACAGAGGAATTGCATTGCTTAGCGTACCAGGGAAAGTATATTCCAGAATACTGGAAACAAGATTAAGACAGGAAGTAGAAAATAAGCTGGAAGAAACACAAAGTGGGTTCCGCCCAGGCAGAAGTGTCCAAGACCATATATTCACTGTGAGGCAAGTAATTGAAAAAATAATAGAATATGATAGAGAGCTTTACTTATGTTTCATGGACTTGGAGAAAGCTTTCGACAGGGTTCCATGGCGAGAAATATGGAGAGTGTTAAAGAAGAAGGAAATCAATCCGCATCTGATAAAAGCTATACGAAGCTTTTATAAAGTAAGTAGATGTTATGTCAGAACTGGAAATTATACTTCCGAGATGTTTGGAGTTACAGCTGGAGTGAGACAAGGAGACATACTCTCTCCTTATTTGTTCATAATATTAATGGATGATGTACTGAAAGAAGTAAAAGGAAAGTTGAGGAAATTTCCAGTTGGAAACTGGAAGATGAAATGTATAAACATATGTGAGTTACTATATGCGGATGATATAGTACTGTTTGCTAGATCTGAGGCAAATTTACAAAGAAATATAGAACTAATGAGATCAGAACTATAAAAGAGGAATATGGCGATAAACCAAAATAAAACTAAAACAATGATGATTGGAAGGGAAAAGAAAGAATGTAAAGTGAAAATCAGGGACAAGGAATTAGAACAAGTTGATAATTTTAAATACCTTGGGATAACTATTAACCAGGATGGAAAGAATGTCGAGGAGCTGAATACAAGACTACTTAATACGAGTAAACTCTACTATGCCATAAATAGAGGATTTCTAAGGAAGAAGGAAATTAGTAAAAAGACAAAAATGGCAGTATATAATTCTACATATATTCCAACATTGATATATGGAAGTGAATCGTGGACAATAACCAACAAACTGCAACAAAAGATACAAACAGCTGAAATGCAGTTTTTAAGAAATGTAGCGGGAAAGACCAGACGGGATAAAGTAAGGAACCACACCATTAGGAAGGCATTAGAAGTTCAACCTCTGCAGGATCAGATTGAACAAGGTCAATTAAGATGGTTTGGACATCTAAACTGAATGAACAATAATAGGGTGCCAAAACAGGTGTGGGAAGCACAATTAGGAGGTATTGGAAAGAGACCCAGAGGAAGACCTAGAAAGACATGGGATGACTCTATGAGAGAGACACTTCATAGAAGAAATATTACGTGGGAGAAAGCCAAACAGTCGGCACTGAATAGAAAAGAATGGCGCGCTCTCTGCAACTCCTCGACAACCGAAAGGTACAAGAGGACAGGATTAAGTAAGTAACTAATTAAGTAAGTAAGTAATATCCGGTGACGAGTATATGTTATGAAGCACTTCATTAAGCAGTTTTCTCCAGTTCCCATTTTCATCTCTCTTAGGCCCAAATATTTTCCTAGCACCCTGTTTTCGAATACTCTCAGATTATTTTCTTCCCGAAGAGTAAGCGACCATGTCTCACAGCCATATAATACAACCAGCAGATTTATTGTCTTATAAATTTTTTATTTCGATTTCTGGACAGAAGACGAGAAGATAAGAGTTTCTGAACTGCATAAAAACTAGCATTTCCTGATTTGAGTCTACACTTAACTTCTGCCTTAATATTATTTGTGTCTGTATTTATTACTCCCAGATATTTGAATTTCTCCACTTGTTCAAATGATTTACGGCTATTCTAACATTTTGTAGCGCATTTATTTTGACATTTCATGACCATATACTTAGTTTTTTCTCTATTAATTTCAAATTCAACATTCCTGCAGGCATCGAAAAGACTTTCTGCATTTCTCTTGATTGTGTTCATGCCATCGCCCAACAAACTAACATCATCTGCATAAGCTAAAATGGGGTGACTGCCATTTAATTCTAGGCCTACCTTGTTTTCTTGAACTTCCCTAATGGCATATTCCAAAGGGAAATTAAAGAGTAAAGGTGACAGTGCCTCTCCTTGCTTTAAGCCGCTTTTAATGGCAAACCTATCTGATATAAGTTTCCCTACCATGACGCTGCTATAGGTTTCATTTAGACACATTTTGATCAGCCTAACTAACTTCTTTGGTATCCCAAACTCATTGAGGATATTGTACAATTTGTCTCTCCTAACTGAATCATATGCTTCTTAAAAATCTATGTATAGCTGGTGAACAGACTTATTCTTTTTCTCCAAGATTTCTCAAATACAAAATATTTGATCAATGGTTGATCTATTCCGACTAAATAAACATTGGTGATCTCCAATGATTTCGTCTGCATATGGGGTTAATCTTGACAAAAGTATATTGGACAAAATTTTGTATGATGTTGATATGAGAGAAATTCATCGATAGCTATTACATTCTGCCCTATCTCCCTTTTTATGGATCGGTATAATAAATAGATTCTTTCCATTCCTTTGGTATTCTTCCTTTCTCCAAATCTTAAGAAGAGTTTATTTGAAATCTCAACATGTTAATCATTCATAATTTGGTCACCATCTAGCTTTTTCAGATTGAATCTCTCTATATACAAATTTTGCCTAGTCCCTCTGTTTAATGAAAGTTTTTCCCAAACAGCCGCAACTACAAGATAGTGATCTGAATTGCAGTCAGAACCCCTAAAAGTCCGAACATCAATTATACTAAAATCTTCTTGGCTTCCGAGTATCTGCCGCATCATATTTAAGAAGTCTGCCGACGTTTCGACCATCTTGCCGTGGTCTTAATCAAGGCTACTGCAGCTCGCTCCAAAAGTCTTCTGTATATATAGAGGCAGTGTGTATTTCCTTCCCAGCCAATCACATCTCACTATCCAATGCTCTGTTGTGATTGGTTCCAACACATGGAAGGAAAAATGGTCCTATTCAAATAATTCCAGCAGGACGCAGATGTTGGGTCCATATCCTTGATATTTCAGGCCATCATCCCGGTTGATGTTGTTCGGATGCTTGATGATCTCTATGGCCTCCCTTATTTTTCTATGAGTCCTGTATGTGACCGTGGCTAGAATCTTTGTTTTGTCGAACTCAATGTCATGTTTCATGTCTTCAGAAGTTCAACTACTGTTTGTAGAGTAGAAGATGGTCTTTATACTGTGTGAACTTAGCAATCGTTTCATCTTGTCTTGTCTCCCCGATAGTTGCCAATATATTTATGGAGGTATTTGAAACAAATGTACTTGAAAATGTCTACCTGAAACCAAAACAGTGGTTAAGATATGTGGACGATACGTTCGTAGTGTGGCCACATGGTGAAGATAAACTTGCATCATTCCTTAATCATCTCAACAGTACTCACCCCAATATAAAATTCACCATGGAGCTGGAAAAAGATGGTAAATTACCTTTCCTGGATGTACTGATCATGAAGAAACTAAATAGTGGCTACTTAGATCACACCGTCGACAGAAAACCAACTCATACAGACAGGTACCTAAATTGGAACTCTCATCACACACCAGCGACGAAGAGAGGCATCATTAAGACACTGGCTACCAGGGCGGTAAACTTATGCAAAGCACCATACCAACGGCATGAACTCTCTCATTTGTCTGAGGCCCTGCAGAAAAACGGGTTCCCGAAGGAAACAGTCTCACGAGCTGTAAGAGAAGTGACCAATAAACGAGTGGCCCTTAAAAGGACCGTTCATTTCACAGAGAAGCCCAAGACGGCATATCTTCCGTACGTACAAGGAACCACAGACAAGATCAAACGATTGCTAAGTTCACACAGTATAAAGACCATCTTCTACTCTACAAACAGTATTGGCAATTAATCATTGTATGGAAGAATCTCCAAAGATGATCACTTGGTGTCGTTTGACGTTGTCGGGCTATTCCCCAGCATCCAAAAAGACAGATTAATAGAAAACCTGAGTAAGTGGTTGAAGTCTAATGGATTCAATCAGAATACAATAGAAGAATACTGCAACCTAACCTCCATATGCATAGATCAAACCTATTTTTCATTTAATGGTAAATTTCATCAACAAAGATCAGGCCTAGCCATGGGCAACCCGTTGTCTCCATTCCTAGCAGATCTATACATGGGTCAGTTAGAAACACATATTACTACCGCCTTCCCTGTAATATTCAAAACTTGGCACAGGTACGTGGACGATGTGTTCGCCATAACCAACAAGAAATTAGTTCAAGATGCATTGAGACTGTTAAATTTGCAAGATAGCTCACTACAGTTTACATTAGAAGAGGAAAGAGATCATTGTTTACCGTTTTTAGACCTGAAGATAATAAAACAAGATAATAAATTAGAATTTGGAATTTACAGAAAACCCACTCACACAGATTGCTACATCAAGGCCAACAGCATAAGCCCACTCACACACAAACATGCAGTAATAAATTCATTAGCACACAGGATAGTGAATGTTCCACTCAGCAAATCAGAGTATGATCTGGAGTATAAAACCATAGTATCCACAGCCGAAAACAATGGTTTCAATAAAGAATTGGTGGACAAGAAAATAAAAAATTGCCAAAAGAAAAAGCTGACTACAGATATAACCACCCTAGAACCAATAGAAATAAATCAGAAATACAGGAAGATAACTTTTCACCCTTCTGCAGACAGGAAATTCAAAAAAGTGTTCAACAAATATGGTATAACCACAGCCCCAGTAAATAGATTTTCTTTAAAAAACTTACTAAATTCCACCAATTTAGAGCATAGCCATCAGAATCAAAAATCAGGAATATATAAAATTAATTGTACAAACTGTGAGAAAGTATATGTGGGTAAGACTAAGAGAAAGTTGGAGATTAGGGCAAAGGAACACATGAGACATTTGAAATACGCAAATACGGATAAATCTGCAGTAGCGGCCCATTTTTGGAATGAGGGGCATGACATCGATCGGGATCCGAAACTGATAAAATGTGTCGAAGGTCACAAGGAACTCTCAGTGTGGGAAAGGATATTCATCCACAAACATAAAGGATACCTTATGAACTTCGACATCCCTTCAGACGAAGATCTCATCGCCAAATGCCACACACTTCCACCAGAGCGCAGCAAAAACGGCCAGCCGGCAGTTGGTGTTAACCTGATGATTATGAATGACGAGGGTCTTCGAAACTAGTACAGGTATTTATAAAATAAGTGAAGCATAGTGCTAAACCCAACTCAATATTATTAAAGTATTGGCAACTTGATCAGAAAAGAGAAAGACCGCATGCCACCATTACAAAGACCAGGAGTCTACACCATCCCCTGCAGCTGCCAACGTGAGTACATTGGAGAGACCGGTCGAACGGTAGGAGAGAGATTAAGAGAACACATAAGAGCAATGAAGGCTCTCCAAACAGAGAAGTCGGCGGTAGTTGATCATTCTGAAGACACGAAACATGCCATTGAGTTCGACAAAACTAAGATTCTAGCCACGGTCACATACAGGACTCATAGAAAAATAAGGGAGGCCATAGAGATCATCAAGCATCCGAACAACATCAACCGGGATGAAGGCCTGAAATTATCAAGGATACGGACCCAACATCTGCGTCCTGCTGGAAATAATTGAATAGGACCGTTTTTCCTTCCATGTGTTGGAACCAATCACAACAGAGCATTGGATAGTGAGTAGTGATTGGCTGGGTAGGAAATACACACTGCCTCTATAAATACAGAAGACTTTTGGAGCGAGCTGCAGTAGCCTTGATAAAGACCACGGCAAGATGGTCAAAACGTCGGCAGACTTCTTAAATATGATGCGGCAGATACCCGGAAGCCAAGAAGAATTTATTGTCAACTCGGGCTGTGGAAGCCTACGATCTTATATCAATTATACTAGACTGCCTAATTGCATCTCTCAGCACATGGTCGATTTGATTATGAGTCATTCCATCTCGCGAAATCCATGTGTATTTATGAATATGAAGATGTGGGAATTTTGTACTCTTTACAATTAAATTTTTATCAGTGGCAAAATTCACTAATCTAACCCCATTGTCAATGCTCTGCAAGTGGAGGCTTTCGTTCCCAATCGTGGGCTTGAAAATATCCTCCCTTCCTACTTTTGCATTGAAATCTCCTAGTACAATTTTCATGTGATAACCCAGAAACTGGTCAAATGTTCTTTTTCCTCATAGAAACTGTCCTTGTCATCATCCTCTTTATCCTCTGTTGGTGCATGGACAGCAATAATTAAAGCAGTCACACCACCGTCCTCTTAGAATAACATAAGAAAGCCTATTGTTAATAAACTCTACTTTCTTAAATGGCTGAATTGATTCTCCTATGTATGAAGAACCCAGTCCCTTTTCCATAGAAAAAAGTATATGTGTCTGTTTGTATTGAACCTTCACCCTCCCGTCTAACTTCCTGTATTGCTACTTCATCTAAACTGTAATTTTCCAATTCTCTTGTTACCACTTTAAGTGCCCCAGGCCTATACAAGCTCCTAACATTACAAGAGGTGGTTACAAGTATTAAATGGCGACATTGCTGAACTATGGAAAACTTTTCACCTAAAATATAAATATTGTGCTGATTCCAGAACAGATGTAAGTGTAGTATTCACCATATTTCCAAAATAAATCTTAACGTACCAAGACAATTTTGATGTATGTTTAAGTTGCCGCTTACAATGTCTCCGACATGAATAGAATATAAAGAAAAGAGGACATGTCTTTATCACTTTTGTAAGAGGTGATAAAGCAAATTTGATAGAGATTAAGCGATCCAGGTCTGAGATTGCTGATTTTGCTCCATTTTATATGTTATTGGTCCAAACTGAAAGAAAGACACATGGCTAAATAATCGGAAATTGATATTTCACTCCAAATACTAAGCAAACGTTGGAAAAACGAAAATTAAAAGAATTAAGAAATAAATAAGTTATCTTACGATTAAGAAATGGAAGTCTTGGCTAGAAGACAAACAAGCAGATGCAGGACTTTACATCTTTGGGTGGAAATGAAAGAAGTAAATCACTATCAATGGAAAATAAACAGCCCATTGATTTAGAAATGAAAAAAAATTAGATTACTTTTATATAAACTATTACTCTTCCTTCCTTCTTTCCTTTATTTAATTTTATTTATTTAATATAATCTTTCCTTGTATCCTGCCTCCTTACTTCCCGTCATTCTAACTTGCTTACTTTTCCCCCCGAAGTTGGAGAAAAATTTATATTTAAAATGATTAAAAAATAACTAGTGTATGAATTTAAAAAAAATTCTTTCACTCAATAAATAATACTAAAAATAAGGTTCTTCATAGTGCCCTTAAGATTTTGCAACATTATGAACTCCACAGATCTTATCTGGACACTCAATGCTTTGTAGCAATCAAATGTTACACAACCACCTGTCTCTTATCTCAACTGTGTCATGGGCTGGGAATGTAGAGATAGGCCGCACCTATCAACGTGTTAAGTATGTCTCAATATTTAAGCTGGCAGGTGATTCTATAAACGGATAATATCTTGCCACAAATCACACAATTTTTTATAAAATAACTTGCTGGTATTTGTACCATATCTTCTAAAATTTGTGCCTGTCTTTAGTAAGATTTCTGGATAATATGGCAAACACTTTTCATCATAATACTCCTATAAGTAAAAATGAAATCATTCTGTCCACGTCTTTCCCACCTCATACATATTCACCTAGATGAAACTGTATAAAGTTAATGAATATGCAGACATGCAGTCATGAGTCTACATAATACTGTTTCTGTTGAACATCACATGAGAAAAATTCCTGTGAGACCAGGATCCAAACCTACAGCTTTCCGAGCAAACAGTCTACCAACCGAGCCAGCCAGAGTTTGACTCAGCGCACCAGATGGAATCTCTCTCCAATTATTACCCTTAATTGTCAATCTCCCTGAAATATAATTACGCCATATACAGTATTGCTAGGCACACTAATTTGTGATTCTGTCATGTGTTTCCACTGTTATTGAATGTGATGAAGGCGAATGTTCCACTGTATGCTTGGACACAGCAATTTAAAGAGGAGGTCGTGATGTAGGGAAAAGTTTTACTGCAGCCTTGAAGAGAATGGTTTCAGTGCATTCAGAGAAATCCTATTAGATTCTTATGTGTTCACACAAATTGGCAGATGCAAATAATGCAGGACACGGTACAGATCAATCAAACACTAAGGTAGAGCGTGCATCAACTGTGCTACACACAGAAGCTATAGTTTGAAAACAATACAAGAAACAAAATGTTTTCACAATCAAGATCATCACTATCATCATCATCATCATCATCATCATCATCATCATCATCATCATCCTCTTTTATGTTGTAATGTTCATGTTCATTATCACAATCCTCCTATCATCATCATCATCATCATCATCGCCATTTTCATCAATAACCTCTTTCATCAATGAAAAAGTATTTTTTGAACGAAATATTAAAGAAAACTCAGTGCACGATTGAATTCATTAGTAGAAAGTTTTCCTTCCCTTAGCTTCTGTATCATCCCAACATCATGAAAAGCACTCCCCCTTACAAACAGTGGAATAACAGTTGGCCTAGTCCAAAACTTCTTCCCAATAGGAAGGTATTGCTGTATTTGTAATAAAAAGTGTCAACTGAAAAGGTATGTTTACCTAGGCTGCTTTTACTTGATATATACATAACAGATACTAAAGTGTTTTTATCCTTCTCTTGCTTAGATACGCAGTGCAATCAAAGTTGTGCGATGTTGCCAAACTGTATTCCCGCTGTCAGGATGCACTCCGAGCATGGAGAATTCAGACTTCGAAAAACAACTTACGCTACGAGGAAATATTATAATTTCACTTCAGAGATTCAATTAAGGGAAAAGAGTACACATTTCTGCACACGTACGAACAAAAATCATTTTTTAGCTTGACTAGTTCCTAATCTATCATTAAATAAATATTTTCATGTATTAATGTTACAGCAACAACTGAGTTGCAAAATAATAGGTACTCAAATCTAATTTATTTGTCCTGTATATATTACAAAGCTCTTATTGTGGTCTGTCTGAAGAGGCCGAGTCTTTCACTAGTGAATAAACAATAATAAACACAGGCCAGTTTTCTTTCTATAAGAGTAACAATAACACTGACACAGCTTCAAGAGGTTCGCTCTTTCAGATTCCAGTTGTGTTAGCAGTGTACGGACATGTTTTAGTTATTGTTTCAGTAGGCCTATACTATGTCGTTAAGCAAACCAACTACAAGCAGTGAAATCACAGCAAAAAAACAAGTATTGCGAAGCCAGGACAGAAGCATTATTTAAGAATGTACACGTTTTTTAAAAATTGTTCCTTAGAAGAAGAGAAAGAAAAACTTGATTTTAAGAAGTCTCAGTCTCTGTGGCATAAACAAGGCCACGGTTTCACGCATTTGCTGTGAGGCCAAAAAATCTTAATTCAGCAGTGCTCTGGTCTTTTTATCACCGAGATAGCACACTGGACCCACAAAGAGGTTTTCAAACTTAACTGACTTTGAGAGAGATGTTGTACGGAGGACAGTTTTTGACTTCTATAACAAAGGTGAATTCCCAACAATACAAAAAATTACACAGGCTTTTAAAAACAAAATTTCATTCAGAGGCTCTACTGCTTCCACTTACAAGATACTTTGAAATTTAGGTTTCAAGCATAAAAAAAAGAATGATGGGCGAAAATGTTTAATAGGAAGAAGTAACATCATGGTGGCAAGGTTAAAATTCCTACACACAATGCACCAAATCAGGACTTCTGGTGATACAAGATCAATATTTTACATAGACAATACTTGGGTAAATCAAAGCTATAGGACTACAGTAAAATCAATCTGGCAAGACTCCACTAAATCCGGTGGACTCAAGGTACCTGTTGGGAAAGTTACTCGATCGTTTGTCATGTAGGTTCCACAAAAACAGGTTTCATACCTAAAAGTAAGAGGACTTTTCCACCTAAAAAAATCTGAAATAAAATAGCCTATACTAATTCCATCATAATTACAATAAATAATATATTAATTTAATCATTATAATAATCCATTAAAACATTATATAAATCCATGTCAGCTGTTAGATCTAAGGATTGGTTTTTGAACAGATTTTTAAATTATTTAGACGAAAGAAGCATAATAGCAATGGATATTGCTCCATATCACTAGGTCAATATAAACAGAATTCAAAACAATTCCACCAGAAAAATCTGAAATTACTGAGTGGTTACAGCAAAAAGGTATAAAGTTTTCTGCAACTGAAACAAAACCCGAGTTATTACAACGTGTATTGCCATTCAAAAATCAGGCTAAAATGTATGAGGTCAATCTTCTTGCTAATGAGGTAATATGCCTACACCTTATCATTGCCAGACAGACTGGGAATCATGTGTAAAAGATGTGAAGAAAATAGGACGTGATGAACTTTTAGAAACTATCATTATAAATTTACAAGACATTGATGGCGATGGCAGTGACGAACAGTGTAGTGATATAGATGATGGCGGTCCCAGTAGATTAAACTAACAGGTATTTATTATTTCATGTTTTAGGTGCTTAAAACCAGTATCTAGCCACCTCAATAGGCTGTAAAACTATTGTGTCTCCGAAAAAAAGAAGAATGCAGATAGGTGTAAGAAGAAACAAAAGGAAAGTGAAATACAGTGACTTTGTTAGAAGTGGTATTCGATGTATAGTGCATGGTTTATTTTTAGAAAATCGACCACCGAATCTAATGTTGGAATGTTGTAAACAATGACCCAGATCTTCCTAATTTTAAAAGAACAACACTGTACAGAATATTACGAGATATGGGCTTCGTTTATGGAAAAAAAGAAAAAAAAATCTCTTCTAATTGAGAGAGATGATACAATATCCTGGCGCCACAGATATTTATCAGAAATTCAAAAGATGAGGACTGAAGGAAGGAACGTTGTTTATACCGATGAATCAAGGATAAATTTAGGCCACACAATGAGGCAGGAATGGCAGGATACCACGATTCGAAGCCTAAAAGATGTGTTCCGTTCAGGCCTTTCCTGTGGGTTGAAGTCACCTCCAGGACGTGGACCGCGTTTCGCACTTCTTCATGCTGGTTCTGTTAAAGGGTTTCCACCTGGGGCGAAGCTGGTTTTTCTTTGCAAACAGAACACAATGGACGCACATGAAGAAATGGATGGTGACTGCTATATGAACAATATTTTCAAACACAGTTGCTCCCCAATCTTCCCCCACGCTCTGTTATTGTTATTGATAACGCAGCCTATCATAGTAGATGAATGGAGCCTTTACCATGCACTTCTTGGCAAAAAAGTGATATCCCAGAATGGCTGCAAGATCGTAACGTCGATTTCAAACCTTATATGTTGAAATGCCAGATTGAGACTGTGTCAAGTGTAAAACACAATTACGAGAAAATTAAAGTTGACGAGATGATTGAAGTGGCAGGACACACCGTACTTAGATTGCCACCATTTCATTATGAGCTAAAACCCAGTGAGCTCATGTGGGATCAAGCTAAATATTATGTGGCAATGAGAAATAAGTCATTCAAAAAGGCTGAATTTCAAAAGTTAATAGATGAAGGACTAGAAAGTGTTAGCGTGGAAAATTGCAAAACTTGTGACACATGTCATCTTGATTAAAAACAAAATATGGAGAGCAGACGAGTGGCAAGATGATATCGAACCTTTCGTTATCCAACTCAGAGAAAGTTCCTCAACGGAGATTGCGACAGAAACAGATGGTGAAGATAGCAAAGGTCCAATGGAAGAGATGCATTTACCACAGTGAGGTACGATGACTGCTCAAATTTATACTTAATATACGCCTAAGCCCTAGAAATACCTCAAAGGCCCATAACTTTTAATTTCTATTTATTTACCCTAAATACTTAGAAAAAAAAAACTGAAGAAAAAATTAATAAGATATTCAATAAGATATTCTGCTTACGAAATACAGAAACAGCTTTAAAATATTTGGAGTAAAATAATTTTTAAAGGTATTAAAATTATTATTGGCCTGAGATCTTCAAATGCAAGACCCGAAAATGTTTCTATTCATGCATATTTGTTCTTTTTTCGATTGAGGTGAAACATTTCAACAGTTATTTGATCAATAATATTGTATTAATTGCTGTCATGTGGTTTTTCTTGGTGTTTATGAGTAGACATATTTAATTTAGGAAAATGCATTATTATTTGAAAAGGAATTCTAACACCCACTTGTTATTTGTACATGATATTTATTGACTTGTTTTGGCTTGGCTTATAGGTACAGATTAACATTTCTGTACATTCAAACAAAAAGGCCAAACTCCAATTACACGATTACAACAATTCTGATATTGTGTCTACTAAAGGAGTAATGCATTTTTCGTTTCGCAACATCATTTTGGTTACCCCTAACAGTAAGTTTTGGTCACAATATCATTATTGTATAAAATAAAAATAAAATAAAATATCAAAAATTGTTTAGACAAATGTTTTAGAAAATATTTAGGTTTACAATAACTTTGGACGGATTTGAAACTTTGCCTACCAAGATTATTATCTTTTGTGCTTATTGTTAATGTTATCAAAAAAACCGCTCAGAGAAAAGTTTTGGTATTACTCTCAGGATGAATAATAACTTCAAACGAATACATTTTTTTATGTACCAGATTTTTTTTTTTTAATCGTCACCTTTGGTCCGAGTGTGCCCATTAATGAAGTCTATATTTTACTATTATATAAATCTGGAAGTAATTTGTGCAAATTAGGGCAAGCTGGCTAAGGTTTTGGGGTCTAGGACTGTAAAACGATAAACTAGGGAGACATTTTTTTGGTACTAGAACAATACTAATTTGCTGGAATTATATTATTCCTAGCAGTAATATTTTGAGATATCTTTTGTGCCTTTAACTTATTATTAGCCTACACTTCGTTAGAAAGAGAGCAACGTGTCTTCACTCCCAGGCCATATATCTATCTCTCTCTAACTGCTGCAAAGCAAGCGGCAACCCTGTTGCCATAAGAGCAATACTGTTTTCTAAAAGTGGAATTATCTACAATGGCAGTGGCGTACTGTGAGGGTAGGCTTTGAGACTGAGTCTACCTAAATAAAGTGCCAAGAAAAGTGGAATCATAGACAAATAAAAAAAAAGCATCGTCAACTAAGTCATTAATCATTATAAACCCATTAGTACTATCATTAAAATATTTTTCGCCGCTGCACATCCTACTTCCTATTGTTATTATGCATCAACTTGTGGTGCCGCGTGCTTAGGCAGCCTCGAAATCTCATGATTCGCCAGAGGAGGCAAGTTGAGACTGGATGGTGGTCAGCCAAGTTGTAGTCTCATCAAGTGCGAGTTACTCGACTTTTCCCACTAAATGTTAACCTACTCCTTGAGAGAAGACAGGCTAATTCCTTGCGCAAGAGCGACATATGGCACCACCGCAGAGACTAGAAAAAAGGTTTATCGGGGTAGTAGTCTCATCCCTCAGATACCTGCTCGCTTGAAACCGGGGTAACATAAACATTACATTCTCATTGCTGACCTAAACTGTGTGTTTGATTATGTTTCAGTGTTGCATGAACAATTCCACCGATATACCGGTAGTTGATCACCTATTAAAAACCCCGTTTTCGGTTCAGTCTTGTAAAAAAAAAAAAAAAAAAACACGTGTGAACCTAAGGTAAATTACCAATTCCTGAGCATGAAAATAACCAAACATTTCAAACATCTTAGTGCAGTAAATTTAATTGGTTAACTTGTAGTTACCACCATAAATATTGTATTTGCTATTTGACGGGGAAAAGGATGGTGTTGAAGGAATATGAAACGTAAACAATAATAATACCGGTTGTAATACTTTATATAGGTATAGGCCTACACGAAATCGAATCCATATGCAAACATTCCTGTTATTTCGTTAATTAAAAGGCTATTAATGCTCGATAATTCGTGTGTCATTTAAACAATCATTATCAATTTCATTTTTAAAACAAAGTTTACCCAGAACACAATGTCAAGCTACACCACTGTACAATGGACTTCTAAAGGAAAGTAAAAACAATTAAAACTTTGTTACTGGTTAAAAAATAATTGCTTGCATTCTATTACTGTATTAGCCTATGAGTGGTTCAATGATTCACACTTATTTTTTATTTTATGAATAAATATTTTAAATTGTGTTTTGTGGTGTATTATATTATATATGAAAAATATCCATTTAATTCCTTCGGCTATTGTTATCAATCAGTTAATATTATCAGATTAGCTGTGTCCCGAAGTGATCACAATAAGCGGCGTGCACTGTATTTCAGCAATTAAAATTACGATCGGAACGAGACATTTCTGGTACAATCTACACAACAGTTGAATGACATTTTATCATTATTGTATAATTATTTTGAACATAAGTTAAAGAAGTGTTTATTATTATAGTCAGAGGAGCCGACTTGGAAATATTTTATGGGGACAAGAATTGAATTGTTAATAGTTTATACATTTGCCTTAATATGATTAAAGTTATATGTTGGGGAGGGGTGAAAGAACGTAAATTTCCCCCCAAAATTGATGCCTATGATTACAGCTACACTGTATCAGAATTATCACCAAATTAAGTGATGATTATTGTATTTTTCGGACTATAAGAAACACTTTTTTACCTTGAAAGCAGAGCTTTGAAAATTGGGCAGGTATAAAAGTCTAAAGTAAACTTAAAAAAAAAAAAATTAAATTTGTGGTAAATATTGCTGATACAAGATACAAGATTTATTGCCAATTAAACTTTTTACAAAGTATTAGGCACAGATACACATTATATAATCATAAATAAGGTGTTGTATAATGATAAGTTAGTTAAAAATTGTTACACAGAATGTACATCAGTGCAGTGGGAAACCAGGTACACAACGCAAAAAGAAAGGAATGTTGGGTTCTTTAATTCAAAAAAAGTTGTCTCCATGGTTGTGGCCTAAATGAAGGCAATGACCTCTAAAAATGTATTTTCAGTCTTTCATGTATTTTCATCACGAATCATATTAAATTTTTCCCCTTTAAAAATTTCCATCCTAAAATCAAGGTGTATCTTGTGTTCTGGAGCGTCTTATAGTCCGAAAAATATGGTCAGTCCTTTGAAAGGTTATCTTCATTCAGTATTCTCTCAAAGCAATCAATACACAAAATATCAAGGTGTGTCTTGATCAAAATTACTGCTTTCAAGTCTTCATGCTCAAATGGTTCTTTTCTTCTGCCTACAAAGAACTCGTGAGAAAAAAAAAATCGGCATACCCACTTGATGTATCAGAGCTACCACTCATTATAGCATTTTTTACTTAGACTATTGCAAAGAGTGTTTTTACAAAGATGGATTATAGTGTAGTATGGACGTTTTCAATTGCAAAATGTAACAAATATAACAAAAATAACATACAATACAACATACAATACCGAAGTCATGCTACGAATTTTAAAAAAAGGACAAAACTGGATCAAAGACAATAAGCAGACTGTTGAGTTTTCGTCGGGACAACAGGACCAGAATCCCGTTAAAAAAGAGACATTTGGTCACCCTAACATAGTCTCCTAAATCAACTGGTAAAAGAGGAGTCCTGGTGTGATGAAGTCATTAGACAATTTACTGGCAGACGACATTACTCTCATCATTAACCCTAGAAAGTAGAGCACTGCAACCAAAAGCAAGAAAATAGTGACTCTTTAATCTAAAAATTGCAGTAGGCACAAATGTTTATGGAGACACAAGCAGTCAGAGCAACATCACACTCCTATTTCTCTTAGAACTTCATGTCAGATCAAATTATGTTGAAAATTCTCTAAATTTATAACATTACATTTCAATTTCAATTTATCGACTGGGTTTCAGAAAGAAAAAACCGACAGGGCCGTCAAGAAAGAATTCAATCCCACAAAACAAAAGACAGTAGCTAGAGAAAATGCAAAACAAAGAATGATTAAAGTTACAACAGTCACTGTTATGGGCCTTACAAGGAAAATTTGCTATTTTAAACTCAGCGAAATCCATCCGGACTTGTGGACCAGAAATTCTAAGTTAAAGGTACAACAAATGTGCCTACTGAGAATGACACAAAATGTTCACTTACCACATCAGCTAACTTGTGATATGGAAGATTCTCCATGTAATCTCTTTCTGGTGGACAGTTTACTACCACTCCATGCTGCGGCTCTATCCAGCATTCTGTTATAATCTGCAATTCACCATCAGCGTCTGTATCTGGGATATCAACATCGTCGGTTCCCTCATCTTCAGAGCCACTAGAAAACAAAGAGCAAAGAGGAGTTATTATAACATAATGGGTGGAGTGAATAAAAGTCAGTAAATGCTTTTACGGCAAAATTTTAAGTAAATACTAGCATTTTAGTGAATAAAATATTTCAGTAAATACTGTTGCTTATTAGTAATCAGTACATACTAGATCAAGCAGTACCTACTGCAAAATATGTGAATAATAACAAGAATTTACTTATCAATACCAGTAAATACTATGAAATTTTCAAGTGTGGTACAGACCTTGCTTAAGATGTCTTATGCCTTATCTGAAATGCTTGTCTTTACAAGAATTATTAAGCAAAAAGTGTACAGAGAGCAAATGGAGGCTCAAGAAGATGATTATCACAATTTATTTAGATTCAGAAAGGAAAATATGAAGTGGCATACTTCACATTTCATGGATGAAAATATTGTAACACATAGCAAACAGGCAGAAGTTATAAATTTCTCATTTTTAAGTGATCCAGGCTATCAGAGTCAGAATACATTATAATTTTTCTGTGTACTATTACCTAAACAATTTCACAATTTTCTTTTGTTGTTTTTATTTAAGTAGCATGGCCAATCTTATGTAGTATTGAGGTTAGCCTATATATTTTATTTTGTTTTATTTTAAACTAGCAGGTGTCTGTGACTTCGCCCATATTTATTAATATAATCGCTAGATTTTTTAATAATAGGCCTACACTTAATAGGAAAAAAATTAAAACTTCATTTATTAAAACTTACACCATTTTTAAATAAGTTGCATTAATTATCTAATTTTATTGTAATAGTATTGTCACAAGTAGTAAATAAATAATTAAAACTACTAAATGAATCATGTGCTGTCATGTGGGCATACAGATTGAAAGTGAAATGGTTAAAACGAACCATAGAATTATGAACCTTCCGCATAAATGCAAATCATTCATAAACAATTAAAAGATTAATAATTTTAAAAACATCCAGCTGACTGGAATTGGAAGACCCTCCGCTTCCAGTCAGCGTGGGACAGAGAGGGGTGTTGCATTCTTGCCTTATGTTGAGAATGTAACAAATCGCATTGGACGGCTATTGGCGCGACATGGAGTAAAGACTGTTTTCAAGCCCACTTTACAACTCAGAGATGCACTACGTTCTGCCAAAGACACCAGAAAACCTCTGTCTTCTGCCGGTGTGTACAGGATACCTTGTTCTTGTGGAGCGTACGTCAAAACGTGGCATAGATATAAGATTGAAAGAACACGAGAGATATTGCTGCCTGGGACAGTAGCGGAACATGCACATTCAGGTAAGGAGCACGACATCTGCTTCAACCAAACTAAAATCTTGGCAACTACAAAAACCTATCATGCACGATTACAACGTGAGGCCATAGAAATCTATAAACATTAAAACAACTTCAATAGAAAGGAAGAGGGCTTAAAACTAAAAAAAGATATGGTATCCGGCACTACAAAACAGAAACAATGCCATTCAACAGTCTAGCAGCCAATCAGAAGATTCTGGTACAATAGAAAGAGGGAGCCAACCAGAAACGGCTGATACAACGACCGGCCAATCAGCTGCAAGCAACGGTGCGAGTATGTGCAGGAAACCGCCTATAAATACGCGCCGAAATCCAGCTGCTGTATCAGTCGACAGCAAGACCTCGCCGAGGAAACTTCGCTGCAGACCTCACCGCTGAAGATACTACCGCAATTGTGGGCAAAACGTCCGGAAACTCATCCGACGGACCACGGCTACAGAGCCCGGAAAGTTTTAACCATGAATCCAACTTTTGTACCAAAACTTAACATTCCTATTCATCATAAAACAGCATCCCTAATAATTTTCGACATTGTAATTTAATGTTTTGTAAATCGTTATCTTATTTTAAAGTAACTACACTTGTGTTCAACAAATATCACGGGTAAGGAGGATCAACTCAGAAAAGTTAGGATCAAAGTACACAAATTAAAGAATCTATGAATGATGTGAAGAGGGTCAACCTGGAAGTGGCAAAGTAAAAGACAAAATTTTAATGCTATGATAGATGTGTTGTGGATCAAAAATAAACAAACCAAAGATGCTACGAAGGATGTGTGAAGGGATCAATTCACAGAGGCTGTGACGAATGTATAGGGACCAAGTCTGAAATGGCAGGATCAAACTAAGTTGCCGTGACGGATGCTGGAGGATGCGAGAAATAATCAGCATGGACAGGATCAAGGGAAAGAATGAAAACAGCAGGTGACTGTACTGACCTCTCTCTACTGTTAGTGCAAGTCATGTGTGGAGGGAACATGACGTACTGTATCACGCATGGCTGAACATTCTCATCCCAGTCGTATATGTCTCTGGAGCTCTTGCTTTTTGTCACACATTCATCTTCGCTCTAAAACACAGTGAAGCAGAACTGACAATTACATGGACATGAGAGAACACAAAATCTTACCCGAATGACAAATCATGAAACAAGAAATTGTTTTGGAAAACAAAATCTTGTATGATTCTTTTGTAATTCAACATTTCTAGTACCTCTCAGTGCTAACCTGCAAGTGGTTGAACAGAAAAACTCTCATGTACATATTACTGATATTATGGTGTCATTTTCAAGATAAATGCAATAAAATATGAATTACAGAAGCAAGTCAAGTTAAACATGCATTCATGTTAGATGTTTTCTAGATGACAGATTGATCATCAGGGCCGGGTATTCATGACATGTTAGATACAAAACTGACTTTTGCAAAGTGTAAGAATGAAGAGGTTCTGATTAATAATATGTGAATAAAACGATCAAGCCACATTGCAAAATGGGGTTCAAAAAAAAAAAACACATGAACACAATCATGAATTACCAACATTTTGTCAATTTATATTGAATTGCTCAGTTTTTAGGTTATTGTTAATACAAAAATGCCATTATTCCAATTTTAAAAATATTAATTATTTAAAGTATTTGTCAATAAAGTAGACAAGCTCAAATATTACATCGAACTGTTGGTTTAATGCAGGCCTTTCCAAATGAGGTGCTGCCACGGTGCAGGCCAGCACCATAGGCAGCTCCACAGGTCTAGCCAGCGCTCAGCTTATGAAAACAATTATTAATAACAATTTTGTGAACACATAAACACACCATTTATTCTCTACATATATCGTGTTCACCTTTGTGTACATTTAGAATTTAAGTCGATTGTTAACATTGTTTTGACCAATATTGGGTACAATCAATTTGGCAATGGAAATTCTATGTCCCTGGAGGGACTAGGCCTACTATCCGACCGCTTCGTCATCTACCGTAAGCAGAAGGCAGGATTGGGGGGCATGTGGTTAGTACGCCGACCATTAATGATGGTTTCCGTGACTGGAGCTGCTACTTCTTAATCAAGTAACTCCTCAGTTTGTATTGCGATGCTGAATGCACTCCGTTCCATACCTCCTTACCTCAGAAAAATCCGAGGAGGTACCGGGGATTGAAACCGGGCTTGCTGATCCATAGCCAACAATGCTAATAACGAGACCACGAAGAGTCAATACATAAGTTAAATAAGCTGAGGAAGTGAGTCTCACACTAGCAATTGAAACAACCAGACGTGTTTTCCTTGCGCTGGGGCAGTGGAAGACTTTGCTGTGTGCATGTCTAGCGTCCAATTACTGTGTCAGTGGACGTGACATGTGCCAGATAGTTTAACATGCAGTGATATCAATGGTGGCGAGTAGTGATGTGTCTTTTGTATTTTATAATGCAGGGTAGTGCTTTTTTCCTTCTTTATACCCATATGGACCAAAACCAGTGACTGCGGACTGGTGAACATTCCAGTGGACCATTCGCCCCTCCCGAAGAGGTAACAAATTTGGCATATCATCAAAATTTGTATGATGAAATGAACCCAGAACAATTTAAAACAATATTCCTACCAAAATTCAAAACCAGACCAAAGGAGAAAGCAACAGTCAACTATGTATTTGAGGTAGATCTGACTCTGAAGAGGCAGATACTACAAAAGAAGGCACTTGTGTCTCTCTTACACTGCCACAACATCAAAGGATTTCCAGTCAATTGCACATTGTGCACGATGTCAGGACCTTGGCCATGTTGCAAAATACTGCAAACACAAGAGAAATCAACATGTGGGCACTATGGAGAAGACCATCTGAAAGCAAAATGCACTAAAATAAATCAGGCTGCAGTATGTACACCGTGCAAAGTATGAGGAAAAAGCTCTTACACATGATAAGTCTTATATATCAAATTATCCATAGTCTATCCTCTGAATATGTCTGTTGAGCAGCAATCGATATGTTGGACAGTCCTTGAAATTTTGTTGGTGACATCTGATGCAAAAACTTTGCTCCAAACGTGACGAAATAAAATTCCCACAGGCTGTAAATCTGCCTTCAGTAAAATGGCGTTTGGAAGAAGGGGAGAATTCATCGATGAGTTGTACAGACAACTTGTAAAACCTCATGGACGTGCAGCATTCAATCCACAAGTGGAATGGCCCAACAGTCATTTTCACACCTACCTTCCATAATTTCAAAACACGTGCTCCAAATAGCATCCCTAAATGCTATGATTAGCAAATCTCTCCTTCGGCAGGTGAGGAATTCAATGTGCATATTCTTTGTCTACAAGAACCGTACTCGCTAGTGGGTACAATTCCAAGACTGCAAGATTCATGTCTACAGGAAATGCTCCTATGTCGGCAGCAATAATAGTCCTCATTGGGGGGGGGGGGGGGGGGGGGGGGTTTACTGTGACAAAACTGATGCAGTCAATGATCAAGACACAGCACGTGTGGAATTTACAAGACAGATGGAAAATCGGTATTGGCAAGTATATACTTTCAATTTTTGGATGAAATAGATCCATATCTAGAAAAAGTGCACATCATCTGCTCAACGTATCCACAAATTCCAGTGATCCTTTCAACTGACACAAATGCTCATTCTGAACTTTGGTTTGATGAAAAAACTAATGATAGAGATCTGACACTAGAAGAACTGGTAAGTGAAATAAATTGATTTATTAACGATCCTATCAATCCACCCACATACTTAGGAAGTTCTGCCCAAAATAATACCAACATAGACGTAACATTAGCAAATCTTTCAGGAGCTAAATTAATATGCGAGTGGAAAATCAGGCAAGGGTTAATGGAAAGTGAGCATAAGAAGATCCACTTGTAGGTTTCTTCTTATTCCCTCAAAATTTATGCATCAAACTTTCACTGCAACATTCAAATTTAATAAACTATATTGATATGGAGATGCATATATATATGAGTTGACCTCAGCTGATGATGTAGATGAGAATGTGTGTTAAGTGAATACTTATAGGAGTGAAGTTGATTGGTAGTAATCGTGTTCAATGTTAATATCTAATGGGTATTCCTGAAGTTTAAAAATATTAGATAAACTCTACATGCACATTGTGGGTCTCTCAGAAACAGCATGCAAAGACTCAACTCACCTTCATTTGCACTTCCAATACCATGTTGATGATTCCTGCTGTTGAGTGAGCAAAATTAAACCCTTCCTGCAGCCTCATTCTACAACAAAAAAGCAAAGTACCAGTAAATGTACTAAGAGACACATACTTCACTATCGAGGCTTTTTACCTTAAAACATAATCATTCTCAATATCAGCTGAACTCTTGAAGAGGGCAGCCAACACTGCCAAACGAGAATAATTATTTTTTTATATTTTTTGTTATATATTATCTTTTTACTGTAACTAACTACGATTATCTTAAATACAAACTATTTTTTAACAGATATCTTAATCTTGTTCGGAGTAACTATTACATTTTCAACAATGGAGCATGTCAAAATTACATGAAGGTAAATACAATGCTATCGAGAACCCTGCTAGCCCTATGATCAATTCTCCCATAAACACACACAATTATAATATTAAAGAATCACCTATTCGAAAAAGCCTGCTTTTCATTTATAATACTACAATAATAATGATTATTCTAAATAAACAAACCGACAGTCGAAGTAGCCACCCATTTCATATTATTTACCCATATTGTTTTGGTTTCCTTGTAGAGCACAACAGTGACAAGTACAATCAGCTTGGAACAAGAAGGGCGAGCCTAGCGCTCTATATAAAATTGGTGATACCCTGCAAGTTCAAATATAAAATGTTCTAGATCTGTCAGTGTAATTGTAATAATAACAGCAAAATAAGATGTACCAAACAAGCTTGGGTAGGCTCAGCATTAAAGCCTTAATGGATGCTTCATCCCTGCCTATAGGGATAAACAGTCCTATCCAGTTATATATTGTTTAGTTCAGTTTTCTAGTAACACTTAACTTTCCTGCAAAATAAGCATTGCTGTCGTGAGTTATAAATATGATTGGTTAGTGTTCTAGCAATAATGTACTTTCCTACAGGGATGAACGTTCCTGTCAATGTCATTTAGTGTTATAGTATTACCATATTTTCCTGCAGGAATAAACAATCACATTATTTAATAAATGAAGGAAGTTTACACAGTGAAGTTAAGAAATATGAAAGATATGAATGGAGAAATAATAAACTACTTCACTACATGTTCAGAGTAACCTGGACTAGTTTCGGGATTATGCCTTTATCCCATTTTCAATGTACTCCAACTGCCGGTTGTGCAGTTCAAACTCCCTCTTGTGGACATCCTATGAACTTCATGTTATTCTGAACATCTAGTGAAGTAGTATATTATTTCTCCACTCATATCTTTCATAAACAATCACATCTTTAGGTATAATTAACAATGTTTCTTAGTGTTCCATCAATGGGGATATTTATTCCTATCTTTACTTTAGTTATAAACCTTGTCATTTAGCGTTCTAGCAATGCTGCATTAACCTGTAGGGATAACATCCCTGCCTTCAGTTATAAGCATCAATGATTAAGTCGTAAAAAATACTGCCCTTCTTTTAGGGATAAGCATTCCTATGAATGGTTTTAAATACTACTAATGGTTTTAAATAGTACTAATAATTTAAATAAATTATTGCTTGGTAAAAATACCACACTATTCCTATTGCATAGTCTCTTAGCAAAACAGCGGTTTCCTGCAAGGATAAACATTCCTGTTTTTAGTTATGAAGATTATTGCTTTGTATTTAGCAATATATACTTCTCTGTAGGGATGAACATATGTATCTTCAGTTACTACTGTTCTATACTTTTCTACGGAAAGATTCAGCTAGTGTTTTTTGGAATAATTTTACTTGGTTAGCGATAGGGAAATACAATGAAACTTAGTACTAACTTGGTAATAGTTGCCAGTACACGAGCGATCGCCTCCTCCTCGGCATCAGTTCCACTCTGTGCCGACCAAACCCAACGTCTGTGGTGTAGATATCGGGAGAGTGTTGTAAGCAAGCCACCACCAGGTCTTCGTGTTTTGGCTTGGCTTCCTGCAGCCATGGGAGTAGTTCCATCAGGGAATACCACAGTTGTGAAGTCAGATGGCATTCTTTCATACCTGAAATAGGATGGAAACTAACTTCAAATGCATATTTAAACCGTGTTGTTCATTCTACAGTACGTTTTACGTACGAGGTAGGCAATCATGCGGGTTTCTATGTCGCAGTGGCCATAACTCTAACTCCCAAGCGATTGGGTGAAATATCTAGGCAAATAAAGCTGCTAACAGTGTAATGATTCAGGTTCTCACAATTACAGTTAAAATTACAATGAAAATAACCACGTACTTCATCACAAGAGATGCTGTAATAGTCCTCCTCTTGAATCCACACAACTCTGGCACCTGTTAAGGAAATTTTCTTTCACGCGCATAAGTTCAGCTTCCGAGAAAGAGTTAATTTCTCTTGTGATATTGTCTTTAGGTTCTTCTAACAGCATGTGACTTTTATGTATGGGGGAATTTGAAAAATAAAGTGTATAGGTCAAACCCCGATATCTATCATCCCCGTAATTTCTAAGATCTTTGAACACATAATTCATATGCAGATATATGAATATTTTGAAATAAATAACTATTTTGATATAAATAAATTTGGTTTCAGGAAGGGAAAATCAACCATTCATGCAATTGATATGTTAATAAGCGAAATTAAAGAAGTCTTAGAAAACGAACTTTCATCTAAAGTTTCCTTCTGACTTAAGTAAAGCTTTTGATCTGGTTGATCATAATTTGATTTTACACAAACTTATGTATTACGGAATTCCAGGTAATGCGTTACAGCATTTTAGGTCTTACTTAAGTTTCAGACGACAGAGAGTATATGTTAATGATGAATGGTCGGATGATATGTTTTTGAATTATGGGGTGCCTCAGGGATCTGTGTTGGGACCCCTATTATGGTAAATGATCTTCTGTGTAATATGTTGTCGCAATCTATAATGTATTTCTCTCTGTAAACATGACGATCTGAACTTACTTAATGAATTTAGCAACTTGACTTGTATGGCAGCATCTGAATGGTTCAATGCAAATTTTATTCACTTGACGAATTCTTTAATAAGCCTGTTTCTGATATTCGCAATGCAGGAACCCGCATGAATGGCCAACTCGCATGTGAAATGCACTGTATATTACCAAGCTCGGAATAGAGCTGTAGTCAATTTCTATGGATATTGCTAAATCAATGAGTTGATTTCACAGGCCTCATTTCGATCTTTACAAAGTCACTTAAGACCTTTTAGATGACAAAATCAAAGCAAGTAAAGGAGAATGTGCAAGCTTCACTTTATCCCCAACATTAAGTGCAAGGTGTCTAGTTTTATCAACAGGATTCAGTGCCATCACAAGTGGGGGACCAGTGTTAGAGAATGTATTGATTTTACTGTGGGTTACCCATGATCATTTTACCTAGTTTAAAATCTTCTGTGTATAAGTAGAAAAGTTACATGAATTAAGTCTACCACACACAGAACCCCATGCTATGCTATACTAAACTATGCCACACTATGCCAAAAAGTCGCTCCAATACAGTTTATGTGGCATGAACCGATACCTATACTAAGCTGATCGCTAAGGAGGATATTTTCAAGCAATAACTCCATGAAGCTTGCTTTGCACATGGGTAGCAGTTATCGGATTGGATAGGCTGTTGTAATGCAAATAATAATAAATAATCTTCTTTAAAGGTAGCTAATATTGGGAATAGCACAGTGAATTTAACAATAATATACAATCTTATTGTCTTATCTCTAACATATTGCAAAAGTTTCTTATGGTATTATAGACTGTTGTGACAGTAATGAAAGATTAAAAATATATGTAATTTCTACACATTAATGACAAAGTAAATATTATAATAGGTTTTTGTAAGTTGTAACCATTTCCAACCACATGTTAACAAGAGAAGCTTGAATTTAAGTAAATTATTAATTTAGCAATGTGTTCAATCCAGTAGCGGTATGGATTGTCATACTCAGGCAGCGGCCGAGCGGGCTTAGCTTAGCATTCATTTCATGCCGAAGCACTACTTAGTTTGGCTTTAACTTTCTGTGTGTGATAGCCTTTACACTCTAGGTAAGATTTTTCCTATCTAGGCTTTGGTATCTCCTTATACTATGGCACACTTTATTAGCCTATGTGGGGGGGGGGGGGGGGGTTACATTTTAGATGAAAACAAAATATTTACTTCCCAACCAACTGCTAAATCCAGGACTATTACCTTGCAATAGAATCAATCCCACTAAAAGGTATAAGTATTTCCACAAACCAATTTCTTAAATTGTACTTGGATGGAAATAAAAAAAAATTCATTATTTGTGTGCACGGGATTATGAATTGGCCAGACCCTCGATCTATTCTTGAAACATTTCAAAGACGACCTCATAGGCATCCACAAGGTGAAACTGCCCCCACTGAGATCTCAATATGCAAGGATAGGAAATTACTTGAAGTTTGTGAACACATGTGAACATGATGGCAGACAACCAAATGAATAATTAAACTTAAAAATGTTGTATTTACATACATACTTCACTAACTTTTACCTAATTTTTCTCAGGACAGATCTGTTTCATCCACCATTGTGGATATCCTCAATGGATATCCACAATGGTGGATGAAACAGATCTGTCCTGAGAAAAATTAGGTAAAAGTTAGTGAAGTATGTATGTAAATACAACATTTTTAAGTTTAATTGAATATAACTTCACTGTGTAATTCCCAGATTTAGTTACTTATAACCAAATGAATGTCTGAAAACAGTACATAAGAGTGAGAATGCACAACCTTCCAGTGCTTGTGTCTTGACACAACGCAAGAAGGGAGAGTGTGAACATGGAATGATGTTACATTCTATAACCATAGGTATCAAGAAAGTGTTTGGCCCCACTGAGAAGAAAATCTTCAGACTCCCCTGGATGACCTTACAGTATTTTCGACCACTGGATTACATAACCTAATGCTAATATATTCTAAATCTGCAATAGTCTTATAGTTGAGTGAGTAAAACTTATTTAATGAGTATTAAATCTCACGCTGTTTTACTGTATCATGTTTTTACATATATTAGTTATTTGACCCAGTGTCCTGACTTTTGAACATTTCTGGCTTCCCAATATAGCTGTCCACTTAACTTTTCTCAGTACTGCTGAAAAACACATATTAGTTTTGAATGACATCTTCTGAACACATCATGCATTTCAGTAAGGTAAATATTTTCATTTGGTGCAGGTGTTCTGCACCATGCTGTGTTGCTATCTAAAATCACTCAGAGGTAATTCTGGTATGTAGTTTCTATTGCTGAGGATTCTGGCTCATGTTTTTAAACTGCTCAATCTGGTAAAGAATTCGACTCTTTCAGACCTGAAGGAAGATTTAAATTTCAGTTTTGATAAGTGGAAGGACGAGGTAGCTTTTTAAAACTTAATATTTGTCTTCCTTTTTCTAGCCAAACTATCAGCTTCTTCATTTCCTTTTGCTCCAATATGAGATGGGATCCATTGCAGTTTAATATCCTCTCCAAATAAAACAAAATAATTTCCATTATTCTTGAAGGCAACAAGTATTTATAATTTAGTATTGCCTAGATTGCCAAGCTGGAGTCACAGAGTAAAAAAAAGCATTTTGAAATGAGCCCATCCTGATTGACAGTAGGAGAGAGTGATATATATACATATATCTAATGCTGCTACCTCACCATCAACGTTTGTTTTAAATTTCCGATATGAATGTCCATGCACCAACAGAGGGTAAAATCGATGATGACAAGGACAGTTTTTATGAGGAAATAGAAGGAACATTTGATCAGTTTCCAGCATATCACATGAAAACTGTGCTAAGAGATTTCAATGCGAAAGTAGGAAGGGAGGATATTTTCAAGCCCACGATAGGAAACGAAAGTCTTCACTTGCACAGCAATGACAATGGGGTTAGACTAGTAAAGTTTGCCACTGCTAAAAATTTAATCATCAAGAGTACAAAATTCCCACATCGTGATATTCATAAATACACATGGACCTCGCCAGATGGAAAGGCTAATAATCAAATTGACCATGTGCTAATAGATGAAAGGCAGTCTGGTATAATTGATGTTCAAACCTTTAGGGGTGCTGACTGCGATTCGGATCACTATCTGATATTTGCAGCTGTTAGGGAGAAACTTTCATTAAACAAAGGAACTAGGAATAATTTCAATATAGAGAAATTCAATCTGAAAAGCTAGACAAAGCCAAGAGAGATTTCAAATAGATTTGCAATCCTAGAAAACACTGCTGAACAAGAAGCTAGGGATGATATGAATATCGATATAACCTGGGAATGCATTAAAGACAATATTAAAGTAGCCGCAAAAGAAAAATTAGGTCCGCTTCAACTGAAACCAAATAAACTGTGGTTCAATGATGACTGCGTGAAATTAGTAAATGCAAGAAAGCAGGGAAAACTACAGTGGTTGCAGAATTCGAATGACACTACGGTCAAAAATCTCAACGATGCTAAACAAAAAACCTCTAGAACCATTAGAACAAAGAAAAGAAACTATCTCAAAGACAAAGTAAATTAATTAGAGGAAAATAGTAAAGACAGAAATGTTAGGGATCTCTACAAGGGAATAAACGTGTTCAAGAAAGGTTTTCAACCTAGAATAAACTTAATTAATGATAATGATGGCACTATACTCACAGCTTCGAACAACAACAACAACAACAACAACAACAATAATAATAATAATAATAATAATAATAATAATCATCATCATCATCACTATTACTATTGGAACGCCCGAAGGAGAATGAAGGAAATCAAAGTTCCTGAGCATTAGCAAACAACAACATAATAATAATAATTATTATTATTTTTATTATCTGTTTGCGGTACATACAGTACAGATAGAATCGTCAAATAAAAAACGTAAAAAAATAACAAATACAACACAATACAATTAAAAACTAAAAAAATCATTTAAATCATAAAACGAATTCTTACATAAAAATGTATTTAGTCTTAACTTGTACAGATGAAGATTATTAATACTAGAAATGCTGCTTGGAAGTTTGTTTACTATCCTACTAATGAGGCAAACTGGAGATTTTGTGTACTTTGTAGTTGAGTAATGAGATATTTGCACATGATTACTTTGTCTTGTTTCATATTTATGTAAATCCATATTAAGTCTAAAATTTTGGAGATTCTTCTTACAAAACACACCAGCTTTAAAAATTAAAATACATGTGACAGTTAGAATATTATGTAATTTAAAATACTCACGTAAAAAATCTCTAGGTTTAAGATTAAATATTACTCTTAAAATTCTTTTCTGAATTGTAAAAACCCTCTGAATATTAGATGCACAACCCCATACTAATATATTATAAAAAATTGTAGACTGTACAGAAGCAAAGTACAAACTTAGTAAATAATTTATATTAAGAGAATTCTAGCATAACCTGCTTTGTTTAGTTTACAACAAACATTATCAATTTGCAAATTCCAAGTTAAATTTAGAGTCCAAATAAATACCTAAAAATTTACATGAATCTGAAGAATTTAAAATAAAATTGTCGCACTGAACAGACAGTTGGGTGATATTTCTATTTTGGAATAGCAAACAGTTTTTTAAACATTAATAATGAGATTATTCGTATTACACCAGCGTTTAAATTGAGCTACAGTGTTACAAATTTTAGATTTTAAGTTAATATTTTCTGCGGTTATTACAAATGATGTATCATTGGCATACACAGTAAGATGATCAGCAGTGATATTGAGTTCTAAATCATTTACAAAAAGAGAAAAAGCAGGGGACCAAGAACAGACCCTTGTGGGACTCCATGGTCGAAAACAAAATTATCAGAGAGGTGATTTGAAAATTTTACAATAGATTCTCTATTTGAAATGTAAGACATGATAAGGTCACTAGCCACACCTCTGATTCCTAAATGGAATAATTTGTGTTTTAAAAAATTGTGATCAATGACGTCAAAAGCACTAGAAAATCAAAGAACAAACCAGCAACACATTGAACAAAGTTCATAAAACCGACGCAAGCACTTTCAGTAGATTTACCTTTCATAAAACCATGTTGAACACTTGATAATAAACTTCTGCTATTTAAAAATGACAGTATTCTAGTAATTAGTAATTTCTCAAATATTTTAGATAATGTAGATAAAATAGATATTGGTCTGTAGTTTGTTGTTAATTTAGCATCCCCTTTCTTAAAATCTGGGGTTATAATTATAATGGACAATGAGGAAAATTACCACTTAAAATACACAAATTAAATAGATAAGCTAGAAGCTCAGCAATATGATCCACCACAAATTTCAGTAGCTTTGTACTTAAATTATCATAGCCAGAAGATTTTAAATTTTTTAATTGAGATATAACTTCAGTCACTTCAGCTTGACTAATGTACGAAAGAACTAATGAACTATCACTTGTGAGACCTTTAGTGCATTCTTTAGAAAAAGTCTTAATATTTTTATTCAATTTAACTTTGATTTGTGTAGAGAAAAGTTCAGCAAAGCTATTGGCATTTAGTTGTGGATCATTTGTGAGAACATCATTTACAAATAGTTCATCAATAGACTGTTTCATATTCCGACCTGTTTCCATATTGACCAAATTCCATAACGTCTTGTTTGCATTAGCAGACGTGCATATTATATTACCATTTTTTTTTTTTTTTGCCATTTCTTACAAATTTTTTATATTCAGATTTATAAGAACGATATAGTTTATCGAATTCTTCAGAATTAAGTTGTTTTTTAATAGAAAACAAGATTTTCAACTGTTTACTATGTTTCACAATATCATTAGTTATTCAACGTTTTTAGCTTCCACAGTATTTATTAATTGGACAGGCAATATCAAGTAAATAAGTTAAGGTAGAATAAGTGGAAAAATTTCTTCAATCAATTATTAAATGTACATGGAGATGTCCAAGGGTACAAAGTGAACCAATTCTAACAGAAGTAGGAACAGCTATAGGTAAACTAAAAACACACAAATCTCCAGACATTGACCAAATTCCAGCAGGATTAATTAAGGCAGGTGGGGATAGTTTAAACTCAGAGATCCATAAACTCATTCTTATGATTTGAAGAAAGGAGGAATTGCCAAAGGAATGGAAAGAACCTAACATTATATCAATCCATAAACAGGGAGAAAGGGCCGAATGTAATAACTATCTAGGAATTTCTCTCTTATCAACAACATACAAAATTCTATCTAATATACTACCGTCAAGATTGACTCCCATATGGGGACGAAATCATTGGAGATCACCAATGTGGATTTAGGCGAAACAGACCAACCACTGATCATATATTTTGTATTCGCCAAATCTTGGAGAAAAAGTGGTACTATAATAAGTCTGTTCACCAGCTATACATGAATTTTTAAAAAGCATATGATTCAGTTAGGCAAGACAAATTGTACAATATCCTCATTGAGTTTGGGATACCAAAGAAGTTAGTTAGGCTGATCAAAATGTGTCTAAATGAAACCTACAGCAGAGTCAGGGTAGGGAAATTTATATCAGATAGGTTTTCCATTAGAAGCGGCTTGAAGCAAGGAGATGCACTATCACCTTTACTTTTTAATTTCGCTTTGGAATATGCCAGTACCAAAGTTCAGGAAAACAAGGTAGGCCTAGAATTAAATGGCAGTCAACCGATTTTAGCTTATGCAGATGATGTTTGTTTGTTGGGCGATGACATAAACACAAATGAGAGAAATGCAGAAAGTCTTTTAAATGCCTACAGGAATGGTGGTTTGGAAATTAATACAGAAAAAAACTAAGTATATGATCATGGAACGTCAAAATAATGCTCTACAAAATATTAGAATAGCCAGTAAATCATTTGAACAAGTGGAAAATTCAAATATCTGGGAGCAATAATTACAAACACAAATAATATTAAGGCAGAAGTTAAATGTAAATTCAAATCAGGAAATGCTTGTTTTTATGCAGTTCAGAAACGCTTATCTTCTCGTCTTCTGCCCAGAAATCTAAAAATAATTATTTATAAGACCATTATCCTGCTGGTTGTATTATATGGATGTGAAACATGGCCGCTTACTGGTCAGGAAGAACATAATCTGAGAGTATTCGAAAACAGGGTGCTTAGGAAAATATTTGGGCCCAAGAGGGATGAAAATGGGGACTGGAGAAAACTGCACAACAACGAGCTTCATGACTTGTACTCTTCACCAGATATAGTGATGTTGATGAGTGTTCTGCCCAAAGGCATGTCTAGACCCGGGACGAAGCCATGGGGTGATGACCACAACTCGTCCGAGGTGATTCAGACAAGGATGATACTGCGGAGATTTGCCATTGCCTCTCGCGGGATGGGAATGAAAGGACACAACACAACACCCAGTCCTGCACCCAGGAAGGAAATTTTCCACCACTGAAAAATCCCCGACCCAGCCGGGAATCGAACCTGGGCCACCACGCTACCAACTCACCCACGGCGGTGGACCAGATATAGTAAGGGTAATTAAAACAAGGAGGATGAAATGGGCAGGACATGTTGTGTGCATGGGGGAGGAAAGACATATCTCAAAACTGTTGACTGGGAGACCCAAAGGGAAAAGACCACTTGGAAGACCTAGACGTAGGTGAGAGGACAATGTTAGGATAGATTTAAGGGAAGTAGGATTTGCGAGGGATGATTGGACAGAGTTAGCACAGAATAGGGTTGAATGGCGGGTTTAGGTAAGCACGGCAATGAACCTTCCAGTTCCATAAAATAGATAATATTCCTTTAGCTTGCAGAGGAATGGTCTATTGCCACTAAGTAAGTAAGTTGAATTTAAAATTAAACTTCACTTTTGGTCGTGAAGGCACTACAGCTCTTATGGAGAAACCATGCATTGTTACCAGATATGCCTATTTTCAGAATATGACCAAAGTGAAATAGGAACAGGCATTTCTGTATTAAATTTTATGAAGAATATGATGGTGGACAAGAAAATCTTACAGTTTCTTTGATTTTTGTTTAAATAACAACAATTTTAATTTTACTTTAAACAAAAATTTTAACATATTTTTCCTTCCAAACATAAAAACATAGAAAAAAGTTAAACCATCACGATGAAAAAATCTCAGTTATTTGTTTGTTCTTATAGGCAATGCTGGTTCTTAGAATTTACCTTTAAAAGTAGTGATTATGAAAATAAATTGCCAGTCAAGGTAGCACTGGCTGGCTTAATTTCATTCTAGAAGTCATATCTCATGTATAATAAGTTGTCATCAGAAATAGCAAATTCTAATATCTAAATTTTTAAGAAAAAATTACAATATATTCTTCTAACTGGACAGTTCCTTAGTATTAAAGATTACTTATGATATACAAAGGCAGAACCATTTTGCCGCAATGAGGGAAAAGAAATCTTTAGTATTCTACATCAAAATGAGAGAAATGTGGGGTATGGAAAATTATGTGAATGATTGCTCAAAGAAACAAAAATCTGGGCTAGCATGGTGGAGATTAGGGATATGGAAGCTTAGAGGGGCAAGAAGAAATTTCGAGAAAGGTTGTTGCCCGTTATGTCTTAGTAATGAAGATGCAGAGCATATAATTTTAAGTTGTCCCGAAACTGAAACACTAAGACATCCGTTTTTAAGTAAAAAAATGTTAAAGTTAAATAAAGAAGTGGCATATAAGAAATTAACTGTAACAAAAAATACAAAAACACTAAAGGAACTGGGAAACTTTTTATATATAGTTAAAATAAATTGGGAAAAACAAATTAGCTGCTTAGGGGATATTGGTTAGAAATGGTAAATGGATATACTTACAAAAGGTAAACATTTATTAGTAGTAGTATTGATTTTAGATGTATGAGTTTTTATGTATGCAGACGCCCTTTGGTGAAAAACTTTCTGTAACACCAGGGGTGATCATTTGTATAACTCCAGATACAAGAATAAATCATTCATTCATTCATTCATTAAAGATTACTTAAACTCAACATTTGATCTGTGCAACTCCATACTTAGTCTTAATCATAATTATTAGTTAATGTAAATAAATTCTGTGTAATTTAAGATCACCTAGGTAAAGTTCCTAATTGTAATTAATATTTTTATTGTAGATAATTTGTGTTGTATTTCATTTGTATTGTATTTGATTTGTTTTGCATTCTGATTTGTACTGTATTTTATTTGTATTGAATATTCCTTCATTATGATGTGTTCCATATCATTTTCGTAATGATCAAGTGGATGAAATAAACAATAAACAAGTAAATAATTTATATACGCTACATGTAATAAAGGCAATGGCCCTATGATACTTTGCTAATGGGAAAGAACTGAAGAGATTGCACTTACTCTTTTATTTGCTGTGACTTTGCCAATCTAAATGAACCTTAAAGTAATTTTACAACCAAACTGATACACTTACCGAAAATAAACAATGTAACACTGGAAGCAGTAAACAGAATTTTGTTAAACTTGAAGGATGTGTCAAGCTGTAACACATCAGATTACTCTTATTTAAGGGTTCATTCATAACAATTGGAGGCTATGCGAAGTATTTTTGAACTATGTTTCCTTATTTTTACAAAGGTGACAAAAGTTAATTTTGTCCTGCTAGATTCACGTATAGGATTGGTGTGGCCTGGTGTAAACTGGGTAGCATATGAAATTCTTTACTTGAACTCACAAGTCCTCGAAAAAAGATGGAAAAAAACTCTATCTGGGATATAGCTTACAAGGCTTATAGGACAGGGTTCATACCTGATGAGAATTTTCTCAATGGGTTTGTGGAGCAGAATGCAGCAGTTAACATCAGACCACTTCCTGGTGGGCGCAGGTTGGGTGGGAGACATCTGTGTTGACTGTTGCTGTTCTTGTAACAGCTGTGAAGAAAAAATTGCTGAAAGAGCTTTTGATGTTAGTTTTCTCACTGGAGGTTCTTTCACTGAAGGTCTCTGTGGGAATGTCAACTGAGCAATCCGGGTTCTAAGCTTCTGAACAATCTGTAATTTAAAAAATACAAGTTATAGTAATGAAGATACACAATCATACATACAAGATACATACACTACCATACAAGGTATCAAGGAAATTGTTCATTCTGGGCAGAATGCAATGACTGCCCCCAGGTATACATTGGACAAACTAAGAGGAAGCTAGAAACAAGATTGAAGGAGCATCTAAGAAACGTGAGACTAATACAAACTGAAAAATCCGCAGTCGCTCACCACTGCTGGACAGAAAACCACCATGTTAAGGATATAAAACTATTAAAACATGTGAAAAAACATCCCAATTGAATGTATGGGAAAAAATCTTCATTATCAAGAATGAAGACCATACCATGAACTTCGAGATCCTGCCTGCAGATGACGTCGTGAGACTCACCACAAAGAAAACAGATGGCAGCACACAGAATTTCACACAACACAGTCGTCAGAACGCCAGTCGACCACTAGCCGATGATGGGAGGGTAGTAATCTCTTGAAACATGTCCTAGTAATAATACGTAAAGTGAGCTATAAGTGTTTTAAAGGTTCGACTACTTTTGAACAATAAAATTACATGTCTATACTGTCAACATAGATGTATGAGTATTTTTAATTAATTATATTCTTCATCAATATTTGAAACTGGTGTTCTGCCTATATAAAAACTCTTTAGCTAACCATTACACCACAGCGACTAGTTGAGGAAAGTGATCCTAGATGTTCCTCTTGCAATGAAAATAAAAATACTGACATGCAATTTTGTATTTTCAGTAAATGAAGTTTAGTTTATTTGATCAAAGTTATGTTAACGCTTTATTTAAAAAAAAAATAAAGAAACAAATCCACAGCAAGCCAGTTTATTTAAAAGCATTAGTGGTACAAGTGCGTTGTATATTTGCTTTCTTTATGCAGGATTGTTAAAAATGAATGAAAAACTCAGTTCATTGGTAGTAAAATTAGAAAGCTTTTACTAAAAACTATTGAATGCACCACCTATGCAAAAACTTTAGCCGACTCATCTTGGCTACGCCTTGCTTTGCATACTCGTTACATAATTACCTATAAGACATCAATATGAGTATTTTCCTTTCTTACTATTTATATCTAGAAAAACAGAATTTTCAAAAAATATATTTGGCACAACTAAAACATATCATTTTGGCTATTACAATGATCAATTCTGAGTAAGTTGAAAAAGCAGTAATTTTACAGTCTCTCATTTGGGTAGCCACAGTTCAATTTTTAGGTCTGGCTAACCTGAATGCTGTTTTCACATTGTCCAAACTCATTCAGGCAAATGTCAGACAGGAAATATTTCATCCTTTCTTTTAGAATAGAAATAGGCCCAAAATACATATCGCATTTGTGAGGCTCTACAGATAGATAGATAAGAAAGATAAGCAGGCAGATGGATAGATAGCCAGATAGATAGATAGACAGACAGACAGACAGACAGACAGACAGGCAGGCAGGCAGACAGGCAGACAGTGGCGTAGGAAGGGGGGTGCGGGGGGTGCGGGCCGCCCCGGGTGCCATCACCTGGGGGGGTGACAAAATTAAAATGTGTCTTTGTAAGTAAAAAATCGCTCAAGGGAATTTAAAGAAAATAATAATATTATTTAAAACAATTAAATAAACTTAACAACTTTCTACAAGTCAACATGCGTATTGAAACTTGTTTTAGTTTTAAATTCTGTCAACAAAGGTAATAACACGCGGCTGAACTTGCCGCTGTGTTGAAACAAACAATAATATTATGGTTAGGGGAGGGGTGTTTATTTCTGTCGATGCTTGTCTCTGCAGTTTTATTAATTTAAATGAGACTTCAACAATCTGTGATATTTTATATCACTCAAGCCGCAACCAATTCTACCCACTGCGGCAGTCATGACTTTGACGAAAATAAACTTCGAATGTGAGTTGATTCCGAAGTCTCCTTCAATCTAGATTTTGAACTGGGATGTGCGCATATTTAAGAATAGATTATTAATAATACAGTTCCGTAAAATAGTACACATTACTTGTTTATGAAATTTATTAGGATCAACCTATAAAAAATGATGTATAATTCACATAACTTCCTCTGCCCAAATAAAAGTTAGTCTCCCCTTAAAAATAAGAGAAAGTTGTCGCCAATCTTCGTGTCACATCCCCAAAAGGTACGTAACCCAAATACAAAATTTTGTTTTCGTACAATTTTCCGTTGCAAGGGGCCGTATTGCAAAGAGCCCGTATTCAGAGTGGGTGGCTTATAACTACCCTTCAGAGAATTATTTCGAAAACGTGTTTCAAATAAAAGTTTTTGCTCTATAAGCAACACAAGTGCAAAATTTAAAGAAAATCATTAGAGTCGTTTTCGAGAAAACTTTCTTTATGTAAAAATAAGGAAAACTTGTCTCCAATCTTCGGTTCACATCTTGAAAGTATCCGACATAAATACAAACTTTTTTTCTTTGGAAAACAAAATATAAAAAATCACTCAAAAAAATAAAAGTTTGCATAATTTCAGGAGTGTATTTTGACCTAGATGTTTGCTTTATTAACGGTAACACCTACAGTCTGTCGCTCACGAAAACAATGTGTCTCTGTCTGTCTATAACGTACTTCAGAATAATAATTAATAATAATAATAATAATAATAATAATAATAATAATAATAATAATAATAGCATTTATTGTCGTTTAACAGTACAATGTACAATGTACTGCATAATATGCTTGATATGTATGTCGTTCCTTATAACAAAATTGGCTGAATTAGGTTAACTAGGCCTATGTCTTATATTCACCATTGGTAGCACTGGTCACAATATGGTAACTCGAATCGATTCATACATGGTTGATTCATAGTATACCATGATTTCGGAGCTTAGTTTTGTTTCTATATAACAAAGTAATTATTACTAATTTTGCATAATCCGTTAAGTTTACGAGTTACATCAGATAAATTCGTTGCAGCTGCATCCATCGATAAACTCTTAAACTCTCGTGGTATTACCTTTGACTGTCCAAAAAATAACACTTGGAACTGTTCCATCATTTAATAATTTAAATCTGGGGGGGTGGTGACAAGACATTTTCCGCACCGGGTACCACCTAAGCTTGCTACGCCACTGCAGGCAGACAGACAGACCGGATGGGACGGACAGACTGGAAGGATGGACAGACGGACAGACAGACAGACAGACAGACATACATACAGACAGACAGATAGATAGATAATACATAATTAATAACAATAATAATAACAATAACAACAGTTCAGACTGTCTTAAATAGTGTTAAGTTATTATTCAGCAATTGTACCTGGTAACGCAGATTCCCTGGAGTTCCATTAAGAAAAGCAACATTTATCACCACACATGGTGGTTTGGATGTTACTCTGATTATGCAGAATGATGATGGTGGTTTGTCTGGCTCCCTGAAAAAGGTTTCTTCAATCAGAATAATTGTCGAAATATCAAAATACAGTAGGCTCCCTTTAATCCGGCCACCCTGGGACCGGACCTCGACCGGATTAAAATATGGCCGGATCATCCGGCGATCTTTTAAACATGTCAAGTATAACCTATTAAAGCAAAAATCAACTTTTAAGATGGTTTTGTCGATTTTTTAAAGTTGTATGCTTTTGTTTTTCACTCATTTTTGAGAACATTTTTGTAACTACACTAACAGACAAACTGTAAAAATTAAACTCACAGTAAAAGATACTAACAGCACAAGAGTAAAATTCACGTCTGAAATGAATGCAATCGTCAAGTGAACTGATGTTATTTGTTTACACTTAAGACTGGAAACTAAACAGACATGTTTATTCTAGTCGATTACTGCCGTGAGAAACCCTTCCAATAAGTCGGCCGGACGATCCGAGGCCGGACTAGAGGGAGTCCATTGTACATATGAAGTACAATCCTAGGAGTGACAACACCAGATCATTATTGATCAATTCTTTTTAATAAAAATCTATCTTATTTCAGAAAACACTTTAAAAATGCAATTGTTTTTATGAAAAAGGTAGTTTGTAAAAAGAATGGAACTGACATGAGTACACAACCTAAAATAACTGGACACTTCATTTTATTTTTGTAATGCTGGTTTTCTTCTCTTGTACAATGGTGTACACAGTGGAGTGGCTAAAGCTGTTGGTAAGACAAAGAAGACAAATCTCCATAATAAGTATTAGCTTTACATAGCATAATTTCTCCTGTGGCTAAAGCTGTTGTTGAAATGATATAAGGAGCATTGTTTCAAATCATATTATTAAAAATGAATGAAAAAAAAAAAAAAAAAAAAAAAAAACGTTACAAGAAGAAGAAAAAACGGATTAGGCCTACTCTTAAGTTGGACATGTTTTCACAGAACAAAAAGTGTACTTCTAGGAAATTTCAAAAATGAAATCACTTCAATATTGTCATCTACAAATTGAAGGAAAATGTGTTGGACATAATACGTTTTGATCCGGCAATCATAGTAAAATAACTATTCAAAAACCTTTAATGAGATAAATATATAAAAATCAATCATTATTAAATGAAAATATTATTTGTTTGTACAAGATTAGCATTTATAACTTACATGAAACAATAATTTCTTGATAAATTTTAATTTACTATATGAGTTGACATAAACACACTTTTTGCTTCACTTACCGTATTTTGGTATGACGCGTTTCAAGGAGCCTCCTCCCCATTTTCAAACACTCTGTCAACTGCCAAATCCTTCAGGAAGATTCTTTTGTGCACCTGGTGGACTTTTTATTAACTTTCTGATTAAACTGTCTTCCTCAGGTATTTCAAAATTCATTAGGGTGTTCTTGAATTTTGCAATGTAAATTTTTTTCCCAAATATCCAGATCTTTGTGTTTACTGACTGACTTTAATAGTATTGGTTCATTCGAAATTTCATGGTCATATTCCCAAACATGTGATGGCCACAGCTGATTTTTCAATTTGACAGTTTCTGATGTTCCTCACATGTTCTTTTACTCTTGTGTCAATGTTTCTTTTTGTTCTTCCTATGTAAAATTGGTCACAATTTTGGCAATTAATTTGGAATATTCCTGATTTTTCCCTGGAGGTATGCAGTCACAACGGTTAGTTTTTATTAAATTCTTAATACTGTAATTGTGTTTTGTGGCTAAAGTGATCCCAAAATCTTTTAATATCTTTTGAAATTTCGAAGAAGCCCAAGGATGATAGGTAAAGCTTCTGAATTTTGTCTTTTCTTTAATGGGTGAAAGTGTAGTTGTTTCTTTTATTTGTTTCTGTTTTTTAATTTGAAAATCTTTTTGTCTATTATTTTCTTATTGCACCCATTCAATTCAGCAAAATCTTGTTTGTGCTGATATTCTGATTTGTACTCCTCTTCTGTTAATGGTATGTTTACCAATCTGTGTGTCATGCTATTGAATGCTGCATGTTTATGAGATCTTGGGTTGTAACCATCTGCTTTAATATAGTCATCAGTGTGTCCTTTCTGAATATACTGAATTCCAGTCTGTCTTCTGTTCTCATTACTTTTTGGTCAAGAAATTTCAGTATTTGTTCTTTTTCTGTTTCTACTGTGAACTGTATTGAAGGTTCTTGGAGATTTAGCAATTTTAGAGCATCTTCGATTAGTTTACCATTCACAACAGCAAATATATCATCGACATACCAGTTCCATACCTTAAATATACGGTATGTAGAAATTATTTTTAACAAGTTCTTGCTTCAGGGCAATTCCATGGTCACGGACTAACATTCACAGAGAAAAGTCACTATACTGGCAGCAATTACACCAACATTATTAAACACAGAAGAAATTGGCATATGCAGATCAACACGTAAAGAACTAAAGTATTTACAAATAAACTTAGAGTTCTCTAACATTTATATGCACAGATATATTTAACTTTATAGCACCTTGTCACGGACTAACTTATTTTGGACATAGGTTTCATTTGTAGGAACAAAACCGAAAATTTCTGTGATTTGATATACATTAGGCAGATGTGTTTTATTTGTTTTGAAGTAGGTAGGTATATAGTAGCTTATGATATGGTTCTTTAAAATATGAACCACCAGTTTAATGGTAATAAAAAATGAAATACTAGTGTCACGGACTAACATGAAAAGTTGTCACAGACTAACTTCTGGATGTAAATCAGAAAATCACATTTACAACATAACAAAGAGGTGGAAAGCTTAGTACATGATTTGAAACTTTTGTCTAATAATCTCAAACTCGTTTTCATTGATTCGAAGTATGTTAGTTCGTGTTGAAGACGTGGTTTTGGGCTCTTCAGTCATTCCATGGAAAATGCTTTTGAAAAGCGAGTAGTCTTCATCTTTTACAGCTCTGAAACTATTTTGGCCTTCTTTCAGCAGTTTAAGTCAACCATTTGAAAACAACTTTATTTTTTAACCCCTTCATCAGTGTCTTGACTATTGCTAGACAAAATATTGATTCTGAAAGCCTCAATGATGAGGTTGTTGAATATAAATGTCGCATCACTGAACCTATCACGATATTTTTTGGTTCTTTCAGCAGATGTCTTCCCCATTTTCATAGTATAGGTCTAAATGAAGAAAGAAAAATGTGTTAACTTTCCAGAAAAGTTCGTTTTATTGAATATCGTAACTATTTTGATCTCAATAATTATAAATTTAAATTTTGGTTCTTGAAAATTAAATATGTTTCATATAAAAATAGGTTAGGCACACAAAACATTTAATTATTCTTTATTTTTCCCCACTACCCTTCACATTTTATTACAAATATTCTAATATCTGTGAAATATATCATTTTGAGACTCTGTGACTGTTAGTCTGTGACACCATTATTTGTGGAGAAAAAACATTCAATTTCAGTAACAAAGTGAAGGTGTACTGCTCCATACTAGTACACAGAGAATATAAAATATAATTACAATACATGCATTATTTATTGTTTTAGGTAAACTTTTACATCTTTTTTGTCACGGACTAACAGTTGCTGTGTATTATTGGACTTCCTTCCATATATTATTTATCTAATTTGACTTCTGCAATTCAATGAAGTAATGTTTTCCCTCCATAATAAGTCATCTTGTGTTTTATGATGAAAAAGAATCCTTGGAAAGCACTGCTGCCGTATCTGTTGGACTAAATAGTGAATGTCCATGTTCATCGTAAATTTGGTGTTTTCTATCAATTATCTAATAGATTATATTTTAAGTCCAAATTTAAAAGACAAACGCATGAAATATTTATATTTTCTGAAACTGTAACTCTTTGACTTAGAGAAACTGCAATAATTTACAATATTTGCAACATTTAATTTTTTTCAATCTGTGTCAATGTTATCATGGAATTGCCCTTCATATTGTAAACAATCTTCTATCACACACAACTTACAAGGAAAATACTTTATATCCAGTATTGAATATGCACCATTGTTGAGAAATGAGTTCAGGGTTGACATTATTACCAACAGAAGAAAGAAAGAAACCAATAATATCATTACACAAACACCATAGCATGAATATTGGAGATAATATCATTTGAAACAGGCACTATAAAGGACTGAAAACAATTTGAAACAACTGTAATCATTAAGCTGTCAGTAAATATGATTTGGAACAAAGAGACTTCATGTGTGAAAGAGCGAATCTTAAATTATATGAAAATGTATCAAACTCACCGGTGGACATAACACAATTGGAAATGATGCTCCTCATATTACAGAAAACATAATACCAAAGAAGACAAAATCCTCACAGAACTTAGCTTTATTGCTTTTATGGCTAAAGCTATGGTTAAGAAGGTGTTACAGAGAACATAATATACTCTAACCTCTCATGAATTTCCTGTAGCAATTTTAATGCCATAGGTTTTGAAATTCTGTACCTTTCAAGAAACTTTGTTTCTGAAAGATCAATAAAACCATGCCTTCTTCTTCTTACATTTAAAATTATTTTGCTTTCTTCTATGTAGTATTTCTATAATCTTCATTAACTTCTACAATTTGTAAGATAGGCCTATTTGTCCTGTAGACATCTTATGTTAACACAAAGTTAGGATCCTAACTACAAGAAACTAAGTAGTTAAATTAATGGTGAGTTTAACCTCAATTTAGATCAATCTGTGGTTCATAAAACAACCTACCATTTATTTACCACATTTACATGTGGGATTGAAATCTACCTGAATCTGATCCCAACTCAATACGTTCCCTATTTACTGTATTTATCCGAATATAAGCCCCCCCTGAATTTAAGCTGCACCTGCCTTTTTAGCAGTAAAGTAAAGGAAAAATAATTAAATTAACCCCAAAGTGAAAAAATAAATTGCCTCATTTTCATAATATTAAAGTAATACATTTCTTAGCTGAAATAGGCCTGAAATAAGAAAAGAAAAAAAAGTATCAGCTGACTTAAGTTATGATATTCTAATTTTATTTAATATAATTAAATAAAACTGACGAAAAAGAAAACTGAAATCAGTACTTTACACTTCATATGACTTTCAGTGTTGAACTTTGCGGGATTTTCCTATTTTTCATAACTGCACTTTCAGTTACCATCAGTTCAAAATTGCCGTTATTCACATTCCCATACGTTACGGCATTTTTTTTACTTCTGAGCAGCTCATAATACAAGCATATTCTGTAATACCGCTATCAAAAATGACAAAATACGCAAAACATCATTTTATGCGTCTTCTACGCTGCTTCAATTAAATCTATATATTTTCGATGTTAAATCAATTAATATATCGATAGTCCTGGAGATTCGATATAATCGATAATGGCGGTGCTTGGAGGAGGGGAACCAGCTACGATGGATCAACCGGCTATATTGTGCACATTTTTACCATTATTGCCTAAAAACACTTGTTGATTAAGCCACAGGCATATTTTGCTGGGCTTAATCTAGGAAAAAAAGTGCGGCAAGATTACAGTATCCGACTCACCCGGCTCCCCTTTCCACGCCCTGGTCGCCTTCTCCGCCGGCCTGCCTGCGTGCTCGCTTCCCCTACACCTACCACGCATCATCCCGCGCGCATCTTCCCCGCTATGGCTCGTGCCGGCCGCTACTAAGCGCCGGTAATACAGCTTCCTGTGTTAAGCCGCAGCTTACTCTAATGATTGCCTTGCACCATACATAATATTTCACAATTTTTAAAAACGATTATAAAAACAAAATAAAACTTCACGAATTATATTAAAACAATACCCTTGTACCAAACATCATATTTCACGATCTTTAAACACCGATTTGAAAGGAAAAAAAATTCACAATATATAAAAAATCGAAATTTACATAATATTTCCCAATTTTAAAAAACGCCGTGTTAATTGATGCAGAAAAATTCCCTTGCACCAACACTACTCTTTTCATAACAAACAAACCATCTCAAAATTAGAAAACCCGATTCTTGCGTTAACACTCGCTAGCGCCAACTAAATTAGATAACTAAAATATACCGGAACTTCCTTCACTGCTCAACTGACCTTCGTGGCGTAACGGATAAGTCTCTTGGCTACGATGCTAAGGGTCATGCGTTCGATCCCCGTTCGATCCAAAATTTAATGTTAGGAATAGGTCTCGAATAGGTAGGTAGGCTGAAGAGGAGGAGAGAGGAAAGAGACGGGAAAGGAAGAGAAGAAGAGAATAAAGGAGAAATAAATTATTTTTCTCTTTCACCATTTCCATACTAGATGTCGCCACCGTCGCTATTCTGCTAGTAGTTCTAATACCGCCGCTAGGTTTCTCCCCACCCTAAACCCCTACTTTCCAGTCGGGTCCCGTTAAGAGAGTAGTGGTGGGGGGCTCGGGTGGGTCGCATATTGTATTTTTCCCAAAAGTGTGGCTTATATTCCAATAAATACGGTATATGGAAAGTTCTGGGAGTATATTAAGATTTTGTACTGTTGGCTAACTTGGTTATGTATGGCTACTTGTGTGGATAACCTATGTAAACAATCGCCGTGTTTATTCTGTGATTAAGAAATGTGTATTATATTAATAATTTATGGTCACCATAAACAAATTATGGCATAAAAGAGTAAAATAATAATATTATTGCATTGTGTGTCAGTTTTCTACTAAATACATGATCAGCTGACATAACAAATGAGGAACGGCCGTACGAGTGTATGCACACGCACCAGAATTGAGTTCTCTAGTGTTTACATGGAATTGAATTCAACCTGAATCCAAGCTGTTCCTCCATTTGCAGAGGACTGGATCAAAAATTCATTCAGGACTGAGTCCCTGTTTACATGATGATCTCGATGCAGGGTACGGATTCAGATCAATATGAATCCTGCATGTAAATGTACTAAATTTCACGGTTAAACTGAATTAACACAATGTTAATTGCATAACAGCAGTTGGTGAAACTGCACCTAAATGGAGATCGAGTTTAGTATCAATAAACAAGAGGTTATGTACTATGCATGATGGTCCTATTAATTTCCACTGTTAGTCAAGAATAAAAAGTTTAAAAAACTAATAAAAAGAATAATCATCAGTGGATACAGCATTTTACTAGTGGATACAGCGTTTTACTATCACAACGTTTCAACACTCTCCATCGGGCCTTCATCAGGTGTCTGAGTAAACTTGAAGAAGATGCCGCCTCACAACCCATTCCTTGGGCACTCCTCTCCACTCCTTGACAAACATCTCAGAAACACTAGCTTCATGGTTAACAATGCACCCCAGTGGAGGGGTTGTGAGGCGGCATCTTCTTGAAGTTTTACTCACCCATAAGGGATATGGCCTACTTTTTTACTTCTCCACATCTTCACTGACCAATAATGACAGTCCTTTCAACCAAAGCTGGAATTACTTAACTATTTAGTTCTCATGAGGCTGACGGAGCCCTGTTCCTGTTTCTCAACAAATCTGAGGAGGAACAGACTCCTACCAATGCTAACCATTAGACGAAGGAGGTGTCTCCAGTCTCCCATCCAAGTTAAAATGGATGTAAAGGTACCATGCTTCTTGTAAATGAAAATGTATGTTTACAACATCTAAAACTATTCCTTAGTGTATAAGCCACTTAATGTACTTACCCATGAATCAGTCTGACATATGAGTGATTCTCAATAAGGACAAATGTACTCCAGTCCTTTAGCAAGGAATAGAGAGCAGCAGCTGCCTGTCGACACTGAATTACTTGGAAGCGGCTGCTGGAGTTGGGGATATGTAGATGTCGGGGCAGGGGTCTGTCATGCTGTAATACCAGTCCCAGACGATGTGAGTGAAGCCACTTCTTCCACACAGATGGCTCTAGCAGACAAACCGGTTTCCAAAATTGAGCAAACTGAGGGCATGTCATATCACTGCAACAACATCACACAAGATATTACACAATAGTTGTCATATCCTTGCTGCAACAAACTTTTATTTAAATGAACCTTGATTTCATATTATCCTGTCTTTTACATCAAAATTTTAAAACCCCCCAAACACCGTATACCTGAATATTAACTGCACTTTTCCCCCTAGATTAAGCCCTGCAAAATATGTACTCAGCTTAAAATGATATGCAAATGTTTTTTCAATAATTATAAAAAATGCACACAACATACCGGTGCTCATCTGATCTACCATGTCCTATTACCCTAGCATTGGTAACCAGAACCAGCTTTTGATTATCTCGAATCAACACAACGTATTGATATAATAATAATCAATTCAACATGGAAAACACATACCAATTCAACCAGCACAGAAAATGCATATAACTTCATATGCAACGTATATTCATTTTATGATTCATGTTCTGCATCTTTTGTGATAGAGGTATTGCAGAATATGCCTGTACCATGTGCTGCTCAAATTCAAAGAAATGCAAACCAATCATAATTGGAAGAGTACAATTACAAAAACAGAGAAACCTCAAGAAATTCAACATAAATGAGTCATATGAAGTGTGCAGAACTGATTTAGGCCTACATTTTGTTTTCAGTATTTTTCACTTGCAGCTTGATGAAAAAAATGTATCTTTGTTTTCCTGATTTCAGCTGTATTTCACCCAAGAAATGTGTTGTTTTAATATTATAAAATGTGACAGTTTATTAATGTATTGTAGGTTAATTTAATTTATTATTTTACTGTAGTGTTAAAAAGGCAGGTTCAGCTTACATTCAGTGGCAGCTTATATTCGGGTGAACACAGTATTATCACACATAACCAATGTATTAATATTTTCAATTTGATGTTATTCTTTGTAATATAAAACTCCTGTTTAATGGTTAAAAAAAATATATATAATTATAAATTACTGTAGCAAAAATCTTGTATTAGAATAATACTGATAGCTCTGTAACTTTTAATAAATTACGATCTGACAAACAGCATGTGCTTGTTGCTCTCTCCTCTTCAACAACCACCAGTTTTTTAGCATGACCTTGGTTAATCTTTATTGGGTGCTTGCAGGGAGAAACATAGTTATGAATCTTGGCAAGCTAGTTTGGAAATTATCATAGCTTATGGACCAGTTACATATTTATTTGTGTTCTAAGTGGAATTTGCAGCAATGACAACAGACAGGAAAACACCTCAACGAAAAAGTGCATGAAATAGAAGAATTCAATTAAATTTTGGTTTGGCTAGAACCTTAGACCACAATTCAGAAGATACCGCAACATTTCATGCTATTAGTTTTGATTGCAATTTATTATGGTTTTCAAATAAAGCAGGATTCAGTGAATAAAATAAATTTTTGCTTAAACTATGTGCTGGTATTATTACTTAAAAATAGCAATCCTTCCATTGAGTGTAAACCCCTATTTAAAGTAAAATTCTATATCCCCAGAGGAATGTTGAAATGATATTCTACCATATGTGTTTAAAAGGATCTGAAACACAGTATTTTGTGGCATAGTCAGGGAGCAGCTATGTATCCCAAACTAAACTGGTAAATTTTGGGAGATGGCACAAATTTGTATGGTACTCAATTTTATTAGACAAACCTGTTATAAAACAGTAGGATATATAAATTCTGAAAGAAATGGTCACTGGGAAGCATTCTTATACATTTCTGGGAGTTTCACAAACAAATATGTGACTATATTCACCTAGCTGAAAGAATGGAAGAAGAGGTAGCTGGAAGATAGAAAACAGGCATGCCGCTTCGTATGCTTTCCGGTATGGTATAAGTAGCAGGATTGCTGGGAAATTCATTGAGGTGTACTAGAAGTTGGTCGGATTTGTTTAAATTCTTGATTGTTGTCCAGAAACGAGACACAACTGCTTGCCGGTACTGTGACTTGAATGGCTTCTTCAGTAAACAGGTTATGTCATGGAGAAATTCATATGGAGCTGAAAACAGCAAAAACACAAAGTTCCTCATTAGCAACCCTGAGCTTTTCATTTGTTCAATTGACATGCACAATATTGCTTAAATGTTTGTGCTGAAATAATTTAAGAAGAAATTGAGTTAGTACAATACAAAAGCATCTAATATGTGCACAGCAATACCAGGTGATTCTAATGTCATTATACATTTTGGGTTTAAACTATTTTTATTGCACAATATGCAATTGAACTCAAACATATCCCATGATGGGATACAGATTCAATGCATTTCAATGTAATCATCTTGCACATCTAGACCCATTGCAGACCAGCAGGAGCTGCGGCTCTAATCTATTATTTTAGTTGTTGAATGCTCTGGATCTTTACCTAAACCCCCAGGCAATCAAGTCTAAGGAATACCAAGCTGCCTACTAAGTCTCCTGGTATATGCGTGATGCATGTGATCAAATCCTCTACGCTTTGCACAGTTTTTTGGCATTATGGCTAGCCTCCCTGGACACTCTTCTACTGTAACACTACCAGTATGCATGAATTTATTGACTAGGTTTTTATAGCCAGCCTGGTGGGATCTGGTTTCCTAAATCTCCGAGTGAGGTCTGCCCATACCTGTTCATACTTCATTCCATGCAGGCGAGCAGAAAAAAACAACTGTTTGTTCTTCTTTGGTAAGCATTCTATCACGCAACCCACAAGAAAAAAAATATTCAATAAGTATATCACCAAAATGTATAGGGATTTTGGAATCAGCCTGTATTATTTAAATTTGCTCGTTATTATCCTGCTGGCTGCATGTATTGCAGAAACTCTGGTGTTTCCTACTCCAACTATTCCCAGTCTCTCAGTGTATTGGCTGCATAATGTAAAAGCACAATATAAAAATTTACACTATCAAACTTATGGGGTGCTCATCCTGTTCATAGCAGTTGCTAATGTTCTACTTTCACTGTCACAACTATCTCAAGTCTTCCTCAAACATCTTCAAAGATGCGAAAGCTTCTTGATTGATAAAGCCCTAATTTCTGTCACTCAGCGTAAATTAGTTCAACATAAAATGGTGACCGTATTGAATTAATGTATCTTATTCAGTTAATACTGTAGTCATAAAAAGAATACTTTTAATTTCAATAATTTCATAATTATTTATCTTACTACATACATATATTCTTTCAACATAAGGTGGAGTTCCATAATGAAGTGAAGAACTATTGTGTCTAATATGAGTGGTATTGAATGGAACCATTTCCAGCAGCTGCAGTGAACAGGGTGAGTGCTACAAGAGTTTATAGATTTTTTAATTGCAAATTTACTTTACATGGATAATACACCAAGCGACCAGAAGAGCTGAAGTGGAAAGTACTAAGGCTTCGGCCATTCATGCAACTAGCTGAGTTAAAGGAAGGAGATGAAAAATGCCTTCATATACTAACATTTAAGGGGACAATCTGGATAAAACCTACTTTTTGGAGGAATTTTTTAATTCCATAAATGGCATGTTTAATATGTTACATTTAATATACCGGTACCAAAATGATTTGACCTAACTTCTAATTACATATTTCATAAATCGTAGGAAGAAGTTCAAACAAATGAATTTCTTACTTTTGTGTTATGTATTACAAGAAATAGTATATAATTATAAATAATAACAAACAAACAAAAAAGTAGACAGAGTGGAAAAAAATCATACGGAGAATATCCTGAAGTAGAAAAATGGCCTTATGGTTCTGGTGAATTTTGACTGGTCAAGTTGGTATGTCAGTTTCAAAAATTAAATGAACTGGAACTGCTATTTACCGTAACTTTTTTCAGTATCCCCACTCCTAATTTTTGTAGTAAATATTGTCCAATCTGTATGACATTTTGCAGGCATTTTGACAACATCCTGTAGATCAGTTCCAATTATCGATTTTGTATATTACTGTCGGTGCCTTGAATAATAATAGTAATTCTTGTCAAAATTTTAACAAATTTCTAATTATAAATTTGGATATCAATACAGCAAAATCCAGCTAACTCAACTCCCGATTTCTTCATATTCCATATAATTTGAAAAATCACATTATTTTAAAATTAATTGTTTCTACTGATGAAGCAGATTATTATCTTCGAAATAATGTATTGCTGCAATAAATTAGCTTCATTAATTTACATACGCAACATAATGTAAGTATATTTAAATTAATGAATAGTAAAGAACCATAACAGCAATTAATCAAATATTAATAATCGATGATCTTAAAAAGTTCCGCCTAATATACCACTAACTTTATTCAAGCACAGCTGGAAGTTGAAGGACAGTAAGATCAGGAATGTACACGTCTATTAAGTTGATTGCTTATATATTTATTAAGCTGTTACTATAGGAAAACATATACTGTATAATTATTATATTATGGTTTAAAATTAGCTTAAAATTAGCTGTATAATTAGCTTAAAAACTTTTTGGTGCACTATTTATTACCCAATATGGGTTATTGTCTGTGAATATTTTATAATTAATATGTATTGAACAATGAGCTCAGTGTTGACATAAAACATATATTTACAAATTGGTAAATATTAAAAAAGAAGAAACTGATAAGTACGTGTAGTATTAAAACCTATTAGTAGCTTATTATGTAGTTGAGACTTAAAATGTCTTTAATAATCATGTTCAATGTGAACAATGTTTATTATATCAATGATTAAAAATTTGTATAAATAGTTTCTGGGTTAAAGATGCTATCGTTATTTAAGCTGTACGTTGCATGTTGTTATGGATGTATGTAGGTAAGCAATCTTGAGTTCATTAGATGTTTCCTTCTTGATTAGAACTCGTTGTTGTGGTTCGAAGTGACATAAGATGATGTGATTTTCTTATCTCTCTTCAACCTTCAGTTACTTTTGATGAAATGTTTGATATAAGAAATTGTGTTCACCCTGAACCAGTTTATTAAAGACATAATAATAAGCTACTAATAGGTTTTAACATTACACATACTCATCAATTCTACATATTTTAACATAGACGATACAAATAATTTTTACCAATTTGTAAATATAAGTTTGATGTCAACACTGAGCTCATTGTTCAATACATATTAATTATAAAATATTCACAGACAACAGCCCATATTGGGTAATGAATAGTGCATCAAAAAGTTTTTAAGCTAATTATACAGTATATGTTTTCCTATAGCAACTTAATAAATATGTAAGCAATCAACTTCCAGCTGTGTTTGAATAAAGTTAGTGGTATATTAGGCGGAACTTTTTAAAAGCATCGATTAATCACATACCACTTGAAATATTAAATCAATCAATTATAAATATTAATAATAAATATTCATTGATGTGATTATTAATTAACATCATAGCAATAGGGACAGAAGCCAGTAATCATGGAAAATTAATATTTTACAGAATTTAATGTAAAATATTGTGAGTGCTGGAGAATTATAAATTCAGCCAAGACAAGCAATCAGTCAACACATACTGTTAGGTACTAGGATACAATGAGGCTGCCGGCTAAAATTCTAGGAAACACTCACAGAACATAATGACTAAGAAAACTTCTCTTGCCGACTTTCAGAGGACATCCTTTATGTTAAACTTTGAGATATTTGTAAAGGCTCTGTTCATGAACGTCAATTTTATTGTGTGCATGGGAAAATGTGAAGACCCTGCAAAACTTAGACTTAATAGCTCGAGGTATTAATTCCTAGAAAAGAATATGAATAAAATCTACTGGTAACTAGACTTAGTGACCAATCAGGTTCAAGCCAGACCATGTGCGGGAAAACTGGACAGTCAAAATGTAATTAAATTTCTACTAGGCGAGGCCGTAGATAAAATTTTCTAAGTCTTATCAACTGACTGTCTAATATTGAAGCACCGTTTTATAAATTAATTAAAGTACAGCGTGGAAAATAATTAAGTATTATAGAAATCACAGAACATAATCATTGAGAGAAAGATCATAAAGTTTGACGTCAATACAATTTCAAACAAGTACATAAATTATCTAAATGAATCATTTACTCCATGCTTATTCAATTTGTGAATAAATACCACTCCTATTGGAACTTTGTGCTGTCTGATTTTGACCGGACAAAGTATTCCCATAACGCTGTTCCCTGACGACTAAAGTCTTTATTAGTTGAGGCAGAAACAACTTACAGGAGCAGCTGGACCTTCATTGTCACTTCTTGTGACTGGCACCTACTGGACACTTTTTCATCGCAGATCATCAATGCTTACATCTGGTGAGTACAATATCACACCAGAGGGTCCAACCAACTCCAGAATCTACCAAATTTATTCTAAATGACACCCACGTGGTTTCATATAAGAGAAGAAATGTTATTCCAGTAGCTAAAACATAATAGTTCTAACATCGCTCATACAGTATAGGTATTGTGCATTCTAACTATATTATTGTAATTACAATGCAATTCATATTTATGCAAATGACTGCATACTTCCCTATTCTATTCAAAGATTTGTTAAGGTAATCAAATTTTGTCCCTTTGTCAATTTGAAGGACTAAATGCTGCTGAAGGAATGCTCTATTACTTGGAGTAGCAAGGTGCATCTGATAAGGAAATTTTATTTCTCCCTCGCTTAGGTAATGAAGCTGCACAGAAGACACAATGAGCATAAGAGACAGTCTAGCACCACTAGCATTTTTCTAAGAACTAGTAATTTCTTCAGTTTTGATTTTTTTTTTATAACTTTTAACAATTAAGTTAGAGTATATTGTACTTTTTAGTTTTCTATATAGTGCTAGGACAATTAAAGTAATGAGCATTTCAATTACAGTTTCTTATGTGGAAGATGCAACCCAGAGTATCTCTGCAAAAATTAGGGAAAGGGGGGGGGGAGTTCATTCATTGTGCACAATTGCAGTATATCAACTCACTTAATTCCACTTTTTACTTTACTGAATTATATTTTATGGAAGCAATGATATGAAGTAATTGAAATTAAACTTTTCCCAATAAATATGAATACAGTGTTATCAATCAGGAGTAGGGTCCACGAGAAGAAGTGACATGAGACTGGTAAGTACACAAATAAAGAAAATGTAAACTTCAATGCATTAAAACAATTACTGGTACTTCGAATTTCAATGCATTTGTATGAAAATCCTAATTTCTGATTTTTTATGCCTAAGAAATATTTTAATGCACAATACTCTTAAAATAGCATACAGATCAGGACTAACATTTTAATTTCAATTTCAGAATCATCAGTTTGTTACCCACATTAAGAAAAGTATAAAGTACAGATACAAAATGTAATTACTTCAATACCATTTCACAGAGACTTGTTCTTGGGCTTCAATAAAAAACTTACGAACTCTACAACAAATCTACAATACAACATTTTGATTCTGAAATTCTGCTACATTAAATCTTTAAATTTTCCCTTTATAGGATACTTAAAACTTATTTTTTTTCTAAAATAATGTAAATTTGGGGGGGGGGGGGGGGGGAAAAGCTGGTAGAATTTTTCATTAGAACATCTTAAAAGAGCCCTGCAAATTTCATGCAATTAGAATCAGTAATGTAGTGTTTCGCCTTAAAGGCCAAAATTGTTTTTACTTTTATGAGAAATAGAGAAGGAAAACCAATCATGACTTAATTTTCCATTTTTTAAATTGGCTGCTAATAAGCAGTTCAGTGTCCTATTACTACGATGTTCGTAACAAATAAAACTATGCTTGTAATGGCTTCTTGGATTATATGTCATGTCAATATTACTAAGTATGACCTTTTAGGGCAACTTAATAATACCGACACGGCTGATTACCTAAGAAGCCAATTGTAATCATGCTGTGAAAGCTTATAAATCTACATTGTTTAAATAATTTTTTGTTCTGACAATGAAAATTACATTTCCGGTCCATGTTTTTCCTGCTTCATATACTGCCATCCCCCTTCACTTTTAGTTCTACCCACAAAGTATGGTTTTCACTCACCTTCTACGGATATTGAGTAATGTACTATGCCTGAGCCGGAATATATCCAGGGTTTTAACGAGGGCCCTGACACCCCAGACACAGATGCTGGACTAGAAGTCGTACCTATTGAATCAGGCCATTGGCAAGAGATGGTGTAATCAAGGTAAATATGATTTTTCCAAGGCAACACTAGCCCCACTTCCACATGGTTGTCTCTTATGTTTATACTCTGCAATTAAAGAGAAAGACTCTCATCACAGACAATACTAATATATCACTTCTCTCTACTGCCATCACTAGCAATTAAGAACATAATTATGAGTACTGTAAAAGCCAATATAAAGTATAATAAAATAAAACTTACACAGTGAAGCACCTATAATAAATATAATTGTAACATGACACTTCTGCTTCACTTACTAACTTTTTTGTAGAATAGTCGGTTGCTTTTATAGTTGTACCTTGAATTAGGCCTGTGACCATTGCTCGTATGCTGGAATTTTCTCCCGCAGAAGTTCTTTTACATGCCTGTAATCTACTGAGATGAAATGTCACAATTATTTAAACATAAACCCCACCGACCTTGGCCAAGGATCAAACCCACAACCTTGGGCAAAGAAAAGTACACACCATACAGTCTGACTTTAGAATAGGTTTCAAGAAGCATTGTCCTCATCCTCAGCTATTTGTGAACTTGGTTGATAGTTGACAATAGCTGAGGATGAGGAAAACTGTCCTTGAAACATCTTTTACCAAAAAAAGTTGGTAAGTGAAACAGTGTCAAAAGTTACACTCGTATAATTATTTTACTATAAAAACTTTTATATGTATCAAATCTTTTCTACCATATACTAAATACACAAAATTCCTTCCCTAGTATGCAATAAATACATGATATTTTTCATAGCAAATTGTAAGACTCTTCACCTAACATCTACTAACATAAAAGAATTCTCCTCTGTTATACACTTGGTAAAACCCCGTTTTTACATTCCCATCATTTACATCATTTTCCGCTGGTCCTATTTTTTATCCTATGCTGAAAATACAGTGTTACTACCATTAACATAATGTCGTCTGTAGCATGGCCAATCCAACACTGTGGGAGAATTTCATCCAGATAAAGTCTAACATCTGTGTGCCAGTGGGGCGGTGCTCCATCTTGTTGGAAGATAAAGTTTTCCCTTTCCTCGTTCAGTTGGGGAATCAACCAAATCTGTAACTTAGCGAGACATCTAGGTCCTGTTACTGTTTTTTTCTTCAAAAAAAGAAGGGGCCATACACCTTGGTGTGGGACACTGCACAAAACACGTTAACTTTGAGAGAGTCCCTCACATGTTCCACCACAGCCCTCGGATGTTCACTTCCCCATATTCGAACATTCTGTTTATTCACTTTTCCACTTAAGTGGAAAGTTGATTCATCACTGAAGCCATCTTCTTCTTCATTGTGTCGCAACATTTCTCTGCAGAAATTTTGACGTTTGACCTTGTCTTCTTCATGTAGATGCTGCAAGAGCTGTAATCTGTAAGGAGTCATTTTTAGTCGCTTTCGCAAAATTTCCCATTCAGTGGGTTATGGAATTTGTAACTTCAAGCTTGCCCTTCTTGTTGATTTCTGTGGACTTCTTGTCTAAGCAGTACGAAGTAGTTCAACATTCTCTTTTGATACGCCTGGTTTTCCCAGGCACTTTCCTTTGCACAAACAGCCTGAAATTTCCTTTGCCAATCATAGATAGATTGTCTAGTCGATGGTGGTTTTTGAAAACATGTTCTAAAATGTCGTTGGACAACAGTTACAGAATTTATTTTAGTAAATTCTAGCACACAATATGCTTTTTCCACAGGATTTGCCATTTCTGCTATTCTGCTTCTGCATCAACAATCGCTTACAGGATTATCAACTACAGCACTATCAATGCAAACTTTCAAAGTTCCCCAACATAACACCGCAAAAATTATGTTGATATCACACATAATTTTTATTTCATAGGACATCAAACTTGTCTACTTCATTTGTAATCACCATGTACATGTGATATCTCCCTTAGATAGCATATACTTATTAGATGAGATTCCTCCATATCATACAATGAATCCATGATGTTCCCATACATGAGAACTTTTCTTAAGCATACTTCCCCTATCTTCAACTAGATATATGAGATTCCTTACTTTGCATACACTAAATATAATTATGTGATTGGGGTTACCATATGAACAATTGAGAAAAAGAGGACACATTTGTCAAGGAAGTAATAACATAAGACATATTCACTTATTTTTGAAAAGGTGGCAAGATTTTGCACATGTTTTCTATGTTCTGAACTTATCTCAAATGTTTCCAGATCTAATACACCTGAAAGATGAGAGAAAATTAACTGAATTACCCCATGAGATAATTTGGGGTGTTCGGATAGGTTGATCTATAATGTAGGCTTTAATAATTTAACACGGCTTATTACTAAATAATATAATATGATATATGATACGATATATTTATTGTAATAAGAAAAGTTACAAAAGAGTTTACTGGATTTGACGCTTGTCATTTTACCGGTAGTCATCTTAAAACGCAATAATACATTTTTTTGTGGTGTGTGTAAACATAAGGCTGCTAAACAATACAAACGGGTTTCCTTTCCTGAGCTTTTTTAAGGTAAAAATGAAATAAAATGCTTTTCATCTCTGCTTCCCTTTAAGCTGTTCATGTGTCTTTTTTTTGTTCGTATCAGAACACCATTTTACATTCTATTGCTCTTGCAATAACCATAAGGGAATTCACTAAATGAAGAAACTGTATTTTTATGGGATTCAACAACCATGAACTAATCTTCTAAATCTTATCATACCGATATTTATTACTAATTAATATACAGTCAAACATTGATATATAATGACACCATCCGTTTTCTAACATTTAGTGGCACTAAAACGAAATGGCATAAAATAGTGCTGTATTAATTTACTATACTGTATTATGAAAGAAAATTTAAATAAAAGCCAAATAGAGAATTTTAGAACAAAATATTTGGGAAATCTTTCACTGTATTCACAAACTTCTCGTTTCTCTTAAACTGTAACAACAGCTTTCTTCATTTTAACAATCTTACGAGTAACTGTAGTGTAGTGTTTAACAGCTGAATGGACACTGGACTAAAAGAAGTAAAAGTTTGGAATGTCTCATTGTATGAAGTGATCTTTCTACCTGCTCCACCCTCACACAAGCTGTCTGTCCAACTTCTTAACATAGCTTCCTCATTCCACTGCACTACAATTACAGTTAGTGGCAGGGGAACACTGACCTCTTGGAAATACAGTATAGAATGTTTCTTAAATAATCTCCCTAACATTCACTCCGGTTTTAAAAGAATTCTGCAACAGAAAAAAATCACTGCAAGCTATATTTTGTAAAAATCTTGTCTTTAATTCACTGCCACAGTAATGAGGTTTCGTATGCATTTTAAATGGGAGAAGATCCATTCACTTGCATTTACTGGCATAGTGCGAGGGTGGCACTGTATCGAGGATTGACTGCACTAATATTGTGTATGAACATGTGTTAGCCCTTAGCAATGGAAATCTATAATGAGGCAGGACATATAGAAAACTGTACCTCACAATCATTTTGTTCTTCTGTAAATGGTGTGTACTTCTGCAAACTGGTTATTCAACACAAACTATCTTTTCGGCATCATATTATTTATTGAAATTTTAATGAGAATGAAATGCAGCTATAAATACACATAATGCCGAAACACAGTGGGAAATGCACGCAACATGTGCCAAGCTGAACCACAAACATCAAATAGTCGAGAATCAATCAGAGGAGCAAGCTGTAATACAGCCAACATAACAACTTTTAAATTGTAAAAATAACCATTAGGGGTGTATAATTTTCTATGCCCTGCTATGCAGTTGAATCAAAACATAGCGACAATGGCATTGCAACCAATCATGCAAATCAATATTACATTGACTCACGCCTTTTTTAAATGCTAAAAGAGGATGTATGGCAACCCAACTTGTGCTACCTTACACAGGATACCCTACATGCGTGTAATTTCTATTCTACTACCAACTACCAGTAAATAAACTAGATGCCTCTACTAGCATATAGTAAATACCCATAGTTAAGATTTGTAAAGCCATAGAATTCTTCCCATAGCATAAATTAAATACATGAAGTTCCACACCTACCATACACTAAATACATGTGATCCCATGCATAGCATACACTAAATACAAGTGATATCTCACATAGCATACACTAAGGCCGGGTTTCTGGAACGTTAGATATCTATTAGATTGCATTAATTCATCGATAAGTGATGGCGGCCATGCCATGGGAGATTTTATACTGTAACAGGAAAAATTGAATCCATAGAGCAAAAATCTCCTAATAAAAGTACCTTGATAAGACCCCTCTTTACACAGCTAAAATATTACGGTGTTATTCCATTAGTATACAAACATAATACTTCTCCACTAGCATATTCCTTCAGTGGCATCTAACATGACTTACCTTAACAGTGTAACCTTCACGTAACCGACAGCACAGAACACTAAGCAATGTTGTTGACAGATTATCTTCTTCCTGTTTTTTTCTTAACAGATGTGGTTCTCGACTTCCATAGAAGCAGATATTGCTATAAACAAACACCACATTTCAATCCGACAGGAATTCTAAGATTTTTTCAATATATATTCAGAATTATTCCGACCCTTTCAAGATTAACAGCATCATACACCTCCTGTCTCCTCTCAAACCCAACATGTCTTTTCATCCCTTTCTTTCTCCCTCCCTCTATTCTTCTCACCATTCCTCCCTCCCCAACCCTCACTCTCCCCATCACCCTTCCCCTCCCTCCGGTTTTCTCATCTCTTCTCCCTCTTTATTTGTCTCTCTCATAATTATTGTAGCCCTCCTACTGGTCTTAATGGTGCAATCAATGTTCTTCCTTACTTCTTGCTTACCTGACATGCCATTCTCCCAAATGTGGTAGCACTGGAGGTGGTATAATCGACGAGACAGAAGACGTGTTCCCATGGTTTCCTCTCTGAAACCTCCATGTGAGGAATTTCTCGTGATATAAATTCATACTTTGTTCTATACTGAGTTCCTGAAAAACAATTAATACATATTTTGTACTCAAAATGTATGTGCAATGAAAAACAAATTTTCATTTCACACTGCATGAGATTATTTAAGAGAAAAATTAATCTCATACCAGGACTTAAACCTGTGCCGACCACGGTCTACCAACTCACCTAAATATTCTCACTTGGTGTAAACAGAAAGAGAATGAATACAATAAACAGTGGAAACCTGGCCACAAAATCCCTGACTTAGTGTGCCTCATATTACTGTTTGCACAAAGTGAATGTCTTTCAGGGAGGTTGACCATTAAGGGTAACAACAGGAGAAATATTCCATCCGCCACTGTGTCTTCAACACTGACTAGCTCAGTTGGTGCCATGGACAGAGAAGATTGGAGGTCTCGAATGAAGAAGGCCCAGGCCTGCTTTGGGCTGTAGTGCCATTGGAAGAAGAAGAAGAAGCTCAGTTGGTAGAGCATCGGCATGAAAAGGAAAAGGTCCTTAGTTTTAATCTCGGTGTCAAAGGAAGTCTTCTCTTAAATATTCTCATGTTATGACAACAGAAATAGTGATCTGTAGAAGAATGAATGCAATTTACAAATTTTTATTTATTTATTCATTTAATATTGTGATAATTCAAAAAACACATACATACATTCCAGCCACGTTAGAATGAGAAAATTCTTGTCTTTGGGGGGAATTCCTGGGTAATAAAACATGTTCCAGTAAAATACAATACAGCAGAACATCAATAATAATCTGAACATCCTTATCCAAAACACTAACTATCCGAATAAACTTTTAATTTTTTTTAGGTGTTTAGAGGTTGATAATACAAATCAAATCCCGGCTATGGCATTGAATTTTTCATTCTGACTTCACGTGTCCATCTTAGCCTACACACGGCCAGTGTGAAAGAATTATCATTCCACTGTGACCTACTAGTGGTTTACTATAAAGCCCGGGTCTTTAAGTACTTACAGCTTGTAAGTCGCCACTGGGTTCATATCTCATATTGAGAACGCCTGGTGGTATTCTGGGATTGTGAGTCAGTTGGAGAATTTAATGTTGTACCGGCACGTTGCCATGGTAGCTCAGTTGGTTAGAGCATCGGCACCGAGAGCCGAAGATCCTGGTTCAAATCCCGCTATGGCATTGAATTTTTCATTCTGACTTCACATGTCCAATATTTACATCGTTACAGAGAACTTATTGTCATAACACCACTAGAACAGTTGAGAGAAGAAGTATGACAACTAGGCCTACATACTTATGCTTTTCAAATTTACTGTACTATATTCAACATGTCTTGGAGTTCAGAATAGTGCACAAAGTATTGTGCATTCAAGAATGGGCTGGAGAAAGCTCCAAAATAGAGGGTTTCTCCGCAGTGAAAACGACGGTACGATATTCAGCTCTAACCTCTGGCTACTGCTGTATAGTAAAACATGTGTTCCCTTTGCTTCTGCTTTCAAGTTACACAAGCTATTGTTGAATATTTCGAAGGTATTCTAGTGTATATGAAATCATCAGGAGACTGAACATTTTGCATTCATTACTGGTGTGAACTGCAAACCGAAGCATTAGCCTGTGGTCTGAGGATGTGACAACAAGTGAAGCTATGTTCGGTTCATGAAAGACATGAAGTCTGAAAACGGTGCAGGAAAAAATCAGTGATTATTTCCATTAAGATATGCGACTCTTTTTATAAATCTCTATTAAGATAACGAAGCTAAACTTTTAAAACAGGTAGGGAAACAGAAAGATTTAACAGTCTGGGAAAAACTATTCATTAAAAAAAAAAAAGGAAATAGTTATGAATTTCGACATCACAGCAGAAGACAACCTCATCACCATGTACATCCATCCTACTACACCAGAGGGCATCACATCAGCTGACCAGTACTAAGTAAGCAACAGTTGGGGGAAGACGTGTGTGGAATGAGCTGCGGAAGATTTGTTTAAAAGTGACATAAGGGACAATGGGAGTGGAAGTAGCAGTTTACAGAGCCAGAATCGGGTGTTTTGTGAATAAAAAGAAGACGGGGTTGAAGAAGCAAATAAACAAAGAAAACACCGCCAATGCATTGATACACTCAATCATGATTATTGTCCTCCTGGTGATAGGCGGAATTGAAATGAACCCGGGACCAGGCAGACAGGGTAGCTTCGAAGAGATATTCAGAAGATTAGATGGCTTTGAAGAGCGACTGAGTAACAAAATTAGTGTGGCGACGAAAGAAGTAAAGCAGGAGATCCGAGAAGAGATCAAGTATATGAAGAAGGAAGTGGAAGAACTGAGGAGCAGGATACAAAGATTAGAGAAGAAAAATCGAGAATTCAATTTAGTTTTCACGGGGATAGAAGAGAGAAAAGGAATCACGCCTAGAATGGAGATTACGGAAATTTTAGAGAAAAAACTGGAGGCTGAACTACAGGGCTGGGAAATTATCGAGGCCTATCGGATTGGTAATAGGAAGGGCAAACGAATGATAGTCGCGCGATTTGCCACGAAACAGGTCGTTTACATGACATTGAAGATGGCACCTAAATTAAGGGGGACGAATATTTACATCAATAAAGACCTATCAGAACAAGAAAGATGCGTCAGGAGACAGCTAGTACAACAAATGAAAGAATTAAGGAAATCTGGAAAAAAGGTTATCATCCGGAACCTGGAATTATACGTGGATGGAGTCAAACTCGAAGACAAAAGCGGATTAAGTGACAGCAAACAGGAAAAGCGTCAGCAGATTTGTGAAGAAGGGGCAGCTAGCCTGCGCGTGGACGGGTCGGAAGAAAAGGACTCCAGAGTCGTGACGTCGCTTCGTAGGGGAAAAATACCTCATAGACCATCCCAGGTGATGACGTAGGAGCGAAGATAACTGGAATGAACGTGAGATCAGCTGAGGATCCATGGACGAAGTTTGATACGGCGAGTGCGGGAGAAGAAAATGCAGACAAAGCAACAGGCATTGGCACGAGAACCAGACGACGTTTGCACTCTTTTAACTTGGTTACTAATCGACAATAAGCAGGGAGATCAACAAAAGCAGTCAAAATTATCACAAAGAAACAATTATAGCCTACGTCCTGTTTCAAATATGGGGAATGATCAGTGTTCAACATTCAGTGCAATTAAAACAGTGCGAACACAGCCCGGAAAATTAAATAAATAAATTAAAAAAGCGCTAGCTAATGCCAATATCGTGTGTAATGTAAGGTAACTCGATTCAGTGCGCTATGCTTAAAGACTCGGAGTATTGACAAAAAGGCTAATTTTCAAATATATACGCTATCAGTATAACAAGGTTTATTTAGAAAACCAGTTCATTGATTTTGAATCCCATAAAAATGCAGATTATTTATTTAGTGATTTTTTATGGCTTAGGCAAGAGTAACAAGAATATAAAATGGTTACATGATGTGAACATAAAATAGACATACGAACTTAGCTTAAGGAAAGCACAGATGAAACTTACGCCATTTATTTTATTTTATTTTTATCTTAAAAAGAATTTATGAAGTTTCCTTATGGAATCCAGTTATATTGTTTAGTAGCCCTTTATGCTTACACACACACTTCCACGAAAAATGTGTAAATTGTGTTTTAAGATTGTCTACCGGTAAAACGACAAACGTCGAATCCGGTTTCAACTCTTTTGTAATTTTTCTTAGTACAATAAATATCAAATATCAAATATCATATCAGCTGACGATGGCCACAATGGTGGCAGAAACAAATTTGTCCTGTTAAAAAGGTAAAACTTTAGTGAAGCAAGTATGTCAATATAATACTTACTACGTCTGGTATGATGTTGAGATACGCTCCGCATGTAGCATCTGCTACAAATTGCATCAGATCCACATAAGGCACTAGACCAGCACAGCAGTGAGGATGAAACTGAGATCCTATATGTAAGAAATTACACGAAACTGTTCCACTGCGTAACTGTGCCAGGACAGAGTCCAACACATTCACATCTGGGCTTGCTACTACACCATCGGTCACCACTATTAAACCTGTAACATAGGCATGCAATACAGTCAACTTTAAAAAAAAAAAAAAAAAACATACAATGAATATAATACTTAAATGCTCCACATTTACCAAAAGAATCTTGGTGGAATTTTTGTAAGTGAGTTGAAAAAAAAAATATATATATATATATTACCACTTTTAAAAATCCACATACAATTAGATCAAGGATTACCATTGAGAACGCAAGAATTTTTGGACAGATCAATTTAAGGTAAGCTTCAGGCAAATAACTACTCGCAACCACAGAGTTAGATGGAATAATTCAGACAAACAACTTCCTGATAACAACTATTGTGACACTGGGTGCAACAGTGCCTAATGGAGTGGAGTCGTTCATACGATCAACATGACATGAACAGCAGAGTAATATGACTTGGATATCGACACATTTATTTTATTACAAAAAAGATTGCTATGGAGCACTCAACTTCACTAATTTACATGTACTTACACATGACGCGTTTCACAAGCATCTTGCTTGTATCCTCAAATGAGGTCCACTGCCGGGTCTGCTGGTTGTTCACTAGGTGTCGTTGTAGGTCGAATCAGCCTGGAGATGAGATCATTGTCCTTCGGAATGTCGAAATTTACTAGATTGTATTAATTTTTCAGGATAAGGATTTTCTCCCATATAGTCAAATCTATTGGTTTATTTACTGTTTTTAGTAGTTCAATGTCCTCCTCGAACTCATGCTCTGTGGACCAATAGTGATGAGCAACTGCTGATTTATCTGTTTGTTTGTATTTGATGTTCCTTAAGTGTTCTGTGTGTCTAACCTTCAAATTCCTTTTTGTTTTTCCAATGTAACATTTGTCACAGTCTTTACATTTCAGCCTATATATACCCGAATTTCTATTGGGGGAATCTTGTCTTTTTGTTCTGATTGCAGCAATGTTTTGATGTTACATTTGTTACTGGGTGCTAATTTGATATTGATGTCTTTGAATATTTTGCTGAATTTATCATGTAATTTTGGGTGGTATGTGAACTTCTTGAAAACTTTATCATCTTGTATGTTATTCAAAGTGGAATTTTGTTTTATTAACTTCTGTTTTTTAAATTTACTTATTTTCCTGTTAACTAACTCCGGATTGAACCCATTTGTGCATGCTGTATCCATTATCTTTAGACATTTATTTTATTAACAAAAAGTAAACCGGCCCTCCTTGGCAAGGATACATCTCACATTGGGGTCCACTTTATATATAATATATATATATATATACACAGGGTGTTTCAAAAATACTTTTACAAACTTCGGCCATGGGTTCCTTAACACCAATAGAAGGAAAAAAGTTCACATGAACATATGTCTTTGACTCATTGTATCTTATGTACTGTAAAGTAGATGGCAAAGTGTAGCCATGGAGACATGTTTACATTTGTCATTAGTCTTTCTTCAACGCTTTAATTGTGTACATGTATGTAGTGAGTTAACTGCTTGTGTTTCGTTCAACCATGGCAGGATATTCAATTCGTGAGCAAGCAGACATGATTTTTATGTACGGTCGCACGAATAGTAATGGACGCGAGGCTTCACGGTTGTATCAGATGGCATTTCCAGACTGAAGACGAACCGAGTCATCCAACACTTGTTGCTGTTTATTGTCGCGTTGCTGAGACAGGAACCGTTGCACCACAGACTATCGATCGAGGAAGACAAGAGTTGTTCGTACGCCAGACTACGAAGAACAAATTTTACAGCGTGTCGAAGATGATCCAAGTATCAGTACAAGACAATTGGCTGTGACATTCGGTACATCTCACAGTATAGCATGGAGGGTATTTCACGAGCAGCTCCTGTATCCGTATCATATTCAACGTGTGCAGGGCCTTTGTTTGTCTCGTCAGTTTTGTTTACAGATGAAGCAACATTTGGGAGAGATGGAATTACTAATTTCCACAACGAACACGTGTGGGCAGATCATAATCCTTGTGCTGTAGTTAAGGCTAGACATCAGCAAAGTTTAGGATTAATGTGTGGGCTGGAATTGTAGGTGACTGTCTGGTAGGTCCATACGTTCAACCAGCATGTCTTACAGGTGCTGTCTACAGGGACTTAATCCAGAACACTCTTCCAGAATTACTTCACGAAGATGTGCCCCTGCAAATAAGACAAAACATGTGGTTTATGCATGATGGGGCTCCAGCACATTTTAGTCTCACTGTTCGAGATGCACTGACTGGTATCTACCATGACAGACGGATAGGCAGAGGAGGACCAGTTCCATGGCCTGCACGTTCTCCTGACCTCAGTCCTTTGGATTTTTATCTCTGGGGACACTTTGAACTATTGGTTTATGAGCAGACATCCCGGATGAAGAAACTTTTCATCGACGTGTCATGGAAGCCTACGAAACTATTTGACACCATCCCGGAGTATTTGAAAGGGTGCGACAGTCCATGATTCGACGAGCGCTTGCATGTCTAGAAGCAAGAGGAGGACATTTCAAGCATTTGTTATGAGTTTTGTGTGTTGCCGTGTTATGAGTGTACCAATGTGTTGAACAGTTCCTAACAAGAAAACAAAGGATTATGGGACCTATGTTCATATGAACTTTTTTCCTTCTTTTGGTGTAAGGAACCCATGTCTGAAGTTTGTAAAAGTATTTTTGAAACATCCTGTATAACTTATATAAATTTCTAATTCGTAAAGAAGTTTATTAAATGATTTGAGAGAGATTCTAAAATACTTGAAAAATTTCTCTTCATCAAACAAAGTATAAAAAGCACCATTACTTAAATGCAAACATAACAGAGATGTAACATTCAAATGCCTCTGTTTCCGTTTCTTTTTTATTTCCAACAGAAATCAAAGAGCACAAACTTCCTCTGGCTGCAATAATATGCTGGAAACAGTTATTAGGATATTATAAGGTTTGTTCCTACAGCCATGTCATCTTGCCTCCAGATTGCCCTTTCAATCTGTAGGGGGGTTTTGTGGGTTAACCATGTTGGCACCACATTACAAGGGTTTTATGGGTTACTTGAAAGAGGTTAATGAGAGTCGCCATTTTACCTGTGTATCTGGAGATTTAAGCGATTCCTCATGTTCTGTGGCTTGAAGCTGGTCATCTGTAGTATAAGTAGGAAAGAATTCTTCTGCAAATACTTTGGAGTCAGAGTGAAGCTATTTCCTCTCTTGATAGTCGTAATTACAATGTTGAGGTTACTGGGTTTCCTACACATTCTGTAAACAATGTTCCATGGATTTCAACTTCTTTGAGAAGTACAGAAGGATTTCCAGCTTTCTGTTTTTGCTTCAAGAATAGCCTTTTTGTATTCTGATTGTGCTGCAAAATACTTTTCTTCATATGTCTGTTTCAGAGGTGGGCATTGTGATCTTGAGAAACATCTTTTACAGGCTAACATCAGTTTTCTCATAATTGTTAGTTTTTCTGACCACCAATAGTTCTTTGTTTTACTACTGTTGAGTTTCAGAAGATGTTTTTCACACAGATCTATAACTGATGTCAAATGTTTTACCACCGTATTTATATCCTCTTCATATTTTCCTAGATTTATTAAGGCTATGGGTTCTTTACTGCTGTGTTCCAAGTGTCCCCATTTAATGTTTTTTTTTTTTTGTATATTCATGGAAGAGATATTTTGAGTTCTAACTGAGGATTGAATTTCAGTCACAATACGCTTGTGGTCGGAAAAGGTCTCGATATCTTTGACATACCATTCAGTAATGTGTGATAATAGAATAGAATTACTTATACTGATATCTATAAAACTCTTGGAATTTCCTCGTTGAAAGGTTGGTATGATGCCATCATTAAGTATGTGTAGCCAATTAGCATTACAGAAATCATTAAGTTTAACATCCTTTTTTGTCACTAAAGGGACTGCCACAAGCTTGCTGCGAAGCATTAAAATCCCCAGTAATTAAAAGGGGTGCATTAATTATGTCAGTCTTCACTGCTAAAATAGCATCAAAATCAGTCAGGGGCGTTACAAATATAGACGCTTAAGCCAGAAAATGGAATACATATTAGAACACAATGTTGACTGCACTAGTATTTGTGACAATGGCAGCTTTTGTTCTTGTGTCGGTTGTGTATGAGGATAATACACTGAATTATCTTCCGAAGCCATTAACACAATTATTCCTTGTGTTCGGTTCCTGTAAACAGAGTATTTTAACTTCGCATGCATTAGGCTCAAATTCGATAAGATCCGCAGTAATCAGCAACTCTTGTGTGGAGACCGGCGATTTTTCAAGATTTTTTTGAAAAACTGGATCTGTGTAAATTCTGTTGAGAATTTGTGAAATTAGCCATAGTTTATCTTTGATTGAATGATTTCTAATATTTTTTTTTGTACGTCGGACAGGTGAAGGATGTAGCTTAATGTGTTGTAGTAACAGGTGTAAAATATGGTTTGGATGCCATTTTTGCATTAAATGACTTGCAATTGGCACATTCAACTTTTGATCTTGTGTTCTTCTGAGCAAATGGATCATCTCTTGTGTGCTTTGCAGTCTGCTGCGTAATGCCCGTAGCCACAACAGTTGTGACAGGAATATAGTCTTTCACACTACATCGCTGGTAACCAACATACAGCTTTTCTTCTCGTTTCACTCCCTGATAGAGGGTTGGAGTTACCTCGATCACTGCATAAAGTGTGGAGCCATCTCGCGACCACCTCACAAAGCATTTCTCCAGCTGTTGCATAGGATCCTGTAGGCAGTGCTAGAGAAACAAATTCTGTTGGATGATGGTGTCCATTATCTGCTCTTCCGGGAGATCAAGTTCAATGCCATGAATTATTAATCGGGGGTTTCTGCGAGCAGGCATCTTGGCTGTTATATTAGTGTTTAACTCTTGCAAGCGATTAACCAAGTTGATACATTCATCTTGGCTTCTCAGTTCAAGGATGACACTCTTACTTCTAGTTTTCTGTGTTCTATTGATACCAACATTGAAGGGTTTGTTTCTCGTTTGAGCTTGAACTAACTTGAGAGTCTGTTCGGTGTCTCGAACGTCTTCCTTATTCTTTGGGGATACCAACACCACATTCCTAGTTTTCCTGTATTTTGTTTAGTCCCGGCATTTGAAACAGTGTTTGAATAAGATTGGTTCCCAGCTTGATGCTCCAGGCTGTAGGATGGCAACTTACCCAGTTCATCTCAGTAGGACTTCAGGACTGATTGAATTATACTCAAAGAGTTTAAAATATTCTCCTTCCACCTTTTGTCGGTGTGTTTCTCTAAATGATTTGATTCAATGACCACACTATGTCCCCCCCCCCCCCCCCCCCCGTTATTTAGGGAAAGAGAAAATGAACACACAGGACCAAATTTCTCTTCATGAGTGGTGGGACAAAGTTTTAACTCTTGTGCTATTAAGAAAGTCAATAATATCCTTCGCTCTCTGGGTAGATAGGCACTGCTGCAGGATTCCACGTAGGTCTGTTTTCTGGTGCCTAATCCTCAACTTATGAAACATTTAGCATAGACGTTTTGTGGTAAACCATTTAAATTTTGACTGCTTTCTGACCATAAAGTGGAACTGTACAACTGCTGCAATATGACCTCCAGCAGAGACAAAAGGGCAGACCATCATCTTTCTAGCTCTTCTTGATTTGTCCACTTACATTGGAGGATCTTCTCCTTGGAACATCCATACCAACAACTGCCACTTTTTTCCTTAAAGTAGATACAACTTTGTCACCTATTATGGTGACTATTCCACTCATACGCTGCACGTTTGATACTGACCAATAACGTTTAGCAATACCTCGGATATAGACCAATCAAAATCGTTTATCTTATAACATCCTTCCGCGTATCAAAAGGATACAATTTTAACTGAAAAAACATCAGCTCGTTACAGGACATGTAAGGCATTAACGTGCAGTAATTAATACGTCACATGATGCAACTGAGCAGAATGAAAACACATTATTTTACACAACATAACTTGTTTGGAAATTGAAATAAAAAAAATAGACACTGATTAAAAACGCAATTTTGATTCGGTGCAAGCCAGTTTGTTTGCTTTTATTCTGTTATACTGTTAGCTTACCTGAATTAGGTTAACTATGTCTTACATGCATCATTGGTAGCATTGGTTACAACAAGGTAAGTCGAATCGATTCATGGAAGGTTGGTTCAAAGTAGGCCATGATATTGCAGCTGTTAATTTTGTTTTTATACAACAAAGAACGAAAGTAATTATTATTTGTATAACCCGTTGCATTTTTATTCATGGAATAGTCTTAATAAATCCAACTCGTCAACTCTCGTGGGATTATCTATGATAAATATGAACTTTGAACCTGATCCATTTAGTTTATCCAATATTTTCGTGGCTGTATCTGTTGATTTGTGAGAATGTGGAGATCCAACGACTGCAAACTGTTTCGATTTAATTTACCCACAAGACAAAAGATCTCTTTAATTACTGCCATTCTAATAATGTGGATATTCCTGGAATTGAACATATGTACACAAGAGATTTTCCACCTCTCATTTAACAAATCTTCTACTTTCACCCGTATTGATGTTGTGCGCTACCAGAGATATCTTCATATTCAAAGCAAGTGCCTTTCTCTCTTACACTCATCAAACCATGTGGTTTGTAAAGGGCATAGGTCACCAAATGAATGCCGAAATCTTGCAAAGCCTCATTCTTATCTGATCTGAGATAAAAGAAATAAAAATTGTTGCAAGAAAATGCCTTCTTTTTATAATCATCCCTTTATGTGATGAAACAGCAATTTCTTCCACATAAACTGATCTGCTAACTCAATCGATTACCCAAGTAACCTCAAACTTGCTGTGCATGCTACTGAAACTTCAGTGAAAAAATAGAAATGGATGCAGATAATCTGACTGTGGTTCATTCTTAAAACCTTTCAGAGTGATCCTCGTAGTCGATTGTCACTTAAACCACAGAACAAAGCAATATCTGTATTTTCCTTATCACAATTTTCTAAAAGGAAATGTCTAGTTAAAATTCATCTGAATCTCTAAATGTGTACTGAAGTATTCCAAAGGCATCTTATTTTAAATTTTAAATGCATATTCAAGTGCACAAGCCTACAGTTTTTAATGCACAGTCAAATGCATATTTCCAAAGATTTTCATTTGTATATATCTTATGTCTACAATCCAAATGGCAAGTGGTAAAACCAGTTATTCAAACATTCACAGCTTCTATGATAACATATTTGAACAGCAGCAACAAAGGTGAGAAGAAAGAAAAATTAGGCCAAGGAAAAGAGAAAGTGTGCCTAAGAGAAAAGACAAACGACAGAGAGAAACTGAGAGAAAAGAGCAGAGAATTTGCTTACTCTTGCAACTGCTGTCAGGCAAGAGCCTTAGTGCCAGCATTCCATATCGCAGCATGTTGACAAATCCTGCATCGGGTCCAACCATGGGAACTCTAGCTGCTGGAGGTGGTACCATCTCCCCATCACTGCTTTCTTCAAACAGACCTCCAACAAGCTTTTCTGACTCGGCCTGTAAAAAAACGAAACCCATTCTGATATTACATCTTGTTAATATGTACATAGTACTATTACTCATTTTTGGGCAAAGTAGAATTTTATTCATTGTAAGGACCTCTCAAGCAGACTACTTTTAAGGGCACTTGCATATTTAAGCGTTGGATTTGTTCTAAAAAATTAGAAGGAAAATTTTATATTGTCAATGACATCATATATTAACAGTATTCGTAATCAGTACCGTAGGAGTTACATCAACTTTTTATCATTAAATGCATGTGAGGTTTTATAATTGCATTCCTCCATATCTGAGTGAAACAATAATTTGAGCTGAAAACGGGACATCCCAAGCAAGTGAGTATAACTCCTCCCCCCACCCCAAAAAAAAAATCCTAAATTTTATTACATCATTATTACTATTATTATGTTATTAATAGTATTATTAATAATAATCACTAAGGAACTAACAAATTTTAAGGTAATTAACAATGTTTCTACCCTCTACTGATCCATACTCAATGAAGTTAAGGACTAACATGGAATGATATCAGAGACAGCATGTCACGTCAGAACATTGCAACAGTGTTTAAATACATATGGACATGAAATATGTTTCAATGAAAATGCAAGAGACTATAATTATAGCTGTTCACTGCACTTTTATGCTAAAGAGCACAATACAAAAATGCAAAAGGTTACAGCTCAACTGGATAACAACCTAGTTTAAATAGCATGTATGTAAGACTTGTGCAAACATAAACATTAGCTACATTAAAACCTGAATCATTGTTGCCATGAAAAAGCAAGCTACAATCATAATACTCAACTGTAGTACCACCACATAAAAGTATGAGATCCGATATAACAATAAGTGTATGTTCTATTCTCAAACTTATTCCTAGAATTTTACAATTGGTGTTATTTTCAAATACCAATGGGATGGCCAGGACACAAATAAAAAACAGGAAGGGTGGTCAAATTGTTCCCAACCAAATGATGCAAACCGAGACTGTGTGTGACCGGGCACTCATCATTCCATCGCTCAATAGTTTCCCCATAAACCTCACACAGTTGGCGATGAATGTTTGGTGGCGTTAACATTTCTCACATTCAAAAAACAAAGCAGGTCGTTCGATTGTCTGACTTCCTAATGAATGAATGCTCAAGCAGCAAAATATTTAAACACATGCCTCATGCTAAGTGGCAAACTTTATTTGGACAGAGGAAGTTATGTAAGTTTCACATCAGATTTTTTAAATTTGTATTTTCTACTGTGTCTTTGTACTTCATGACAAATTCCACAAGCAGTTATTGATTAAATGGAGAGAAATTAGGAGTTCTCCACCTCTTCTTTGCTGGCTCAATCTCCATACAACAATACAAGACAAATTATTTACGAAAGATGCCACAACATGCTTTGTAAAACAAGAAACAAATGCAAAGCAAAAACACGGCATCCATCATGGGGGTTTTCATTTATAAAACATACAATAAGAAATGCAGACAAAATGTGAACTGGGTGCTTTCATTTGCAACTCCATTTAGTCCAACATTGGATTTGCATCAAAGTCAGCAGTTGCCAGCTAAACAGGATTAGTTAATATTCATCAAGTTTGATGCACCGGTATTCAAGATTTCAAGTAGATTTGCAATCCTAGAAAATACCGCTGAACAAGAAGCTAGAGGTGATATGAATATCGATAAAACCTGGGAATGCATTAAAGTAGCCACAAAAGAAAAATTAGGTCCGCTTAAACTGAAACCAAATAAACCGTGGTTTGATGATGACTGCATGAAATTAGTAAATGCAAGAAAGCAGGGAAAACTACAGTGGTTGCAGAATCCGAATGACACTACGGTCAAAAATCTCAACAATGCTAAACAAAAAACCTCTAGAACCATTAGAACAAAGAAAAGAAACTATCTCAAAGACAAAGTAAATTAATTAGAGGAAAATAGTAAAGACAAAAATGTTAGGGATCTGTACAAGGGAATAAACGTGTTCAAGAAAGGTTTTCAACCTAGAATAAACTTAAATAAGGACAATGATGGCACTATACTTACGGCTTCGAACAATATTTTGAACAGGTGAAAAAATTTCTTTAATCAATTATTAAAATACATGGAGATGTCCAAAGTGTAGAAAGTGAAATATTCACAGCAGAGCCGTTGGTTGCTGAACCAACTCTAACAGCAGTAGAACAGTTATGGGTAAACTAAAAACACACAAATCTCCAGGCATTGACCAAATTCCAGCAGAATTAATTAAGGCAGGTGGGAATAGATAAGTCAGAGATCCATAAACTCATTCTTATGATTTGAAGAAAGGAGGAATTGCCAAAGGAATGGAAAGAACCTAACATTATACCAATCCATAAAAAGTGAGATAGGGCCGAATGTAATAACTACCAAGGAATTTCTCTCTTATTAACATCATACAAAATTCTATCTAATATACACCTATCAAGATTAACCCATATTGGAGATCACCAATGTGGATTTAGGCAAAATAGATCAACCATTGATCGTATATTTTGTATTCGACAAACCTTGGAGAAAAAGTGGGAATATAATAAGTCTGTTCACCAGCTATACACAGATTTAAAAAAGCATATGATTCAGCTAAGCAAGACAAATTGTTCAATATCCTCATTGAGTTCGGGATACCAAAGAAGTTAGTTAGGATGATCAAAATGTGTCTAAATGAAACCTATAGCAGAGTCAGGGTAGAGAAATGTATATCAGATAGGTTTGCCATTAGAAGCGGCTTGAAGCAAGGAGATGCACTATCACCTTAACTTTTTAATTTCGCTTTGGAATATGCCATTAGGAAAGTTCAGGAAAACAAGGTAGGCCTAGAATTAAATGGCAGTCACCCGATTTTAGCTTACAGAGATGATGTTTGCTTGCTGGGCGATGACATAAACACAACTGAGAGAAATGCAGAAAGTCTTTTAAATGCCTGCAGGAATGGTAGTTTGGAAATTAATACAGAAAAAACTAAGTATATGATCATGGAACGTCAAAATAATGCTCTACAAAATATTAGAATAGCCAGTAAATCGTTTGAACAAGTGGAAAAATTCAAATATCTGGGAGCAATAATTGAACCGCTCGGGGGAACAAAATGGTAAGGGCCAAATGGGGTGTGTTGAAAAAAAGAACAAATAAATTTCTCATTAACCTAGAAATCGGAATAATTTTATTTTCAGCTCAATTTTGTACTCAATACGTTTGAATATATAGAGATCAATACCTATCACCTACCATTCTGTTACACCAAACAAGCTGGAAAGTCAAAAATTACTTGTTTCATGGCAGTGGCACTTACCATTTTGTTCCCCCGAGCCGCTCAATTACAAACACAAATAATATTAAGGCAGAAGTTAAATGTAAATTCAAATCAGGAAATGCTTGTTTTTACGCAGTTCAGAAACGCTTATCTTCTCGTCTTCTGCCCAGAAATCTAAAAATAATTATTTATAAGACCATTATCCTGCTGGTTGTATTATATGGATGTGAGACATGGCCGCTTACTGGTCAGGAAGAAAATAATCTGAGAGTATTCGAAAACAGGGTGCTTAGGAAAATATTTGGGCCCAAGAGGGATGAAAATGGGGACTGGAGAAAACTGCATAACAACGAGCTTCATGACCTGTACTCTTCACCAGATATAGTAAGGGTAATTAAATCACGGAGGATGAAATGGGCTGGACACGTTGCATGCATGGGGGAGGAAAGACATATCTCAAAAATATTGACTGCGAGACTCAAGGGAAAGAACCATGTGGATTACCTAGACGTAGGTGGGAGGACAATATTATGATAGATTTAAGGGAGGTAGGATTTGCAAAGGATAATTGGATGGAGTTAGCACAGTATAGAGTTGAATGGCAGGCTCAGGTAAGCGCGGCAACGAACCTTTGGTGTCCATAAAATATATAATATTTCTTTAGCATGCTGAGGAATTGTCTATTACCATTGGGTAAGTAGGTATATTATAATTTTATATTCAATATAATTCACTTCTTACTTACTTCCAGTTGTTCACAGTAACAGAAATTTAACTGCTGCATCCATAGTTTAAACAAGGAAATAAATTACCCTGTTTCTACTATAAACTATAACTCTTTTTTAATTCTAAAAAAAAAAAAATTATTGAAAACAAGAAAGAGCAAGCTGGTGATTTCATGCAGTCACCCCCATTGTGCTGATTTTAAATATTATAAATTTAGGAAAATTTTTAAATATTATAAATTTAGGAAAATTTTTAAATGATTGCATTCAAAGTAATTTTCATCATTAACTTGAGTTTTGAAATTGTGAACAGAATTTATTTCCCTGTATGTAACTGGGCAACATCATCTGATTATTCCTTAATAATTAATTGGTGAAGTCTACCTGTACTAGTTTCGGCGCCTTCACTACCATTGTCAACAGCTATACTTCAACTGCCGTCGCACCCTCCCGCAGACATAGTACACGCTTTGAGATGGGGTTCTCGTTGGTCGGGATATTGAAGTTCATCAGTTGGTTCCCCTTCTTGTAAATAAAAATCCTCTCCCAGACCGAAAGCTCCTTGTGGCCACAGACACATTTTAGTAGTTCTGGGTCCCTGTCAACTTCATCATCCCAAAAGTGAGCTGCTACCGCTGATTTGTCTGTATTTTTATATTTGATGTGTCTTATGTGTTCTTTAGTTCCGACTTCTAATGTCCTCTTGGTTTTTCCTACATAGACTTTTTCACAATTATTACATTTAAATTGGTAGACGCCTGATTTTTTACTGTGGTGGGTGTTCTCTAAATTTGTAGATTTGAGTAGGTATTTTTAAGAGTATCTGTTTACAGGTGCTCTTGTGATGCCATGATTTCTAAAACCTTTTCTGAATTTATTATCGACCCAAGGGTGGAATGTAATTTTCTTGTATTTCCAGTTTTCTTCTATTGGTTTCAAGGTGGTGATCTCTCTGGTTAGTTTTTGTTTTTTGCAATGGTGATGATTGTGTTATACTCCAGGTCATATTCTGATTAGTTGAGAGGCAAGTTTACCAGTCTGTGCGTGAGGAAATTGAATACAGCTTGTTTATGTGCAGTTGGATTGAAAGTAATGGCTTTGATGTATGAATCAGTGTGAGTGGGCTTTCTGTAAATACCTAATTCTAGCTTGTTTTCTTGTTCTATTATTTTGATGTCCAGGAAGGCTGATAGTTATGCTAGTAGACACAAGAGCATTCCTCTACAGCTCTACTCTTCTGGATAGTCTATGCACCAACTTTGTTCTTACTTAATGAGGTTGGATACTGATACACCTTTGCTGAAATGTCCTGCAGAAGTTATGGTACATGCTGCAAATTTATAAACATTGGATTGTTTCATTTAAGCATAACTAAATACCTTTGAATCTGCAAACTTACAGACACTTTTGGGATGATGGACACGAAGTTGACAGGGATCCAGAATTACTAAAATGTGTCTGTGGCCACAACGAGCTTTTGGTCTGGGAGAGGATTTTATTCACAAGAAGGGGAACCAACTGATGAACTTCAATATCCCGACCAATGAGAACCCCATATCAAAGTGTGTACTATGTCTGCGGGAGGGTGCCACGGCAGTTGAAGTAGGTATAGCTGTTGACAATTGTAGCGAAGGTGCCAAAACTAGTGAAGTTTTGTGTAAAACCTGAAACAACTCTTATATAATTATTATGTTATATAACTTACTGTGTTAACTTCCAATACAATTTAATATTGATTATTTCTTGTTTCACATGTGAGCATACCTTTGACCCGTACAAATAAATAACTCTACTACACAACACATCACTTAGAACTGAGTAAGAGAAAAAGCAATATCTAACCCTGAGAGCTTCAAGCTGGTCATAAGCAATGCCAGCTACTTCAGCCACTTTGTCTTCAAGTTGCTCCAGTTGTTCTTGCACAGTTTTAAGGAAAGTTTCTAAGTTGTCTTGAGTAACATGCCATCCTTGTACTAAAACCTGAAACAATGAATCTATGTTTATCGTAGGTAATCACACAAGAGAATACAAGCTCATCAATAAATAAAACTCATTATCAAGACTATTCCAAGAACAAAATGTACCTTGTACTTTAAAATCAAATCAATATTCTGTCAGTTCTGAGATCACTGCATACTAAATTAATGATGAAGCGAAATAGAGCATATGAGAAATAGTTAACTTAATTCACATAAGCTATCATCAGAACACAATAAAAGCACAAGAACTGGCTTGCACTGAATTGAAATAGTGTTTTTAATCAATGAAAATTTATATTATTTCAATTTCGAAACAAGTAATGTGTAAAAAAAAATATACTTTTATTCTACTCGCTGGGAACATGAGACATATTACATTTCCAATAATGAGCTGATCTTTTCTTCTGATAAAATAGCATCCTTGTACTCACAGCAAGCTAAGTATCAATGTAAAAAATCTGTCATTTGAATGGAAGATTCTGAGTAACACACAATTTTCACAAGATACTCTTATTTTTAAACATGTTATCCTGCAGCTCATGAATAGGCTTTTAAGAAGTATCCTGCAAAATTGTTATGTGATTTTACTATTCATATCAAGATTTGTAATATATAATGTAACTTTTATCAATGAAAAGGAATGGCAAAGCAAATTCGTTAATTTCTTAAGAGGTGTATCATACAATATGTTTTAATGTCTAGGAACAGTTAATAGTAATAGGCTAATAAAACTTGCAAGTAATTTAGTAATTCAAGTGTACCTTGAAATTAAATGCAGTTTAAGTTTTATATCAAAGTATATTAAATTATTGTACATAGTATATAACTATATTAAAGTGGGTATTAAAGGATTTTGCACTAATACTATGCCTATGTGATATGTTGCCTTATGTAAGTGGGGAAAAAATGCTGGTTTAGTGTGTCACCAAACCACTTTAATGACCAAGTTCTGATTTTTGTGTAGCGATAAAGTGCTAAATCTCTCAAAATTGTTACCTCACATTTTCTGTCAAAGCTAACTACATTATTTTCCAGTGTAATTCAAATTTACGATTAAATGTGAAAACAGTTCAAAAAGTAAAATCCAAGTCTAAGAGCACTTAGTAGTAAAATCGATTTTATTTCATTAATATTACAGAAACCAATTCCAAGCCCATCACGTGATCTTCAGCAATCCAACCCAATTTTCATACCTATTTACTACCACATTACTTTCTTTTCTATCATGAAACTGGTTCATAGCCCTCAGTTTGAGGATCATGCCGTTGTTTTAATACCAGAAACTCATGTCAAGTTTCCACTGAAAATGAGTTTATGTGCAAATTCACCAAAAAACATTCACGCCAAAAAGTTGTATGTTGAAAACCACTCTCACTTAATGTAGATGTGTATTCCATGTGGTTGTATGTCATGTTTTTCAATAGTTCCAGAACCAAGAGATCATAAGTTGCGTATAAAACTTTCTGGCAGAAATGCACATATGACCTTAGGGAAGTAAAGCGACGATATAGTCTTATTTGTAGACCTAAGTTGTGTAATCAGTAAAATTGTTATAATACGAGTTGAAATAAGACACTTATGCTTGACTTACCAGTTTTTTCGTAGTACATGTTTCAAGGACCATTGTCCCCATCCTTCACCATCCTGGACAATGGTCTTTGAAACATGTATTACCAAAAAGTTGCTAAGTCAAACCTAAGTGTCATAGTTAAACTTATGTTATAATTACTTTACTATAGTTGCTTCAATATTAAGTTCCATCTATTTTTATGTCTGGAGGGGGATAGAAAGCCACTGGCTATGGAAGAAGGAAAGAACAAATAACAACCAGTGTTTAGGGAAATGTAATTTTACATGTGCAATATTACGATGATATGGATGACGACGACGATGAAGATGATGATTAAAGTTAATATTCTTTTACATAGATCTATATGTATACATAAATTTAAACTATCAAAAAAAGATAAAGTTATATCATATTCTATCAAATCAGGGTGAGATTACATGCATTAAACTATAATTTATATTTTCATTAAATAATCTACTGTACATACAGTGTAAATGTTATAAAAAGCAAAATTTAAATTTTAAATAAAAAATTTATGATTAAAAATGTACAAAATCACCATCCCTAAATATAACCTTTATATTCATAAAATAATTTGCTTAAGTTATTATTGGTGGCTCATGGCTGGGAAGTGAGATGAAGAGCTAGCAGGAAAGAAAAATGTCCTTACTTCCTTAATTTCTCACTCAAATTTCCTTAGTAACACACCCTAATGAAATAGATCATACTAAAACTTTGCATAAAGCTGTATTTTCAAGAACAGATCCAGAGCACTAAATGGTGTGTTACTGTACAAAATTCGGTCATTCTTTATTTTAACATACTAAACACTTACTAAGTGTTCGTTCTTAATCCCATTCCGCATAGAAACAACTGTTACATGCTTGTGACCCACCTGCTGCGCTGGTGTTGTGAAGAATGGTGTGTGAGCTATCACAGTTACATGGATCTCTGGTTCAAACACAAACATTGAGCCGGGGATCCTGAACTGGAAAAGATAAAACTGAAGCTTCATCAAAACTGTTATAAATGGTTTATGTATGTCACAAGGAGATTAGTTCATCACAGTCTCTATCCACTCCATACATATAAAAGGCAGAGGAAGTATTTTTTACTATGAAACTCTCACCAAAAATACATGAACTCAAGAAAAAACCTCTGTGTCCGCAGAAACAAAATTTTACATTTAAGTTGAAATACCTCATGGCAGTTGTATTTTTATTCCCTGAAGTATTGTATTGTGCTGGACACAAAAAAGAAATAAATACACTCTGGATAAAAATCCTTCACTCCAGAATTAATCCCACACAACATAATTAATTTAAAAAAAAATAATAATAAAAATAATAATAATAATAATAATAATAATAATAATAATAATAATAATAATAATAATAATAATAATAATGATGATAACTTTATCTCCTTATAAAATGAAAATATACTGACAAGGGAACCGTACGAGTTGTCATTTCAAAATCTACCCTCAAATTTTGCATATCAATTGATCTAGCTGCTCATATGAACTTTTAGTGGGTGAAAATTAATTGTGAATCATGCAGATATGAAATATTGAGTAGTCTCACATTGGCTGTCACAGTCACCGCTGCTTCTCCATTTCGAGCAAATAATATTATAATAATGAATAATTCCGTCCTACCATACAGATGTTTATTCCAGTGAAGTAACTAGTATCTGTTTAAGTGTTTAGTATTAGTAAAGTAAATCTCGCGTGCTATTAACAAATTTTGAATTTTACTTTGTCCTATATTGATGAGCACAATACATAGTATGTTAGTGCGAGTTCTTAACGCATAGAGAGTTTTATACAGACAAATGTCGACATTGCTAACAGGTCGATTGAAGCGCTAAACATCTTTGTTTTAACCATGCAAATTCAGTGGTTTCACATCTAGCCTATAACACTCACATATTCATATACAACAGAATAAATAGTTTCAAAATGTGGGAATGGTAAGTAGTGATTCTGTAAAAATGATATTCAATGAGAAAAGACATTCTAACTTGTAAGCTCCTTCCACTACCTCGCACCATGCTGTCATACATGTTCCCACTTCTCGGCATGTGGGCTACTCAAGCAAGCTCTACAAGTGTCCACCATTATTCGTTTATGCAACAATACAAACATGTTTTCACACAATTACAGTTCGTATGAGCTGCATGTGTCCATCTGTAATGATGAACAATCGATATGAAAAATTTATGGGTAGGTTTCGTACGGTTCTCTTGTGAGTTCTGAATACAAGAACAAACAATATATCTTTCTCTTAAGCAATTCAAAACATTCAGCAATAATATTGCAAGCCCTCTTCATCTGAGTCAACATCAGAGACAGAAACGGGGTTCAGCCATGTAACTGAGAACCAAATTGAGATTCCAATTTTGTTGTGGAATTGTCTTTGATCCTGCTTTTTCTGTTTATGAGACTGAACTTAAAAAGTTTTCACTGCTACTAGTGTATAAATTCTTCACTCTGAAGAATGTATAAAAGCAGATAATTATATAAAATCTACAAACTATGGATTTATATATTCGAGATTTTTTTATCTGCGTGTTACAATTGTCATTCATGAAAATCAGCTATTCCAATGAAACGTTCCTTATTGATCTCAAACTTAGAACACACAAATGATGATGCCACTCAATGATAACTTGGAGTAATCAATGTTGATTACTTATATTAATACACAAACCAACACCTCATTTTAGCATTGCATAATCCCAGCACGAAATAACTGATACCATAGAGACACAGATGGAATCTATTTTTCAAGATTATGAGGCTTTCAATTTTGGTTAATTACTTGATGAAAAACAGTTTCCTGCATACAAACCATCCTTTCCAACCTGACAAAAAGGTATAGTGCCAGTACCTAAACAGCTTGAAAACAAGCTGAATCAGAACAATTAACTGCAAGTTTTTAGCTAAAAATACTGTACATATTTAGATAACGGCCATGAAAAAAATACAGCAATAAACAGCATGGTTCATAAGACTGATTCATTCATTGATACCACTGCTTTTAATGAAAGGAGCACAAGTGCATTCAGGAAAGTACACATTTCTTAAAGAAAGGGGATCAGTAAATTGAGTAAAACTACTTTTATTAACTGTGTTAAAGAGGTTAGCAGGAAGTAGATGGGGTTCATCAGTAAGTACCCTAAACACTACATACAAGACATATATCAAGCTAGTTCTCCGATATGGAAGTGAAGCCGTTATAACTGCAAAACAGACAAGACTGACAGACTTAGAAAGAGTACAGAATCAAGCCCTGAGATTGATAACAGGAGGAGTAAAATCTAGTCCTATTACAGCCATGCAGATAACAACAAACAATATCCCTATTCAACTTCAAATTGAGAAACAGTGTCTCACCCTTTTTGAGAAACTACGAAGGCTGCCTAATAATGACTATTGGAGAACTTATAAAAATGTGGAACGAAAACTTAAAACTCAGTCCGGATTCATCCAAGAAGCCAGGAGGCTACAGTCAAAGTGTGATATCCCAACACCACAACTTCCACAACCAACACATCCACTCTCACTGATGGAAATTAGATGTGAAGAAGAACTAGTAGAACATATTATTGCCAAACGCAACATCAACCCCCAAATGCTGAAACAACTGGCACTTGAAACAATACATACACGATATCCTAACCCTGAGTGGCTGCATATATACACGGACGGATCTCTCTTAGACAAAAGCGCAAATGCTGGGGCAGGAATATACAGTGATATCTTCAATTTCTATATATCACTGGGTTCATTAGCTACGCATTATGATGGAGAAATACAGGCAATAAACACAGCCCTTCAACAACTCTTGAGCCACATAAACAAATTCACAAAAGTTGTAATACTCACAGATTCAAAGGCAGGACTACAAGCAATAAGATCACCACACCCTGAAAACTCCAAAATAAGATAAATACAAAGTTAATTCAAGGACTACATAAGGAAATTGTAATTCAGTGGATACCAGCACATTGCCAAATTGCAGGGAATGAAGCCAAAAAAGGAACAACCATTAAGCAACAGACTAATCATAAATTATCCTTCCAAAGTGCTAAAATCTGGATCAGATACAAAATTTACCAAGCCTGCAGGCCAAAACATTCTGACGACAGTATGAACAAATCCTGGAGCATACTACTGAGGGACAAATCTACCATCCCTGATCTGCCTCGGAAGAAATCTGTGGCACTTTTTCGACTCACTACAGGGCATGATTGCCTGGCCTCACACCTATATAGGATCGGTATCTTACCCTCACCACATTGTACTCTCTGCCTTGATGTGAATTCCACTATGAATAAAGACCACTTGCTGAAGTGTCCAGCAATTAAGAAGATCGACGCTGATATACCTTCCCAGCTTACAAACTATTACTGGGACGCCCGTAGGAGAATGGAGGAAATCCAAGTTCCATAAGCATTGGCAACAACAGCAACAACTTTTATTAATAATGGTTTTGCGGGCTATAAGCCAATCGAAGGGATATAAAACATCCAAGCATTCGGCCACTGTCATCTCTGCAATCTTCCTCAGGGAAAAGAGTGTAGAGTTAGAGATGAGAGAGTTATATATAATTTTTTAGTAAAATGAAATTTTATGATTAGTGGGAAGAGGTTGGAGTGTATCAACCAATCAGAATGAAGGATTTTTTTATTAGTTGTAGAAAGTTCAAGATGCAGTTATATATAAGCTCTCAAAGTCTCTTACGAGAAGACAGAATGCATGGAATACAGACACCAAGGAGCGAGACACATCAAGGTCAAGCAAGGGACTGTAAACAGAACTGAAAAATTCAAATATCTAGCAGAATGGATGGAAACCAACGGACTAGATAACGAGGCAAACAACACGAAATGAGAAAATTAGCATTGGCCTACAGGTTAACCCAGAACAGATATAATAAATGAGCAATATCATACAAGGCAAAACTTAGGCACAACAACACAGTTGTGAAGCCAGGTCTATATGTCTCAGAGTGCCTCACATTGAATAAAAAAGGGGAGCTTCAAAAACTGAAAAAAAAAAAAAAAAAAAAGAGAGAGAGAGAGAGAGAGGGGCAAATTTTGAGAAAAATTCCAGGACCACACAGGACTGCTGACGGGACATGGAAGAACAGGAAAAATTACGACCTCTACAAGCACACCGAGAAAATCACAGTCACCATGCAGAAGCGAAGGTTGAAATTCTACAGACATCTGGTGAGAATGGATGACTAAGAGGATATTCAAGTACAAAACTTGACTGAAAACATCTAGGAAGTGGGTAGAAGAGGTAAAAAAGATGAAGTGGAAAGTGGACTTGCAGCAGACATGATTCACAACAGAAAAGAGTTTAGAAGTCGAGTAGACAGCATCAAAACATTCGAAGAGAAAACACCAAAATGTAGGCCCAAGCTGGTTGTACAGGGGGTGTCACAAGATGGCGGATGACGATGATCAGTGTGTTGAGGATGCGTTCACATCTCTATTAAATGTGACAGAAACAAGCAAGAATCTGCGCCAGAACCTGAAGCAAGACATCGTTGAAGCTGTTAAGTAATCTGAGGAAACTATTTTATAAAGTGAGGAACAATCTAGCAGAGAGAGATAACGAGCTTAATTCATTGCAATCGGAGCTGAAATCATGTCAAGATCAGTTACGAGGCAGGAACCAGCTGTTCCCACCCTATTCGGTGCCTGTCGCGACATCTGTTGACATTGGCACTAAGCTCTGCACCTCACCGCTAGATGGCAGTAGAGCTGCGCAATCAGTTGAGCATAATAGGTTTTACTCAGCTGTCATAGCTGGCACACATGCTGTCCAACATCCAAAATCTTATAAATTACTTGTCAAGAGCAAGACCAATCAGAGCGTGGAATATATTAGGACCCTGTTGAAACCTAAAGTGGACCCCACCGAATTGAAAGTAGGAGGAAATTCTTTGAAAGCTTTGAGAAATGGACAGCTGTTAATAGAATCAAATGACAAGGCAGAGGCCGGCATAATTTGTCAAAATATCAATGCTAAATGTGGAGGAGAAATTGAAGCTAGTTTGACCAAAAAGAGAAACCATAGGATCATAATATTCAATACTCCGGATGATATGTCACTGAAGAATGCAGTAAAATCCCTCACTGTACAAAACGAAGCACTGGTGAAATATGAAAACAATTTGACTTCACAGACAGAAGAAAATACAAGAACATCGTTATTGAATTGAGTTCAGAAGCACGGAAAGCAATAATGGGAACGAAGTTGAAACTGGGGTGGAATATATGCAGCTGGGATGATTACATAAAGGTTAGTCGCTGCTTCAAATGTTCTAAATACAATCACCAGGCTAGAGACTGTAATGGAATTTTAACCTGCCCTAAATGTTCAGGTAACCACACATTCAAAGACTGCAAAGCATCCACTGAAGACTTCAAGTGTATTAATTGTGTTAACTTTAAGAAACACAATAAAGATAGTACTGTACTATTGACGAGAAGCATTCTGCACTCGACAAAACTTGCCCCTGTCATCAAGCAGCACTGAGGCGGTACCAAGAGAATACTGACTATTGACATAGATAATCAGCCACTGAAATGTATCCAAATTAACTTGCAACATTCTAGATCTGCTACAAACAACTTGATACAATTAATTAATGATCACAGTGTAGATATATCGTTTGTACAAGAGCCGTACACAATCAACAATAAGTTGGCAGGAATTCCAAAAACTCTCAGGACCTACACTAGCGGCAACAGGAGAAAAAGAACAGCCATATTCGTCCACAACAAAAATACCGACGCTGCAAGTATTACACAGATTTCAGATGAAGACTGTATCGTTGTTGTTATGCAGTACAATGATAAAAAATTTGTTTGTGCCAGTATGTATTTTGATAGGGAAGAAGACACTGAAGTAGACATTAGGAAAGTGGATAAAATCTTGGACCACACTAAAGGGACAGGACTACTAATTCTTGCGGATACAAACGCATGCAACAAGTTATGGTTTGACATGTTGGATAATGAACGTGGCAAAAGCCTGGAGGCCTTCCTCACAGTTAAAAGCTTACATATAGTAAATGTTAATACTGGGTCACAACATTTGAAACGGCACGTGGTCATAGTTGAATCAATTTAACAATAGCAAATAGTCAAATCCTGAGGCATGTAAGGGAGTGGAAGTGTGGGGAGGTAGAAAGCTGCTCTGACCACAATATTATAACATTCAATATAGGCAAAACAAACACAAACACAGTTGGAAACTTTAGCAGAAAGAAATATATCACAAGGGAAGAAGACTTTGCCACGTTCGATCACCTCCTAACAGATAGCCTGGCTTCAAACTTTAAATGTGAGGAAAACAAAGAGGTCTTGGATAATATGCTCGCTGAAAAAATTAGTAATTTTACCGATGCAGAAGAAGTGATGGGACAAGCATTTGCATGTGTTACCGCAGCTTGTGATGGAGCGTTTAAAAGAACTAATGGTAAAAGACACGCCTTCTAAAATAGATATTGCCTGTGGTGGACTCCTGTACTAACTATTGAACGGAAGAGAGTGAATGCGCTTAGACGCCGGTTTCAAAGAACGACAGGCAATGAACAGCTGAGACAAGAGAGAAGAATGAGTTACCTGGAAGGACGCCGACACTACCAGACGTCTTTAAAAGAGGCAAAAATCAAGTCTTGGAAGGAGTTATGCACTATTACCGAAGGAACCAACCCATGGAACGCAGTGTACAAAATAGAAGCTGGCAAACTCAAAGAACAGACCTGTCTTACAACGCTTCGAAAAGACGATGGAACTTACACAAATGTCATAGAAGATACCATAGAACATATGATGGCTAGTTTCATCCCAGAAGACACCGTGTATGATGACAGTGACTTACACAAAGAGCTAAGAAGGCATATGATAGAACCCATGAATACTCCAAACGACCCTGAATTCACACAAGTATAGATATTGGCTGTTTTAAACAGGTTTGGCCCCAGAAAGACACCAGAAGAAGATGGATTATCTAGCGAAATCGTCCTAAGGTAATTTAGACTCTTCCCTCAGTTCTTCACAATGAGTGTATGGAAAAGGGCTGTTTCCCACAAGCTTGGAAGAAATCAATAATCATCCCTATAGTTAAACCAGGTAAAGAGCTCAGCGAAGACGTATCAAAGTTTCGCCCAATCAGCCTGCTGAATGTTGCCGGAAAGGTATTAGAAAAATTGATGATTGACAGAATCCTTCACCACTTAAACACACGGAACCTACTTAATGACAAACAATTTGGATTCCTGCCGCAGAAAGGTACAGTGGACGCAGCAGTGACCACGAAAGATTTTGTATTACATAATCTACACTCCTACGGATATGTTGCATTGGTCAGTCTGGATGTAAAGGGAGCATTCAACACCGCGCGGTGGCCAGCAATATTAAACAACCTAAGAGAACTAGAATGCCCCAAAAATTTATATCAACTAACACAAAACTACTTTCAAGACAGAAAAGCAACCTTATGCACCAACACATACAAATTAGAGAAGGAAGTCAAGAAGGGCTGCCCTCAAGGCTCGTGTTCTGGTCCAGGCTACTGGAATATCCTATACAATCCAGTCCTCAAATTAACATTTACAACTCGAACATAGGTAATTGCTTATGCTGATGACCTTCTACTTATGACAAAGGGCAAAAGCGCTGTAGAAGTGGAGAACTATGCCAATCAAGATCTTATTTATCTTAACAACAAAAAGCTAGAACAGGTAACTGAAATAAAGTATCTTGGAATTTATATTGACCAAAAATTCAGCTTTGACAAACACATCGACTATCTCCACGACAAATCCATTACTATAATACACAGTTTATCAAAATCTGCTAAACTAACCTGGGGGCTTGGAAGTCAGGCATTAAGTACGATCTACAAAGGTGCACTGGAACCCATCCTCACATATGGAGCACCTGTGTGGGAAAAGGCTGTTCAAAGACAGAAGAACCTGAGGAAATTGCAACGAGTCCAGAGGCTGTTCAACATCAAAATCTCAAAGGCCTATAGGACAATCTCTTTCGATGCATCTTGTATCGTGGCAGGGTTTCAACCCATCGACCTAACAATTGCATCAAAAAGTAGAATGTGTAAAGCAATTCATGGCGAGATGGACTACGATGCACCCCTGAAGCCAAACAATTGGAATCACCCTTCAGAAAGAATTGAAATCCGAACCACTGAAGAAAACATGGCATATTCAGTAGTTATATACACTGATGGCAGTAAGAAGGATGGGAAGGTCGGAGCTGCAGCAGCATTGTACAAACAAGGAACAGTTATTCGACAGCTGAAGTATAAGCTACATGCAGTCTGCTCCAATAACCAGGCAGAGCAAATCGCTATTCTGAAGGCTCTCCAAGAATTAATACAATTAAAAGATTTTACAAATGAGAACAAAACTGCAGCACTGTACACCGATAGCAAAACAACTCTCTCCCTACCATGCAACAACTACAAATGGAATTCCTTAACAACAGAAGTATTAAACACAATCAGAAGCCTAGAAAAAGAGAACTGGACAATATACTTCAATTGCCGGGAATGAGCTTGCAGACAAATTAGCGAAAGAAGCGGCAGCAGATACTCATCAACAGCCCATATACGATAAAATACCTAAATCCACTATTATGACACAAATCAATGATCAGACGCTTCAGCTATGGCAACAAAGATGGGATAATTCTACAAAAGGAGCCATAACGAAGACAGTCTTCCCGTCAATACAAGAACGTTTAAAGCTAAAATTACCCATAACTCCAGAATTTACCGCTATAGTAACGGCCACGGGAAAAACAAATCTTATCTGCATAGATTCCATAAAGCGGAAGACCCCACATGCTCATGTCAGAGAAGTCCACAGACAGTCAGTCATCTTATCTATGAATGTGCCGACAAAAGCCCACAACGAGAAATTTTAATAAAAGAAATTAGGAAAAAGGGAGACACATGACCAGTGACAACAGATCAGCTAATCCAGCACCATATGAGGGTATTCCAAAGCTTTATACAGTCTTTGAACCTGTAAGAGTGTGAGAACAGTGACAGTGAGTGATAACGATTATATTAGAAGTAAATGATATAATATAATAGTGACTTAATGTAATGAATAGTATGACATTAAAATATTTACAGTAGTGTATAATATTTATGACTAAAATTAATGTATTATTATTTAATTATTTTCGTTGGTACTTTATTTCTTATTTTCTAGGTTATGTGTTATTTATGTAATTATTGTAATTATCAAACTTGAGACTAAGTATTGTAATGCATGTAATATTATTAATGGAGCATGCTGATGAGTTTCTTTAATAAAATAAAAAAATAAAATAAAATGAAAAAAAAATTAAAAAGCTGGTTGTATCATTATTATAATGGAAGAGAGAAAGATCAGAAGTGAAAGAATGAAGAGGTTCTGCGAAGAGAAGAAGAAGAGATTAACCAGAAAGTCTTAGGTTCCATGCATCCACAGATGGACCAAGTCGGGGGGGAGAAAGTTCTCACATCCCTAATTCCACACTCGTTTCCCTCAGGGAGGTTGCAGAGATGATAGCGGCGGAAAGCTTGGATGTTTTATATCCCATCACTCGACTTATAGCCCATGAAATCATTATTAATAACAGTGCTCAGAAAGCCTCAAGTCTTAGATCTACCTTTGATAAAAAAAGATAATATTTTGCCGAATTAACTTTCCAGAGATGATAGCTTCAAAGACCACATCACTCACATCTTTGCAGAACAGTAAATGTGACAAATGGTGTTAATCTTCGGAATACCTACTACCATGAGCTTAGCTTCGCCCCTGGTTATCAAATGATTCGTATTCATCATTAATGGATATTTAATTAATATTAAGAAACAAGCCTTTGACTTTCTCAGATGAACACCTTCATATATCAAAATCCTCAATTACATCTCACTGCACTTACTGGTTTTGTTAATCCATCAAGGCTTCTTTTTAATGAAGAAAACAGCCCATCAATCATTACTTCTCCATGCTGTATGTCCTGTAAGAGAAAACATGACAAAATAAAGGCTTATGAAAACAGCAAATGGAGATAAGTTTCAGAAAGAAAATTTTCAGTAGTTTATAGTAAGTTTATAATATTGCAAAAAAGGGTTCAAATTATTACCATTTGCATAGCATTGCCACTCTCAAAAGCAGTGACCATAGGCATCTTACATCTCAAGTGATCTTCAATAATAACGAACAAACAAACAAACAAACAAACAAACAAACAAACCAAGAACAACAGTAATATTAACAAGAACAATAATAACAAACAATAATAATAATAATAGTAATAATAAAGGCCTTTGATTCGGTACCCCACACTTGGCTCATACATGTCAACTTCTTGAAGACTGTGATGACAAGCTGGAACAACTCACTTCAAATTTGTCAATCCAACATAAATGTTATGAGACCCATACCAGTACGACGAAGTATATTCCAAGGGGATTCATTAAGTCCATTATGGTTTTGCATGGCATTAAATCCATTATCACTATTGAACACAAGTGAGTATGGATTTAATATTAAGAGCAAGCAAGAAGAACCATACAAAATCAGCCATATATACTTTATATGGACGACATTAAGCTGTATGCCTGTACCAAACCCCATCTCCAACACCTCATTTCAATCACGAAGACCTTTTCTTCCGATATAGGTATGGAGTTTGGATTGGACAAATGTAGAACCCAAACTGTCACCAGAGGATCTTACTCAGCACAAGGGACAAGTTTAAAAGATGAACCCATACAACCATTAGAGGAGGAAGAAATGTACAAGTATCTTGGATTCAATCAGAGCACTCGTATGAAACGTGCAGAGATCAAGAGAAATGTTACACAGCAATACCTAGCACACCTCGCCAAAGTACTATCATCAAAACTGACAGCTAAAAACCTTACCAAAGCAGTCAATACATATGCCATACCACTATTTACATACTCCTTTGGCGTCATAAAATGGTCCCAAACAGAACCTCAACAACTACAAACGAAAACAGCAGTTTCACTTACCCAACACCGTATGACTAAACTAAACTCCGTGGCGCGACATCCCCGAAGGGACAAGGCCTACCACCTGATCACTGCGTCATCTTCCTATAGGCAGATGGCAGGATTGAGGGGCATGTGGTCAGCATGCCGACACCCACGGCCGTTAATGATGGTTTCCATGACCAGAGCCGCTACTTCTCTATCAAGTAGCTCCTCAATTTGAATCACGAGGTTGAGTGCACCCCTACCAGACCTCCCTACCTCAGAAAAATCTGAGAAGGTACCGGGGCTCGAACCCGGGCCGACGGATCCGTAGTCAGCGATGATAACCACAAGACCACGCCAGCGGTCACCCAACACCGTATGCATCATCCTAAATCTGCAACCGAGCGCCTAACTCTTCCGAGATCAGAGGGTGGTCAGGGCTTTTTATCCATTGTAAATCTACACAACAAGCAGATAACAAGTTTACGAGAATACTTCCACTCCAGAGCTGATGCGTCATGTCTTCACCATGCGGTATGCATAGCAGACATAAAATATACACAACTCGACCTATCGTCACTGGAAATGCCTGTCCCTGTTTCAACTACAAAGGAGACAAATGTAGCAGCATGGAAGCAAAAATCTCTCCATGGGAAATATCCCTACAAGCTGGATGATCGTCATCGTCATCATCCATCATCGATCATCAATCATCATCCATCATCATTATTATTAACGCACGCTTGGCTGACCTATCCTGGTCTTTTCCTAGAAATGGAAGGATTTGTTTTGGCCATTCAGGATCAAATGATAGCCACACGGAACTATCGAAGATTCATCATGAATGATCCAACAATTGTCACAGACAAATGCAGACATTGTTCCAGAGCTATACAGAAAGCATACAACACATTATATCTGGCTGCCCACACTTGGCTAACTCTGATTGCAAACACCGACATGACCAAGTAGCTAAAATTATTTACCAGAAGCTTACTTCTATTTACCAGAAGCTTAAAATGTGGATTTGTACAGACACCACCAACTGCGTACTGGAAATACACACCCCCACCAGTTCTTGAAAACTCTTCTTACAAGCTACTTTGGGACCGGGATGTTATAACCGATTTCATGTGCAGCAACAACAGGCCGGATATAATTTTAATCGATAAAGAAAAAACATCTGCATTTCTCATAGAAATTGCTTGTCCAAACACTTCCAATCTACAAGCAACAATAGTTACAAAGATATCAAAATACACAGAACCAGCAATAGAAATACAACGCATGTGGAAGCTAGAATCAGTTACCACAGTCCCAATAGTTATATCATGCACAGGAGTCATTCCAAAAAGCTTACACAGCTCCCTGGCAGCACTTAACCTGCACCACCACACTTTTTTCTTTTTTCTTTTTGTTTGAGTTTTCAACTTTTTGGTTCACTTCCAAAATATTCCTCGTACCCTCGTTCCATAGTTTCAGAATGTCTCCTTCATTATAACCATTCAAAACTGCCAGTTTGTTTATTTGGTTCTTCTCCCTGTTTAGACATCCTCATTATTACATATCTTATATGCACTATTAATAAAGTTACGCCACACATTTAATTTCGTGGACCGGTGGTGGGCCGATTTCTCATATATGTACAATCCTCCTGTGTTCAAGTAGTAAGTATGTGTCAGTGGTATATGTTCCAGGCCAAAGTGAAAAAATTGGGAAAGTTTTACGGAAATACGAGGTGAACCCAGCTTATCGCCCCAAAAAGCAATAGGAAGTATATTTACGGAATATAAGCACTTGGGTAAGAATAGTGATAAAATGAAAGGTATGGGCGTCTATGCCATTTCATGCATGGATTGTGAGGGCATATACATTGGTGAAACGGGAAGATCATTCGGTATAAAGTTACGTGAACATGAAAGAAACTTTAGGAATGGGAAAGGAAGTACAGGGTTATGTCAACATTTAATTAGTGAAAACCACAGGATTGGCGATTTTAGAATAATAAAAAATGAGAGCGATCGCATTCGGCAGAAAATGTGCGAGGCGAAGCATATTTTGGAAGTAAAAGAAAGATGCCTTAATAATTATGAAGGTGACTTAGGTGAGACATGGTTACAAGTTATAAAGAACGTTGGCAAAAAATACATGGTTCCACGGTTTCACAGACCCAGGGATTGTGTAGATTCTGATTTCGATATACCGAAAGAATGGGTTACAGAACATTACAGGTAGCTACAATGGTTCCGGTGATCGCGTGTCGATGTCACGGATCGATCAGCAACAACAACAGCAACAGGAGCCCTTCCTTGATGACTTCACGGATGTCTTCCCCAGTCAGTTGGCTTGAGAAAGATCCGGTGGGCGGATTGAAACGTAGCCTGAGTTTTTTAGTTTTTAACTATTTGTATCCACGCTAAAAGTGTTTTATCTGTTTTATACTATATTATAATATTTAATTGTGCGTGTGGAAAGTTTGGACCAACACCAATTATATATAAAGTAAATTCCGTTCTAAAACAACAGAAGTACGTACTAAGGTTAATGAACAGATTCAATGCGAGAGAAAGTGTGAAACCTTTGTTCATAAAATACAGAATATTGACAGTGATTAATCTGTATATATTGGAATTGATAATGTACATCAGAAAAAACGTAGAATGCTACAAATGTAGAAGTAATACTCACAATCATAATACCAGATGTAAGGACAACCTAGATGTTCCCTTTTGTAGATTGTCAAAGACAAATAGAAATTTTTATGTACATGGACTGTTGTTATACAACAAGCTACCGAAAGATTTAAAAGAGCTGCACACAAATGTTTTTAAAATGAAATTGGAAACCTGGTTGCTCAATAACCCATTTTATAATGTGAATGAATTTGTTAATTGTAGTCTTTCCCTTGTGGATTTTTAATATTTTAGTTTTTAATTTACTTGACTCGGCCTATTACACGTTTGGGTGTTTAATGGCACAGGAAAAATTTGTAATTTGTAATTTATCAGAGCCACTGTTGTCCGTGATCTTCTTTCAATACCATCGCACGAAACTCTCTTGGTAGGATGAGGTAATGAGGGGGGTAACTTCGCAAGTCGCAGTTTGACATCTCTGTTCTATATTCTGAAAATTACTAATTCCTAGAAAGAGTTACTGACATTTTGGTCTCACTATCAATGGAATGCGGCCTAGTTACTAGTTTCCAGCTAAACCTGCACAGTCCTCCACATTGTCAGACTTTTCAAAAGATCTCTGTGAGATGTAATCTGCTAACACTCTTCTCAATAAAGTAAAAATGTTAACTTAATGAACTTCATGAACCATGAAGCATCAACACTGAGGAAAAATTATTTATTTAGGTACATTGTTTTAAGAATGCCCTGGAACAAATTAAAATTGGTTTAGGGAGCAATAAGATTTGGGTGTCCATTTAAAAATGTCAGATGATTATAAGCAATAAGTTGTGTATATTTTATTGGCACGTTCTTTGCTGACCACCGTGGCAATATATTTATACTGGAATCATGCAATAAATCATTCAACAATTGCAATACTATTCGAGAATGTCATGAAACTGTTAAAATGGCATGAATTGTTATTCAAATAACATTGACTTTTGTATGATTCATTAAATATGTGTTTATTTGGTCATAATGGACATTATGGGTCATATCTGGCTAATTTTAAAGTCGTATCATCACTGTTATGCCAGAATCACAAATGTGCAAAAATTAAAAAATCACAAATGGGTCACATTTGTTATTGTAGCATAAAAATAAAGCTGAACTTTTACTTTAATGGAAATGGAACTATTACTCAACCAAGGAAAGAAAATATAACGTTCATGGTTCCTACAGAACAAAGATTGATGTAAACAGATGCCACCAATGCACTGGTCAAAATCTGAATTTTTGCACATTCGTGGTTTTGGCATAACAGTGACAATATCGTCTTGGATATTTCTGGCTCTAAAGAAGATAATATCTTACCACAGCAGAGAGGGATGGACTCATATCCAAGCAGTATACAATACAATAGTTGTGCGTAAGAAACAGTATCGTTGAGTGAGCAGTGACCAGGTATTTGTACGTGTGACTAGATTCAGGTTTCCATTCTGGAGGTTGTTCATGAGGAACTACAGAAATTACTTTCAATTCTGGTTCATTAGCAAGTGGTTTGTCCATAGCTTCACTCTGAAAATAAAAACAAGCCATCTTATACTGATATGATGGAATCTATAAATAGTCTATTAAATGCAAAACTCGCCTTGACCAGAATTTAAAAAAAATGAGTTACTCCCTATTTCATGATCTCGATGTTGTTTGCTACAATTATTGATCTCTTAGAACAGCTGTTGGCAAGTTACACTTTTCTCTAATACAGAAAATAGTGTAGGCTTATGCAAACATCACGTCTTAGAGGAAGAGGATGAAGAAGAAATCATTTAACTTGGACAAGGCGAGTTTTACATCTAATAGCCTCAAATATAGCCTATTATGGTTTTCATCTTGCACTGGTATGATGCCATCACAATTACTGAATCTATATGATCATCATCTTGCACTTTTACAACGAAATCTACATTGATGTCATTTTGTATTGATACCATTATATAGATATGGCTTCTACATACTGTGCTGATCTGAAGCCACATTATCAATGGGAATTTATCTTTACTATTATGACTATTTCCCGAATACTCACAGAATTAAGCATGTGATGAACATTATTAAAACCAGAAGATGAGTAAGACGACATCGCTATTTGTGTCCATGGATCCATGGATGGATCGAAGTACACCTCAGGGATACCACCTTTATGTTACGCGCCGTGGGTATGGAGGATGATTGTGCACAGAGTGGTTTTCCGAACGTGCACGGGAGCACGGCAGAGACCCCTTCCAGCATGGACAACGTACCAGCATGCGAGTAAACTTTAGTTCACCTGAGGAAGGCCTGGAGGTCAGGCTGAAACGTAGTGACCGTTTTAAAGGTAAAATTTTATCCACTGTATATAAGTTTTAATAGCTGTTTTAATCAATTTTACATCCATAACCGGTGGAAAGAGTTGGACCTGGGTTGTGAATTACCTGATATGTTGATTGTACTTATTATTATGCGAGACTAAAAATGCTTCATATGTTCATATGCAGCCTATATATACCCAATCACTGTGTCAACGATTAATTGTTTTTTATCAAAGAAGCTACAGGAATGAAGATGTTTCAGTGTTCTTTCCTTGTGAATTTACAAAGAAGAAAAAATCAATTGCACGTAGGTTTGACAAAATGAGAAGGAAAATTATGTTGCAGGAGGATTTTTAATAGCAAGAATATATGAGATTGATGGTACTGAGAATCCTTCATTTGTTTGCCTCCATTAAATGAAATCAGGACATGTTCTATTTTTCATCAGTTAAATGTTAAACGATACATTTTAGCGCACTAGCCAACTGTGCATCTTCTAGTAACCTCTCACGGCTGACTCACGAACCTGAGACCAAAACATTGGTAACTGGAGTCAATTTTTTCTATTGGTAACACGTAAAATACTCTATATTTTTATTTAATACAAAAATTCCGATAAGTAAAAAAAAAAAATAGGTGGAACATTAATTTTTATATTAGGGTGGGGCATCAATGGGGGGCCCCATAGTAAGAGGGGCAGACCACCCCCACCGCCCCACCCTAGGAATACCACTGCATTTACATACACACAATACCTGTAATCAACAGTTATAATTATAAGGAAAGACTCGATTGAACTTTGTACCGGTATCACAAAAGGTGAATAAATAAACTGAATTGGTAAAAACTGTGTGATGAAATTTTCATGGTATGAGTTTTTGAGTACAAAGAGCTCAGACCACACTATTTCAGTCATTTTCATGTGTGGTGTGAGTTCTGATACACCAAACAGAAGAACAATGCATGTTACTTACTAGTTCCGTTATGTCTGGAACAGAAATTGTCTTGTTGAGGTGATGGAGAAACCACTGCATCCTTATGCTGCGAGAGATACGATATTCTTTCTTCATCAAGAGAAATATGAACCTCGCTTCTAGGATATCCATTTCCTGCAAAATGTAAGTACATACATAATTATGTACAATTTTAGACACAATTTTACTGTCATTCGGCCATTACAACAACATATTAGAATAATTACAACAATTAATACAAATGGATTTAAAGCCCAGAAATAGAGTTAAAATTGAATATATGGGAAGCGACATTTGCAATTGTACCCCGATAAATTAAATCACAATAAAAATAAAAATAAGTCAACATAACATGCTACAACATCTCTATACATGAATTACAAAGTGTGTTCATTAAAATTCAGAGGAAAAGTATGCTACAAAAATTAAATGCAGACAAACAAAATATAAGGTATAGGCAAGCACAAATTGGCTAACAAAGTTTTAAAAAAATCATAGCTAGTTAAAATACAAGACATAATATAGGTCTATGAATAACAAGACTCAAATAAGCTGTGTACAGTGGTATTAATCGGGGGTGACAGTAGATGCAGGCGAGTCCAATAAATATTCGTATAGCATGGAGGGGTGTAAGGATCGGTTATGTCGTTGCTTCCAACGTGGTAAGTCCTTATAATGTAGTAAGAAACAGGAGACCTTGTTACAATCGCTAGTACCCCTAGTAATTATTAGGCCAACGTAATAGCCTCTAAGATGTTAGTTACGACCTTGGTGAAAGATAGTTTTAAGTTGCCCTGGTAAGCTCCGCCCACTATCACCTACTTTCCAATGTGTTGCCACGGTGGCAGTCTACTTCCCCTACTTCTCCTAGTATTCACCCTGGCTATCAAGCTGCTTAATGCCAGCAACGGAACTCACTGTTGCACCCTTGTGAGCAGTAATTACAACAATATGAAAATTACCCTTGTACCAAAATATTTCACATTATAAATTTTCGTTGGTAAATTCACTTTTTCTCATTTCATGTATTTAAGCTCTCAACTTAAATTCGAACTTCACAACTCAATGATCAATCGATGGTGTAGTGGTTAAGACTACTGGCTACGAAGCTAGCGATTCATGTTCAAATCCCGCTCAATGCAAAAATTTACAGTTAGGAACAGATCTCAAATAGGTAGGCAGGGTGAAGAATAAGTGAAAGAAAGGGAGGAAAGAGAAGAATTAGGAAGACAAGAAGAGAAGAAAGGAGAAAAAAATTATTTAATTTTCCCCCTTTTCAATTTTTTGCTACCAGGGTCGTTGATAGTAGTACTTCCATTGGTGGCGACTAGACGTCTCTCTTTTTATAGTTACTCCCCACCCTAAAGCTCATCTTCCTAGGCAGGTCCTGTTAGTGAGATGAATGGGGCAACTTAAAACTATCTTTTCCCAAGACCCCTTACACAAATTTCGAAGTATTAACAGCATATTCGTTTTCTCAGCACTGTGAAAGCGCTGGCAGCACTTTTACTACAAAGCTCAGCAATGCCACCAACTTCCACAGCGCTTTAGCAATGGATCCACTGGCTTGTGGAGAAGGTGCTTGGATCCATCAATGAATCTGATTGACTCTCGTAAAACTGTGGGAATCACCACTGCTTCATGCAATCCTGTCCGGTGACTTACAAAAATGGGGATTTTTATCATTTTCTATGAACGGCTTGATGGCAGAGGCAAGAGAACAATAAAATCCCATAATGTTTAGGGAAAAATATGTAACGAATAATGACATGAAAACAATATTAGTACTAATATTCTGTTTAATTTTCTCTAATTTGATAGTATGTTTAAAATTACTGATCAGCAATTGTTTCATCCTACCTGATTTATTTTGATATGGTATTCGTTGTTTAAGGGTCAATCCATATCAAATCAACCAATGATGGTCGCTGACATAATTTATTTTTTATTATCTATGTTTGTATTATATTCAGAGAGTTGAAAACAAGCATTCATTAATTTTTTAGATGTTCAGTTTCTTTTTGAGCAGCCAATTTGTATTGGTGCATCAACCTATTTTGCATTTTACAGAGGTTTGCCCATGTATGTTCTACAGGCTCCATTTTATGACTGACACACACATCCTTCACAAGAAAAATATCCCCTGGCCCAAGGGAGAAAGATAAGAGCTTGAAACAGTGCAGTGTTTACCTTAAGATATGAAGCTGCTTGCACGAATATTTAATCTCAACAGGAAGTGGGTTAGGGGAGCATACAGATCAACCCTCGTATAGGCAAAATATAGATTTACCGGTATGCTGTGCACCAGCCAAGATCTGCCTGCTGGCTGCTTCCCCTCGCTTCTGAGCCTAAGCGCACACATCACTATTGTACCATGGCTTCCTTGACGGTTCATCATCATCAGGATCTAAAGGCAATGCCTTGTTGTAGTAGCCATGTCTTCCTCTTCATCGCTGTTCTCTTTAGATTTTCGTATGACAGCACGTCCATATCCTTTATCATGTTTTTAATAAATGAATTTCTTGGACGTCCTCTTGATTTCTTCCCCAGTATTTTCCCTTCAAAAATGTTAATGAGTAGTGTAAAAGGAAAATGACGGTTGTAAAAGGAAAATGGTATATTGCGACTCACCCGAGTCCCCCACCCCTACTCTCAATCTCTCCCCTAGCAGCGGCATTTGAACTACTAGCAGCAACGGTAGCACCATCTCTTAATGAACTGATGAAACAGAAAAAATAATTTGTTTCTTCTTTATTCTCTTCCTTTCCCGTCTCCTTCCTCTCACCTCCTATTTGCCCTACCTACCTATTTGAGACCTATTCCTAATAGTAAATTTTGGATCAACCGGGATTCGAACCTGGGACCCCTAGCATTATAGCTAGGAGTCTTGACCATTACGCTACGAGTGAATGTTGAGCACTGAAGGAAGATTTCGTACATTTGAGTTATGTTAGGGGGATTTCATGAGTTTTAACGCAAGAATCGGTTTTTATAATTTTGAGATGTGTTGTTAGTTATGAAAAGAGTAGTGTTGGTACAAGGGAATTTTCCTGCATCAATTAAGCCATATTTAATGTTATAGTTACCACGTTTACATGTGGGATTGAAATCTATCTGAATCCGATCCCAACTCAATACGTTCCCTGTTTACATGCAAGTTCTAGGAGTGGATTGAGATTTGTTGGACTATTGGCTAACTTGGTTATGTGTGGCTATTGTTGTGGCTAACCTGTTTAAACAAATGCCGCATTTATTCCGTGGTTAAAAATATAAATAAAAAGTGTGTTCTATAAATAATTTCTAGTCACCATAAACAAATTATGACATAAAAGAGTAACAATGATATTAATATTATAGTGTGAGTGAGTGTTTTTTTTATTAAATTGACTATCAGCTGACAGAACAAAATGACGAACGCCATGCCAGTGTATGCGCGCGCACCAGGATTGAGTTCGTTAGCGTTTACATGGAATTGAATACGATTTGAATCCGATCCGTTCCTCCATTTGCAGAGGATCGGAACGAAAATTCATTCCGGACTGAATCCGTGTTTACATGACTATTTCAACACTGGGATCGGACTCAGGTCGATCTGAATCCTGCATGTAAACATACTAAATATGGCGTTTTTTATAATTGTGAAATATTATGTTTGGTACAAGCGTATTTTTGTATTGTGAAATAGCCTATTTTGTTGCAAGGGTCGTTTTTATAATTATGAAATATTATGTGGAGGTGCAAGGGTATTTTTTTATTGTGAAATATTAGGCGACATGTCAATTGCAATTATGCATTACTGGCGTTGAGGAGCAGCTACAGGCATGGCGGCATGGGCTGCGTTGAAGCAGGGCAGGCAGCATGCGGCAAGCAGTCAGGCGGGGAAGCGGCCAGGCGAGTGGAAAGGGGAGAAGGGTGAGTCGCAAAGTACTAACTTAAGGGTAAAAATGACAGGTAAATTCAGGTATAGCACTATCTCCTTAGCCATACAGTTATCCTTTCTGAACTGGAAACTTCATTAAATGTATTTACTTTTGTTCAAGGAATTGATTAAGGGGTGAAATTAGTAGTTTTTAGAACTTTATCTTGAATTTTTACTAATTTCAATCAGTTCATTTTTGTTATGCATAAAACACACCAGCCATATTAGGTTCTGAGCAAAGTATGATGAGCAACTGTGAAGCAGGATTACAACTGTTCTTCTTGCATTATGGTAAGTAGTTGCAGGTAGATTCTATTTTAGTGGCAGTTGGTTAGGTTTGGTTAGACCTAATCATCACACACCAACCAACTCGTTAAAACTCTTTCAGAAGGGTGCTTATTATTGTGCAATACAGATATATAACAAGCTTCCAAACAACATTAAATTATTATGTATTCAAAGAAAAAGCAAACTTTTCAAAACATCTCTCAAGAAATTTTTAATAACTCACACCTTCTACAATTTGGAGGAATATTTCCAGCTTGGATAAATTTGGCAGTTTGCAGTTTCTGTAGGCCTATATTATTGTTATAACATGCATGTATTTTTTGATATGACATGTTCTATATCCTTGAGCCCTGCTCAACACAGGATCTACAGGACGAGAAATCTACATCTACATCAAGAGTGATATTAGATTTGTAGGGCATATTGAATTCACGCGTTTCGAAAATATGCCATTTTTTATCGCCAGTGAGGTTTGTTGAGTTTACACACATAAGATGGCCGTCAGTTATATTATCATCATGAATAGCATATTTTAAGGTAAGAGAATTACAGGATTTATTCTTATTTATGATCCAATTTCGCACCTAATTATAATCCTTGCACCTATGGACACGTTTTTAACATTGTTTCGTTTAGTAAAACTAAAACTGTAGGGTTAAGGAGATAGGGCTAGGTCCGGTAAATTCTAGGTCAGTTAGGTTAGGAAAATTATGTTAGTTTAGGAGCAATATACCGAATAGCACAAGGTTTATTATGTCTCACATTGAATCACTTCTGCGACAAAACCCTAAACCCCGCCTTCCCAGGTGGATCCCATTAGAGAGTTGGTGGGAGGAGCCTAATGCATGGCATAAAACAAATTTTTTCTGCAAACGAATAACATAGGCCTACATAATAGGCCTATATGTGCATTGATAGCAGGGATAAATAAAAAAGCCACCATCTTCGCTTAAACACTATGGGATCTTAAGAGAGAACATTGGGCTCATTTTTATTTCCTACTGTTGATGCATTGACATGAGCTTTGCAAACCTTGGTTTATGCTTCACATACATTTAGGAGCACGAGTCGCTACTACAGTACGTACAATCAGAGGTGAGCACTGTAAACATGATGTGCAGTAGAACGGGCCAGGTTCATTATGTGGGAGAACGATTTGAAGGGGTGTACAGTTTAGTCTCACTGAGACTCTCATACGGTGCAGACCTTTCCTCGTGCAGACGGACAATAGCTTACAACTGTGAATTCCTAGACCACGTGGCTGGGGGTTGGAATGAGCATGAGAAGCAATCCCCACTTATTTCTCCTCCCTTCCCCTGCGACGCATGTAGTGCTCAGCTCTGATTGTATAAACTATACTAAGAACGGTACACAGAGAATACACTATAAAACTCCAAATTCCATATAATATAAGCTACTAAGCTAGAATTTGTAATTCCCATGAAAACGTATTCGTTTTGTTATGCACATAGGACACATACGAGGTTACCTAAATCAAGCAAGGCGTGAAAATGAATATACCAAAATTCTATTCACTTAGGTCCCAGACAATAATTCACGTGATGCAGACTGTGTCAAAATAAACACACACCTTTCCCAAAGGCTCCGATTCCTTTCCCGCCATTCTCTTGGTTTGTGACAGTCTGTTTGTAGGATTTGAAGAGTTACATGATTATCATGGCTTGCTCATACACTGCGTACAAATTAAATCCAACATTTTTTTTTAATGTCGTATAAATAATCTCTTCTGCTTTAATTCCGTGTTGGAAATAGCCAATAACTGAGCAAGTAAATAATTAGTTTATAGCTCCAATCTTCAGATGTCGCAAGAGTTGCTTTTACAGGTTAGCCAACAAACAGCATGAAAATTCCCACCAAAAATCCATGCTTCAAAGCTGAGAATTAATTAATAATAGAATAGCGCAAAATATGCATGTTTGATGTGTTTATTCCATGGGTGTTTATTCACTGCAGAAACTAGTTAGTAACCACACTCTTCGGCTGCATGAGATGGCGTGGTATTCGTGGTATCTTTCACAGGCATCTTCGCACAATTTGCATACGCTCGTGAAAGAACTGATTCCTTCCGAATGACTAGCAGTTAAGTTCACTGAGAGAAGATCTTTCTCGATACCACGCTCCTGAACGAACCGATTTCTTCTGAATGACTCGCAGTTCGATCTGTTAACGAACTAGCTAGTTCTCTGTGAGAAGATCGTTCACCATACTATGCTCTTGAACGAACCGATTCCTTCTTATTGACTCGCAGTTCGATCTGTTAACGAACTAGATAGTTCACTGAGAGTAGATCGTTCACCGTACCACGCTCTTGAACGAACCGATTCCTTCTGATTGACTCGCAATTCGATCTGTTAACGAACTAGCTAGTTCACTGAGACTAGATCGTTCACGATACCAAGCTCGTGAACGAACTTTTTCCTTCTTAATGACTCGCAGTTCGTTATTATTGAATTAATAAAGTAAGAAGAGCGCACAATGTGCAGTTGGGACAAGACTTAGTTCTTGGTGCAGAATTTCACTAATGTTTCTTTGCGGAGTCTGCAGTTCATCGCATGATATCTCCCACACTCAGAGCCACATCTCTCACAGACACAGTCCATGCTGGGTTCATGAAAATTCTTTATGCAACACAGTCTGTGATGGAAGCCATGCACAGCAAATCTCGTCACTATGTGCCGCAATTCATATCCTCCTCGGGTCCATTCGCGATTCACCATTGCATCTGTGGAATAAAATTCTTCCCAAATTTTTGTTTTCTTGTCGTACAACTCTCTTAGGACCTCCTGATATGCCGGTGTTGCTGGAAGTAGTAATTTTAATCTCAAATCTTCTATATAAAAAGTTTCCTTGGAAAGTTCGTAGACAAGTCGCGATCGTGTGTACTTGGAGAGGGAAAGTACTTTCTTCAAATATGTGGATTTCAGTTTCTCCAACTTTTCAATACTCTTCTTCTTTAGATGCGTCCATACTCCTTCTAAGCCATATGTGGCTATTGGGTCTATTTTCAGCTTGAATAACTGCAAGGCTGTTTCGAGTGAAAGTTTGTTTATTAGCTTCATGTCATTTATTGCTCTTGTTGCTGCATTTAGTCTGTCCTTTATATGGAGCGTGAATGTATTTCCGGATGTCTGAAAGCTGAGAATTCAACTTCTGTACATGGTAGTACTGTCAGCATAAGTGGGCGTGGTGTGCCGCCATTTTTAAAAGTACTAAATTTGAATGCTTCGGCCCTTGAAATGTCAACAAAGTATATATTTTTCTTTTCAGAAAAGAATAGATCATTTTATAAGCAACAAAATAAAAAATCTATTTTTTGTTATATTTTCACGTACTAGTCCCCTTAAGGAAGATATTAAAAGAAGCAAAGGCATTTAAATCTGTCTTTATTTTTAGCTTACTATATATATAATAATAATAAAAATAATAATAATAATAATAATAATAATAATAATAATAATAATAATAATAATATTTATTCACACACATATATATATTACTTCTGTTGTCGTTATATCATTTTTGAAGCCAAAAGTTACATCAACACTTAAGGAGTGAGGTATCAATCAAAAGATTTTTCATTTTGGTTGGACATATTTACATACCTTTTGTGTTTTAATAAATATCTTGTGAATTAGTCTATCAAAACCTTAGTGAATGCCCTTTTTCGATGTAGGCAAATAAGATTTCAAATAACAATTAAACAATTAATGATAGTGTTCTGATATGAAGAATTACTAATTTTAATTCCATGAAGAATATAAATTAACATAAATAGAAATAGGCCGATTTATATCTTATACACAAGGAATCCTGGATGTTTCTTCAAAACGTTTTCATACTATGCAACTAATCCCGATATTGATGGATATCAAATTTACAGAAGGTAGAATGACACATGATGGCTGGACCTTTCAATATGTTTCTGTCCTTAAAATATGATGCTTATAATAAAATTAACATAACGTAATTATAAGATGTATGATCAGGGACTTGGTAAATCATGAGTGTGTAACAGTTGTTAGGCCTACTGTTACCATTGTTAATTTGAAAATCTTCTAGTAATTTCCATTTAACTTGCTTAACTTGGGATGCTCTCGTCTGGTGGAGGGCTTAGCGATCTTGGCCAGTTCCGAGTTTTTGCTTCTCAGAAGCAGACTGTGATTAGAGTAGTGAACTGTGTGTACCGAGCGTCGCCTCAGCCCCCGTCTTCATCATGTTCATGTAAGTGTGATGACAAGAGCTACTAATATTTGATAGCTTTGAGCTATCTTTCTAACATGTAAAGATATAATTTAAGCATCCAAAGTGTCTTAGGTCCACGTACGCACGTAGGCATAACTTCTTTAGTATAAACATTCTTTCCCCATGATTCTTAGCATTCATATGGTACACAGTGTGTAGCCATTGTTTTCCATGGTTAGGGAGTTAACATAAATCTAGTGCATACTCATGTTCTGTTTGTAAGATGATTGTACTTTTGCTTAATGTTCAATTCCTTGTTTGTGCTACAGAATTTTAATGATGCTTAGTTACAACTTGTCCAATTCAGTTTAGTGATTTTTTAACTATGTTAACTGTTTCAGTCTTGCTGTGCAGTTTCACGTAGTTCTTGGCATTATGGCCCGCATTATTAATTACTTTAATATAGTAACATTTCTCAAGTACAGTATACGATTACATTTTTTGTATGGTCATAGTCTTGTTCATTCAGTGATGCTTGAAGTTTGGGTTCATTGCCCTGTCTATCACGTAATGTTCTAGTAGCCCTTCGTATTGGCTTGTAAAATATTTGTCCTCTTGTCTGTTTTCTAAATAAAGATGTTTGACATGCACAAGTACATTACTCTGGTTGGTTTTGAACATTAATCAATGTCTGACCTTGGTTTCAAGGTACGTGAAGGATAGGCAGTGTTTGTATCAGCTGACTAGTATTCATTTTTACTTTTGTATCATTATTATTATTACCGGTATTATTATTATTATAACTTTTCCAATTCATGGACCGGTTGCTTTCTTCATTAAGAATTCTTGTTGATATGCCCAATATTAATTTGTGGGAAAAGTATTAAGATACTAAAGCTTATTGAATTTTGCTTTTTTGAAAGTTCTTTAATCTTTTTGGATCATTATTATGTTGGAACCGATTCTTACTTTCTTGCTAAATTCTTAGGCCCTTTGTGATTTATTCAGTTTAAAATCTTATCCTTTTTTATTATTTTCTGGATATTACCATTGTGGCTTGTTAGCTTAACCTGGTAACTTCTCACATTGGAGTTCTGTGTTCAGTTTTCTGAGTTGGTAATTATGCATAGGGAAACAAGAAATTGCTCCTTCTCGCAAGTCGTCTCACATCTGCTCATGAGTAAATTCTCAGAAGTAATTGCTTCTTTTTATAAATATCGCCCATTAGTTATATTAAGAAATACATTTTTCTTTTATTAAGGTTAATGTTTTCATTCAATAAAAGGTAAGACTATTTAAATATAGTTTTTAGGATGACAGCAATGTTCATGATCTCGACAACTCAAAGTTTTGATAACTTGAATTTATTTCAGCATCCTCTAGTGATTCGAGATATCAAGGCTTGACTGTATTATAAATATCCTATAAGTTGCCAGTAAGAATTTGAATGCTTACTTTTGTGAGTTTACAAGTGTGGATTTACCTTTTTCATTATCAAATATAGTTTAAAAAACTTAGTTCATTGTTAAAATTTTATAAGATTATGGCTGTACCAGTATTAATGTTCAGAAGCGAATCCTGGATAGTACATGAAAGAGATAGAAGTAAGATTCAGTCAGTGGAAATGAGATTTCTTCGTAGAGTGAGGATATAAGAGAAGAACTAAATATATATAGCATAAGTAAGAAAATGGAAGAGTATAAAGATAATTGGAGAGCACACTTAGGCCGTATGAATGACACAAAAATCCCAGCCCTAGTAAATACGTATCAGCCTAAAGGAAGGAGAGATGTTGGACACCCGAGGAAAAGATGGGCATAAAACTGTGAAGATGGAACAGGCATTAATGCCTAATCCCTGATGATATTTAGTTCATTCAGAATTCAATCGTATATATTTTCATTCATACTTGAATAATGATATCCTGTGCATTCTCATCATTGCCATTGAACCGTACTCTAGTTAATTACACTATGCAACATTTTAACATTTTTGGTGTGATGTGATTTTAGAAATATTTTTCATGCTGATTTCAAATATGATTTTACTTTTCCTTATCGCGTAAGGTTTTTATGCCTATACAATTCAATTCAATTTAAAATTTTTTTTTTAAATATCAAAATTTTTGAACATGTAAATGTTGAGTTTGATTTAAAAATTGTGTATTTTGTAACCATGTATAAAATTACACTGCACTGCCTTACAATGGACAATGATATATATTCACTTAAAAATGCTATAATTGTGACGAAAACTCAACACATATAATAATATAATACGATAATTTACTTCCTCTTCTTCGCTTCAAAATCTTTTTGACGTGGGTTGAAACTTCTCTTCCTTCAGCAGCGCTGTCTCTTTTAAGCATAAAACAGGAGTTGGCTATTCTTCCCTGGTATCTCTTCTCCATATTCTTTATGTGCTTGTTCTTCACTGACATCGCTGGGATGAACCTTCACACTCATGTTACATCCTAATTTCATAAAACTCTGCAACATTTATTAACTATAGTTTTATACTTTGGATGTTTGTTGTTGTTCAAAAAGTTGGCCAAAACGTTTTTAAACAAAACCCTTTTTTCCACAGAAATCATTGTACTTTCAAACAAATTGTCTTTGGTTAACTTTCTGATCTGCACTCTCACAAAGATCCCTTCTTTCAGTTTCTCATTTTTAAGATGCTTCCGGAAATGTTGTTACCAAGCACTGGAAGCAGTCAACGTCTTTTGAAAGAGCTTAATTAATCCGATTTTGATGTGCAGAGGAGGTAATAGCATCTTGCTTCATTGAAGAAGTGGTACATTTATTGTTCTGTGAACCGCGTTGGAGGGTTTTTCTTTTGGGCCAGTCTGTCTTCTTCCAATGCTTGTCTTTGGCTCAGCTGTTCCATTAAGAAGTGACACACGATGGTTTTATTAACAAACTTTTTGATTGGAAGTCAAATGTACTTAATATATTAAGTGGATTTTGTAGCTGGATTGTTGACCAAGTAACATGGAAAGTACTTTTAAATCTCCACAAATTGTCCAAAAATGTTTTTCATAGTTCACATATTTTAGTAGAGCTTTTAGATTTTCATACATCTCTTTGAGATGTACTGATGTGCAATGGGTATTGAACCAAACAAACTTCCATTATGTAAAAATACACCTTTGAGGCTACTTTTGAAAGCGTCTATAAATAACTTCCACTTACTTGGATTGTAGGTGACATTAAAGAAATTCAATAAACCATCAATATCACAATAATAAACTAGAGAATCTTCTTCTTTAAAGAATTTGATTAATTCCTTCTCTATGATCCTATACCAAGAGAACAAAACTCCAGGTAGTAGAAGATTTTATTTCCATCTTGATCCAAGCAATTGGGCGACATCCTTTGTCAGATACAAGTCATGAGTTAAATCATTAAGTTCATTTTGACTGAATAATTTTAGTGTAGAATGTTCTACTGGCTTCTAATCATCAGAATTATCGCTTTCATTTTCTGAGCTGCTCTACTGAGGCACATCTTCAAGAATGGGGGGTGGAACTGGGATAGGGAGAGATTCAGAATGCGTAACTGATCATAAGGCCGAAGGAATGTTCGGATATTGTACGGTACTTTTTGCAATATGACCTTGAACGTTAACCATACAAAAATAACAATCGTTAACATTATTGATAAACTTCATTTTTGACCAATGAGGGATAGTTATTTTGTATAAGAATTTCCTGTACACCTTATACCCTCATATAACGGGATTTTTGCCAATAACATTCACAATGTATGTTAGTTTTTATATTTGCATATAAGTTTACAATAACAGCTTAATCAGTAATTTGCTTCGTCTAGGCCTATATATAAAGATCCTATTGTCATATAACCTTTAAAAGAATTTAAAAAACCAACTATAGACAATTAAAATATGTAGTTTCTAACTCACTTAAGGGAAGCGGCGTACATTACTTTCGCAATGTTTATATACAGTCTTTAATGTAAATCAGGATCTGCTGATTCTTATCATATATTCACTAGTATGATTTCTTTCATATATTCACAACCCAAGGTAAAATGTATTTATAACCTTGAATCACCTGTATGCTAGTCTTTATCAGGGTGACTAGCAAAGTGACTTTAGAAAATTCCCTGACTTTTCCCTGTTGTTGAAGAATGTTCCCTGACCATAAATAGTAAAGGGAGAGGTTATAAACTCGTCGGAGAAAATGCGAATTACATCGCAAGCGTTCTTAAACACGTCTCCTTTCCAGCGCATGTTCAGCCGCATCCATCGGTCTTGGGAGGCGATGGAACTGATGGCTGGTTAAAAACGGTCCAACGAAAATCTTTCTTAAACTCAGAACATTTGCAAAAAAGCAAATTTTCTCCGACGAGTTTAAAAACTCTCCCAAGTGTACCTTAGAAGTCTGCTTAAAATCATGCGGAAGGGCTTGGCGTTTAGCTCAATTACTCACCAACTGGGCAAACAATCCACCTGAAAATCATAGGTACTCGTAAAATAACTGACACTTTCCAGTTCCAGTTGTAAAATAAGTAGCAAACATCTGCTAATAAATTTTTCTCTTGAAATTCTACTCAAACCGCTCCTTCATTCTTCAATATTTATTAGCATTGTTCCTTAATTATCTTCATTTACTTATTCCTAAACATATTCACTGTTGTTGAAGTTCGGGTATCTTTGTTAAGTTTACTATATTTAGATATGCTGTCTTGAAGTATTGATTTAGATCTTGTACTATTTAACTTATATGGTATAAACAAAAACTGTATTGCAATACTGAATGTGAAGTTTGACAATCGTTAACTTTGGCATAGGCCCTAGTAATTCAATTTACTTATTTACACTATGTACATTGCACAAGACCTATAAAAAGACCCTAAATTTTAAAGAAAATGACTTAATAATTATAAAAAATGACCTAAAAACTGATATTTTATTTATAAAAAATTAATATTGTACACACAAAGTTATAGACTAGTTTCTACATAATTGTAAAAACTGTAAATAACTGTAATGTTGTGAATGTTTTCTCATGGAAATTTATACTGGCACTGAGGCACTGGCGAGTCAAAATTCAGCATTTCCGTTTGTGGTCTGCTGGATTATATTGTTTATTGAGGGTAAACAGTAGTTTGCACTCTCAAATCCAAGCAGGTGGCAGACTCTGGTGTCAAATCAATCTAATAACAATAGTAATATAATACAAAATTTTGGTATTTCTTTGATTCTCATTTCCGACTGAGACATGACAACACTTAAAGCTGAATTTTTCCTTCTTGCATTAAACAAACAACACTTCAAAGACAGCACAGCTAGGGACGAAAAAAAAGTTAATACACTCAATGTAACTACATGAAAATGACTAAGGAAGCAAATGACACGAAAATGACAAAATAATGACGTAAAATTGAAATAAATGCACTAAAAATATAAAATTGCATAAAATAACAAAAAATGACCTAATAAAAATGTATTTCTATAATCTAGAGGCCATGATTAGGATTCATCTAGAAGTTGGCATTGTCTATGCAGCATCAATAAAAAGATGACATGTCATTAGAATCCGGCCCCTGGTGATCACAGTATGTATACACCACAGAATTTCTGCCTTTGTTACACTATCGTTCACAATGAATGTTTTGAGGCCTCGAGGTGACACTACGCAATTTACGTTATTCCCTGCCTTTGGTACAAGATCTGATGATTTACCACCTGAATTTTCGAGTAATGTTGAAGAAGACAACTGTTCTTTAGTTTCACTCTCAGCTGAAGTCATTGATGTTGATTCAGGTTCATTTACAACTGCTTTGGCTACTTCTTGTTGGATACATTTATTCGAATAATTCAAAAAAATTCTCATAGATGCACTTTCAGACATGGCACTGTTTGACCTGACATGTTTTGCACTCGACATGTGACTCGTGACAGACCGTCAGCCCATATTGCTAAGACTGAATGTTTTACAACTTAATTTGCATCTAGCTACATAGACATCATTGGGGACCATGATGCAAATGAAGGTTCCTGGAGCCAACTCAACTGAAAAGAACAAGCTTTCGACATTTTGTGAAGCATCTGCAACTGAAGAGAAAGAACACTAAAATTAATTTATCTCAAATATGGAGCATTACAATATGGCTGAGGAAAGCTGAAGTAATAAACTGTAAACAAATAATAGTGAAATTCCGACTCCCCACGGCAATCCACATAATGTGCTGACCAAATACCTGCAAGACGTACGATAAGTAGGCCTATAAGATTAGCAGGCATGCTCCTTTAATATTTAGGTAACCTATCTCATCGCAGAGCAGACAATGTAACAAAACAATAATTCGTGCCGGCAGTGTCTTCATATTTCATAACGGCTAGATCAAATAACATGAAACACATGCCACGCGAATTTAAACTGACCATGTATGCATGCGTACAAGACCAACATGGTTGCTGCAACTATCGACTGTTATATGTATGATAAAATCGATATATAAATTAGTCACAGCAAGACCTTGATCGCTGCCGATATATCGATATTCAATCGATCCTCAGCTGGTGCACATTTTAAAACGTGTTTGACAAAAAAAATCCTCACATTAAGGATGCACCCTAGTTCTTTGTTATAAAAAATTGTGGGGAAAGTGCGTCTATTAAGCGGGTAAATACGGTAATTGAGCATGGTTACTCTACTCCAAATCTAGATTTTTAAAAAATTCCAGGTTTTTAATTCCCTCACTTTTCCAAGATTTCTCCAGAAAAACAAAAATCCATGACTTTTCCCAATTTTCCCGGTTGCTAGTCACCCTGTTTATGTTTACATGTGAGGTTTTACTGTAGTAGTTTAATCACCAATTATTTCATTTAGGCTTATATATAAAAATCCTATTGTCTTTTAACCTTTAAACGAGTATTCATAAAAATATTTACAGAAAATTAAAGATACAGTTTTTTAATTGACTTAAATTGAAATACCGGGAAGTTTTTGTGTATACTAAGCCCAATGTTTGTAGTCAGTCTGTATGACGTAAATCAGAATATGTTGAGATTACACATTCACCACTTTGTGGAAATTGTACTTACAACCTTGATTCACTTTGTGGTTGTATATTTATCTTTGTGGCTGTTGATTTTGTAGCTTCACCCTTGTGTTAAAATATGTTATTGGCAAATCCTCGGAATCCTGTTATCGGGATGCATTTCAATTCCGTTGGGACAAGAAATTCTTATACAAAATCGTTAACATGAAATAAATATATAAAACGGGAGAAGTGGTATAAACAGTAAAGCTATTGATTCATTAATTACAATGGACAATTTTTAAACACTTGTAGCTCTACTTACGTAAGTAAGTAATTAAAACGAAGTAATATACACAGTGGAGCACATGAATAACTGAACTAGTTAAATATTATATTAACACTTAATGCTTCACTTACGTCGCTGTTTATGAGCAGGACATGTTTCGGGATTCTTATCCCATCTTCGGCTGCTGTTCAACATGTCCTGCTCATAAACAGCGACGTAAGTGAAGCATTAAGTGTTAATATAATATTTAACTAGTTCAGTTAGAGCTACAAGTGTTTAAAAATTGTCCATTGTAATTAATGAATCGTTAACATGATTTTGTGGCTCCCTGCAAACCATTGGGATTGCAAAAGGCATTGATTTTTTTGCACCAATTTTTCACAGTCTCAGTCCCACAACACATGTACGACGTATCTTGTGCGGTGCCCGGCTTTTGTCTTGATTACAAAGCTTTATGCCGAAGTATGCGTAATAGACATTTGTGAAATTTACGTTTAAATAAAAAAATGAGTTCACTTGATTTAATCCCCCCCCCAAAAAAACGGATTGCAGATTTGGAATCAGCACAAAAAATACTTTGAGAACACCTAAGACTACAGAATCATAAAAATCATGTTGCATGTTTAACAAAATTCTCCTTGTAAAGTGCCAGATAAAATGGGCACCTCATATTCCCAGTAACTCAACTCAAAATAAAAAGCTGCTTCAATGCAATTTTTATGCTTCGAGGTATATTGTTCATAGGCACACATTTTTTCTGCTTAAAATGTTAGGCTTCAAGGGACTTAAATCATGCTGAAAACTCAACACACATCATTATAATGCCTGTAGGGTGCATTAAAATTACCTAACTCAATGTGCTGAACATAAAAATAACTTAACACATCCCTCATTGGGAAGGCAAAACATATAGGCACACTTATAGGCACAGGGAGATCACACAAAGAAAAGTAATAAAGTCTACTTGATACGATTTTAGTATTCACAAATTTATGGTTGATATGTTTTATTGTTAACAGTTTTCCTTAATTTAATTATACATGACTAGATTTTAAATGCCCTTACTGTAATTAAGTACAATATGTCCTATTTGCTCCTGAAACAGAGAGACACAACATTCCTGCTTCAGTGTGTCTGAAAGCAGTTCAATAAAAAAAAAAAAAATAAAAAAAAAATAAAAAATAATCGTTTTCGTATCATATCGAATTTTTCATGTTTACAGTATTCCATACTGTAATAAAAACAATGCAAACACAACTGAAAAAGAAATAGAAGCAAGATGTTATGATGCTGGCAGAAGTACTCTTTCTTCTTCAATAATGTTGCATAGTTTAGTGCAGTCTGGTTCATCGGTATGATTACGATGGGATGATGCTGATGTGTTGAATATGAATGGTGATGTTTCGGCAGATTCCTATTTTCTCCGTTGGAATCTTTGCATCGCTGGGTAGAACCTGCAAACATTTTTTATTTTTTTATTAGAAGTCATAACTTTATTTTCTTGCACCTACTATCCTTGTTCAATGATACAAGTGTAAACTACAGATTCATTAGTTTTCAAAGGTAAGTTAGAAGTACTACTGGCAAAAGGTGCATCGCAAGGCAGGCAAACCCATCTAGAAGTGTCATACTTACAGACTTCAACATGACTTGTCAAGAATTTTCAGGGAAATTGAAAAACAGAAGCGACATCTTGCATAATATTCATTCTGTGGTGCTACATCCCTGAAGGGACAAGGCCTACCACCCCACCGCTGCGTCATCTACCATAGGCAGATGGCAGGACTGGGGGCATGTGGTCAGCATGACGACACCCACGGCTGTTAATGATGGTTTTCATGACAGGAGCCGCTACTTCTCTATCAATTAGCTCCTCAATTTGAATCATGAGTGCATCCCATTCCAGATCTCCCTACCTCAGAAACATCCGAGGTACCGGGAATCGAACCCGGGCCTACGGATCTGTAGTCAGCAACGCTAACCACAAGACCATGTCAGCGGTTGCATAACATTCATGGTGCAGAGAATTATAAACAGAAGTGACATTTATAATGCAGAGAAATATTTAATTTTCCGTACTGTAATCATAGTTTGTAATAATAATGTAATAATAAAATCTTTCAAGGGTCCAAAAAAATATGGCAATTCTAGGATATCGCTATCTTATCCACAAGATATGATAAAAGAAAAGTATATGGGCATTAATTCCCCAAGAAATTAACTAAAATATAGCCCACATATACTGTTCATTGTGTGTTTATAATGTACACACACAATTTATGCATTGAGACCATTAGAAATATAACCTACTTTTGAAACTATGATTATTTTCAACTGATCATAAAGACTGGCACATTATACTTAATCTTGTCTTGGCAACCATTTTTGTTCAGTGTTCACATCCTCAATTAAGGACCGTTCTGACAAAACTCAACATCTCCATTTTTTGCCAAATTTGTTTTTAATGGTTTTAGGTGCTTTGAAATGAGATCTTTAAGATGGCGAAAAAAGAACATAAGAAAAGTTAACAACCAATTCATTTTGAAGCCATCCACATATATGTTTATAAAAACTAAAGAAACCTTCTCCTAAACAATTTGTTTTGGCACATGTTAAGTTTTGTCAAAACGGTCCTCAATTGTAATTGGTTGTTACCAATGTTTAAGTTTTTGTTGTGAATGTTTAATGCTGTGCTAAAATTTGTGTTAAATTTTATGTACTTAAATTTGTGAATGGGCCAATAACACTTGTTTGAACAATACCCAAGAGGATATTTGCTGTAGATATGCCAGCAATCAATCCTCAAAAGATGGTGTTAGAACTACCGGTACCTATGATAAAGGAATTACTGTATTTACCGAATATAAGCCACACTTTTTCCCCCCAAGATTAAGATTAAGATTAAGATACCCGTGGTTTAAAATTGACTACGAGTGCTTTTAGGCAATAATGCTAAAAAATTAGCACAACACAACTTTTCAATGTTGAAAGGATATGCCTCTCAATTCCACCTTATTAAGTTTTCACTTATACAGAATGTGTTTCAAAGAAATTCATCTGCATCGTCAGCCATTGTCAACTGCAAGTTTGTGGACGACAGGTAGATGTCACTGCTGGCCATAACAACTGTCGTCCTTTGGAATTTCAGAATTTACCAAGTTGTTCATGTTGTTTTGAATGAAAACTTTTTCCCAAACAGTTCTATCAGTTTTTGTACAGCTTTTAACAATTTTATATTATCTCCAAAATCATGGTCTGTGGTCCAAAAATTATGAAAAACTACTTTTTATCAGTCTGCTGTTTGTATTTGATGTTTCTTTTCTTTTTGTTCTCTCAATATACAATTTTGCATTTCAATTCATACATGCCTGAATTTTTTATGACAGGGACTTTGTCTACCTTCTCTGATTTTAGAAAGTTTTTGATGCTGCATTTGATGATAAGGGCCAAACTGATGTTAACTTCTCTGAAGATCTTGTGGTAAATCCTTTCAACATTTAGCATTTCATCACTTCACTGTGGTTCCTGAAAATTATTTTTGTTTTACAACATACTTGTTGATCTACTTCTGTGCATGAAAAACTACAAAACCACGGCCATTTTGATCTCCAGCAGCGAAAACCATGTATGATTAAGCCCAAAGTATAGATATAATGAATGATTCAACCTCGAAAATACATAGATTACAACTGAAATACTGAAAGATGTTTGGTTTGAAATACTAGAAACTGTGCAGGTCTTATTTCATTCCTTTGTGATACTGGAATTACATTATATTTCATTACTATGTGCTGCTCAATTGCAAAGAATTAAAACTTATGGTAAAAGTGTGAAAAATAGAGAAATCACACACACAAAATTCAACAATGATGAGTCATGAGAAGAGTATCACCATTTAAAATAAAATAAAACATCCGTATCAGTCCAGAATTTCCACTGAGTCAAACACAATAAAAAGATGTGTTTAAAATTACTACAAAATCAGTGGATAAAGGTTAAAAAACTAAAACACAACATTTCGACTCTGCCCTTGAGTCTTCCTTAGGTGACTTCTCACGCAGTACTGATTACGAAGAAGACTGAGTTTCGTGACGGTAACCATAGATAAAAACATTGTTTCTAAGATATCTGTTTTTCCAGTCAAACATTTCCTCCTCTATGCATTCCGCAGGCAGCCGGTGAATTTTTACCACTGGAATTTCTCTTCTCAGTCTCCTCATTACATCCAGCCATTCATCCCCTATATCACCATCATACCTATTCAAACACATCCCCTGGTTGCCGATTATGCACCATGCCTCATATGGGGACGAATGGCTGGATGTAATGAGGAGACTGAGAAGAGAAATTCCAGTGGTAAAATTCCCCGGCCGCCTGCGGAATGCATAGAGGAGGAAATGTTTGACATTCCAAAAGACTGGAAAAACAGATATTTTAGAAACAATGTTTTTATCGATGGTTACTGTGACGAAACTCAGTCTTCTTCATGATCAGTACTGTTTGAGAAGTCACCTGAGAAAGACTCAAGGGCAGAGTTGAAACATTGGGTTTTAGTTTTTTAACGTTTATCCACTGATTTTGTAATAATTTTAAACACATCTTTTTATTGTATTTAAAATTAAGTTTGGCAATTCATTTTTCTTACAATTTGAGATTTTCTTTTCTGATTTCAGGCCTCTTTCATCTAAGAAATATTTTACTTTATAATATTATAAAAATGAAGCAACAAAATGGGATGATACAAGTAAGAATCAGCTTGAAAAATTTTATGTCATAACCGGGATTTGAACACGGATCTTCAGCTTAACGCGCTGATGCTCTACCATTGAGCTACCATGACAACATGCCAGTACAACATCAAATTCCTCAACTGATTCAGAATACAAGGCAACCCACGGGAGGTTTCTCCGTTGAGAACACACATCCAATGGTGTCCTACATTTGTAGGTACTTTGAAGCCAAGTTATTATTTATATACTATTAATTAAGTGGAGGGAAAGGAAATAGACATTAAATCCATGTCTGGGATATTAATACAAGTAAGAATCAGCTTGAAAAATTTTATGTCATAACCGGGATTTGAACACGGATCTTCAGCTTAACGCGCTGATGCTCTACCATTGAGCTACCATGACAACATGCCAGTACAACATCAAATTCCTCAACTGATTCAGAATACAAGGCAACCCACGGGAGGTTTCTCCGTTGAGAACACATTGGATAATGGTGTCCTACATTTGTAGGTACTTTGAAGCCAAGTTATTATTTATATACTATTAATTAAGTGGAGGGAAAGGAAATAGACATTAAATCCATGTCTGGGATATTAATACAAGTAAGAATCAGCTTGAAAAATTTTATGTCATAACCGGGATTTGAACACGGATCTTCAGCTTAACGCGCTGATGCTCTACCATTGAGCTACCATGACAACATGCCAGTACAACATCAAATTCCTCAACTGATTCAGAATACAAGGCAACCCACGGGAGGTTTCTCGCGAGAGCATCAGCGCGTTAAGCTGAAGATCCGTGTTCAAATCCCGGTTATGACATAAAATTTTTCAAGCTGATTCTTACTTGTATTAATATCCCAGACATGGATTTAATGTCTATTTCCTTTCCCTCCACTTAATTAATAGTATATAAATAATAACTTGGCTTCAAAGTACCTACAAATGTAGGACACCATTGGATGTGTGTTCTCAACGGAGAAACCTCCCGTGGGTTGCCTTGTATTCTGAATCAGTTGAGGAATTTGATGTTGTACTGGCATGTTGTCATGGTAGCTCAATGGTAGAGCATCAGAGCGTTAAGCTGAAGATCCGTGTTCAAATCCCGGTTATGACATAAAATTTTTCAAGCTGATTCTTACTTGTATTAATATCCCAGACATGGATTTAATGTCTATTTCCTTTCCCTCCACTTAAAAATGGGATGAACTCATCTTTTCCCCTCTATTTTTGTATTAATAATGCAGATGCGGCTTAAATTCAGAGAAAAATACAGTATTGTGTTTCATTCTGAAGTTTTATATTCAGATTTTATCAGACAGACAGGTTTTAAATTTTTTGAGGCTCACAAACCAGTTTAGACACAAAATCTCTTATGCTTTTGTTGAATGAAAGGAATCTTTAAATGTTTTGCCTGTACAAAACAGTTTCTTTTATAACTTCCACAACCGGCATGTTAGCAAGACTCACAGACACAATGTGTCCGGCATTTATGATACCAATAATGAAAAATATGAAATAATTTTTTGCTTTCTTGAAGGAACAAGGTACCCTGGCTATTCTTACTTTAAGTGGCAATTAGTAAAAACTATAAAGGTATGTTATGTTCACTTTAAAACAAATGCAAAGTTCACCGCCCCTACAGCTACTGCCGATGAGTAGCAGAAAGCAACATTGCCAAATCCTCAATTTGATGCATTTCGATTACTACAATGTAACAATTACTAAAATTAACAATTACAATTTTATTTCCAGAAATAAAGTACGAGTAAAAATTACATTAAAAAAAGTAACGATTACAAATAAATGGGACCAAAAAAGGAATCTTTACTGTAATCACATTACTTTTACTCAATTACTTCCATCAATGGAATTACAATGCTTATTCGCTTATGCTAGTGACTTCATTAGTTAAAATTCAAAAGAAAAATATTTGATACAAAAAACAAAGAAGAATAGCAAGTGTATGATCCCTGAACTCTGAAACTTCTTTTAAACTACCACAATTATGAATCTATGTTATGTTAAATGTTATGAATCTATATTATGTTCAGTTAAAAAAATAACAAGTATATAAAAATAGTCACACAAAAATAGTGAAATTTACAACATAACAATACTCCTAAATCTTGTAATAAATATTGTATTAGTTCTTAATTGGCATATTTTAAGAGTGCAAAATTTCAGCACTCTAGCTCTAATGCTTTCTGAGATGAGGGTACAAATGTATATGAAAATTTAGTTTTGAGATATTTGCATTTAAAAAATTTAACAATTATCTGACACACTTCAATGCAATCCAGGATCAGGATCATAATCATTATCATCTTCATTCTCTGCCTCTTTCTTTTTATCACATTACCTTCTCTTCGTTCTAGCTTCGTTTGTACTTGCCTGGGTAGCTATCTCTACATGGTGGATACGGTTCTTATTGATCAACTGAAATGCTTTCTCCGATTTTAAACTGATGAAAATTCCATTTTAAAATAATTTTAAGTGGGGAGAATATTGCATAACACAATAAAAGTACGGTACACATTTTCTTCTTCAATAAGATTTGGATAATCTCTTCTGTTAAAAACAAACAAAAAATGTGATTTTCGACCATCTCAGAGAGTACCTTGTTCCTTTGAAGCTACAATAATGATGTCTCTTTTATTTCTTAACATTAAAGTTTCAAGTAATATCGCCCTTCGCAAAACTCTATTAGGAATAATTAACATAAGTATTCTTAAAGACAAATTTACAGTACAGAAGAAACAAATTATGGGTATGAGCTAGGTCAATAAATGCCATGCTGGAGCACACAATATTTCTTATCTTAATTACCCAGTAATTTGAATCACATTTACACGCTGAGAAAGTGTTCATAATGTTCCTGCTGGAACAACATTTAATGAAAAGGCAGCCATCGTTTCCCCCTTCTTTCCTTCTGCTTTTGCTGTGTACTGGCCGACATCTGTCGTTGTGCAGTTAGTGACCTCCAGTTTGAATTTCTTCTTGCCGTCTTGAATAAATTGGTACTTTGAACTTTTCTCATCCACAGCAACTCCATCCTTAAGCCACGTCACTGAAAGTGAAATACAGTAGGATGTCAATAATTTAAACATCAGTCATCTGAACCGTTAATTATCTGCTTTGATATATTTTCATCTATTTATGTTTACATTTACTGGCTTCTTCTGATAACAATTAAAGGATGATCATAGAACATTTACATATATATTAATACTTGAAATGGAGATTTAACATACAGAACTTCACTTAATTCAAACTAACCTAAACATTACCTCAATCAACTTTTAAAACATTCAACTTCACACATTACATAAACCTAAACATGTTTTGAGCCAACATCATGACTCATCCCCAGCTATTACTCCATAGATATTTATTAACTTCACTATATAATTTTCCTATAAATTTTAACATTTACTTTGTTACAGAGAAGCTACCATCGTATCACAGATCGAACAGTTGAGTGTCAGCACAAGATGTGACTATAATCTACTTTTAATGATATATCAACTTTGTTCAACATGTCTTGGAGTTGGGCATAATGTATTTAACACAATACTGCATTAAGGGATGAGTCCAGGGGTGCATATTTCTTGAAATGCTTCTGTGCCTTGTGTGCAATTAATCAGTCTTCATGCAACATTTTACTGAGATTGAGGTGCCAGAACAGTGTCACCTGAGTTCAATGTTGCCTTTTCTGTGAACAACAAAGTTTACAAACAGGTAGTTATAAAAGTAAACCAGTGCAGGGTCGAAAATGTAAGACATTGATCAGCATGAGAGACTGTTATTTGAAACATTGTGTTCTATGACACTGCACTGCAACTGCTCAGGATCACATAAACAATCTTCGGGTCACTACTGGAGCAAATGTGAGTACACAGATGGTAAGAAATAGGCTTCGGGGTGTGTGTTTGAGATAAAAAAGGCCCCTAAAGACAATAAGACTTGATACTGAGCATGGGAGAAATTGATTATTATTTGCTAAATAACAGAACTGTCAACTTCGTCACTGCAGGAATGTTATGTTTACCAATGAGTCTTGATTCAGCCTATTGACCTAATAAACTGTGATAGACGTGTGCGTGTTTACTGTTGCGTCTTACAAATGCTGCAGTCCTAAAACATGACAGATTTGGAGCCGGCTTGATAATGGGTTGAGATGGCAGTACAGACAACAGAACAGACCTTGTCATCATAAGAAGACGACTTAATGCAGACAGGTACATTGAGGAGGTTGTGCTGGATCGTGTGATGATTATTGCAGTTGGTGTGGGCCCAAAATTTCTGTTGCAATACAATAATGCTAGGGTTCATACTGCAGTGGCCACAAGGAATGTTGTACAAAAGCTCAATATTTGGACAATGGGTTGTTCTGCCAACAGCCCAGGTTTTAACCCAATCAAACACATCTGGGATAGCTCAGATAAAAGAGTCTGAAATTGCTCAAGAGCCCCTCAGACTCTACAGGAACTGGAAGTGGCCCTTCATGAGATATGAGAGAACTTTTCTCAAAGGGACATCAGAAGGCTTATCAGAAGCATGCCTCGAAGGTGTGAGGCAGTATTAGTGATGAAACGAAGTAGTAAATTAATGTTTCATTAAGAAATAGTTTCTCATTGAAATTACTTTTCAGTTTGGTTTATCACCATCTCACACACTCGCATTTTTAATTTGAATACTTTAAACAGCAAGTAAACAACATTTAAGTTAATTTACAATGAAATATCGGTGTGCTAGAATGTACTTTTGTTTTCTCTTGAAACAAAATTGTTTATGAAATAAATAATGTTCAAATTGTTTTGACCAGTGTATATCTTAACTCTATTAACCATGATCATACATAACATGAAATGTGACAAATCTGAGGCCTAGTTTCTCTGAACTATTTCCTCATACATGGTAGCAGCTTCCTGTCTACATACCGTAAGTTCAATAGGATTTTAGTTGCAAAATAATTTGTGTTACAGTTTTGTAGGACTGTGTGACCCAACCTATCCAATAATCTAAGTTTTTGTGTGATATGATTTTAATGTTTTTTTTTTTCACTTATTAAGTTTATAAAGGATACATTCCAAAATTTAATAGTGGGATTCTTCCTTCATTGTTTTGATGTTGGAGTAAACTATTTGTTTCTTCATAGGTCTAAGAGAAAACAAAACAGGCCTAACCTGAATGAGCCACATGACGTAGTTGAAGAGCTGGTACTGAGAATTTTGGAGGAAAGAAGAAGAAGATGATGATGATGATGATGATGATTATTATTATTATTATTGTTAGTTATTATTAGGACAAGGCATTCGATGATTTTGCATCTTTTTTATAAGAAAGTTAAAAGATAGCTCGAATATATATGAATGCGTGTCATGAAATAATTTATTAAATAAGGGCAATTTGTTTTTCATTTTTTTGCTTTATTTTGCATTTTTCATTTTCAAGAGATAGGTCATTTTTTTTTGGCAATTTTTAAGTCATTTTTGGCCATTTTCGGAATTTTAGGTCCTTTTCGGCAGTGTTAGGTCATGTTTCAGTGGAGGTAGAAAGGAGTTTATTCATGTACAAATCGTTACTTTGAGACAACAGGCAATCATTTTTATTTGAGAATCTCCGTGAAGTGTTAATTTGAATTCAGGTTTATTGTAAACATCATAGCAGTTTATCTTGTAGCAATAAAGAATTATTTTTCATTTCTTCTTAAATGGCACACATTTGCTAGGGGCAATTTGATGGGCATGCCAGTTCAGATAGATTTTTTTTTTATAAGGGTGTCTTTCGTTAGTAATAAATAAGTGTGTTTTATATTGTAAATTCATATATAATGCACTGTCATCCATTAAACTGATTTTACCAATTCATTACTTAAAAAATTAAATGAAAGTAATAATGGTAAATTTCTTGGTCATAAAATATAGTAAGAGTAATTAAATCATGGAGGATGAAATGGACTGGACACGTTGCATACATGGGGACGATAGACATATCTCAAAGTATTAACTGGGAGACACAAAGGGAAAAAACCACTTGGAAGACCTAGACATAGGTGGGAGGACAATATTAGGATAGATTTAAAGGAAATAGGATTTGCGAGGAATGCACAGAATAGGGTTGAATGGCAGGCTCAGGTAAGCATGTCAATGAACCTCTGGGTTCCACAAAATAGATAATATTCCTTTAACTTGCTTAGGAATTGTCTATTGCCATTGAGTAAGTAAGTATGTTAGTCCAACTACATTCCAGTGGAAAATGTAAAGTCAGAAGAATGGTAGTTGAAAAGCTATCTTCTATCTATATCGCAAAAGCTATAATCTGGTCTAGAGTGGTAACGATAAAAGATGACAGTAATTTAGTATAGAGTGTAAAAAAGAAGACTGTTAATGCAAAGCTATATTCTTCCCTAAACATCAGGTTGTGAACAACCCCTGGTGATCCCATAAGGGGATATTCTCAGCAGATTTGTTTTCGCAGTGTGCCAGTCCCTGACCTAACGTCACACACACACCCAGTTCTAAACCCGGGAAAGGGAATTTTAATACTGAAAATTCCCAACCTGACTGGACTGAATTGAACCTGGACTGCCAGGGTGGAAGGGAGGCAAGTTACCAACTCACCCACAGTGGCGGACAAAACAAAAACAACAAAAAACTCAAGAGTTTAATTGCACTTGACACTGCTTCTTTAATGCTTACCTTTCTGAGGCACTTTTTCAATTTCACATTCAAACTTAGCACTTTCTCCTTCCTGGACAGTAGCAGACTGCGGGAATGTTTTGAACACAGGGCTCTTAGGCTCTTCATTTGGAACTGAAATTAATTTGACACACAATTACAATGAATCTGCAATATCTGTACTTGAAAAGGTTTGCACCCTTTGGTTTTAGTAGAATAATCCAATTAAATTATGCAAACCCCTTGAAATGAAGAATCAATAAATCAATTGAACAATAATTAAATTGTATTGGAAGTAACACAGTGAAGTTATATAACGTAATAATTATATATGAGTTGAAACTTTTACACTAGACTTCACTTCTGGTATAGTTTTACCTGTACATGTTTCGGCGCCTTTGCAACCATTTTCAACAGTCATACTTCAACTGTCGTGCTACCCTCTCGTGGCCGTGGAATAAATCTCGAGATGAGGTCGTCATTGGTTGGGATGTCGAAGTTCATCAGCCGGTCCCCCCTCTTGTGTATGAAAATTCTTTCCCAAATAGAAAGCTCCCTGTGGCCTCGGACACATTTTAATAATTCTGGTTCTCTGATAATTTCATGCCCATCGTTCCAAAAGTGTGCGGCTACTGCTGATTTGTCTGTATTTCCAAATTTTGTGTGTCTTAGGTGTTCTTTAGTTCTAACTTCCAGTTTCCTTTTGGTTTTTCCCACATAAACTTTATCACAATCGTTACAATTAAACTGGTATATCCCCGACTTTTTACTATGATGTGGATTCTCCAAATTTGTAGATTTCAACAAGTTTCTTAGGGAATATCTGTTCACAGGTGCTGTGGTGATGCCATATTTTTTTTTTGAACACTTTTCTGAATTTATTGTCGGCCCAAGGGTGGTAAGTAATCTTCTTGTATTTCCGGTTCTCTTCTACAGGTTTCAGGGTGGTGATGTCTCTGGTTAATTTTTGTTTCTTGCACTTTTTTATTTTCTTCTCGATAAGCTCTCTACTAAACCCATTGTGTTCTGCCGTGGAGATGATTGTGTTGTATTCCAGGTCATATTCTGATTTGCTTAGAGGAATGTTTGTCAGTACATTCCTCTAAGCAAATCAGAATATGACCTGGAATACAACACAATCATCTCCACGGCAGAACACAATGGGTTTAGTAGAGAGCTTATCGAGAAGAAAATAAAAAAGTGCAAGAAACAAAAATTAACCAGAGACATCACCACCCTGAAACCTGTAGAAGAGAACCGGAAATACAAGAAGATTACTTACCACCCTTGGGCCGACAATAAATTCAGAAAAGTGTTCAAAAAATATGGCATCACCACAGCACCTGTGAACAGATATTCCCTAAGAAACTTGTTGAAATCTACAAATTTGGAGAATCCACATCATAGTAAAAAGTCGGGGATATACCAGTTTAATTGTAACGATTGTGATAAAGTTTATGTGGGAAAAACCAAAAGGAAACTGGAAGTTAGAACTAAAGAACACCTAAGACACACAAAATTTGGAAATACAGACAAATCAGCAGTAGCCGCACACTTTTGGAACGATGGGCATGAAATTATCAGAGAACCAGAATTATTAAAATGTGTCCGAGGCCACAGGGAGCTTTCTATTTGGGAAAGAATTTTCATACACAAGAGGGGGGACCGGCTGATGAACTTCGACATCCCAACCAATGACGACCTCATCTCGAGATTTATTCCACGGCCACGAGAGGGTAGCACGACAGTTGAAGTATGACTGTTGAAAATGGTTGCAAAGGCGCCGAAACATGTACAGGTAAAACTATACCAGAAGTGAAGTCTAGTGTAAAAGTTTCAACTCATATATAATTATTACAATTGAACAATATTCACAAATAGTCCTTTTTCCATTGTCTATAGATAATTGAAACAATAAAAAGAACACATTTACAATGGATCTCAACACTTTGAAAACGTTTCAACCCTCCTGTGGGTCTTCTTCAGGTGAATAAAAACTGATAACTCCTTAACTATCAGTTTTTATTCACCTGAAGAAGACCCACAGGAGGGTTGAAACGTTTTCAAAGTGTTGAGATCCATTGTAAATGTGTTCTTTTTATTGTTTCAATTATCAATTGAACAACATTTATTAATTCTTATGGCTTGTAGCCTGTTTAAATGAATAAAATTATCTGAAAAACACTTTAAATTACACTTAAGAAAATAAAAATACAATACAAATATTGGATCAACTTGGATCAATATTGGATTGCTTTGCACTATCTTCTACTTGGTGTTTCTGTTCAAGAGTTTCTTGATGTATCTTGTAGTTGAAATTGATAATACAGTAATTGTTTGTTGAATATGTTTATAAATGCTCTTCAAGTCACCGATTGTGAAAATGTTATACGTGGATGTGTAAGTGTCACTGCGTTGAATGTAATGAAATTAATTAAGTTATTAGTGATTAACTTCACAAATAAACTAACATTGCTTCAACTGTTGGATTGAAAGTGGTGGTGAAACCTCACATGTTGAAGTACATGTGATAGAGAAAGTGAAGGAATTGTTTGTAATTGTCGTAGTTTGCAATTAAATTAACGCTACATGGCTAAGCACCACAGAGAATTTACATGACTTCTGTGCTATGAAAATTACATGGTCCAGTGTATCGCTTCTGGATGAACACTGCGGATTGCCATGGATAGGTGTTGCCTCGTTTAGGTGAACTTGCATCCTATTCCTTTTCTCAGCGGGCCGGTGGCAATCGAAGACGTCACGCTGCAGCGGAATTGGAACAAAACTGCTGGATTTAATGGCGACTCATTTACTAAAGTTATTCTAATATTTTCTTACAGGAATCATGGGGTTTTACTGTTTCAAACAAATACCATTTACCATATTATTTACATATGTAAACGTCTCATCTAGTAATAACTGAAAATATCCCCCTTTGCCTTACCCGTCATGTCTAACCTAAAACTTTCGGAAGAAATTCTCCATATAAAATCAAACACAACTGACAACAGTGTCACAATTTTTAATATAAAACATTTTTCCAGCTAGGGTTTTTTAAACAGTAAATACCATATCAAATTAAATCAGGTAGGATAAGTTAATATAATTGTTGGTCAATAATTTTAAACGTACCATCTAGTTAGATATAACGAGTTCTTATAATCTGAAAAGAATATACGTAGTTCTTCTAATATTGTTTATATGCCTATAATCGTTACATTTTTTCTTAAACATTTGGTGTTTTATTGTTCCTATGCCTCTACATCAAGCTAAACATACAAAATGTTTAAAAAAAAAAAACATATATATATGGGTGATTCATCAAATACGGGAAAATTTGCGTTCCGGAGTGATATTTCCCTTCAAATTCAACTTAAAAAAAAAATTAAAATAAAAGTTTGTTTCTACTACTTCCATACTACAACTATCAGTTTGAAATGTCACTAACTTTAAATTCTGATATTCCAAAATCGAATTTAATTCAATGAAATGTCATCTACATGCCCTGTCCCAAACCTCGGTTTTGTACATTCTAATGCATTTTTCCACAAAACAAAATGTTATTTCCTTTTCAACTTTTTTCCTGTCAATGAGTATGAATGGGTGAAGAATATTAACCCCTAAAAAATAAAATGAAATAAAATTGTCACCCCACCTAATGAACATAAAGAATGTCCCAAGGGTTTTTGGTCATCCACATGGCTGAAAAGAATGGAATTTTTTCTGCAGAAATGAGAAATTTGTAAAACTGGCAACAGTGTTAGAAAGCCAACAGGGCAGCTTGTGGTTGAATTGTAAGGTTGAATTTTGCTTGCTTACAAACAGTTTGGGATTAACAAAGGACTTTGTATCATTTTCAAGGAAAACGTTTTTATTCCCCGTCATTAACATGGCTTCTAGAAAGTAGGCAGAAAGTGAATATTAATTAATTTTGATTATGCACTATGATAAACCTTCCAATTCAAAGTACCTGACTGAAGTTGAGCCTACAGAGGTTTAGAAATGGCTTGCTGAGACCACTTAAACTCCTTTTTTTGTCATCCACATGCCTGATTTTTATGTCATCCACATGTCTCATGAAGGGGTATGTGGATGACTCTCAAGTCATGTAGATGATAAATGTAGGATACTATTGTGTTTGCGGTGTCTGTGACCTGTACTTAAGATCTTAAAACTGATTAAATGAATTTCTGCTTGATTCCCCCCTCCCCCAAAATCATAAAAACACAGTCTCGTTAAAATTACATTAATTCCAGAGTATGCACACAAATTCGCAAATTTGATGCAAAATCAACTGAAGTATGCTGAGAAAAATATGAAATCACATAAAGAAAAGCAGATTGTGGCCAAAGTTAGTCATTAATGTGGCCTTCTGCCATCCACATGTACACGGATGTCATCCACATGGCTTTAAAAAAATAAAGAAATTAAAATAAATAAAAATATAAACATTTAAGCTCTGCTGGTGTCATATTATAATCAAGTAACCCCTGAAGTATTTTTGTGATTTTTTTGAGGTTTTTTAAACCAAGTAAAAAATTTGGATTTTACACACTCCAAATTTTCCCGTATTTGAAGAATTACCCATATAAGTCATCAAGTGACAGCAGCATGGACACCTGACAGGATGCATGAAGCTTATCGTCTGCTAATTCCTCCGCGGTTTTACGTAAGCCAATCAGATTAATTGATGGATTCTAGCACCATATCCACAGGCTGATGGAACAGATGCCAAAGCGCTGTGGAAACTGGTAGCAGCGATGACGTCATTACTTAGCTTTGGAATAAAAATGCTGCCAGCGCATTCACAGCGCTTTCACAGTGCTGAGAAAAGGAATAGGCTGTTGGCTTCTGGCTTTGCTGGAGGATCACCATCGCACATAATAAATGTAATTACGCAGAAAATTAATTACATCATCTGAGATTTTATTGGCTGACAACTTTCGGTGATGAAATCAACCACCAATTGGTAATTGTTTTATCAAGACAGAATAACCATTTTTTAAACAATTAAATATTACTGAGATCCAGACAAGAGAATTAATTTCTTATTTAATGAAAGCACTTGCTAAGTTTAAATAATGCAATATACAATACGCCTAACTTGATATAACATCATGTTGCATAAAATTATAATGTTTCATTGAGAATTTCGTAAGATATCTGGAAACTAAAATTATGAAATGCATGATACACAATTACAAATTACAGTGAAATGAATCAATGACAAATGTTCCTACCATATAATGAGGTGTTTTTAAGTGTCTAGTATTTAAACCCAGACTCAAATTTTGAATACGTGTTGGAAAGTAATAAAAATAAAAATTTTAATGAAGGTTAGTGATGTTAGTAACTATTTAGAGGAATTCTGAAAAGTTGGCAACAGAACGCTCAACTAATACTAGTGGACAAGACTACAACTACAAATCAATAAGTGAATTGCGCCGTGCAATGTTTCCATGACACATTATTACTCAAGATTGAATAATTAACGTTTTAACATATAATGAATATAAATTGGCAATCCAAATATGACAAATACATAGCCTATATACATGAAAACACTTATTAAACATTAATCAAACTTTTTAAATAAATAATATACGTGATAATACAAATTAAATGTAGGAATAACATAACCTGAAATTCAGTGGGACGGATTACTCACCTAATACAACCAGGGTACAGCTGCTGAAGGATTCTCCTGCATCGTTGAATGCTTCACATGTGTACGTGCCTGAGTCTTCTGGGAAAATCTCAGCTATGTTAAGTTTGTAAATATTAGCTTCATTTGTGTACTGGAAGTCTTTGCTTGGCTTGATTTCTTTGTTATTGTGGAGCCATACTACATCAAACTTCTGAGCACCTGAACAACAACGAATTGAGATGTTAAAAGAAACAGGGGAAAAACAATCAAGTCCACTTTTGATGAAATTCGGGATTTTGATGCTATTGGCTTCTAGGAGTGTAGTACTATATTCTAGCACATCAAAACATGAAAATAACACACACAGTCCTCTAAAAATTTGCAGGAAAGAATAGCATACAGAGGAAAAACAATCATAGTTCTCTTTTTATAACATTTTTAATTGGGGAATTTTAGTTCAGCTTAAGAACGGTACTGGCATACTTGGTTTCAAACTCCTTGTTATTTATTACTTCAAACTATAACTGTAAACTATATTCTCACAGTTAGCAGACTGCATTGTTTGCTAAAGCAAGGTTGTATTGGAGAGTCTGCTGAAGAGTGTGGAACAAGTTCAAACTTTTATTATGGAATCAAGGGACGAAAATTTGTTAGATCATCAAAGTAAAACAAAGAAAAGGTCTAAATATGGTATGATGCCAGTAAACACATTAGGGCTATGAGCCATGTGCCTGGTGAAGATTGCAAACGTAACAAACAGTGTTATGTGACTATTATCAGAGAATTCAATTTACTTGGATACAAAAATAAACAAAATGCTCGCTTAAGTTCCCTAATATCAGTTTTACCAGTGAAATGAAGAAGACCACAGTGGCCAGAAGAAGACAGCAACCTCCGATACTACTTCTATGCTTACAACGTATGTATTCAGAGAGAGGGAAAAGTTATTGATACAGTAATAATAAATCAAGAAGTTCACACTGAAACACCGAGCAACTTGAAGGAACACTTTAGGAGAAGTCATATGAAGCCCTTTCCCTTCAATGTCGTAGAATATTCTCAGGATATCTTCAAATCATGGACTGCATTTCTCAGCAAAGAATACAAAAGACTTGACCAATGATGATAAGAGAACTGACAGAAATGATTGTAGACAAAAGTTAACTCTAGAACGACCTACAATGGCTCCTGGGAGACATATTTTATTGTTGACAACAATTGCCCCTGCATAGTCTAATAACATTCCAGTTTCTAGAGAAAAGTATAATGACCTACAATATCTGAAGAAATTCCATTTAGAAAGTGCTCAGCTCTACAGATTACCCGTTATTAACAATGAGTGATTTTAATGATTTAAAGCTCAACATTACTTTTCATTTAACGTTGCCCTGATTATTACTAGTTTTGCTTAGGTGAACTAGATTAATAGCTTATTCTATTATGACATTGAAGCTTAGTGGACTTAGACTGTTTTCATATACAAAGATGTGTACCATATATTTTTATTATTAGCTAATGGGGCCTTGCAACAGTTCAAGATATTTGTAACAGTAACATCTGTAACCACTTCAAGAGTGTAGCTGGAAAAAATTATGTCTACATTGTTTGTGTGTTTCATTTTAGTTCAGATTACATTCCTGAAAAAGTATAAAAGTGGACTTTGATTGCTTTTCCCCTGTACCCTTCAAATGTTTTCATAAAGGTGGATACAGACAACTAAGCATGCTTGAGATAAAAGCTAAGATATCCAGACCTGCAGCAGTAAAGAGAGGACAAGAGAAATATGTCAAGACGACGGTCAGTAAGCATTCTCCTCTGTGAATGAAGAAAACCTTAAAAAAACATTCAGATTGGCAGCCTTGGGATTTGAACCAATGACCTCCTGAATGTGATCCTGCGATATTACAGACTTTGTCACCTCATTGGCAAGTTTTCAAATCAGCAATATTATTAAGAAAAGCGGATGATAGCAAATGAGTCTGTTGACGAAAGCTTGAGTGAAAGCCCAAGACGTTATTGTTAATAACAATTATTGGCAAAGTTTATGATCCTTTGGAATTTTACTGTTGATTAGCTATTTTTTTCAATGAAATGAAAATATAACCTTTTCAAAAGTCACCAGTTATTTCGCTATGTCAGAACCAAGTTTCAGCCAGAAGAAATAATATATTGGAAACAAACTGTTTGCACATGCCTAGTAATGGAGTGTCCCATAAATCTGAAGAAATCTTATACACCATCAGTAAGGAATGAAAAGACATCAATTCCTACTTTGTAAATCCACAGTCTTTCATTACTTTTTGTTTCTCAAATATTTTGTAAGGATTTTATCCGTGCGAACCTCAAAATATCCTAAAAATTTTGTATTAACAGCATTTACTATCATTTGATACACTCCATGTACCAAAATTACTTTAATATTTCAGCCACCATAAAACGATCCCTATAATTCTTTCCATACAATAATAATTAGAGATCCGTGAAACTTCCAAGGCTCAATAACTTAAACTCTTATTTTTCTGCCAATTTTTTTAACAATTTTATTTATTGCCTCCCATAACCTCATCAACAGCTTTAGCATACATGATGTACATTACAGCTTTAATAATAATAAACCACCAAAAATGCATTTTTGAAACATGAATTCACATGTTAATACAAAAAGGAAACATAATTGAACCAATTCCTGCAAAAATAGTTTTACTTAGACTATTCCACTCATATGCCACATGTTTGATATTGACCAATAACATCGCAAGGATGCAATTTTATCTAATATAATATCAGCTCATTACTGGACATGTCCGATGATTAGTGAGCAGAATGAAAACACATTATTTAATACAACATAACTTGTTTGGAAATTTAAATAATATAAATGTCCATTGATTGAAAACACAATTTAAATTCGGTGAACGCCAGTTGATGTGCTTTTATAGCTTTTTGATGTAAGCAACTACCACGACGCCCTCAATCTTGTGATGGTAGCATTGGGAACTTGGATCGATTCATTGAATTGATTTGTGGACTGTTCTAAGACTGACAGAATATTGACAACAAAGTAAGATTATTAACAAAAACAGTTACATTTTATTTATGGATTAGTCTTAATAAATCCTACTCGAGATTACGAGATTCATCAGATAAATTTGCTCAAACTTCATTCTCGCAAATATATCAATAAACTCATAATCTCTCATGGGATCACCTATGACAAAATGTTAACAAGGTTTCAACGAAAGGATAGTGTCCTGCCATCTCTTGGGGTTAGATAGAACTTAATTTCATTGCTTTCCCTCCTCTGTGGTGTAATCTGTAGAGGAAAATGTGAGGCCTTGTACAATGTTGCCGCGAAGTTGGTGCTACGAATAAGACAATTGCTCATAGAATGGAATTTTTTAACATGGTTTCAACGAAAGGATAGTGTCCTGCCATCTCTTGGGGTTAGATAGAACTTAATTTCATTGCTTTCCGTGCCCTTTGGTGCAATCTGCACAATGTTGTGATGTCTGAAGAAGCCAATGAACTCAAAGGTCATCTGACATGCGGGGAATCATGTCAAGGCCATGGTATGTTCAATTCCAACACAGTCATTGCTTTCACGAGCAAGGAAAAGCATTTCTTACGTGATGATGAAATTCTGACGTATTTTAAAACTGCCATCTTATTTTTTGGATTTAGCGCAGTGTGACAGTGAAAATATCTCAGCAAGGAGGGTATGTCAGCTTGCCAATATCTCAGCAGTGAAAGGGTTAAACAATATTTCCTGCAGTAAACGAAAGTACAAGTGGTGTGATATTCAATTTAACATTTTCACTGCTACTGACATAAAAATACATCACTTCAAAAATTATATTAAAGCAGAGATATAACACTACTTAAGTAATATTTTATGATATGATTTATTTGTTCTAAGACACTTTACACTGGCCCTTAAGTTACACACTTTCGAAAAGGAGCCGTACCTACCTTCCGGTTTCTGGCAGGTCCTTTTCCAGATAATACATGCATACATAATTAACACACGGCAGATAGTTCAACGTCATCAATCACATTAGTTTTCGTACTTAAACACTGCCTTTATTGAACTGCCAATCGTATATCTTCATGGGGCACACGCTATCATGGACGCTGGAGACTTGTGATGGATGTGATACTAGACACTTAAATTATTATTTGATCCTCAACTCCCTAATCTTACAATAATGATTTGAACTATTCTACTTTCTCCCTATACTCCTTGGCAATTCACTCTTAATGAACCTTAATCTATTTAAATTAACACTTCATCACAAGTTACTATTTGAAAACTCCTGGCTAAGTTCTATTGTTTGAAACTTAATAATCTGGTACGGCTTCTGGTTGTTATCGTTGAGTCATCAGTGATTCCGCTTGCAGCAGCAGATGACTCGTCCTTGCTCCAAGGCCTGTGAGTAACCTGGAAACGCGTCACAGATGACGTGCTAGCTGCCTCTCTCAGCTGTTCTTCTTGGCGGTTAACTCCAGTTGGTGACGTCGCTGCACGCGCTCTTAGCCTACGTTCATTAACCTGACACGCGGCACCCTCTTCGTCCGTTGCTGACGCGGTCATAGCTTTCCTGGTGCTTGCTACTGTGCTGCTACTTAGGTCTGTCTTCCCCCCATCGACATATAGTTGTAGGTTTCGTACAATAGCCTTCTTCCCCTTGCTACGTTCCAGCTTCATTTGTTCCACTAATTTCTTCCTTGTTGCTCTCTCCGTCGGAGATAGATCCCTGTTAATGTATATCGCAGTCCCTTTCAGTTTTTTTGTTCTCCTAAGTGTAGCAAAAACAACTTGTGTGGACGTGCATTTGGCTATAATTGTTCTTTTCCCCGGAATCTTCCCGACTCTGTGTGCCGTAAGGAACTCCCATCCTATTATCTGAACTTCCAATTTGTTTTCCAATAGCTCATGGACTTCCTGAAGAGCACTGATATCTTTCTTTCTTCTATTCCGTGGAAAACTAAGTTCATCTGCCGGTCTGCATTCTTGATTTTCTCAATTCTTGTCTTCAGTTGTTCCACTTCCGTCTTCATTCTCACTATCTCCTCTCTTATTTCTTGTTTAACTTCTTTTGTAGCCCCATTTATTTTATTTACTAATCTCTCTTCCATTCTTTCCAGGCTTTTTATGACCTCTTCTGAGCAGCCTTTCCCGCTATTTGGGCCTGGGTTCAATTCCACCCCTCCAATTACCAGTAGCACTATTATCACCAGGGCCCAGGTCGCCACATTAGTTAAATCTTCTCCCGATGTTCCCTTGTTCCATGCTCTTTTTTTAAGCCCAAATGTGCCTATCCTCATCCTGTATGCTTCAATTTCGATAGCCATGACCCTTGTGTCACTTTTACATATATCCACACAGCACCTCCTACCTGCGTCTGCTCTTTACCACTGCTTACTTAGAACTGAAGTAATATTTTATGCAAATGTGAGGATTTTCCCACACATGTTACAATTACCATTTAACCACTCAAACTTTTCATTTCAAATCTCAAAAGTCTCAGTCGGCTGACTGATTATTTCAATTATTGATGACTGCATTTAATAGTATATAAATTCAGTTTTGAAAGGGTTAAGCCAACAATAGAGAAAGCTCATTCCAGTAATTTGAAAATCTCAGTAATGAATTATAAAACTTTAATATATTTTAAAAATAACACTGAAATCTTGTAATTTTTAAGACAAATTTCCTTCAGTAAAAAAAAAAAAAAAAAAAATCTCTGAAATCTTCTAATTTTTAAAACAAAGTTTCCTTCAGTATTTAAAAAAAATCTACAGATCTCTAACAGATCAATAACTTTCATAAAAGACGTATTGTAAAATTGAAAAAAAAAAAAACAAAACAAAAGAACAAAACAATGATCCAAGTTATGGTAGATAGTCATGGACATAAGTTACTACAATCTCTACACTTACCTATTATTCGGCAAGCTAACGTTACAGGTTCACCATCCTTGACAAATTCAGACTTGAGATGGTCAACTATAATTGGTGGTTTGTCCCCACTCTTTGTTTTACTCCCAGCATTTTGCATAGCTGAAAACAAAATGATACAAGAGTTTAACACTAAAACCTGTGGTACATCTGTTTTTAATACACTTCCTAACCAGAATGATAAAAAACTAGTAAGTTAGTTCTCAAACTGTGCTCTGTGTCACCTAGGGTCAGAATTGAATCGACTTATTTGGCAACAGCAGTCAGTGGAAAAATGCTCACCCCTTATTTCAAGATGAATTTTACAACAGTATCTACATAAGAATATAAGAACAAAAATCACTGATATTGAATTTATTTATTACTGAATTATTATAATAATTTATTAATGACCATTACACATTTTATAGAAATCAGAATTTGAGAACTCATGCTGTATTGATAAAACTACATTCTATTTTATGTTGAAAGTTATATTGAAATGTTAACACTGAACTACTATAGTCTTTCTTTTATGCAAGTACTATTGTTTGGTCAAATCTGACAAGATACATTTTATTTTAAAAGTTCTAAAGAACATTTTTGTACTTTTTCTTGAAATTTTCTAGTATTTTAACTCTACTGCATAATGTCCAAAAAGCTAGCAAAGTTTTTATAATGAATTTTCAGTTGACTGTATATTAATAACAAAAATTACAATTATCAATTAATTCAAGTAAGAATCAGCTTGAAAAATTTTATGTCATAACCGGGATTTGAACACGGATCTTCGGCTTAACGCGCCGATGCTCTACCATTGAGCTACCATGACAACATGCCAGTATGACATCAAATTCCTCAACTGATTCAGAAGACAAGGCAGACCACGGGAGGTTTCTCCGTTGAGAACACACATCCAATGGCGTCCTACATTTGTAGGTACTTTGAAGCCAAGTTATTATTTATATACTATCAATTATACTATCAATACCCTCCACTTTAACAATTAATTGTTTTTATATACATTGTTAGTATGACCGATGTATCAAAGAACCGTACTAGTAGAGGGAAAATTAACAATGCTTCAGGCAACCAACATAACAAAAACTACTAGGTGTCTCTACTGACCCAACTTCCTCCCTTGTGAGCAAATCACAACTTGTTCTGAGAACAATCGATATCCAACTAATACAGGAGAAAAATCTAAGCGATCAGGTCATCACAGACCCAGTGACAGTAATTAAGGATTAACCATTAAACTGTTGGCAAGTTTTAGTTAATTAGAAATACAGGTACCTCATATCATCATTCAAATATATTGTCTTATTACAACATGCAAGTTAAACTTTCAATAAACTTCACTAAAATAATACTCACGATCTTCATCATTTTGACCAAACAAAAAACTCCTATTCATCATTTTGAGCAAAAAAAAAAAAATAAATAAACAAATAAAATGCCAGTAATATTTCTTATGAATATTAATTGTCCCAAATTTCAAATACGAAAAGTACTACACAACAACTTTTCATAATCACTTACTAGGTATTATTAATTTCAATGTGTGAGCATTTCTCAGCTCTAAGTGTTAGAATTCACTTTTCATACTAAAACACTAAGATTACTGTGCCTTTGTAATCACTGTATATAATGATACAAAAGTCTTATTCACGGTATCGAGAAGCTCTAGTTCACAAGCTAGTTACCGGCTATTGTAACGAAGTGAAAGGTCATGTGGAAATATTTGTAGTGAACAGTAGTTAAACCACCCGTTACCACTCTGTGTTTGTGAAAGATTTACATTACGAGAACGAGTTTGTTACAGAAAGCACTAGAGACTGTGCATGTGCAAGTTTTTTTTTTAAATATGGAAGGACGGTTAGAAGGAACGAGAGTCGTAGTGAGTCGGCTAAAGGCGGTGTGCTGAGTAAGTTGAACCGAGGAAGTGTTCCTTGGAGGAAGGACGGCAGGAAAGACTCTTGTCGATTAGGCCTTTGATGGTCTGAGTTTGGTGATGTTACTGGAGCAGATTCTGGAGCTTTCGTGGTTGTTATCCTACAACTGAGATTGGAAAGAAAAGATGTAACGTGGTATGGGTCTGCGAGCCACATATTACCAACCTTGGGGGCGGTGTTTCTGCTATTGGAATTCTACCCCAATATAGAATAAGAACCGCATATGGTGGTGTGGGAAGCGACTGTCATTATTGGCAGTGAATGAACCGAAGGACTACGCTACATCGTATTTGTGGGTCAACGTGCAGTTACGAGGTCATTGCCTGGAGATGTACTGAGTGATTGTCAGATATACATCAGTACAGATCAGATAAGTACAATACACTATATTTTTCTCTGCGGCTGTTAATTCAGTGAGTCATGAACAAGTTAGGGTCGGAATAAGAAGTAATCTGTGTTATGATAAGAAGAGAATAAGCAGACAGGTTGTAGAGAAGTGGACATTTTCCCTGTAGATAAAATTACGTCATGGAATAATAGGGTCACTCCAAATATTTGTTATTTAAATTTCCATTTATGTAATTAGAGAGCCACAGAGTTGTATTTACCTATACAAAACAAAAATAATTGAATTGCACTTTTATTGTCCTTCAGTGAGGGTGATAGGAACAGTGTTATATTGATATTTGCTTGCTAGCAAAAGAAGCTTGAATTTCCAGTGCATAGTTGAGAGTTGTGGGAAACAGATATATAAAACACCTTCTGAGATTGGAAACACATTATTTCAAGGTAATTTATTATTTTTTTCTATTCATATTTTTGAGATAACCTATGCTTCATCTGTGATCTTATTAATGTCCCGTCTGTTACTAAAATTAAACATTATTTTTATTTTCGGGTGTTCTTTATTTTTTGTTTTTGAAACTAATTATTTTCCTCTTAAAATGTTGGTTGATAACTTCAGAAAAGCCTTTAAAACAGTAACACTGTGTAACATTAATTAATTATTTTGGTAACAGATGGGACAGCATGCTGGTAACAGATGGGACAATTTTCAGGTAACAGATGGGACAAATAGTATTACATAATTGTTTACATTTTAAACATACTGAAAAATAAATAAGCTATAAGTTTACATGACTAGTGATTAAAATATTATTTATTGGTTAATCATGTGATAAGAATCTAAATAGATTATTGATATAGAATGTAATATACAAATAATGTAAAAATATTAAACAATTCCACTCTACATATTTCAAATTATCAGCTGCAGAGAAGACGAAACACAAGAGAGCATTTTAAACAATATGGAAAATATGATGCTGCTAAGGATAAAGATCTCAAAAGGAAGAGAGAAAGCACAGCAGTGAATAAAAAAGTGATGACACCAAAGGAGAGAAGGAAATACGAATGTGAACGTAAACGTGATAATGTAAAAAATTGAAGATTGCTCTTGGCAGCATCAAAGTTAGGGGAGGAGAGCCATCCACTTCCAGACACCAAAATCCAAATACTAAGGCAAAAACGGTTCATTGGGCTACTTATAATCTTTCAAATAGTCCCTGTAAACGACTTGAAATTGCAAAAACTTTAGCTATTAACTGTGGACCGATGTTTATGTTTCCCCATGTGAAAGACAAAACCTGAATTCTAAAGACTGATATTATAGTAGAGTTTTTCATTACAAACCCAGGCGGTTTCAAAGGAATAACCCATTAAGTTGGTGTTTCTTTATGTTAATTGATCTGACCAATTCGGTCTTGGTTTCTGCTTTCCAAAACACAAGCAACATTGCAATATTCTCTCGTTGTTAATGTTGCAATTGTTCATTTTCAGTTCTTCCCTCACTTTAATCAATTCAGATGTATTATTGTTTACTGTAACTACCTGTAGATCTAGCAATCTTGCGTTTCGCTCCATGTGGAGTTAATGAGTAGCTGTCACAGCAGTCACAGGAGATTCTTAGTTTTTTATTGGCTGAGGTAACTAACTGATTGGTACAGTAAAAATAAAGAACATGGATTGAGCTGTCAGCAAACGTTTCCTTCTAACAAAAGGAAGCCACCTGGCCATGCAATGAATAACTGGACTATATCAGTACATTAGCAACACCAATTTGGAAAAGAGATCGCTAAATTTTCACAAATCCAGTTGAAGAAATGCTTAAAATTATTTTTAATTAACAAGTTGACTTCTAAAAAAGATTCATTGTTATTATCATTGTTATTTCTCATTTTCATTACTGAGGGAAAAAGTGTTGTTATTATGGGAAGGCCTATGTAGCAGAAGTCTTTTTATTCTGAAATAATAAAATCTGTAGCCTATTTATGAAACTTTAAATCATTCAAAAGTTATTTAATTCAGTTACATAGTGTTGAGAAATAACTCAGAATGTGCATTTCAATAAATAAAATTGCAAAATGTCCCGTCTGTTACCCTGGCTTTATTAATTGTGGCGTTCATCCTACTTGGATTCAAGACAAAAGAAAAATATGAAAAGAAGCCTATGCACAATACCTACACCCGACATATTTATTTTATTTCAATGTTTAGATGAAGAACAGAAAATAATTTATGTATACCATAACTGCATAAACCATGTAATTTCCCTGTCCCGTCTGTTACTTCTCTTTAAGCGATTATAATTAATTTATAAATTAAGATAAGCAATGTTATTAATTCATAAAAAGTCAATATGAAGTGTATGCCGTAGTTCAGATGTTGCTTACAATGATTACGGAATTAAATGCTCCCGGCAAACAACATAAAACTTTAAAAAATGTGTATGTTTGTCCCGTCTGTTACCTTGGAGTGACCCAATAGCAAATCTGATAATGGTATTGTAACTGTAAATTGGGTGGAAAATTTAGTAAGATATATACAGTTCATTAAAAAAGCCGTAAATCAAATCGAAAGAAGGAAATGTAATTATTTATACAAATTCCGGTTACATTAAGTATTTGGATTTCTCTACATATCATTAAGAAACATAGAGACACTATTAAGGCTATATTTCACACTTGAACTTCACAATTAAATACTTACCTAGGACTACGTAGTTATATATTTAATAGTGAAGTTCAAGTGTGAAATATAGCCTTAATAATATATATGATGACTTCACTGTGTTCTTCCCAATATTAGTTTCTAATAGTAATATGAAAGTTACAGTTAGATGAGAAGGAGTAAACTCAGGATAACTATATTTACATATGCTTATGTACTTTTTGGAGTCAGTACAAGAAATACAGTTATCTTCTTCTAAGAAATATTCAGTTAAGTTTGAGGTGTAATATAATTGTGGATTCTGGTAGGCCAAGATAGGTAAAGAATTGTATGAAATAAAGCAGAGTAGGCCTACAGTGAGTAAATTTTGTGTACATCACGACCAAAAATTGAAGTACTGTTCTAGTTACAGAGTGTGCTATGTGTGTACCAGACATATTTCCAAGGGGACTGAGAAAATAGAAGTGTTTTGCCAGACTTCAGGATTCAGTCAAGACGACCAGTATTCGTTCAGAGAAAAGAAGAGGAGCGACAAAAGACTGACTACTTATACTCTATTATACTTTTTTTTTAGGAAGTCTCTCAAACTAAACTAAAGCAGTTAATTATTTAATGTACATATTACCAAATAAAATTGTGTTGAATTTTGTGTTGGAAAACTTGACTATTTTTCATAAAGATAAAATAACAAATCTTCCTAACATGAACCCACCCCGTCTTCGGCTGAAGCTGTTGGCAATTATTTCTGTGACAAAAGTTGGAATGTTAAGGTCAAGTGTGATAGTATATGGTTCATTGTCTATAAGGGTGAGTGGCACCTATCAAATAAATATTCACTCTATAGTACGTCACACTATGTCAAATAATTATAGTGGTTTCATGGACCAGTATTTTGGTTTAAGGGTTAAAATTCTGATGCTTTTCTGTCGACACTGAATTAAACTTCACTGGTTCCATTATCTTTACCAAAAGATAAATAATCGTTTCACATTATTGGCCAACAACTATAGTTTTATAAATGGGGTAAGATTATTCAACAAATTACTGCAGCAAGAAACATCGTATTATATCATTAATAGTTTATACTGTGATGCCCTAGCATCAAACCGAGAATTGGAAGGAGATCACACTTGCTCAACTGCTGTTTGCAATCAGTTATTTAAAAAAATTATGTTAGTGAGCTATTTTGGAATTCTCAAGGTCAATGTTACTAATTACAGTGTAAACACAACAAGAGAATTAGCTTTTTGAAGAAGTACTTATCTGTCGTAATCTAACTGTAAATATACAAAGGCTGGCAATTTGGTAATTACATATTTATGACTTTTCTCCCCACCTGTTAGTAAAATCCACAATATAAGATGATAGATCGGCCCATAAAGGCAGGACTTAATTGAACATAATTACAGTTTCAGATTAATTAATCAATTTTTAAACAATATTTTCGTAATTTCTATCATTTCCTCATGATGTTAACAGGATATGAATACAACAGTCATGATGGTATAGAAAGAATATTTTCTCATGGAGAGGTAGAGCAACAATTTTTCACTCCAAAACAAACAGCTAACTGAGAAAGCCAAAGAGGAAATATTTAGGATAAACTTACTATAGCCTGTTCCATAAGTTCTATGCTCTTTGCAAAAGTCAATTTTTTTTTCGGTTGAAAGAATATGAATTCAATTGAATTCTTTTAATTCATCAAGATTGTCTATTAAGGAAATCCATGAAAACTATTAAAATTCTAAGTAATGTTTGTTTCCAAAATCCTTGCAAACATCATTCATTATGAACTTACAACAAAATTAAAATCAATATCACCTATAATAAACTAACATATATATAAGCGGCGGAATGTTCAATTTAAGCTGAGGGAATAAAAATTACTTGAGTAAATCATAATAATTTTAACTGATGAATTACAGACCTTTAGTCACGAAACATAAAAACAATGCGCCTGCCATTCCATTTGTGATGGAATTACGAAGTGGATGTCTTTTTTGCCATAGTCCTTACAGATATGTTGAGCTATATTCATGAGAGAAAGTGATTCTTTGCATGTTGATAGATGATGTATGGATGCTTCTAGGAGTATACAAGTTTGCTGAATTTAAACAATTTTTAGAAGGGAAAAAACTGTTTTTAATAACTGTGATGGAATTTCATGATGTCAACCACAAATAAACCGTAACGTGAAACCTTCTGAAACTCTGTGAACTCTAAGGATTGAGGAACTTTATTTACACATTGTTTTAAACTAGAAGAGATGTAACTTGTATAATTAAGTTCTGAAGCAGATACAACGTTCCATTTAGATACCATTAATGAATGAATGTGATGGAATTTCAAATTTTCCTGTGAATTAGAAATTTATCCAATTAAACTGTACTCATACCAGTCATTAAGATTGTAGACTGTCTATATCTAATTAACACTTAAATAAGTTTTTAACATTATTAAACACAATAAAATAGAAACAGATTGCATATATATGTAAACTAACTAACTCTGTGGCGCAAACATCCCAGAAGGGATATGGCCTACCACCCGACCGCTGTGTCACCTACCATAGGCAGACGTGTTGCCTAGGTGATGTTGCCTATGTGTAGGTGGTTTCATAAATGGCCATAACTTGGAAGTGTAACTTACTTTTGGATTCGCCCTTGTACTTTCTGGAAATAGGTACAAAATATGGGCTGATGTTGAAAGACGTGTTAAGCATGATGCGTTACAGCAAAATATAATCTCAATCACTCGCTAACCTGTTGTTGAAGATATTGGCTACCTTCATTACTTGCACAATATTTAAACAAAGCTGACATGAAAATCCCAATTCTGAGTTATCCTTGGTTATGTATATTCCTAGTATAAAACACGTAAGTATTAGTAGGACCATAAGTGTAATACTAATGAATAATTATGAGAACATCTGCTATGTACAGTTTTAATGTTATATTGAATGGTTACTTACGTTTTACTTTGAGCTTGCTACTTGTCTTGGCCGAGCCCATCGAGTTGACAGCCTCGCAGACATACTGGCCCTCATCTTCAGGGAACACTTCATTAATTGTTAGAGTGGCAACACCATTCTTATACTTGAGTTCCAGGATATCGGAGGAACTCAGAGGCTGAAAAGTAAGAAGGCTCCTGATACAGTACAGATACTCCACAATATTAATGTAAGAGAGAACTTATAAAGGAAACTAAAAATAAGTATGAAGAGAATGAGCAAAAAACCAAAGTAGCAATTTACTATAAAGAATTTACATTCCGATACCTAGCTAATATAAATTGGAGCAAGAATGCAGATCACGTAAGGAAGGACGAATGGATGGGAGGGAGGATTACATGAAATATATATGAAACAGGGAACTTAAGTAGGATAGAAAGAAGGGAAGGAAAGAAAGAAGTGGATGCAAGAAAACAGAAAGGAGGAAGGATGAAGGGAAAGAAGCATGGAAGGAAAAAGATAGGACAGATTTTGAAACTAAAGAAGGGAAGGGAAGAGGAATGGAAGAAGAAAGGTAAGAATGAGTAAATGGATTTATAGATTGATGAAAAAGGAAGAAATGAAATGAAGGAAAGATAGAAGCTAAGGAAGAAAGCAGGACAGGATGGAAGGGAAAGTATGTTCAAAGTATAAGAAGGAAAGGAGAAAAGAGTAAAGGAAAGGAGAAAAGAGTATAGGAAAAGAAAAACGGATGGATGGAAGACATATGAACACTATCAACCTGTGAAGGATCAAACGTATTGTTGTCTAAAGCAAAGAACTTCCCTGCAGGTGTACTTTGTTTACAGGGGCAAGAGAAAGTATATTTCTTCAGAAGTGGAGGAGGTGATGTGGTGAGGGTACCATCACAGGTGGCTAGACAGGTTCTTACTGGTTGCCGGCTTACATTCCTTGGATTCCTACAGGGACTTTTTTTGCTTCAAATAACAGTGCACACTAGGAAAAAAGAGCCAGTCCCTTACTGATTACTCCAACCAGGTTGACTAAGATTAAGAGATGAAAGGAAAGAATGGAAAAATGGAATGAGGGAAATGAAGTAACGAGTAAAGAGGTTATACAAATATTCAGAATTCAGAGTTTTCTGAACCTTTTTGCACAGGTGCAGAGTACGCTACTTACCTGTCCATTCTTTGACCAATTAACTTGAGGTTCGGGGTCTCCCTTTATGGTACAACTGAGAACTAGCTGCTCACCATCGTTAACTGTCAAATCAGCAAGTTTCTTAGTGAACTCTGGTTTGCACATGAGCGAGTCATCAGGAGGCACTGAAATCAAAATCAGTGTTAAGTTACTAGTATATACTACAAATGAATTGTTCCTAATTTTCATACATGTTTGTTATTTTTAAGCATGGTTTTGACTTGAAAAAGTAGAATGATTCCAAATTTTACAGAACATGAATGTCCAGTAATTAACCTGTTAATCCCTAATCAATCAGAAGTTGCACAATTTCATTAATTAGTCATAACTCGTTAGTATACTACTATAAAATAAAAATGGTTTTTCTATAGACTCTTTCAGAGCAAGTTTAGGGCTGGCAGTAAAATCTTTTATCTCAGTCTTCTAGAAAATATCTGAGAGTAAATTAAATATATTACATATTAAAACACTTCTAATGCCTGGTAATTGCCCTTCTGAAAACTTAAAAGAAGAACTATAAAATTTTACTACCAGATATGCAGTGAAATTTTAAATTTAATTTATAGAAAAAGAATATTTTAAGTATCGCAAAAAGAAAATGAGTTGTTGATTTTTAAAAATATTAAATACAACTGGACCAAAATTACACTACTTACGTATTAGTTCTTTTGTTGAGCTGCGAGATCTTCCTGATCCATCAGTGTCCAATCTGCTGCCATATTTCTTAATCGATCGCCTGCTGTCCGATGAAGCTTCTATCGCTGAACTTGCTACTGCTGAATGCTAAACAAACAACAACAAAGTATTAGTTAATACCTTCATTTTCTAACATGCAGAAGCAATACTCGTTAGGCACAGAAACAGTATTTTCTAGGTACGTTTCCTCATGTGTAGAAACAGTAGACTGCAATGTCGCTGTCACTACTAGATATATGACTACTGTGGGATAGAAACACTATAATCGTCCTTGGTATGCCTGTTGAAATAGAGTAGACACCAATATATCTGCTGAAGTGTAGAAATAGTTATATGGACTCTAGGTTTTTTTATTTTTTTGTTTGTTTATTTGTAGGAACAAAAGTCTTTTGTTTTTGTTTACTTCAGGTTTCCTTCTTAGATTTACTACTTTAGTTTAGTTAGTTTACTCCTGGTTGGTGCATGCCACCCAAAGTGTTGCACTATTTTCTACTCTGCCAATTAATCATGCAATGAAACATTCATATCGGTCCCAAATTTCCACCGAGTCAAATACAATAAAAATATGTGTTTAAAATTATTACAACATCAGTGGATAAAGGTTAAAAAATTAAAACACAACATTTCAAGTCTGCCCTTGAGTCTTCCTTAGGTGACTTCTCACGCAGTACTGATCATGAAGAAGACTGAGTTTCGTGACGGTAACCATCGATAAAAACATTGTTTCTAGAATATCTGTTTTTCCAGTCTTTTGGAATGTCAAACATTTCCTCTTCTATGCATTCCACAGGCGGCTGGGGAATTCTTACCACTGGAATTTCCCTTTTCAGTCTCCTCATTACATCCAGCCATTCGTCCCCTATTGTATTGGAGAAGTAAACATTGTAAGAATCGAGGATGATTACGTAAAAAGAAAGGTATATGAGGCATGGTGCATAATTGGCAACCGGGGGTGTTTTAAATAGGTATGATGGTGATATAGGGGATGAATGGCTGGATGTAATGAGGAGACTGAAAAGGGGAATTCCAGTGGTAAAAATTCCCCGGCCGCCTGCGGAATGCATAGAGGAGGAAATGTTTGACATTCCAAAAGACTGGAAAAACAGATATTTTTGAAACAATGTTTTTATCGATGGTTACCGTGACGAAACTAAGTCTTCTTCATGATCAGTACTGTTTGAGAAGTCACCTGAGGAAGACTCAAGGGCAGAGTCGAAATGTTGTTTTTTAGTTTTTTAACCTTTATCCACTGATTTTGTAGTAATTTTAAACACATCTTTTTATTGCAATCATGTAATGTATGGTATGGAAAAGCGGTACTAACAATCTGGGTTATTCCTAGGTTGGGGTCCAGTAAATACATTTTGGCATAGTCCCATACACGGCAAGCCAGCATACATAGATTTCCCAGTATAAAGACCTTAAACTAATTTGAAACATGACTACCAGATGGAATAATTTGCATGGAGACCACCATGTTGCTTGTTAAGGTGCAAAGCAGAATGATCAACACCCTCCATAGTTAGTGACAGTTCTAGGTTACCGACAAGTACTCTTAGGTTCTAAGGTCAGGTTTCATTAGGTTAACTACAGTGATATTATTTGAGCAGTGGCTCATTGAATTGATTGCATGTTTCTGTGTCATGCGTTTGGAAGATGATGTGATGTCATGCCATATGAGCTGTAATGTCCAATCATTAGGGACATGCAAAAGGTGTGTTTATTATTTTGTCAAAAGTGGTGTTATTTTTTCCCAAAAGTGGCGTTTTTCCCCCAAAAGCGGTGTTATATTTTCCAAAAGCATAGTGTTATTATTTTCCCAAAATCGGTGTTATCTTTAATGCAATTTTACTAATTGTTGAGTTAAAGAATGATTTCGAAGACAAGCCACTTATTAACCTATTTTAGCATATATTCTTAATAATATACATAACACATAAATGCAAAGAAGTCAATCAACCATTAATGTTTACTCATATCAACACATGTTTAAATCAGTCATATAGGCTACACAATATATTACATAAAAAAAAGAAAAACAGTACAAACCTAGGCCCAATATTGATACACCAAGCTACACGCACAAAAATCAAAAGTAAAATGCTAGACATCAAGCATTCAAGCAAGTATTATTAGATACACCTTAGATAATTTAACTTTCAAATGAAAAAATAACCATTGTAGCCAATTTTTTTTCTTTCAAGTATGTTCTGGTATGTTCTAGGATGATTATTTATAACTACAGTGAACTCCCGGTTATCGGTGTTAATTGAGACCATGACATGCACACATAATTGAAAAAAGGGACAATCCAAATGTTGGAATTAACTGAGTACGAGATTTTGAATTTCCTGTATATTGTGCATATAACGAAATTAAGTGTGTGAAAGGAGAAATCTGACAAAATAAAGTGCGGGAAACTAGAAATAAGTGGTGGAAATTCAAATTTTCGTGCATGGATAAGGCACCCACGGATAATCGTGAATTGACTGTATACTTAGAAATGCATCAAGTGTAAAAATATTTTAATTTTAAAAAAGTAAAAATTTGCATTTTTCATGGAGAAATGTTAAAATTCGCGTTTTTAATGGGAAAACATTAAAATTCATGAATAAAATCACATTACCCCAGTTGTGAATTATGTATGTCCCTACCAATCATGTGTTTCTGGATGAGTATTGTAGCTAAATATGGCAGAAAAATAAGTTTTTGCCAGTTCCTCATAAAAGAAAAATGTATTATTTAGGGTGGGTGGATTGACCAAGTACTATGAAGATAACATCTCCTCTCCTAAGAATGAAATATGTGTGAGTTCAGTTTAGGAAGATAACTTTGTTTTCAAGTGTGGCCCACCTAGGTTAGTGACAGTTGCTTAATGTTCTCCTCAGTGATGTAAGCACTCACTATTTTACAAATACAGCAACAAAGAATACAGTCGAAGAATAAGCGAAGAATCTAATTATTACCAATACTATCCTTACCTTTGAAGTGCTGCTGTATTGGTTCGTTGCTGAGCTGCTACTACTACTGTAACTGGACTTTATGACAACTGGTGGGGGTGCAGGTTTGATTGGTTGCTCAATATATCTGCGATCTGAAACAAATTTTCATAAACACTCATAGCTTTCTAAATAGAAACACTGATTTTTGGAACAAGAGTTTTTTAAAAAAATTAAAATGTTATTGCTATAATGAATTATGAAGAATCTAGAATTAGTATGGTGTTACAGGATATCTTAAGAATACACGAGTTGTATGGACACAATACAGAAGATAGAAGAAGAAATAACTAACTACTTTCAGTATGTTTGCTATTGTTGTTTCTATAGTTAATGGATAAAAAGGAATCATATAGAGTTTGGCAGCATGTATATTGCTTTATATTCTGCATTTTTTACTTGGATTAAACCGAGGGGAATTCCCTAAAATAGTCAACTGGTCATTAATTCTGTTTTGGAGAATGGAACCTCACAGAATGCTGAGGATATCATATACAAACGTATTTTAATACTCTAGTTTCACAATGTTGTAAGTTAAGAAAAGGATTTTTCATTCCAAATTATTATTTTAAAAATTTCTTCAATAAACTTTAAACAATTATTTAATACCTACTGTGGTGTTCAATTTGTTTACATTTAAGAAAAGTTACAGAACATAATCAGAAGCAAATGCTTTACACTCTTACAATCTTTCTGCTTGCTTATGTACTCTGAAGGATAGACTGCACCAGTTCTTGCTTAACCAAAAATGATACCTAGAATTTTATGATTAGGTAGGCAGCCTTGTATACTGCAATTTAAAAAAAAAATAAAAAAAATAAAAAAAATAAATAAATAAATAAAAAACTGCCTTTCCAATTTTAGGATAGCTCGGCTTTTATTGTTCATGATGACCATGTTATACTTCTAACATTCTCCTTCATCCAAACGAATAATCATTGGAGCTCTATAGCCTCGCTCTTACCTTTCTCCTGCCATTCTGCTCTTTCAGTCTGTACCACTGGACAATGCTTATATTCATGTTCTCAGCACTTCCTTTGCTCATAAAATATGTACGTTGTTGCAATACATTTCACATTTTCTTAAGAAGTTGACACTAGCCTGTTTTCTTCAGCATCTGCAGTTAGGCCTGAGACATTGAGTTTCCTGCCTGTTATTTCTGAGAATCACTCTTTATCAAGCAGTCTTAAAAACAGTTTCTTTTTTGCTTTGGTAGAAGGAAATTTAGTTCAAGTTTGTGTATGTAATAACATTTGGGGTTAAACTGTGCAGGACTTAATTTGTGGATCATTACTGAACACAACTGTGGAATTGTGTGTATATTATTGTATTGTGTTTAACAAATTACTTGGTTTTTTGAGGAACCACAAAAGTTACAAAATACAAAGTTTTGGGGAAACACAAAAGACTGCTGAAATGAAATGTATGAGTTAAGAATTGACATATCTGAAATGGGAAATGTTGGTAAGAACATAATGAACATTTCCATACGCAAAAGAATATTAATTCCTATTGCAGAAAAATGCCACAGTAAGTCAGTGACTGATGAGGTTTCTTATCTGTTGTGTTTGATCATTTTATGACCAAGTTTTGAATTTGTTAGAATAATGTTGTCTTTTGTGTAATGTATTATGGTATTATATTATTTAATGCAAATTTTTATTTCATACGTCCTTACAGGCCTTTCGTACAAGTTCTGCCTTTGAGAATGAGATTTGTATTATTTTTAACCAAAGTTCCAATTATTTTAATAAAATAAGGAGATTTGTTTCTTAAATTCGAACATGATTTTAAGATCAAAACCTTTTTAAACATGAATATTTAGCCGTATTCTATCATCTAAAAGTACAGTAAGGTAATTGAAAAAAAAAAAAAAAAAATGAAACTGGTTCAATAAATGATAAAGAGAGAGATGTAAATTGCCAAGTCCTTAGAGGAAAAAAGCTTAACCATATAGGAGCTATTAAAAGTAGAGGTATTTGTTCTTGTTAATAAGCTGTAAAATGAAATGTTCTTTTTCAAGGTTAAGATTACATTTTCTTAACATACCAGGATGTTAGGAATTATTTCGGGGTAAAATTAAATCACGAAATAATGCTAATTTCATAAATAAAAACACAAAATGCATAAACAGCTAAATAAAACCTTTTTTTTGAAAACTATTTTTGTCTTTCTTTATTCCTCAATCATAGTGTGTCATAACACTTCTTTATAAAAAGCAAACTGTGAAGAAAGTTTAGCACCAGCTTTGTGAGTGGAAAATTCTTGTTAGTTTTCATTGAAAATTTACAATTCAAGTAAGGATTTTAGTGTTTTCTTCATAGCTGCCTTAACTTTTACCCTTTAATGTAGTATATGTTGTATATGTAGTATATAGGTTACCGTCCCAAGGTTATATTGCAATACAGGTAGGTGTATTTAAAATTTATTTAGCTATTGCAATAACACAATCATTTAAAATTTTGATATGCTTCATTCATTTTTACTATTAATTTATGCCGTAGTTGACAACTTCATTTTCTGCTCTACCAGAAGTCAAAAAGGTAATCTCTTAAAAAATTTTAAGTTGCTTTATTTTGATAACTGGTTTCAGAGGAGAAGGAAATGTCTTTTATTCAGCTAAATATAGCAATACGAGAGATTACTTTTTTTGGAGAAAAGTCTTATAAATCAGTGATTTCTCTTCAGTGATATGCAGTATATTGATATGTAAATAAATATTATCTTTTAGCTTATACAGGCATAATGTCATATTTTCAGTGCCTCTAACAAATAAAATATAAAACACACCTTTTGAATTTTAAAACAACAAATCTTGTAAAAATAAAAACATTTTCAAACGCCTCTAACTATAAGCATGGTGAGAGCACAAAGATAAACATATTCGTAATCATTGCCAAAGACGCAGAGCGATTTGGCAGAAGCTAAGTTAGGAAAAGGGAACGAGCTGCTGAGTTCACTCACATAATGATTAATGTTCTTTTACAAACTGTTCATGCATTCTTAAACTAACACAAAACACACTAACAGCAAAACTCACTGTTGAATTTCTTGTATGCATGAGAACTTAAAAAATTAAAAAAAGAAATATCTGCATGAATACAGAAACCAACTGTTCTACCTAACAGCATACAATGTCAAGGAGTACGTCCAGTGTTGCTCCATATTTCAATCAGTGAACAAAATACAGTGTGGTAAACTGGAATAAACAGAAACACTGATCTAAAAGCTGTTATGAAGACAATTTCCTGTTTGAGTGAAATGACAAAATGGAAGTCCTGATGTATTAAAGCCATAAAACCCGGAGTTCATTAAGATACTATTAATATACTATGCATAACGCACATGCAGTACATTTACAGCTAAACATATTTTGATTAAAATGAAAACAGTTGAATGAAAAGAATTATCTAGAAATAATCTGAGTTACAAGAAACTACGAGGGAGAATCAAATGAAAACCGCAACAGTGTCATAAAAATCCTTTTTCTTGTTCTGAGTGCATGGAAATCTACAGACACAGTCCTTGACTTCTTTCCGAGCCAGTAGTACAAAGCGGTGTCGGTAGATGAGGCTGGAGCTGAGTTAACAGCAGATTCATTATGGCAGCACCACTAAGCAGATGCACAAAGGAGGAATGAAACCAATTGATATTCATCGGAGAATGAAGACAAAGTATGGGGACGCCTGTCTGTCACAGTGGTGCAAAAAATTCACAGAAGATACGACTTTGTTGACTGATGCTCCTCGTCCAGGTCAGGCTCATCGAGTTGTGACAAGAGGAGTCGATAGCCGCAGCAGATTGGCTTATTCAGGAAAACCGGCTTCCTTGCTGAATATGAGCTTCGGTTCAGTACAACAGAAAAGTGTCCGCTAGGGGGTTCCTCGACAGCTGACGCAGGAACTGAAAGATTGTCGGGTTGACACAAGTCAAAAGCTGCTGAGGCATTATGAAGAGAAGGGGAGGATTTTCTAGCTCACATTGTCACCGGGGAAGAAAGATGGGTGGACCATTTTCAACCGGAGACAAAACGTGCAAGCAAAGAATGGCAACATTCTTCTTCACCGAAACCAAAGAAGTTTCACAGGCAGCCCTCTGCAGGGAAAATCATGTTGACTTTATTCTGGGATAAGAATGGTCCGATTCTGGAATGCTAACATGCCCCCTTGTACCACATATTCCGACCTTCTCAAGAACCATTTGAAGCCAGCGACATGCAAATGACACACTATTAATATTGGCTATGTGTATAGGGTTCATATAAATCAACAGTAGTTAAATACTTTATATTAAAAGGAAAATTTAAGATCCTATTCAGTAGCCAAACACCAGCATTATCATAGGTAATACCATGAGTGACTTGGAAATCGCCGAGGCAAGTTATTTGCATGGTGAGTTACATTTATAATGACTATTTAATAAATAATTAATAAAATGTATTTAAAATGAATTCTTTGAACAGAATTTTAGAATGACATGGTACTATTAAAAGGTATTCATGACAATGTGGCTGTTTTTTGTGAACAAAACACGATCAGTTAATAACAATCCGTTTATTCAAGTTTTGTTAGCTGAAATTTAATACTGAAGACACCTTGCATAAAGCACAATTAAATTAATGTTATAGTTCCAAGAGATGCATACTGGTAAGTACTGTTTCTTCAAAATATATTATGCACATATGAACAGCTGCCCGACAGGAAAAAGGTGGATATTTGCTTAACTATCTGCATTCATTTCCCACCTGCTGTGTACATTCATGCTGTTGAGGTTATGTGTTTATAATGATTACAGCGGGTGATTACAATTATCAAATGCCAACGTTGCTGAACTATGGAATGCACTGCCAGTTACATATTAGAGTAAACAAAGAACAACTCTGAACACAAGGTGGAGTCATGTGACGAGTGACAAGCAAATGACTTTGTTGCGGCAAATGTTCATACAAACTTCAGCGAGATCCTTTCTTATTTCTACCCTAAAATAACAACACCAGGGATGGATTGCATTACAGTTTCTGTCTATCTGTTAACATAAACAACAAAAAGACCCCTCTCACTTCCACCCAACCATAGATAAAACACAGAGGCAGTTTCAGTTTGCATGTGTTAGCAATCAAGAGCCTTTCATGTGTATTCTATTGTGAGAATTCAGTGTCCGTAATGTCACTTAGCAAGCCTAGTACGAGTGGTGAAACAATTTATACTCAAAAAGTTTTGCATACGCAGGCGAGAGCTATGGTTTTCAGTGTTTATAGTTTTTTTAAGACTATTTCAGATGAAGAAGTGCGTAATAATACAAATTTTGCCAGGTGTAGGGAATTGACTGCTAAAGCTTGCCAAAGTAGTGAACATTCCTTGACTAATATTATTAAGGAGGGAAAACAATCATCTGAAGTAGGGGATGGGCTCCGTTTTTGATCTCCCGGAAAACATCGGACACAGTTAAAAAGCGCAAAACTAATCTTGACGATTTTCAAAGGTGTATTTAACGCCGAACAATATTTGAACTGTATGATAAGGGAGAATATTCCACAGCTAAGAAATTAGTTGCTTTAATGCGAGAGAAAATAGAATACAAAGGTTCCATGTCCTCCGTGTATAGGATTTAAATACCGGAAATTTCTACTGGAAAGGGGCGACATTGTTGCAGCCAGACAAAACTTTCTGCGTACAATTCACAATCTTAGGGGGATGGGAGATACGAGGCCCATATTTTATCTTGATGAAACATGGGTCAATCAGAATCACTCCAGGAGGGACATATGGCAAGATTCGACTGGAAGAGGCGGTCTAAAAGTACCAATAGGGAAAGGTAGCAGACTTATAATATGCCATGCAGGCTCAGCTAAAACAGGGTTTATACCAGAAAGTAAATGGGTATTTCGCTCCAGTCCTAAAAGTAAAAACACTGATTATCATACAGAAATGACTTCAGACAGTTTCAAAGAATGGTTCAGGAACAGATTTCTAAATTGTCTGGAAGAGAGTTCAATAATAATTGGGGATAAACAAATTCACGTAAGAGAGAGATTAAGGAATGGCTTCAAGAACACAACTTAACATATAGTCCCACAGAAACTATATCAGAGAATTGCTAGCCTGTGTTGCCCCTTATAAACTCATAAAAAAAAAAAAATGAACTGGATCAGATAGCGTTAGAAATGGGCCACGAAGTTGCCTGCCCAGTATAACCCTATAGAGATGATTTGGGCAAAAGTTAAAGGCAAAGTAGCAAAGCTAAACAACACATTTCGGCTTGCTGATGTAGAAAACTAACAAACGAAGCACTCGATAGGGTTACAAGAGAGGACTGAGAATCACGGCTCATGTGAAAAAATTACAAGAGATGATTTTCAGAAAGAAGTTGCTAGGGATGACGTTGTTGAAGGTATAATTATAAATCTTAGAGACAGTGAAACAGATAGTGACATGAGTGGTGAGAAAAGTGAAGAGGACGAAGACAAAGAATTTTAGCTGTCCCTGTGTAGAGGTTTCCATGTATTTCTGCAGCTCAAGAAGGTCAGCCTTTCTTTACTTTCTTTTAAGATAATTCATGTTGTATCTTATGTGTAATAGGTTTCGAAATTTCAAACTACTTTTGTTCGTGATTTTTAAAAAGCAAAATATGTTAAAATAGATTGTTTGACGCAGAGCAACAGTGAGTAAGAATGCGTGTCCCCCCCCCCCCTCTCTCTCTCTCTCTCTCTCTCTCTCTCTCTCTCTCTCTCTCTCTCTCTCTCTCTCTCTCTCTCTCTATCATCTCTCTCTCTCTCTCTCTCTCTCTCTATCATCTCTCTCCCTCCCCCTCATTCTCTCTCTCTATCTGTTAGACAGAGACAGTTGCAGACTGGCAAGTTGTCAATTCGTCAACACTGCAAGTTGCGTAACATTCTATTGGCTTATCGTATGTTCAGAGTTGATCTGTGTTTACTATAGTGCTTATTTTTGAATAGATGTAAGCACAATATTCACTGTAGTTCCAGAAATCTTAAAGTAGCCATAAAATGGTGATGTATGCGTAAGTCAGTGCTTACAGTCTCTCTGATCTGATACGAATAGCAAGAAAAGAGGATGTGTCATTTTCACATTTGTAGGAAGTGATAAAGCAAAATTTGATAAACATTGAGTGAACCAGGTCTGTGATTAGCTGATTTCGGACTCATTCTTACATGTTATTGGTTTAAATCTAAAGACTTAAATATCCAACAATAGTGATTCTTCCTGAAAATCGTTTTTACATGGTTCTATGAAAAGAAAAACATATCTGATGCACTCGTTTAGGAAAGAGTGTACACTGTTGCACATATTGGTCATGTTTAGAAGCACCTTCTTATGGTGAAATGTTTATTTAATTTCATCAAAATTTTTATATTTTTGCCATGATTTTAAGAAATGAAGCTTCAGCAAACATAGATTATGGCTTGACTTTGATTGAAAAATGTAAATGCACTCTTGTTTGCAGTGTTTATTGATATGTCCTGAAATCTATGAAACATCAACTTTCAATTCTTTCATCCAATTCCCCTTCTGTTGTTTGAATCACATTTGCCCCCTTCCGGCAAATTTCATATAATTTTGTCAATTATTTTGAGATTCTGTTGAAAGGTGAACAATTTCTGCATTTTTAGCAGAATTTGGAATGTTACATAAAAAATTTATTTTTATATTTTGCTTTGCAAAAAATGGTTGTCTCTAGAAATAGGACAGACGTTATTTCTATAAACATTTTCATGGAAATGATGTTATTACCTATCTTTACTTGAAATTACATACAGAACTCATAAATCACCTTGTAGGAGACATGAGTGTCAAGGAATTCACGGAAACAGCATGCTACACAAAACTCAAGCAACAAGTCAAATGCTACACACAGCAGAATATGATTTGGTTTTCGGCATGGAATATGGAATTTTTTGCTGTGCATCACTAGAAGCAACAGAATTCTAATGAAGTATAACCGGTGAGAAAAGACATGAATCATCACCTGTGCGAGACTTCCACTTCTAAGCCACACCACAAACTCATATTGCTATCACACATCTCGAAATCATGATTTCTGTCTTGTCTCCCCAATTACACACAACCAAAACTTAACTAGTAGTAACTTATTACCTACTGGAATTCAAGCCAATCTTACAGTACATTGGCCGTTGCACCATAAAGATGTAAAAGTTTGCACTATAAAACCCACATAGCAATCATCCTGATCACAACTGCTGGTTAAAGAGTTCACACATGTTTCACGTTTTCATAAATAAATATTTATACGATACAAATAATTAATCTGTTTAATTCATAAATGCTCTCTCAGGACAGGAAGAGTAGATGTATGTTTTACGATAAATGGATACTGAATTATTGGACCCATATGACAATATTAACACTTCAGAGACCAGCTATTTAAGTATCTACATGTGCTAGAAGACCTGAGCGATTTTCAAGTTTTTGAGACTATCACGTAAGAAACGTACTAGGTATATTAAAGAAAGCAAAGCAGATTATTAAAGAAAGCAAAGCAGATTATGAAAGAGAATACTTCACCGATTGTTTTCGTGTATCATGTAGATAAATAGACTGGATACAGAATATGAGGTATGTGTTCAAAATTAGAAAAATAAAAAAAATAAAAAATTGAGTAAAATAGTTTGTAATAATGTCTTTGTCTTCTATAATTTAACAGCTTAGAAATCTATCTTTTTCCATGAAATCTAGTAATTGATGACTCTAACACAACCAAAACATACATGAAAGCAGCTGGAGCTGTCACAAAGAATTAAACATTGTGAGGAAATAGTCAGCAGGAATGTAAAAACAACTGTTTTGTTACACTTTTGTTTTTTATTCCAATGAGAAACTACAAATGACTTTAATGATTTAGTAGTATACAGAAATGTAACGGTATACTACCACAAACACTCTGCACAAGATGGAGACCACAACAAAGTTATGTTATTAAAAAGTACAGCCCAACCTATAAATGTGTGTGGTCTTCTCCCAGTTTTCAGCCTCATTGAGCATAGAGCAAGCTCGATCCCCGAAGTGTTATTTAGACATTGTCTCGTTTTAACTCAACTGTTTGACATTTAATCCGTTTGTCTGTAAATATGTCTGTTATGCAGTTACAACAAAATGCCTGGTTCGATTTCCTCCTAACTTACAGAATACCAACAAAATGTGTAAGGATTTTTATTTTTTGATTCAGTTTTAAGATAGCGGCAGTTTTAATGGTTCTGTTTCATCTAACGTCCAGCCCAATATAGATATCCATTACCATAACACAAGAACATTGCATAATATCCACCAAGAATTCTAAACAACTCACAATTCAAAAGAAAAGACAAAAACATTCTACTTGACAGACTATTCTGTACCACCGATTCATTCCTACAGCAAACCTAACACGATGTAAGTTTTATGTAATGATTGTAAAGTTGCATCTGCAACTATCCACGCTAAAATTTAAAAAGACTTCCACTCCCTAGTCTAAAATTTGCTACAACTTTGTTCCAGCACATTTCTGACATAACTCGAACACAGGGTCAGTTTGTATGGTCATGACAAAATGCATGGTTCGATTTTCTTCCAATTTAGTATGAATATTTCCTCGAGTTCTTAAAAACGAAGTATGTGTAAGGATTTTTATTTTTGCTCTTCCATTTCAAGACGAAGAGCAGATGTGAGGTCCACTGTTAATGAAACTGCTAGTAGCCTATAAGTGTGAGATGTGCATAGTGTGCACCTGCTCGATATAAACCAGTATTTATGAATGCATGTTTTTAGTATTTATGGTGCAAACTTGGAATTGCATGGCAGTTATAATGTGAGGCTAGGCCAAAGAAAGTTCTAGTAGACAGTGGTCATGCTAGACTAGGTTTTGGAAAGTAGGTACAAATGGCTCTATACAAGATTCTGAGTAGATTTAATTCGTGTGTTGCTATGGAAGCAATATGTCTCGTAACAGTGCTTCCACAATAAATACTTTGAAAAAAGTTATTTGAGGTCTGGATAGGGACACAAAGGGATCACAGCATCCTTTACCTCCGGAATACATCAACTTATTAGCTAATTCAGCTTGTTCTGCACTTTCTCCAAAGCCTAAGGAAGGAATAAGACAAAACTGATTAGTAATCCTCAAACTTCAGAAGGAATTTTACAACTACCTTTTCAATTTGTTCAAATAACTTAAATGCAAAGGCCTACTAATGTAAATATACTAGGAGTTTGTAACAAGCCAGAGCAACTTTAGAGCAAGTCAATTTGTGACAACAGCAGAGGTTATTTAACGACAGGGATGTACTGCAACTTAGGCCTGTGATCGTTGCCAGCTTGCTGGAATTTTGTCCTGCATGAGTTCTTTTACATGCCTGTAAGTTGGAGCACACATTTATGCATAAGCCTACATGTTTGCCATCAACCTTGGCTGGAATCAAACCCACAATCTGGGGCACAGAAAGCCAGTACAATACTAACAGCAAAGGTACAAAAACAGACAGCTTTAGAATAAGGCCTCCTATACCTGCCATGTCAGATTGAGATGACAGAATAGGTTCATTTAATAATGAAAAGCTTTAGGATAAGTACTATACTTACAGTGTCAATTTGTGAGTATAGCCCAGGCTGTCAAGCCCAGATAGGAAATGACTTTAGAATATGTTCTGTACTTCAAGGTGACAATAGCACAGACAAAAATAATAATCTAATGGGCAACTTAACAATAAGTTTTGTACTTAAAGTATCAGTCTGTGACAACATTAGACAGCCTAAGTACTGTAACTGCAGTTTCAGTTTGTAACAAAAGCCCACCCACAGACAATAGAGTTTTAGAATTAGTTCTGTACCTTCAGTGTCAGTTCGTGACTGCATCTAGGACATAGGACATAAATGCGTTAGCTGAAGTGAAGGTGTGTGACAACCATACAGGTACAGATAATGGACCTCTTGAGAATAAGTTCTATATCTGCAGTTTCCCTATGTGATAACAGCCGAGGTAGATAACAGAAATATTTAGAAATAAGTACTGAACCTGCAGGGTCTGGGTACGGTACAGATAATTGAGAGTTTTAGAGTAAGTACCATACCTGTTTTGGCCTTTGTCCATGATTCTATGAAGGGTCCCTACACGCAGTATAAGCTTTACAGTTGGGTTTTAAAGTTTTTTAGTCATTTATAAATGCAAAGAATGTAAGAAAAGAACGCAAGAACAAGGAGAAGTTAGTTCAAGAAATGGGAGAAAAATTGTTATGCCCATTAATAATTGGAACTACTTACTACTATCTAGCTTTCGAAGTATTCATCCTAAACAGAGTATGAATAATAATAATAATAATAATAATGCTAACGTAGAGCTATAAAGCTATAGGAGGCACTCTTCCAAGTCCATAATTCAGAACGAGATTTTTGTTTGCTCACTTTCAGTTGATATTCTGATGTTCACTACAGATAAAGGAAAGCTTCAGAATTAGTTCCATACCTGCAGCAACACTGTATGACAAAAGCGTGAGTTAACTAAGCTAATATATTTACTCTACAGGAGCAAAGACTTGTCATGATGTGAAATATTGCCAATCCTAAGCTAATGGCACACTATAACATCACCATAACCATCAGTCAAGACAAGGTCAACAGAGTAAACCTGTGTACTTATTTTGCTCATGAGATAATTGCTGAGCAGTGAATAAAATATGAGCTATAAATTATTAAGGCTATATTTCACACTTGAACTTCACTATTAAATATTTACCTAGGACTACGTAGTTTCAGTCACCCTTGTGACTATCTTCAGCTACAGATGTGACTGAAACTACGTAGTCCTAGGTAAATATTTAATAGTGAAGTTCAAGTGTGAAATATAGCCTTAATAATTTATATGATGACTTCACTGTGTTCTTCCCAATATTAGTTTCTATAAAATATGAGCTGTTTATTTCCCAAGTGGTATAATGACATTATTGCATGTTCTAACTTGGACTACATTATGATGCTTGCAAAAGCATTTATTAAAAAAACTTAAATATTCTACTTTTCAAAAAGCATTATACGAGTAATTTTGAGATAACAAACACCAGAATATTATTTTCACTTTATTTAAGACATAAATTTCTGCTTTCTCTTGTTTTAAGCTATCCTTCACCATAAAATTTTTGTTTTACTAGAATTGAAAATATGGCTATTTTTATTTTCAAATTTAAATTTGAAGGCAGCCTATCGGATCTCTACCCTATCAACTCCGGAATTCCACAAGGAAGCGTCCTTGGTCCTATGTTGTATTTACTCTACACTGCAGATTTGTCCATGGATGTACCGACAACTATAGCCACTTTTGCTGATGATACAGCAGTCTTAGTAGTCCATGAAGATTTAACCACAGCATCACAACACATACAAGAATACCTAATTGAATTGGAGATTTGGCTTAAAAAATGGAGAATAAAAATTAATGAAGTAACTTTCATGCTAAGACGAGGCACTTGCCCTCCAGTAAGAATCAACGGTAAGACTCTACCTCAGTCAGAAGAAGTTAAACATTTGGGTATCCACCTTGATCGTCGTTTGACCTGGAAAAAGCATATAAGTACCAAACGCAAGCAACTAAATCTAAAATTCAGCAAATTGTATTGGCTACTAGGACCCAAGTCAGGGTTATCAACTACGAACAAACTTCTAATTTACAAATGTATCCTTAAACCAATATGGACATATGGAATTCAACTTTGGGGTACATCAAGCAACTCCAACATAGAAATTCTAGAACGTTTTCAATCCAAAACGATACGAACTATTGGTAAAATTCCCTGGTACATCAGTAACAAATATATTTATCAAGATCTTGAAATACCAACAGTAAAACAGGAAATAAGTAAATACCGTATAGATTGTAAGGTTGAAGAAAGATTAAATAAATAAATAAATAAAAATATATATTCAGAAAACATTTCAGAAACCTAAGCTATGGATTTCTGAGAACTTTCAGGGAATCAAACACAAATCTTTAAATATTTCAAAATAGCACTTTTGGACTAACACCACTTGGGAAATAAATGACTGAAATGTACTCAGAAACAGAGATACACATTTCTGGGAAAGATGTCCTGCATATAAAGCAGGCTTATTATTATTATTATTATTATTATTATTATTATTATTATTATTATTATTATTATTATTATTATTATTATTATCATCATTGTTATTATTATTATTATTGTTGTTACTGTTGCTGTTGTTGTTATTGTTATTATTATTATTATTATTATTATTATTATTATTATTATTATTATTATTATTATTATTGTTATTTGACTTTCAGATTTAGATTTATTTCATCTGTAAGATCAACACAAGACTGATATTGGACACATCGTTTAACTTACATAGTATAATCACATTTACAATAGTACTGAGTCTACAGAAACTTAAATATAGTCATATTTACAAAGTAGGCCTACCTATGTTTCATTACTACAAATTACTTAAATTTAGCAATGTACAGTATATTATACAACTTTCAATCTTAAAAGCAATTGTAGTGGAAAGAGTAGCTTACAGTACATCTGACAGTATAAATATGACAAGATATAACTTTATATTAAAAATGTAGTGTAAGTAAAACATACTTTAAATAACAATTTACATTACAGTCTTGTGTTCTATTTACTGTTGGTTAAGGAACTCATCAACTCTTCCTATAAGAAAATTTAAAAGTTTTTCCCGAAATCTATTTAATTCAGTTATTGACTTTATATCTATAGCTTATCAAACACAACAGAAAATAATAAAAGATACTAATAACAGAATGTCGCTAGACATACCAAAATAAATAAATTCATGTGGGCCTAATTTTGTTATACATGTGCTACAAGAAACATGAAAATCACTTGCCTTCAACAATAACTACACAGCTCGTTTCATCAGTGCCATGGATGTTGGTTGCAACACATTTATATTTTCCGGAATCTTCAGGTTTACAGTCCACAATTTCCATGAAGACCAATCCATCGGCATGCGTCATATTGTACTCGTATTTAGTCAACTCTCTTCTGTCCTTGAACCATTTTACCTGCAGAAGAAATATTTTGACAACTTGACGTGAAGATAAAACAATCTTTATAAGAAAAATAATTGCCGTTCTTCATTGTCAATTTTTAGCAGAAAAGTCTGTTCAGCAAATTCCCAACTATCCATGTTAATTTGGACCATGATATTAATGAATAACAAAACAATTACGAATGACCTGAATGTTGCAATTATTACTATTCTAGCTTCAGTCAAAGTTGTTATGGGCTACACATATACTCTAACATGACTTTCATTGGATGTAAATGCTACTATATTTGTCATGATGATGATGAAGTGTTCGGCCCGGATGCCGGTCCTGCCCTGGGACAGAGCCTTGGGGGGAGAAGGCCCATGGCCCGACCGAGGGACCCTAGGCTGGATGATACCGTGTAGGGTGGCCAGTTCCTTTGTCATAATGCTCATTATTAGGGCCTATTTTGTTTCTTGCTAGCTAACTGTGATATTTCAACATACAAATGTTTCATTGGTGATGGCAGTCACATAGTCCAGTCTTATAAAACCTAAAAATGGCTAAATAAGATGTGAAAAACTAAAAATGGCTAAAACCATTTTTAAATCAATATACCGTAAGATAAATTACTTAAACTAATAATACGTAATTCATCAATTATCTTTTATTATACTAAGCATTACATTTGAAATATCTGCAAAGACATTGCATCTTGCTCGTTGTTGCCAGTAACAGAAAATATAGCAACGTTGGCTGATTTAGTGAAAAACATTTTTGTTGAGTTTATGTGGTGGAGTTGGAAATAAGGGAAATTCTAAAATTAATTGTGTCTATAAAATACAAAATAAGCAAAAAGTGTTCCTATAATTTTGTGGTTGAGATCCATGAAAATTTTAAGTAAAAATAAAATTTATTAATACAGTTGTTGCAAAGTTTACTTGAACTTATTAAAGTGAAACTTAATAAAAATTGTCTGAAAATGTTAAAAAATCTAAAATAAACTATTTTAATATGTTTATAAAACTAATAAAAGGTTTATAGAAACCTAAAATTCCGGGCCCTTCTCATTATACTTGAAGTTTTTATAAACAATAATAGTATATATATGTTTAAAAAAAATAACCTTGTTTTCGAGAGGAACACGGATATAACCAGGTGTAAGATTTTGAATTTCCAGCATACAATTTTGAATTTCCTGTGCATTATGTCACCATAGTGTGCATAAAGAACATTACTTGGCTTTTCTGGTAGCCATGTAGCATTCTCTATGCAGAATATTAGCAAATAAATTGTGGGAAATAAAAATCTCCCACCCAGTTATACCCGTATTCTACCTCCAAAGGTCTAAAAAGCGAGGAAGAACCTTGCATGAATAATCTGCAAAGCAGGTAATCAGGAGTTTGCTGTTCTTGGATTATGTTCTATTAACATAATAAACATGATTAAGTTCAATAAATGCGGAAATAATAAACTACCTGTTAATACTCTACCTGCAAGCAAAATACTTAAAGTAAACAGTGAAGTCAACCATGAGCTATTAATGAACAATGAAAATAAGAATCAGACACTTACCGTAGGAAGAGGCTTGCCACTTAGACAACAAAGAAGTTTGCAGGTTTGACGAATCTGCATAACTCGAGGTCGCAAAAGGAATGTGAAGACAGGAGCGGATTCTTTCTCCTCTTGCCACATTGAGTAGCCAAGTGCCTCTCGCCTTCTTACTGGCTGCACTTCTGGCCTGTATTGTGGCACAGCCTTTGGAACAGCTAAAATGAAAATTTAACAGTTATTTAAAAGTCAAATTGTAGAATGTTAAAATACGGAAAATGGTTCTTGAGTAGCAACAGGGAGGTAAATATCAGTTATTTGTCTTCACAGATCAGTGCCCCAGTAATTGCAAGTTAGACACATCAATTTTTCCTGCATTATCTTTATCACTAAGGACACAAAAGAGGAAACCAACGAAAAAAATTAGAGTTCAAATACATATTTAGACTTGTACAGGTAGGGGAAAAAAAAGCAGATCGACTAAAATATCTAAGCTGCTGATATGAGCCACTGCACATGCTTAGCAGCATTCACAGGATAGCAGCTGTCAGAGAAGTTGAAGGCTACTGAACAAAATATTAGGACCCGAAAACGTTGTTGGACCAACCGGGCAGTTCAGTAGCCTATTTGATTCTTATTTATTTTTTATTTTTCAGTTTTATTGACATTTATTTTGGTTTTGGTAGAGGAAGACAAGATGCACCATCCAGATAATTTTTTTTTTTTTCTTTGGCCAAATAATAGTCCACATTTGTTTACTAAACTCAAATGTGAATAGGTCCACAAGCTGTGACAATTAATATTTCTATGATATACTTTAAAAAAATGACAGTCGCGGGAATCGAACCTGCGACCTTTCGCATGAAGGTCATGCGCCCCAAGCACCTGAGCTATTCAACTAAGATGAAAGCAGTAACCAGCTATGTGGCTGTTGTCCAACTACACATGGACACTGGTGTGAACAAGGCTCTGAAATCAGCTACCTGTACATCAATTTGTAAATAACCACAAACGAACCTTCCTAACAACATTTTCTAACTCAAGTTGATGACATTATGTGATTAGGGACCTAAATATAAAAGTCTTCAATAGACATACATAATCCGAATTTCAGTATACCCAAGTTACTACGAAAACTGGTTATACATGTATTTCATTCCTAAAACTTAATCATGATTAGTATTGATTCATTCCTTTCAATTCCTAAGAGGAACCTGGAGCCTCTCATAGAGGTTACAATAATTAGGACAAATTATTATGCTTATTTATTATGATTATTTTCTGAGAGAGGGTAGAGGGACAACAAACCTCAAGAGGGGATTAAGGTATTACTTGGAAATGAAAGGCTCTAAATTAAGCTTGGAGTTCCTTAACGGTGCCACAAATCTATGACATGGGCCCTTAGCTTAAAATCATTCCCAGAGGACCCTGTGCCCAGGATTTTTAAGTCTTGAAAAATTGAAAAATCCATTCACTGGGGTCGAATTGAACCCGGGACTTTGGAATCTAGAGGCAGACAGACTATAGCTACATTACCGTGGCTAACTCATGATTAGTATGCATATACAGTATTGGGTCAAGCGAATGAAGATTTAAAGAGGGAAACATTTACAAGATGAATCCAATGTTGTTACTAGGGTTACGATGCTTATGACCTAAAAGAGTGGAAAATATAACTGCAAACTGCAAATGACAAAATATTCCAAATATGACCTAATAAAAGAACTTGCTTTCTAAAAATAACTATTCCAATTGAAAATGTTTAATGACACTAAATTATTACTTCACATGAATTTAATCAGATAATCACTTTTTAACAATTTTACAGTTTTACTTGTAATGAATTTCTAATTTCAAAGAATTTGCTCATCTTTGCTTGCTTCATCAGGTACAAATAATATTTTGTAGACCATGTGTGTCCCTATGAACAATTGCATTTATTTTAAAATTAATTGAGCATAAACATTAAATTAATGAAATAAATTGCAAATTTAACTCAATCAATTTAGGTTATAATTGTGCTTCTTTACCAAATTCATAACTGAAATATGTTGTTAAATTAGCAAATATGACCAAAATATGACCAAGACCATAAAAAAAGAAAATATGACTATATGCAAAATAAAAATGGTCGGATTAGGATAACAACCATGCAATTCTTGTTTAATTTGTGTTTGTGGCTTAAATGGAGGTCAAGTTAAAAATACGATATGTCATAAACATCTGAAACCTAGTTATTACAGTATCCCAAAAATAAAAGCAAATAATATACTATCAGCTGAAGGAGGGCAAAATAAATACTTTTCATGAATGAGGAAAGCAAAAAGAAATGGAAATTTTTAATTATAAAAATAATCCTCGATAATCCTGTTAATTCAACTGATAATTAATTAATTTGGACGTTAATAAATTTAATAGATTTTGCACCACAATTAACTTCTTCCCTTAAAAATCATAATATCTCTATTTCTATTTTGAATAGAATAACTGGCCTAACCTTAACGGAACTGTGTTTTACTTATAATTTTATCACTGAAACAAAATGCATGATGTAGAAGTCATACACAGGATAAAAATGTACCACTGTGTGCCACTTACAGGATGAACCTGTTATTGCTGCATCAATAATTATATAAAATATTTCACCATATGAACTGAACTGAACTTTTATAATTTAATTATTTCTTCAGCCATTATAACCTAAAATTAAATATAGCTCTCACACAGGAAATATTATCAAGCTCCTTGAAACCTAAATTTTTCTAAGAAATATTAATTATTACAGGAAGTTAGTAACAGTGAAGTTTTTCTAATATAGTAATATAAGAATTGAGTCAATTTTTGTGACACTTACTTCACTTGAGTCCTCTATTTGGACTCAAGTGAAGTAAGTGTCACAAAAATTGACTCAATTCTTATATTACTATATTTTCTAAGAAACATTAAACACACACATTTATAGTATTTCTTCTGCCGATATGGTCTGGTAAACTTTGCATTTAATAGTTTACCAAAAGCTCCCATTTCTACTAGTAAATGTGGACACGACTTTTTCCAAATAAACTTAATATGCACTCCAACGAGAGCTGTTCTACATCAGAAGACTAAGAATACATTATGTTCATTGAGCTGTTTGTCCTTCTCTACATTGTTTTTCGGCCTCTATCTGATTCCTGAAAGGTAAACAACAATGTAGCAACCGCACGAAGAGCAAGGATGGTCATGTGAAGATAGAAATGGCAGCAAGCTAATCACAGTTTAGAAGTTTTTGTAATATAAGTATGTTACTTACTTAATTTCACTTTTAAAATTCAGGTTGATAATACTTAATGTTGCTTCCATTATTCCTCTAATCAGATTTATTGGTTCCTTTTTGTTGAATGCACGGAATGTACACACACACACATATACTGTATTTATTCAGCTATAGGACCTCTTCGCCTATAAGACCCCCCTAATTTTGTAATCCTCAATTTGAAAAAATATTAAAACTTGTGAAAACTGAAGTTTCAAACTTGGATAAAAGTGGCAAAGTTGGACATTCTTTCGATATAGCGGTAGATTGTTGCTTCCTCTTTGACCTTGAGCTTCCGGTCTACCCTCAACACTTGCAGTAGCGTGTTTTGTGAGCACGTGGTCCAAGGCAGACAGACAAGTGGCATGTGAAAATCACTGGTCAGAGAATTTGTTATTCTCCCTCTTGGAAATTAAGTGTAGTGACGTTTGCAGAGAAAAATGGTGAGAGAGCTGCGGGCAGAAAGTTTGATGTACAATCAAAAATGATTTGTTACCAGCGCAGTTAATAGGTGTAAAGAATTAGAATTTTTTTTTTCTTTCTTTCTTTTTTGGTAGATGTAGCAACAGTGCAGGCTGCAGTTCATTCAACATCACTAGGGCCCGGATTTGTACGTAAAAAAATATTTTTTTTCCTGATGCGTACATTGCTAAAACAAAGTTTTATATCCAAATCGAGGTCCGGCAAACGCAAATTCCAAATTTTATTTCACATAAAAACACATATTTTGCAAAAAAAGTTATGTGAATAAATATTTTCGATATTTTCTCCATAAATACACATTTTAGTACTTTTCCGGATATTTTAAGTAATTTTTTTTTTCCTGGTGCTCATATCAAGGTCCGAAAACTGCAAATTCTAAATTTTATTTTACATAAAAATACATGTTTTACAAAAAAAGTTATCTGAATAAATATTTTCGATATATTCTCCATAAATAAATATTTTAGTACTTTTCCTCATTCTCTTTTAACATTTTACAACAAAAATTTGTATATCGAAAGAATTCAACACAAATGCTTCACTTGCAATGAGGTGAGAGTGATCACTTGCACTTGCTTATCGGGGAAGAACAGAACCCAATCTCAACATTGCGTAGTTCAGTTAAAGAAATACAATATGTTGAAAGGCAACTTAACACTATCTCATGTTCGAAAATAGAAGTTCTAAGAACGAAATTTAAAGGTATGTTTGAGAAAAATGGTGGCTACCAAACCCTCTGCAAAGTCGCTCAGGTTTTGGAAGGCCAAAACATAAGTGAACTTGATCGTGTGTGTGTTAGTGATATACAGTACACCTCTTCAAATATGCAAGGTTAACATTGTGTGATGTAGAACGTTCCTTTTCTCAATGTAAGGCATTATTCTCGGATAATAGGCAAGGATTTGTGATCCATAATCTGGAGATGACATTAGTTGCGCACTGCAACTCCAGTCAGCATTTTACATCTGATGTTTAGCTGCAATTGGTGAGTTTCAATACACATTCTGGTGTTTTTTTTTTTTTTTTTTTTTTTTTCAGATTTTTTTTTTTTTTTTTTAGTTTTAGCACATATTTTTAAAATTTTAGCACATATTTTAAACATTTTTAGCACATAAAAAATAAATATTTTTAAGTTTTTTAGCACATAAAAATCCGGGCCCTAAACATCACATTCGCGTGTGCCACACACGTAATGGTGGCCATTTTGTATCTACTGTAGTTATGATTGTTTATGGTATTAATCGGAATTAAATGTTTTAAAGTATTTTGTTCACTGCATTTTTAATAAAGTTCATTTTAGTTTATAATTTACTGGTACTCCGATTTAATATTAAGCACCCCCAATCCATTGGCCTATTGAAGACATTCTCACCTATAAGCCCCCCTCCCATTTTAAAACACCAAATTATAGAAAATAAGGGGGTCTTATAGCCGAGTCAATACAGTATATGTATATATATGAGTGGCTTAATATCAAAGGCGGACATCTGTCGGAAAAATTGAAATTGAGTTAGAAGTAGATTCCTATAGGATTTTGTCTCCTCTTTCCAATGGTGAAATCGGTTTCTGTCAGAAACAGATGCAAGCATGTAATTTTTTGCTTCAAAGTTGAAGGTTCGTTTCAAATTCAGACTCCTGCTGTGCAAGTTGTTTTCAACATCAGAAATCTACCAAGCAGCCAATGCGGGAGCTAGAATCTGATCGCATGACTTCCGATTTAGCAATGGCTGCTACTGTTCCCAATGTGACAATCTGTTTTGCTCATGTTGCGTGCTTGTAATATTATTTTGATCTTGTAATAATATTATTTAAGGTATTATTGAAAAGAGAAAGTGTTCCCATGGAGAATAATATTTCAGTTAGTGAAGGGAGCACAAGAAGAAGGAAAAGCAATTCAGAAAAGTGGAAAAGAAATGTGGAGAAGCATCAACCTCACATTTTGGATATGCTAATTTGATATGTCAAACCAAATAAATTAATCTATCTTGTGGTGAAAGTTTGATGTCAGAAATGTTAGAATTATTCATAACGAATAATGTAACGCGGTAAAACCTCGTCAACAAGGCATAGAGTAATAATGAATTAACATTAATGCTAGCTGGTGCAATCGCGAGAATCGTGCAGTATTTATAAAATAAAATCTTGTTTAAGGAATTTTGACAATGTACTGGTATTTAATTCGTACTGTATTTCAGTTTTCACCTCCTTATCTTTCTTAGCAATATTATTGTTGGTCTGATATGGAATTTCTTAGGTGAGTCATTTGGATCAAAAACGGACACCTACCATCATATTTGTATCCAAAGCGGACATCTGTCAATTTTTGTTTCAAAACAGGACATCTGTATTTTCAAAGCTAATTTTCACTGACTTTCTTAATTATATTGATATCAGAAACAGATCAAAGTTTATTTGGGACTTCTAGGCGGAAATATGACAAAGAAGCCATAAAAAATACATAAATATAACTTGTATATAAGGAACTGGCATTTTTCAGAATTTATGAATTCGTCAGATGTCCACCTTTGATATCAAGCCACTCATATATACATATATATATATATATATATATATATATATATATATATATAAATATATATATATACTATATAAAATGAAAACTGCCTTGAAGTAGAACAGTGTAAGTTGCAATAGGGTAGAGTCAGATTATTTTCACAACATCTCTGGCCTTGAAGACTAACCCAGCCTACGAGCTTCTTGTTAAGAGCATGCGTGCACTTGCATGCACGTAGATCAGTGGGTTACTAATGTGCACAGAGTGAATATCATGCCTGCACCACGTTATCAGTCTATTTTGTTTATAATTTTAATATAGAATCTTCTGATTCAGTGGAAGGAAAATGCCACCTTTTTGCTCAAATATGTAGGGGAAGACTTCAAAATGCCAAATATGAGAAATGGTTGCTAATGTATTGCAGTATATGTAAGAAGAAGCCTACAAAAAAAGGTTTCATAATAATTACTTTATTGAAACCAATGGTCATATTATGATGAATGGAGGAACTGTAGAATGATGTATGGCAGGGGAAAACGGGAGCACCCCGAGAAAACCTCCCAGACCACAATTTGTTCACAAATTCCATATAGATCATCTTAGATTCGATCACAGCAAAGCGTTTAAAATCCCAGTCAACAAAGTTCAGGAGCAGGTGGCAAAGAGAACCAGGGTTTCACAGATTGCGGTAAAACAAATTTAAAAAGTGGAAAATTTTCACGCAGGGACAGCGCTTTCATTCACTACTCCGAAAAACAAAATAAAAACAGGCTGAGATCATGATGATTTTTGACATATTATATTTGATACAGAGAATAGTTCAAGAGTTCTGAATTATTGATAAAACAGTTCCTACGGTTAAAGCTGTGCTGACGGTATTACAGAAAACCACAAACTACAAAGGGGAGGAATTCAATTTGTTAAATCCTTGGATTTCGGTGGAAAAAGAAGCGAGACAATAGGCTTAATAGAAAAACAAGAAGTAGGAATAATTTAATAATATTGAGTTGGGTTTAGCACTATGCTTCACTTATTTTATAAATACCTGTACTAGTTTCGAAGACCCTCGTCATTCATAATCATCAGGTTAACACCAACTGCCGGCTGGCCGTTTTTGCTGCGCTCTGGTGGAAGTGTGTGGCATTTGGCGATGAGATCTTCGTCTGAAGGGATGTCGAAGTTCATAAGGTATCCTTTATGTTTGTGGATGAATATCCTTTCCCACACTGAGAGTTCCTTGTGACCTTCGACACATTTTATCAGTTTTGGATCCCGATCGATGTCATGCCCCTCATTCCAAAAATGGGCCGCTACTGCAGATTTATCCGTATTTGCGTATTTTAAATGTCTCATGTGTTCCTTTGCCCTAATCTCCAACTTTCTCTTAGTCTTACCCACATATACTTTCTCTCAGTTTGTACAATTAATTTTATATATTCCTGATTTTTGATTCACACTTACTAAATTCCACCAATTTAGAGCATAGCCATCAGAATCAAAAATCAGGAATATATAAAATTAATTGTACAAACTGTGAGAAAGTATATGTGGGTAAGACTAAGAGAAAGTTGGAGATTAGGGCAAAGGAACACATGAGACATTTAAAATACGCAAATACGGATAAATCTGCAGTAGCGGCCCATTTTTGGAATGAGGGGCATGACATCGATCAGGATCCAAAACTGATAAAATGTGTCGAAGGTCACAAGGAACTCTCAGTGTGGGAAAGGATATTCATCCACAAACATAAAGGATACCTTATGAACTTCGACATCCCTTCAGACGAAGATCTCATCGCCAAATGCCACACACTTCCACCAGAGCGCAGCAAAAACGGCCAGCCGGCAGTTGGTGTTAACCTGATGATTATGAATGACGAGGGTCTTCGAAACTAGTACAGGTATTTATAAAATAAGTGAAGCATAGTGCTAAACCCAACTCAATATTATTAAATTATAATATAGCTTCACTGTGTAAACTTCCATACAATGATTAATAATTAAGAAGTAGGAAGTTCGCGTGTCTCATAAGTGAGGGTCAGCCACTAGGCTACAATGATGAAGCCTATATTCATAGTTTTCATGCGATGACCTCAGAATGGACTGATAATAGTCCTGAGGAACAATTACATGCGATGGGTCAGTGAAAAACTTATGCCGGATCTGCCTCAGAATCCCGTTCTTGTCATAGATAATGCTTCTATTATAATGTGATTTGTGACAAGTGCCCCACATCTTCATTAAGGAAAAATATGTGGAGAACTGGAGTTACTGAAGAACAAAATACCATTCTATACAGGCATGCTGAAAAAAGAACTTTAAGAATTACTTAATATTCATAGGCCAAAACAAAAATATGTCCTCAACGATATATTGGAAGCAATTGCCTCAGATTGCCTCCCCATCACACCGATCTTAATGTCATTGAAAAGATCTGGCAGAATTTAAAGCTGTGGGTTGCCATCAACAATACAACATTCAAATTGAACAATGTTTGGCAGTTGTGCGAACGACATTTTTCGGAAATAGGAGAAGCAGATTGGGGACAAATATGCCGCAATGTTCAGGAAAAGGAAAAAGAGCCCATTCGGACAGAAGAACTAACGGACCTGAAGCAGAAAAGCTTATATTCAGTGTTAGTGGTGGCAGAAGCTGTGAGATGTCTGACGAAACAGTAGAAGGCCCAGCAGTGACATAGACATGGGATAGGAGAGTTGGACCAACCTCTCCTGCAAGGAACTCTTGTAACTGTGACACTCGCTTCTATGGTATGTACTTAAAAACCCAGAGACTTTGTGGAAGTAAGAGTACTCTACCACAATGTTTTCAACTCTATTTCAATGTGAAGAAGAAGAAGAAGACAAAAAAAGAAACAAGTTAGATCCAGGCAAAAATGTATGGGTGTTCATTTATATGATTTGAACGCAGATATACCTATCAAGGAGTAATTCACTTTGTGTTGGGCAGAAGGGTACAGGACATAACTTTTATGCAACATAATAAAGTTAGCCATTATATTTAACTATTTTTATACATTACTATGCTGGAGTCTATGTAATCAATTACTACCTACCCCATCCAGTTTCTAAAATCACATAATCACAGAAAATAGTAGCCTACAAAACCTAGAATTTGTAACAACTGATGAAGATAAAAAACATAAAGTATCTAAAAATGGATGAATGAATGAGAAAAAAATGTAATGTGTTATAAAAATTAATACAGCATTTTTTTATGACTATACACAAATGAGGTATTCAGGGATAAGAGAACATATAGATTCATAAAAAGGAGACTTTTTGATAATTAGTCAAAGTGCCCTGCATCTTAATTTTCGTCTCATTAGTATAAGATTACTACAAACATGAGTGAATACAAGACAAATTTTTATGAACAATTAACTTTGAATTTCAGTCACCATATTGACTGTAAACTTACGCTGAACGTTGAGGAAGACAACTTCTTCTCTGTACCCATAGTGATTCTCAGCCCTAATGATATATTCTCCTCTATCTTCAAGTTTCACTCTGTTAATGATGAAGGTAAAGTCATCACCAGCGTAACGTTTCATGAACTTAACACTCTGTCTCAGTTCAACATTGTTGTGGAACCACGACAATGTAGGAGTGGCAATCGCAATAACACGGCAGTAGAACTTGGCACTTTGTCCCTCATAAGCAAATGCACTCTGTGGTTTTATCACAAATCGCGGAGCTGCTTGTCTTCGGTCTGAAACAAAAAGTAAAAATCTCATCAGTAAATCCATCAGCTTCTATATGATACCAAGAAACTTGAAAAACTCAGTTATTTTAAATTCAATTCATCAAATTAGTTACTTCACTTGCCATTAGTTTGGTAAGATATGTTCAAGTCATTTGTCCTCATTTTCACTTTCACTTATATTACCCTGATGTGTGCCTGGTGGAATTTTTAGAAACTCTTGACCAAATTCTCTTCTATTGGCTATACCAGAAGAAGAAAATTTGATCCAGAGTTTCATAAGAAGTCCACCAGGTGCGCCATGACTGTCTTCCTGAAAAGGATTCAGCGGTTGACAACGTAGTTGAAAATGAGGATGAATGCCCTTGAAATGTGAAGCAACAAGTTTGTAAAAGTCAAATCTTATAATGCAATGAGTTTATTATACTCAAGTTCCATAATATAAATGTTTCTGTTGTTCAATTAGTTTATGAAATATACTTCACTTTAGAACTTATTCACTTTAATTCTGAAACTAAATTTACCTCCATTTACATAAAATCGTTTAAGTAACTGATCCAAATATTTAAAATCACATTTTAATTACTGCAAAATCCTGTTCTAACATTATCACTTTAAGGGAAAACCCATTTCAACCATTTCAAAGAAGAAAATCTGGAGTTTAACAATGGAGAGAAATGCAGGAATGTCAGATTGGAAATTAACACAAAAATACTAAGCATATGGTCACGAAATGTCAAAATAATGTGCCACACATTATTAGAATAGCTCGTAAATCATTCAAACAAGTTAAAAAATTCAAATATTTTGGAGCAATAATTACAAATAGGGGTACAAGTAATATTAAGGTTGAAAATAAGTGTCAAATGAAATCAGAAAATGATTGTTTTTATGCAGTTTTTTTTTTATCGGAAACTTTTACCTTCTCATCTTCTGTCCAGAAAACTAAAAATAAAAGTTATAAAAAATTACCCTGCCGGTTGTATTACATGGATGTGAAACATGGTCGCTTACTCTTCGGGAGGAACATTATCTGAGTGTATTTGAAAACAGGGTACTTAGGAAAATATTTGAACCTAAGAGAGATGAAAATGGGGACTGGAGAAAACTCCAGTATTACAAGCTTCATAACCTGTACTTTTCACTGAATATAGTACGGGTAACTAAATCATGAAGGATGAAATGGACTCGACATGTTGTGTGCATGGGAGAGGAAAGACGTATCTAATAAATATTGACTGGGAGACCTGAAAGGGAGAGACCATTTGGAAGATCTAGACATAGGTGGGAGGATAATATTAGATAGATTTAAGGGAAGTAGGATTTGCGAGGGATGGGTGGATGGAGTTTACACAGAATAGGGCTGAATGATGAGCTCAGGTAAGAGCAGCAATGAACCTTTGGGATTTATAGAATAGATAATATTCCTTTAACTTGCTTCATAATTGTCTGTTGGCATTCAGTAAGTAAGTAAGTAAAGTCTGAAGTTTTGGTATAATTACCGTAACAACATATTTAATTCCTGCACATGTAATTTAAGTTAAGCTATCTCTGACATTATATAAAACCAACCTCTATGTAAAAAAAACTTACCAAATGAAGAATCATAAATGCGGTACTTGTCAACAAGCAGCTTGCGAAGGCAGCTGTACTCAGCCAGCCGACCAATGGGTAGGATGAATTTATCCCAATCGGAATACTTGGCCCGGATCTTGTCTCGAATATTCGTGTATCGAGAGGAGCTAATGACATCCGTGCGGTTGCTGTGATCTCCGGTAAGCCAAGCATGGATTAGACACTCGTGGGCTGTCATGCGCTTCCTACAACATTCACATAATTCATACAGAAAACTGTTACGAGGCACCCACAGCTAGATCACATTCTAAATGGAACTTACTCCTTGTTCTTCACTAGAAGCCTCCTGATGAAATCTTTTCCTTCTTCTGAAACATTGGCAAATGCTTCTTCGTCGAAGTCCCAGTCACAGGCCTTCACATTCTTCAATGTTTCAATGTCATTATCACCAGCAAATGGTGAAAGACCACTCAACCTGAAACAGATTACATTAGATTAGATTTTATTAATTCAACTGAATGCTCTTATGTTATGGGATATATCAAAAGAACTACAAACATAAGCACAAATTTATAGTTCTAGATTCAAATGTCAACAAAGTTGGAAATATAAGGTCTAGGCATTAATGGTAGATGAAGTTAACATTTTCAACAATATTGCCGTGTTAAGTTATTATTAAGTGAAACGTTAAAAGTTTTCTACAATATTATGCTAACAGAAAAAGAAATAATGAATTTCAATATCAAGCTTATACTAATAAGTGTTTAGTGATTCATAAAGAAAACTCTAGTGCTAAATACAATATAATGAACACAATTCTGATATTTTTAGTAATATGAGACAATATAATTAAGATAAAATTATAAATTTAATTATGAAATTTAGAATGGGAAAGTCAGACATAATAGTTGATGTAATGGGAAATAGAAAAATATTACACACATTAAAATGGACAACTCTGAGAATCAATAGTTATTTATAAAATAGTCAAGTATTCAACTTCTTTCTTGAATCTGTAGATATAGATATCTCGTTCTGTACAACCTGTGTTGAGCGAGGCTCAAGGATATAGAACACGTCAGATCAAAATAAACTTGCATGTTATAAAAACAATATACAAAACTGTAAGCTGCTAAACGTATTCAAGCTAGAAATATTCATATATTTGCTGAAGGTGTGAGTTATTAAAAATTCCTTGAGAGATCTTTTGAAAGATTTGCATTTGCTTTTAATACACAATGATTTTTAACGTTTCTTTTAAACTTATTGTAAATCTGTATTGCAGAATAATAAGCACCCCTCTGAAAGAGTTTTAATGAATTAGCTGGTCTGTGTAAATCATTCAAGCTTCTAGTTGTATGTCTATGTACACTGTAATTAGTTTGAAATTTATCAATATTATTGACCATGTAACACATTGCCGAGTATATATACTCCCCTGTGAAAGTGAGGACTTTTTAATTTTTCAAAAAGCGGTTTACAAGATTCTGTTTTTTTCTTTCCGCATATTATTCTTATTGCACGTTTTTGTAATCTAAATATTTTTTCCCTATGGGAAGAGTTGCCCCAGAATATGATTCCATATCTCATTACAGAGTGAAAATATGCAAAATATACCATGAGCAATGCATCCTCTTGTAATATTAGTAGTGTTCACATTTCACATGTGAATAATTTTTACGTAATTTTTCTCACTCATTTGTTTGCATAATCTTTGTTTAGTACAAGATTTTGTTACGCGATTGTGGTACTGACTCGGATCTATTTTTGTTGGTGGTTACGCCTGCAAAATTCTGGAGGTTACTTGATGTTCTCCCACCACCTACACCCCTCCTCTTGTTGGCGCAGAGTAATACAATGTGTTTTTAGGGTAAGTCATCCGGAAGAGTGGCAGTTGAAAAGTCGTAGCTACGAGTCGCCCCCAGTCAAGTCTAAGCAATAAATGGGTGACATGTGGTGTCTGTTAAGTGATAAAGTCTACATGTACAAATAAAAGTCATTTCTGCATGGTTGAAGAGAACTCTAGTCCAGTTAAAGTGCAAAATCTGTACGTCGAGGCATAGGATCGCCTCCTTTGAGCTCTCGTACTCTTTGGTGCACATCGGCACAATTCAAGTACATATTACTCTTCTCAGATGCCATCAAGATTTTTAGTATTACTGCACAAACTGTTTGTATACAAACCTTATTCTCAAAGCATTTATGGTTCTGCTTTAAGCATCAAAGAAGTTCTTAAAGTTCTAATCGCATAGATTGGCAGCCATTTTGTGTACCAAAGGTCAAAGGTTTTCATCAAGAGCATTTACTTATAAGTGCCTTTTTCTCTAAACTATACTTCAATGGACTAGCATTTACTAATGCCATATTGCCAGGTAGAGGAAATCCTGAATTATAAACTAATTATAAACTCTTTTTGCCACAAGCCTAAAGCATTAAGTGCTTATGAAAAGCTACTCTTACAATTTATACAACTGTAGGGTTTTTCTCCAGTCTGGTGATTTCGAGACAGTTCTTGCTTCTCCTACTACAAGGATATTGGTTTTCATCCTGAAGGACGTTGTCTATGAAGCCTGTCCATTGCCAGATTCTCTTTCTGCCCTTCTGCATCCCGCATGGTTGATGCGTTCAGCCTAGACATTCCTGCCCAGTTGCAGACTGTAAGGTTCTCTCCTGCATGTGGGTTTCCTGCTGGGAAACAGTGCCTGAATCTCGACAAGGGAACCAGGTCCCTGGTTCAATCTTCCTGCCCTTAACCAATGGTTGGATGGTCCTACTCGCACATCCAGCGTGGTCATCCTGGAGTATTCTATCCGATTGGTGACGGATAGTTTTCTACGATACTGCCTTGTTGAAACAGGTGGCAGATCGTCTAAGTGGTTTGTAATGCAATCACTTGCATATCGAGATGCAACTGCAGATCAAAGGGAGATCTTCTTGAATCTCCACTAGCGAAAGAAAAGATAAGTTCACCATCTTCCTTTCTTTTCCTCTGTATTCTTCATGTATAAATTCTAGTAAAATGCAATTAAAGCCTCCTTGATCATGTCCTTTCATGGATAAGAAAGTTTTTATTTCATTACAGAATAATTGTTTGAAGATTTCAAGAAAATAAATTACAAACAGAAAGGCAAATTTAATTTGTTGTTCATTTTGGAAAACACAAAAGGTTTATATTCCAAAAAAATTGTGTGCTATGCTTGAATATTTTCATTATCATATCATTTAAGTTTTTTCTAGCATTTATGTGTTTTTTTAAATGTCAAAGCCTATGTGGGCACAAAGTGTATAACCTATTTCTCAGAAGGCCTGAGAAGGTTATTTTGGAAAAAAGTACCATTTTCTGAACGAAAACTAATTTTCATGCAACAATTGTAAGGGAAAGTGTACAGTGTAACTAACTAATGTCTTTTTTTTGTTTGTTTGTAAATAAACAGACTATTGTAAAAATATAAGAACTGTTCTTCCTCACACACTTAACTATCCTAGACTGAATTCTTACATTCCTGTTATGATGACCACCAGATGTACAAAAATTTATTGTGTTATACGTTGGGCATATGGAATTTGTGAACTCAGCCTGAGTAACAAAACGGATTGAGATACTGTATGCCGAAATGTTAACAAGTAGTATTCAAATGATTCTGGAGTCTTGATTTGCCATCATTCGCTTGCGGGCTTCCCAATAATATTCAGTGATCTGGAATGGTGTCCCAACTATCTTCTGACCATCAAGTGATCCTTGTTCATTACTGTATTTTTGTGTTCTTGCATACTATGCAGTGTGGAGAATCCAGAATTCTATGTAGATGTGCCGCCAGGCAATCATGACCAGTCTCAACTGCAGTTCATCGGAGACTGTTAGGTATTGTATTTGGTTCTAGTAATGTCTTCCATACCTTGGTTGAACAATGGATTTTATTTTCAATTTTGTGTAGAGTTGTACTGATTTGTAAGATAAACAATTTATCTTACTTTGTTGGATAAGTGTACCTTATTTTGGAAGCATATCAGCCTTCTCATTTCCTTCCAGACCACAATGTGCTGGAATCCATTGTAGTACAACATTTTTCTTTAGTTTTTTTTAGCATTTTGATACAATTTTTGGCTTCTATTATTCTATGGCCCTTAAAGTTCTGATTGCGTTACTGCCATCATGGCTGAGCTGGAGTCAGAGAAAGTATTACAGTATTTTGGAAAGAATTGATATGAAGAAGTAACTGTTGTAGAGCTGTTAGTATTGCTTGCAGTTCGTCGTCATAATGAGTTGAATATTTCCCAAGAGAGATGTAAAATGAGAAGAGTTTATTCGTTATTCCTGATCCTGCTGCCGCTTCTCTATTCATTAGCAACCCATCTGAATAGACGTGAAGGCACATTTGTTCTGGATACCTAGTGTTGATTGTTTCATTACTATTGGGTTTGTGTGGTTTTTTTAATTTGTTTATTTATTTTTATTATTATTAATCTCTTTTGTCAGATATAATGAATAGTTGATGCTGTCAAATTTGAGAGGGGATATTGTAGGCACAAGTTATTGTGCCATCTGTGGTATTTCATATTTTTCTTTCAAGTGTAATATTGTTTGGATGAATCCTGTTTGAGTTTTTAGATGTCTATTTTGGTTTATGTAGCTATTCCAGTAATTCTGATATGGAAGTCTTAACTTTTCATATAATAATATGCCTTTTTCTTCAATATCATACTGTATTGGTTGGTTGTTAGTTAAAATTCTCATTGCCAGTATGGGTGTTGTTTTAACACCACCAGTAATTTTTCTTAAAGCTTGGTTTTGAACTTTTTCCAATTTGTTCACGTGATTGGTGGATGTAACTAATATTTCAGATCCATATTGTAAAACTGGTTTTATAAAGATTTGTATGTCTAGTTTCAAGTTGATCGTGAGCAACCCCATTTAGTGGATGTAAGTCTTAAAAAGTTTTAGTCGTTTTTGTGCTGATTCTGAGGTTTTTTTCAGTATGGGTTTTCCAAGTTAATTTTTTGTCCAGATAAATTTCTAAATATTTAGCTTAATTTTTTTCTTGTATGGGTGTGTTTTTCAATGAAATCTGAATCTGTGGGGCTTTGTGTTTTAAGGTAAACACCTGGAAATATGATTTTGCTGGGTTTATGGTCAATAAATTTAATTCACACCATTTTGACAGATCGTCTAATGCTTTGTTAATTTCTCTCAATAATTTTGATCCATCTTCATTTTTTGCTTCGGTCCATATAACAAGGTCATCTGCAAAGAGAGCAGAATTTATGTTTTTATTTTGTAGTAGTTTTGGGGGTAGATCGTTGATCATGATGTTGAAGAGGATTGTACTTAAAACTAATCCTTATGGAAGACCTTTTTTTATTTGTTTAAATACTGAGTGATTGGGTGATTCTGTTGTAATATATCATTCAAAATTCTTAAAGCGAAACATGCTGTACTCAGTTCTGGGCTTATCATTTCAATGTGTGTCTTGCAGTCAAGATTTTGGTCAATTTTTATTGTTTGTGTTTGGTAATTAATTATAAATTATTTTGAGATACATCTATATTTTGTTCTAAATTGAATCAAGTGGGCCTTTTCAACTTTTAAGTTATTTTTATTAGCTAGAAACCATGTAATTAATTTTTAAAAAGTATTTGTAGCTATTCTTGATAAATGTTCTTGTGACTTTTCTGCCATGATCCAGTAAAATTTATATAGGCCTAATCAAACTTATGTTAACATTTGATTCAATTAATTGGAAAAGATTGTGAAGCATTAATATCAAACATTAAACTTTAAAGCATTCAACTTCACTTACTGTAGATTCCAGCTGATGATGGGGGAACCAATTGGAACATAGGTTCTAATTTAGTAAGTATTTACTTACAATAATAATGTAAAATCAAATTCTTTAAAGTTTAATGTATTATTAGGCTAATGTTTTAAATTAAATTTGTTTAGTTAATATTACATATTTCAAACTTTGATATTCCATAAAGTCCAGGGCCTACTTATTACCTTGTCTTGAGTGACTGCACAGACTTCCACTGTGTCAAACAATTACTATGTTTACATGTGTTTTCAGATCCATTCTAGATGATCATTATAATCATAATCATATTTATTGAATCGTTGATTATAGTACAATTAGTGATATCATAGATTAAGAAGATTCACTAACAAGTCTTAAGTAAAATTACACTTACTATGACAAAAAATTCAGACAATGCTCAAGATTAAAAAAAAAAAAAACACATCAAGAGTATGCAGAAGATTAAAAACAAGCAAATTTTCCATTTTTGCTCTAAAGTAATTAAAAGATTTACTTACTAGTGTTTTAGCAAATGTACTGATTAGTTTAATATCCAAATAATTGAAGCTTGTAGCAGTCTTAGACAGTCTGTGTATGGTGAGATTGAACATATGGCCACATTCCATATATTATATACGTGAACTTGTGTCTTTCTATAGTTGCAGGCATCAAATCAACTTCTTGGACTGCACTATGATCAGGCTCTTAAAATCTATGTTTTGCATGTTAGTTCATGCGTATAATGTTTTATGTTGGCAGTAGAAAAAAAGAAAACCAGCGAAGCAGGAATACAAATTTGCAAATGGAGTACTAAGAGTAATTTGAGAATCATTACCTTCAAATTGGATGGATAAATTTTGTACATGCAGTTTAATTTCATTCAGAGCAATATGAACTGTAAACCTTTCTTTCCGTAGCAAACTGTGGATTAAGATGATGTTACTATAGTTCATAGTATTTCTACTTTGTGATTTCATGCTCCACAGATGGAGCTACTCACATGAAATACACGCTACTGTAATTTTATCATTCATTTTAAGCTTTAAGTTGACCATAATCGCTACCTGTTCCATTGTTATGACCTGTTCATTGAATTAATCACCCATGGGGCTTTAGAGCGAGATACTAAAATAAACGTTGTGTTCAACTTTAAAATATAACATTTTAACCAAAGGGAAAAACATATTTCGATTGCTACTTCACACATACATAATGAACCAGTACTTGCTCTGAAAAGTGTAATTAATTTATACGACTTGTTGCAGCTTGGCTGTCCTCGAGAGTCAGTCAAAATACTCAGGGGCTTCGAACATCGCAAAATATAATATTGATTTGCAGGTCATCAGTTGGGGAAATGACTGAATAAAATATGTTTCAGTGCATAAAAATAATGAGATGGATTATGACAAACAAACTTCAATAAAATTTACACTAACCTGGACTGCAATTTGGAGGCAGTCTAGTTGAAGATGAGTGGGGATACTCCTCAAACTTGCAGTCCAGTTAATGTTAATTTTAGTAAAATTTGTGTGTAACAATCCATTTCACTATTTTTGTATAATACTTCACTGAATAAACTTCCTAAATATTATGTTTCATTGTACTCCATACTGTGTAATGTTTACAAAAGAAATATCCTTTTCAATGGTGTAATAATATGTTTATATCACGCATCTTTATGAACACTAAAACATATTTTAATGAGAATATTATAGGAAAAAAATTCCTCTGACACTGGAAAGGTTCATGTTCATGTTCATAGGAGACAGGTTCCATCTGGTGCTGTGAAGAGAATACTGGCTTGGCTCAGTTGGTAGAGCAGTGGCATGGATAGCGAAAGGTCCTGGGTTCAAATCCCAGTGTCAAGAGGAATTTTTCTCCTATAATATTCTATGTAATGTCCAACATAGATAATGAACTGTGGTTCAGGAATGCATATAGAGTGTTTCAAAAATACTTTTACAAACTTCGGGCATAGGTTCCTTACACCAAAAGAAGGAAAAAAGTTCATATGAACACGTCCCACAATCCATTGTTTTCTCGTTAGGAACTGTTCAACACATTGGTACACTCATAACACGTCAACACACAAAACTCATAACAAATGCTCGAAATGACCTCCTCTTGCTTCTAGACATGCACGCACTCATCGAAACATGGACTGTCGCACCCTTTCAAATACGTATCATGGAAGCCTGTGAAACCATTCCACACCATCCCGGAGTATTTGAAAGGTTGCGACAGTCCATGATTCGACGAGTGCATGCACGTCTAGAAGCAAGAGGAGGACATTTCGAGCACTTATTATGAGTTTTGTGTGTTGACGTGTTATGAGTGTACCAATGTGTTGAACAGCAGCCCCTAACTAGAAAACAAAGGATTATGGGACCTATGTTCATATGAACTTTTTTCCTTCTTTTGGTGTAAGGAACCCATGCCCGAAGTTTGTAAAAGTATTTTTGAAACACCCTGTATATCTACATATATTAATGTAAAATGTAGACAATTTCTCTATACAGACTAGCAAATTGTTAGTGGAACCTTGAAATGTTCCTAAAGAAATTTCTGATATTCCTTGTTGGTAGCAAGGACACCGTATAAGGCACTATGATGTACTTAACTTGCACATGAGGAACTTCCTTACCAAATTATGTTTGCAAGTACTTTTCATAGAACACCCTAAAATATTTTCCAACTACAGAACTACAAATATCTTGCAAAATAAGTGGTGATACTTACAACACGTATGCAAGAACACCAACGGCCCACATATCTGTATAGAATCCAACTGGTTCACGCTCCACAATTTCAGGAGCAGCAAACTCAGCTGTTCCCGTGGAAATCTTAACTACCTCATTGGGATCCAACTTGGTGGCGAGGCCGAAGTCTATGAGTTTAACGTTTGTACTGCTTCTGGTCTGGCACATTATGTTTTCTGGCTTGATATCTGTAAAAAAGATAATAAATCTAGCTGTATTGCTAATCTCAATTCTTTCACATGCACATTTGCTTGTTTAAACTTTTATACAGTAAATACCATTAGAGGCAGATTTAGGTTATTTGGATGGTTTGTTTGCTTTGTATTACCTACCATATGCTCACAACAAATAATGGCTACTTAGGCTCTTTGCTTACGAACTATACCTGCTCTGTTTAAACGAGTGTGTACCATTTACTTCAAGAACTAGATGAATCTTGGACAGAAGAAAATAAGTATAATATTTTGCTAGTCATTTCTTGCACTATTTTAACAGGGAAGGCTTCCTTTACATTTAAATGTTGTAGAGGCCTATGTAATAAAATGCACATGGAAAATAAATTTAGCAATAATTCATGGTAGATAAATATCACATAATCTTGCATTATTTGTCATGAAATACTAAAGAGTTACCTTTTCTCTCAGTGGTGTTACTGTTCGAAAACTAAAATAGGCCTATTGGCACATATGGGTATAATGTACGCATGTGTAAAAACTGATCAAATAAAAAAATAACAACACTTTATGATCAAAGGAATTAAACTATTTCAAACTATTATACCACATACAAAATAAGTGAAAATCGCAATATTCAATCTTGTTTCTTGTATATATGCATACACACAGAATTCATATTTATTTACAAAAATGGTCAGACAACAGAGAAATGTGTATTGTATATTTCAACCTTAAATCTTGATTATAAAAAAACTTTTTAATGGGAGAACAATTACCTTTTGTTTAGACATTAGGGGCCTACACTATAAGTAAGTTATATTCAAAAATTAAAATTATCTTACATTCTTACACGGTAAATATCACAGGATCTTTCAACATTCATCAGAAAATCCTAAAAAGTACGGTATGTTTTAATATCGCAGTCGAATGTCTGTAAATGATGCCCATAAAAAAGAATAACCTTTCACTATATGTACATAATTAGCTTTTCAAATATGCTGATTATCGTGTGGTCTCACTCATGATCATATGGTCCTCCATAGTTTCTTCCAAGAAATTAACCAGAATGAAATAATACTGAAGTATAAAAAATTGATTAAATTCCTGAAACCAGCAGTAATTTTTGCAGAACTTCATCTCAATTACCTATTCGAAGTTTAGAAAGTAATTACACAAAAAATATAGCTTCAATTCTAAGCCGATAATTAATTATGACATACATATTCACTCACTGCTTGTCAGGAAAAACTAAAAAAATACATTTTACATTTCCATCATGATATTGTTCCATTAATTAATATAACATAATGGATACATATATAACGGACATGTATATAAGTACCCTTCACATAAACAATATAAAGGCCTATAATAATTATGTTCTTGGTAATATGAAGAGTTTTATGCCGTGCACTAGACTCCTACCACCAGCTCTCTAATGGGAAGGTGGGGTTTAGGGTTTCGTCGCAGAAGAGATTCAATGTGAGACATAATGAACATCGTGCTATTCAGTATATTGCTCCTGAACTAACATAAACGTTCCTAACCTAACAAAACGGCAGAGCTTGGATGGTGCGCGGCATAAATCTATCTTTTACCAAAAATAAATATTTTCTATACATTACTTTAAAAAAAAACACTCAATTTACTTCCATTCTTTCTCCATGCAAAATAATTGCAAACAGTAATTTCGTAATGGCCACTTTCAATCAACCATAGTGTTGTCAGTAGAACCTGGTGCCAAAAATTATATTGCAAGTCAATTTCAAAGAGTCAAGTGAACTGTATATCAATCACTGGCAACGAAACCCAAGGTCAACACAAGCACACGTCTTTTTATGACATTTATTAACTATGCAGTTACTATGAACGATTGAACAAGAAATTAAATTTGCCTTTAATGGTAACTTATAATGAAACATTATTCCCATGTTAAAATGGCTCTGTTGAATACTTTAAAGAGTCAAGTCAGAAGGGAAGGGAAGAGTGAGGAAATCCTGGATCACTCATTAGATGCTGGAGAAGATGCAAGGAAAGGAGGAGGTGTAAAAATGTGAACGAAGAAGAATACAGAAGACTTAACAATGCACTCAGGACAGAAACAGACAAAGCGAAGGAAAAGTACATGGAAGAAATGTGTGAAGAAATAGAGGAACTACAAAGGAGAGGAAGGTACGACCTCATGTATCAGAAAACAAAGGAACTGGGAGGGAGTGAGAACAAAGGAGTAAGGAATTTTGGAATAGAAGACTCTAGAGGACAAATGGCTACGGAACAAGAAGAGGTGTTGAAAATATGGGAAGAATATGTAAAGGAACTTGACGATAAGGAACACTGTCTGCAAGACATTGAAATCGAGACAGAGGTGGTGATTGAAGAAGACAAAAAAAGGGCCCAGCACATTGACAACAGAAGTAGAGAATGCGATTAAGAACATGAAGACGAGGAAAGCTACAGGAGACAATGACATACCGGTGGACTTGCTGAAAGAAATCGGAAACGAAGGTTTGAAAGCGTTGACGCAGCTCTTCAACAAAATCTGTGATACTGGGGAATGGCCTAAAGACTTTTTATGCGTCACAAGGGTTGCTCTTGAAAAGAAACAGAAAGCCAAGAAATGTAGTGATTACAGAACAATTAGTCTGATCTCACATGTGGCGAAGATCATTGCCAAAATACTCAACGGACGACTAGAACACAAAATTTAAGAAGCATTGGGAGAGGACCAGTTTGGATTTAGAAAAGGAAAAGGAACCAGAGACGTCATAGGCACGGTGAGGATATTGTCGGAGAGAGTTCTGTCTGTTAAGGAAGAAGTTTGCACATGTTTTATAGATTGGCAGAAGGCCTTTGACAGAGTTAACTGGATAAAACTGATGAACATCCTTAAGAAGATAGGAATCAATTGGAGAGACAGGAGACTAATTTGCAACTTGTACTTGGGACAAAGAATAAAAGTGTGACTAAAACAGGGAGAAACAAACAGAGTAGAAATAGGAAGAGTCAGACAAGGATGTTGTCTATCGCCGAGTCTCTTGAACCCATATGGAGAATGGCTGGCGAGAGAAGCTTTGAAAGGATGCGGAAACTTTAGGATAGGAGGATGCCTCATCAACACCATCAAGTATGCAGGTGACTTGGTAGTGCTCGCCAAGAATCAAAGACAACTGCAACATATGATGAACAGATTAGTGGAAACAGGAAAGAAATACAGCATGGAAATTAACATTGAAAAATCAAAAGTAATGAGGATATCAAACCGGGAGAAACCCTTGAGGATAACTGTCGACAATCGAGAACTGGAGAATGTGAAACAGTTCAAGTACTTGGGAAGCTTGCTGACAAAGGATGCCCACTGCACGAATGAAATTCAAATAAGAACCACCATGGCCAAAGCCGCATTCAACAAAAAGAGGACTCTACTGACCAGCAAGTT